>CM061540.1:82283512-83637012 GCA_030864215.1 Capsicum pubescens
CAAGCCTCCAACTAACTCTGACTGAATGAAAAAATACTGAAATTGATAAAATAACTGAGATAAATAAACCATGCCCTCGATATATGAGGACTCACTACTACTACAGCTGATAATCTGGTATATCTATGCACGATCAGGGAACTGAGCGTCTGAACATATGATATTAAAAATCATAGTGCAAGAAACGAGTATTCGATCAGTACTTTAAATGTACATGCATGCTAAATGAGGTTAGACTGATATGCATGGTTTCATGTGCAGGAATAATAACTGACTAAATGAATAGCATGAAGTACTGAATAGAATGCATGAAATCTGTAAATACTGAGAATGCATGACCAAGCATAAAACATGTTCTGGATATAATCTATAAACTGAGATACTGAATACAGATAAATGAATGACTTATATTTAGATGCTATGGTCAAGCTAAAATGAAATTGAATTACTAAGATGAATACCAGGATGAGACTGTGGGAGCTATCATTAAACCAACATGCCCCACTAAGCAAACTGGGGTCCAACCTGTGTCCCTAGTTGGAAGGGTGTCAGTACCGTACCACGGGTACTAACAGTGGTTATGTGGATCCACTAATGTGTTGTCCCGAAGGACTAAGGGTGTCAAGCCTAAACTGACGGGTGACCTCTGAGAGGTAGTCAAGCCTGGGCTGACGGGTGACTCCTTATATCCTACGTTGGCTACGTAGTTCTGGAGTACAGGGATTGTTGCTAACGACTCTACCTAACTGACGGGAAAGCCGCCATCCCTGCATTCTCTCGGTGCTAAATCCTACTCACAACTGAACTGACTCGGGATACTGAATTGGTCTAAGTTCAACTGATTTGATAACTGACTGAACTGATAATGCTCATAACATATCTAAAGACATTCTGTAGGTATTGAGACTAACTAAACAACTAAGTTTTTGGGTATTCATAACCCCCAGGACTCGATAGCAATAATAGCAAAATAGTACTAAAACTTTGAGGACATAATATGAAAGAATTTACTCAAAACTCATTCTTGTAGGCATTTCATCAAATACTTGAAATTCGTAGTTTAAGGTAATCATGGAAATAGTTTAAAGCTTGTAGTAATAGCATGATTTCAACATCAACATCACTAATTGTGATTTAAATTAGCGAACAACATCATTCAAATGTGTGGGATTTAATAACAACAATAATTTCATGTAAACATGATATAGAATCAAAATTCATGGGAATTCATGGTTAAAATCACAAATACTTATAAAAATCATAACTTTGAATTTGAAATTAGATTCTTGAACTCCATGGGTGGAAGGGACCCATAGATGAACATTTAACATACCTCAATTGAAGAATCCTTGAAAGTCCTTGGTGGATTTTTGTGAGAATTTATCTTGAAAGGTGCGTCCTTAGGATTTTCTTGGAGAGAAATTTTGGTGAATAATGAGCGTACTGAGCTTAGAATAGGTTTAATCTATTTTTCACGACTTGGGGGCTTGGGAAAAGACTAAACTACCCTTGAGAATTTAAAACTCGAAACTGGAACCCCAATTTTTCACTCTGGTGCGACGTGGTGCTATCGCATTGTGACACCGAAAAAAGGACGATCCCAATTTTGCACCATGGTGCGATGCGGTGCCATCGTGGTGCTTCACTGAAAAAAGAACAAGTGTGATTTTTCACCTTGACATGACGCGGTGCCATCGCAGTGCTTCACTGGAAAAGGACGAGTACGATATTACATATCAACACGATGTGATTACTTGCTCCACCGCGATTCTTGGCGCGACATTGGCCAATCGCGGTGCGTTACTGGTAAAGGACAAACATAATTTTGGCCATTACCGCGACACTGCATAATCACGATGAGCTACTGTCCCTCACTAAAAGTGCTATAACTTCTCACCCGGGTATCGGATTAAGGCGAACTTGGTATCGCTGGAAAGCTAATTCAATTTTCTACAATTTGGTGGGTCTTGAGCTGAAAAATTCTCCGTAGAACAAAAGATATGCACATTTGAAGTTGGCTATAGAAACATTCTTCTTAAAAACTCAATCACTAAGAAATATTTTGATTTGTCTAATAGCTAGGAGTTATTTGAGGCCTTAATACACATCAAACTCACTCATAAAACTAATAAAGAACTATAATTTATTTTGCAAGATCTTGAAACATGATTCTAATATTGATTTGGATTCTCGGGGTATTACAGTTATACATACCTCAATACCAAATAAAGTGTATAAGTAATAAGTTGAAAAAGCATACCAAACAAAGCACTAGTAATACACAAACTTAATTCATGCATTATTATTTATAATACATTCTACCAAACGACACCTTAATTTATTGTTTATAAGCCAGAATGTCCGGCTCAAATTATTGAAACAGAGAACGTGAGAGATATTGCAAACAGCTAGTCTTGGTAAGGGAGATGGTGCTACAATTTTATGGATAGAGCTAAGCTGAAGGCACTATTGAATTTAGAGAAAGACTTTTTGTATCTAAAAACACATATATAGTGGTTTAAGACTAAATATTTGTATATTTTCTTCTTGAATTGTGATTCTCAAATTTATTAATTAGAAACTTTTGTAGCTAGTTAGATAAGTGGCATATAGGGATATGTGAATTCAGATTAGCAAAGTAATTTATACAAGCAAAGTAATTCTGCATATACATGGTAGAAATAAACATGTATATGCAAAAGAATGGAGACGAGATTACTCACACACAGAGGCCAAGCTAATCGATTGTACAAAAAAAAGTCGAGCAACTTACAACTAGGCAAGTGAAGGACGGGTCAGTATCCTTTAGTTGGGATAATTGGAGCATTATAATTAGGCATGAACCAAAACACATAGTTGAACAGATAGGTAGATTACCAAGCTATCAAATAAATGGTAGATTAATTATTCCAAGTCAATTGATTGAAGTCTAAAGAGCATCGATAAAAAACATGCATAAACATCAAACTTGTTTTGTGCTTATACTATTAATAATAGTAACTAAAAAGTTTGTCACATACTAGCTAGTAAATCTACTTTGGATATTGACTTTAGATTCCCTCCTCTTCTGATCACCATTATCAAGGTTCGAACAAAGAATTGATCAATAAAAATTGTTAATGTTACTATCCAAATGATCATGAGTGACACCCACCCTAACTCTACGGTGGAGAACTATCTAACCCAATCCTTAGATAATTAACAATAACAAACTCACATTAACTTTCTCTCTAAATTAACCACCATTTGGCTTACTAAACATAATCTAAATAAGGTAATTTTTACTAACTCATTAATACCAAAAACAATTATGAGTATGAAAATATTAATACCAAAAATAATTATGAGTATGAAAATATCTCTAATTATCACAATCTTCGGAACTCAAATGTCACCGTACAAGAACTCTAGATATCCATATCAAGATCTAAACAAAATCCAAAAGACTAAACAAATAAAAAATGACATTGTTCATAATAAGCGATATGAACTAATAGAGATGATTCAACGACTGTTCGAACATGGTGCTCACCCTAAATCGGAAATTATCATCACGAACTAGAACCGAGGTCTCATCTCAAATGCTATAAAATGCTCTGCACTCAATAAAAAAAAAGTATAAATAGTATCAGTACAACAATTACGTACTAGTAAGCATCATTGACCGACTTAACCCAACACCATACAAATAAGCAAGTTAAATGCAAGTAAGAAGCAATCATGACAAAACTCACAATTAGTTGACAATCAAATATACAGTCATAAACACTTTAACTCACAAAATCAACAACCATTCTCTTTATATACATCAATATTCAAGTTACACCAGCACATCATTACACTTAGGTAGATTCAATCAACAGTAGTTAAAGACAATATATGTGCAAATATAATAATGATTGCATGCATACAACGTGTACGCACATACCAGGGTCAACAGGGACCCTCATATATGACCTGCAGGGGATGAGCTCAGTATATATTTTAGTGTTAGTGTGATATCCATTCCCTATTCAATAACAGTGTCGGTGTGACATCGATCCCAATATCTTCTCAAAGTATAATCTCAAATTCAATGCTTAATGCATAATGATAATCAATTATTACAAGTAATGCACAAAAGCTAATCACAAATATTCAGCTAACATATAAGCATAGAGTCAAATCAAGTCTATACTGCTATTAAATCATAGCCTATATCAATTTCTTATCCAAAAATACTATTGGGCCACAACCTTTCCTTTTCTATTGATTTCTGTTCATTCTTGATCATAAATAACAAACATATATATTTTAAAACAACAATTTACGTCCTAACTATTATAAATTCATACCCATCGATTTTAACCTGTAAACTTAACCTAGTTCATTATTCTAGGGTCTTATATCTTTTAATCTCTTTGAATTCTAGATATTTCATGATTACGAGAAATAATTCTATCTTAGGAAGTATTTTCTAACAATATAGTATGAAGGTTATGATTCTTACAATTCTAAGAATTTAAAGGAGTAAATTCAAGTTTGAAGAGAAAAGAGACCTTACCTCAAAGATGAAAAACCCCCAGATTGGTGAAAATCATTTTGTCTCAACCCTTGAATGAATTTTTAAAATGTGGGAATGAAAAACAAAATTTTCTGATTTTAAATTGGAATTTTACATTTTCGTAGCTCCAACGACGGATTCATCACTGTAGTAACGGATTTGTCTCTACAGCGACACTCAGGCCAAAATGGTTTGTCGTTGTGGCAACACTTCTATCGCTACAGTGAAGCCAAAATAGTAGATCGAGATCCATTTCCATCTCATTCCATTTTGCAATACACTTCTCGAATTTCAACATTACGAACTAACCTTTTCACGATAATCACTACAACTGAAATTCTACTAAATTATTTTGTGCACTAGAAGTTTCTACAACTTTCTAAATTCGTCATCTAACAAATTTACAACTCAAATACACCAATAATTCCACTAATAACTATTATTTTTTTTTAAATCACACCCCACTCAAAATATGTCTAAAACTAGCCTTGTGTTGAATTTCACTAGGAAAAAACTAAAATGAGGTTTTACTCTCTATTTCAGCGTAACGATATTTTGAATCATTAAATTAACCTCTCCCTACTGAAAATTATAAATATAAAGATATTAAATAGTTTCAGAACATATTTTTCTATGATCAAGCACGGTTATATGAAAAACTACCTCAGGATTTGAATTCGGGAGAAACATAATGGAGATGAAATGCGCTTTCCTCTGCAGTAACACCTCTATAGTTTCCTTGCTACATAGTGAAATAAGACATAAAAAATTATAAGCATATTTACTGACAATCGCACTATTTATTTATAAGTTATGATCTTTAATATTGAGTTATCTTATTTAATACATATTTAACCTTTCATATAACAAAAACCGATTATGTGTGCTCTTCAAATATGTAAAAGATAACTAACTTGAAAATTAATCAGCCAAATAATTGAAACCCCTCTCACCTTAAAATATACAATCATCTCCACTAATTTATTAGAGAGGGGCAATCGGTAATAAGAATAAAAAATAAAGAAAAAAATAATACTGTGGAGTTTTTCTTAATTTCCTTAACTCTGTAATTAAATTTTCAAAATATAATACTCTACGATCAAACATAGATATATGAGAAACTACCTCATGGTTTGGATTTGGAGGAACGTGATGGCACAGAAACGATCTTTCCTCAATGGTATTACCTCCATAATTTTCTTGCTACAAGTGAAATAAGATACCAAATATTATTAGCATATTTATTGAAAATTATTTTCACTCATTTGTTCATAAGTTATGATATAATTTTAAATTTTTTATTGAATTATCTTATGTAGTGCAAGTTTAACATCTCATATAATTAAATTTTTAGTGTTCTATAAAATGTAAGAAATAATTAAGAAAGTTAACTAACCAATTTGTGAATCCTTTTATCTCCAAATATATAACCATCTCTCCTAATTAATTAACTAGGGGAGGACAGGTGGATAAAAAGAATATATAGTGAACGGAAAAATAATAGTGTATACAAACTTTTTTGATTGCTTGACTTTGTAAATTACATTTTCAGAATATATTTTTCGAATACCGAAAAAAGGTCTATGAGAAAATACCTCAAGTTCCAAATTCAGGGGAGCATTACGAAACTGAAACGATATATCCTCTGTAGGAATTTCACCATAATTTTCTTGCTACACAGTCAAATAAGACACCAAAAATTGTAAGCATATTTACCCACAAAAAATTTCACCATATATTCACAAGTTATGCTATAATTTTAATTTTAATATTGGAATATATTATATGACACAAATTTGACATTTCATGTAACAATTTTCATTTTACAAAAATATAAGAAACAACTAATTAAAAATTAACCAGAGCCAAATTATTCGAGAACTATTTCACCTTGAAATATACAACCATCTCCATTAATTAACTAGGGGAGGAGAAGTGGGTAAAATGATAGAAAGTGAAGTGAAACATAATAGTGTAAGTGTGTAACACACTTTATCAATTCACTTGACTCTGCAAATTAAATTTTTATAACATAATTCTTTTAATCAAATATAGGTATATGAGAAACTACCTCAAATTCTGAATTCAGGAGAGTATTGCTGAATTGAAACGATCCTTCCTTTGCAGTAACATCTTCATAATTTTTTTGCTACACAATAAAATAAGGCACCAAAAGTTATGAACATATTTACTGATATTTGTCTTTACACTATTTAATCATAGGTCATGGTATATGAGAGAGCATTGTGTAATTGGAATAATATTTTCCCCGTAATAATATTTTCATTATTTTCTTGCTATACACTGAAATAAGATACCAAAAGTCATAAAATATTAGATGAAAATTATTATTCACAAGTTATGAAACAGTTTTGACACTACTCACTAGTTATGGTCTACATTTGACAGTATTTTCACACTGTTTTACTCATGCTTAATCATTTTTGTTCTACAAAAAATGTAAGAAACAACTAATTTAATTAAGTAGTGAAATTATTTGAGAATCCTTTCACCTCAAAATATACAATCATTTCACTCGTTAACTGGAAGGAGAAGAAGCGGCTAATAAAGACAAAAAGTAAAGCAAAAAATTGTAATGTGTTTGAACATGATTATATTTGTAATTTCATGTTTTTCCAGACCATAATATTTTATGATTAAATACAAATATATAAGAAATACTTGATGGTTAACGATAATATAACTTTAACTTACCTCAGGTAATATATGATCCGCCCATGTTAAACAAACTTGTTGGTACTGATCATTGTTACCATCAATGAAGCTAAGGTTTGTCCCCTCCTCAATATTATACTTTACCTTCAATGTTTTGAGGTAAAATGTACAATAAGAATCATCAAAAAAAATATTATAATTTTTGAACGTGAGGTACACTAGAAAGCAAATAAGAACAAGTAAAAAATCACAAATAGATGTACCATATTAGAAGATTGAACCTTGAATTGGCTGTCAAAAACACTCGTGCTATGAACAGTTGAATTCGGTGTTGGATAACTGTTATCCAACATAGAAAAGTCAATAAGATCAGTATCACCTCCTTCAGGTCCAACTCCAGTACTTACAAAATACTCTGGTAAAGGAGGTAATTGCATAGAAGCCTCCTGAGTAATATCACAGATTGACAAGTCTGAAATTTTCATATTTTCAAATTCGATATTACGATGCTTTTGGCTAATATAAAAATCCAACATATCTGAGAATTTCTTTTCCATTTGATCATTTCTCTGAAGGCCAGTCTCTACATCAGCAACATCATTCAAATTTTCTATCATAAGTTGTTGACTTGAAGTTGCAGCATCATTTAGGAGATGATGAGTTGAAACATTATTAACTTCTTTCCTTGTGTACAATTGATTTACATTATCAAATGTGATTCCACTTGAATTCGAAATCAACTGTGGATTGTTGTTAACTGGAGTAGTGACTTTCTTCAAGTAATGACGATATTTCTGCAAAATTTGCAAGCACAAATCTGATTACTTTGTTCTAATAATGATGCAACTGATTGTTTTAAGTAAAATTTACATAAGATTCATGTAACTTTTGTAATGTGTTCTATCAAGGAGTTTCTAAGATGAGCATGAATTAATACAACTTTCAAAATCGATGGCTTTTATACAAAAAATAAAAATAAAAAATTACTCAATATCAAAGGATACTTGATCTCTATTTTGAAAAAGTTACAATATCTAATGGGTTAAAAATCATTTACACCACCAATTTTGCTTTTAAAAATCAAATTTTTCCCTCACTTTAATAATATATATATTTTTCTTATTTATTCTACACAATGTCTATTTTATACTTAACATTTTCAATGATCCATTTATTTTTTATATTATATATAATATTTATTAGTATACTTAATTAGTATTTCTTATTTTTCTCTTTTCATCTTGAAAATAATATTTATTTTTCTATAAGTAAATTTGTTATATATTTATGAAAAAGATAAAAATCGTGATTATGAAGAAATAAAAAATGGATTAAATTAAAAAAAATATATCAAGTTAATTTCTATTTTCTGTTATGGTGAAAATATGCCTTTTCACATGTCTAAAACAAAAGATCAGGAACTCAAAACAATAGCTAATTGATCAAACATATAGTGCTACTGAGGTTTTCTTAATCATATATTGAATTAAAAATAGTGAACCTGCAAATGACTAGCCACATTTCCTTTAGTCAATTCAGGGATATCCATAAGTGCTAGAATTTTCCTCGGATAAGCTTCTACAGAAGAAAGAAATCATACACCAAAAATAATAGAATCCATGTGTTACTAATATCATGTGCATTTCCTTGTTCTTATATATAAGAAATTTATAAGAAATTCTTGCAACATCAATTCATATTTACCAATTTTATTTTTCAAATCATATATTTTTATAGGGTGACTTATATGCAGATAACATTTGGATAACCTGATGATGTAAATTATTTGTAGTACTCTATATTATCTAATTATGCTACTATATTTGTGTGTGTGTGAAAGGAGAAGAGAAAGTCGTTTCTTTTCATTTCACTTAAATACAAGAAGGTGGATGTCTACTCTTTCGTTTGTGTGTGTGTGTGTAGGAAGACTTACTCGCCAGGCCAAGTTTTGTAACGGCTTCCAAGAATCTGTTGTGAAGGAAATCTGTCCAAACAAGCTTACTCTTCTTTGATGTTGTAGACAAATTATCTTGATTTTTATCCCTCTCATTTTTTCTTCCAGACTTTCTCTTTTTATTAGATTCTTCATTGACCGATGATGAAAATTCCGCAACAATTACTTCATGTGGGCTTTTCTCATTAGCATTTTCTTGAACTTCAATAACTGATTTGCCGATATTCATCATCTTCTTTCGCCTGATTGCATATTGCCATAAATCACGTACATCATCTTGTGATATGGGCTTCAGTATAAAACACACACCACCATTCTCAATTCCTTTTGTAACTGTACTTTCTTTTTCATCAGCTGACATAACTGCATACATTCAACAACACGAGAGTAAAAAAAATCCTTTAATTATATTTGGACTAAGGGATAAATTAGTACGTAATAGTTTCTTGAACTCAACCCCCTAAATAGTTTTGAACCTTAAAATTTATCAGAAGTTTCATTAAGTATTGTTAGATTTAACAAAACGTATGAGGATAAGTTTAATGGAAATTCTCATTTGGAGGTGTAGTTTTTTACATTTTGGGCTATTATAGATCTACTTTTAGTGTTTGATGTACTCTTTTGAGGTTCTATTTGTCTATTTTTTGTAAATCTAGTGTTTTGGCATAGATTTTGATGTTGCAATTTCTAGAATTTCTTGAAACATTCTAATATTTCTAATTAAATCTTTTTCCTCAGAGCTTTGTTAAAGTTTACAACTAAAGTTTGTTAAAGATTTATGGGAGGCTAAAAGCCCCCACTTCTTAAAACACTTAAAAGAATCAAAGTTTATCAGGAAAATATTTACAAATATAAGTGATAACGTTTGAATTCATGCTAGCTCATGCTAAAGCAGGTTTTTAAGTGGTTATCAAATCTATAAGAATTAACGAGATACAGTACAAGATTTGTGTAATTTTTTTATTACAGCGGATTAAAATCACAAATTGAAAGAATTGCTTCAACTCCTACTTTAAATCTCTTGAAAACAAAGATTAAATCACAAACTAAATATCTCTTTCAAAGCTTAAAATCACAAACTAAATGTCTCTTTGGTATTGATGTTTTGCGGGGAAAGGAAAATAACTTTTTGTCATTCTTTTTCAATTTTGTTTCTCGTACCCCTTTTTTTAGGAAGAATACTTTTATAAAGGGAACTTGTGATATCAATTCACTAGTTACATAATTGATCCACTCTTTTTCAAAGTAGTGATAACTAATGACGCTAAATCAGGATAGAATATTTTCAAATCAGTTGAAGATGTTCTTGATTCTGTTGGTTTCTATGAGGAAATATGAAGGGAAAATGAAGGAAAAAATGAAGTGTGTTTTTATTTTAAGGAAGTAAAATTCTACCGCATTGGTGGAAGAGAGAAATTTTGTTATGCTTATATTGAGAAGCATTCATTCATGTGGATAGTAAGGCAAGAATGAAAAACGCCTTGCAACGTCGTTGTTGCTCGAGGTTGGAAAATGATCAAGAGATTATCTTTTTAGACAAAATTTATTTTAACTTTTGATTAGTGAAATTTTTAATCTAAAAAAAATTAAATAGAAAATATTTTCTCCATTTGCGGACGCACATGGCATATGCGAACGCATGTCAATATGTACGATAACGGAAACGTGACCTGTACACGCACCTGACGACTTGTGGACGCATATGCCAGTGCAGGTGCCATGCCGGTCAACCCAAAAGTTTTTGAAAATTAAAAATTAATGACTTGTGACCGCATGTGGGCCACATGCCCGTGCAAGTGGTGCTCGCAGGTCAATGTCGTTTCTAAATAATGTGTTTTTCAAGAACCATTATTTTCTTTCTGAAGCACCACCTTTTGTCCATAAATATCTGAATTTTTCTCAGGTAAAGGGATGAAATTTTGAAGAAAAATACATTTTCTTCTGAAAAACTCTAGTGTGATCTTTAAACTGTTGAGTGAGTTCGTTGTTCAGAAAATTTGAGGTACCACTATTTTCTGAAGTGAATCATTTTATCTTGGGAGAATATATTCAATTAACCTCGGGAACTTTAGGGGAATAAATTTCTTAAGGACACACCATGAATTCTGCGGACTTGATTTATCATTTCTATCTTCATCTATTTCTTATAATTTTGCTATTTTCAAAAAATAGTAGAAACTTCATTCTGACAGTTCATATATTTTTTGAACTTATGTTTGAAGTTGTTTGAACTTCTTTGTCGTTCTTGAAGTTGTTCTTGAATTTAGTGTTGAAGTTCTTATTGTTAAATACAGTTTTTGTACCCGAAACACAACAATCTTAAGATGATTGATAGTAAAACTGTAGTTGCCCAAGTCCAAGAGTTACAAGTCATAATCCATGATCTCCTAGTTGAAGGTATAAACTTAGTTAATACCTTTATTGAACAGATTAAGTATAAACTTATTTAATACCTTTATTGAATAGATTAAACTTATTTAATAGGTTTGATTGTGAACGAGGCTTTTCAAGTAGCTTCTATAATCAAGAAGGACAAATCTTTGTGGAAAGACTTCAAAAACTATTTAAAGCATAACGCAAGGAGATATCTGTTGAAGACCACATTGTGAGGCTAAAGAATGAAGAGGACAACAAGGCAGTTGAAAAGAGGTATCGAGGGAATTCAGCAATACGTGAAACAAATATTGTGGAAGATGACTCTAATAAATAAAAGAAGAGAAAGAAAGCTCCACGACAACAAAGAAATCCTTCTAAGAAGAAGTTCAAAAGAAGTTAATTTAACGGTGGCAAGGTTGGCCCCAAGTCTACAGATTGTCGAGCTCCAAAGAAGGATAAGAAAGAGAATTAAGCAAATATGGCTGAATCCAAAGATGAAGTGGATGATCTGTGTGCTATGCTTTCGGAGTGCAATCTTATCGGAAATCCTAGAGAGTGATGGATTGATTCAGGTGTCACCCATCACGTGTGTGATAACAAAGATCTATTTGAATAGTATGATCCAACTCAAGCTGATGAGATGATATTTATGGTGAACTCCGCTACTGTAAAGGTTAAGGAACAAGCAAAATTTACTTGAAGATGATATCGAGCAAGTTGGTGGCCCTAAACAATGTCCTTACATCTTCTAAAAGTACTTAGTTTCTACTTCACTTCTGACTAAGAATGAATTCAAATATGTATATGTTTCTAACATAGTTGTAATTGATAAGGGTGAAGTGTATGCAGATCAAGGTTACCTCACCGAGGACTTTTTAAGGTCAATGTAATGAATGTTGATATGAATAAAAGTTTTATTTTTTCTTACTTACTTGATTCAAATGAATTGTGGCATGAACATTTAGGACATGTCAATTATAAATCTTTGCGAAAATTGATTAGTTTAGAAGTTTTTCCTAACTTTGAGTGCAATAAATCAAAGCATCAAATATGTGTTAAATCTAAGTATATTAAGCATCTGTATAAGTCTGTTGAAAGGAATTCCAATCCCTTAGACTTAATTCACATGGACATTTGTGATATGAAGTCAACACTATCTCGTGGTAAAAAAAACTATTTCATAACTTTTATTAACGATTGCACTAGATATTGTTATGTTTATTTGCTAAATTGTAAGAATGAAGATATAGACACATTTAGGTAATATAAAACTAAAGTTGAAAATCAGTTGGATAAAAAGATCAAAATGATAAGAAGTGATAGGGTTGGAAAGTATGAATCTCCTTTTATGGAGATATGTTTGAAAAATGGAATTGTCCATCAAACTACTGCCTCGTATTCACCTTAATCAAATGAGATTAGGGAAAGAAAAATTCAAACTTCAAAGGAAATGGTGAGTGTCTTACTCATAAGTTTAGTTTTACTGCAAAACTTGTGGGGAAAGATATCCTTATAGAAAATCGAATACTCAATAGACTGTTTCATAGCAAGACACAATTTATTCCATAAGAAAAATGAAAAGGAAGGAAACTCAACTTGAGATATTTTAAAGTGTGGGGTATCTAGTAAAAGTCCAAGTTTCTATATCTAAAAGGAAAAAATAGGACCAAAGATTATGGGTTGTGTTTTCATCGAATATGCTACAAGCAGTAAAGCATGTCAATTTTAATTCATAAATTCAAACATCTGAATATTCATGAAAATACGGTAATGCTGAGTTCTTTGAACATACTTATCTGTATAAAACTGGACATGATTTGTCTAGTGTAGGTTTTAAACAATCTCAAGATAAACCAAAGAATAATGTACTTAATAAAGAGAATCCAAGGCTTAGTACAGGTCAAAGAGAGTCTACCTTCTTGGGATCTTATATTGTAATATTTCTTCTTGAAAATGAGCTTCAAACATTTAAAGAGGTGATGCTGCCTTTGAACTCATCCTTTTGAAAAGAGGCAGTCAATATTAAAATTGATTCAATACTGAGTAACCATACTTGAGAGTTGGTTGATCTTCTCCAGAAAATAAATCCTTACATTCAAAATGAATCTTCAAAAGAAAAATGATAACTGATGGTACTATTGACAAATACAAGATATGACTTGTTGTGAAAGGCTTTAGAAAAAAGAAGGCCTTAATTATTTCGACACATACTCGCTAGTAACAAGGATAATGTCCATTTGAATGTTGATTGCATTAGCGATTGTATATGGTCTTGAAATCCATCAAATAAATGTGAAAACAGTTTTCTCAAATTAAGAATTGGAGCAAGAAATTTACGTGAACAACCCGAGGATTTTGTGATTCTTGTTAAAGAAAGCTAAGTATACAAACGTGTTAAGTCACTTTATGGAGTAAAAAAAAGTGCACAAACAGTGGCATGCAAAGTTTGACCAAACCATGTTAACAAACGACTTCAAGATAAATGAATGTGATAAATGTGTTTACATTGAAGACACTCCAAATCACAAAGTCATTGTTTGTTTCTATGTATAAGTTGATCATCAGTAGAGACAATTCTGTCATAAATACTATGAAAATGCTTGAGAGAAAATTAGATATGACAGATCTTGGAGTTGTTGATGTAATCGTAGAGATAAGAATTCATAGAACTCTACAACGGTTGACATTGTCACAGTATCATTAAATTAAAAAGATACTTGAAAAATTCAAGTATTTGGATTTCAATATTACCAAAACTCCATTAGACATGAGCTTTGCACTTCAAAAGAATGAAGGTGAAAGTAACTCACAATTGGACTATGAAAAAGTGTTGAAAAGTTTGATGTATATCATAAATTGTACGCGACCAGACATAGCATACACTATTAGTAAATTAAGTCAGTACACGAGTAATCCTAGTTAAACTCATTGGATGAAATAAAAGAGTTTTGGGACATCTAATATACACTCAAGACTATGCTTTGCATTATAAAAGATATCTAGTATTAATTAAAGGATATAGTGATGAAAATTGGATCATCGGATCGAATGAAGTAAAATCAATGAATGGATATGTATTTACTTTAGGTAAAGGAGAAATTTCTCGAAAATTATCAAACAGACATGTATTGCTCGTTGTATAATGAAATTTGAATTTTATCTGAATTTATCGCGTTAGATAAAATAAGTGAAGAAGCTTAACGTCTCTAGAATTTTTTAGAAGATATTCCTTATTGCACCAAACCTTTGGTACAAGTATGCATTCATTATGATAGTCAAGTGTCATTAGGTAGGACAGGGAGCATGATATATAATGGTAAATTATGTCATATAAGATCGATACATAATATTGTTAGAGAACTACTCCCTAGTAGAATTATCACGATTGACTATGGAAAGTCAAAGAATAATGAGTCGGATCCACTTGCAAAAAGCCTATCTAGAGAGAAAGTTGAGATATCATCAAAGAAAATGGGTTTACGATCTAGGACAAGTCATCACGGTAGTAAATCTACCTAGTAGAATGAAGATTTCAAGAGCTATGTTCAAGGAGATAAAATAAAATTGTGACTGATGGTTCAGCATTGTTAATACACTCAATTCATTCTCATGATAATGACAATGTTCAGGAAATAAGGATAAACTTATGGTTTGAAGATTTTTAATAGTGTCTAAGTTTGATAGATTTGACCAAATAGTTTTATCTATAGGATTAAACGTTTAAGAATCACCTATATGAGGGTGAAGTGGAAGCCACTTCAAAAAGAATAACAGTAAAAACCTATTCTCTAAGCTCTCATGAAACCAAGTCGTGTTCATGCTCATGGTTGAAATAAATAAAACCGCAAGAACCATAAATAGTAAAGGACTGGTTGTCTGATTTGTGTTGTCTAGGTAAACATTAAAGTTCGACAGTTCAAAAATATTACATCTACCAATTGACCGGGTGCATCCGATACAAGTTCACTGCGAAAAGTTCAAAGAAAATTATACTTATCTAGATGCAATTAGTCTTTGCTTGTAGATCACACACTTGTCCGTAAATCTTTTATAAAAAAGGCATTCCCCATTCATATGGGTATTTTTGGGTTCTACATGGAAATGTGAAGCAAAATGAAGGGAATAAATAGAAGAAAAAGTGAAGCGCGTTTTCACTTTAATCAAGTAAAGTTCTCCCACATTGGTGAGAGAAAGAAACTTTCTTATGATTATATTGAGAAGCATTCCCTCATATGTATAGTGAGGCATGAACAAGACAAGCTTCGCACCATGTCGTCACTCGCTCGGCTCAAGTTCGATTTCGATTTCGAATTTAAATTTGTGTTTGTCAAATGATCGATCAAAGGATTATTTTTTTGGAAAAAAAATCATTTGAAACTTGAGTATTGAAATTTTTAATCTAAAAAATTCTGATAGAAAATATTTTCACCATTTGTGTACGTATGTTACTATGCACCTCAAAGGGATGTGACCCTTCAAGCACTGTTTGATAACGAAAATATGACATGCGCGACACCTGGTGACTTGTGAGTGTAGGTGCCATGCAGGTCAATGCAGAAATTTCTAGAATTGAAAATTAATGACCTGTGACCTCATGTGGGTTACTTGCACGTGCAGGTGAGATCCGCAGGTCATTGACGTTTCAAAACAGTGTGTCTTTTCAAGAATCATTGCTTCCTTTCTTAAGCACCACCTTCTATAAATACCTAATTTTTTTCTCAGTTAAAGATACAAATTTTTGAAGAAAAACGCATCTTCTTTTCTGAAAAACTCTAGTGTGATCTTCAAATTGTTGAGTGAGTTTATTGTTCAGAAATTTTGAGGTACCACTATTATCTAAAGTGAATTATTTTATTCTAAGAGGATATATTCCATTAACCTCGGGAACTTGAGGGGAATAAATTCCTTAAGGACACACCGTGAATACGGTAGACTTAATTCCTATCATCTCTATCCTTGTCTCTTTATTACAATTTGGCTATTTTTCAAAAATAGTAGAAACTTCATTTTGATAGTTCATATATTGGTTGAACTTGTGTTTGAAGTTATTTGAAATACTTTGTAGTTCTTGAAATTGTTCTTGAACTTTGTGTTGAAGTTCTTATTGTTAAATACAATTTTTGTACCCGGAACACAACAATCTTAAGAAACTTATAATCTATAATTTGTATTTTTGAGTTTCTGGAGATTAAAGCTTTTCAGTTTTTTACTCTATTTGAACTTAATATTGATTTGAAGATATAAAAACTTGATAACGAGTTAAAGTCTATTCGGTTGACGATCAGAAGAACATAAAAATTTCATCGTTAAACTAAAAATAAGTTGTTTAAAGTTTAAAAACTTTATTGTTAATGTTCTGAAATACTGAGTGGTTGTTTCTTTGTGACAACAAAAATGATGGAATGACGAATGTTACAGCAACAAACAATGCTATTTCAATCCATTCGCATGTTGCTCCTTCCATGACATCGGCAGAAAAATTTAGAAAAAATTAGTGTTGATTTCAAGCATTGACAACAGAAGATGTTTTTTTATCTGACTACATTGAGTCTGCAAGGGTTCATCACAGAAAGTGTTCTTGATTTGCCGGAAGAAACTCCAAAAAGAAGAACGTTTTATAGTAACGAAAGTTTGGAAGCACTCTAATTTTCTTTGCAAGAATTACATTCTTATTGGCCTACAAGTTGACATGTACAATATGTACTATACTATGAAGACCTCAAAGGAGCTATGAGATATTTTAGAAAAGAAGTACAAAATAGAGGATGCTGAAATAAAGAAATTAATTGTTGCAAGATTTCTGGACTTTAAGATGGTAGATAGTAAATCTATAGTTGCCCAAGTCCAAGAGTTACAAATCATAATCCATGATCTCTTAGCTGAAGGTGTAAACCTAGTCCGTACCTTTATTGAACATATTAAGTTAGTTCTTGATACTCACATAACCTTTGATGTAGGTTTGATTGTGAACGAGACTTTTCAAGTAGCTACTATAATTGAGAAGTTGCCACCTTTGTTGAAAGACTTTAAAACTGCTTAAAATATAAGCACAAGGAGATGTTTGTTAAAGACCTCATTGCGAGGTTAAGGATTGAAGAGGACAACACGGTAGCTGAAAAAAGGTTTTGAGGGAATTTTGCAATAAGTGGAGTAAACATTGTAAAAGATGACCCAAATAAATTAAAGAAGAGAAGGAAATCTTCACGACAATAAGACAATCTTTCTAAGAAGAAATTTAAATGAAGTTTCTTTAATTGTGGAAAAATTGGCCACAAGTCTGCAAATTATCAAGCTCCGAAGAAGAGCAAGAAAAAGGATCAAATAAATATTGTTGAATCCAAAGACAAAGTGGACGATTTGTGTTTCATGCTTTCGGAGCGCAATCTTGTTGGAAATCCTAGAGAGTGGTGGATTGATTTAGGTGCCACCTGCCACGTATGTGACAACAAATATCTATTTGCATCATATGCTCCAGATCAAGATGATGAGATGATATTTATGGCAAACTCCACTACTGCAAAGGTTGAAGGAACAAGTAAGATTTGCTTGAAAATGACATCAGGCAAGGTGGTGATACGAAACAATATTCTTCATGTTTCGAAAGACTTAGTTTTTACTTCACTTTTGACTATGAATAAATTCTTTGTTTTCTGATAAAGTTGTAATTAGTAAAGGTGAAGTGTATGTAGATAACGATTACCTCATTGAGTGCCTTTTTAAGATCAATGTGATAAATGGCAGACACATCTATTCTAGACATCAATCCAAATAACAATGACCCAATCAACTCCTCTTCCACAACTGTTAATATTGCTGCAACCAAAACTCAAATTATTAACAGTAACTTAACTGCACACTTTCAATCAAACTCACTGGTGGTGCAAACTTTGCAACATGGAAAGCTCAGATCTAAAGTCTTGAATGGGTTAGATCTGATGGGTTATCTCGATGGATCCATAATGCCACCTTCACTCACCATTAAACAAGGCACACTGGATATTGCCAACCCAAACTTTAAAATCTGATTTTAATAGGATAGTCTCATCGGCAATGCCTTAATGACATGCGCTGACTCCACTATTGAATTGTCAATTGCCTCTGCTGAAACTTAAAAAAAATCATGGGATTACATATGCAACTTGATCTTAAACTCGGATCTATAGTATTTGAGATGCATTGGCTAAAGTTCAGCGAGATAAAAAATCTGTCACTGATTATTTCAGAGAAATAAGAAGCATCATTGATGAGTTAGCTTCCGGTGGTGCTCGCATTTCTCAAAAAAAATTGGTTGTAAAAATTCTGAACAATCTTGGACCTGAAAATGAAGCCCTGAGTATTGTTATTCGTTCAAGATATGTGCCTATATCATATGAAGGATTGGCACACAAGCTCACAGATCATGAGCTTTATATTAAGCAAGTTGAAAAAAGAAACCAACAAATTCCATTATTGCTCAAGTTGCACAACGAACAACCAATAACAATAACAACAAGCAAACTTGTCGCTGGTTTGTTCATCCTCAATAACGTCCACAAACTTTTCCTTCTGTACTGCAACAATGGCATACCCAAATGCTCAAAGTAATGACAACTTCTCCACCCATGACATCCCTTCATTCCTTTGAAGAACAAAATGCAAATTCAATGTCAGCTATGTGAAAAATTTGGCCATGCTGCAAATTTTTGTCGTTTAAAAATCGCATACCCATTTTGAAGCTGGGATGACTATGTAGCTACTCGATCTTCTTCTAGTACTGATCCATGGATTCTGGATACTGGTGCCTCACATCATATCACTGCCGATTCTCAGAACATAGCCTCTCTACATGAATACATGGGTTCTAAACAAGATTCAATTGGTGATGGTAATGGTATTTCAATCACCCACGCTAGTTTCACTACACTAATTATTCCCACTCGTTCCTTTTCATTACATAATATTCTATGTTCTCTATCTATTAACAAGAATCT
Organism: Capsicum pubescens; assembly: GCA_030864215.1. Classification (NCBI taxonomy): domain Eukaryota; kingdom Viridiplantae; phylum Streptophyta; class Magnoliopsida; order Solanales; family Solanaceae; genus Capsicum; species Capsicum pubescens. Next base: position 82,303,032 of record CM061540.1, read on the forward strand.
TATCGCTATTACAAATTTTTGTCAATAAAACCAAACATCTATTGAATCTTTTCCTTTTTTTTGTAAAAGCACTGACTATGGGGACACCACTATTTCAAGGCCAGAATAGAGAGAATTTGTACGAATGGCCAAAGTTCGCAACCTCAGCATCTTCATCTCCTGGAACCTACATGTCAAATGCTTTTAAAGTTCCTTTATCTCTGTGATATTGTCATTTAGGACATCCTAATGTCTGTCTTCTGAACCTTCTTTTTCAAAATTACTAGTTGCCTTATTTTGATAATTTTTAATCTTATAATTTATGCAATTGCAATAAAAGCCACAAGATTCTTTTTTCACGGAATTCTTTACAAAGATCAATGCCCTTTGAAATACTTTACACAGATGTTTGGGGTCCTTCAACCATTCTCACCCTTGATCAATAGTGTTATTATGTTATTTTTGTTGATCACTTCAGCAAAATATATTTGGTTGTATACACTTAAAAAAGTGATGTTCTCACGGTCTTTTCTGAATTCGGCCACTCATTGAGAACTTTCACAGTACTAAAATTCTCACCTTATATTCTAATGGGGGAGGAGAATTTAAGGGACTAAAATTACTTCTTTCTGAATTTGGTATTCAACATATATCCTCTCCCCTATATACCCCACAAGGAATTGCCAAAGCTGAAAGACGTCATAGACACATTATTGAAACTCTATTTTTATGTTTGATTGCTTATGCTATCCTTCTCTAAAATCATATACCAAAAATAAACTTGAACCAAGATCCACACAATATGTCTACTTAGGATTCTACACTCACTTTCATAGTCATAAATGCTTTGATTGCAAATTCTCAAAAATATATTTTTTCAGAGATTTAAAATTCCTAGAAAATAATTTTCTCCATATATCAAGGATCCTCTCTCATCATATTTCACGGTTTAATTCCATATCTGATTGAAATACATATCCTTCTACTCAATATTCTCTAGATCATACAATAATATCTCCTATTACTCTAAGTAGTCCACTCCCTATCAAAGATCCAAACTTAGCTCATCGGACAAATGACTATACTGCCCCAACAATAGTTGTGCTCCCTCTGTCGAATCTCAATGTCGTCCAACAAAATCAGGTAAATTCTTCCCCTTTCGATAATTCTTTCATTACTACTGATTCATCCATAATACCCCCTCCTTTTGCTTTCCCAACAACAACACTCAACACGACTTGACCTCCCTTCTCAAACAAACCAGCCTTTATCACCACATTGACCTGTCACCGACTTCCAAAATTAAATTACTAAGCTCAATCCAAAGAGTGTGTCCATGGTCAGCCTCATATCTATATATGACCTGTCATAGTTAAACAAGCTTCTAAGGATCCACAGTGGAGACAAGCTAGTCATAGTTAAACAAGCTTCTAAGGATCCACAATGGAGACAAGCTATGCAGAGTGAATTTGATGCTCTCATGAGCAAACAAAACGTGGAACCTTGTCCCTCCATCCGATCACCAAAATATTATGGGGAATAAATAGATCTTCCACATCAAGCACAAGGCCGATGGATCAATTGAATGACACAAGGATCGTCTTGTAGAAAAAGGTTTTACTCAGCGGCCTGGAATAGATTATGTTGATACTTTCAGTCTAGTTGTCAAACCAATAACTATACAGTACTTGCCATGGCCCCACAAAACAAATAGTCACTTCATCAACTAAAAAAAAAAAAGGGGCAGCCCGGTGCACTAAAGCTACCGCTATGCGCGGTGTCCGGGGAAGAGGTCTTCATGAAGAAATCCAAAGGTTTTGAGAATCCTAATTACTCAAACTATGTATGCAAATTAAAAAAATCCATATATGGTATCAAACAAACACCTCTTGGTTGGTACACCGAGCGCATAATTTTTTTTATTCTACTGGCTTTGGCGAAAGAATAATTCAGATCACTCTTTATTCACTTCGCATTCTCATGCAACCATCATTTTCTTTCTTGTATATGTAGATTATATTGTTATATTTTGAAAAAATTTACGAACTTTTAAAAACATCAAGAGAGCACTCTCCAATCGTTTCTCTCTAAAAGACCTTTACCCCTATATTTTTTTCCTAGGCGTTGAAGTAATTCCTCAATCAGATGATTTATTTCTTTCTCAGACCAAGAACATAATGGATGTCTTGCAGGAATTCGCTACGCAGTACTGTCAGGGTGCCTCTACTCCTCTATCTACCTCGAGTTCACTTTGGTTGAATGATGGCTTCATTTCTACAGATGCAAAACAATATTGAAGTGCAATTGTCAAGCTACAATATCTTACATTTGCTAGAATAGACATAAGCTTTGTTGTTAACAAACTTTCTCCATTTATGCAGCAACCATCTCACACATACTGGCAAGTAGTAAAACACCTCCTTCGATATCTCAAATCAACTATCCATCATGGGATTCTTTTTTGCAGTTGATCTAATGTTGCCTTCCATGTCTATACTGATGTCGATCGGGCAAGTGACCAAGATGATAGTACCTCTACTTTTACTTATGTTACCTATCTTCAATTAATATCAATCTGTTAGTTGTCAAAGAAATAGGGAATAATCCTCGATCTACAACTAATGTTGAGTATCGTTCCATTGCTCATGCCGTTGTCGAGACAAATTGGCTCATCAATCTTCTCAAAGAGCTTCATATCTCTCTTGTTAATGTACCAATTATCTACTGCTACAACATTGGCTCCACCGACTTGTGCCAATGTTCTATTTTTCCACAGTCGAATAAAGCACATAGCCATCATTTTTCATTTTATGAGGGATTAAGTTACGTCAACAACGCTACATAGTCCATGTTCACTTCGCTGAATAGAAAGATGATCTGCTTACTTAGCCCTTATCTAAAGTACAAACTCAATGGTCTATCTCCAATTCAGGGGTCGTTCCACCACCCCCTAACTTGCGGGGGCATAATGACGCTAAATCAGGATAGAATATTTTTCATATCAGTAGAATATATTCTTTATTCTACTAATGAATATTTTCTGATTCTTTCACATTTAATAGTTTGATAGGATTCATTAATTTTACAGATATTGTGGGATCCTTTACCACATAATTCTTTTGCATTTAAGTAGCACATTATTAATGGAATACAACGTGTCTTTCCTGTGTACACTACTCTATTAGTAACTTCTCATTTGAAAGTTGATCTTTATCTTCCTTTCAAAAAAGTAATGGGCCGAGTTGCTCAGGTCGGGACAGTTCACATGGCTCGAACCATGGCCCAAAATCTAACAAGAATCTTTAAAGTATTCCTAAAGATCATAAAAATCAAGTTTTCAAGCTAAACAAGACAAAGGAAGAAGAATAGGAAAGCTTCCCAAGAGTTGTACGATCTGCAGCCTTATTGGATCTCTCCTATTCCTTTTTTGTCATTTTTCTTCTTTTGAGATTAATTGTTACTGTTATTAGTGATGTATCAGATTCTTTAGAGACTTGAACTAATGACTTATAGGTTTTGAAATTTGATTTTGGTTTTCTTTGGCTTTCTGATCTAAGTTTTATAAATGTTAAATTTCAGAGACTCAATTCTTTAATTGTATTGCATTGATTTGGGTTGACTTACCTGTATATCACGAGGGTATATATCACGAGGGTAGATAAGTGTCACCACTTCCTCGATTTTGGATCATGATATTTGTAGATCTAGTATAAATATGTTTGTTTTCTCTTTTGAAAGGATAGACGCGATGAATCGTAAATTATAGTCTCTCAAAGTACTCTGCAATAATCTTGTTCAATTAGATTAGGTTTAGGTTAATTCTCTTCTACAACATCTCTTTAATTAGGCGAAATGATCTCGTAGATACTTATACTTGTATTGATTTGTAAAAATGAATACTTCTACTTAACCCTTTATTATTTGATCCCTCAACCCATTAAAACACATATTTTTAAAACCCTTTTCTCATAATGTATGTGTAATTCAAAGGAGTACACGTAGATTCCACATAAATTCCACGTTATTTTGCAACGATGGATAGAAAATTATCCCGTTTTAAAAAATAATAATAATAATAAGCTTCCCGCCCCACCCCTTCCTCTTTCTTCTTCAATAACATCTCTCCTTTTCTCGGCTCACCTCCATTTTTGAACACCATCATACCGTCGGAACACCACTAAAAGACACCTAAGACTTGCAATTAGTTTAACAAGAGGGCATCATTGATGCGAATCCAACCCAAAAGGAATCGCACAAGCATGCCTCTCACAGCTCTCAGAAAATTGGTCAAAAAAAATCGTGCATAAAGTTCAGCACACTGCCGCAACAAATTTGAAGACAACAAGCACTGTCGCAACAAATTCGAAGACAACAAGCATTGCCGTAATAAATTCGAAGGCAACAACCCCACAAATTCGATCTTCTTGTGAGCAAAATTGTCATGATTTGAATGAAGACATTTGTAGAGGAGCTCAAGGCGCTCAGACCATTTTGTTTGTGGCTCAAAGAAAAATCGACAACACCGTCGGAAAAAACTCAAAATTCTAATGACCTAAAATTTTTCGGTGAATTTTAAAATTATCAATGTCTTTCAAATTTTGGGAAGGTAGGGAGTGATTTGAATGCAAAAGCCCCAATTATGGAGTGAATTGAATGGGGAAAATGAAGGAGTAGGTGTTGGATGGTGGAGGTGGAAATGAAGGGGAAAAACAGAGGGGTGGGGATAGGTTAGATAGGTGGGTGTAAGGAAGAAGTGTATTTATTTATTTATTTTATTTTTTATTCTAAATTTATAATTTTTTTAGAAAAAATATTTTAAAGTCAAAAAATATTGACTTCACTCATTGGAAAACACGGGTAAAACACGCGTTTTTTCAAATCATCAACTTAATGCATATATATAAAAAAAGATTTAAAGTATTTGTTTTTAATGGGTTAAAGGATCAAGATACAAAATTGTAAGTAAAAATGTCTACTTTACAAACCAGGATAAGTACCAATCCGTGAGATCATTTCGCCCTTTAATTACACCATAGTTAGATTATTCATGTATAAGTTCTATTCTTTCTTTCGAGGTATTATTTCTCTAATTGAATGCTACTCTAAAGTGTCAAGTTCTCTTTTTATTGTTATTGATGTTAGTTGTTCATATCTTAATTATTCGATTCATCTCTCCTTTCTTAGCTATCTTGGGTAGTGAGCATTGCTAACTCATCAATGTATTCAATTAGTTCTTTGTTGGGTGTATTAATGTTAATCTAGCCCTAATCGCTACTTCACAAATCCTTAATCTCTTTTCATCAATCTTCAATATGTTCTAAGTGTGAGTTAATTATTTTATATTTTCATACATAACTTGTTATTAGTATCACAGTGGGTCGGAAGTAATCAATAAGGAACCAGCTTTTCTCTCAAATACATCTACAATATATTTTTATGAATATATGTTTTGAAGAATATAAAGAATTAGAAACTCACAAGCAATAGGAATGTCAAATTCTTTGATTATTTGTTGTTGAAATTGAAAGCCATTCATTTCAGGCATGTGCACATCTGTGATCACAACATCGAATGTGTTGCCGATGAGACGAAGAATATGCAAAGCATCCCTTGTGTTCTTCACGGTCACAACTGAATTAAACCAAAAATTTAATTACTATAAAGAAACACACACACATGTAAAATAACTCAAAAAGATTGAGTGAGTAATATTTCCAAAATCATTTGAGGAAAAGAAGGAATTAAAGGAATGAAGGAGTATATATAACCACCACCAAAGGTTTTGGTGGGGTATTAAGTACTTCTCTATCATAGAGGTTTCGGATTCGAGCCCTGAGTATGGAGTCTCCTTTGGCAGAGCACTTTACCCCTATAATGGGACTTCCTGGCGTGAATTCGAATTAATCGAGCTTTAATATGGATACCAGAAACTGGGTGGAAAACAAAAAAAATGATATATATAACTTGATTTATTATGAATTATGCCTAGATTGTTAGGTCTGCTTTTGTACATTTTCTTTTGAATCTGGCACATTTTTTATGTATTTATAAGTTCATTTGATATATTTTAATCCGTTTTAAGAAATCATCCTATATATTAAAAAAAATGGGATTTACGACACATGCCTTGATACATATGGGAGGGAGAGGCTAGCTTTGGAGGGAGGGGTAGAGGTACGCCGAAGAAATACTGGAGGGAGGTGATTAGACATGACATAGAGTAGTTACTGCTTACTGAGGACATGATTCTAGATAGGAAGGTGTGGAGGTCGCGGATAAGGGTAGAAGGCTAGTGTGTGTGAGTGAGTCGTAGCTAGTAGTTAGGAGAGCTTTTGTGTAACCGGGTTTGTAATTCTAGGACTGTGTCCATAGGTAGGAACAGCTAGTTAGGAGAGTTTGGGTGTGGTAGGTGTCTTTAGTCTGTTAGTGTATGGTACTACTGTGTGGGTCTTATTTCTCTTATTTCTATTTTTATTATTTTTATTTCTGTTATGTCATTCATCCTGTTTCATGTTTCATTGTGACCTTATTTACTATTCTTTATCTTGAGCCGGGGGTCTATCGAAAACAAACTCTCTACTTCTTTGGAGGGGGGTCTATCGAAAACAAACTCTCTACTTCTTTGGAGGTAGCAGTATGAACTGCGTACATTTTATCCTCCCCAAACCCCCACTTTATGGAAATACACTGAATTTGTTTTTGTTGTTGTTGCCTTGATACATGCATCTCACTCCATGACATGTAAAATATTTCTCCTGACGGCTCACCTCATGATACACAACATCATATATTTCTGCTTTTGTAGAACACTTAGTTTATCACGATTCACAAGTATCATAACTAGATTAGCAAGTACCATTCCTTTTCAGTAATGATCTTACAACAAAAGAAACTCAATTTTGTGTTGAAAATTACATTCAAAAAAGTTCTTTAATTAATTTGATGTCAATTTTGACATTTGAAATCAAGAAATGGTAGCATGAAAGAATAAGGAACAAAGATGTGGTGCATCGGATGGGGTTGCTCCTCCCTTAACCAGAGGTCTAGAGTTCGAGTTTTGGATATGAAAAAATCCTTGATAGGGAAAGTTCTTGATAGGGAGCGCTTCCCCCGAATGGGCCCTACGCGGTGCGGATCTAGATTAATCGAATTCTAATGCGAATATCGGATATCAGATGAGAAACCAAAAGAAAAAAAAAAGTAGTATAAGAAATAGACCCCAAGAACACTTATAAAAGTAGAAAATAAAAAAGAAAAGTTAAGTACCTTTGTGTTTCTCCTTCTTGAGTGAAGCAGAAGTAATGAGAAGGCTAGTGGTATCATTATCCACCACCAGAATCGTGATTTTTTCAGAAAATTCATTGTCACAACACTTGTTTGCTACCACCACTTCTGCCCCCATTGATGATTTTCCTAAAAAAATTATAAAGGTTTAAAAATATCAATTCTTAAATGATAAGAATTAATTATTATTTTAATGTTCAATTTGTCTTTTTTTCAGAGGTTTCAAGCGTTTTAGATTGTTGTTGTTGAAAGGTTAACCCAAATTTCTATAGAAAAAAATAATTGAAGAGCACAATCTACTTTCCTACAAGAAAATATACCTTAAATTTCCTCACAAGGTTTTGTCACTTCTTTTTAGGCACTAATACATTTTTCTTTATGTTTTTACCTTTTTTGGTCTAATGCACAAAAAACAATTGACTATATGAAAATTACAAACCAATAATGTACCATAACTTTATATGTATCTACAATCTAACTTTGTTTCCTCCGGGGAAGAAGCAATTACATCTTCTTCTTTTTGGAGGGCGAAAATGACAATATAATCTTTTTTTGAAGTTAATTCAGTCAAGCATCCGTTAGTTTAGGGACTAACATCGCACCATCTATATTACATTGATGAAGTCAAAATTATGAGCGTTAATAGTACGAGGATCAAAATAGGAATTCAATAGTAACACAAGGATTAAAAATGCCATTTACCTATATGTTCTTTCAAAAAGTTTTCCTTCTTCCCACTTTTTTTCCTGCGTCATTATTTGCTTCCATTTTTTTTATTTAAGATTGCTACTTACTGTCTATCTTCAATTTTTTTTGAGTTGCTATTTAGAAATGGGAAAAAGAAAAGATAAAGAATTATTTTTTAAAAAAAGTTCGGTGCTGATATAGGAAAAATATGTTATTGTACAAATTAAATTTTTTTTAAAAAGGAATGAAAAAGTTGTTTAAGAAGAAGGAATTGATTATCTAAATTATGATTAGGACCATGTATTAATTAAATCGTAACTATTAATTTTAACTTATGCATTCCCAATCTAAACAGGTATTTGAGAGAAATGGAGAGGAGAACTAAGGAGGAGTCCCATCCGCAAATATATATGTCTTCATAGAGTTAGTTTAACTTAATTAGTTCTCAAATTCAATTTTAGTTTATTGTGATGTAATAGCTAACACGTAAATTAGAATAAAGAAGAAAAGAAGAAAGAAGAAAGAAGAAAGAAGAAAGATTTGGATATTGATATTTAGGGTGTGTTTGGTATGAAGGAAAATGTTTTCCATGGAAAATATATTTTCCTAGAAAATGTTTTCTTGAAAAACAAGTTGATTTCTTACTTGTTTTCCTATGTTTGGTTGGTGGATGAAAAATATTTTCCGAAAAATATTTTATAGTGTTTGATTGGTGAATGAAAAAATATTTTTCAAATTATATATTCTAGTGTTTAGCTAAAGCGTAAAAATACATTTTAGAAAAATAATTTTTGATCTCAAAAAATATTTTTTCTAGGGTGCGTTCGATATGAAGGAGGAAAAATATTTTCTAGAAATAAGTTATTTCTTACTTATATTCGTGTGATCGTTATGCAAATTGAATAAGTATATGTTTTCTAAAAATGTTTGTATATATTTAACAAAAATAATGAGAATGAATAGGATAAAAAGGGTGGAAGAAGAAAAAAGTTTTGAATTTATTTTAAAAAATAAATTCAAAATATTAATTTTTTAGGAAAGGGGATTGGTAGGTGAGGGTTGGGGTTGTCAAAATAGGTAATAAGGATGAAGTAAGAAAATAATTTTGATTTTTTAAAAAACAAATTAATTTTTTTTGGGTGGGTGGGGGGGCTAGTAGGGGGTGGGAGTAGGGGAGAAAGAGTGGGGTGAGAAAAAAATTTGAAATATTTTTTTTGAATGGAGAGTATTAGGGGATGGGGGTAGGGGAGTGAGGGTGGGGTAAGGAAAAAATTAAATTTTTTTTTTAGACGAGGGTGGGGGAGGAGGAGGAGGTTGGTAGGGGGTCGGGTAAGGGAGGTAAGAAAAAAGTTTGGATTCTTTTAAAAAATTAAATTTTTTTTTTTTTTTGGAAGGGGGCTAGGGTTTTGGGTTTTGTGTGGGGGTGAGGTAAGAAAAAAATTTAAAATATTTTTTTAATAGGGGTTGTAGGGGGTGGGGTGGGGTGGGGGAGGGGGGTTGAGGGTCGAGTAGGGATGGATGATTTTGAGAATTATATGAATATTTCAACCTAAGAGTGAGGTTGAAAGAGAGTTTTGAAAAATGTTTTTCCTACTTTTTGAATGGAAGTCATTTTCCTTAAAATTGAGGAAAATAAGTTGATTTGAAAAACATTTTTCAAAACCTTTAAGCCAACCAAACATGAGAAAAATTGGAAAACATTTTTCGAAAAATGTTTTCCTTCATACCAAACACACCCTTAACATAAAATGCATACAATTAGCCTATCGGTCCTCGTAGATGTTTTTTTCGTCGTTTTGATTACTGTTATAATCGTCTGGTGCTTATTAAGCGAGTTTCTTTGTATAGGTATTTTGTTAGACTAATGAGATTGGCATGTCAGTTTCTCTTAGCAGAAATGGCGGGCACCAGATTCTCTTTCAAAATGTTCTAAGTTTCAGATCAATAAAAGTTTTTTGTTGAAAAAATAAAATCTTAACAAAATTCAATTCCAAAAATTATATCACAATACAATTTTTTTTTTTTAAAGTTTGAGTAGGAGTTCAAAAGAAGTGATGAAGACCGAGTTAGAGGGTCAAGAATGGACATGAAGAAAATGGAAAAAAAAAATGTGACAGTTCAACAAAGTAGCAGGCGCGATGAGGCCTCGCTATCAGGATCGTGCCGTGCTAGTAACGAAAAAATGGATTGAGCTGAATGTTCAATGTTCTGAAAATTTAGTTGTACGCTAAGTGGACATGCTGCCAGGCTCGCTTAGCGCACGACCAAAATGTGTTGATTTTGGATTTAATTTGTTAAGGATAATTTTGTCCACTGATTATATGTGCGTCGTCATATAAATAACATACTAAGGCTTCATTTGTTTGCACTTAATGGAGGTCTGAATTTGAATGATTAAGACTTTAGACCATTAAGTGCAATTGTTTTTCATTAAGATTTTGACTCTTAATAAGTCTGAACATGTCTTAATCATTCAGATCTAAAATCAAGTCTTAATAGGTCTGAAGAGGTATTCTGATGTTGAATAATATTCACCGTCACTCTATTCATAATTATCAGTTACCACCTCTGTCACCGCCATCATTGTCAACCACCACCAACCACCTCCATAATCGATAACAAATATCATTATCAACCCCTATTGTCAACCGCTACCACACATACTACCTCTATTACTCTAATTATATTTACCGCCACCACCGCCTTCAACAACACCACCATCATCAACCCCTACCGGGCAATCCCTACCATCGACCAACTCATCTATCACAACTAGTACCACCACTAACTACCACTAATACATCACAACCTCCACACATTCTTCGGCGACCACCACCATTGTCACTGGTAGCGCCATCTCTACCATCACTTCAATCACTATCATCGATATAATTTATCTCTACTAACAATCATCTCCACCATCACAACTAACAGCATCTCAAGTAGCATCAATACATCATTAACCATCATGTTTTCATTTTTCAGTCATCACAATCAACACTTCCAACTACTAACATCAAGCAACGTCACATCATAACTCCACTACCACTATCAATCGTTATCATCATAACAGTCACTACAATACCAACCATCACAACTATCACCACTAATATTGTTAATCACTAACATCAATCATTGTCACCGCAACCACCATTATGAACCATCTGCACTATCACTAACAAACATAATTTTTTTCGATTAAATGATATTTTTAGTTGTATTAAATTACATACTTTTCTGATATATAATTAATTTTTTATTTGAATTGTATTTTTTTTACTATATATGCAAATAAATTTTTTTTGCACATTCAGATGTTTTGAAAAACAAACAATCTTAATCATTCAGTTTTCAGATCTAAAGACAACATATTAATCATTCAGATGTGCATTCAGATTCGACGAATATTAAAAAAAAACAAATATGGCCTAACTCTGCATTCAATTAGGGATGTTCACGGTTTGATTTTTAATCAAACCGAACCGCGATCCAAACCAAACCGATTAAAAAACTCGATATTTGGCTAGGTTTGGTTTGGTTTGGTTTTGAATTTTAAAAAACCGATACTAATTTGGTTTGGATTGGTTCTAAAATAACCGACAAAATAACCAAACCGAACCGACATATATATATATATATTATAATTATTTATATATTATTCATAAATACAATCTAAATATTTGTTACATTTTATATTTTAATCATGATTTAACTTTAGTCGTAACACATTCAGTCATATGTCTTCATCCAGTTAACAGTACCTGATGAGATTCTAAATGAATTTCGCATTTTGAATGACAACTGATACTAATTGTGAAAATAATATCTTGTTGTATATTGAAATTTACAACTAAGATTCATTAGACTATAGACAATCACTAATTTTAACTTTCTTTTTGAACCTTGTTGAGCAAGAAAGTTATGTGTTCACCTTTTGGGGGGTTTATCATATCATTCCGTTAAATATTATTTTAAAATATCTTCTTAGAAGTGTTCATATGGTGTTGTCATGGTTTTGCCGAAGTATAACACTCAGTTGACATCGTAGTTTTAAGGTTGAGATACAACACTCTGTTGACATCTCATATGTTAGATTGGATTTGTTTTTAAAATTTTCAACTTTTATCATTAGCTAAAGTTATAAACCGAACTAAACTGACAAGAACGAAATCGATGGTTATTTTTTTATTTGGTTTGGTTTGGTTTTAGAAATTAAAAACCGACTAAGTTAGTTTGGTCATAGTGTTGATCAATAACCGACCCAAACCGACCCATGAACACCCTACATTCAATGGTTTACATCGACTTTTGGGGGACAAGAACAACACAAGAGCAGACGCGATTGGAATTTGCCCTAGAGGTTCATTCTTTTCTGCTTCTCTTACTTGTTCGTTATGAAAATCTATGTTATGTTCTTAAATACTACTATGAGTAAGCTAGATTATTTTCTAGGACGGTTGATAGAACCTTTTGTTGGATGAACTCCCGATTTTGGTTAATTATAATCAAGTCATTCTTCTTATCTCAATTTTGTTCAACGATGTTGTGTTTGTAGTTAATTGAAGGGTCATCAATTAACGATGTCGTCGTATTTTGTTGTTCTCGAAAGAAATGGTTAGATTAGATTTTAGTCGAACAACGCCACTTCAAGGTATTAAGAGATTAATGACTGAGATTTAAAAGTGGGGGGTTAAAGATTACAAAGCTTTGGTGCGATCTAAGTGAATAGATTAGTCGGTTAGCTAGGGTTAATTCGAGAGAATAGCACAAAAAAATTACTACACTTGGTCGAGAGATACTTGTGGTAAGAAAATATTCTTGATCGATAGAGATTAGTTCGACGAGATCATAGTGTAGACACATTCGGTTTTGTTCCAACAATTGGTGAAACCATCATCCTAAATTTTTTGAACCTTGTTGAGCAAGAAAGTTATGTGTTCACCTTTTGGGGGGTTTATCATATCATTCCGTTAAATATTATTTTAAAATATCTTCTTAGAAGTGTTCATATGGTGTTGTCATGGTTTTGCCGAAGTATAACACTCAGTTGACATCGTAGTTTTAAGGTTGAGATACAACACTCTGTTGACATCTCATATGTTAGATTGGATTTGTTTTTAAAATTTTCAACTTTTATCATTAGCTAAAGTTATAAACCGAACTAAACTGACAAGAACGAAATCGATGGTTATTTTTTTATTTGGTTTGGTTTGGTTTTAGAAATTAAAAACCGACTAAGTTAGTTTGGTCATAGTGTTGATCAATAACCGACCCAAACCGACCCATGAACACCCTACATTCAATGGTTTACATCGACTTTTGGGGGACAAGAACAACACAAGAGCAGACGCGATTGGAATTTGCCCTAGAGGTTCATTCTTTTCTGCTTCTCTTACTTGTTCGTTATGAAAATCTATGTTATGTTCTTAAATACTACTATGAGTAAGCTAGATTATTTTCTAGGACGGTTGATAGAACCTTTTGTTGGATGAACTCCCGATTTTGGTTAATTATAATCAAGTCATTCTTCTTATCTCAATTTTGTTCAACGATGTTGTGTTTGTAGTTAATTGAAGGGTCATCAATTAACGATGTCGTCGTATTTTGTTGTTCTCGAAAGAAATGGTTAGATTAGATTTTAGTCGAACAACGCCACTTCAAGGTATTAAGAGATTAATGACTGAGATTTAAAAGTGGGGGGTTAAAGATTACAAAGCTTTGGTGCGATCTAAGTGAATAGATTAGTCGGTTAGCTAGGGTTAATTCGAGAGAATAGCACAAAAAAATTACTACACTTGGTCGAGAGATACTTGTGGTAAGAAAATATTCTTGATCGATAGAGATTAGTTCGACGAGATCATAGTGTAGACACATTCGGTTTTGTTCCAACAATTGGTGAAACCATCATCCTAAATTTTTTCCTCCTGAAAGAAAATCGTCAATTATGTGATTATTGAATTCTCCTTGCTTGTTTTATTTCTTTTTCTCAATTCGTTCAGAAAATACAAAAATAATAAATCTTGAGAATTAAATTGATTAAGAAATCTTCTCAGCGATACGAAAGATAAACTTTGATTGTTCTTCGTGGCATTGTCTCAGGATACAAAGAAAAGTTGAATTATATTTGCAACGCCATTTGTACCTTTGGGGCGATTTATGGGCGTGATCAGATATATAACATAAATGAGAGTCTGAATTACTATTTTTTAATACTAATTCATAATTAATTTTCTACTAACAAGTGTATTAGAAATTTAACTAGGATAACATAAGTACAAGAAGTCAAATTATCACTAATTTGTACACGGTGTATTAGAAATATCTAAAAAATAATATTTGTGCTTTTTTTTTTTTTTTTTTTCTGAAAGAGGTACAGTGATCAATTATTAATCAAATTAAAGATGGAAATCTAATATCTACTCTATAGGATCAAGCATTGATCAAGCTCGAGCTAGACAAATGGGCATATTGATTTACTAATCTTTTAACAAAAGACAAAGAAATAGAAGTAAAACCACACATGTAAATTCTCTTGTGATGAATAATAAAATCAAAATAAGAGCTATTGCAACAGATTTTTCCAACACTTGGCTGTCAATCTCCACAATAAGTGTTTATGTACAATGCTTCTTTTGTGCAACTTAGTGCTTCTCAAACACCAAAAGCCTCAGTCATGAGTGATTAATATGGGCTATTTAATCGACTCGATTGGTCTCGAATGAAGTTTCTCCAAAAATCATGAATTAGCATATTGACTCTTGTTAAACAAGATCAAAAGAAGTATCAATATTGTATTTTAAAATATTCTCAATAGGAAGGAACCATTTAATTGCAATGTCAGTCGCTATCACAAGTAGGGATGGCACTGGGGCGGGGCGGGTTTTAAGCTATGCGGGGCGGTATGGATTTTAAGTTATGCGGTGTGGTGTGGTTGCGGGACGGGTTAAAGTAGAATTTTTTTTAAATGGTGCGGTGCGGGTTGCGGGTATCTTCGGGTTTAAATTAAAAAAAGCTAAAATTTAGTATTATTCTCGTGAATATGCCTAAAATTATATGTATTCTTTACTTAAAATTTTATGATATTTAAAACGACGTGTATAACACTACAAATAAATAATTTTATAGTTTTTTTAATATCTCTATTCATTTTAATAAAAATATGATGTTTGATCATTACTTGTACACGGGATACTTTTTGACAATTTCTTACTGAAAAGTGATATAATAGAAATTAGTTATCATTTCTTAGTCGTAGAATTGAAAATATTATGATTTTTTATGGAATTATAAATTTTTCAAAAAACATAAAAATAAAAACATGGGGTGGTGCGGTGCGGTGCGGTGCGGGTATGCGCGGGTATGAGTGTGGAGTGGGTTTATGCGGGTTTAAAGGTGATGCGGTGCGATACGGTGTGATTTTAAAACTTGCGGGTTTTGAAAAACCCCGCACCGCAACCGCACCACACCGTACCATTGCCATCCCTCACAAGGTGATCATTTTTTCCTTAGCTTAATCCTGCTAAAATCGGTTGTCTTTTGGATAATAACTTCAGGTTGCAAAAACTTCTAATGCACACAAGACTATTTCTAGCATTCCAAAGTTTCCAAAGGATCATGATGCCTTCAGGTTGAGAG
Source organism: Capsicum pubescens (assembly GCA_030864215.1). Taxonomy (NCBI): domain Eukaryota; kingdom Viridiplantae; phylum Streptophyta; class Magnoliopsida; order Solanales; family Solanaceae; genus Capsicum; species Capsicum pubescens. The sequence goes on from CM061540.1 coordinate 82,318,617, forward strand.
TCACAATACCAACCAACGAATAAGGCCAATCCAAAAGTGAAGAACTAGTTAAATTGTTGCAAGCCCAAAGATGATTTATGGCATACTTGTTTTGTTGTGTTGCTCTAAACTTGACATTGCAATATTATTTTATGTACCTTGGAGGCGTGCAATATAAAAGCCAGCTGAATGAAGAACCTTCTTACTCATTAAGTTGTTGTTGGTTGAAGTCGAAGACACCATTCAAATCTCTCCAAACAAAATTCAACACCTTAGAAGGCATCTGTCACGATCCAAAAATAAGCACGTGATGACATTTGTCACACCCTCTGGACAAGTAAGCCTAACACATCCCAAAGAACACAATTTAAGGAAAGTAAACAGAAGCAGAAAGGGGTAGATTAATCTCTATTTATATAAATGAGACCAAGTCTCCCGAAATACATTCTAGGTCTGGTTGTCATTAATACAAGCCTCTAATAAAGATTAAGAGTATAAGTAATCATCTAAAGTATCTTATATATGATAAATGCATAAGATAAAAATAAAGAGATTCGAAACGTCCTGAAGGTCCCGTCAACTACTACCTCGATCTCCGCAATGCTAATAATAAAAGTAATGCAATCTACGATCTATTGCTTGAACCAGTACCTGCACAGGGTGCAGAAAACAAGAAAAAGGAAAGAGGGTCAAGGGTGAGTATAAAACTACGTGTACTCAGCAAGCATCATCGATAACCGACCATAATCCAAAGTCGTGGCGATAACTACCACCCCAACCACCCAAGGTATTTTGAACAACCTACAACACGCCAAGCCATAGTACTTATCCTATCAGGCAACCCAACATAATAGACAATAGGTGTATCAAACACAGGGTAGGCACATTAATCAAGGTGAGTCAATACTATTCCTTTTATATTCAACAATAAGAGAAGTGATTTATGAACATAACTCACCAATGTAATATATCAGGCCTAATTAATTAGAACCAACCTTTAATATGGGATAAAGATAGGAGGGTATATATATATGGGTGTATCCTATACTACCATAAGGTGCTACCTAACTATCTCTCTGATCAAGCCATTGCCATACGCCACGTCTGATAATACCCCACGTCTGATAATACCTCAACTTCCCAAACAATATAAGATGAAATAATATAATGTAATAAAGTGAATGAATGCTCAAACACAATATCGCAAATAAGATTCAATAATGATAATTAACTATAAAAGTAAGCACTCAACGACAATATCAAACCATATCAAGAAATGTCAATGCAATATAAATGATGCAACGTAATATAGTGATGATGATGGGATGATGATGAATGTTTTGAAAGTTATCACATAACTTTATGTATATATCCACCAAGCCTCATCGCTCCTAAGTAGGACCCATGAGCGAATTGCAACTCATATAATCTTTATAATCTCAATCTCATGTCTCGAATAAACTTACCAATATATAACTCGACATGGGCGTTTTATAATATGTCCCATTTTCTTACAAAAATCAAAATGTCTCAGTGGTACCAATGTCTCATGAATATGCATGTGTGATATGAGGATGTAATGCTCACATTCAATTAGTATGAAAATCAAAATCCATTCAATACATGTATAAGTGAGATCAAAATCAACTTAATATATCAATGATTCATGATATCAGTTTTCACTCAGCACCACCTGAATAAATAGTCATGTAGTAATCAATATTATCATTTTCAATCCCTCACTTTGGCATCACTATAATGAATATGCAAGTAATGCTCATATAGGCCTACAATGTCAAATCAAGCCCCCAATGAATATGCAAGTAATGCTCATATAGGCCTACAATGTCAAGTCAAGCCCCCACTCAGATGACACAATACTAAATAAGGCATTTAAAGCACAAAACATGAAGTCAAGCCCCTATTCGATCATTACAATTATCTATCCCCCCAAATCAAAAGCAATATTTATTCAAGCCCACACTCGAGCACACGATCATAAATAATTACTCAAGTACATAATAATGCTATCATAAGCCCCACACAGGTAACATGAAACAAGCCATAATTCCAAGAACAATTAACCATAAAACTACCCAAACCTAGCTTGTTTCATTCATTAAGCCTAATCAACTATTACAATTCTATTCATACTCTAAGTATCCTCTAAAACCTCAATCATTCCATCAATAATGACGATAATAACATAATTACTCCCTAACAAGGTACTAAACTAAAGTCATCACAATAAAGTACCCTGACAAGATTAAAGCTCTAAAATAGGCATTCTTATCAATTATTGAAGAATCACTAGGTTATCTATCTACATTCTACTCTAAGGATATTTATATGTAATAATACTAACTAATCAAGAATATAATAAAACTATAATCTATCAAAGACTCTGGTACTCGCAAAGATGCTCGCCATTCACCTAAGTTGGACCCTCAGTCCTAAGCGATACACAAAATATAGCAAACAAGCATACAACACATAAACACTTTAGAAAAAATCAAGGTCCATCTCAACTTACCTTTATAGAAGATCTGCAACCCCAAGTACAGTCCAAAGCCTCAATCGGAAGATCAAATCTCTTAAATCAACACCAAGTACGTTTAATCTAGTCAAATATGTCATCTATATAAGTCAAAAGGAAGTTAATGATACCCATATTGATCCTATTTAAGATGGATTCAAAATGAGTTAAAAATGACAGGGACAAAAATGAATTTTTTATTTAAGAATAATGTTTTCCATATCAAGAGGGGTCTATAATTGAAAACTCAATAAAAAACGAGAATAAATCGGACCTCAAGTTGAAGGAAAATAAACTTACACTTTATCGGATAAAACCCTCCAAAAAATATTTAAATCTAGGTTTTGAAGTTGCTTTGAAGATGAAATTAATGAAAAGGTATAACATAAGGGTTTAGGAACTCATCCATAGAAGAAATCGTGAAAACCCCTTTAAAATTGCCTTATTCGAGCACTAGAAGTCTAAAAATGGAGAAAATATGATTTGGGGCTATAAAGGGAGTTAATTTTCTGTCCACATTCGCTGGCCTATACGAATATGGGACATTTATAGAGATCGCAAGGTTTCTCACCTGGACCTTCACGAACATGAATCCCAGGATTGAGGACGTAAAAAAAATTACTTAGCCCTTCGTGAATGCGAGCCTCTGGCTGCGAACACGAAGGTAAGGGCAATAGAGCTTCACGAATGCTGGCCTAGGGCCATAAATGCAAAGAAGAAAGGAGCTTGCACCATAAAACAACTGAAAACCAACAAAGACACAAGTCAAAACTCTCCATACGAACCCTCAAGATTTTTTTGGGACTTCAAAAAAATAATCCAATAATGCTACTAGGCTAAGTTTGATTTTTGAAACTCAAAGACAATATCAGATTTTTGAAAATGGATCATTTGCAACAAATTAACCCCCGAAAATCCTTTATGGCCAAATTTAACTAATTTTCAAATAGAGGATCAAAATGCAAAATAAGAACTCAGTACCCACACTAACCATGACGCTAACCCAAAATCGACATTATAAAGCTAATGGAATTTCCAGAATCATCATCTCAGGCTCGGATCAGAGTCAAACTGTAATGCCCCAAAATCGGATCTCGAGATGTCACACGGTGCTCAAGGCTACGAGTAGTCCCAAGCTAACCCCTTTAAGCCTTCTACTAAGTCTGAACCTTATTTCAAGATAAAATAGTAAAGAAATAATGTTGTATTATACCAAAACTGAACTGAATAAACTGAAGACACTGTCTGAATAGTAAATGCTGAAAATCTGTAAATAAACCCGTAGTCCGACAAGCCGCTACTGCTAAGAAACTAGAGAGTCATTGGGACAGACCCCCAACTGACTTGGACTAAACTGAAAACAATAAATCAAGTACAATAAAAGCTGGAAATCTAAAGAAGTAGGCTCTTGAATCATGAGGACTGATCTTGGGTGTATTTATACGCCTAAGCACCATAACTTACCCATATTTTAGCTAAGTTTGGAGAACAAAGTGCCTAGTTTCTTATGTTTTTACTCTACTTCTATGTGATTGAGCTTACCAATGTGATCAGCATGATTTCAGGTATTAATAAGATAGATGGAGACATAATGGGACTATGGAATGCGAATGGCATATGACACAAAAGAGAGTAGCAGTCTGGATCAAATGTGGCGCCTAGAAACTATGTCCAAGACTAATTTGTCCTTTATAATTAGTTTAGAGACTTAGAAGAAAATTATGAGAGAAAAGATTATTAAGAAGACTTGATGCTGAATTTTTTATCATTATTCATTATTCATTATTCTGTATTAGTTTTTGAAGAGGAGAAGGGCGGCTTAGCTTGGGAGAGAGAGAAAAATGTTTTTTCTCTTGTTTTCACTATTCACACACCAAGATCATCTTCTAGTTTTTAGTATGATGAATATTTCTATTGTGATTTTCGTTTTATTCATGAGTAGCTAAGTTTATTAGTTAGGGTTATGGAAGCCTTGTAACATACAATCTATTACTTTGGGTTTTTTAATTCATCATGTATTGATCTTCTTATAGCATACTCTCTTCATTTTTCTTGAATTCTCGTGGTTACAAACATAGAGGATTTGCCTTAAAACTCAACTTGTTCGATAGAAAGGTTGAGGTTCGAAAAGAGAGTAGTGACAGGAAAATAGGATTGCCAACCCTTATTTCATACGTTAATGCCTTAACAGGATTAACGACTTGGATATTTCGTATTGTTTTTATAAACACTTTTAATTCGAGAGAGCTAAAGTGAGTTAGTCCTTGATGGTTGAGAAACACTAGGATTATGTTATTAAATACAATACATTTCTCAGTAAGCACAATGCATGTATGAATTCGTAAATCCCATATTTAGAAAGTATTGAAAACTACATGGTGGACATAACCCTAGCTTGCTATTTCTCTGAATTTGAATACTACTACACATATTTCATCTTGTTAAACTGAAACCACTAATTTTTGAACTGAATCAAATCCCCCATATTTATTCTACGGAAACGAACGATTAAAAGTCAACTAATATGCATAAAACTTAATTAGCACCATATTCCCTGTGGGATTCGACCCCAACCTAGTTGGGTTATATATTTGACAACGACCGCTTACACTCTTTTAAGAGAGTTATAATTTGGGCGTATCAAGGACTCACCAACTGTGGGAGCGTAGATAGAGATGCTTGAACTACTCACACTGCTGATACTGAGCACCTGAACCTACATTATAAGACAATGCAGCACATAAATGTATATATGGACAATACTTTGAGGATGTACTGAGTATATGGGGGTGAAATGCATAAATAAGACATCATCATAATTAGAAAGTAAATGCAAGTTGGATGTATATGACTCACATAAGCTTGATTATCTATAATATTGAAATATAAAATCATGTAAAACAAATCATACTTGTAAATCTAGTGAGTCATAACACTTAGTCTTATAAATGCTTTTCTATCATTCTTTTCTTTCGAAACTTAAAAGCTTTGGGAGCTTCGGAAATCTTGGAACTTGGGGAGTTAGGGAGTTTCTTATAAACGAGATAAACCATGTGAGATGACATGGAGTCCAAAGTCTTGCCCACGTTGGGGAGAGCTGTTCTATCCTTGCCATCAGAATAGAATCTTAACTTAAGTGATCACTATCTTAGCCCTCTATGGGCGTTTAAAACCTATGGTGACTCGTAGTTCTGGGGAATGAGACCTTGGAATCATACCCAACTCGATGATAAATACTACTCTCATACTTATTGCTCAGAACTTTTAGGAAATCCACCTTAAAATAGCACAAGAGTTCGTAATTAAAAAAAATTATGCTTCTCTTTATTTTAAATCATAGACCGTATGAATAATGTGGGTTCCTATCTTAGCTTAAGATCATAATATCAATCTTTGCTTTTGAAAGCCCTAATCAAAACTTGTCAATAGGACTTGAGATCATAATCTCCTTATAAAATCATCAATAGTACTTAGGACTCAAAGTATAAAGATTTAATGCATCAATAATTACATCAATAATCAGATTTAAACTTCTTGCTCAATAATCATCTTAAAAGCTTTCAACAATCTCAGTCAAGATAATGCTATATAACTCATAATACGATTCTTATAATTGCAAATATGAATATATGTAAATTTCTCAATTGGAGCCTTAAATATCATAATAATGTTATAAACTAAGATACTGAGGATTTGGGCATCAAACCTAACTTAAATTTCATGGGAAATCATAGAATATTCAGTAAAATTGAAACCAAAATTAAGTTTTGGGCACAAGGATGGAAGATTTACCCTTGTTCAAAATCCCACATACCTTGGATGATGAACTAGATGAACAAGTTTGCTTTTGAGATTCTATTTTTTCTCTTGAATGATGATTCTTGGAATTCATTAATTGGTAACTTTGAATCTTGAATTGATTTGGGAAAGAATGGTGAAATCTTGGTGATTGTTGAAGTTGAATGTTGAAGCTTAGGATTTTGCTTGAGAGAAATTTTGATGAATATAAGCATAAAATGCTTGTAATAGGCTTAAATCTTGTGTTTGGATGGAATTGGGGCTTGGGAATTGTCCAAAATACCTTTTTAAACTCCTAAACGAAACTGGAAAAATAAACTAGGGTCCCGATTTGATGGGCCACCGTGATGGGCCACTATCGCGGTGGCTCACTGGAATTTGACGACTGGGAAATTGGCGATCTCCGCGATGCGGAGCTATCGCCTTGTTCCACTGGATTTTGATAATTGGGACTTGGAACTTCAATGCGATGCGCCACCATCGCAGTGCCCTATAGAGATGTCAATTTGGCCTTCGGCGTGACGTGCCACTATAGATTTGGACTACTGGAAATTAACAAATGGAAAAATGGACCTCTCCGCGATGCGCCAATATCGCGAAGGTCTACTGGAAAACGAAAATTATGAATTTAACCACCTCTGCGATGCAGTGACTTCCCAGGTGGTACACTGTCAACTTAAAAATGCTCTAACTCCTCAACCGATTGTCGGAATTGGGCGAATTTGGTATCGATGGAATGCTTATTCAATTTCCCACATAATGGAAAGTAAAAATCTAGAATATTCTATAAGAAAAAAAATATTATTCATTTTGGAAGGTATCCCTTAACATTCTAGGAACGATTTTAAGCTAGAAAAGTTTGAGGTATTATAATATCTCCCCCTTGGGAACATTCGTCCTCGAATGTGGCTAGCTAAAATGAGATGCTAGAAACTGAGGCTATAACTGGCATGCATAACTAAACTAATTTTCAAATGCAAGCACTACCGAATGAATAGCTATATAAAGCTGAAACTCGAAATGAAAAGAGATGATCTGAGAAAACTTGTTACCTTGAGATGAATCTGAATCTGTAGCAAAAAGATGAGGGTACTTGATCCTCATATCTACTTCTTCTTCCCAAGTGGCTAACTCAGTATATTGGCTTCTCCAAAGAACTTTGACCAAGGGAACTTCTTTGTTCCTTAGTCTACGGATCTGACGGTCAAGGATCTCAACTGGAATCTCTTCATAAGAGAGGCTATCATGCATATCCGTGATTTCTAAGGGTACTACAACCACTGGATCACTAATACACTTCTTAAGCAAGGACACATGGAATACATGATGTACGGATGATAAATCTGTAGGCAACTCAAGCTCATATGCCACTTTCCCAACATGGTTCAAAATCTGGAAGAGACCTATATAACGGGGACTAAGTTTCCCTTTCTTGCCAAATCTCTTCACCCCCTTCATGGGTGAAACTTTCAAATAAACTAAATCGCCAACTTCAAACGCAAGATCTCTTCTCCTCACATTCGCATACAATTTCTAATGACTCTGTGTTATTTTCAACCTTTCTCGAATCAACTGTACTTTATCCATAGCTTCTAACACCATAGCTGGCCCTAACAATGTGGCCTCGCCCACTTCAAACCATTCGATAGGTGATCTATATCTTCTTCCATAAAGTGCCTCAAACGGAGCCATCTGAATGCTAGCATGATAACTATTGTTGTAGGAAAACTCAATCAACGGCAAATACTCATCCCAACTACCCCTGAAATCAAGCACACACGCTCTCAACATGTATTCTAGAGTTTGAATGGTCCTCTCTGCCTGACCATCAGTCTGCGGATGGAAAGCGGAACTAAGATGAACTTAGGTACCAAGACCCTTCTGAAAAGCTTCCAAAACTGAGAGGTAAACAGAGTACCCCTATCTGAGATGATCGACAAGGGAACTCCATTCAAATTAACCAACTCTCGGATATACAACTTAGCATAATCTTCAGCCATATAGAACGTATGAACTGGCAAGAAATGCGTTGTTAGTCAATCTGACTATAATAACCCAAATCGAATCATGATGGCGATGCGAATGGAGTAAACCAGTCACAAAATCCATGTTCACCTCTTCCCACTTCCAAGTAGGAATACTGAACTCTTGCAAAACACCACCAAACCTTTGGTGCTCTACCTTAACCTGTTGACAAATTGCATACTTCGCTATAAACTCTGTTATATCTCTCTTCATACTGCTCCACCAATAGATTTCTAGCAAATCTTGGTACATTTTAGTAGCACCAGGATGAATAGAGTAACGCGCATCATGCGCCTTAGCCATAATCTACTGTCTCAACTCATCTACACATGGTAATTTGGTATCTCAACACGCCATCTCCCCCTTGGGAGAAAACCTCCATCTTTTGTTTTTTAACTGACTCCTTTAACTTAACTAAGATGCGATCCTGATCTTATTTCTCCTCCACCTCAGAAACTAAGGAAGATTAGGAACTACTCTGAACCTAAATATTCCCTTCAACTGAATCAACTAATCTCACATCCAATCTAGCTAGACGATGAACTTCTCGAGCTAACTCTTTCTTATCATTCCCCACATGAGCAACACTGCCCATATCTACTAAGGGTATCTGCTACTACATTGGCCTTGCTCGAATGATACAAGACATTCATGTCATAGTCTTTCAATAACTCCAACCACCTTCTCTGGCGGAGATTCAACTCTCTCTGAGTAAACACATACTGCAAGCTTTTGTGATTTGTGAACACATCAACATGCACCCCATAAAGATAGTGTCTCCAGATTTTCAAAGCAAACACAACAGCAGCTAATTCAAGATCGTGGGTTGGGTAATTCTTTTCATGAGGCTTAAACTGCCTAGAGGCATAGGTTATGATCTTACCTCTCTACATCAAAACACAACCCAAAACAACCCTAGAGGCATCACAATTCACAACAAAACCATCTGTCCCATCAGGCAATGCTAAGACTGGGGCTGAAGTGAGTCGAGTCTTCAACTCCTAAAAACTTTTCTCACAGGAATCTGACCACTGAAACTTAACCTTCTTCTGAGTCAATCGGGTCATAGTAGACGTAATGGATGAAAAATCCTCAACAAAATGTCTGTAATATCCAGCTAAACCCAAGAAACTCCTAAAGTATGATGGAGAAATAGGTCTAGGCCATTTTCTTATGGCTTCTGTCTTTTGGGGATCAACTCTAATACCCTCACTAGAAATAATATGACCGAGGAAAGCAACTGACCTTAGCCAAAATTCACATTTGCTAAATTTGGTGAACAACTGGTGATCTCTAAGAGTTTGCAACACAATTCTAAGATGGTCTGCATGACCATCCTCACTACGAGAGTAAAAAAGAATATCATCGATAAAGACAATGAAAAACATGTTCAGATACTATTTGAACACTCAGTTCATCAAGTCCATGAAAGCTGCTGAGGCATTGGTTAGTCTGAAGGACATGACTAGAAGCTCAAAATGACCATAACGGGTCCTGAAGGTTGTCTTCAAAATATCACATTCCCTTACTTTAAGCTGATTATAATCGGATCTAAGGTCTATCTTTGAGAAATAACCTGCACCTTGGAGTTGGTCAAATAAGTTATCAATTCTAGGAAAAGGGTATTTGTTCTTGACTGTGACTTTATTCAGCTGACGATAGTCAATGCACATGCGTAGAGAACCATCCTTCTTTCGCACGAATAGGACGGAAGCGCCCCATGGAGAAATACCAGGCCTTATGAAACCTTTATCTCAAAGATCTTTGAGTTTCTCTTTCAACTCCTTAAGCTCGGTAGGAGCCATATGATATGGAGGAATATAAATAGGCTGAGTATCAGGAAGAAGATCAATTCCAAACTCTATTTCCCTATCAGGAGGTACCCCCGGCAAATCTTCGGGAAAGACATCAGGAAACTCATTAACTACACTGACTGACTGAATTACTGAGTCTCGGACTTAGTTTCTTTGAATCGAACAAGATGATAGATACATCCTTTGGATATCAGATTTTGGGCCTTAAGATAAGATATGAAATGACTCTTGGGAGACACTGAATTACCTGACCACTCAAAGACTGGCTCATCATGAAACTAAAACTTTACCACTCGGGTGCAATAATCTATGGGTGCATAACAAGAATGAAGCCAATCCATACCAAGAATATGGTCAAAGTCGACTATGTCTAATTCTATCAAATCTTCCAACATGATTTTATGAAGGACAGTTATGGGACACTTTCTATAGATCCTTTTGGCAACAACTTATTCACCTACTGGTGTAGAAACTAAGAAAGGCTCAGGGATCTTTTAGAACTCATCTCAAAATTAACTGTAATTAGAGGGGTCACATAAGAGAAACTCGACCCATGGTCGAACAGTATGTAAACATAAAAATAAAAGGCACGAAGTATACCAGTAATAACATCTGGGGAGCTCTGCTGCTCCTGGCGAGATGGTAAAGCATAAAACCGATTCTGGCGCTAACCGTCATCGGTACTAGATTATGCGCCCTAAGGAGGGGCTGGGCGAGCTGCAGGAGCTGGTGCACTGGTAACCCCTGTCTGAGGACGAACATATCTGTTTCCCTGCTTAGAATATGGACACTCTCTAATTCTATGACCCAACTTTCCACAACCAAAACAACCCTTCTGTCCAGCCAAGTACTCACCAGGATGTAAGCTACCACACTTAGTACATGGAGGATAATTGGGCTTACCACTCATACTATTCTGGGATCTAGACATAGAATACTTACCCCACTGCTTCTATCAACCTCTGGGAGCGGGAGAACTAGCTGAAGACGGTGCTGGAAATGGCAGACGACTCTAAAACTATGAGCGATTTCCCCTTGCAGACCTTGACTGACCATACTTAAACTGCCCTGTTCTAGCCTTCTTATTTTCTCTCTCTCTTTCCTTCAACTTTTCTACCTTGATCTGTTAGGCATGAGTCATCAATCTAGCAAGATCCATATCTTCGATAAACATGGTAGTCCTAAGCTCCTTGACTGCCTATCCAAGCACTCCAGTAACGAACTTACTCATACTAGATATGGTGTCAGCTATCAACTCAAGAGCATACTTAGATAACTGGTTGAACTTAAGACGGTACTCTTTCACAGTCATTGAGCCCTTGCCTCAGGTTCATGAACTTTTCAACCTTGGCTTCTTGCAACTCACGCGGAAATAACTAGTCTAGGAAAGCATCCCAAAACACCCGCCAACTCATGGGAGCTGCACTCTCACCCCTACTTTTCTTCCACATAAAAACCAAATCACAAGCAACATTTTTCAACCTATACGAAGTTAATTCTATGCGCACCTCTTCAGTGACATGCATAACTTGGGTGATCTTTTTACCCTTATCAAGATACAACTGTGGGTCCTCACCTACTCTTGACCCAAAGAATTCAGGCGGATTCATTCTCATAAAGTCACAAAGTCTGGCTACAATTAAATCACCTTCTTGTTGACGTGGAACTGTAGCCTGATTATTGGCTTGAACATTAGCAGTCACAACTTGGGCTAATGCCTGAAAGGCAACCCAAAATTTAGCCTGAGACATATTCTCAATTAGGGGATAAATAGGTTGGGGTGTCTGATTATCATTCCTATGGGCATTAGCTATGCGAGGAGGCATATTCTGTCATGAAAAAGCATGAGCTAATAGCAGATAGAGATAGTTGTAAGCACGATGAATTATGAAATAAGGAGATGATTTTTTCTAAAACATTTTATAGCCTCTTGCTAAAAAATGTGGCGTACTTCACACCCATGATCAAGACTCTATGTTACGCGACTTGTCTCACTCCTTAGGACTCTTTAAACCTTAGGATCTGATACCATGTTTGTAACGCCTCAAAATCTGATCTCAAGACGTCACATAGTGATCAATGATACGACTAGCCCAAGCTAACCCCTTTAAGCCTGCTACTAGGTCTGAACCTTACTTTAAGATAAACTAGTCAAGAAATAATGTTGTATTATATCAAAACTGAACTGAATAAACTGAAGACACTGTCTGAATATCAAATACTAAAAATCTGTAAATAAACCCGTAGTCCGACAAGCCTCTACTGCTAAGAAACTAGAGAGTCATTGGGACAGATCCCCAACTGACTTGGACTAAACTGAAAACAATAAATCAAGTACTATAAATGCTGGAAATCTGAAGAAGTAGGCCCTCGAATCATGAGGACTCACCAACTATGAGAGCGTAGATAGAGATTTTCGAACTGCTGATACTGAGCACCTGAACCAATATTATAAGACAATGCAACACATAGGCATTTATGTGGATCAGTACTTTGAGGATGTACTGAGTATATGGGGGTGAAATGCATAAGGTAGACAACAACAACAACAACAACAACAACAAACCCAGTATATTCCCACATAGTGGGGTATGGGGAGGGTAGAATGTACGTAGTCCATACCACTATATCCAAACAAGTAAAGAGGTTGTTTCTGATAGACCCCCGGCTCAAGATAAAGGACCAAGACCTTAGTCAAACATCGCAAGCATACAACATGACAAAATAACAACGGTACCACAACCACAAAAAGTACATTAACCAACAAAAGGCACCACCCTTCCCCCAACCCTAGCACTACCAACCAAGCGACACGAGACTCACCTAACTCCCGCCTATGACTTGACCACACCCCTTATCCCTCTACCCTAATACTCTTTCTCCAAACCTTCCTATCGAGGGTCATGTCCTTAGTGAGCCATAATTGCTCTATGTCATGTCTAATCACTTCTCTTTAGTATTTCTTCGGTCTACCCCTACCCGACTTGAAACCATCCAAGGCCAACCTCTTATACCTACGAACTGGAGCATCCATGCCCCTTCTCAAATGCATAAGTAAGACATCATCATAATTAAAAAGTAAATGCATGATGGATGTATATGACTCACATAAGCTTGATTATCTAAAATACCAAAATATAAAATCATGTATAACAAATCATACTTGTAAATCTAGTGAGTCATAACACTTAGTCTGATAAAAGCTTTTCTATCATTCTCTTCTTTCAAAACTTAGAAGATTTAGGAGCTTTGGATATCTTGGAACTTTGGGAGTTAAGAAGTTTCTTATAACCGACATAAACCATGTAAGATGATATGGAGTCCAACGTCTTGCCCACATTGGGGAGAGTTGTTCTATCCTTGCCATCGAAGTAGAATCTTAACTTAAGTGATCACTATCTTAGCCCACTATGGGCGTTTAAAACCTACAGTGGCTCGTAGTTCTGGTGCATGAGTCCTTGGGATCATATCCAACTCGGTGTTAAATACTACTCCCATACTTATTGCTCAGAACTTTTAGGAAATCCACCTTAAAATAGCACAAGGGTTCGTAATTAAAACCCATTATGCTTCTCTTTATTTTAAATCATAAACCGTATGAATAATGTGGATTCCTATCTTAGCTTAGGATTAAAATATCAATCTTTGCTTTAGAAAGAACTAATCAAAACTTGTCAATAGGACTTGAGATCATAATCTCCTTATAAAATCATCAATAGTACTTAGGACTCAAAGTATAAAGCTTTGATGCATCAATAATTACATCAATAATCAGATTTAAACTTCATTCTCAATAATCATCTTAAAAGCTTTCAACAATCTCAGTCAAGATAATGCTATATAACTCATAATATGATTCTTATAATTGCAAACATGAATATATGTAAATTTCTTGCAATTAGAGCCTTAAATATCATAATAATGTCATAAACTAAAATAATGAGGATTTGGGTATCAAACCTAACTTAAATTTCATGGGAAATCATAGATATTTAGTAAAATTGAAACCAAAATTAAGTTTTGAGCACAAAGATGAAAGATTTACCCTTATTCAAAACCTCACATACCTTGAATGATGAACTAGATGAACAAGTTTGCTTTTGAGATTCTATTTGTGCTCTTGAATAATTATTCTTGGAATTCGTGAATTGGGAACTTTGAATCTTGAATTGATTTGGGAAAAGAATGGTGAAATCTTGGGGATTCTTGAAGTTGAATGTTGAAGGTTAGGGTTTTGCTTGAGAGAAATTTTGATGAATATAAGCATAAAATGCTTGTAATAGGCTTAAATCTTATGTTTGGACGAAATTAGGGCTTCGAAATTGTCCAAAATACCCATTTTAAACTCCTAAACGAAACTGGAAAAATGAACTGGGGTCTCGATTTGATGGGCCACCGCGATTCGCCACTATCGCGGTGGCTCACTGGAATTTGACGATTGGGAAATTAGGGGTTTCCACGATGCAGATCTATCGCGTTGTCCCACTGGATTTTGACAATTGAAACCTGGAACTTCAACGCGATGCGCCACCATCGTGGTGTCCTATAGAGATGCCATTTTGGCCTTCGGCGTAACGCACCACTATAATGTTGGACTACTGGAAATTAACAAATGTAAAAATAGACCTCTCCACGATGTGCTAATATTACGAAGGTCCACTGGAAAATGACAATTATGAATTTAACCACTTTCGCGACGCGGTGGCTTCCCAGGTGGTACACTGTCAACTTAAAAATGCTCTAACTCCTCAACCGAGTCTCGGGATTGGGTGAATTTGGTATCGACGGAAAGCTTATTCAATTTACCACACAATGGAAAGTCAAAATCTAGAAAATTCTATATGAAACAAATATTATTCATTTTGAAAGATATCCCTTAACATTCTAGGAACAACTTTAAGCTAGAAAAGTTTGGGGTATTACACAAACTAACCCTTTTTAAGAATATTCAAAATCATAAATTCATTTAAAACACTCTCGAATGTGTTAGAGACCATTCCAACAATCCACACAACTAATAAATGAGATAAAGAAACTATGAGGAAGGGTAAAGACAACCAAAACACAATTTTTTTAATAATCATAATGTTGGTAATTAAAGTATCCACTACTTAAATTCACATTCGTCCTCAAACGTACAATCATGAAAATACCCAAAACAGGTGTAGGAAAGGAAAACCTCCAACAAATATCAAGAAATCACTCAA
Source organism: Capsicum pubescens (assembly GCA_030864215.1). Classification (NCBI taxonomy): domain Eukaryota; kingdom Viridiplantae; phylum Streptophyta; class Magnoliopsida; order Solanales; family Solanaceae; genus Capsicum; species Capsicum pubescens. Next base: position 82,333,976 of record CM061540.1, read on the forward strand.
ATGCAAAGCCACAATAATCGAACTACTAGTCTCACCATAGAATAAAAAATATATCACATAAGGACACACCAGGTCACAACACTATCATCCAAGGCCAAAATCCCAATAAAGCCAAATTTCCATATTTTTGAACTTTTTTATGCCCAAAATCTTAGTCGAACACAACAAAAGTTCTGAACATACTCGGCTAACCTAAACTTAACCAAGGCACCATAAGACACTTGTTATAATAACAAGACAAATAATTATCCTTGAACTCACCAAAAGCCAAGGAACCCATAAATCACATCACTACATTCCTAAACACCGAATAAACCTACCTAAGGCCAATACAATCATTATCAAATCAAACCACACCACAACCTTAGGCTAAAACTACAAGTCTATAAACTTGTATCGAAACTACACAAAACTTCAAAAGTTACACTCAGTATACTAGATCACCACCCAATTGTCAAAACCTACAAATCGATTGTAACAACCCGAGACTACCCCTTAGTCGTCATACGATGATTAGGACCACAAGTTATCCCAAGCTAACCCTTATACTGGCATAACTCATGAGCAACTGAATAAAATAAATAAATCCAAAGAAAAATGCAGAAAATAAATCTTTTCTGAACTTGATCAATACAAAGCTACAATAAGATGAATACAACTCTACTTATACAAAACAAAAATGAAACTAAATACATCAATTATACTAACTGTCTATGAAGCCTCTACTATACAGACTATAGATAGCTGGGACAAGACACCAACTACCACTAATCAATACATATAAGTAAGAAAGTGAAGTAGATAAATAACGTCTAATTAAAATCCTCGAAGTAGGAGGACTCATCCCCTGCTAGCTAGAATTTGCAACTGTCGGATTATGATATGCATGCTACAACTAGTACCTACATTATTAAATAATGTAGCACTTAGACATATATGTGGATCAATACTTTTTGAATGTACTAAGCATGTGGGGGTGAATGCATAAGTAAAATAATAATGCACTATTCATACAACTGTAAAAAAAAATTACATGCTAAGTGTAAGTAACTCACCTTGGCTTGGGTAATCAAAACTGTAAAATCATAAATCCTGAGAAGTAAAGCATAAAGGTAATTCTGTGAGCCACCACACATAGTTCTAGGAAAAACTGTAGTCTTATTCTGTTTTCAAATCATGCTGGCTAAGTGTAAAAAGGACTCACCTTTATCATATGAAAACTAAAAGCTGAAATCTCATAACTGAAGTCTTATGCAAGACAATATCTGAGTAAATTTATGAGCCTTTACACTTAGTTTCTAAAAACTATTTTGTTATTCTTTTTCTATTAGGGAATTCTTTTAAAAATATTTCTATCATTCTTAACTAGTAGGGAGGTTCTTCTAACCGACATAAACCATGTGAGCTATCATGGATTCCAACGTCTTATTCCCCTAAGGGGAAAATCTCACGTTTGGGAGAGGTATCATACTCTTTCCAAAGAGTATGACCTAATCTATGTGATCACAATCTGTATCTACATCCCTATAAATAGAAATAATCTGAATCTGCACCTACATTGGCTCTAGTTCTGGGGAAATAAGATCCACTAAACCCACACTTCCTGCTCGGTGCTAAATACTACTCCCTTACTTATATTCTCATTCTGTAGGAAATCCACTTTAAAATAATATAATTATTTGTAAGAAAACCAATTATGCATCTTTTTACTTTAAATTATAAACAGTCTGAATAATGCGGATTTCATAATCTTAGCTTGGGATTAAAAGATCCATCTTTTCTTTTTAAGCATTTTTCAAAACTTATCAATAGAACTTAAGATCGTAATATTCTTATAAACTCATCACTTGTACTTGGGGCTCAAAATAGAAAGCTTTAATGCATCAATAAACATATTTAAACTTCATGCTCAATAATCATCTTAAAAGCTGTCAATAAGCTCAATTAAGATAGTGGAATGTAACTCATAATATGAATCTCATGATTTCAAACATGGATATATGTAAATCTCTTGCAATTGAAGCCTTAAATAACATGATAATTCAATAAACTAAAAATAATGAGAATTGGGTATGAACCCTAACTTGCAAAATATGAAATCTTAAATAAAGATCATGTCTTGGGAACAAGGATGAAAGGGTATCCTTGTTCATAAACCCCACATACCTTAATGATAATGAAATTGTTAAAAGATTGGACCTTCAAGCTTGATTATGTAATCCTAGTTGTTTTTCTCCTCTTGAGTTCTTAGATGATGAGCTTATGATGTTGATAGGGTTAAAACTTGTTTGGGATCTATAAATCTCTTGTAGTTATGTTTAGGGACATTTAAGAAGGGTCAAATGACTTAGTTACCCTCGAAATAACTCAAAAATAAAATACCTAGGTCGTTGTGCCATAGGGTTTGGATCGCACAAGCTATGGCAAACTTTAAGGTTTGCGTTTCACTCCCAATGGCAAACCCTTTCCAGTGAAAGTTTGTGATTGTTAGTCGACGCACACTCTTTTACAAATCCATAACTTTTTGCTCGGGTGTTGGATTAAGACAAAATTGGTATCGTTCGAAAGGTAATTCGATTATCTACAATTTGGTGGGTCTTGAGGTGAAAAAAATTCCACGTACATCTAAAGTTATACACGTTCAAAGTATACCCTTGTAGAATTGAATACAAAACTTTGGACGAATCGAAGGTTCTTAGCTCAACTTTGTTCTAAGTGATTCCAGTGAGCATTTTTCACATCGAAATCACTCCACACACTAGGATGAAGATCATGAAACTTATATTCACATGGGAATCATTTGTATTAGGGCTTATATACATAAGAACAACGGTTAGATTTCTAGCACAAAAATATGGGGTGTTACATCAATCCTTTGAGGGAACTGAAAATCACCACAAAACTCCATAAACCAAAGGCATGAAATCTCTAAATGAAACCAAACACTCAAGCTACTCATTCCAATAACATGCGCAACCATCAAAATCTAAAAGCCATCAAACAACTCGTAGAAGGAGTGCAATCATCATTATATCTCACTAGTAGACGCCTAAATCATAGATCAAACTAAACAAAAACACCACTACACTTTGTATAAGCTACTGATGAACTACCATTTCAGGAATTCCAATTTCTAACTTGAACCCATAGTTAAACTCTTAATATATCAAAACTCCTTATGTACAAGTTCCTTATCCTTTTGTTAACCTAATTTTCTATTTAGTCATTTTTCAACAGAAGAACTATGGAATAGTTACACATACTCTAAAACAAAAACCATGAGAAAAAAATATTCCATTAAGCCACTTAGTTGTAGAAGTAACATTTTCTATAAGTAAATTTCCTTCCTAGTTGAAACCCTTTTCAAATTAAAGTAAATATCCCTTATAAGTTAAAATCCTTCAAATTTGATCGAGGAATGTCTCGATACCATCAAATCCCATAATGCAACAAAGTTTAAATGCTAATGAAGTAACAATTATAAGGCATTAATGCATGAAAATCTTTCCTTATTCAACTAGAATCATTTAAAGGCGATCCTTCCTAGTTGGTTGTAGAAAATCTGATCCACCACAAGGATTTCCTTGCTCAATCTAGTAAGCACGACTCATCATCCCACAAAGTTGATATCTTTAATTCAACATTAACTCAAACCACAAATATATCAAAGTGACCCTCTACAATTACCAACTCATGCACATACATTTTCAATAAGATTTTCAGGCAATTATACACAAGCATTCCAGTTATAACTTTCTTTATTCACAACTCGCCATCAAAATAATCAAAACACCTTCTCAATCCCATTGACTCAGGACTCTCTAGAAAACATCTGTATAAACTTCTATAGTGTGAATATGCAAAAATACATCATTGATCCCCCAATAGTCTAAAACATAACCATAAAGAGGTCACACTTAAATATACCAAAATTCACAAAACTCAAGAACTCAATCCTAATCCCTCTATTCACTCTAAATAAGTCATAATATAGGATGTAAAAACCCAATCCGCCAATAAGGAATATGGGGTAGCAATATTAGTAAACTCGGCAAAAGACCACAAATTATATCAAGACTCAATATCGAAGAGGAAAATACATAGGAGGATGTAGACCCAAATAGGCACGACTAAGAAAATTAAAGGGAAACTATAATCATATATGTGGCCACTGTACCAGAAACTTTTTCCTTGTGTCCATTCTATGGAACTTGATATTGAAACCTGTCATCTTTTGAAGCAACTGATGAAATATCTCTCTGTCTAAGGTGTCATCAATTCCTCTTGTAGTGATCAATACTTTCATACCAGAAGTAAAATAAAGAAGTTAAATCTCGTTGAACCAAACTCGAAGGACCCAAAGAACTACTCTGATCTAACCCTCTCCAAGCATAATCATGAAGATCTTGACCTCAATCATGCATATCACAATGATTATCAAATCTCTGGGCCCTCAAGCCTCTCATATCTCCATAAAAACTCCTCTAAAAACACTTGAGAAAACTAATCCCATGAAAGAGAAGGTAATCCAACTTGTCTACCCTCTATAAAGGTCCTCTACTACTATCTAGTTGGCCTATGAAACTGAATGAAAGAGAAGTCTACTATGTTATGATCCACCAAATCCAACCTGTGCAACCTCTTACGGCAACCAAGCAAGAACATGTAAGCATCAAACCTATGATCTCAATTAAAATAAGGTGGACTGTCGCAGCCCAATTTCTCAAGTCATGATGGTGCCTACCATATTCCACTGGTAGGCAAGCCAATCCCTATAGTCCAAAATAGCTAGTAACGGACTACTCAATTTTATATAGAAAAGAATGCAGAATAGATGGAATAAGAGAATCGAATACAATAATAAAATCCCAAAACCTGGTGGTATCAGTATATAACAAAAGAACAAGAGTGAAATACAAACGAATATACTGATACAACTTATCTCTGAATACAACATGGATACTAGTCTAATACATAAGGGAAAGATAAGTACTACTTCGAACATTAGGAGCTCACTCTAAGTATTTAAACCATGGCTGCTCTGTATGATTCACACATCAACGATGATAACCTGTACTATAATCTGCAGGCTGCTAAAGTGTAGTATAAGTACCAAACAAATGGTACTCATTAGGCAACTTGCCAACTGAGCTCTAAAGATAAGGTAGATATATATAACGTACAAATAAAATAAAAACTACACTCACATGTCCTGCATCCATATAATACAGCCAGTAAGGTAATAAGGACAAACTATTTTATTCTTGTCCAAGAGACTAACACATTAAGACTAGGGAAGTAACAAGGGTGAACTATCCTATTCCAATCATATTCATGAATCTCGGTACTATATCATATATCACTGGCCAATATGCAAAGTACAAGTGGAAGAAAGACACATATAAATATATAAGGCCAATAAATGAGTATACAATATGAACAATTGAAGGAAGGGATATACGGTAGTTCCATAGCTATATATAGCTAGGTATGTATATATATACGCACATATAGATATGAAGTCAACTCAAGGCATAACCTAAATCATTATGTCCTTACTTTTAAGGCCTCATTATAATCCTATTAGGATCTAGTACTATCATACTCAGGGTTTCTAATCCTTATGTCTAAACATGCGATAAATATGCATAATAATCAATCGTAAGATAGAAGAGATCGAAAACATACCCCAAATCTCGATACCGAATCAATGACCAATCCATCATAAACTAGCTATAATAATGATTATAACAATGATGATAACAATATAAATAATAAAGTGAGTAACCAACTATTCCAAATAGCTAAATACCTAGTTGGTCCTATGCATACCCCCACCGCCCCATTTTTGAAAGGTTCAGTCAACATACAACAACATAAGGCATAGTCATCACCCATATCTATGCAACCACCCAATACTGACTGATAGACATAGGTGTATACTGGTGATAGAAGATTGCATGCAAGAATGAATGCAATAGAATCCACAATACCATAATCATTATCATAACTACCATTATCATAATCAACCTCTGGCCTTGCCAGGTATATAATTATCACAACATCCTCCAACCTTGTCGGGTATCAATATCATCATCAAAATATCCTCCGACCTTACCGGGTATCATCACATCATTATAATGTCCTCCAGCATTGTCGGGTATCAACATCATCTTCGCAATATCCTCCAGCTTTGTTGGATATCATCACATCATCATAATATCCTCCGGCCTTGGTGGGTATCAACATCATCATCACAATATCCTTCGGCCTTTACGGGCATTAACATCATTATCATAATATCCAAATCAAAGTCACATAATAGAGAATAAGCCCCAAAAGGGCTAAAGTAAAGTGCAAGCCCCACAAGGGCTAAAGTAAATGACAAGTCTCACAAGGGCTAAAGTAAATAACAAGTCCCATGAGAGCTAAAGTAAATTATCATGAGAAGAGAAGGAAGATAGAGTATACTTCCATAATTCATCGATCGTCATTAATATCACATCGTTAATAAGTGTATATATAATAGGTGTATGGACTCAAGCCTACCAAGACCCTTCTAAAAAGTCCTTTAAAACCGAGAGTTAAATTGGGTACCTCTATCTAAAATAATAGCCAAAGGGACCCCATGCAATTTCACCAAGTCCCTAAAATAGATCTTAGCATAATCTTCAACTAAATCTGAAGTATTTACTAGCAAAGAAATGAGTCGACTGAGTCATTCAGTCCACGATAACCCAAATAGAATCATGTTGTCGACGCATCCGAGGCAATACAATCCATATTCACCATTTTTTACTTCCAACTAGGAATACTGAATTCCTGAAGGGTACCACTAGGCCTCTGGTGCTCAACCTTAACCTTCTAACAATTTGGACACTTAGCCACGAACTCCGCAATATCCTTCTTCATGTCATTCCACCAATAGACTTCCCACAAGTCACGATATATCTTAGTGGCTCCTGGGTGAATTGAATAACGGGAACCATGAGCTTCTCTAACATTCACTGCCTCAAGTCATCCATATCCAAAATACATAATCTGCCCTAAAAGCGAAGAACACCATCTCTCTCTAAGGAGAGAATCTCTACCTTTGGATATCGAACTGCCTCTTTCAACTTAAGCAAAATAGGATCACTGTATTGATTTTACTTCACCTAGGTAACCAAATAAAACTCTAAACCATTCTAAACCAAGAAACTACCTTCGGTTGAATCAACCAACTAAATTCCCAACCTAGCAAGCTGATGAACCTCATAAACTAACTCTTTCTTATTATCCTCCACGTGAGAAACACTCTCCATAGACAATTTGGTAAAGGAATTGGCGACAATATTAACCTTACCTAGATGGTACAAGACACTCATGTTATAGTCTTTTAAAAACTCTAGCCACCTTATCTTACGAAGATTTAGATCCTTTTAGCTGAACATATACTAAAGACTCTTGTGATCAGTGAACACATCAACATGAACCTTATAAAGATAATGCCTCCAAATCTTTAAGGCAAACCCGACTGCTGCCAACTCAAGATCATGAGTCGGGTAGTTCTTCTTATGAGGCATGAGTTGCCTAGAGGCATATGTTATAACCTTGCCCTGCTTCATCAACACACAACCAAGCCCAACTCTAGAAGAATCATAATATACCATAAAACCATCTGAACCCTCTAGTAGAGTCAATACTGGAGTGAAGGCGAGTCAAGTCTTCAACTCCTGAAAACTCTTCTCCTAAGAATCGAACCACTAGAATTTGACTTTTTTCTAAGTTAGTCTATACATGGGAGAAGCAATATAAGAAAATTCTTTGACAAACCATCTGTAGTAACCGTCTAAACCCAAGAAACTCCTAATATCTGATGGAGAGATGGGTCTAGACCAGTTCCGTACTACTTTGGTCTTTTGAGGATCAACTTGAATGCCTTCATCGAAGATAATGAAACTAAGAAATGCTATTGATTTCAACCAAAATTCACACTTGTTAATCTTAGCAAACAACTAGTGATCTTTAATATTCTATAAGAAAATCCTCAAATGATCTACATGTTCACCCTCACTCTGAGAATAAACAAGGATGTCATTTATGAAAACTATAACAAAAATATCCAAGTACAACTTGAACACCGTATTCATCAGGTCTATAAAAACTGTAGGAGCATTTGTTAGTTCGAAATACATAACAATAAATTCAAAGTGACCATACTGAGTTTAAAAGATTGTCTTTGGAATGTCATGATCTCTCACTCTAAGCTGATGATAGTCGGATCTGAGGTCTATCTTAGAAAAATAATTAGCATCCTAAAGCTGGTTGAATAAGTCATCAATCCTGGGGATGGGATACTTATTCTTGATTGTGACTTTGCTCAACTAACAGTAGTCGATATACATTCTGAGAAAACCATTTTTATTGCACACGAAAAGAACTGGAGAACCTTATGGAGAGACACTTGGCCTAATAAAACCCTTGTCTAAGAGATCTTTAAAATTTTCTTTTTATTTCTTAAGCTCGATTGGAGCCATCATGTAAGGTGAAACTTAAATAGGTTGGGTATCTGGAAGGAGATTTATTTCGTAATGAATTTCTCGCTCGGGAGGAACTCCAGAAAGATCTTCAGGAAACACATTTTGGAAATTCATTTACTACTGATACTGACTCAAGAATCGGTATTTCACACCTTGATTCCTTGACTTGAATGAGATGATATATGCACCATTTTGAGATTATTTTTCTTGCCTTAAGGAACAAAATAAACTAACTTATAGGCACTAAGGTACTACCCAGCTATTCTAAGACTGGCTTTCTGGAAATTAGAACTAGACTATTCTATTTCTACAAACAACTGAGGAATAACAAAAGTGGAGAAAATCTATGCCAAGAATAATATTAAAATCAGTCATGTCTAACTCTACAAGATCGACTGAAGTGACCTTTTGGGATATTGTGACTGCGTAATTTTTGTCTACCCTTCTAGATGTGATCAAACTACCGACTGGAGTAGAGACTGAGAAGAGTTCTGCTAGGATTTTGAGGCTAACATAAAATCTATGGCTATATAGGGAGTCACAAAGGACAATGTGGCTCCGAGATCTAACAATGCATAAAAATGAGTGAAAAACTTGCAACATACCAGTAACTACATTAGGAGAACCCTTCTGATTATATAGAATCTAAAGGGAATAAATCTTATTTTGACGTTGTCCACCAGTAGCATTAGAGGTGGCACCTTGCTGAGTCGGGCATCTTGCTGAAGAGTTAGACTGACTCTACCAACGATTATGTTTACCTCTTTGCGCAACCACTAGGCACTCTCTTACTCTGTGGCCTAACTTGTCACATCCAAAACATTCATCACTAATAGCCATGCACTCACCCCTTTGATTCCTACCACATCTTTTACAAATTGGATTGGTGCAAGTATTATTCACACTACCCTGGAACTTTGAGCCTGGTTCTCTGTCTTTTGTATCCTGTCTAAACTTTGTCCTTGGAGCACTAGCAAAAGATAGGGCTGGATCTGAAGATTTTTGGTAGAACTGAGAGTGATTTCCACCATCCAACCTCTACTGAGAGAAAGTGAAGCTACTAGTTCTGGCCCTCTTATTCTCCATTTTCTTCTCTTTAATCCCCACCTCTTCGATCTGTTAAGCATAAACTATCAATTGGGAGATATCCATCTCCTTAACAAACATGACCGTCCTACACTCCTTGAACACGTCCTTAGAAAAACTAGACACAAACTTACTCATTCAATCCCTATAATCAGCCACCATAGTCAGAGCATACCTTGCCAACTGAGTAAACTTGAGCGAATACTTTTTCAGGATCATGTTGCCTTACTTCAAGTTTATGAACTCCTACACCTTGGCTTCTCTTAACTCAAGTAGAAAGAACCTGTCTAGAAATACAACAATAAAATTATCCTACTCTACTGGCCTTGCATCTGCACCTCTATTTTCCTTTCACTACTTAAACCACATATGAGCCACTCCTTGTAGTTGGTAAGCAACCAAATCAGCACTCTCACTCAAAGTGACACCCATGATCTCGGTTATTTTCTAAACACTATCTAAGAAATCCTGTGGATCCTCTTCAGACTTAGACCCAAAGAATGTCGATGGATTCATCCGAGTAAAGTCCTGGATTTTAGTTGTCATTGCATCCTCTATTAGGTTAGTTGAGGAAACAAATTGCTAGTTATTCTGAGCAGTCATAGATTGGGCTAGTGTTGTGAAAGCAGCCCTGAACTCAGCATAAGATACCTACTCATTTAGAGGGTCTTCGGGAATTGGAAGTGGTGTTTACTGGCTCTTATTACTTCTTCCATTATTTCTCTTGGGAGGAATTTTCTATAAACTGATAGAGGATGAGTTAGAAGGAGGATCTTAATAGATTTCACACTCACACGACATGAATCATGATAGAAGTAAAACTTTCCTAAAATATTTTGTAGCCTCTGGCCTTTAAGTATGGCATGCTTCATACCCATGAATAAGACTCTACTTTACGTGGCTTTTAGATACCCTAGGATACTTTAAACCTGCTACTCAGATACTAAGTATTTTATGACCCGAGACTACCCCTAGTTATAACCCGATGCTTAGAGTAACAAGTGACCCCAAGCTAACCCATGGTCTGGCATAGTATCAAGAATATTGGAAGAAATAACTAAATGCAGTGCAAAAGCTAAACGATAAATAAACTGACAATAAATAATACTAAAAGTAATACTAACACTGTCTGAAATACTCAATAAACTGAAAACATGACTAACTGTCTAAAAGCTTTTAAATCATAATGAGTTATTGGGACAAGGCCTTAACAAACTCAAACTGACTAAAATAAAAAAATATTGAAATGAATAACTGATATTGGTCCTCGAATGATGAGGACTCACCAATACTGTAGCTAATGGTATGACTACTAGCTAAGTGTGATCTGGGTACTGAGCATCTGAACATATATTATAAGATAATATAGCGCAGAAAAGTATGTGATCTGTACTTTGAATGTACTGAGTATGTGAGATCAGAAACTAACTAGTATAACTGAATATGAATACATGAAACATGATAAACTGAATGCAAGATCAAGTATAAACATGTACTAAATGAAATTGAATAACTCAATAAAAGGTCATACATAATCTAAAACTGTAACATAAACTGAGGACTATAGGAGCTAACAATAACCGACATACCTCAATCTGAGCAAATCGGGGTCCAATATATAACCCTAGTTGGAAGGGTGCTAGTACCTTGCCAAGGGTACCAACACTGGATGGAGTGGATACATTGAACTAATATCTCAAAGGACTAGGCCTAAACTGATGGGTGAACTCTTATAACCTACGATCGCACTGTAGTTTTGGAACTTGGGGATTGTTTTTCACAGGGACTGCTCTGATACTATTCTTGTCATGACCCGAGAGGATTCCCTGGCCGCGATGGGCATCCTAAACCACGAAGGCCCGAGATACCCCTCTAACTCCCCAACCCACTAGTGATATTATCTGCTTTGGGCCCAGGTCCGCACGGCTTTAAAATACGTCATTAGAAAGTAAGGTTTTCTTGCTTATATACCCAGTATCTCTCCTGTATTTTTCCAATGTAGGACTCCTTCCTAAGTTGGGATGTTATATACACCCTCCTTATGGACTCAGCGTCCTCGCTGAGGTTTGCCCCACCGAATGGGATTTCTCTACACTCAGGACTAAGGTTTGCCCCGCCTTACTGGGATTTGCCTACACTCAGTTTGAACTCTGGTCCACATCGATAAGGATGACACAGGAGCGGCACTGATACCATTCTATCACGACCTGAGCTAGGGACCTAGCCGCGATGGGCATCCCAAACCATCAAGTCTCGAGAGACCCCTGTAACTTCCCAACCCACTAGTGATATTATACGTTCTGGTCCCAATCCCACACGGCTTTAAAATGTGTCACTAGGGAGTAAGGCTTTATTAGTTATATACCCAGTATTCCTCCTGTGTTTTGCCAATGTAGGACTCCTTCCTAAGTTGGGTTGTTATATTACTACTAAAATGTCTCAAGTGTATACTGAGGGTGATCCTTCATCCCTACGTTCACTCGGTGCTAAGTACTACTTCTAACTAAATAACGTTGAAACATAAATTGAATTTATTATTATGAACTCATTCTGAAAGTATCAACTGTAAGTAATCTAAAGTTCTCAAAAGACATGAAAACCGATATATGCATGAGTCCCTAGGTATCAGATGTTCTTAACCCACCAACGCTGACTAATGCAACTGAACATGATAATGTTAAAAGCTAATCATAATAGGGAATTCATGATTTTTGAACATGGAAGATGTTACTCTTATGGGAGAACACGTACTCATAGTTTAATTACAAGAATAAACTAAAGGTATAAAGAAAACTCATAGATGACCTGGAACCCAACATTTGAAGAGTTAAAGTAAACTTGAGGATAGAGAAATATTTTGGGACCAATGGGTGGAAGGAACCTATTGATGAAATACCACATACATAGAAGTAGAAGCCTTGACGAACTCTTGGAAATTGGACTTGATGATTGAAGAACCCTAACTTGGCTTTGGAGAAGAATAATCGCGCCTTTTCTTGGTTTCAATTGATTTTAAGACTTATGGGGAATTTGGGAAAATTTAGGATAATATACCACCCTTGGGAAAGCCTAAACAACATGGGTTAGAAGATAAAAGAATAGAAAAAGACCAAAAATCTTTCCTTAAATCATTCAGGAAATTTTGAGAAGCAGTCACAACTTGGGTAACAAGTCGTGGCCTTAGTCATGACCTGAAGACCTAAATTTTTAGGTCCTTTTTCTATGACAATAGATTCCGTCCTAACAACTCGTTAGGTCTAATAACGAGTCGTTATGAAAGTCATTGCCAAAGAGCTGAGTTCTTGGTTCTATACTATTGTGACGACGGGTCCACACACAATGACTCATTTAGTCTGGTAACGAGTCGTGTGCTTGACTTGTTACCATGGGGCTGAATTCTTTGGAAACCCACTATAGTGACAACGAGTCTAGGATACAACTCGTTGTGTCTAACAATGGGTCATTGCCAGAGTTGTTATCACTGGTAGCTTGACAGTGCCTTAGAAAATTTTCCAAAACTTCTTACTATGACATCGGATTAAGGCTAGACTAGTGGTGTTGGAAAAATAATTTAATGACCTATATTTTAGTGGGTCTAAAGATTAAAACTTGGGATGTTACATTTACGGACTCGTCCTTTTGAAAAAAGGCATCCAATGGTGAGACTGATTCTATCTTGAGAAATCATACTTGGGAGTTTATTGATATTCCTTCAGGAATAATTCTTTAGGTTCTAAATAGATCTTCAAAAGTTATATGAAAGGTGATGGTACTATTGACAAATGTAAGCAAGACTTGTTGTGAAAAGCTTTAGAAAAAAAAGAAGACCTTGATTATTTCGACACTTACTCGCCAGTAACAAGAATAACGTCCATTCAGATGATGTTTGCATTAGCTACAGTATATGATCTTGAAATCCATCAAATGGATGTGAAAATAGCTTTCTTAAATAAAGAATCAGAGGAAGAAATTTACACGAAATAATTTGAGTGTTTTGTGGTTCCTAGTAAAGAAACAAAAGTGTGCAAACTTGTTAAGTGGCTTTATGGACTAAAATAAGAACTCAAATAATGGCATGCAAAGTTTGACCAAATTATATTGGCAAACGTATTCAAGATAAATGAATGTGATAAATGTATTTACGTTAAAGACACTCAAAATCACAAAGTCATTGTTTGTTTATATGAGTATGACATGTTCATCATCAGTAGAGATATTTTTGAAATAAATACTACTAAGCAAATGCTTGAGAGCAAATTTGATATGAAAGACCTTGGAGTTGCTGATGTGATCTTAGGAATAAGAATTTATAAAACTCCATAAGGATTTCATTGTCACAGTCTTACATTGATAAGGTACTTGATAAGTTCAAGTATTTGAACGTCAATACTGCAAAGACTCCATTAAGCATGAACTTTATATTTTAAAAGAATGAAGGTGAAAGTGACTCACAATTGAACTATGCAAGAGTGTTGGAAAGTTTGATGTATATCATGAATTATATGTGACCATATATAGCATGCGCTATTAGTAAATTGAGTCGGTACATGAGTAATACCAATCAAACTCATTGGATGGCAATAAAAAGAGTTTTGAAGTTTCTAAAACATACTCTAGACAATTATTTACATTATAACAAATATCCAATGGTAATTGAATGATATAGTGATGCAAATTAAATCATCAAATCAAATAAAGTAAATTACATAAGTGGATATATATTTACTCTATTTGGAAGAGCAGTCTCCTAAAAATCATTCAAACAGACATGTATTGCCCACTCTACAATGGAATCTGAATTTGTCGCAATAGATAAAGCCAGTGAAAAGCTGAATGGCTCCAAAACATTTGGTGAAAGATATTCCTTATTATTCCAAACCTTTGGCACCAATATGCATACACTGTGATAGTCAAACGACAATAGGTAGGGCATAAAGCATGATATATAATGGTAAATCTCGTTATATAAGATAGAGACATAATACTATTTAAAATCTATCGTGTAGTCAAATTATTATGATTGACTATATGAGGTCAAAGGATAATGTGCCAGATTCACTTACAAAGTCCTGTCTAGAAAGGGAGTTGAGAGATCGTCAAAGGGAATGGATTTACGGCCTAAGACAATTCATCACTATAATAACTCTACGTAGTAAACTGGAGATCCCAAGAGTTGTGTTTAAGGAGATCAAACAAACTTGAGACAGATGGTTCAACATTGTCAATTAACTCAATTCATTCTCATGACGAATACAATGTTTAAGAAATAAGGATAAGACTTATGGTACAAACTTTTTAATGATTTCTAAGTTTGGTAGGATTGACCAAATAGTATGTCCTATGGGATTAAACTTTTAGGAATCACCTATGTAAGAGTGAAGTGGAAGTCGCTTCAATAGGAATAATAGTAAAGGCCTATTCTCTAAGCTATCATAAAACCATAAAGTGTTCATGGCTGAAACAAATAAAACTTTAAGAACAATAAATGGTAAAAAGTTGATTGTGTGACTTAAATTATCTAGGTGTATATTAAATTTCAATGATTCAAAGATATCGCAGCTACCGACTGACTGTGTGCATCTAATACAGGTTCAATACCAAAAGTTCAAAGGAAATCCTACTTATCCAGATGAAATTAGTCTTTGCTTGTAAATCACACACTTGTTTGTATATTTCTTGATAAAATAGTCATTCCCTATTCATGCGGAGGGCAGTTAGGATTTTAAGAGGTGTGAATGAAAAATGAATAGGTGTTTTTTCAAAGAGACACCAAGAGAAATGATACAATTTGAATAGGCACCTTTATAGTTTGGATGGTTATGACCTTTCCAATAGGTGGAGACTTTTTCAAAGAGTTGCACCTTTCTGAACCATTGTTTTTCTTCATGAAACAACACCTTCATGGCTATAAATACCTAATTTTTTCCTTAGGTACATACATGAAATTTTGAAGTAAAAACACTCCTCTTTCTTGAAAAACTCTAATGTGAATTGTTACCATTGAGTGTGTTCATAGTTCGATAGAGTTTGAGGTACCATTATTCTGTCAAAGTGATTCATTTTATTCTTGGAGGGTATATTCTATAACCTCAGGTACTTAAGTAGAATAGTTTTCTTAAGGATACACCATAAATTTGGTGGACTTGAATCTTTCAATCTTCATCTTTTTCTAAATGTTTGATTTTGTTATTTTCAAAAAAAAAGGTTTTAACTTCATATTTTGTTGTTCATAAGTTGGGTTGAACTTATTGTTAAATGTTCAAAGTTGCAAATACAAAATTATAAATTCATTTGATTGCTCATACATTTGTTTGAACACGTGTTTGAAGTTCTTGATGTAAAGTACAAATTTTACTAAACTCGAGAAACAACACTTCCCACTTAAACATAAATTGTAGCACATTGTAGGGGAGGACCCATGTTGAATAGAATAGGTGCTCGAGCACACACTAACCCTAATGTAAAACATGTATATTTGTATGGATATTTAAGGATATTAAAAAATACATGAGCACCCATAGAAGTGAATGCCTTGTGGGTGCATTGGTCAGGAAGCTAAGTTTTGAGTATTAAAGACGATGAGGTATCGATTTCGAATCTCAGTGGCAACAACTAATTTTTTCTTTTTCCCCAGAAGCTGACTCTTTCCTTTTTCTCCACGGCTGACTTTCATCTTCTTCTTTATTCACTTTTCTTTTTTTCTTCAATAACTATACTGGTAAAACACCAATAAGAGATTATATCATTTAAAATTAACAAGCTTTAGTTTTCAATACAACGATTTATCTTGAGGTAACTTGCAAATATAATTTTTCTTTTGATTGAAATTTAGGATAATGTTCTTTAAAGAGGCAAAACATTTACTTTTTCATTGATTAAAAAGAGGAAAAAACATATAAAACCACAACTTAAGTTACTTAAAATAATTAAAATCACTACCATTTATAAAAATTATCAAAATCTTTCATATTCCTCTCTCCACTACAAACCGTTGATACATCCTTCAGCTATCCCTATTTTCATGATTACATCCTTCAGAAGCGAAAACTGCTCCAACAACAGCGCAAATCAAGCAATCACATTGTGCATTTACTCTACATTATGTGTTTTTTTTTTAAATTGAATCATTCCCCAATTTAATCTTAATTTGCATCTTAACAAGGTTGAACAACTGTAAAATTATCGTCCCCTTCTTCATTTTTTGTTGAGGTTAGTTTGTTAAAATTGTGTTTAAAAATTGTATAGTTCAAAATATTGTACCTTCATCGGTTCAATTTATAGCTAAAATATTTATACAATGAATCTAGATTATGTACCTTCTTTTAGTCTTAAAAAATCTCAATTAGACAACATCAAACTAAATGAAGATGTTATTAATTTTATTCCTAGTGTTTTTTTATAATGTCTCAGAAGATTTTTATAAAAATAGATCTAAAATCCGCAATGATTCTGTAAAAATAAAAAAGTTATGGTAAAAGATGACAGAAAAATCAAACAAAAAAGGAGTTCATGATGCTAAGAAAAGAGAATCTAGCACTTTGAGATGAAAATATGGTGCTAGCACTTCGAGATGAAAAGATGGTGCTTCAAAATGAAAAGTTGTTGAATTTACAATGAGAGACATCCTTTCAAAGTTTTGTCAATTTTTTATCTGACAATATTTACACCGATATGTATGTTTAATAGTTGAAGATACATAATATATCTTAGTTCTATGTATCAGTTGCATGTACAAATTCTTGTATCTCTTATATTTATGTTTTCATAGTGAAAAGTATAGTATAATCGATCTCTAGTATACTAGTCTGTTTATACATATATTTTTCATTGAGATACATATTTAAGAACTGAAGATACATAATATATCTTAGGTCACTATTCCTGATACATATTTTTTTATTTATATCTCTTATATATGTGTATATAGTTAAATGGTTAGTGTAATGTATTTCAAGTATACTTATGTATCTATGCAGCTAATACATATGTAGATTATATATTTCTTATATTTATGTTTATATTCATCAAGAATAGAGTGTTATATATATCAGCTTTCTTTTATGTTGATACATGATGTATTACCTTGGTACATTTTATTTGTGAGTAACTAAAATTTATATCTTATTTCAAGATATGAAATATGTCATCGGTGAGATTCCACAACATCCTCTAAGGTTTGACATCTCGTGCAGTGCCAAATTTTTAGAAGATTTTGAAGTAATTCTATCAAAAAAAGTAATTGAGATGTTCAGTGAGACATTCTTTGGTTGTTTCCTTAAGATGCCCAATTGTAATTACATAGGATAAATTATCAAATGTCCACTAATGCTCGAGGTACAACAAAACAATCAAGATGAACTTCATGTATGCGTCAAGAGCACTATTCTTAGATTTTTCATCTTTGAACTTTCCTTACTAACTTGTTTGAAATGCACTGGCAATATCAAAGATTTTGTATATCCTAATTCATCTCTAAGCATCCTGATGTAGAAGCATTTACCGCAACCAAAAAATGGTGTTTATAAACTTATATTGATACAACAATTTCTGATGAAATTTTTTGAAAATAATCAGGATGCTTCAAATGGTCATTCTATATTTCATTCAAACCTTCTTGTATTTTTAGTTAAAAGATGCATCTAGCCTTTTGGAGGATTTTAAGATGGTTAAGGATGAAAAGTATAAGGATTTTTCTTAGGAAAAAGTTGTTTTCTCAAAGTTGATGGCTCCTTTAAACAAGAGTATTTTATCGAGAAACAGTTATATTATTTATGTGACATGACGCATATACTAAATGTGTGGATGTTCAAAAGTTGTTCAAAGTTAAAAAATCCCTAGACATTTATAACAGCAACCAAATCTAAAGGATTTTAAATTGGCAAGTCGAGGCAGTTAGACCACAGTACAATGAGTTTATGACCGATATGTTTAGCAAGGTACATTAATTATGTATATAGTGATTTAAGTTAATTTTTGAACTTTTGAATTTGTGACTGATATCTCAGTGTATGTATTATTAGCATTTAGAGATTTAACTGAAATTAAAGTCATTTTTAATTATTTCTTATTTTTTATATAAATTTTCATAGTATTCGTACTCCAATATTGTTCCTACTGTTCAGGAGTTGAAAAAACTTGATTTGTATTCAATGAGTATTGTATCGTATGATCCTGCATCAGCCTTGATACCTTCCTCGTCATCAAATATGTCATTTCGTATAGATTCTAAAATGAATGAAGCAACAGTCAGTATGTATTATGATGGATTTAATAATTTTAGTGCTAAACCTTCTGAGCATTTGATGAAGAAGGTAATGTATGTATCAGAAACAGTGTCTGCCCCTCCATTGAAGAAAAGGAAAACTGTTTTGGTTGGAGAAAAATATCCAGGGAAAGAGAATCTAAGACACATATTGCAAAAGAAAAATAGTTTTCAAGGACATTAAAAACTCCGACTGATCCATTTATTCACACTGAAAATAATACTTCACTGCGCGATTTTCATGATCAGCGAACATCGCCACATCCTTCAGAGTCCGACAAAAAGGAAAAATCTATTGATGAATCTGCCAACAGGCCTCTGGATGGGCACTTGATTAAGGCAAACTTAGATTCATTAAAGTCAGAGATAAAGTCCTATATGAAGACCAATGTAAATATCACTTTACTTGTGTTGTATCAGTCAATACTTTTTAATTAAATACACGTATGAATTCTACTTGTTTACATTATTAGGTGATTTAAAAATTTAATGACCTGGAGACTCTGGTGACAAATCAACTTACGGAGATCATGAAACCTTGAAGTTGAAGCATGTTTATGAGGAGAAGGTAACATAATTTGAATCATAATGTGATTCATAATGATTAGAATCTCATTATGTTGCACATACTTATTCATAGGTTAATTTTTAAAAAGAGAACCCAAATACAGACCAACCTTCAGATAATTATGGTGATACTAAACGTCCTAGTAAATCTGACAGTTCAAAGGTTGACCTGATCAATCCTGTTGATATAGAAGGAATGAACATCAATCAACCACCATCAGGTATCATTTATGGTAATGATGTTGAGAAGATAATTGATCACATGCTTTATATACATATTATCATACATGCTATCATTCTATATTGATGTTCTGTGTTAAATGCTACTAGTACAGATATGTAATATTTTTGAGATATGTACATAATGCTTTAGATACATAAATATTATTGTATGATGTATATAATACAATAATTTATTGCAGATGCTTATGATATATTGGTGATATAATTGTTAATATTATAAAAAATCAAACGTGTTAGTTGCATTAGTAAAGTATTAGGTTGAAATATTTTAAAAAAATTGTCAAATGTTATAGTATTTGCATTACTGCTTATTATAATGTATCTGGTGTTTGTACACATGTACAAAAATTTTTTAGGATGCTTACACTGAATCATTACCTAATAAGGTTGTAGAAGCAAGAGAACCACTCGTATCAAACATGTCGTTCCACTGTTTTCTTTGGCTTTAACAATTAATACTCCTCCACAAATAATCGAGAGCCAATTTTACATTAGTAATACAGCTTTATTAGCTGCATTTTCTAGTCCTAAAAATATCGTATATGATGACACAAATACACTTGCACAATGAATTAAACAGTGATCAAAGATATTTAGGTCTTCATATTTGATAGATTTTGGCTCTAGTTAAAAAGAGAAGGAAAATATTATTTCTGTGGTGCGTCAAACATATTCATTCGAAGGTTTTAACATTTTTGGTGTGGCTCCAACTCATCTAATGACATTATTTGAGGAATGAATAACATATGGTCTTTACAAGCAACATGCACACAGATATTAATGCTATTTTTTAAAATTTTCAAGATAAGGATGACCATTATAAAGTTAAATGCGCGAGTCTTGAATTTCGACAATTAGACTTTGTAGTTATATTTTCGAAGACGGAAAAATAATTCTATCTTATGTATCAATCAAACAATTACTGAAATGACTAGGCTTAATCATGGCCTTTATCTTAACACCTTTGAATTAAATATCATGTGATAAAGATACACAATATAGTTTAGTTCTATGTGTCTATTAAATATGTAGATTCTTGTATCTTTTATATTTGTCTTTTTATAGTAAAAAGTATAATATAATCTATCTCTAGTTACATGTGTCTGTTACATATGCAGATTCTTGTATTTCTTATACTTGTCTGTTTAAACATGTATTTTACATTGAGATAAATTAGAAAATTAGATGTTAACATAATTTTTTATAAAATGAATGTCACAAATTAGATGCATAGAACATTTGGACTTTGCTTGTTTTGTTTTAAGCAAGTTGTTGCTAAGCTTGTGATTTAGAAAAAAACTATGCGTGAGACTTGAAATTTATCTTGTTTTAAAAAATATAATTCTTTAAGTTCATTGAGACTCAAGTATTGAGCTAAACTTCCAATTAGTAATTTAAGGAATATATTTATCTATTGTCGCAGAACACAAACGTTGTCAACTTTGAATATTTTCAATTTTACCGTACAATATCATTCTTCTCTTGTTCAAAATATAGAACTCGATGTGGTAAGATAAAAAATGTAGACTACCATAAAATTTATTGTGCCATTTCTACTTTAAGCCCGACTTTTTATGTACAATACCTCAAAGGTACTTTTGATTCGTGAAATACAAGATTACAAGGGTCATAATCAAACTAATGTATAATAATAATCACCAAAGAATAATTAAATAATATTTACAATGCATTTGCTTATATTATTGAGTTATTTATCATTTGTTATTATAATTGTGCGGCATCTAAATATTATTTTTTACTACTTGTAGAAGAAGTATAAGTACCAAAATCTCCAATATGTATATATACTATCACAGACTGTTCTTTCAAAATCTACATTGATAAGGAATATAAGAATTACTATCCACTGGCTGGGGATAAGGTTCTACCTACTCAGGAGGCATTTGCACGTTATTATGTTGTTGCTCAATATGAGGAGTCACTAATTAACGCAATTAGAGGGTTAAGTACATCTACTGATCTGTCTTGGTATCTTTGTAGATGAGGTCTTTGTCCCAATAAATTGTGATGGTGAGTTTCATTGGATCTTGATAGTCATTGCATTTAAGGAGTGGTGTATTCGTGCCTATGATTTGATGTCCTCTTCTAGGAATGAAAAATAACTGAGTGAGGTTCAATAATTGGCTATAATGCTCCCAACTTATCTTCAGTACAGTAATTTTCTTAAACAAAAGGTGAATCACTAACTGGTCAGCATTTGAAACTTATAAGGAGAAAAGATCAAAAACGACTCATTTCAAGTTGAATATGTTTTTGACATTGCACAAAAAAAAGTGGCAATTTGTATGTATCACTTTTTTTTTCATTATTTTTTGCATTTATAAAAATTTGTGATTTTATTTTTTTTGTACAATTCATGATGCGAAAATAGCAGAAAATTTATGACTATGTTCGTTGAGTATCTAAGTGATAAATTAAATATACCATCTTTTGAGATTGTTGCTCAAAATCATCGATTGAGATATGCCTACTTGTTATGCAATTATGGAGTTGTAAAAATTGAGAATGAATATTTTAGTGACAATAAAGGGTCACCCAAATTAAAATGAAACTTCATACCACCAGACTAAGATGACGTGGAGAATATTGAATAGTTGTAGTTTTGTTGGTTATGTTCAACTTTGAAATTGTCCTTTTTTTTATTCTTAAAGTTATAAATATCTTTACTAATTTTTTTGGTTTATTGACAAAGATAAATTCTGTTACTATTGAGAACTAGTGTTTTGATGATAACGTAGTTCTAATCCGACAATTTTATATATATTCCTTTTATGTATCAGCTCTTTACAATTTGTATCAATCAAATGCATTATTATAACATGTATGTATCAGATATATTATTATAATTTATTTTAGCGTAAATTATGTATCTAATACATGAATATAAAAAATGAAATTAAACTTTAATAATGGATCTTATATATTAACTAGGTTATAAATCTCTATATTTATATACAGAAATGTAACTTAATAAATATATGTACACTGATTTCCTATGTCAACTTTCAGAATCTGAATAATGTTATATGAGTCTTATACAATCAAAGATAATTATGTGTCTTATCATTTAAATTATGTATCTCAAATATAATATGTATTTGTTGTCATATTGAATTATTTATTAGAATATTTTTCTTGTCTTGTACAATAAATATGGCTGGTTATAGAAAAATTCAATTAATGAATTAATTGCATTACATTTCTATGGAGTGATTTTAAAGTGGAAAAAATTATGTATCTAATAACACCAGAAAAAAGTTGGATAGTAAGTAAGCTTCTCAAACTATCGGTTTATTATCTAAATTTTGTGTATTATCATCTTAATATAAAATAATTTAATGTATCTGATGATATATTAGATCTAAGAATAACAATCGCT
Organism: Capsicum pubescens; assembly: GCA_030864215.1. Taxonomy (NCBI): domain Eukaryota; kingdom Viridiplantae; phylum Streptophyta; class Magnoliopsida; order Solanales; family Solanaceae; genus Capsicum; species Capsicum pubescens. The sequence goes on from CM061540.1 coordinate 82,357,056, forward strand.
ATATTCCGACAAATATTATTCATCAAAGTTTTAAAACTAGCAATAATTTCATAAATAACAAAACAAAACAATAAACCACTGAAGAGTAATATATCTAAATTTGATGCAGACCACAAGGTCACTCCTCTTTTGAAAGGAAATTACAAGTACATCTATTGTGACCTTATAACCACATCGTCCGCGACAATTATTTTTCTATGTAAGAGTTTCACTTGATTTCTTGTGTTTCCCTTCCTTTAACTTTTTCGATGGTCTTTTGTATTGTGATGATAACACAACTTTATCTTAAATTTCTTATGAAATAATTCAATCTTTCTTATCCGCATTGAAAATATCAAAACTTTATATATCTTCATTAAAGTTTCTATATGATAATACTCAGAGCAAAAGAGCTTCATATTATCTACATGTTTTCTTTTAAGAACTACCATCATGTGTTGATACGTTATCTCTCCAACTGAAATCTTTCAGAACTGCATTTTCTACTATCTAGATATACATTATATTTTATTCCGGCATCATAAGTAGAGTACACATATGATGATAAAGTCTTAACCTTTCAAAAAATAGATAATTTATTAAACAGATGTTATATGTATCTCTTATTAACACAAGTTTGTATCTCTTGTACATGAAAATTGAAATGTATCTCTCAGAAACATAGAAATTAAATATTGATACAAAGTCAGTTAAATCATGATAAAAATATATTGTAGTATAACATTATCTTATATCTATAGCATAAAAAGTGCAAACAAAATAACTAATCGTATCGAGAAGATTTTAACATATTTAGCTGAAGAATACTTTCAAATCTTTTACCCAATATTATTTTTGTATATGATGATTTTACTTTATTCTTGCGATTTCTAGATTCAAATATTATTCTTGTTAGTTTCAGAAAATCTAAGATAGGCAATTCACGTGTGTCAATCAGTATTTCATTTATACACTCGATTATATTTGAAGTTATCATTGTACCTCGGTTAACTGCTCGTGCCCACTTATTATATCCTGTAATCTCAAATTACGACTTCACTCATTGATCTGCCTTGCCAACTTGATCCATAAAAAAATCAAAATCTTTTTATCTGTATGTCTTTGTCATTGCATAAAAATTTTTGCTAAGTTTGTCTTTGCTCTTTCTGAAATTTGTGCATGCACTCTTTCATAGATATCAAATGCATGCAAGATGCGGGACATTGAGATACACAATGCTCACAGTCTTCATTATGTTTTTCGTTATGATCAGATATAACACACATATTTTCACGCTTTTCAGACGCACATTTAAACTGCTCAAAAAATTAAGTTCAAGAATTATCATTTTCTAAGTCTACAACAACATACGTGATTGACAATATGCATCATAAAGTCAGAAAATAAATCTATTATGTCATTTCTACAGTTCAAATCAATCAAGTAATTCAACGAAAATAGATAAATAGAGTATTCAAATTAAATCGCAACATTATATTTGAAACATCTCATTTCAAGTACCTTCCCCATAGAGAGTGCTTGACGAGAAAAATGTTTCTTTATATGCTCCTCCCAATTGTGTCCCATCCACAACAGCTACTAGCCTGCAAAACTCAAATACTCTCATTAATTTTCGTAATACTGTGAACAAATACAAAAATTTGTTATCTTCGAATTTATGTATTCTAATATGTGATTTGGGATACACTGAATTTAACATATATATGTATCTAAGTATTTGGTGATAACCATCAGCCGATTTTTTCTTAGCATCTCAACTGCACGCTCTTTGACCCTCCATACTTTCTAGTAATTAATGTCGATACCAAAAGAAGATTTAATATCTTCAATTATGTCGGTTGGTGTGTGTATTCTCTTATGATTGACTAATTTTAAAGTCGTAAAATCACTAACAAATGAAATCATAGCTTGAACTTGTGTGAACATTCTACCTTTCAAAGGGCTGGTGTGTACATCATGAAACATCCTTAAGAGTTTCGAACTCTTTCAACATGACGCCTTAAAAATTCAACTACAATCTACCGAAAAATATTTTAGGACATAGCTGCAAAAAAACAATCATATTTAGATCAAAATATTTATTAACAAATGTATCACTAATTATTAAATACGTGACAATTATTTATAACATTCAACATTATTTAAATTTTTTACTTTAACACAAAGTATTTCATAAATTTTCTCCCATACGTAAAAAAAAAGTATGTATCTAACTTTCTCCAGTCAATTCATTATGTATCTCGTCTTAATAAGTTCATAATAAGATATATCTCAATAATTGCAGTTTTGTATCTTGACATCAAATATTGTAATACGTGGATACATAATTCCTGAACCTTGAGATACATAATTTTGGCTAAAACATTGAACATAGTTGTTTTTCCTCTAAAATCAGACAATAACAGATACATACCTTTATCAAATTTTCTGACTTTAAAATTGAATGAATGATCAATGGCATACTTTGACATTACAGATATCAGTATTTTTTGTCCTTGTAAATTTGGCCTTCCTTAACGACTGCATTGTTGCATATGTAATTATTTTGTTCACCTTAGACGAAGGCTCAGAAATATCATAATTAACAAGAGCTAATGTTATTTTTTTCCGTATCAGTACCCTTTAGATACATAACTGCTCCAGCTTCACCCTCAAGCAACATCTCCCTTTCATTTTTATCGATTGTACTGATACACAATGGATACATTCCAAATTCTGTCACACTTTTCTTAACCTCTATATATAGCTTCACCCACATATCTTTACTGATCAACAATGGAGATGAATTTCCATCAACAATGTATCGAGTTTGATTTTTTTTTCTTTTTTCGCCGATTTCAAATGCTGCAGCAATGGCAGAAATCAACTTTTCATACGTTACATGTTCTCCGATTACAATGTCATCACTCTTATATCCTTCGTACTTGACATCACTAATCCAAACACCGAGATATTATTTGAGAATATTAAAAGAATCACAGCAAAATAACAGAAAACAAGTGAGAAGAATGATTCTGCAAGATAAAGGAGCAGAAGGATATTTTGAAAATTAACACAATAACTAATTACCTTTTTGAGGGATTTCTAACTGTTAATTTGAAGATATAAAGCATGATTTACTCCTTAATTAAGTTAATTGTCGTTGTTTTTCTTTTTAGCGTGCAGTAGTTGCTTCACTAGATGTATCGGCTATGATGTATCTATTGTATTTGAATGTATCGAAAAAAAATTAAAAACTAAAATTTTATCAAATTTTCATAAAGTTGGGATAGGGTGTAATTAGGGGTAAACTAGTAGAAATTTATGTAAGGTTAAAAGAAAAAGAGAGAGAACATTTACTCATCTAGTACTGCTACATGGTGCTCTATTAGGAGCTTTTGCTTGATTTTAAGTTTTTATTTTTCAATGGCATTAAGAAATTGAGAATTTTTACGGCTTACATATCTTCCTATTTAAGGTTGTCTTCGATTATTTGAAGTTGTGGCATATTCAGTCTAACATTCATAAACTACATAAAAATGATATATATGGAGATATAATATTAGCATTAATACAAATAGTTATCTTGGTTTGTAACATAAAACATAAAATTGCACAACTATAAATAACAATAATTCATCTTCTTAAAATAATATGAAAAGTATATTAGAATGACTCTAAATAGAACGATAACATTTTTTGCAGTAACCATATTAATAGTTCGCTGGTAAAATTGTTTCTTAGATGGTCAAGTTTTACATAAGTTATCTGGCCAGTAACAACATTATATTTATGACAGTTGAGGCTTAAGCACCCACGATCTTAAAATTCTGGGTCCGTCAATACTCTACATATTTCCTGAAAAAATATTTTATAACCATATAAGAGCTTAACATTCTAACTGTTAAACTATTCAATTCTTCACAACTCTTGGATGACTTATCCGCTACCTTGCTTGAAAAATAGCTCCACAAAAATGGAGAACGAGAATAATATTTCATATTCTTTCTGGATGGCAGTTCAGATAGGAGTGTTCATCCCTCTCATTGAATTAACTTGAGTGTTTTTGGATCGTACAAGAAGTCCGAAACTTGGCCTTGCAGTTTAGTCAATCAACTTCAAACCATTGGTTAGTTGTTCATACAATAGCCACAGAAGGACACCAATTATAGCATCTCTAACCAGGTTACCAAAGATAGTAGTAACCCAGCCAGAGAGCCCTCCTGAAGGACTCTTCCCAGCAAGATCTCGAAAGCGCAAGTTTCCTTGATCAGACACCAAGGAATATATTACTCCATTCATGTGGCCCTTCCCAATGATTCCGACGACTTGCTTACAGTTGTTCACTGCTTTGCTCCTCTTCAGAGACCAAGCAAGAAACTAAATGGAACAATTGCATGGAAAAAACGGAAAGACTGTCACTAGCAGAAGTGAAAAAAAGTTTGACCTAAATGGTTTTAAAATAGAAAGCTCCAGAACTATCCTCCGCAAATAATATTATAGATCCCAATTATATGTATATACTCTCAAACAAACATATTAACACATTTATATCCTCTCCAACGAACACGAAAGAAAAGATGGATAAATGAATGAAATATGGCAGTTCTCTTTTCAGTTTGATCCTGAAAACACAATGTTGTCCAACTTTTCCATAATATCCATTAGTAAGGTCCTTTCCCAATGAGATGTTTGGATTAGAAAGGCTGTTTCCAAATGAGACGTTTGTCCGGAGATACTAATGAGGGAAGAGCAACTAACCGTGTCACGTTCATGTAGGAGTGGCTGAAGAAGTGATGGATATGAAAAGCTTAATTTCTCATAGAGCTGAAAGTTACTATCATCAGAACTTGATTCCTGCCACAGAATAGAGAAGAATGAAAATAGAATCATGACAGCACATGCACCTTATCCATTTTGTAATTGCTATAATATTTATGGCAATCCATTTATGATGATGCCACTTAGCTTTCTTTAGCCTATTAATTAGCTGACTGAGGTCCTATGCGAAATAAGAGGTAATGCTTGATAGAGTTGACGAGTAACAATCATCATTAGTATCCACAAAGATCTCATAGAAACGAGAGGGAAACCTCCAATGCCTTTGCTGATAAGTCCGTGGATGAGGTTATTCCGCCAAAGACAGAGAGTAGAAGGCTCATCTTCTCTTTCCATTTTAGCGAAGTCCATGCTCGTTCAAGCTGACAACAGAAGAGAGTAACAATAAATTTTCTAGCATTACAAGTAACTCTGTCGTCGGACCAAATAGTGCATCTGATAGGCGCACTTGAGAGAAACAATATAATAAGCATCAAATATAACTTATCTTGCTTTGCATGCAAAATCAGGTAGTCCTAATATATAGAAGCCATCAGAACCATTCTTTCTAGAAATCAAAAGTAACTTTACCACTTCATTAAATCCAAAAGTATCCTAGGAAAAGAAAGTTGCATTGGACTAATTAAGTGTAAGTGCAGCATACAGTTATTTCTATTGGACGATCCCCCAATATAATTTGAGCACCAATATCCTCAGCAGCCTTTCGTGCAGCACGGAACTGAGAACAGAAACAGCAAACTTCTCTTAGTCTTTGGGAATATCCTAATTGTAAATGAGGAACATCTTCCACAGAACTACCTCATCTCCAAAAGGACGATTAGCAACTGAAGACATTTTTGAAGAGAAAAGTGCCAGCAAAACGCGTAATGCTAGAGCAGTTTGACCTCCTATCACATCAAATAGCTAGATTGATAAATCATACTCCGAAAGCATAGATAGCATACAAATAGAAGCTTAAGGTTAGTAATTACCCAAGTTTATGCTACGACCAACAGCGCCAAAAAAACCCGTCCCACTCAAAGAAAACATGTTTGATTTTAAAGGCTGATTGATATCATTATCATCAGAAGCGTACATGATGCCCGCCCTGAACTCTGCAACAAGTGAAGTCAAGAAAAAATGGAGGTTGAACAAGTTTATAATCACCCTTGTTCTAAACCAATTGGCAACAACAAGGCGCAAGAATGGCATAGTCATATGTTCATAGCTCATGGAGATGAGGAGATCGCCATGCGGTAACCCCATAAGAGCAGCTTTTTAGGATATGATTGTTTTAACAAAAGAAGATCATTTAAGCATTCCAAGAGCATACTTGAAATTTAACTCGCAAAGATCGGACTTAGCGTTGAGCTAGAATTGGTTTTAAATAATACATAAACAAGACACTCAAACTTGGAAAAAATCCAGGCAAGTAAATTGTGTCAAGTAATATTCAATGATCATGTAGATTTATGCCACCTGTACCACACTCCATTTATGGCTGAGATTCAATTTTAACTAATATGCTTATTAAAATAATTTAAAATTAAAATGGCAAAATTAACTAACGGTTTTCGGTAAATCTTTAACCCACGTTTCTTACCGATTTTAATTTAAAATATACACACTCTTACGTTTGAACTGAAAATTGCAGCAAAATCCACCAAACAAGCTACTATTATACTTGAAAATCTTTCATCCTCTTCAAAGGATTTCATTAGGATGGTCTTTTTTCGATCTTTTTAAAGAGGAATTTTATGTCTTTTCTCAATCCTTTTAAAAAAGAATTTTACATTAAAATATAAATACAAGTATTCATGTTTTCTATGAAATTGATGTCCAACTTTAAAATAAATCAAGAAATCAAACTTACTAAGATCAAACAATAACTGTTTTGAATGATAGAAGGTTAGTAGAGAAAATTGAAGAATAGGTGTCTTTTAAGTCTTGAACGAAGGATTGGTGACATTAACCAACAGATAGGGTCAAACATTATTAGGAAACTTGATCAAGGTAATTGTAGACTTGATTAATATTTTCAAAACTTTCTAATCTTTTCAAAAATACAAATCAACCCAACCCACACCCTCTTCAATCCAAATCAACCACTCTATCCTTTCTCTCGATGGCTTCTCTCAACTCTCTCCCAATCAACAGTTTTGCAAAATTTCTCCCTTCAACCCCGGACGACAAATAGTTGGGCTTCGAGTTCCCCTCTTCAATTCAATCAACCTGTCTCTCATCCCTCTCTCGACAGCTTCTCTCAACTCTCTCTCAATCAACTGTTCTGCAAATTTCTTATTTCAATCCTCAGCGACTTCAACATCCAACTACAAATAGTTGGGATTCCAGTTCCTTTTCGACTTCAATCGACGTAACAGCCTTGCTCTCCAGCCACAATAGCTTTGAATTCTTCATCGGTCCTTTTCTTCTTTCACCGGTAAAAATTTAAGGCCTTTTTAGTTTTGAAGAAAACGAGGAACTTGAGTCAACTTCTCTTATAGTATTGGTTAACAATTTCAATATTTGTTGCACTAATTTGAAATGCGGTCTGAATAAAACCCTAATTTTTGGTAGTTCTTCTCTTCTCTTCTCTTTTCGAAGTGAATTATGATATTTTGTTGTTTGTTGCATTTTTTGAAGTTTGATTTTTATTGTTTGTGTTTATAAAAACAAAAGGACAATTTGGTTTGATTTGTTTTGTTCTTGTTCTTGGTAAAAATGGTGAAGTTGTTGTTTTTTGTTTAACAAAATCGTGCTACTATTTCCTCCGACAGATTACCCATCTGGTGCAACATATCAACCATTTGATGCAACAGATTCATCATATGATGCAACAGATCAACCATCTGATACACCAGAGGAACCATCAGATTACAATTCTGATGCAACAGATTAATAATCTGATGCAACAGCTTTACCATATGTTGCAACAGATTAAGCTTCGGATAAAAAATCTGATGCAACTAATTAACCATCTGGTGCAATGGAAGAACCATCAGATTAATGATTTGATGCAACAGATGAACCTCCTGTTGGATAAAATCTTACCAACTATTCCTACAGGAAAAGTCCAAGACTTGATTTTTCCAACTGATCATTCATCTGCTGTGATAGACGACCCTATGTTGGAAGAAATCTAAATAATATTGATCGTTGATAACTGTTCCAACAGATCACTCATGTGTTGCAACAGATGTATGACCTGTTGCATAGGTCATTCATCTTTCTCAACAGATGAGTGATATATTTTGTATTATCGCAACAGATTACTCAGCCGTTGTTACAGATTATTTAACTGTTCGAACAGATCACGCATATGTTGCAACAGATGATGTCACAATAGTTGTGTGATTTATTGAACAGACCATTCATTTGTCTTAAAAGATGAGTGGTATGTTTTGTATTGTTGCAACAAATTACTCATCCGCTGCAACAGTTTGGTTATATGTTGCAACAGATATACTACCTGGTGCAACAGATCGGTGATCTGTTGCAACTGTTATTTTACTATTTTGCTTGTTTGATTTACTGTTATCCTTTTTTAACGATGCATTAATCAACAATAATATATTATTTTATGTTCCTGTTAATTTTAGATAATATGGTTCCCAAAAGAACAGAATCCAAATCAAGTCCTAGTAAAGGAACAAGTGAAGCAGCTAGGCTACATCCACCACTCTATGAGCTTGCTTTACAAGCGTTATCTCAATCGGGAGCAGAATATGATGAACACGGGGAGGAGGAATATTTCAAAAGTGAAGATGCAGATGCTAATAGCCCTTCCACCGATGAGTTGATCAAAGCCTTCAGCATTGATCGTTATCCTGTGAGAATACAGTACGATGGTGCCGCAGATTTAACGGGTGATTTCGTGGTTAAGTCAGCCATGGAAAAATCTTTCGACGCCTTCAGAAAAATACTTCGAGAACAAAAATTGGATGCTTATTTCAGGGACAGCTGCTTTGGGAAATATCTTGATTTGCCAGAGGACAACAATGCTCGTTTCCAAATGAAAATGGTATATGAACTTCTCAAGCGTAGGTTTATGTATGAAAACAAAGATAAGATGGATGAGGTGTAGATAAATTACTGTGGCATGCCTATTTGTTTTGGTTGGAAGGAGTTTGCCATAGTTACTGGACTAAAATGTCATCCTCCTTCTCAAATTATACATATTCTAATCCAAAAAAGCACCCCGCACACCCAAAAAAGGCAAAGGCAAATCGTGTGATCGTGATGACCTGGTGTCCATTGTTGGTTCAAGCTTCAAAAATAAAAATTTGATAAAAGCGTTGAAAAGTAAAGGACTTTCAAAGAAGCACAAGCAATCATTGTGCTTGATTTGGTTTGTACATAATATTCTTTGGGCGAAAGACGTTAACAACAACATAAGCCTCGGTTTAATAAATCTCCTCGAGGATCTTGAGGCGTTTAACAGCTATCCATGGGGGTATGACAGCTTCAAAATGACTGTCAAATATTTGTTGACTCCGTTAGCGCCAAAGACAGTCAACTTATATGGCTTCCCATGGGCTTTCATGGTAAATGTTTCTTTCTTCTATTATGATATCATTCATTTTTTTTACTCAATAATGGTTTTAATTTATTGGCGTTATTTTATAGGCTTGGGCGTTTGAAGCCATTCCTTATTTGATACAACAAGTGAACAACCAGGAAGGAGTTTCCTGTCCAAGAATCTTGAGATGGTTGTCGGCCAAAACTCATAAAAATGTAAAATTTCTTAATCTCTTCAACCCCCCGAAGGATGCAGTAAGTATAATTATAATTAATATTTTTTTTTAATGATCTATTCATCATTCTAATATATGTAATGATTTATGTTAGAATGTGCATCCGTCGCTAGTTTCTACCAATCAAGAGTTAAATATGTCATTTTTTCTTACTTTACGGTCTGTGCAAACTTTATCGGACCCTAAGGTCATCGACAGAATAAAAATGGAATTGTTTGGAGCAACAGTCATTACAAGAAAAATAATTTTGGAGGGTGGGCTTATTGTTGTTGATGGAGCTGTTGGTGGTGGTAGTGGTGCTGATGTTGGTGCTAATGATGCTCCTCTTACAGTATTTTAAGCAAACCATTATGAGTATGATCATACTGGTTATACAGATTTTGCCTCTCCCAGTGAATGTTCTGCATGCAAATATCAAGACTGCAGGGCGAAACATTATGTAGTGATTAATGCTATTAATGCATTAACTGCTTCTGTAAAGGAATTGACATCTAAGAAGGGTCTCATTCCATCAAAGAGGATTTTATTTCCATCCGCTCTATTAGAGATTAGGGCTAAGAGAAGAAGAAAAAGAGTGATTTCCAGGACATTATCAGGCATCCAAAAAAGTGAAATTACAACTCCTCTGTCTACATGTTGCACTGAGCAACGTACAATATCCAAAGGAAAATAGCACGAGATGAAGAAGGTGAATATATTATATGTCTTCCAACTGACAAAACAAACAGACACATATCTGTTTCAACAGATGACACATCTGCTGAAAATTATCAAACAGATATATACATCTGTTGCAACAGTTGACTAACCTGTTGCACCAGATACTTTATCTGGTGCAACATATGTCTCGTCTATTTTAGCAAATCAAACAGCTCTTCGTACAGATTTTATTTGTACCAACAGATGACCTATCTGTTGCAACAGATGATTCATATGTTACAACGGATGGTTTATCCGTTGAAAATGATCACACAGGGTCTTTCTCATGTAGAAATTTGTCCCAACAGTTGATTCATTGCTGCAACAGAAATATAATATGTTTGGAACAATTTAAAATGGGAGGAAGACCTGTTTGATTTGCTAGAACAGATGAGTTATCCTTTTTCGTTTTGTTGTATCTCCGTGATTAGCATTGACCAATTCTGGCTTTTCAGGTGGATGTAGAAGAAGCTACTGCTGAATAGCATTAACAATATGCTACTCTTTTTATGGAAATACGGATAACAAAAAGAGCAGAAATAGTATGCAAGCGACAATGAAGATCCATGACGAGCAAAGCCGAATTCCATAGCACCGGATGAAGAACAACTTGTCCATACTGAGTAGATCTTTATAGCTTGATCCTGTCAAAGCAATCCTTGGCAGTATACTTAAATTGTTGTTGATGTATTTGTTGAGATCTGTACCCATAACAATTTTTTTACATTTCATTTATTCGTTGACTTATTTCAGCTAATTTATGAAGGCTTCAATTTATTTTATTTTGTCTACGAATTTTATTTATTTCTTAGATTTGAACTTATTAATTGAAAAGGAATACTAGATTCAAATATTACAACAGATAATGTATCTGTTGCAACAGACGACACTTTTATTGGAAAATTTGAACAGATTTAGACATATGTTGCAACAGGTAGGTTATCTGTTGGAATTTATCAAACATGTCTTCCCACTATTGCAACAGATGGACTTTAGATAAAAACATCGAGATAATGCAACAGATGACCAACCTATTGCAACAGATAAACTATATGTCAGAACAGGTAGGATAACTATTATAACGGATAGAGAATTTGTTGCATTATAAAAATTCAACTTTTGTTGGACATAAAAAAGTGCCACTACATTTAAAAAGGTTAAAGTGAATTGGAATAAAAAAGGCGCAACCCATCGACGGTGTTCAGTTCAAACACCTAAAATAAAATAGGCATCAAGTAGACATGTTCATTTTAAAGACGTAAAATAAAATAGGCATCAAATGTGTTAGTGTCAGTCCTGGAACATTTCACTGACTTGCCGTCACTTATTCCCCAACGGTTATTTTTTCCCCCCATTGTCTTATATATTCATCTTTTATCTATCCAAATTCTTCAAATTATTACTTTCATTTTTTCCAACTGACCTTGACAATGTCGAGCTCATCTTCCACTATTTTTTGTGATAAAGATTTTTGATATTGTAAGTGCGGTCATGAAGCTATGTTAAAGACTTCTTGGACTCAACAAAATCGGGGTCGTAGGTTTTTTACTTGTAAGATTTCAAAGGTAATATTTTTTTATTTAATTAATTGATTAATTATTGACTTGTAATTATTTTGTAATTGTGTTCTCTTTTTTATACAAATTGGGTGGATGTGATTACTTTGATTGGTACGAAGAACGACACTCTTCACAAGCAAATCATGTAGTCTGGAGTTTGTTGAACAAAGTCAAGGCTTCTGAAGAGAAACAAAATCAAGCAAGAAGATACTACATTGTTGCCGTTATTACTACTGGTTTGGTGTTATTGGCCATATGGATATTGAAGCCTAATTGCTGAAATTTTCATGGTGGTGTGTGTATTTACTACTGGATTGTTGTTGCCGAGCACATAGATATTCAAGCGTAACTGTTGAAAAATATCAAAAAGATTTAGGCATATGTTGTAAAATTTAGGTCAACTGTGGAAATTATCAAACAGGTCTTCCCACTGTTGCAACAAATTAGACTTAGATTATTAGATTATTCATAGAAATTATCAAACAGGTCTTCCCACTGTTGCAACAGATTAGACTTAGATTATTAGATTATTCAAATAGGTTTTCCCACTGTTGCAACAGATTGACAATCTAATCTATTACATTATAAAAAACTCAACTTTCATAAGAAAAAAATTATTGCCACTACATTTACATGTAATAAAGTGAAGGATGACTTGAAATTAAAAATTTCTATTTCACAGGCTCTTCTATATACACAGGCTTCAAGCATCCAGTTAGTACCCCATAAGCCCAGACCTCTTACAGGTTTGCCACAGCGTTGTCGCACAGAAAAGTCATTGGCTCGGCCATTTCTGTGCCGGTGAGCAAACATTCGATGTGTGCAAGAGCGTGCGAGCCGCTCGCTTTAGTGGCATCATCTTTTGGAAGGATCATTCCCCTATTTCGACCTTTAAAATCCCATGATTTCTTCATCAACACTTTCTTTGGCAAATGATTCATCAGTTTACTCTCCCTCAACAGGATGGGCAACAGCACCATTAGTGGCTCCACGAGGAGAAAAAGATCGAAATCATCGATGAGAGGTACGTTGGAGTCATAAATATTGATCTTTCCCTCCTCGAGTAGTATCTGAACAGCCCGATAATGAATGTTGTTCATGCTAATGACTGCAAGAATCTTTTTTGCCTCGGTCCAGCTCTTGCCGTGAGGATTTGGCATGTTTCCTCTAACATATCTTAACGTTTTTTCTTTATCCAAGACCAGTGTAGGAACTAGGAAATCAAGTCCCACGCCAAGGATTGACGTCTCTCCATTGAGTTGATCGTACCTATCTTTGAGCTTCTTGCAGAAGTTGAGGTCCATTATCCTATCGGCAGCGTCATAAGCTTCCCGGTACGTTAATTGCCTTTTCCTCATGAGGTAGAGAATTATGTCAACATGTTGTGAGATAAGAAGTCAATTTTTAAAGAAGTCAATTTTTAAATAGGTTAGTAATTGTAAAGATGCAACGGATAGTCCATCTGTTGCATAGGGTTCTCTGAATCAATAATCCAACGCAACTTATGCAACAGATGGATAATAAGTTGCAACAGAACCACAACTAATTGCACCAATACACCCAGCTATTGCAACAGATGTGAAATCTGTTGCGTAGCTTCCTATTCATGGGGTAGATTAGAAGGGCTAGGTTAGGAAAAGTAAACTTGCCTTGTCCTCGTACGGCATACGCATATCAGTCATAGTCTGGAAGTCTTGGGAGAAAAGGGAGGTTTGGAGTAATACGGTGCGCCTGGCTTGGCATTGTTGGCCTGTCGCAGATCTCTCTTCTCTTCGGTGCCAAGTTCCGCGTATATGTCCAACTTTTTTACTGGCCTCTGAACTTCAACAGCTTTTGGAGAGGGAGGAATTGCAATTTTTTTTATTTCCAAGTGGAAAGTACGTCTCTAATTGCTCTTTTCTTTCTCCTAACCAACGTTGTAGAAGTGTGTGGCTCCCTCACTTTCTTGGATGGTATGACACACCTCTTGTATTTGAATTCCTCGATAACTTTAGAGATAGCCTCTACTTTTTCAAAGAGTTTATCATGTCTGTCCTTGCACTCATCGCATTTGCAACGAGAATACGAGGGTGAAGAGGGGTGAGAGGGACCTATGTAAGGGAGAAAAAGGGTGTTTTCAAACATATTTATTCTTTGGTAGCAGCATCAGCATGCCTTTCACCAACAGCAAAAACTCCACCAGAAGAAGCACCCGGATCCGCCTTAGTAAAAGGTTGGTCATGGAGAGCCTCAACATTAGGCTGACCTTGCCTAACTGCTCTTCTTATGATTGTTGCTCCAGCCAATTTCTTCTTTATTAACTCCACCGTCGGGTCTGCAATAGTATCAACATGACCAAGAGTAATATAAGAAGTCATCACCGACTCCTCCTCAGTAGGCACGATCCATGGATGCACAACCTATAAAAAAGAAAAAAAGACAAATGCATTTAAATCATATAATATAATAATTTTCACAGTTGGGCTACATTTTAAAAAAAAATACCCATTGTTCAATAGTTTGCAGTATATGGTTAAAATCCGTTTGAGTCTGGTTCAGAGAAACAGAGCAACACATGGATAATCTGATGCAAAATATCAATCATCTGTTACAACAGCTGCACAAGACGGGTAATCTGTTATGCAACAGATGATCTGTACGTCGCAACAGACAAATGATATGTTATCAGATTAAATATCTGTTGCATAATTTACAGTAGATGGTTAATCTTTTAGGAGTCGGGTTCAGAGAACCAAAGCCACAGATGGATAATCTGATGCAAGATATACCTCATCGCAATAGATGTCCCATCTGGTGCATCAGATATAACATCTCATACACCAGATATAATATCTGTTCAATATCTTTCTTATCTTTGAGTAGAATTATTTTACTTAAAGAAGACGTACTGCATCATCCGGAGGGTTAAAGAGATCAGCCTCCTTAATATTGGTGTTTCTCTTTGCATCCAACCACCTAAACATCCTTGGATGAGAAACCTCATCCGGGTAATCCATTAACTACTTTCAGAGGGGAGGAATGACTTCAAATGCCCAAGCCTAAAAAGTGTAAATAGGAAGCAAGAAAAAAATATCATAATAACTATATTTAATATAAATTAATGGATGAGTAAAATTAGTGATTAATTTTACCATGAAAGCCCAAGGAAAGCCGTATAATGTGGTCCTCTTTCTCTTTCTGACTCTCCAATTCCTCCTCTTTCTCACTTTTATTTTCTTCATCTCCATCTACGGACCCTTGTCCACCTCCCTCAATGTTGTTTTCACATCTCTCCTCAGCTTCACTTTTCCCTGACTAAGATTGTTCAGGAAGCTCCTCCGAATCCCTTTGTACTGTAGCCTTTTTTTTAGTGGTCAGACGTTGATCCACTTTCACTTTCTTTTCTTTTGGGAGACATGTTATACGTACAGACAAAGAAAAACAAAAATTACATTACAGTTGATGTATGCATAGATTTAAAAAAAATATTACAAACACCACGAATACCGACACACCAACAGCCACCACCACAAACACCACGAATACCGACACCACCACAAACACCACCAACCAATGCCACCATCGGTGCCACCATGACGACCACAAACACCACCACCACCACCAACACCATCCAACTATACCACGACAGTCAACGGAATACTGCTACAGAAATTAGGGATTTCTCGAGTTCTTCCTATGATTTTACCATCAAAAATCAAAATTGTAAACTCATTCTCGAAGATAATACAACTAAAAGTTTTATTTTTCATCATTAACTTAAAAGCCCTTATTTTTTAGAGAAAAAAAAACAAATATAGAGCTCTTCTCAAACTCTGTTGCCTGCAAAGACAAAGAAAACGACTGATACAAGCAAGAATAATGTCGAAAATAACACCTATGTGGTCAGAAATGAGAAGAAAAACAATCTGTTGTGGAGGGTAGAGCAAATTTATTAAGTAGTTGTTGTCTGTACTGTATTATTGAGTGAGAATGAGAGAGAAAGAGCCAGACCTCGAGATTTGAAATGATGAAATATTTTGTATGGGTTGATTTGTATTTTGGAAAAGAATGACAAGTAGTTTTGAAAATGTTAATTTGGTCCGAAATGATCTTAATTATTTTTAAAATCAGAAAATATATGCGTAATTTTTAAAATCATATAAAAACAATTGAAGTTGTAGTTAATCGAGTACTCTAGGAGGTGACCCTATGAAAACTCACCCCTGGTCCTAGATTAATCAATTTAGGAGTATAACATATGAACTCAATTGAAATTGTAAAAAATAAATGTTCAACATGTTGCGTCAGATTTCTCATCTGTTGTAAATTATCAATCAGATTAGGTAACAACATATTATGAATCTGATGTAAATTAACAAACAGATTAAGTCATCTGTTGCGACAGATTATCCATCTTTTGTAAATTATCAAATGGATTATCATATGTCGGAACAGATTACCCATATGTTGTAAATTATCAAATAGACGCTGCCATCTGTTGTGGCTGACCCTATGAGAATGCACCCCTAGTCCTAGATTAATCGATAGTTTACCCTATGAGAACTCACCCCTAGTCCCAGATTATTCAATCAAGGTATTAGTACCCTAGTCCTAGATTAATCAATTAAGGTATTAGTCTAACATATGAGGTAGTAAGAATTGGTTTGGCTCAGAGTGATCGGTCGCCAACTCTGGTCGGGAGGAACACAGTACCTTTCATCATGCAATTGACAAAAGACTCAATTGAAGTTGTAGTTGACCCTATGAGAACTCACATTCAATTAAGGTATTAGTCTAACATATGAACTCAATTGAATTATATATAAACAAATGCTCAACCTGTTGCAACAGATGTCTTTTCTATTGGATCAAATCAAACAGATTATGTAATCTGTTGCAACATATTACACATCTGTTGTAAACTATCAAACAGATTAAGTCATCTATTGCAACAAATTACCCATCTATTGTAAATTATCAAATGGATTGAGTCATATGTTGTAATAGATTACCCATCTGTTGTAAATTATCAAATAGGCGTTGTCATCTATTGTAGTTGACATTATGAGAATTCACCCCTGGTCCTAGATTAATCAATTAAGGTATTAGTTGGATATATAAGGTAGTAAGAATCAGTTCGGCTTAGAGTGATCGATTGACGACTCTTGTCGGGAGGAATGCAGTCCCATCTCATCATGCATTTGCCAAAAGACTCAATTGAAGTTGTAGTTGACCCTATGAGAACTCACCCCTAGTCCCAGATTATTTAATTAAGGTATTAGTTAAAAATACGAGGTAGTAAGAATTGGTTCGTCTCAGAGTGATCGATCGATGACTCTTGTCGGGAGGAATACAGTACCGTCTCATCATGCAATTGCCAAAAAACTCAATTGAAGTTGTAGTTGACCCTTTGTGCTCATTCATCCATCCCTAATTCCACCTATATAAATGTAGGTACTATTATTAATCTTAACATTAAGTTAATGACAACACATTTCAACTCAGAGTGATCGATCGACGACTCGAGTCGGGATGAATGCAATACTAACACCATGTAAATGCAATGACTCAATTGGATTTGTAATTGACTCTGTGAGCTCATTCATTCATCCCTCGTTCCACCTAGATCGATGTAGGTACTATTATTAATCTTAACGTTAAGTTAATGAGGAGCTCATTCTTTCATCCCTAGTTTATCCTAAATCAATTGCAATGAAATCTGTTGCAACAAACAACTGAGTTGTTGGAGAATTTCAAACAGATAACAATATCTATTGCAACAGATGACATTTCTTATTTAATTATCAAATAGACATTTGTATCTGTTATGACGGATGACTGAGGTGTTGGAAATTTTCAAACAGATATTGATATCTGTTGTAACAGATGACGTTTCTGATTTAGTTATCAAATGACATTTCCATATTTTGTCACAGATGACTGAGTTGTTGGAATTTCTCAAATAGATATCTAAATCTGTTGCAACAGACGACATATCTGTTTGAAAATCTTTTGGTTTTCTTTTAATTTTAAAGCAAGCTACTATCCGAGTAGATAAAGTAGTAGTACTACTAAAGGCAGTAAAAAATATTTCTTGGATAACTCAAAAATCTCATTGAGTTATCTTGTCCTGTCTTTTCAATGTCACCCGTTTTCTTCCTCGTGCCCCTCAAATTATTAGTGAATATTCATTAATGAATATTGAAACCCCTAATACTTCTTCCTTTTCATATTACTTGGCACTCCCATCAAGAAAATATTAATTAGGGGTTTATTTTACTACCAAATTAGTCTTATTAATTATGCTTTGTAAATATAAATTTGAATAAATATACTTTGTTTAGTCATTTAATATTAAAGGTAGTACATCTAGAAATTAGAATTATCTCATCTCTCCCCTCTTCTCCTTCAGCCCTAAATCTCTCATCTTTTTTCTTTCTATCCTCTTTAGGGTTATCAATGCCTTTTTTTTCTCTCCTCTTTCTCAAAAATTTTTGTTCGGATCTAAACCGATCGATATCCATATCTTATATTCCTCGACTGAAATTATTGTTTTGACCCCCTTTTGACATTGTATGATATGATTCATTATTGCTCTTTCATTCTCGTCTTCTTCTTGCAACTTTATTTACATCTTTTTATTTATTTAATTACCATTTTCCCATATCATATTTATTTAAAAAATTTGAAGGAACTTTTAATTGTTAAATAAACATACCGAGAATTTTTATTATAAGATGCGAAAAAAAGTCATCTGTTGGGAGAAGTTTAAAAGTCTTGTTGGCAGTATCATTTTTTTTATGTATTTTGTTTGTTTCTTTGTTGTTGATGCTGTTATTGGTGTTGTTGGTGGGGCTGACATTGTTGGAACTTGTGGTGTAGTGTTGTTGATGGGTTTGGAATTGTTGAAACTTGTGGTGTGGTGTGGTTAAGACGGTGGTTGCTTCTTAGCTTAAAAATAGTGGAGTCCGAACAATCAACATAAGGAGTAAGGGAGAAAAAAAAAGTTTAAAGTGAATAAGAAGAGAAGAGTTGGTTACCAAAATTTTAGAAATATGTGTTGAGTGGGAATTGAACTCAAGACCAAAAGAAATAAATAGCCTTAAGCATCCATAAACAACAACTAGGCTAACCAAACAACTCTTACTATGGGTGCTCACTGATTAGATTATATACGTTTTTTTCTTTATTTCCACATATATATATAAAGTTTGATACGAGTTCAGTCTGTGCTCGCGCACCCGGAGGACTCCATGTGGGTCCGGATGGTGTTGGAACATAGGATGTATGCTTCTTTGTAGTTGATGATGTTGTTGGAACAAATATTGTTATTTTCTTTGTTGTTGATATTTTTTATTTGTTGTTTGTAGTTTATGCTGTTGTTGATGTTGCAACAGACGGAGAAACTGATGGAACAAATCAAACCACCAGCAAGGCTTCTATGTATTCCAACAGACTCCATATCTGTTGCATCATACTTCATATCTGACGCAACAGACTCCACATCTGACGCAAACTATTCGGGATTTATGTGTTGTGTGTGTTACTTAAATAAAACTGGTGACTTTATTAATATGTAAATTAAAAAAACGGATCTAAATACAACATTTTATCTTTTTATTGTATTTTCGAAAGAAACAGATAGGTAATCTATTGCAAAATATATTCCACCTGTCATATAACTTACAATATATGGGCAATCTGTTGCAACAGATGTATATATCAGTTTGTTTTTCCATCAGCTGTGGCGTCTGTTGCAACTTGCTAATCATCTGTTTATTCAATTTCATCGAGAGCAATAGATTTTTCTAAACACTTCTTGGCCAAACTCAATTTTTGCTCTTGGACTGCTTCTCTTTTTTTCTTTGCATCCTTCAAGCTGGCCTCCGAATTCAATTTTTGCCCTCAATCCAATAGCAAAAATTTAGTTTGGTTGAAGGATGCAAAGAAAAAAAGAGAAGCAATCCAAGAGCAAAAATTGAATTTGGCCAAGAAGTGTTTAGAAAAATCGATTGCTCTCGATGAAATTGAATAAATAGATGACTAGCAAGTTGCAACAGACGCCATAGCTAAAGGAAAAGCAAACTGATATATCCATTTGTTGCAACAGATTGTCCATATGTTGTAAGTTATCTGACAGATGGAATATATTTTGCAACAGATTACCAATCTTTATCTTTCGAAAATACAACAAAAAGATAAAAGTTGTATTTAGATCTATTTTTTTTCTAATTTACTTATTAATAAAGTCACCAGTATTATTTAAGTAACATACACAACACATAAATCCCGGATAGTTTCAGCAATATTATATTAAATCCCGGATAGTTTGCTAATTACATTTTATCCCAGAATTTCGAATTATGATACATATGTTAAGCAGTGATACATATAGCATATGTATCACTAGTAAATATGAATCCGGGATTTTATGTAATTTTTTAAAATATTAAGGAATATTGTGTAATATGGTGTCTTAAATATGGGATTTGTGTAATTTTTCCTTTTAAGGGATATGAACAGTCGTGGCTTTTTGTTTGACTAAGTCCAGTCTCTTCCAATTCTCAATCATTTTATAAATAGGTCCCTCTGGCCTCCTCACTCACTCTCACTCACTCTCGTTCATTCTACTATACTTACAATACTAATATGTCAGATCCAGATTCGTACAAGAAGGTTCATAGCGAGTCCTTGCAGGAATTTCAAAGGCAGTTTGATGAACTCTAGAGGGATTTGGCCGACTTCCGAGCAAGGCTGAGGAGGGCCCTGCTGCTTCCGGATGAAAATTGTCAGGTTGACAATAATAATAGTAATAATAATTAGCTTATGTTTTTTTATTTCTTTTAGCGTATGTATTTCCCTTTTTTATATCCGATCTACCTATAAGGGATTCAAAAAAATCCATGTATATGTTTGGTTTGATTTGGTTTGGTTTGGTTTGGTTTGGTTTGGTTTGGTTTGGTTTGGTTTGGTCGATTTTGAATTTTTAATTCTTATTCAATATTTAATTATCATTCTATTTATTTTCTATTCAAAACATGTCGGCGGTTGGAGTTAGGGATGCGGTCATGATGAGAAATTTTCCTAAAAATGGTTCGTTAATAAATAATAAGGAACTAAATGATATTATAATCGTAAAAGAAAGATTATTTAATTTAAAAAAAGTCACAACATTGGATTAATTTAATTAAGATATATATATGATGATATGATTTTTAAGAAAAAAGTTAATGAATAGTCGTGATTGTGACTTTTGTCTAAATACATTCAACAAACAAACAAAAATAAAAAACGCTTCTGATGCATCAAATTCCTCAACTGTTGTGACTTATGAATAACGGATGGGTTATCTGATGCAACAGATATACAATCTGTTGTCATAACTCAATTAATAAAAATGATTATTAAAGAAACGGAAAGATTAAGTCACCACCAGCTTGATTTAATTAAGTCATTTCTTTTCACAAAAAAGAATAAGGAAATAAATGATAAACACAATTTAAACCGTAAAAAACTCACCAGAAATATTCTTGTTTTAAAATCTTATTTATTAATTTATATAATTAAAAAGTCAAAAAAATTGGATGTCATGAAGATAATTTTTTTTTAAAGATATATATATTATATGTTGCAACAGATATATTATCTGATGCAACAGTTGAACTATTTGTTGCAACGGATGATATATCTATTGTAATAGATGATTTATCTGATGCAACAGATATATAATCTGTTATACAAATCAGTGTAAAAAATAAACGATTGCTGAAAAGAACTAATCATTTTAATAATTATAAAGCTAAGCTTCAAGCTGAAAAGTCATGATCTATCATACTATTGATTAATTTAATTAAGTCATAACTTTTTACAGTAATCAAGAATGTCATTAATAAATGGAGGTGAACAGTTGTGCCTTTAAATCTGCTTTATTAATTTATAGAATTAAAAAGTCAAAAAATTTGGATGTCATGAAGATAATATATTTTTTTAAAAAAATATATATATTATATGTTGCAACAGATATATTATCGGATGCAACAGGTTATCTATTTGTTGCAAATCATGATACATCTGTTGTAACAGATGATTTATCTGATGCAACAGATATATTATCTGTTGTCCAAGTCGGTGTAAAAAAAATGGTTCCTGGAAAGAACTAATTATTAATAATAATAAAGCTGAAAAGTCATGACCTATCATAATATTGATTAATTTAATTAAGTCATAACTTTTTACAGTAATCAAGAATGTCATTACTAAATGGAGGTGAACAGTTGTGCCTTTAAATCTGCTTTATTAATTTATATAATTAAAAGGTCAAAAAATTTGGATGTCATGAAGATAATATATTTTTAAAAAAATATATATACATTATATGTTGCAACAGATATATTATCTGATGCAACAGGTTATCTATTTTGTTGCAAATCATGATAAATCTGTTGTAACAGATGATTTATCTGATGCAACAGATATATTATCTGTTGTCCAAAACAGTGTAAAAAAATAGTTCGTGGAAAAAACTAATTATTAATAATAATAAAGCTGAAAAGTCATGACTTATCATAATATTGATTAATTTAATTAAGTCATAACTTTTTACAGTAATCAAGAATGTCATTAATAAATGGAGGTGAATAGTTGCGATTTTTTGCCTAACTCATTCAAGTTCAATCCTCTATAAATAGGTCCCTCCTTACTCAATCGTTCGTTCTACTACACACTATTTATTCCTCGCTCTTGTTACACCTTCAACTACTTTCTCTTCAAGGACTTGATAGCTTTTTCCTGTCTCTGGTAAGTTTTTTTCTTGATTTTTGTGTAACTATACGTTGTATTACATTACATTACATTCGAATTCTTTCTTTTCTTTACTTACGTGTGTGTTTTGTCAACTTATGCGTTTTTTAGATATGGATGATCCTGTGTGGGATGTCGCTATTTTACGAGACGCCATGAGGGAACTGCAGAAAGAGGTTCATGACCTGCATTGGGAGTAGGCCGCCGTCAGAGTAAGGATGCTGCGGGAGATCCGCAGGCTGCGGAGGGAGCTGCTGCTGCCCTTTGAAGATTGGTCGGCTGGCCATACAAATAATAATGATGTTAATAATGATGATAATAATAATTTACCTTTTTTTTTGTTATCTATGTACTTTTTTGTTTGTTTTATAAAAAATTATGTTTGATGCACTTGACTTTTTATTTCTTATTTAATTTCCGTGTTGTCTATTTCTATTTCTTAACGAATGACATGTCTACAATTAAGGAATAATTTGATTCCAGTATCAATAGCAAGAACATATGAGTTATCTGTTAGGTTTTGTGTGTGACAGGAGCTGTATTTTGTTGTTCGAAACATATTAGTAATCTGATGAAATAGATTATTTATCTGTTGAAACAGATTACTAATCTGGTGCAACATAATACCCATCTATTCGATTCATAATCATATTACGGGCACCTAGAACCCTTAAACATGAATCCAACATGAGTCTACTGTTACAACAGAACATTTATCTGGTGCCGCAGATAATGGATCTGTTTAAACAGATTGTTCTTGTATTGTATTCATGTTCACGTGCAAACTATTGTTGAAAAAACAACACACTAGCAGTTACCCAGATTCAACTAAAAAGTATAATTTGACTTACCAAAGTCTCCTCTCAAGTAAATTCCAAAGTTGAAAGTGATTTACGAAACAAAATTTGACATAAGAATTTGGTCAAAGAGCAGCAGTTGGGGTAACAACAACAACAACAACAATGGTCAACAAGAAGAATATGAAGTTGATAATGAAGTATCAGATGATGATAATGAATCAGAAGATGATGAATAAAGCAGCAACAACAATGAACAACAAATATCGCGAAGAGGGAGAAAATAACAACGGATGAGGAGAGAGAAAAAGACGTTTTTTTTTCCTTCGTTCCCCGTTATATATTAACTAACATTTGAATCAAAGTGTAAATTTAAAAACTTGTGGGTTATTTTGAAATTTTTCAAACTATCTTAAACCATAATGAAGTAATTGTCACCTCTACTCAATTATTAAGACTTGTGTCACTTATACCTCATTTTAAAACTCTTTTGTCACCTGTGGCCCAAACCCCCAGGTTAGTAGCTCGTGGTGTGTTGTCTTACAATTAATAACTCAGATGGTCACTCAACTTTGAATTTTTATCTCAGAAATCAACTTTGATTTTTACTTTGAAAAAAGTCACTCAACTATCACATTTTTACTCGGAAAGTCACTCAACCTATTTAATTATTTTCTTAAATAAAATTTGTTTATGTGGAATTTCTATTTAAATTAAAATTCTAAAAAATCAAAAATATTTTTTAATGATTCTTTTATCCTTATTCCCATAAATTTAGTATCTCCTCTCCTCTTTCTCATTTTTCTTCTCCTTCTCGCATAATTGATTCAACATTAAATATGTTTAATAAAATATCAAAGGATCACATTAAAATTTAACAATAACCAAAGAATTAAAATTACAATTATATTGCTCTACCTTTTCAATCCTTGTTTCAACTTCTTTTTTCCATCTGATATTGATGTTCGTATTGAAATCTAATTAAATTTAAATTTACACATTATATAGCCTATTATAAATGCGACGCTCTCAATGATACAACTCCCCCCCTCCCCCTTCCTGTTTTCACTCTAAATATGCCTTTTTTTATAAATGTTTGTACTGTATGTATGAAAAAAAACACAGTACAATATGTATATATATATAATGAATTAGGGATTTTATACCCATAACTAAATATTATGAGTAATATACCTACGTTATAGGGATTCATTATATGTATGTAATAACTACATACACGTGACTTTTAGTAATAAATGAGTTAAATTACGTATCATTTAGTTATATTTCATCGTATTAATATAGTTTATATTAATAATTTTTTATCCTTCGATTATTGTTAAATTTAATTTGATCTTCTAATATTTTATTAGGCATATTTAATGTTGAATCAATTACAATATGTGAAAAGGAGAAGAAAAATGAGAAAGGAAAATTAATTTATGGGAATAAGGATAAAAGGGTCATTAAAAGATAATTTTTTATTTTTCTGAATTTTGCATTTAAATAATAATGTCACATAAGCAAATGTTATTTAAAAAAAAATGATTAAATAGTTTGAGTGACTTTCTGAGTAAAAATATGAAAGTTGAGTGACTTTTGAAGTAGAGACCAAAGTTGAGTGATTTTCTGGGATAAAAATCCAAAATTGAGTGACCATTTGAGTTATTAACTCTGTTGCCTTGTGATGCATTCTTACTAGTAGACCGTATATTGCTCATGTAATTTTTTGTCTTTCAATCTTTGTTGCTTTTTGTTATTTTCTGTACTTCAATTATCATATTATTTTATTATAGCTATTATTCAATATATTTTGTTATGCTTTCACTTTTGATTACTTCTTTTTGAACTTCATTTCTCTAATTATAGTGTCATTTGATATGGTGCACTTTGCTTTATTTTGAAATGTAAAAAGTTAAATATTGATGTAATTTGCTTTAATTTTGATTTTAAATGTTAGAAATGTTACTACCTAATAAGAGGGAAAGGAAAGAGAAGCATGCAGCTGACCGTCAATATGTCTGCTTCAGCTTCTTGTTTCGTGTTTTTACTATATCACTCCTGATTAATTATTTATAAGTTATTTATGTATTAAAATTTAATAATATTTAATAAAAAAAAGTAAAATAGACATTCATAACATGTCTGCTTCAGCTGTTTTTTACTAAATATCACCCCATAATTAATTATTATAAGTCCTCTAAGTATTAAAAAAAAATATTTAATAAAAAGGATAAAATACACATAAAATGATAAATTAACTATTGATTTTATAAATTAACTTGACGCCTTATATGAGGCTCACTTAAAAAAAATTACAAGTAATTTTTATAGTAATTTTCTTATATAACATCTAATTAGTTGTTCTGAGCCATTTAAGACATGTCTGTTTCGCTGCTTTAATCGTGATTTTACAACATCACCCCTAATTAATTATTATGGTCATCTAAGCATTATGTCACTTAATTATACTGTCTAATAAGAGAGAAAGGATAAAGAAGCAGGCAGTTGGCCGTCAATATGCCTGTTTCAGCTTCTTGTAATTCCATGATTTTACTATATTACCCCTAATTAATTATTTATAAGTTATTTATGTATTTGGAAAAATCATAATATTCAACAAAAAAAAAGTAAAATAGACATTTACGGCATGTCTATTTCCGCTGCTTCAATCGTAATTTTACTAAATATCACCCCTAATTAATTATTATAAGTCATATAAGTATTAAAGAAATTAATAATATTTAATAAAAAAGATAAAATAAATATAAAATGTAAATTAACTCTTGATGTTTTAAATTAACTTGACGTCTTATATGAGGCCCACTTAAATTTTTTTTCATACATAATTTTAAGAAGAATACTCATAAAAATACCTGAAGTTTGACCGAATTTTCAGTTGACCATACTGAACTTTGCGGGGGGTCCTATTACCCCCTAGACTTTTTTTTTATATTTTAATGGCATATATCAGTCCACTTTGACAAGTGTGTGTAATCACGTCCCTTGAGCGCGTGAGAGTGATTAAAAAATGTTAAAAAAAAAACTTTTTTTTGTCACATAACCCCTCAATTTTGTTATTTTTAATAATTTTGTGTTTTTTATTTATTTTTTCATTTGCTTTCTTTTCTCTCTTCTTTCTTTCTTCTCTTCAATAATGGAGTCTTCAACAAAACACCATGGTTGCTCCATTGTTGAATTGAAATTGAACACAATTTCATCAAATACATACACTCCTAAATGGGTCATCTTCAACACACCCAATTCAATTACATCAATTTGATTCAATTTCAACATACATGCACACACACCAAATGGGTCACATTCAATTCCATCAAAATGGCAAAATTTAACCCATCATTACCACCACCAACCAACCACTATTGCCGTCGGTAACCTCCACCACCTCAGCCACCAGCTAGGGGGAAAACCAAAAAGAAAATCCACCAAGAGAGAGGAAAAAATTGACCGTCGAAACTGGAAACAAACATTCTTGAAGCATCTGCTAGCTACCTAGCTCTTAATTGTTGTGTAATGTCATGGTCCTACAATTAGCAGAACCTACAATTTTTTTAAGAAAGTTTTCGATTTGAATAAAATTATTAAAGAAAGTTTTCAATTTGAATTTAAAATTTGGAAAAGATTTTCTTAAAAAAAAATAGTATGAACTAAATAAATTTTGAGTCGTAATGAATTTGTTGGCAAAGCAGAACAGGGTATTTCAAGATTGATCGAAGAACCTTTGATAGAATAAGATTTTAGTGAAAAAATGGTGAAAAAAGTGATGAAAAGTTATGAGAATGGACTTGAAATTTGGAATTGGCTATCCGAAATCATTTGGAATTTGATTTGTAGGAGGAATTTGAGTTGTGGAATCTTTAATATAGTTGTAATGGTGAAAAAATATTGAAAAGTGATAAAATGGAGAAGAAAAAGCGCGTGTATTACACTTCCAGCCGTCAAAACTGGGTATAGCATTTCGGGGGAAAATTAATTCCATTTTAAAAAAGTCTGAGGGAGAATTAATTCCACTTAAAAAAGTCTAGGTGTGTAATAGGACCCCCCGTAAAGTTCAGTATGCTCAACTGGAAATCCGGTCAAAGTTTAGGTATTTTTGTGAGTATTCTCCCTAATTTTTATAATAATTTTTCTATATAACTTCTAATTAGTTGTTATGAGTCATTTAAGACATGTCGGCTTCGCTGCTTCAATAGTGATTTTACGATATCATGCCTAATTAATTATTATGGTTATCTAAGCATTATGTCACTTAAATTGAAATAGAACAAAAAGTATTATAAATTATAATAATTTAAAACTTAAATTATTTAAAAATATAATTGACTATCAATGCCACAAAAGATCGGACAAGGAGAGTAACATTTATTATTTAAAAATTGCATAAAAAGTATTATAAATGACAATAGTTTACAGCTTAAAATATCTAAAGAAAATTAATCTATTATATATTTCAAAAAAATATGTAAAAAAATACTATAAATCACAATAATTAACAACTTTAAAAAAAAAAAAATATAAAATATTTGGTTGACTCTCGAAATTATATCAATGTCAATCAAATTGGAATAAAAGAAAAATATTATAAATCACAATAATTTAAAACTTAAATTATTTGAAAAATATAATTGACTATCAACGCAACAAGAATTTGGATAGGGAGAGTAATGTATATTTAGTATGATTGATTATCTAAATTCTATTTGTATCGCATATATTGAGACAAAAAAATAACATATATTGAGCCCGTATAATCTAAAAAAAGTATTATAGGCCCATCGAATTTTGCTTTTCATACTCTTTACTAATTTATATATTTATAGAGTTTAATTTTGATCGCGAATTAAGTTTTTAAAATAAAATTATATATTTGAATAATAAATCACAATAATATATAACTTAAAATATTTAAAATATATACAAAAATTACTCTAAAAAATAAATTTATTTAAATTTTAAAATTCAAAAGATATCGTATTAATTGATATGGTTATTGTTATAATATTAATTTAGGATAGATATTGGGCTCGTACTTTGCACGGGCTTCTCGTGACTAGTAGTTTTTAGAAGTGGCAATAAACATGACTTATAGGCTGACGGCAACCGTTAATTCATCTTGCCATTATAATTATTTTGATAAGCATACGATTTAAAATTTGATCTCAATCATATATTATTTTATGATACACGTGGCATGAATCTACAAAATCATTGAACATTACTTGACACGATTATACTTGACTGGATCTTTTTTCCTCAAACTTAGCCTCAATTGGCAAATAAGCACTTCAACCAAGAGTGTCTTAAAGTGAAACTAGTAAAACATTTATTTTATGTCTCTCTATCTCATTTTACGTGCATCCTTTTCTTTTTAGTTCGTCCCAAAAAAAAATGTCATCTTTCTATAATTAGTAACAATTTAACTTTAAAATTTTTTTGTACCCCTAATGAAATGATTTACAAACACATAAATTTCTAAGAATTATTTTGGACCACAAGTTTTAAAAGTCTTTTTTTTTTCTTAAACTTCATGTCGAGTCAAATGGTGCCACATAAAATAAGAGGGAGTAGAAAATTTTATGATTTTTATTTCACTTAAAATAATAGTAAAGATTATAAAAAAAGGTACACAAGTTAAATTAAAAAAAAAAAAAGAAGAATTATCTGCTTTTTGTTAGAAATATTTTAGAATTTTGAATTTAACAACTCAAATCTCCATATTAATAAATAAAGTTTTTACTAGAACATCAAGGCAATGCATTGTAAATAAATGCTTACATCTTAATAGCTAGAACTAATTTTTACTCTTATAAATAATAATATTACTATGTGAAGTTAAACATTTACAAAAATTAAAAATACTAAATTAAAAATAAGTAGCATGTAAAGAAAAAAGACAACCCTAACTTATTATTATTTTGTATGTGTGTTATGGATGATTGTACTAAGTCATTTGATGATATATCACTAGATTGTAGAGTTCGGAGAAAGGTACTAATAATGACATTGAAGGACTATCCAAGGAAAAAAATGTACAAGATGTGAGTGAAACTTCTTAAGTCAAGTCAAATCGTAAAAGAAATCGATCCTGTAATGTGGAAGATGCGGTCGGTGATATATCAACACAATTTGAAGAAATGGTCCAGTAAGATGGTTGATAGACACCTAGCTGTGAAAAAATTATACAAAGAAATTATGGGAACTGAAGATTATGAGGAAGAGTTCTTAGATGATGCTATTAATTATTATTTGGTGCAAAATGATACTTTAGCTAAGACATTCTTAGCAAAACATGAAAATCTCCAAGTTGAAACGATTGAAGTGACAATAATAAAATTCATAAATATGTTGGAAGAGTGTAGCTAGATAAGTTTCAAGCAATTATCATTCTCACACTTCTATTTTGAAACTTCAATAGTCCAACTTGGTTTTTGATATTTTGTAGTTATTTCTAATTTTGTTTGATTGATAAAAGGTGACTTTTCTTCATAACAATTGTGTGTGACTTAAAGATGAAATTTGAATTATTAGTTTCTACTGTTAGCTTGTGATTTTGTAAATGGGGTGATTGTTTTAGTTTAATTTTAAAATTTCATGTCTTTGTGGTTTATGACCTTCTTCACTTTAGTGTTATTCTTAACACGTTAGTAGTACTTGATTGTAAAAGTTCTTTTCTTTGTGGCTTATGACCTTCTCCACTTTAGTGCTACTCTTAACACATTAGTAGTTAGTACTTTAACTGGTAAATCTATGGCAGGTGTATGTCATTGAGTAATTATTAAGTACTTAGTTTGATGATTGATAAATTATCCTTTAGAACCTGGTCCCTGAAGATATTGTAATGAAAAATCTGCAATCACTTAGGGACCTGGTTGATTGCATTCACATCACTGTTAGTGATCAGTTGTACAGCTGGACGAAAGTACACAAAGTTGGTGAGAAAGCTGCTGCAATTTTTGTCTCAACCTGTGAGACTCATCCTAGGTTTTCTTGTCTCATATATATTCTTATCTTCAACAATAAGAAAATCAAGCTTCTATGTTCTCACAACAAAAATCTCATTGACACTCTTGGAATTAAAGCCCCACTCGCAACAAGGGGCCTGCACACTCATAAGTTGTGTTTTATGTTATTGTTGTAATTGAGTCTCTATCTGGTGGTTATAACTGTGGCTTACTGTTATTGTCCATTATTAGTAGGTGTTTTTTTCTAGTTCTTATGGTCAGTGGTGTCATCTAGAGTTAGGTGACTTTGAAGCTAGAGTTAGCTTATTGATTCAGTTAGAGATAGGTGGGTCTTGGTGTAGTAGAGTTATTGCATCTTTCTTTTTGTAATAGAGTTTTTACTATGAGAAAAATGACTAAGAATTTTAATCATTTATGTCATGGAGTCTGTATTCAAGATTGCTTGAATATTAGTTGAGATTTAAAAATTCTGGAGGCAGGTCGCAGTTTTTCTTCTTTGATCAAGGAGTTTCCACGTTTAAATTAATTTGTTCTTATCTATTTATTTTTCGTATTAATTTTTTGAGTTTCTTGTTGCATACGTCTATTTGAGACCAGGTCCCATAGTAGGAGGGCAACTAGTCTATCTCTTCATTTGGTATCAGAGCATGGTCTTCCTAAAAGGTTAACACCTAGGAATTATCATTAATATGGCTGCCCTCAAAATCTTGAAGAAGGTTAATCTTCCACTCAACCACTCAGATTCAATGGGAAATATTATGGGTGGTGAAAAACTTGAATGCATGATTTCATCATGGCAGAAGATTGTGAGTTGCGGGATATGGTTGAAGATGATCCCTTTGTTCCCATAAAGCCAGTAAAAGTTGATGAAGTGACTTCAAATGTCCTTAAACTAAAAAGGAATATCACGATATTGATCGAAAGAAGATTGAAAAGAACTATAAAGCTAAAAAAACTACTGGTTTGTGGTGTTGGCCTTGATGAGTACAGTAGGATTTTTGCCAATGAGACTGCTAAAGAAATTTGGGACTACCTATAAATAGCACATGAGGGAACTAGCCAAGTGAAAGATTCAAAGGTTGATATGCTAACTGCTCAATAAGAGACTTTCACCACGAGTGAAGGAGAGTCCATCCAGGAAATGCATACAAGATTTACTGTTATAACCAATGAACTCTACTGTTTGGGTGAGGAGATTTGACCTCCCAAACAGGTTTGTAAGGTCCTAAGTATTCTACCCAAGTCATGGGACAGCCAAGTTGATGTCATCACTAAAGCTAGGGGACTGAAAACATGACTATGGATGAGTTGAGTAGGAAATCTCAAGACTTATGAGATTAAGAAGCAATAACACAAGTCCAAAGGTTAGCACAAAAAAGAGAAGAATAAAAGGCAACAAAAGAAAACACCAATGTTGAAGATGAGGAAACTGCCTTCATCACCAAACAGGTTCTCAAGGCACTGAGAAGAATAGGAGCTCTGCCTAGAAGAGGAGAATTCAGTAGACACAACAGAGAAAGAAAAGATAATGACACTTACCGCAAATATGGAAAGTTGGATCATTACATCAAAGACTGTCCTCTACACAAAGTTGAGTACAAGGAGTATGTTAAACAAGCTGCTGAAAAGGACAAAGAGAAGGACCGGGTTCCTGGCAAGTGAAGTAGAAAGGCTGAAGCTGACAAAGTGGTAAAGCAGGTCCTAGCTGCCAGGAGTGAATCCTCCAATGATTTAGATGAATCAGAGCAGCAAGAAAATGTCTCTATGATAGTGGTAGAGGGTGATGTCCAGATCTATGACTCCCCTTTTGCCCTGATGGCAAATTTAAATGATGATGAAGATGACAAAGTAACTCTCTTGGATATCAAAGAAAATCTTAAAGATTATTCTTTTAAGGAATTAAAGTCTTTTGTTGCTGTGCTTATAGATTGTTATGACAAAAACCTGGGCCTGATCGTATGGGCATCTCAAGCCCACCAAGGGCTGGAGATAACCCCTTAGCCTTACCTCAAGAGCACAACAAAGTATATAGCAGAAGCCAACCAAAATAATAAAAGAGATAGATAAGTCAAATAAAAATCTGAGAGTCAAAACAAAACAACCACAATATCCCAATACTGTCCATAAAAATCTCTAATCTAAGAATAACGATGATGTCGGGACATGCCCCCGACTATGACAAATGGATCTAAAAGTACTAGGAATATAAAGAAAATAATTGAAATAACCAACCTTCTGAAAGATAGAGACTCAGTACTTCACAGCGGATCAATAGGATAACCAGACCACTTAACATTGTACAAGATCAATAGGAAAGTCCTCGGAACCTACATTATGAAATGATGTAGCATCTGGGAACTGTAACACCCCGCGAAACTTCTGAGCTTAATTTAGTCCATTAAGCTTGTCAAGGGGTCCCAGAGTTAGAAAATTCTAACCAAGTTCCCAGACTTAGCCTATTTTGTCCTTCAAAAGTTGGTAATCTCATCTCGCCATCTTAATATCCTTTAATGTCCCATATTTTCATTAATTCACGATCAGGAAGGTCAATAGGTGTTCCCGAACAAGTTTTGGATTTTTTGGAACACGTTTAGATCATGTTTGGAGTTCCAAAATAGTGGACCAACACGATCTTGGCACACCGCGTCGCCAATCGCGTTGGTCAATATTTGTGCAGGATGCCAGAGCCAAAACTTCTGAGGCTCAACGCGATTATGGCGCGGCACGTCGAGTATCGTATCGCAGCCATCAACGCACCGCGTTGCTTGTAGCATCAGCACCTAGTTTTTAGTCATTAAATGACTGCGTCCTTAAGGGTCAATTTCCACCCCTATATAAGTCACAAACACGTAATTTAGTCCTATTTCACCCAAATTATAGTGGTTTCTCTCTCAAATCCATCAAGAACAAGTTTAGGGTTTCCAATTGAGGATCCAATTTCAAGAATTTCACCATTTGTTTTCAAGAATCTTTCATCCAAGGTATGCATAGTGTTGATTTATGGACTCCTTTCATCCATAAACTCATGAACCCTATTTCAAATTATAAATCATGATGTTTATGTTGTGGGTTGTTTTGTAACCATGTTTATCTTGTTGTACAATTCCCAAGTTGGAATCTTTGTGTTTTTCATGAAACTACGTTAGCATGCAAGTTGAAATCCATGAATGGAGTTGTTCATAATGTGTAATTTGATGATTTCACCTATGCCCTAAGTTATGCATGTAAGGTGTTTGATAAAATGCCTAAGAGGATAAAAATTATATATTATAGCTCAATTGTAACCTATATGATAAATGCATGTCTTACCCTTATGTTTAAATGACTCGCATGCTATTGATGTGCAATGTAGATGTTTGTTGGAATGCTCATGATGTTAGAGTATGAAATTATAATACTTATTATATGCATTCCTACCATGTACAAGTTTATGATAACCATGTGCTTCATGAAATTCCCAACTTATTATATTGTGGATTGTTGATGTTGGTCATGTATTCAAGAACGTCATGCCTTGTCAGTTTTCTTCTATCAAATCCTGGGGGTACTTGTACCCGACAAATTAGCTGTGTGCCTAGAGCTAGTGTCATATTTTTACGATACTCTCAGTCAAGGCATGGTCAATAGAACTCAGTCAGTCATGTGACTCAGAAAAGCTCAATAATTCAGTAATCTCAATAGTATTCTGTCAGTCAACGGAACTCAGTTAACTCAGTCCATTTCATCTCAGTTAATCATGTTCAATGTCTATTCAGATGGGAGTAGGATTTAGCACCAAGTGAACCCAAGGATGGGAACTCACCTGCCAGTAGAGGGTGTGATTCTTAGAAGCAATCCTTGCATTTTAGAACTACGTAGCCAGCGTAGGTTGAGATATCTAATATGCCAGTTGAGGGTTGATGAGGTGTCTTACCTGCTAGTTGAGGGTTCCCACCGTTCTCATTTGAGTACCTGCCAGTTGAGGGTTACTCACAGCTTGTCCTTACCGGTGGTGCGGTATTGACACCCTTCCAATTGGGGTTACTGATTGGACCTCAACTCAGCTATATTGCTTTATTTGAGGCATATCGGTTAGATGACTACTTCCCACAATTATAGTTTCAGTCTCAGTCTCAGTAATAGAACTCAGATAGTTCTACAGAATTTAAGATTGTCAGATACAGTCAACTCAGAATAGTACGGAACTCAGCTAGTTCTATCAGAACCTAGACTGCCAGATACAGTCGCTCAGTATCAGTTATTAGTAACTCATGTTACCAGTATTTAGACTCAGTAGTCAGTATCATCACGAATTCAGTTACAGTTATTTATTCATGCATGTATTTCACGTTCATGTTATATAGTCAGTTAGCATTGTTTGTGAGTTTGAACCCTCTATATTCAGCCTACCTCACATGCATACCTGTACATTCAATCGTACTGATGCATTTGCGCTATGGTGTTTTATACCATAGGTCCAGAAGCACGAGTTCCAGAGCATCAATAGCACTCTAAATTTCAGCAGTCAGATTTAGCAGTGAGTCCTCATCATTCGAGGACGATATCATTATTTCAGTTTAGCTTTCAGTAGATGGAGTTAGTTGGGGATATGTTCCATCAACTCCTTATTTAGACAAGTCAGTCAGTTAGAGGCTTTTCAGACTATAGTATATTCAGATAGTTTATTTCAGTTCATGTTTTGGTATTGATATACCGTACTCTCAGATATTATGTTTTATCCAGTTTGAACCTTATGGCATGTTTCAATCTAGTATTTCCGAATTTTACATGATGTTATATAATATTCAGGTACAAATATCAGTCATGGGTTAGCTTGTGATCCTGTGGGGTCATGAGCACCGTGTAGCATTTCGGGTACCAAATTCGGGGCGTTACAGGAACGTTCAGTGAGGATAGCACTGGCATGTAACTCAAGCGAAATGATAAAATAATGTATTTACTAAAAGTCCAGTCATAAACCACATGCACAACATTTATACATATATAGGATGCTAGGATAGGGACAAAGGTCATGAAACATGATCGTTTAAAGATTTAGTCTTAATCTATGTTGCTCGCACCGACCTAAGGCACCCACGGGATATATGGTTCCGGCTTCCCCTGTTGGAAGGGCCCTAGTCCATGTTAGTCGCATCTATCGAAGAATAGTCTAAATCCACCAATAGTCAAATAGCCTCCCAAAATATACTGTGCAAATCTGACACAGTGGTCATAGACCCCCAACATCGGCAAACGTGGCTTCCAATATTGATATCCCTAGGACCACACCTTTTTGGTGAAAAAAACAATTCCCTTTAAACCCAAATTAAAATAATTTGCACATAAACCAACCATTAACCAAGGACTCTATCATTTAGGCATTTTCCAACATGGTATCGTCATACCAATATGCTTGCAAGCTATTCCATTTATGCCAAACCAATCCAATTAACCAAATTAACTCCAATTACTGGTTTAAAATCCAAACTGTAGTCACTAAAGACATCCAAATCCTTTTTATCCATTTATCCTTTAATACAATGCGATGTTTCAAAAGATAAGTTAAATGATGTAAACATCCATATTAAAAATCAAGATTTCAATGTGAGTTGAGGTTAATGCCATTACCATGCCAAAAATTCATCAATTTGGTGAAACCCATGTCACTCATTCCAACCATTATAACAATGCACCAATTCAGTTCCAAAATCCATCAATTTAAGCATGAATAATCCATTAAAAACAAGGGAAAAGTAATTCAAGTGTGAACAAACAAAAATCCTCAACCCAAGTTTAAGCCCATCATTCAAAACGAATAAGTATTGAATAAATTGATGCCACAATGTAAAATACAAGTTAAGAAATGAGTCGCATGCCTGAAATATAGAAGAATTCAGAGAGAAATCAAAGTTTAAAGCCCGAAGAATGTAATCCTTGAAAAAACTCTTGTATTTCATGACTTAGGAGTTAGAGAAGAGAGAGCAATGTAAAGCTAAGTGAATTTGGGGGTTTTCTAGGGATGGGGGACGTTTATGATGTTTTAAAAGTGAAAAAGATCATAAAGACCCCACCCCAAGCTAAAAATAACAAATTGGGCAAAATTTGCATAGCAGCGTGGCACGCCGCTATCGTGGAGGGTAGCTAACGTGCCATGCTCTTATCGCAAAAGATAAGTGGCGTGGCACGCCACTATTGCAGACTCTCACTACCTTGGGGTCCCGAAATGGCCCTGAACCCCTTCCAAAAATTCCAAAACTTTCCCAAAACACCACTTTAACATCCCTTATGGTAATTCAAGTAAAAAATTAGCAAGATAAATATGGGAGGATCCAAAATACAATGATCAAAATTTTACGGGGTCTTACATTACCCCTCCCTTTGTATCATTCGTCCCTAAATGAGAAGTTAAGATGTTTTTCACATGACACTAGAAAGAATACAGTAGAATCCAAGGACAAATTTGATGTACGGAAAGAGGGGAAAAGAAACTCATACCTTAAGCAATCTCATCCAACATTGGTAACAAGAACATATATTTGGATTTCATATCTTCTTCAGATTCCCATGTAGCTTCTTCCACCTTTTGATTTCTCTAAAGCACCTTCACCGAAGCTATATATTTAGTTCTCAATCTATGAACCGGCCAATCTAATATCTCAATCGGAACTTTATCATAGGAAAATGAATCCTTAACACCAAAATCCTCAGCAGGCACTATCAAAGAGGGGTCACCCACATACTTCTTAAGCATGGACACATGAAATAGGGGATCAATCAAACCTAAACTCGTAGACAATTCCAATTTGTAAGCAACATTACTAATCCTTCTTAAAATATGGTACCGACTAACAAAACGAGGACTAAGTTTTCCTTTATTCCCAAACCGCATACTCCCTTCACAGGAGAAACTTTCAAGAATACCCAATCATCAGCCTCAAATTCTAACTCTATTTGCCTCATATCTGCATAAGATTTTTGGCTACTTTGAGCAGTCTTAAGTCTTTCTTTAATCATCTTTACCTTCTCCATTGCTTGGTGAACTAAGTCAGGGCCAAACAATCTAGTCTCACCCACCTCAAAGTATCCAATAAGAGACCTTCCCCTTCTACCATAAAGAACCTCAAAAGGTGCCATTTGAATGCTGGAATGGTAAGTATTATTTTAAGCAACCTCATGTCATAATCCTTGAGCAATTCAAGCCACCCCCTCTGTCTGAGATTTAATTTTTTTGCGTAAACACATACTATAAACTCTTATGATCAGAATAGATGTATACCTGCACCCCATACAAATAATGATGCCAAATTTTCAAAGCAAAGACCACCACCGCTAACTCTAAATCGTGAGTCGGACAATTCCTCTCATAAACCTTAACCTTCCTAGAAGCATAAGCCACAACCTTATCATGTTGCATCAAAACACAACCCAGACCCACATGGGATGCACACAATACCCAACGAACCCTTAAGTACCCTTCGGTAAGGTCAAAAAAGAATTAGAAATCAGCTTATCCTTCAACTTCTCAAAACTGCCTCACAAGCGTCAGACTACAAGAACTTAGCATTTTTTAGGGTCAACTTTATCAGTAGAACGGCAATAGAAGAGAAACTCTCAATAAATTTCCTGTAATACTTGGCCAAGCCCAAAAATATCCTAATGTTGGTTGGAGTCAAAGGTCTAGGCCATTTCATAACTACCTCAATATTTTATGGATCCACCTTGATTCCTTTACTAGAAACAACATACTCGAGAAAAGTCACAGCACTCAGCCAAAATTCACACTTAGAAAAGTTTGCATATAATTCTTTGTTCTTAAGGGTCTGTAACACAATTCAGGGATGATTTGCAGGATCCTTTTGACTTTTAGAGTACACCAAGATGTCATCAATGAAGACAATAATGAATAGATCCAAAAATTGTCTGAAAACCCGATTCATAAGGTTTATTAAGGCAGTCGGAGCATTAGTCAACCCAAATGACATAACCAAAAACTCATAGTGACCATATCGAGGTTTGGAAGGCAGTATTGGGAATATCAACCTCCCTAATTTTCAATTGATGATAATCTAAATGAAGATCTATCTTAGAGAAACACTTAGCACCCTAAAGCTGATCAAACAGTCCATAGATCCTAGAAAGAGGATACTTATTTTTCACGATGACCTTATTCAACTGACGATAATTTATTCACATTCGAAAGACCTATACTTCTTCCGCATAAAAAGAACAAGAGCACCCCACAGGGAAATACTAGGACAAATGAACCCTTTATCAAGAAGATTTTTTAATTTCTCATTTAATTCCTCCAGTTTAATTGGAGCCATCCTGAAAGGAGGAATGAAAATAGGATAAGTATCTAGCAGAAGATCAATCCTAAAATCTATTTCCCCATAGGGAGGAATCCCAGAAAGATCATTGAAAAAACCTTTTAAAAAATTTTTAACCAAAGGGACATACAGCAAAAAGAAACTTTTGGAGTCAGGATCCTTGACCCAAACTAGATGATACAGACACCCCTTGGAAATTAATTTCTGAGCCCTAAGATAAGAAATGAACTTCCTGTTTTGTACTAGAAAACTCTCCTCCCATCCTATTATCGGTTCATCAAGAAAAAAAAAAGTAACCTTTCGAGTCCCATAGTCCAGAGAAGCATAGCACGAATGAAGCCAATTCATTCCCAAGATCATATCAAAATCCACCATATCAAGCTCTATTAGATCCACCAAGGTCTTCCTATAGAAGATGGATACCACACAATCCCTCTAGAATTTTTTAGCAACAATAGAATCACCCACCAAGGTAGACACTGAAAAGGGGTCGAAAATATTTTGGGACCAAACCAAAGTGCACAGACAAATAAGGGGTCACATAAGATAGGATAGAACCGGATCAAATAGATAATAAACATCATGGAAGAAAAGTTGTAACATACTAGTGACAATATCTGGGGATGCCTCAGATTCCTGAAGGGTGGAAAGAGCATATAGGCTATTTCGACCAGTTCTCGTTCCTAAAAAAGCACCCTTTATTGCGGGAGCTGATGAAGTAGCGACCAGAACCTTGTTAGCTCCTGTGGAAACCTTGGCTAAAGGACAAACTGGTTGCATATAACCAAGCTGACTATAATTAAAGAACTGATTTCTCCCATCCTCATAATAACCTCGGTGAAGCTTCCCACAACCATTGCATGACAGATAGGGTGGGGCTGACTGAGCACCTTATGCTCGAGGACCATTGTTATACTGAAAACACCGATCACTCAAAGACTTAGGATAAATATCACTAGCGGACGAATACAAATTTCCCCAATTTTTCTTGTTAGACCACTGCCTACCATCTTTTCCACTATTTTATTGATATGCACCCTGGTCTGCATACCTAAACTTCTTGCTCTGCCTTTCTACCATTTCTACCTGTTTTTTCTTCTCATCTTCCACCTATTGTATGTAGACCACCAACCTCTATATATCCATATAATTATTCAACATTACAATATTATACTCTAACACCAAATCATGGGACAGACCCAATGCAAACTTTCTCATTTGGGACCTCGTACTAAACACCAGCTTATAAGCATAACAAGACAATTGGGTAAACTTCAATGCTTACTCCTTAATGCTTATCTTGCCCTATTTCAAATTCACAAACTTTTTAGGCTTAGCCTTCCTCAACTCCTAAGGAAAGAAATGATCAAGAAAATCACCTAAGAACCCATCCCACATAACCAGCTCAGCATCCTCACCTCTCAACTCTTCCCACTCCTCTTACTACTGATAAGCCACTTCTTTTTACTGGTAAGTTGCAAACTCTACACCCTATGTATCACTAGTATGCATCACCCTGAAGATCTTCTCCATATGATTAATAAACCCCTGAGGATACTCCTCAACCTTAGAGCCTGTAAAGGTTTGGGGATTCAGCCTCATAAACTGACCAACCCGAATAATTTCAAACAAACTAGGAGAAGGACCAACATGATCAGAATGACGAGACTGTGATGTCGCAATATAAGAAAACATGTGGATGGGCTGACGAAACTCTATATTTAAAATATCTCCCTAGGGGACTGAGTAGAGGTAGCACCAACCCAAACGGTCCAAGCAGGACTAGTGGGGACCGATCGAACCCCAAGTGCAGTGGTGTAGCTTGGAGTGGGAGCCCTAAACCGAGTCTAAATTCCATGAGTAGAGAAAATTTTCTGTACATTTTCCCCAAGTGGGACAGAGGTTCCAGCTGAGTTCATACGCCCATCAGATCTTTGGGGAGGAATAATTTGAAATGCGGGTAAGCCAGGATTTAGAGAAATTTCATGATAACTATACTCTTTAGCACGAAATAGAATACTGGAAAATAAAATATTTCTAAATGGCTTGTAGTTTCCTCCTTATAAGTGTGACGTGTTACACACTCATTAAAGGGACTCTACTCGACACGACTTTGTGGACGCCCAGTGACCTGAATCGTGCTTTGATATTAAGCTTGTCACGACCCGAACCTAAGACTGGCCGTGACAAGCATTAAGCCCACCAAGGGACGGAGATAACCTTCTAGCCTTACCTCAAGATCCCAACAAAGTATACAGTGAAACCCAACTAAAATAATAAGAGAGATACATAAGTCAAATAAAAATCTAAGAGTCAAAACAAAACAACCACAACATCCCAATATTGTCCACAAAAGCCTCTAATCCAAGAATACCGATGATGATGGAACCTTCCCCCAACTATGACAAATGAATCAAAAAGTATTAGAAATACAATGGAAATTAGTGAAATAATTGGCTTTTTAAATTGTCATAAAACATGATTGTTTAAAGATATAGTCCTGAACTGTGTAACTAGTATCGACCTAAGGCACCCATGAGCTGTATGGGTTTGGCTCTCCCTACCGAAAGTGTCCCAATCCATGTTAGTTTCATGTACCGAAGAATAGGCTAAAGCCACCAATAGTCAATTAATCTCCCAAAATATACTGTGGAAATTTGACACAATGGTCATAGACCCCCACGTCAGCAAATGTGGTTTACCGTATTTGTCCCTCGGGACTACACCTTCTCAGTGAACTACACAATTTCCTTTAAAGTCCAAATGAAAATAATTTGCAGATAAACCAACCATTAACCAATGAGTTTTTCATTAAGGCATTTTCCAACATGGTATCGTCATACCAATATGCTTGTAAGCTATTCCATTTATGCCAAACCAATCCAATTAACCAAATTGACTCCAATTACCAGTTTAAAATCTAAGACATAGCCACCAAGGGCATCCAAATCCTTTTTATCCATTTATCCTTTAGTGCAATAAGATATTTCAAAAGATAAGATAAATTATGTTAAAATCCATATTAAAAAACCAAAATTTCAATGTATGTTGAGGTTAATTTTATTACCATGCCAAAAATTCATCAATTTGGTGAAACTCATGTCACCTATTTCAACCATTATAACAATGCACCAATTCAGTTCCAAAAGCCATCAATTTAAGCATGAATAACCCATTAAAAATAAGAAAAAAGTAATTCAAGTGTTAACAAATAAAAATCCTCAAACCAAGTTCAAACCTATTATTTAAAACACATAAGTATTGAATAAATTGATGTCATAATGTAAAATACAAGTTACGGAATGAGAAGCATGCCTAAAATATAGAAGAATTCTGAGAGAAATCAAAGTTTAAAGCACGAATAATGGAATCCTTGTGAAACCCCTTATATTTCTTGACTTGGGAGTTAGAGAATAGAGAGAAATGTAAAAATAAATGAATTTAGGAGTTTTCTTGAGTTGGGGGACGTTTATGATGTTTTAAAAGTTAAACAGACCAAAAAAAAACCATCCTAAGTTGAAAAAAAAACTGAGCGGAATTTGCATAGCAGCATAGTACTCTGCTATCACAGAGAGTAGCCAGCATGCCACACTCTTATCGAGAAGGCTAAGTGGCATGGCAAGCCACTATCATAGTCCCTCACTGCCTCAGGGTCCCTAAATGGCCCCGAATCCCTACCAAAAATTTTGAAACTTTCCCAAAACACCTTTTTACATCCCTTATCAAAATTTTATTGGGTCTTACATAGATATTGTTGCTGAAATCACTACAAATAAGGAGTCTCTAAACAAAAATCTTGATAAATGTGAAAAAGAAGTTGAATTACCTGTGCAAGTGTCGAAACTTCATGAAACTGCAAGTCGCTCTCTCTTGAAAATAATCTTTTAAATGGTAAACTTAGTGAAATGTCTAAGTTTAAATAAAAAAAAAAAAGAGTGAAGGGGACAAAATTCAAGATGAGTTAGAGAAAAAATTGGCAAAGGCAAATGCAGATCTGACTGCCTCACTTGAGAGGAGTGCAGAACTTGAGACAGACCTGGTTGGGGTCAAGGCTAATCTTGAAAAGGCTCACAAATGGACTACCTCATCTCAAGTTCTGACATGCCTCACCAGTATGGACCAAATAGCAGAAAAGGCTTGGGGTTCCATAGGGTATATCCATCTTATAATCCATATAACAAATATGTCACTGTCAAGGACAATCTCTTGTATACTCACTGTGGAAAAATTTGCCAGACAAGAGACTCATGCTCCTCAAGAATAGAAGCGGTAAGGAGTATGAATAAATTCTCTGTATCAAGAGAATATGATGGCAGTCTACCTTTTTGGACAAAGAAAAATCTGATTTTTTGTTTATCATCATTCTAGGAACTCATGCTGAAATGGGTTCCCAATACTAACCATTGATTGTTAATACAGGGAAAACCAAGAGAAGTAGCCACCACTGGATCATGGATAGTGGTTGTTCAAAGCACATAACTGAAAGAATTAAAGACTTTCTCTCGCTTAAGGCCTATGAAGGAGGCAGTGTCTCCTTTGGTGATGGAAACAAAGGGTTCATTATTGGAATTAGAAAGGTTGAGAATAGTTTAAGTCAACCCATTGATGATGTTCACTTTATGTATGGACTGAAATTTAGTTTGCTGATTGTTGCTCGGATTTTTGATAAAGGTAATGAAGTAAAGTTCAGGTCAGATAAGTTCATTGTCACAAGTCTTACATATGGTGAAATAATGTTAACTGAATGGTAGAACAAAAATATATATTCTATTGATCTAGGGTCATACAATCCCAGGAACATGATATGCCTGAGTGTG
Source organism: Capsicum pubescens (assembly GCA_030864215.1). Taxonomy (NCBI): domain Eukaryota; kingdom Viridiplantae; phylum Streptophyta; class Magnoliopsida; order Solanales; family Solanaceae; genus Capsicum; species Capsicum pubescens. Next base: position 82,400,547 of record CM061540.1, read on the forward strand.
AAGAAGATGTTGCTGGATTGTGGCATAAAAGATTAAGCCATATCAGTTGCTCCCTGCTGAACAAGTTGGTCAGCAAGGACCTGGTTTGAGGCTTGCCTAAGTTAAAGTTTTCCAACTCTAAGGTGTGTGATGCCTGTGTAAAGAGAAAGCAAACCAAATACCCATTCAACCCAAAGAAAGAAGTTAGCAAATCCAGGCCTCAACAGCATTTTCATATAGATCTTTGTGGACCTGTAAAGGTTGCACACAGAGGAGAAAAGAAGTACATCCTGGTTATTATTAATGACTACTTCAGGTTCACTTGGACCTTCTTCCTAAGATCCAAAGAAGAAATATTTCTTGTATTTGAAGCCTTTGGTAGACAAGTGCAGGTGAAGTATAATGAAAATATAACTGGAATTAAATCAGACCAAGGAACAGAGTTTGAAAATATAAGGTTCAGTCATTTCTGCAATAAGCTGAATATCAGTCACAACTTTTTAGCCCCTAGGACACCACAAGGAAATGGTATTTTAGAGAGGATTAATAGGACACTAGAAGACATTGGCAGGACCATACTGATAGATGCAAGAATAGCTCACAGTTTTTAAGTTGGAGTAGTTAATACAGTATGTCATGTGATCAATAGGTGTCATATTAGGTCCACTCTGAATAAGATCCCTTATGAACTCATGACTAAAAGAAAGCTCAAGAGAAGTTATTTCAAGCCCTTTGGTTGTAAATGCTTAGTGATGAAAAATAGGAAGAATGACCATGGAAAGTTTGATCCAAAGAGTGATGAAGAAGTATTTATTGGGTACTCATTTACCATTAAAAATTATAGGATCTACAATAAAAGAACACAGTATGTGAAGGAAATCATTTATGTTGTGTTTGAAGAAGTTGGAAGTACAAGTAAAGGAAATTGTCGATCCTCTTAATGCTCCAAAAAATTCCAGTGATACTAATGATGAAGAAGACTCACAGGGACCAGGTTCAAGCCCTGAAAATGAAGATTCAGAGGACCATCAGGACCCTAATCCATCACAATCCTTACTTGAAGAATATGATCCTCAATCCAGTGAATGGAATCATCGATCTCTTAAGGATAACACCTCAATGAGAACTGGTCCCGATATAAGTCAACCCACTCAGAGGTCGAGTTGGAAGTATCGGTCCTTATGTCTTCTTGATAATCTACTATCTCTTCTTAAGGGATCTATGTGCTTTCTTTGCATTCTTATCTCAAATTAAACCCAAGAATGTAAAGGAAGCATCGATGAATGTCGATTGGATTAATGTAATGCAAAAAGTGCTACATCAATTTGAATGAAACAAAGTTTGGCACCTGGTCCCACGTCCTTTAGATAGAATAGTTATAAGGATCAGGTGGATTAATATAAACAAGGCTGATGAGCACAACAATACAATCAGGAACAATGCTAGGCTAGTGGTGCAAGGCTACAACCAGGAAGAAGGCATAGACTATGATAAAATATTTACTCCAGAGGCTAGAATGGAAGTCATTCGAATTTTAATTACTTTTGCCTCATACATGAAGTTCAAACTATTTTAGATGGATAAAGAGTGTCTTTCTGAATGGTGTTCTCAAGAAAAGGGTGTACGTGAAGAAGCCTCTGGGCTTTGCAGATATTAATTTTCCAATCATGCATTCAAATTGGACAAAGCTTTAGATGTATTGAAGTAGGACCCCAAAGCTTGGTATGAAAGTCTTTCAAAGTTCTTTCTTGAAAATGGCTTCAAAAGGGAAAAAATTGACAACACATTATTCCTGAAGGCTAAAGGAAGAAACTTATTCATTGTTCAAGTTTATGTTGATGACATCATATTTGGAGCTACAACTAGTTTCTTGTATGATGAGTTTGCTAAGTTAATAAGTAGTGAATTTGAGATAAGCATGATAGGAGAACTCAATTTATTCCTTGGGCTACAAATTATGCAAAGTGCAACTAGGAATACTATATGTCAACAGAAATATATTCATGAGCTACTCAAAAGGTTTCACATGGAGGATACAAAGCCTGATAATGCTACTATTGGAACTTTCTTAAAACTGGACTTGGATGAACCCGGGCCCTCTGTCAATGAAACTATGTACAGAGGAATAATTGGTTTATTACTCTATCTGACAACTAGCAGACCTGAAATTGTGTTTAGTGTTAGGATGCGTGCTAGATTCCAAGCAAGTCTAAAGAAATCTCATCTGAAAGCTGCCAAAAGGATTCTAAGATATCTCAAAGGAACCCTGGCCTAGACCTATTCTATCTTGCTGGAGATAGTTTTGACTTAATTGGGTATGCTGATGCTGATTATGCTGGGTACCTAGTTTATAGGAACATTACCTCAGGAATGGATCATTTTCTTGTATCATCCTTAATATCTTGGGGTACTAAGAAATAAAACTCAGTGGCTATTTCAACTGATGATGCTGAATATGTTACAGCTCCTTTAGGCACTTGGTAGGGAACAGTTTGAAAGAAACAGGACAAAGTTGGGGTTAATGAGACCAAGTTAAGTGCATACTACTCCTCTTAATCCTCCAAATTGGTTATGATTCGATTAGCAGATATACATGTAAGATAATATGACACATGTTTAATTCAGTCTTATATCTTCTGTAGATATACACCCATGGCAAGAAGAAGAAGAAGATAATGAGAAAGGTGAGATAGTTTAAAGCTCATTATGTTTAGGAAATCATGTAGGATCTAAGTCCCTCATTAGATTAGTATCACTCTATATTCTCAAGAAGTAGCTTTTTAAATTTAGTGGCAGGTGTGCCACGTCACTCCTCTGCCTATTCTCAAAAGCTGCAACATCTTCTTTAAGTTCAAAGGATGCGTACATCTAACCAAACATATCACACCCTTTTCATCAAATATGAATTATTTCATTTCCTCCATTTAAGCCAAATCTGATCCATTATCTTTCTATTTTTAAAACCTTATGTTCATAGACTACCAATTCACAAAATACTTTCTTAATTATTCATTTTCAAATCGTTTGTCACTCAAATTAACAAAAATGTCAAACTCTTTTTCATCTTCTCCACCTTGAGATGGCTTAATACCCTTAGAAGTTATTTATCCTCTATTCTTTTAATCTGATTCCACCACTCAAAATGACTTTATAAAATATTCTCCACTATTCTTTCCCAAAATTTCTAGAGAATCTGGTGCTCAAAAGGAGAATAATTCATCTGTTGCAACTTCTTCTGAGAAAACTGACGAAGACATATCTTCTATCCCAGACCCTAAAATCAACCCTTATAAAGACAAAGTTTCTAAAAAAATTCCTCCAGTCCTAGATCAACCTATTTCCTTTGAGTCAATCTTAGACTCTCCTACCAAAACTCTGTTCGATGATAAGGTTGAGTCACCAAGTAAGTCTGGGAGTGCCTCTATTGGTGCAAACATATTTGATGATGATTTGCAACCTTCAAAGGGTACTTCTTCGAATATTCTTGCCATTAGTGTGGAAATAAGGATTCAAGGTCTCACTACCCTTAGTGGAAAGTCTTCTAGAGACTCTACTACTCCTGGTCCACCAAAGTGGGATACTACACCCGCTACACTATCCACAGGGAGGCAAAATAATCCTTCTGGAAGTATTGAGGATGATAACTTGATGTTTCCCCATGTTCTTGATCTGACTGGTGGAAATGCAAATAAAAAAAGAAGACTTGATTATGTGGACAACCGACCATTATCATTTGTCTAAGAAGGGATTTTCTTCTTCGCCAAAGTTCTATCTGACCTTGTGAAACCTTTAGAGACGAGGTTTAGTTCAAGGAACATGATGAAAGAGGCACTGGAAGAAAATAAAAGTAATACTAAGAAAAGGATGACATTAAAAAATAAGGGAGTGGTTGTCTTTGAACCTTAGTGAAAAATGTTGTGAGAGTTCTGGAGTCTAATGAAGAGACTGAGAGTGATCGTGATGACAGTAATGATAGTGACTTTGAAAGTCTTTTTGGAAGTATCCTAAAGATGATGATTTGTCTGAGGATGTTGATTTTGATATTGAAAGGAGTGTGTCTGCCACTAGAGCTAAGGCAAAAGAAAAGGCTATTGTTTCTCCCAAAAGGGGGAAATCCAAAGGCGTACTGATCAAGAAACTTGTGTCCACCAGAAAAAGTAGGAGAAAAAGAAATGAGAAGTTTAGCACTAAGGGACTAGGTCCCAGTTCAAATTATGTTAAGGCCTCAGGAGCCCTTAAGGAATGAAAAATGCTCAAAAAAGTTTTTGACCCTTTGTGGAAAGCTAGACAACACGAACATCAAGAATGTCACCAAGAAGGACCTAAAGAGAGAGTACCAACTTAAGTTAGAGTTAGTAAACAAGGTGCTCCTTCATCACACTGAAAAGAGGACTACAGTGACAAGTCCCGGCCTATTTTTCATGGAGGACTTGTCCAAATATCAGAAGGTGAATTTTCTGGCTATTGTGATTGAGCACATGAACACAGTGATGACAACAAACTATGGAAAACATGGGCTATCCTATGGGTTTTAATGAACAAGGTCCTTTCGTACTTTAATATTGAGTGTGGCCCAGGAAAGGCCAGATCAGTGAAGAAAGTGTTCAATATGATGACCTTAAAAAATAATGAGTGCATCTCTAGGAGAGGTAGTGGAAAGTTGAAATCCATTATCGCTGGGGTTGATGAAACATTAAATGCCATAGCAGCTGTGGTGGCGAGTAAGGATGCAAAAATCTCTGGCAGGTGAAGTGATAGGAAGCTCTGAGAGAGTTGGATCAATGGCAAATTTGTATGCTGGAAATAAGAAATTGCATGATAAAGTGACGAAATTAGAGGAAAAAGTTGAGGATTTGACTCAACAACTTCTAAAGAATCATACTGCCGAAAATTAGAGGATGACCATACTTCTCCTACAACGCACCAAATCTGGTACCCGAAATGCTATACGGTGCTCATGACCCCGAAGGACCACAAACTAACTCATGACTGATATTTATAACTGAGCACAAAATAATACACTGTAAATTTTCGGAATATAAGTTGTAAGTCCATAAGGTTCAAAACTGAACTAATACTGAATATAAAATAATATTTGTAATGGGGTATAACAATATCCAAACTAACTTCTAACTATTGAAATAATAAAGTAATAAAATAATCATGCTATCCTCGAATGATGAGGACTCACTGCTAGTCTGGCTGTTGAACGTCTGATCTACTAAGGATGCTCGGGAGATCGTGCTTCTAAACCTCTGGTATAAAATACCATAGCGCAAATGCATCAGTACGTTGAATGTACTGGTATGCAAATGAGGTGGCTGAATGCAATAGTTCATATGCATGAACAATACTAACTGACTGAATAACATGAACGTGAGAATACATACATGAATACGTGATTGTGACTGAGATCGTGATAACACAGACTCATGAATTCTGATAACGTGTATTTTCTGATATCTGAGTTTACTAGTAACTGATAACTAAAAACTGTTACTGACAGTCCTGATTATAAATAATTGATCTAAGTGTTATACGGAGCTGGATAACTGTATCTGACATTTTAGAAATCTGATGGAACTAGCTGAGTTTCGTACTAAGTTGAGTGACTGTGTCTGACAGTCTTGAAATCAATAGAACTGGACTGAGTTCTATTACTGAGACTGAATTTTAAACTGAGACTGTGGGAGGTAATCATCTAACCGACATGCCCCGAATTTGAACTGGTGGTGTCCAATCTGTAACTCCAGCTGGAAGGGTGTCAATACCGTGCCACAGGTAAAGACAAGCTGTGAGTAAACCCTCTCTGACAGGAAGCTCTTCCGTCAATCCCTCCTGTAAGGAAAACTCAAATGAGATATATAGTCCCTAGACTCATAGGGGTACATCTCAACCTACGTTGGCTACATAATTCTGGAACACAGGGATTTCCACTAAGGATCACACCCTCTACTGGATGACAGAGTGTGTCCTCATCCCTGAGTTCACTCGGTGCTGAATCCTACTCCCAACTGAATAGACACAGAACTGATTTCCTAGTTCATACTAGGCTGGATCGATCTTTTACTGATTTTACTGATTAACTAGATTGAACTAAGTTCACTGGATTTCCGTTGACCAAGGAAATACTACTGAATTCTGTTAACTAATAGAATATTACTGAGTTTTCCTGAGGCACATGACTGACTGAATTCTACTGAGCATGGCTTGACTGAGAGTATCGTGAAAACTGACACTGGCTCTAGGCACACAGCTAAATTATCGGGTACAAGTATCCCCGGGACTCGATAGCATAAAACTGACAAGACTTGACACTTCTTGAATATATGACCAATATCAATAATTTATAATACAATAAGTTGGGGATTTCATGAAGTACATGGTTATCATAATCTTGTACATGGAAGGAATCCATATAATCAATGTCATAATTCCATATTCTAGCATCATGAGCATTTCAACAAACATCTACATTGCACATCAATAGCATGGGAGTAATTTGAACATAAGGGTAAAACATGATTCATCACTTAAGTCACAATTGAACTATATTATATGATTTCTAGTCTTCTAGGCATTTTATCAAACACCTTACATGCACCACTTAGGGCATAGGTATAATCATCAATTAACACCTCATAAACCACTCAATTTATGGATTTAAATTCATATACTAACGTAATTCCATAAAAACACATTAAGATTCCAACTTGAGAACCATACGACAACAATCACATAAACATAATCAACCCACAACATAATATTCATAATACATGATTTAAAACTTGATTCTTGGGCTTCATGGATGAAAGAAATCCATCAATGAATACTATGCATATCTGGAAATCTAAATTCTTGAAGTTCTTGGAAAGATTCTTGGAATTGGCCTTGATTTCTTGGGCTAGGATTTTTGTCTCTTCAGAGAGAAGGATTTTGTTCTTGAGAGAATGTGAGGAAAAGTGATGTAATAGGATTGTTAGGGCATAATTTTGTGGTTCAAGGCTGATCTAGGTCATGGAAAAAAAACTCAATTTCCCTTAGAAGGTTTTTATTTTCCATCACTGAAAACCTGATTTGGGCACCTGGCGCGATGCGGTGAAATCGCGTTGCATACTGGATGGGACCTGGAATTTTACCGCGACGCGGTGGTATCGCGATGATACACTGGAAATTGACAACTCTGGATTTGAGCCTTGGCGCGACGCTCCATAATCGCGGAGGCCCACTGGATTTTGACGATTGCCATTTTGGCATGCTCCGCGACGCGTTGATGGCTCAGGTGGCACACTGTCTTACTAAAATGGCTCTAACTCTTCACTCGGGTGTCGGATTTGGGTGAATTTGGTATTGATGGAAATCTCATTCAATTTCTCACATAACAAAAAGTCAAAATCTTGAAAATTCCACATGTATAAAAGGGGATTCATCTTTTAAAGCAAGTTTTTAATATTTTTGGTACAAATTTAAGTTAGGTAGAAGTATGGGGTATTACAATATCTCCCTCTTGGGAACATTCATCCTCAAATGAGACTGGTTGATATGGGAGAACTGATAAGCTGAAGTACATACTGAACATAGGCAGCTGAAACATGACTACATGACTGACATTTCTGAGATTCTTACTGAGCATGCATATCTAATATATGATTTCATGACTGAACTGACTCATGAATACATGACTAAGATTTTTGATAACTGAGTTTCTCATAAGGAGAATGCATGTCTGATGCATGAACACATAACTGATCTGATGCAATGGTATTTGGTACCAAGTTTATGATGGGAATCTGAGCATGAAACTGGTTTGTAACTAAAATTTGAACATGCAACTGAATAACCTTAAGGAAAGTTATAATCTTGGGCTGAGTCTAAATTAGCGGAGAAGAGGTAAGGATACTTGGTTCGCATATCTGCTTCTGTTTCCCAAGTAACTCCCTCAACGGACTGATTCCACCAAATAACTTTGACTATAGAAGCCTCTTTATTCCTTAGTCTACGAGTCTGATAGTCAAGGATTTTGACTGAAATCTCTTTATAAGAAAGGTTGTTCTGAATGTCTACGTCCTCAACAAGGACTACGACTGCTGGGTCACCTATGAATTTCTTAAGCAAGGAGACATGAAAGACCGGATGCACTGAAGCTAGATCTGAAGGCGACTCGAAATCATAAGTTACTTTGCCAAAGCGACTGAGAATTTTGAAGGGACCGACATATCGGGGACTGAGTTTTCCCTTCTTATTGAACCTCTTCACTCCCTTCATGGGAGATATTTTCAAACACATAAAATTTCCTAACCTCATCTAGAGATCCTTTCTGAACATGTATGAACGGGAATATGAGAACATGGTTGAGTTTGTAACATGTGATGTGAACTGGGTATTTGAGTACATAGCTTACGGCTGATATTGGAGCTAGAGCATCAACCTATGGGTACCCACAACTCCAAACTGGATTCGTTACGCGAAGAGAAATTAGAGGGTTTAGGGCATGATAGCTCGGGGGTTATAGAGCATCTCTCCCTTGAGATATTATGTCCCTAGAAGAATACTGACTTGACTGAGATACTGAGGAAAATTGGGACGACGCACAGGGTACCTATGAACTGAATCGTGACTGAATATCTGGGATCTGAAACTGAGACATAATACATGAACTGAGTTGATCTTGCAACTACTGGGACTTTTTATCTTGGAATAGTTACATTCCTGAGATTTCTGATAGTAGGACTATGTGGAAAGATAGGAAACCACACCATATGAACTTATTGCCTCATTGCAAAACTGAATAATTGGATGATCGATCTAACTCATACTGAAAACTTATACTTAACAGAAGTACTTCTTTTTCACCTGAGACTACTAAAAATATTTGTATGATCACTAAGCACGAATGCCTAAACATACTAACTTATCTGATTAATTGAATAACTGATAGCTGAATACTGGGTCTGCAAGGCGAAACTGTACTTAGTCTTGAATAACTGGGTTGAAATTCCAAAGCATTATGCATAGGAGATAAGGACTTACTGAGAGACATGAGATAATTGAGTATGAATTAAGGGTGACTATATTATTTGAGAATGCAACACCAGGAGTACAACAGGATTCTGGAATAGTCTTGTAAACTGAAGTACTGTAAGGCTAACAGTTGAGTGACTGATAACTATACACTATGGTCGAGTAAACTCAAAATTGAATTGAGTTACCGACCCAATTACTGGGCTAGAACTGAGATTGTAGCTAAGATGATAATTAAAACTATAACTGTAACTAAGACTGTAGCTGGGACTGAATAAAGGTTTTTGATAACTGAGGTTTAGACTGGTACTGAAGCACTAAATTCTGATGGCTAAATAACTGATAATTGAAGGCCATGATTTTGTAGGACTATCTGAGTCCTTTACTGAATACTGATTACTGAATGACGCTGTAACTGGGAGCTGAGGGACGGAACATCAACATCACTGATTCATCGAGGTATCTAAACTGAGAGTATATGTGACATAATCTGAGTTTAGCTGATCATTAGGAGTGGACCATGAGTTATGTGGGATGAACATACTGTAAGACAGGATATGAGTGCATGAGTCATGAGCTGCATGACCTGAGTCTGATGTCTCTATACTCATGGAACATGATTCGTAACACTGAGTAAGCCAAAAATCATCATACTAGGAACTTAAAACACATACTATTTTATGGAAAACGCATGAATATAAGTTGGGTGCATGGAATTGTGACGTGAAGCATGCGTAAGTATCGTGATAGTTGAAGTACAAAACTTCGCATTGAGATAGGAATAGGTCGGGAATCATCTTCCCTTACTGATTTTCTACACATACTGGTATTACTACTAGAACCTGAAGGCCTGTCTTTCTGAGATTTCATAACCGGACAGTTCCTGTATACCTGTCGGGCTGTGTTAGACTGACTCGCTGGGGTGGAGACTGGAAAAAGGTCCTATTAACATTTGGTCTGACATTAAGGTTGACTTTTATGCAAAGAGTTACAAAAGAAAAGAAGCTCTTAAATCTGAAGAAACGAGAACATGTAAATGAGGATCTGTAACATATCAGTGGCTACATCAGGAGGACTTTTCTTATCATGTCGGTACTGAAGTGCATAGAGTCTGTTTGGGCGTTGCCCACTGATAGCGCTGGAATTGGCACTCTGCTGATTCAGGCGGCCGGAATGAGCTGAAAGATGACCGTACTGACTTCGAGGACCAGGCCTAGGATAATCTCGGACTTTGTGACCTGTCTCACCACATCCAAAACACATATTACTGTCGGCTTTACACACACCCTTATGATACTTACCACATTCTTCACAAAGAAGATGAGTAAAAACCCTGCTCACTCTACCTTGGTCCTTGGAGCCTGGTGCCCCATCTCTACGATTATTTCTGAACTTTGGTGTTGGTGCACTAGCTGAATATGGAACTGGGGTTGGAAACTTTTGTCTGTGCTGAGAACGGTTACCACCCTGCGATCCTGGCTAGGAAAAACTATAACTACCAGTTCTGGCCCTCTTATTTTCCCTTTTCTTCTTCTTAAGTTTCTGTTTTTTAATCTATTGAGCATGGATCATAAGTCTAGATATTTCCATCTCTTTAATCAACATCGTAGTCTTACACTTCTTAACCACTCTATCTAAAACTCCAGACACAAACTTACTCATTTTGGATCTACTGTCTGCTACTACATGGGGAGCATACCTGGCTAACTGGGTGAACTTGAGGGAGTATTCTTTTACGTTCATGCTACCTTGTCTGGGATTGATAAACTCTAACACTTTGGCTTATTTCTACTCTAGGGGAAAAAATCTATCTAAGAAGGTTATAACAAACTCTTCCCATTCTATGGGCTCTGCATCTGTACTCTTGTCTACCTTCTACTGTTTAAGCCACGTATGGGCTATATCTTATAGATGATAAGTGGATAACTCTGCACTCTCACTGAAAGTCACTCCCATAATGTCTGTAACTTTCTGAACCTGATCGAGGAATTCATGTGGATCCTCTTCGGACTTAGAACCTGAGAATAAGGGAGGATTCATTCAGGTGAAGTCCTGAATCCTGGCTGCAGCTGAATTGACCACTGGGTTGACTGGAACAACAACTGGCCATTCATTTTGAGTTGTGACTGAATTAGCTAGAGTAGTAAATGCAGTCTTGAATTCTGCATGGGAAATATGCTCGTCCAGGGAATCGGCCTGAACAGGTTGAAGTGCTGACTAATTACCGATTCTCCTTTTGCTAGCCTCTTTGGAAGGCATATTCTGTAAGCGAGAGGAAGAAGAGGATTAGACTGGGAAAATAATTAGAGATTATGCTCACTGGCACAACATGAATACTGAAAGAAGGGAAACTGTTCCTAAAACATCTCATAGCCTTCTGCACATAAGTGTGGTGCATAACACACCCATGCACAAGACTTTACTAGATACGGCTTTTCAGACTTTCTAGGACACTGTTGAACCTTAGGCTCTGATACCAAGTTTGAAACCCCCCAAATTTGGTACCCAGAATGCTATACAGTGCTTATGACCCCAAAGGACCACAAGCTAACCTATGACTGATATCTGTAACTGAGCATTGAATAATACACTATAAATATGCAGAATATAAGTTGTAAGGCCATAAGGTTCAAAACTGAATATAAAATAATATTTGTAATGGTGTATAACAATACCCAAAACTAAAATAAACTATCTGAAACATGTTGTCGTCTGAAAGCCTCTAAACTGTCTGAAATTTATGGAGTTGATGGGACATGTCCCCAACTAACTCCGAACTACTGAAATAATAAAGTAATAAAATAATCATGCGATCTTCGCATGATGAGGACTCACTGCTAGTCTGGCTGTTGAACGTATGATCTACTAAGGATGCTCGAAAGCTCGTGCTTTTAAACATATGGTATAAAACACCATAGTGTGAATGCATAGTACGTTGAATGTACTGGTATGCAAGTGGGGTGGACGAATGCAATGGTTCATATGCATGAACAATACTAACTGACTGAATAACATGAACATGAGAATACATGCATGAATACGTGACTATGACTAAGATCGTGATGACACTGACTCATGAATTCTGATAACGTAGATTTTCTGATATCTGAGTTTACTAGTAACTGATAACTAAAAGATTGTTTCTGACAGTCCTGATTATAAATAATGGATCTAAGTGTTATACGGAGCTGGATGACTGTATCTGATAGTCCTGAAATCTAATGGAACTAGCTGAGCTCCGTACTGAATTGAGTGACTGTGTCTGACAGTCTTGAAATCTATAGAACTGGACTGAGTTCTATTACTAAGACTTAATCTGAAATTGAGACTGTGGGAGGTAATCATCTAACCGACATGCCCCAAATCTGAACTGGTGGGGTCCAACCTGTAACCCCAGCTGGAAGGGTGTCAGTACTGTGCCACGGGTAAAGATATGATGTGAGTAAACCCTCACTGATAGGGAGCTCTTCCGCTAACCCCTTCTATAAGGAAAACTCAAATAAGATGTATAGTCCTTAGACTCGTAGGGGTACATCTCAACCTACGCTGTCTACATAGTTCTGGAACGCAGGGATTGCTACAAAGGATCACACCCTTTACTGGGTGACAGTGTGTGTCCTCATCCCTGAGTTCACTCGGTGCTGAATCCTACTCCCAACTGAATAGACACAGAACTGATTTCCTATTTCATACTAGGCTGGACTGATCTGTTACTAATTTTACTGATTAACTAAATTGAATTGAGTTCACTGGATTTTCGTTGACCGATGAAATATTACTGAATTTTGTTAACCGATAGAATGTTACTGAGTTTTCCTGAGGCACATGACTGACTGAATTCTACTGATCATGGCTTGACTGAGAGTATCGTGAAAACTGACACTGTCTCTAGGCACACAACTAAATTATCGGGTACAAGTACCCCCAAGACTCGATAGCATGAAACTGACAAGACTTGACACTTCTTGAACACATGACTAATATCAACAATTTATAATACAATAAGTTGGGGATTTCATGAAATACATGGTTATCATAATCTTGTACGTGGAAGAAATGCATATAATCAATGTCATAATTCCATATTCTAGCATCATGAGCATTTCAACAAACATCTACATTGCACATCAATAACATGGGAGTAATTTGAACATAAGGGTAAAACATGAATCCATCACTTAAGTCACAATTGAACTATATTACATGATTTCTAGTCTTCTAGGCATTTTATCAAACACCTTACATGCACCACTTAGGGCATAGGTATAATCATCATTTAACACCTCATAAACCACTTAATTCATGGATTTAAACTCATATACTAACGTAATTCCATAAAAACACATTGAGATTCCAACTTGAGAACCATACAACAACAATCACATAAACATAATCACCCCACAACATAATATTCATAATACATGATTTAAAACTTGATTCTTGGGCTTCATGGATGAAAGAAATCCATGAATAAACACTATGCATACTTGGAAATCTAAATTCTTGAAGTTCTTGGAAAGATTCTTGGAATTGGCCTTGATTTTTTGAGCTAGGGTTTTTGCCTCTTGAGAAAGAAGGATTTTGTTCTTGAGAGAAAGTGAGGAAAAGTGATGTAATAGGGTTTTTAGGGCATAATTTCGTGGTTAATGGTTGATCTGGGTCATGGAAAAAGACCTAATTGCTCTAAGAAGGTTTTTATTTTTCATCACTGAAAACCTGATTTGGGCACCTGGCGCGACGCGATGCTATCACGTCGTGCCACTGAAAATGGCCAACTGGGAACTGGGCTGACAGCGCGATGCGGTGAAATTACGTTGCATACTGGATGGGACCTGGAATCTTACCGCGACGTGGTGGTATCGCGATGAGACAATGGAAATTGACAACTCTAGATTTGAGCCTTGGCGCGATGTGCCATAATCGCGGAGGCCCACTGGATTTTGACGAATTCCATTTTTGGCATGTTCCGCAACGCGTTGATGGCTCAGATGGCACACTGTCTTACTAAAATGGCTCTAACTCTTCGTTCGGGTGTCGAATTTGGGCAAATTTGGTATCGATGGAAAGCTTATTCAATTTTCCACACATCAAAAAGTCAAAATCTTGAAAATTCCACATGTATAAAAGTGGATTCATCTTTTAAATAAAGTCTTTAATATTTTTAGGACGAATTTAAGTTAGGTAGAAGTACGGGGTATTACATTTCCACCAATTGTCCCATACTCCTTCTGGTCCTTTCTCCTAAGTGTCTCCCCAATCTAGTCCTTAATCTGTGTTCCCCTCCTAACCTCGTCAAGTCTAGTCTTCTTAAGTTATTTTTTATTACTGTTATGCTGGCACTGATTTTTTTGGTCTTTATGCTACTATTTTTTAATATTCTATGATACAATATCCTATGATCAATAAATGAATCTACTTTGTGCTATTATCACTCTTACATTTTCTAATTATTTTTGCTTATGTCAGTGTAGCCTCAATGGTCATTCGTTAACATATGTGCTTATATTTATTTGGTTAATTGTTTTATCACTTTGATGATGCCAAAAGGGGAAGATGAGAGTATAGTATGTTATAGTAGATGGAATAGGTTATGAGGCGCTAACAGGCAGGGGGAATATAAAGGGATGGTATTAGTGGTCGGGAGAATGTGTAGAGATGGTATCAGTGACAAGGAGAACAGGTTGTGTATGTTTGAAGCTACGTATGGATTTTTCATCATAAAAAGGGGAAATTGTTACGTACTTAGTTTTAATGATTAACAAATTATCCTTTGAAACCTAGTCCCTGAAGATCCTGTGATGATGAATCTGCAATCACTTAGGGACTTGGTTGATTGCATTCATGTCACTGTCAGCGGTCAGCTGTACAGCTGGACGAAAGTACACAAAGTTGGTGAGAAAGCTATTGTACTTTTTGTCTCAGCCAATGAAATTAATCCCTGGTTTTCTTGTCTCATATATATATACTCATCTTCAGCAACAAGAAAACAAAGCTTCCATATTCTCACACCAAAAATCTCTCTTGAAGTTCTTGGAATCAAAGCCTCACTCGCAACAAGGAAATTGCTCGCTCATAAGTTGTGTTTCATATTCTCTTTGTAATTGAGTCTTTATCTTGTGGTTGTAAACGTTGCCTACTATTATTGTCCATTATTAGTAGGTGTTTTTTTCTAGTTCTTATGGCCAGTGGTGTCATCTAGAGTTAGGTGACTTTGTAGCTAGATTTGGGTTGGCTGGGTCTTGGTACAGTAGAGTTATTGCACCTTTCTCTTTGCAATAGAGTTATTACTACAAGAAGTAGGATTGAGAGTTTTAATCCTTGATGTCATGGAGTCTGTATTCAAGATTGCTTGAATATTAGTGGAGCTTTGAAAATTCGGGAGGCAGTTCGTGATTTTTCTCCCTTGTACAAGAAGTTTTCACGTAAAAATTATTGTGTTCTTATCTATTTATTTTTCGTATTGAATTGATGAGTCTCTTGTTGCATACGTCTATTTGGGACCAGGTTCCAGAGTAGGAGGGCAACTAGTCGATCTCTAAATTTAGTAGGCATATCTCATCTTTGCACTTCTTTCTGCATTACTACAATAGAGGAAAGTGTTTATGCATCTTATCAATATAACAGTCTGAACTACAATATAGGAAAGTATTAGGATTAACTAAGAGTGTGGTGTAGGTGCATAAAAACTATTTTCCTAAAAGATATTTTTTACTCACTAACCGAATACAAGAAAGATATTTTTCAAAAAATATTTTTTATTCACTAATCGAACATTAGAAAATATTTTTTGAGAAGTGTTTTGCACTCAATAACCGAACACTAAAAAATATTTTTTCAAAAAATTTTCTTCACTCACCAACCGTACATGAGAAAATAAGTAGAAAATGCACTTGTTTTCAAGAAAATATTTTTCTCCATACCGAACACACCCTTGGTTTCAATTCCCAACTAAACACTCTACACAACTAAAAAAAATAGTTTTTCCGACCACAAAAAATCGATCATAGTTTGTGATCATAAAAAAAATGACCACATGTGGTCGGTTTTTTATTTTTTTTATAAAAGAGACCACATGTGGTCGCTTTTATATTTTAAAATTCTAAAATAATCATTTCAATAATTTTTATATTAATTATTATTTATTTTAAAATATAATTAAAAAATAAAAAAGTGACCACTTGTGGTCGCTTTTAGATTTTTAAAAATTGCGCCTAAAAATAATTTTAAAAAACCGACCACTTGTGGTCAGTTTAATTTTAAAAAATATAATTAAAAATTATTTTTAAAAAGCGACCATATGTGGTCGATTTTATTTTCAAAATTAATTTAAAATATTTTATAAAAGCGACCACAAGTGGTCGATTTTGGAATAAAAAATAAAAAAAAATTATTTAGAAAATAGACCATTTGTGGTCGATTTTATTTAAAAAATATAATTTAAAAGTATTTTTAAAAAGCGACCACTTGTGGTCAGTTTTATTTTCAAAATTAAATTTAAAATATTTTATAAAAGAGATCACAAGTGGTCGATATTGGAATAAAAAAATATATTTAGAAAACCGACCACTTGTGGTCGATATTACTTAAAAAATATAATTAAAAAATATTTTTAAGAAGTGACCACTTGTGTCGGTTTTATTTTCAAAATTAAATTTAAAATATTTTATAAAAGCGACCACAAGTGGTCGGTTTTGAAATTTAATACAAAATAAAAAATAAAATTATTTAGGTAACCGACCACTTGTGGTCGCTTTTATTTAAAAAATATAATAAAAAATATTTTTTAAAAGAGACCACATGTGGTTGGTTTTATTTTCAAAATTAAATTTAAAATATTTTATAAAAGCGACCACAAGTGGTCGGTTTTGATATTAAAAAAAATTATTTAGGATACCGACCACTTGTGATCGCTTTTGTAGTAAAAAATAAAATATTTTAATAAAGAGACCACTTGTGGTTGGTTTTTATTAAAAAATAATTATATGTAAAATCAAATATATGATTTTTTGAAATTACACTGATCACACGTAATCGATAACCAATATAATAATAATAAAAATAAATCAAACTTAGATTTTGTAAAAAAATTATGCTAAGAAATATATCAAATAAAATAAATAAATTACGTTAATCGTAATCTTTATCTTTTACTTATGTTTCAATATATAAAATAAATATTTTCCTTTGTATATACGTTAAATGACGTTAAACATAATCTTTCTATAATAAATATGTCTATATCATACAGTTGAGGTAATGATATTATGCTACTATTGCAGTTATAATAATGTAACGTACATATATAACCAATAATTCATTAGAATATAATGAATGTGTTCTATTATGAGGTAATATACTTGTGGATGTGGTGTGTGTGTATATATATATAATGTAGTGATCGATCGATGAACGATGTAGTCAAAAACTAGTAGAATCTATCCAAACATATTGAATACCTTGATTTGAAACGATAGAAGTAATAATATATTGTATGTTGAAGTTATATTAATATAAGTTAATCAAATTAATCGATAACTCATCAAAGTATGTATATAAAATACGTCGCATTATATTATTGGATAATATACTCGTATACGTATGTGATGTATATAGTACGTATTTAGAACTTGATATAGTCGATAGTGTGTATATGTGTGTGTATGTATAGGTATAAATACAGTATATATACATATTATGTAGTGAAGGAATATTAATGACATAAGATAAACTAACTGATTATTCATCTGAGTATATGTGAAATACATTGTATATTATTATGGGGTAGTAAAATCGTGTATGTGATGTATATAGTACGTATTTGAAAGCTGATAGCCAATTGAATATATGTATATATACGTATATTTCGTGTAGTGACGTATGCAGTAATCGAAAGGTATATAACTGAATCTATATATCAAAATATTTTGAATATACGTTGATATCATACTATTGAGGAAATAGATATACTAATTGTGTCAATGTAAACACGCGTATATTATTGAATTAGTAATAACGTAAAACAATTAATCAATAATTTATCTGATTAACACGCTGTATTACGAGGTATATATATATATATATATATATATATATATATATATATATATATATTGTTGACACCCAATTGTGACCTCCCGATGCTCCTTTTAGGCTACTATTTTGCAAAAATTATTAAATTTAAAGTATTAATATTTTTACATATTATTTTGGTATCAAATAACTATTGACGTGTCACATAATGATTTTAAGACATACAATTTATTTTTTATCATATTTCTTATATAATTTATTAATTTAAATATAATATTTTTAATATTTATTAAATTATCTTCGTAGATATTCATGCACATAATTTTATAAATATATTTTCTATTACTAATTATTATTACCATCATCATATTTATTATTACTACTACTATTATTGTTGTTATTATTACTATTCTATTTATTAAATAGCAACCTAATTTGATTTCATTTTCCTCTAATCATTTAATTTCTGGCTACATTTTTATGTCAATTCTAGCCATTCATATTAATTTTGATCCTATTTTGTAATTTTTAATTTCAGCCGTTGATCAAATTAAAGTTGATCCGACGACTGAGATTAAATATTCCCATTTCTTTCCTTTTAAACAACAAACCTCAACCCAAATCCCATTTTTGAACAAAATCAGTCGCCTCCCCTCCACATTTTCTCTCTCTACTCCATCAGTCTAACGCGACCACCGACGAACTCCTGTCGCTGCCGCCATCCAAGCCTCACTTGTCTACTGCTTCGCCTCACCACCGACGAGCCGCCGCCGGTGGGTCTCTTTCTTTTCCCCACTGCTCCAACTTTCCAGCCATGCAGCCGCCGCCCTTCACTCACCTTCCTCTCTTCCTCCGCTCCGGCGAACCACGCCGCCATGTATCCGGCGACCACCGCACCTCCGATCAGCGTCGCCTCCCATCATTGTTGCTTCACCGGAGGTGATGACCGGTGAAGCACTATTAATGATAGCAGGACCTCACCATCGCCACTGCCACGACACAGTAGACATGCAGCCGGCGACCACCGCCGCTGCGTTGTCTTTAAGCTTCCGTCTCCGTTCCAGATCTGGCCGGAGCAACTTTTTCGGAGCAACATTGGCCAAAATAACTGTCAGTTCTATCTTTACTCTTTCTACTTCAATTGTTGTAGGAATTGCCTTTGATATGCTAATTGTTTATCCCTAGTTATGCATGTAAACAAATTCCATTCTGTTGAGTCTTAATAGGGATTTTAAATTTCTGGCTTTGCATGACTACTCTTGATTATTTTGATTAGGTTCATTGAAATAGTTTGACTGGCCTTCGATGACCCTTAATTGGTCATTGCATTTGTTTCCTGTTTAGCACATGGATCGATTTTGATTTTTGTCTATTGCTTAGTGACACCATTCTTTTCATGTATTTGAACTTATGGTTGTTCACCTGTGATAATCCCCAACTAATCTCATGCCTTATTTACTGATTTTCATATTACATAATTTTATACTCTTAATCAATTATAAGGAAATGAACCCATTTCGACGGATTCTGACTTAATGATATATGATTTTCTTGCTATAGTAATTTCTTGATTGAGGGTTTTGAATATTTTCTACCTTTTTATTTTCTTGATTGATTGTCTTGCCTTTTTCTTAATTTAGACAACTTTTCTATTAATCTATTTTTGGCAGTTTCAGCCTAATTTGTGATACTATCTTAATTCAGTCTATTAATTTATGGGAAATAACTTTGTTAATCTTGGTAAATTGGGAGGTGACTTAGTGACTTAAAGTGATTAAGTGTAGATACTTGAAATGTGAATTTTTGTATTGAATGTAGTTTAGTTTGGTAACTTGGGAGGTGACTTAGTGACTTGAAGATGTTGAAAATGTGAATTTTTCATTTTGAATATAGTTTAGTTTGGTAACTTGGGAGTTGACTTAGTGACTTGAAAGTGATTAAGTGTAGGTACTTGAAATGTCAATTTTTCATTTTGAATTTTGTTAAGCTTGGTAACTTGGGAGGTGACTTAGTGACTTTAAAGTGATTAAGTGTAGGTACTTGAAATGTGAATTTTTATATTGAATGTAGTTTAGTTTGGTAACTTGGGAGGTGACTTAGTGACTTGAAAATGTGAATTTTTCATTTTGAATGTAGTTTTGTTTGGTAACTTGGGAGGTGACTTAGTGACTTTAAAGTGATTAAGTGTAGGTACTTGAAATGTGAATTTTTATATTGAATGTAGTTTAGTTTGGTAACTTGAGAGGTGAC
Organism: Capsicum pubescens; assembly: GCA_030864215.1. Lineage (NCBI taxonomy): Eukaryota > Viridiplantae > Streptophyta > Magnoliopsida > Solanales > Solanaceae > Capsicum > Capsicum pubescens. Next base: position 82,420,827 of record CM061540.1, read on the forward strand.
TTAGTGACTTGAAAATGTGTATTTTTCATTTTGATTGTAGTTTTGTTTGGTAACTTGGGAGGTGAAAGTGATTAAGTGTAGGTACTTGAAATGTGAATTTTTCATTTTGTATTTTGTTAAGCTTGGTAACTTGGAGGTGACTTAGTGACTTGAAAATGATTAAGTGTAGGTGCTTGAAATGTGAATTTTTGTATTGAATATAGTTTAGTTTGATAACTTGGGAGGTGACTTGAAAATGTTGAAAATGCGAATTTTTCATTTTGAATGTAGTTTAGCTTGGTAACTTGGGAGGTGACTTAGTGATTTGAAAGTGATTAAGTGTAGGTAGTTGAAATGCGAATTTTTCATTTTGAATTTTGTTAAGCTTGGTAACTTGGGAGGTGACTTAGTGACTTGAAAATGATTAAGTGTAGGTACTTGAAATGTGAACTTTGTGTTGAATGTAGTTTAGTTTGGTAACTTGGGAGGTGACTTAGTGACTTGAAAATGTGAATTTTTCATTTTGAATGTAGTTTAGTTTGGTAACTTGGGAGGAGACTTAGTCACTTGAAAGTGATTAAGTGTAGGTACTTGAAATGTGAATTTTTCATTTTGAATTTTGTTAAGCTGGGTAACTTGGGAGGTGACTTAGTGACTTGAAAGTGATTAAGTGTAGGTACTTGAAATGTGAATTTTTGTATTGAATGTAGTTTAGTTTGCTAACTTGGGAGGTGACTTAGTGATTTGAAAATGTGAATTTTTCATTTTGGATGTAGTTTAGTTTTGGTAACTTGGGAGGTGACTTAGTGACTTGAAAGTGATTAAGTGTAGGTATTTGAAATGTGAATTTTTCATTTTGAATTTTGTTAAGCTTGGTAACTTAGGAGGTGACTTAGTGACTTGAAAGTGATTAAGTGTAGGTACTTGAAATGTGAATTTTTGTATTAAATGTAGTTTAGTTTGGTAACTTGGGAGGTGACTTAGTGACTTGAAAATGTTGAAAATGTAAATTTTTTATTTTGAATGTAGTTTAGTTTGGTAACTTGAGTTGACTTAGGGACTTGAAAGTGATTAATTGCAGGTACTTGAAATGTGAATTTTCATTTTGAATTTTGTTAAGCTTGGTAACTTGGGAGGTGACTTAGTGATTTGAAAGTGATTAAGTGTAGGTACTTGAAATGTGAATTGTTGTATTGAATATAGTTTAGTTTGATAACTTGGGAGGTGACTTAGTGATTTGAAAATGTGAATTTTTTATTTTGAATGTAGTTTAGTTTGGTAACTTGGGAGGTGACTTAGTGACTTGAAAGTGATTAAGTGTAGGTACTTGAAATGTGTATTTTTCATTTTGAATTTTGTTAAACTTTGTAACTTGGGAGATGACTTAGTGACTTGAAAGTGATTAGGTGTAGGTACTTGAAATGTGAATTTTTGTATTGACTGTAGTTTCGTTTGGTAACTTGAGAGGTGACTTAGTGACTTGAAAATGTGAATTTTTCATTTTGAATGTAGTTTAGTTTGGTAACTTGGGAGGTGATTTAGTGACTTGAAAGTGATTAAGTGTAAGTATTTGAAATGTGAATTTTTCATTTTGAATTTTTTAAGCTTGGTAACTTGGGAGGTGACTTAGTGACTTGAAAGTGATTAAGTGTAGGTACTTGAAATGTGAATTTTTGTATTGAATGTAGTTTAGTTTGGTAACTTGGGAGGGGACTTAGTGACTTGAAAATGTTGAAAATGTGAATTTTTTATTTTGAATGTAGTTTAGTTTGGTAACTTGGGAGGTGACTTAGTGACTTGAAAGTGATGAGTTGTAGTTTTTAGTCCTTTGTATGTTTTGTTGTTTGGATTTGGAACCTTGATAAATATTGTAAATAACTTGATTTTTAATGTTTGTATTGTTATGCTGGTTGTTTGTATTGATATGTTGGTTGATTGTTATGCTAGTTGATGGAATGTAGCATAGCTATATATGTTGTTATTTTAAAAAAAAAAATTATCAGAAAAATCGACCACATTTGGTCGGTTTTCAAAAAAAAATTCCAGAATATCGACCTCATGTGGTTAGTTTACTATAATTAATTAAAATTGATTTTATTAAATAAATTATTAAATAAAAAACCGACCACTAGTGGTCGATTTTGTATTTAAATTAATTAATTAATTTTCACAAAAGCTTTTGAAATTTATTTTTATCAAATTTAGTGGTCGCTTTTGTTTAAAAAAAAAAAATTTTATAAAAAAATAATATTGAATTTTAAATATATATATATATTTAAATTAAAACCGACCACATGTGGTCGGTCTTAAAAAAGCTACCACGCGTTTTGGTCAACTTTGTGGTCGTAAAAGCAGGAAAACCGATCACATGTAGTCGTTTTTTCTGTTTATTTAGTACTGACAACTGCACTGTTGTGTTTCCTAGAATTGATGCTAACACGGAACATAAATTTTGAAGGTGTCATATGATCATTTTATGAGTCGGAATGTTCAACTGACACAATGAAAACCAATTTGAGTGTCTAGTTGAGCATAATCAAAGTTGGAGTACTTACTTGCCGACTGTGCCAAGTTTGAATTCCCGTTTATTCATGTATTGTGTCAATTGTTTCGATGATTAACAAATAATGGTTAATGAAACAGTTCATATTTGTTATACAAAAATAAACAAACTAAACGTCGATGTCAAGCAACACTAAGGTCAGGATAAAGCTACTTGCCTTCTGCAAAGCTCTACAACTACATTATATATGGTATTGTTAAATCATCCTTAGGTATGTAGAAAAATTGTCATTTTGTGTGTAATGTCTGATTTGGTGTGAACGTGTCATTACCTATACTTTTTTTTATTTTTTTATAGTAGTTCTACCTATACCTTATTTTTTTTTATAAGGTTTATTCTTCAAATTGTTGATTTGTGATATTATTTAATGACGAAAAGTAATACTCCTACAATTTTTTCAAACATTACATTTAGTAAAATGATATAGTACCACAGAAACAACACACAACACAGGAATATTAAATTTTGTTCAGAGATAGCTACTTGCCTGCTTCTGCAAAGCTCCACAACCACATTATCCGGCCTAACAGCACGAATGACCCTTTCAACATCCACAGCTGATTCCATAGAAAGATGGTTCGTTCCAATCAGCCAAATGGCCTCTGGTTCCACAAAGTCACTTCTCCATGGTGGAACAGGTCCAAATTGACTCTTCTTGATCAGAAACAGAGTTCTATTATCAGCCAAATCCAGCAATCCCGGTTGCGCTTCTTCAATAGCATCCCGAGAGGCGCTGAAGAACTCATTCTTGAAATCAAAGTTGGATGGTGGCGGCTTAATGGAAACTCTGCATTGATGATATTTGGTCCTGGAAATGGTGGGTTTAGAGTGAGGAGGGAAGATTGGAAAAGGAGAAGTGAGAATTCTCATGGAGGATGAAGGAGGTTGATGTGGAGAGAGAAAGCAAAAGGAGAGCTGAGAGATGATCGTGATCATGTCAATTGTGGCTCAAATGGCTGAATGGTTGTGAACATTGGTGTGACAACGTTGCAATTTTTCATCCTCTGGTTTAGTTTGTCCTAGTATTGCAAATATCTTGAGTTTTAATTTTCTTTAATTTATTAATTTTATATTGGCGGAATATATCCATGACCTTTTACACTTTTTTGGGGGATGTTTTTACATATTATTTCAGTAGCTTTCGAGTTACGGTACTGTCATGTGATTGGAAGGTTACGGGTTACGCCGTGAAAACAACCTCCGACAAAAATACAGAATAAGTTTACGTATAAATCTTTGTGGTTCGATTTTCTGCAGACCTTACAAATAACAAAAACTTTAATACACCGCTATCCATTTTTTGTTACATATTATTTAATAACGATCAACACTATATTATATTGTATATGTTGTTTCATCTTTTTCAAGATCTTTCATTTGAAATCGTCAAATACTTAATACAGTGTACCTGAATTCGTGAAAATAGATGAATCTTACTGTCTTTGCGGCTAGTGATCTTTTAAATCAAGACGTGAGTTACTCTCTCTTTCTAACGACGAGATATCATGAAGAAAAAATTAAAACACGAAGAAGAAAACATACAAAATATAAAAGGAGTGCAACATTTATTATATAGGGAAAGATACATATGTTAGCATACCTAAGTACTAAATTATAAAAAATAGCAACACTTTTTCCTAATTACCTTGTGTAGCATTATTTTAAGTGGGGGACCACAATTACCGCATCTTAAAAGAAGGTTCCATTATTTATACTTAAAACTTTCTCTTTCCTTTAATTGCTTTATACTTTACCATTTTTCATGCTTCTTATCGGATTTTCTCTTTCAAAAATTTTCCTTCTTAACGTCTTTTTCACGATTATTGTTCCACAATTTCAGGTAAATAATTAATTCAGTTATTGCATGTTATCAATTTCTCAATATATTTTTTTTTTAATTTTGTATTGTAAACAATTTCTCCATTTCATCTTTAAGGTTTTGATTTTTGTAGTTGTTAACGGAGAATCAAGGTCATCGAATTTGTTGAATTTTGTTTGTTTGTTTTTTCAGTTAAATTTGATGTTTTATGAGTTGATATAGTTGAAAAAATTAAATTTTGGATGAGAATTGGAACTGGGTTTTATTTTGTTGCGATAAATGGAGGATAATCGGAGTTGAATAAATATTGTAGATGATTTTGGGTTGATTTGTTGTTGGTGGTGGTTGAATTTTTTCGAAGATAGCTGATATTTTGAAGAAAAAAGTGGTTGAAAAAAGTTTCTTCTCCAAAAGACGAACAAATTAAAAAAATATATAAGAAGAAAAGAAAAGCAAAAGAAATTGAAAAGTCAAACAATGTTGATGACGATGTTGAGAACTCTTTGTGCTAATGAATCTGAAGAAGAAATGGAGGAAGAGGTACTTTTTCGTTGTCTATGTATTTTTATTTACTGTTATATATTTAGGAATTTCTGTAAAGCTTTATCAATTGGGGTAATATGTATTTTTTCAGTGAGTTAATATGTATTTTATGTTTCTCCTGATATGTATTTAGGAATTGCAATGAGGTGATTTATTCTGTTAAAAATACATATGCATGTTATATGTATTTTTTGATGTGTTGGTTGTATTTTGTTGATTTATACAGTTTAAGGTGTAGTTTTAATGTGTTTTGTTATTTTTTTACAGTTTTACAAAAAAAAAAAAAAATTGTTAAATTTGAGAAACATCATTGGGTTCTCGCAGTTTTATCATTCTCCGAGAGGTGCATATTCTTATATAATTCATATGAATTCTCTGGTCACTATGCAGTTGTTCTGGCTGAGATACAAAAATTAGCTGAGATTATCCCATTGTGTTCGAAGCTTGTAATTTCTACGAAAAGAAAGGTATTGATCTTCATAACCATCCAATATACAAAGATAAAAACTTGTCAGATCTTTTTGATGTGTTATTTGCAGATGAATTGGTTCAACAATCAAGTGAAAGCTTGTAAGTACTTTAATATACATTTACCAATATCGTTTGTAGAAATTAAATTTTATTATTCAAATTTTTTTTTGTAGGGACTGTGGTTTGTATATGGTAACATACGCAGAGTGTCTTTCTTATGGTAAAAGTGTTCCTTTGATTGAGTTCAACCCCAACACACTTCGTACATGTTATGCTGCACTATTGTGAAACTATATATGGCATGAGAAAACAAGAAGCAAATGCTCATAGCGATGTCGAAGCACCCTTGAGGCCTGGCAGGCAAAGTCGAATAACTAGTGTCACTGAAGTTTTAGAAATATGATGATTGTTGAATTTATTACATTGGATAGTCGACAAACTGGTGTATGGATGTTGTTTTTTTTGTACAAACTTATTTCATGTTTTGAAGTGTTTAAATGTTACTTATTTTTAAGTGAATGAAAGTAATTTTTTCCTGTTGTATAAGTTGAATATGTTTTCAACAATTTTGTACTATGTGTTTTACTCCAGTGTTCAATAATATTGGTTGCAGTGCGATTGACCTCTGAAATACATATGTAGTCTTGAAATTTTCAATAAAAATACATATGCACTTACCTTCATATATATTCTAATTTGTGTTCATTTTATTTTATTTTGGTTTCCCAAGGTATCCCCACAGCCGGCAGTCATGAGACTAATCCTCCATTCCTCTGTCAGCGCACTAAGCGGTAGAGAACTGGCCACAGAGTTTGCTCAATTCGCCAGAGGTGGGGATCGAACCCCCGACCTCTTGCTTAAGGGACATGGCGCTGAACCACCATGCCAACTCTAGTGGTTCTAATTTGTGTTCATTTACTTTCAAAATACATATGAGATGAATTCAACTTTAAGTTTGTGAATTGAATGAAAGAAATTCATTTAAGTATTTTATGCAGTTTTTTTTTTTTTTGAGATTTAGAGATCAAAAATACATATACAGTGTTCAGATTTTGCATTAAATAAATACATATGCAGAATATATCATATGTATTTATCCTTTGTTCAATAGTTTCAAAATAAATATGAGGTGATTCAAACTAACCAATTTAGAAAAATGCATGAAATTAATTTATTTTAAAATTTTATTCAAATCATATGAAACTGCATTAAAAATACATATGCAATATACATCATATTTATTTTAATTTTTCTTCATTCTAAAGCTAACATTCATATGAGGTTAACCAAAGTTACTAAATTTGTACTAAAAATACATATACAATGTTCAAAATGCATATGATATGTAGATTCAAAATACATAAGCAGTGTTCAGATTTTGCATTATATACAAATGCAACATTCATATTAAACAGTGCTTAGATCGCAAATGCTAAATAAATGTTTAGAACCATAAAAATGAGTTCATTATTATAAAAAGTGCAGAAGAAAGTATTAAAAAATAATACAGAAGAAAAAATGTATCATTTATGATATTTCCTACAAGAATGTCTGTTGTGACCGTTAGCCCCACATCCAGTGCATGAGTTGATGTTCTTCTTTCCAAACATATCTCGACCCTATTTTCCACGATCCTTCTTTGCAGGAGGTCTTCTAGGAGGGCGTTTGTACTTTGGTGGCAGTATAATTGTTATAGACGTCTCATTCATCTGGGAGCATACCTAATTTGTATTTTGATATGGGTCAATAGAATTTCATCACATTCAACAACTGAATTCGATCAGTAATTGATCTAGGATTTCAGAAAATAATTGAATAAAATTCAAATAGAAATTTGTTTAAATTATGTTCAGAATTGAAATTCTACAAAGCTTCACAATTTGTTCAAAAAATACATTAAAATAAAGTTTGTTTAAAGTAAAATACAAACACAACAAAATTTTTCAACCAAATACAGAAACTACTGAATCGAACAGAAGTAAAACACATATAACATATATTTTCACATATACAGTTATATTCTGAAATTCCGACAAACAAACCAAAAATACATATGCAGTGTTAACACTAAGCATAGCAAAAATACATATGCAGTTTTAACATTAAACACAAAAAAATACATCTGGGAGCATACCTAATTTGTATTTTGATATGTGTCAATAGAATTTCATCACATTCAACAGCTGAATTCGATCATTCATTGATCTAGGATTTCAGAAAATAATTGAATAAAATTCAAATCAAAATTTGTTTAAATTATGTTCATAATCGAAATTCTAGAAAGCTTCACAATTTGTTCAATTGTTAAACCGATCAAAATAACAACAAACGATCATCAAACAAATAGTCGAACAGTGAAATTTTAATACCTGAAACAACTTCTAAACTGAAATTTGGCAACAAATAGTTGAATTCTGAAGGTTTTTGTTATATATGTTGAATTTACTCCTTCATTACTTATAACTTGAAATTCGTTTAGAAATTATTCATACAAAATTTAACGGTGACAACAAAAAATTAGATAGGAGCATCAGTAAATAAATCTACGATGCATCACAAATTGAGTAATTGAAAAAAACGATCGGCAAAAACAAAATATACTCAAAAAAAAATACGGTAATACCTGAAACAGCACTTAAGCACTAATTCATAGAAGATAATTGAATTCCAAAGTATTATTGAGAATAAGGTAATGTTGATAGTTGAACTTTACGAACTTTTTTTTGAACATCAACAAGTACAATTGAATTTGATTGTTCAATTACAGCGAATTTGAAGCTTCAACAAAAATTTGAATTGATTTTTTTTTTTGAAGAATCATGCATTTAGCGACTGGAAAATTGAATTGAACTTTTTTTTTTTTAAGAAGAAGAAGAAGAATCACGCATATAGCGAGTGGATAATACAATTTTTTTTTTGAATTTGAATAGGGTTGTTGGAAGGTAACGGAAAAAGGGTGATTAGTGGGCTTTTAATGGGATTGTAATCTTTAATTGATAATTTATGGAATTATTACCATATTTAGATCAAATAATTAATGCAGTAAAAACAATTGTATTTGTATTTTTATAGCAACACTTTGCAAAAATACATATCAAAAGTTTCTATAATATGCAATTATGAAAGTGTTGCTATGAATCTCATAATTAAAGGGTTAAGTATGCTATTTCTGAATTTTGCCCTACTATATATACTCCTCAATTTTATATTACTTGGCCACTGTATTGCTAAATCGCGTGTCTCCATTTTCTTTTTATAAATAAGAAATTATGATTACAAACTTTCAAGTACATATAATTTATGAAGATCAACAAGTCAACAATAATAGTAACTAGTTATTTTTTAATATAATTTTTTCACATGATATAGACAATCTCTTCGCACGAAGTATAAGTCCTTTTTTTTTTTTACTTTAAAATGATAGATTCTCTTTGCTTACAAAATATAAACTTATGGATCAAATTTTATAGTTAAAAAAGAAGAAGCTGAAATCATGATTTTGAAATCCCAAATCAGGTTCTTTGAAGATTTGAGATTTTATCTCATGATTTCAAATCATGATCCCAAATTATACATCCAAACACTGATTTGAAATTATGAGATGAGACCACAGGTAGAAAACACTAGCTCAGATTAAGAGAAGAAGATCCAAAGTAGAACCAAGAAATATAAGAACGTGGTTCACGCGCTTTCGCGTGAAAACGTTCTTAAAGAAGCTTCCAGTCATTTTCTTGCAAAAGGAAGTTGGAAATGCTATATATATTAATTGTCTGAGGACTGAGAGACATAAATGGATGGTTTTCAGGAAAAAAGAAAAGAAATCAAGTCCCCCTCGAATTTTTGAGTAGTCATTTTTTTAAGTTATCTTTCATCAGGATTTCATCCGGTCGTTTAGGGTGTGTTTGGTATGATGGAAAATGTTTTGAAAAATAAGTGTTTTTACTTTCTTTCTTTTTTGTGTTTGATTATTAAAAGATTAATATATATATATCCAAAAATATTTAAGTATAATCGGGGCAAATACTTATATCACTGTACCCCCACCTTTCAACATGGATGATGGATCCAGACCCGTGTTTCGACTGTACCCCAATGGTCAAAAACTTGATCCTCGACCCTATCGTGGTCAAAACCTAACTTGGACCAAATGAACAATCGACCCTAACCACGTCGAAACCCGACGCCAACACGAAAAATAACCTCGATATTAATCCTAGAACAAGATTGAAGACCTTGACCCCAAGTAGGGGTCAAGGTCGAGTCCCATGTCGAATCTCAAGTTGAGATCACGTAGTCAGGTCTTGGGTCAGGGTTAAGATTAAGAGACAAAATCGAGTCTCGGGGTCGAATGGGAGAAAATTTTGGGTCAGGATCAAATCTCGAGTTTAGACTAGAGTCAAGTCCTTAGTCAAGGTCGAGGTTGAGGTTAAGGTCGGGGTCGAGAGTCGAGTCTCGAGTCAAGGTCAAAGTTGAGGTCAGATCTCGAGTCAAGATCTGGTCCCAAGCTAGGATCAGGTTGGGTTACGTTGTGGATCTCGAATCTCGAGTTAAGGTCGGGGTCAGGGTGGGGGATTAAGGGTCAAGAATTTGTAGTTGGATCTTGGTATCAGAGTTAGGTGTCGAGGTTGGGTTTTTGGTTGGAATCAGATTTCAAGTCAAAATTTGTAGTTGAGGTCGGAGTCGAGCACCGAGTAATTAGATATAGGGTAAAGTAGCACTCTCTATCTCCAACCTAGAGGTTATCAATCCGAGTCATCAAAAGCGCAAAAAAAGTAGACAGGTACACTCCTCGGTAAGGGTAAAAAAGAAGGTCGGGAGCCAATCACAAGCAGGGGTAGAGATTTTAGTCCCGAATTAGGGTTAGGGTCGAGAGTAGAGTTCGAATTAGAATAGGGATCGAATCTCGTAGCATGATCAAAAGTCAAGTTTCGAAACCATGGTCAAATGGTGAGATTGAAAGAGAGTACCACTACTAAAAAAAAAGCAAAAACCGACCACAAATTGTGGTCGGAAAAAATCGACCACTAGTGGTCGGAATTTTTTTATTTTTTTTAAAAGAGACCACAAGTGGTAGCTTTTTTATTTTAAAAATTGAAATAATTATTAAAATAATTTTAGTATTAATTATTATTTATTTTTCAAATGAAAAAAATAAAAAAATAAAAAAACCAACCACTAGTGGTCGGTTTTTTTAAAAATTAAAAAATATTTAAAAAACCGACCACAAGTGGTCGGTTTTTTGATTATTTTTTAATTATTTTTTTTCAAAAAAATTGACCACTGGTGGTCGGTTTTTTGAAAAAATAATAATTAAAATATATATAAAAAACCGACCACAAGTGGTCATTTTTTTTATTATTTTTTTTTTAAAACAGACCACTATATAAAAAAACCGACCACTTGTGGTGGTCAGTTTTTTTATATATTTTTTAATTATTTTTTAAAAAAACGACCACTTGTGGTCGGTTTTTTTGTTTTTTTATTTTTTTTATTTGCAAAATAAATAATAATTAATACTAAAATTATTTTAATAATTATTTCGATTTTTTAAAATAAAAAAGCTACCACGGGCTCAGTATATGTTATTTTTTTTATCTCAAACAATGTGATCCAAATAGAATTTAGATAATCAATCATACTTTTAATACGTTTTTAGATATTTTAAGTTGTTAAGTATTGTAGTTTATAATATTTTTTTTGTTTTCAAATAATATATTTTACTCTCCTTGTCCAAATTTTTGTGGCATTGATAGTCAATTATATTTTAAAAATATTTTAAGTTTTTTATTATTGTGATTTATTATACTATTCTTCCATTCCAATTTAAATGTCATTGATATAATTTTGAGAGTCAATCAAATATTTCATATCTTTTAAAAATTTTCAAGTTGTTAATTATTGTGATTTATAATATTTTTTACGTACTTTTTGAAATATATAACACATTATTTTTACTTTTAGATATTTTAAGTTGTTAACTATTGTAATTTATAATACTTTTTATGTAATTTTCAAATAATATATGTTACTTTCCTTGTCCAAAATTTTGTGGCATTGATAGTCAATTGCATATTTTAAATAATCTAGGTTTTTAATTATTGTGGTTTATAAAACTTTTCCTTATATTTCAATTTAAGTGGCACAATGTTTAGACTATAATAATTAATTAGAGGTGATATAGTAAAATTACGATTGAAGCAAAGAAACAAACATATGTCTTAAATTATTCACAATAACTAATAAGAAGTGATATAACAAAATTACTACAAAAAGTACGTGTGATTTTTATTTTTAAAAAAATGGGCCTCATATAAGATTTGAAGTTAATTTAAAACATCAAAAGTTAACTTATTATTTTATATCTATTTTATTTTATTATTAAATATATATTTTTGTAATATTTAGATGACTTATAATAATTAATTAGGATGATATTTCGTAAAATTACGATTGAAACAGTTGAAATAGACATGTCATATATGTGTGTTATGTATAGGTATATATATATATATAGTATATACATATAATATAGTGAACGTATATTAATGTCATAAGATAAACCAACCGATAATTCAACTGAGTATTTGTGAATTACGTTACGTTGTATATTATTATGGGGTAGTAAAATCGGGTATGTAATGTATATAGTATGTATTTGAATGGTGATAGCCAATTGAATATATTTATATATATATATACGTATATCTCGTGTAGTGATGAAATAGATATACTATTTTGTGTCAATACAATATTGAGACACGTATATTGTTGAAGTTGTAATAATATAAGACAAGTATTACGAGGTATATATACATATATCTCGTATAGTGACATATGCAGTAATCGAAAGCTCGATAATTGAATCTATATATCAAAATATTTTGAATAATGCACTGATATCATACTATTGAGGAAATAGATATACTATTTTGTGTGAATGTAGATACACGTATATTGTTGAAGTTGTAATAACGTAAGACAAGTAATCGATAATTTATCTGATTAACACATTGTATTACGAGGTATCTATATATCTAATTAAAATCGATAGTTTATCTGATTAACACGTTGTATTTAATTAACCAAAAATTTATTGTAATTTGTAAAATTCATTGATATTATCATACGATTGAGAAAATATACTACTCGTGTTAATGTGATGATAAAATAACTAAATATCTGATTTATATATATATTTATATATGCATTGTATTAAATTAATTGAATATTATTATAAATATTATAAAATTTATTAAAAAATTATTTTTTATATACGTAATCTATTTTAATATCGATATTTTTATTACATTTTCTAAAATAGCAACCATAATTCAATTCAATTTTCCCAATTCATTTACTTTCTAGCCACATTTTATATATGTCAATTTTAGCCTAAATTCATTTCCAATTTGACCTCAAATTAAAATCCCCAATTTCAATTTCATTTGACTCCTCTCAATTTTAATCATAGCCATTGATCTCATCCGATCAATGACTTAGATTAAATTCACAATTTATCACACTTTTAAACAAAATAAGTCAAACCCTAATTCTTTTCAAAAAATAGCCGCACCCTCCTCCTCTTCCTCTCTCTTCGATCTCCTCTTCCTCTCTCGAACCTCTCTCTTCGATCTCCATAGATATCAACGACGACGGAACCCAGCGCCTCCAGCCGTCGACGGAATCCCAGCGCCGCCAACAGCCATCTCCACCAACGCCGGCAGCACCACCAGCCGTTGAAGCAGTCGTCCACCAGCTTCCGTTTAGAGGTAAACTCCGTTAAATCCGTTAAGATTAACATAAAAACTGTTGAAATATGTTCTCTTGGATCGAAATATAACGAGAAACATGAAATATGACTCTCATTTGTCGTTTAAAGATATATTTCTCCATCCAATAATATTTATACACTATATTAAAATAGATGTTCAACAACACTTGTTCAGTTTGAAAACTTAATGAATAATTTATGTTTTTTTACTCATTTAACTTTGCTATGAGATACTACTATTTAACACCAATGCATTTTTAAAGGCGTTAATTATTATGTTTAATGGATAATGTAGTAGGAGTATTTGTCACTATTATTTATATTTCTTAACTTGTGTGTTAAGTCTAGTGGATAATTATCATTGAAAGGAGGGATTACTCTTTATGTCCTGTCATGACAATATATATTGAAACGCATGATTAAAAAGAGGGAAAATAAAGAGAAAGTTGTGTCAACATCAGTTTGAGAGCTTGGCTTTTTACACTTGTCGGAATCACAAGTTTAAGATTCGTTGAAAATGGAGTTGTGTATCTTTTAATTTGCTAAGCTCATTATTTTATATATTGCAGTTTCCCGTGAGAGAATCTATAAGCAGATTGAAGCTGTCATTTTGAAATATCAAGAAATTAAGAAAAATATCAAAGGTATGTGGACATAGTGAAGCCGTGTGGGTCCTTGTGCGATTCACTATTATTGTTATCTTTCTTTGATTGTTCATATTGAAGTCTAGTGAAGCCGTGTGTGGCCTTGTGCGATTCACTAGCATTGTTCTTGACATCTTGTTGGTTTTGTTGTTGCTTGAAAATTGTATTGTGAACTTGATCTTGAATGTTTAGGGACTTGGTAGGTTGAAAATGATTTGGTGACTTGGTAGGTTGAAAATGATTAAGTGTAGGGACTTTAAGGGTGACACGGTAGGTTGAAAGTGGTTAAGAGTAGGAAGTTTGAAGAGGATTCTGTATTTTAAATGTGACTTGTTTGACGACTTAGTAACTTGAAAATGGTTAAGTGTAGGGACTTTGAAGGGGATTTTTTTTGTTTTGAATGTGGTTTGTTAGGTCACTTACTTGCTCGAAAATTGTTAAGTCTAGGGACTTTGAAGGGTATTTTTTTCTTTTGAATTTGTTTTTGTTTTGATACTTAGTTGCTTGAAAATGGTTTAGTTGGTGACTTTATTTGATGAAAATGCTTAAGTGTCGGTGACTTTAATAGTGAACTTTTGTTTGGAAGGTGATGTTGTTGGTTACTTTATTTGTTGAAAATGCTTAAGTACCGGTGACTTTAAAAGTAAACTTTTGTTTAGGAGGTGATGTTGTTGGTTACTTTATTTGTTGAAAATGTTTAAGTGCCGGTGACTTTAATAGTGAATTAGTGTTTAGAAGGTGATGTTGTTGGTGACTTTATTTGTTGAAAATGCTTAACGTTTGGTGACTTTAATAGTGAATTAGTTTCGTTGGTGCCTTTGTTAGTTGAAAAAGCTTAAGTTTTGGGTACTTTAATAGTGAACTAGTGTTCAGGAGGTGATGTTGTTGGTGACTTAATTTGTTGAAAATGCTTAAGTGCCGGTGACTTTAATAGTGAACTTTTGTTTGGAAGGTGATGTTGTTGGTTACTTTATTTGTTGAAAATGCTTAAGTGCCGGTGACTTTAAAAGTGAACTTTTGTTTAGGAGGTGATGTTGTTGGTGAATTTATTTGTTGAAAATGCTTAACTTTTGGTGACTTTAACAGTGAACTAGTGTTTAGGAGGTGATGTTGTTGGTGACTTTATTTGTTGAAAAAGCTTAACTTTTGGTGACTTTAATAGTGAATTAGTTTCGTTGGTGACTTTATTAGTTGAAAAAGCTTAAGTTTTGGTGACTTTAATAGTGAACTAGTGTTTAGGAAGTGATGTTGTTGGTGACTTTATTTGTTGAAAATGCTTAAGTGTCGGTGACGTACTTTAATAGTGAACTTTTATTTGGAAGGTGATGTTGTTGGTGACTTTATTTGTTGAAAATGCTTAACTTTTTGTGACTTTAATAGTGAATTAGTTTCGTTGGTACCTTTGTTAGTTGAAAAAGCTTAAGTTTTGGTGACTTATTTAGTGAACTAGTGTTTAGGAGGTGATGTTGTTGGTGACTTTATTTGTTGAAAATGCTTAAATTTTGGTGACTTTAATAGTGAATTAGTGTTTAGAAGGTGATGTTGTTGGTGACTTTATTTGTTGAAAATGCTTAACTTTTGATGATTTTAATAGTGAATTAGTTTCGTTGGTGCCTTTGTTAGTTGAAAAAGCTTAAGTTTTGGTGACTTTAATAGTGAACTAGTGTTTAGGAGGTGATGTTGTTGGTGACTTTATTTGTTGAAAATGCTTAAGTGCCGGTGACTTTAATAGTGAACTTTTGTTTGGAAGGTGATGTTGTTGGTTACTTTATTTGTTGAAAATGCTTAAGTGCCGGTGACTTTAAAAGTGAACTTTTGTTTAAGAGGTGATATTTTTGGTGACTTTATTTGTTGAAAATGCTTAACTTTTGGTGACTTTATTAGTGAATTAGTGTTTAGAAGGTGATGTTGTTGGTGACTTTATTTGTTGAAAATGCTTAACATTTGGTGACTTTAATAGTGAATTAGTGTTTAGAAGGTGATGTTGTTGGTGACTTTATTTGTTGAAAATGCTTAACTTTTGGTGACTTTAATAGTGAATTAGTTTCGGTGGTGCCTTTGTTAATTGAAAAAGCTTAAGTTTTGGTGACTTATTTAGTGAACTAGTGTTTAGGAGGTGATGTTGTTGGTGACTTTATTTGTTGAAAATGCTTAACGTTTGGTGACTTTAATAGTGAATTAGTGTTTAGAAGGTGATGTTGTTGGTGACGTTATTTGTTGAAAATGCTTAACTTTTGGTGACTTTAATAGTGAATTAGTTTCGTTGGTGGCTTTGTTAGTTGAAAAAGCTTAAGTTTTGGTGACTTATTTAGTGAACTAGTGTTTAGGAGGTGATGTTGTTGGTGACTTTATTTGTGAAAAATGCTTAACTTTTGGTGACTTTAATAGTGAATTAGTGTTTAGAAGGTTATTTGTTGTAAATGCTTAACTTTTGGTGACTTTAATAGTGAATTAGTGTTTAGAAGGTGATGTTGTTGGTGACTTTATTTGTTGAAAATGCTTAACGTTTGGTGACTTTAATAGTGAATTAGTGTTTAGAAGGTGATGTTGTTGGTGACTTTATTTGTTGAAACTTCTTGATCTAATTAGTTGAATCTGATTGATTGCGTAGATGGAAGATGATTATAACTGGATATATCACCGAAAACATGATAATAGAATGGGTATTAGGGAGGAATTTGTTGAGGGTGTCAAAAGATTTGTTGAACATGTTAAGACACTTGATCTTTGGACACGTTTTCGGGTAATTCGGTGTTCTTGTGTTAGATGTGATGGTATAAAGTTTGTAAGTGAAGAAGATGTAAAGGAACATCTTTATAGAAAGGGCCCCTGGTGTTATGTGACATCCATATGATGGGGAGGCTTGGAAGCATTTTAATGCAACTTATCCAGATTTGGCAGCTGAGCCACGAAACATTCGATTGGGATTATGTGCGGATGGGTTCTCTCCTTTTTCAGTTGGTGGTGCGCCATATTCATGTTGGCCTGTATTTATCACTCCTTATAATCTTCCTCCTGAAATGTTGATGACTAGTCCCTATATATTTCTGAATTGTGTTATTCCTGACCCGCGTAATCCAAAAAGTGAAATAGATGTGTACTTGCAACCTTTGATAGATGAACTTCAGATTTTATGGCATGAAGGGGTTGAAACATGGGACATCTCTCTTAAACAAAATTTCAATATACATGCATATCCAATGTGGACTGTTAATGATTTTTCTGCTTATGAAATGTTGTCGGGGTGGATGACGCTGGAAAGCTGGCTTGTCCATACTGCATGGAAAAAACAAAATCTTTCACATTGAGACATGGCAGGAAAAATTCATGGTTTGATTTTTATCGTTGTTTCTTGCCACCTGATCATGAATTTAGGAGACTCAAAAATGCCTTCAGAAGGAATAGAAGGGAATATGATGGTCCCCCTCCAATGCTGTCTGGACACGACGTCTGGAAAATAGTTCAAGATTTGCCTAAAGCCAGCGAGGAACGATTGTACAGGCTTGATGGATATGGCGTTTCGCATAACTGGACTAAGCAAAGTATATTTTGAGAGTTAGAATATTGGCCAGATAATTTACTTAGAAATAATGTTGATGCCATGCATACTGAGAAGAACTACTTTGACAACTTGTTCAACACAGTTATGGATGTCACCAGCAAAACAAAGGATAATCCTAAGGCCAGACTTGACTTACCAGAATATTACAACCGCAGAGAATTACACTTACAGCAGGGGCCCAATGGCAATGTTCTTAAGCCCAAGGCTAGTTTTACATTCAAGTTGGACCAAAAACGTCAAATATGTGAGTGGGTTCAAAGTTTGAAGATGCCCAATGGATATGCCTCAAACTTGGGAAAGAGGGTTGATATGACACAAGGAATCTTGCATGGAATGAAAAGCCATGATTGTCATGTTTTCATGGAGCAATTACTTCCAATTGCTTTTATTGGTTTACCTGAAAACATATGGAAACCAATAGCAGAGATCAGTTTGTTCTTCAAAGACTTATGTGCGACCACATTAACAGAAGAAAATCTGGTGCGAATGGAAAGTAATATTATTGTTATCACCAACAAGCTAGAGAAGATTTTCCCGCCAGCGTTCTTCGATGTGATGGAACATCTTCCTATTCACCTTATGCACGAAGCTCGATGTAACATCCCGTATTCAAGTACATGTACTGGCGTATTCAAGTACGTGTATTGGTCTTATTTATATGGAATTAATTTTTTTATTTTATTTATACCGGAATTTGCCCGTCGATGGTTCCATACGAAGGTTATTGAATAAGTTTTCCAACGATATAAAGATTTCCAAAAATGGATAAGTTTCGGATATAATCGAGCACGTTCGAAACTATAAAACGGTGGCCGGGATATGGTGAATAGTAAATGTGCAGGAAATTTTCCTGCACACAAACTACTGAGGCCTGCCAGTTTTTTTGAGTTAACTTTGAACGATCATAACTCCCTTAATATAATGAACTGGGAGAGCTACGACTTATCAAAAGAAAGATCTTTGAGTCTTCTTTCTAATGCAATTGGTTTCATCCAAATCCAACGTCTGAGTAAGGAGTTATACTCGTTTTACTTCAGCCTCTTAAAACAGATTTTTAGGGTCAACTTCAAACGATCATAACTCCTTTTACAGGACGAAATGGGTGGCCTACTTTATATTAAATGAAATACCTTTGAATTATCTTTCCAACGATACCAATTTCACCCAAATCCGATATCGGAGCAAAGAGTTATGGTCGATCTACTTTAGCTTGTCAAAACAGTCCACCAGAGGACAGATTTGACATTATTTAAATTTTAAAGGCACTTTGGTCATTCCCTATGATATTATGGACGGGAATATGTGTATATATACATGTATATGAGTTCAAAAACTCATCTTCATCAGCAATCATAGGAAAGAACAAACCCTAGCCAAATTTGACCTTCAAATTATCTTGTGATTCAACCGTAGAAAATCCAAATTGATTCCGTAGTTGTGTTCACCGTCTCGAGGTCTTCGAGAAACACCCCTTATTTGTGCCAACAGGACTTCGAAATCAAAAGGGCCATTTTATGGTAAGGATGTAAATTATGTTGGTATTATTTATATGGATATGTATATATATGCATGTAAGCATAAGAAGTGTGTTATTTGATTGTTGTTGAAAGATGATTGGGAATGATGTTGGATTATTCTTGTGCATGGTTGGATTATGTTGAATTTTGAAGGGATTTGGTGTGATGATGTGGTATTGAAATGATGATTATATATATATATATATACACACATAAACCTAGTGTTCAAGTTGGTTTTTGGAATGCTATGCAAATATTGGTTGTATGGAATTATGGAAGAGAATTGTGGTGTTGGGTTGCTAATACTAGATGCCAAACATTTCATTGTAGATAAGTGATTTGTAAAGGCGGGAAGTTGTGTTGAATTGGTATCCGAATCTACGACGAGGTATGTAAAGCATACTCTAACGATGTTCTTTGGCATGAAAACACCAATGTTCCATCAAGTAAGATTCCAAGGTTGTTCAAAAACATGTATTGTTCTACATTACCAACGAAGTTGTTTCCATTCTATAAAGTGTCAAAATGCTTCATTGATATACCAAAAGGCTCCTATTTCATTGTTGTGATATTGATGATTCTGAAACACATTGTTGATGTACCAATGAGTCTTTATTACGTCGTTATTGTATAGAAGATCTATTACTTGGTTCTTATTGATGTATCGTTGTTTCAAAGTATCAAAAATGTGGTGGCAATTGAAATAACAATCTCAAAGATTAATTGAACTAAGTGATGAAAGTTCTCTCTTATCGGGTGGTATCCCAGGGGCATAAGCCTAGCATGGGTCGATCCCTATTTACGTGTTTATGGGTGGTATCCCAGGGGCATAAGCCTAGCATGGGTCGATCCCAGTTGATATGTACTGGAGGAAGCCTAATGGTCACAGTACAACAGTACAGTAATGATTACAAAGATGTTAAGAACGAAGGTAAAGTAATTGAATAAATTCAATGTACAGGTTGTCACAAGTTCTAGTAAGTGTGGTCCACTCCTATTATGATTTATTCACTTGTTTCTGATTTCTATTGAGCTCCTATATCATATGTGATTATCTACAGCTTTACATACTCAGTACATATTTCGTACTGACGTCCCCCACGGGGACCTGCATTTCATGCTGCAGGCACAGGTACCTCAGCTCATACACCGCACAAGTAGGAGCCAGGTTATACAACTATTATTGGTGAGCTCCAGTTTGCTTCAGAGCTTTCCGAGTCGGTTCCTTATGTTTTGTTATTGTACAAGAGTCATGTGTGGGCGGGGGTTTGTCCCGACCCTAGTTATGTCATGTATATCTTAGAGGCTTTGTAGACATAAGGAAGGGTAAAGTCATGGAAGTTTATATAGTGGTGTTATATCTGTATATGTGGTGGCCCCGACGGCCAAGTATTATATATATATATATATATATATATGTGTGCGTGTTGTGCTGATACAGGTAATTAGATCCTTCTATATGCAACGAAGTGTTGTCCAAATTTTTTGTGACATGTAAGGGAAAGTACAGGTATTTGAACGGGTTCTCCCGGGCTTTCTCGGCTTCGGGTGCCAGTCCGGCCCGATGGGATTTTGGGGCGTGACACTCGACTAGGCGGTCCAGTTCAAATTAGGGGATGTATCCATTTGAACGGTAAGCATTTGCAATATATTTAAATGCATACTTTTTTTTGTTAAATATAGTAAACATCTAACCTTAAGATTGTACAGGGCAATTGAAAAATTGAAAAGGGGTCCCAAAAACAAACATAGGGTGAAAGGATCTATAGTTGAGGCATATCTTGCAAGAGAAACTTCTCTATTTTGTTCATACTACTTTCGTGATGAAGTTGCTTGTTCAAGAAATCGATCGAATCGTCATCAGGACGATGCGAATGAGCCTCAGTTGCAACCGATATCAATTTTCAATCAATCTGGTTGTAAGCCTTAAAAAACTATACTTCGCCGGCTCACTCCCACGGAGTGAAAATCAACAACTTTGTATATTTTGCTGAATTGCCCCGAAATTGAGCCCTTTCTGAAGTAAGGAGATTCAAATTTTAACATATCTTATTTTTTTACTCATTCCCTTAAAGAAACTAATTGTGTATCCCATGTTGGATGTTCAGTTCATTTAAGACTCAATTCCACGAAAATCAAGTGTATGTATCCTTTGCATCATGGTTTAAAAATGAGGTTCGTCAGTGTATTAATGTTTCTACAAAGTTTAAACATTTACACATTCATCAACTAAAATATATATATGTATGATATTTTTAGGTACACCATTCACCAAATGCAGCCGCATACGATAATCTCTTGAGAGATATTTCTTTGGGTCCAGTTGAAGCTAATGCAAGTCCCAATACAAAGTAAATGAGTTTAATTATTCCATCAAACAACACACCAGGTCAAGGAAAACAAACAATAGTGGTGTTTGTGTTAAGGGTGATGATGATGTTGATTACTTTGGCATCATACACGAGATCTTAGAACTGGAGTATGTTGGGTTCCCAATAAAAAAATTATCCTATTTTGATGTAAGTGGTTTGATCCAAGCACAGCAGGCACAAGAGTACATAAGGAGCATAACATCATTGAAGTGAAGCACAATAGGTCGTATCCTATTTAGGATCCATTTGTTCTAGCGCAAAATGTTAAACAAGTGTTTTATACTCCTTATCTGTTGCACAATAACAAGTCTGATTGGTGGGCTGTGATCAAAACAAGGCCTACAGGGTGGGTGAAAGTTGAGAATGTGCTAGAGACTGCTTATCAAAATAAAATGCAGATTGATCACCACCTAGCGGACGTTGAATTAGTGGACGATTTGAATCACCCGAAAAATATTTTTAAAAAAGTTAATATTGCGGAAGAAGAGGCTGAGTGGGTAGGAGATGAGGAAACCTCCGAAGAGGGTGAATGGTTTAGTGGAGAGTCTTCAGACGAGGAGGATTAGTTGTATAGGTTAAATTTATTATGTATTGATATGTAATATACTGTTTAAGTTTGTTGTTTCCACTTTTCCATGATTTATATAGTAATAAAAATATTCTTGTCTATATCTCGTGTTGTTGGAGAGATTTGAAGTGTGAATGAGTAACTTGACATTAGTTACTTGGAATGTTTTCTTATATATTCATTTTGTAGGAACTAACATTTTGTTAAATTCACATAATTTAGATGTCAGGAAAAGGTGACAAAGGTAAGGGAAAATTAGTTGATACTACGAAACCAAAAAAGAAAAGAGAATCTCCGCCTTATAAACGACTGACAGGTATTCATATATCTGAGGATCGGTTTGCTAACGCACCAGCACGAGCCTTATATTCTAGGTCATCCGAAGATTCGATACCTACTCCTACGCATGTGGGTCCACTACATGGGTCTACACCGACCCATTCTGCTCCTATGACCGTGCCACCGCCAACACAGTACTATCGGATGGTCGCTGGCCTCTCCAGACATCTACCATCATCGATACCCTCCTGCAGCAGTCACGCAGCTTCGCACAGTGATTCTGCTGGATCTATTGGGTTGTCGGATCTTCAGCTTGGAGGCACTCCATCTGGTGCTTCCGATCCGCCCACGCCAGTGCATCCACCATCACTTACTAGGTATCCAGGAGACAGAGATGATTCTGTGAGGATTTATGTGGTTCCAGTTGCGAGAGGGTAAGATTTCTAAATATAATAACGTTACTCATTTTTTCCATTACTATTTTATTGTTCCCGATGAAATTACCGTTTGATCTTGTGTTGTAGGTTTAAGACGGATGCTGGAGTTGGAAAAATGGTGCGAATATGCATTAGTCGGCACTTCAACGGCTACTGGACCAGCTGGCAAAAGGTTCCAAAACTTGACAGGGATAGAATGTTTAAAGAATTTAAGGTAAGGATTTAACTTATCGCCTACTTATTAACAATTTGTTAGAACACAGGACTGAATATTATATTTTGATTGTAGAAATTTTACTGGTGGGATGCTGCAAATGAATTTCTTATAAAGAGGAACTTTTTCCAAAGATGTAGATGCAGATTTAAAGATCTATTGGATTGTGCTCGAAAGAAATCGGTAAAGCCTAAGTGGATTTCTGAACCCTTATGGCCACTGTATCAGCGCCACTGGAATAGCCCAGAATACCAATTGTTGAGGGAAAAAGGAAAGAGAGCTCGGGCATCATCCAAGGGTGGCTCCCTATATACTGTGGGTGCTAGAAGTACTCTTGCAGTGAAAGAAAAATTGGTACATAACTTTTGTAGTTTTAATTCTTTGTTTCTATTTAAATTTTTTATTATTTGAACATTGATAATTTTTTCATATGCAGGAAAAAGAAATGGGTAGGGAACTACCAACTGATGAGGTTTTCGAGGTGACTCATCTGAGAAAGAAATTGAACCCGAATAATGAAGATGTCTGGATTGAACCTCGTGCAAAAGTTGTCCACATAAGAAATAAATTTTGAATATATGAATCTTTTTCTCAAAGTTGATATTATTCAACTATAACAACTTTTGTATTTTTTGACTGTTAGTATTAAATTTACCTTGAATATATATAGGACGAATTTAGGTATCTTCTTGGTGATATCGTAGTAGTCTGCCTCTTGAAAGTCAGGGTGACCCAATACCCCAGCATGTACGGAATGAGTTATGGACAAAAGCTTCGGGTCCTGCAAATAGAGGTCATTTCTACGAATGCCACACTGAATATTTTGGCGATAATATTAGGAGTTCGCCCGGCCCTGCATACTCTAGCCCTTCGGTTGATGTAGAAACTATTGTAAGACTACAAAATACGATTTCTCAACTCACCGAAGAGCTTGCTGAACAGAGACAGAGGTATGTTGAAGAGAGTGCGAGGTAGAAAAAGACTGAGGGGGCAGCGACATCACAAATCAGGATCCTGCAGCAGCAGTTCAGTTCAGTTCTTTCATTCAGACTGGGGGGTTATTCCTTCGTGTCCTGGTGATGCAGTTCGGGCTGCAAAAGGTCTAGGTCCCCTGGATGATTTCAGTACGGATGATGATATGGAAGACGAGGATGAATTCAATGATGATGACTGTTAGTTTTGTGATTTTTGTATGTCTTGTACTTTAAATTTAGACATTTTGTTGTTTGAAACTATTGTTGTAGTATTTTCGTACTCACTTTTGTTGGATATTTTGTATGTGTTGTACACTTTTGAAAATTTTCATTTTTTTTTGTTGTATTTTTATTTTGGTTACTGCTCTATATATTTGTTGTGGTTGCATGAAGTATTTGGATTTTCAAAAAAAAATTAAAATTCCCAGAAAAATCGACCACAAGTGATCGTTTTTTTTATATATTTTTTTTTGCAAAAAACCGACCACATGTGGTCGGTTTTTCAATTTTTATTTTTTTGTAAAAAATCGACCACAAGTGGTCGGTTTTGTCTATATTTTTTTTGCAAAAAACCGACCCAAGTGGTCGGTTTTTTATAAAATTAATTTTATTAATTTAACTAAAAAATGACCACTTGTGGTCTGTTTATTTTTCCCTAAAATTAATTTTTTCATTTAAATAAAATAATAATAAATTTTAAAAATGAATATATATATATTTTAAAAAAACCGACCACTCGTGGTCGGTTTTTAAAAAGCTACCACTACTTTTTCGACTAAAAATTTTGATCGATTTTGTGGTCGGAAAATGGAAAATATCGACCACTTGTGGTCGGTTTTCCTCTTTTTTTTAGTAGTGAGTTTAGTAACCTACAACAGTAAAATTTCACGGTAAATACTTACCCACATTCGGTGTATACACCAAGTCAATACATGTTGCATTCTATGTGTTTGAATGTAGAGTTCATTTTATTACCATAATTAATTAACATGTACTCCCTCCGTCCCATTTCACTCGTCCCAAATTTCCTAATTTGATTTCTCATTTTACTTGTCATTTTTCATTAATCAAGACAAGACATTTTTTTCCTTTTTTACTCTTAGTATTAATTGTTTTTTCTCCAAATTAAAATGTAAACATCATTTAATAGGGGTACTATGGTAAAGTAACCATGTTATTAATTGTTTTTCTTAATCAGTGTGCAATGTCAAATTGGAACGAGTAAAATGGAACGAATAGAGTATTTTACTTCATTACATCACTTAATCATGATAAATTACACTAGTTTACTATAAAACACCGAATGTGAATAAGTTTTTACGAACTTGCTCTATCCAAAAAGGAAGGAAAAGTTCGAAGTGTGAGCACCTATTAAATCTTTCGTCTCAATTCATAAATTATTTCTTCATTTTATTAAAATGAATTCAGATTACAATTTATCATACACGACACCTTATATTTAAAATATTTTAAGGCCATTTTAAAATTGTAATATAAGAAGGAATGTCTTGATTTAATTAAAATAATGATGGCATATTAAGTAAAACAAAATAGGTACATATAGATTATATTTCCTTCGTCAATTTTTACTTGTACAGTATTAAATTTACAACTCTTCAAGTAGCGATAAAAATAATACTATGATTAGGAAATAACTATATTTAATAATAGACATAAATTAAAAAATTAACTGATAAACTATCTTTTGATTTTCAAAATTGAACAACCAAAAAAAAAAATCCATTTTAAATATAGTGAATAAGTAACTATAGAGAAGTAGTAGTAGCTCACTATTAATGTTAACAAGCGTAGAACTTTCCAGAACAAATAGAAAAGTCTTTACTATAACTGGAATCCAATCATCTAGAAATGATCTCACTTTCTATGTAAGTGCGGCAATCCGAGTATAACATGGGAATTATGGCACGTGGTCCACACGTTTCCGCGGTTAAACCAAAGACCGTTGCAGATTTTATTAACTGTCAAAACCGTGTGTTGGTACTTGGATACAACTGGGGGGACCCATGACTGGACCAATTTAAAAATAATTTTATGTAAATTTTGCATATTTACTTTATTTTATTTTATGCCATATATATTCCTTTTTAATCATCAATTTTACACAATTTTAAATTTATATTTCACGCGAGATTATTTATAGCCACCAAAATTAGGAATACTTATTTTCCGTTACTATTTTTAAAAGCATTCATATCTTTTATGGAAAAAGGTCAAACATATCCTTAACTATTGAAAATGGCACATAAATATCTTCGTTATTTTTTTGGGTTATTTGTGCCCTTACTGTTTAGTTTCGGGTACGTATATGCTCCCGAACTATTAAAAATAATACGTATATACCCTTCAGTTAGACGACGTACACCACCTGTCCTCATTCAAAAGAAATTAATCCATTTTTCCTTAGCAATTTATGCCCTGACTTGAAATATTCTACAACTGGAATTGGAAGTGAGTTTCGCCCACGCTTATTTCTTGGCGAACCAAAACCAACGCGGTCACAAGACAATTCTTTAGGATGAGGACATGTGAGCGAAACTCGCTTCCAACTCCAACCGTAAAATATTTTTTCGGCGGGTCGAGGGATAAATTGCTAAGGAAAAATAGGTTAATTCCTTTCGGATGAAGATACGTGGCGCGCTGTCTAAACTGAAGGGTATATACATAGAATTTTTAATGGTTCGAAAGTTTATACATACCCAAAGTTAAACGACATATACCATGAAAATTTTTTACGTACCATTTTCATTAATTCGGTAATATATATGACCTTTTTCAGTATCTTTTATAATGCCCACAAATAATGACACATAAATGACAGAAGGGAATCATATTTAACTGATGAAGAAAATAACGCAAATTAATTCATTGCTCGGTTGACAGCTGAAGAACAAAAAAATGGCGCACTATTGAATCATGAAACTCGTGTAGACGAAGTTGAAAGACAAAATTATAAATACGGTAAATATTCTCTACATAATTTTTTTATTATTATTATTACTATTATAATAATAATAATAAATTATATATTTTTATTTTCATATAAATTTACATGATTTTATTCACTACATAAATAATTTACCCTACACATTCGTACTTCCTCCGTCCAATACATCCACCATTGACTTGGCACATATGTTAAAAAATCATAAATAATAGGAATAATTATAATAATATTTTTTGAATATAATAAATTTAATATTTTGAAAAAAGCTTTGAGTGGTAAATAGTAGAGTATTTAATAACAAGACTAAAATGATTAAAAAAAAAAATTATTCATTGATTTTCAAACTGTACAAATATTGTTGAACAGATAGAGTAACTTACAAACATTTTCAAATTTTCTTTTTTTTACGTTTCTCAATATAGCAAAAATAAAATAAAATAGAAAGGTCATATTTTAACTTATCCTTCAAGAAAATTGCATTTGGGCTCTGTTAGTAAACTGATGACCTATTCGTAACTCGTCATTTAATCTTAGTTCCAAAGGCAATTCATCTATCATTCTTGATCTTGAAATATATATATGGAGAATATCAAAATAACACCACATTATTATATTGAAGTACTAATTTCTTTAGAAAGTATGTTATGTAAATATCAAAATAACAAAATATCATATTAAAGTTGAAATACTAGCTTATACACAACTGAATCAAATACCAGAGAGAAAGAGAGAGAGTAAAATTGAAATGAAATTTTGAAGAGTAATATTACTAATATATACTTTTACTTTTTCTTAATACACTACTAGTATGGTATATCGTTCGTCTCGACTACGGACTCAATATTTATATTTTTTTATTTTAATTTATGTGATAATTTTTTCTTTTTAATATTTTCAAAAAAAAGAATGTCCTTTTTCTATTTTTAGAAATAATTTGTGTTTACAATTTTTATTTTATTGTTTAATGAAATGTTTCATAATCACAAAAAATTTAAGGTTTATTTATACCACAAATTTTAAAATAGCATTTCGTCTTTTCTAAATGTTTAATCAAATGGTGTCACATGAATTAAAACGAAAAAATAGTAAAAAAAATAAAATTTAGTTTTCTTGTTTACGTATTTTATACTTTATTTATTTGTATCGACTAAAAATTAAAATATTGATCATTCAGATTTTAGCTCGTAACTATGTATTTAATTTTTTATTTGAATTCAATCATTTAGATCTCAATAAGTGTACTACTCTCATACTCCCTTTTTGACACAGATGTGACTATTGCAAAGTACATCATGCAATTATTTTTAATTTATCATTTTGTATCTATTTTTTCCTTGTTATTAAAAATTATTTACTATCTAATACTGTTATAAATATATTTTCATATATAGTGAATGTCTACTTTATTATATATAGTAAATGTCTATTTATGAAAAAATTAGAAACTCCAAGGTTAGTTTTTCCCTATAACATTGTAATTCACCCCATCAAAAAACTTCTAAAGAGAAATAATAATCACTCTCTCTTCTCTCTCTATTCTTGTTGTTCTTACTTTATATTTCACAACATGTTATCAGCACGAGACTCTGTCAAACAAGATGAGATTATAAATCTAAAGGTAATTTCAAGGTTAGTAATTTCTTATGTTATTTGTCTTTTGCTACTAATGATATAATTATTATTGAATTTGAGGAAAAATAATTGGTTTGAAACCACTTATTCTTTAAATTTGTTCACGAAAAATAATATTGTTAAAAGATATGATGATGAATTTAAGTCTCATCTCATTAAGAGGGTAAGACATTGGATTAAAAGTTCCAATGCACATGATGATAAGAATTTTGGGTTCAAGTCTCATCGAGTTAAAACCTAAGACGCCTTTATATGGATAAAATTGAGTTTGAATCTTAATACACCATGTTGATGATATTATGATGGCAAAGGTAAAATAATGGGTATTTGGTAAATAGTCATGAAACATATTCCATTGATATGCTCTATTTCATAAAGTGAATGTGGTAGCAATATATAATGAATCTGAAAGTTGACAACTTGCTTCATTCTTACAAGAAATATGATAGCAGAGCAAAATATGTCTGGAAAAAAATAATTGATTGAATGCACGGATACAAGCGTGAAGGAATAATATGATAATAATCATGAAAAGTGATAATATTTTCACACGCTTATTATGATTATAAGATATGTTCGAGAAAAATTCTCTACACTATATACACACCTCAATTTGCTCTTCAATTAGCAATATTTTGAAAGAGGTTATAAGTTATCATAATTTAATAGGCTTAAAGCATGATTATATTCCATTTCTGGGAATGAAAATTTTGATTGTTTCAAGTATATATCCATTCCCTAAGGTGAATGCGATAATATTTAGTAAAGCATATTAATACAAACGTACACTTGATTGTGATGGTATCACAACTCACCTCCAAAAGAGACAGAATAAATGAGAAAAATTATTTTAAAATCTACTTCTGAAATAGTAAATCTAAACTTTATTCATGTAATAGTAAATCTCAAATTTACTTAAGTAAAAGACATATGTCATGATAACCTTGGAGTTTACTAGAATAAAAGTTCATAAATTGACATGAACGATTGCGATATTTCAAAGATTTGAATAGTGAGTATTAAACATATATATATTAAACAAAGAAAATTCTTCATGAACTTTTGATTTTGCTTGTTCTTATGATAAGTTAAAGAACAACTAGTGTTGGGGTTGGATCCCTTAAATTATGAAAAATATAAAAGGTGAATATGAGCTCGTTCACCTATCATGTGATATGTTGAAAAGATGCATCAACAAGATAATCACATGTACATTCATTGTCAACCTACAGTTTAACATTCATGGAGTTGCTTGCTCAATAAAATTGAGTTAAGAGCATAATTTTTAAATTGTGTAATCAAGACAATTCATCTTGATAATGTTGATTTGACATAAAAGGTCTTTGATAAATAGACGAACCATTGCTAATGAGAATAGAAGCTTCATGTGTTGGTTTGAAATATTATATACAAAAGTACTTATATGCATCAAACCAATAAATTATTATTAATTCTTTCTTAAAGTTGGTTCTGAGTCAGGAACTACACGTTGTACATCTAATAATTTTGATATGCGGTATACGAATAAGGAATATACCATAATGCACAAAGATGAATTCCTCAAAGAAGATGAAAGGTGTATGTTAATTTTCCTAACATAAGGAGGAGATTATAAGCAGCTATGAAATATGTTAGGAATTATCATCAGATCCTCATTCAAAAGATAATTCAAGCCAAATGCTGAAAGCATTTCATATTTAAGATGCAAGTACTTCTATTTTATGTTCCTAAAGGACAAAGTTATGCATATATGAAGCGTGGTAGACCAATCGATTCCAAATGAAATAATCCTTGGAGGGAATAAGGAGCAAATAATCATAATAAGAAGGCAATGTGCTCTTGCATAGCCTACGACATAACACTTCATGAAATCTTATGAGAGGTTCAGGTACCTGAAAATAATAAAGTGATGTGATCTCAAAATGTTATGTCACACGGTGAATCGATATGAAATGAATATCATCAATATCTTTGATACCATATTAACACAATATTGTAAGAGATTATGATGATCTGAATTCTACGTTTATTTAAGCATGCTGACATAAAAATATTTATCAAGTGACGTGAAAGAATGCATCTTGGTAAGCATAAAACTTATATGATTTGCAGTCCAGACACTTGAAGATGTCACACATGAAATGTTGAATATTGTCACTTGACATAATTTATATGAAAATTTTTAAGGATTCAAAATATTTGAAGCATATAAAAGTTTCTTGAAAACTTATTTATAATCTTTATATTGCATAAATTTGAAAATCATTAAAACTTTTGGAGAGTTTTAAAAAATAATAGATTATTTGTTGAAATGAGAAATATATCAAATTGAATTGGTTATGAAGTACCATTTCTTAGGGCAATTGGTGCACTAATGTATCTTCCAAATACTACAAGGCCTGATATAGCCTTTTCAGTTAATTTGTTAGCAAAGTATATTTCTACTCCTACTAGGAGACATCAAAATAGGATTAAACACTTGATTTTCTTTTATTCTAAAGATTGCAGTCCCGATCTTGTTGATTATGTTGATGTTGGGTATTTATTTAACCTGCATAAATCCCGATCTCAAACGTGCAATGTGTTCATATGTAGAGATATTGTCATATCTTGGAGATTTACAAAACAGTCTATCATAATCACTTCATCGAACCATGCTGAGATAATAGTTATTCATGAAGCAAGTCAAGAGTGTGTGTGGTTGAGGTCCACGATACATTTTATTCGCAAAAAATATGGTTGAAATGTGACAAAGTACCCATGATTTTTTATGAGGATAATGCAACATGCACAACACAACTTAAGGGAGGACTCATAGAGATAGAACGAAGCACATTTCACCAAAGTTTTTCTATACACACGAGCTAAAAAAATAGTGATATTAATGTGTAACAGATTCGTTCAAGTGACAATGTGGCTGATTTATTCACCAAGTCTCCTCCAATTGCAAATTTTAAGAAGATGGTGCACAAGATCAAGATGCAAATTTTCAAAGATGTTCTCATTAGGGGGAGTTAATACGCGATGTACTCTTTTTTCCTTACGCGATTTTGTCCTACCGAATTTTTCTTGTAAGTTTTTTAATGAGGCAACCTATATGCGTATTGTTAGAGATGTGTACTCTTTTTCCTTCACTAGATTTTTTTCACTGAATTTTTTCTAGTATGATTTTAACGAGGCACATTATCTATCAATTAGACATTCAGGGGGAGTGTTATAAGTATATTACCATATATAGTGAATGTCTACTTTACAATATAGTGAATGTTTGTTTATGAAAAAGTTAGAAACCTCAAGGTTAGTTTTTCCCTCTAAATAAAGGGGTTTCCTTTATTGTAATTCACCCCATCAAGAAACCTCTAAAGAGAAACAATAATCACTCTCTCTTCTCTCTCTATTTTTGTTGTTCTTACTTTATATTTCATAACAAATAATTAAATGACTTAGAATAACTAATTAGAAGTAATATAGTAAAATTACTATAAAAAGTACTTGTAAAAAAAATTAAGTGGGTCCCAAAATAAGTTGTCAAGTTAATTTAAAATATCAAGAATTAACTTATCATTTTGTCTCTATTTTATATTTTTTATAAAATATTATTAATTTTATAATGTTTAGATGACCTATAATAATTAATTGAGAATGATATAGTAAAATAACGCTTGAAGCAACGAATCAGACATGTCGTAAATAACTCATAATAACTAATCAAAGAGATATAACAAAAAAATATAAAAAATACTTGTGAAAAAAAATTAAGTGAGCCCCATATAAGACGTCAAGTTAATTTAAAACATCAAAAGTTAAGTTATCACTTTATGTATTTTTATTGAATATTATTAATTTGTTAATGCTTAGATGACTTATAATAATTAATTAGGAGTGATATAATAAAATCACAATTTAAGCAGTTGAAGCAGGTATGTCATAAATGACTATTTTACTTTTTTAAAATTAAATATTATTAATTTTCTAATACATAAATAACTTATAATAATTAATTAGAGGTAAATATAGAAATGACGGAGCAAACATGTCGATGGAGAGCAGCTTGCCGCCCAACTCCCTCTTATATAATAAGAGAATATTTATATATCGTATTTATTAATATCAAGATTAATAATAAAGAAACATTTTTGAAACTTTATACTTCCTCCATTCAACGATACTTATCCTCTATTGATTTGACACATAGGTTAAAAAATAACAAATAATAGAAATAATTTTATTATATTATTCTTTGAAAATAATAAATTTAATGTCTTGAGAAATGTACTGAGTGATAAATAGTATTTAATAGTAAGAATAAAATGAGTAGAAAAAATTAGTATCCGTTAATTTTTCAAGCTAGACAAGTATTTTTTATATTTATTTTTAGTGTAGTGGACAAATATTATTGGATAGAAAAGTAATATTTATACTATAAAAAATATTAAGGGCAAAATGAAAAAAATAATTTTTTTTATCACAATTTAATAACATGGACAAGAAATATGAATTATAGGGAGTGCTACCTCCGCAAATCAAACAATATTTGCCAACTATTGATTTAACACACATTTCTTAATAAATAACAAATAATATAATAATTTGACTATATTATTTTTTAAATCTAATAAATTTAATATTAATAATATACATTGAATAATCAAGCATAAAATGAATACAAATAAATAAATTATCTATTAATATTTAGATTAAATAAATATTACTTCCTCCGTTTAAAAAAGAATGATCTACTTTCCTTTTTAGTTCGTTTGAAAAAGAATGACCCCTTTTCTTTTTTTACAATACTTTAGTTTTAACTTTCCACATGACATGTTTATGACCACAAGATTAAAGGGCATTTTGGTACATTTGACACCACTTTAATTTAAGGTCACAAGATTCAAAAGTCTTCTTTATTTTCTTAAACTTTATGTCAAGTCAAAGTAGGTCATTCTTTTTTAAATGGAAGGAGTATTAGATATTTATTTTTAATAATATAAATAAGTAAAAATGAATGGGAGGGTAATAAATAGGCAAAATGACCTTATGGATCTTTGTACTATGTCGTTTTTGTAAGTTGGATACTTCTGCTTACATATTTGTCATCTGGACCCCTGAACCTACTAAAAAATAATATTTCAAACCCTTTGACCGTTGACCAGGCCTATGTGGCATTAAAAGGGCTGACTAGGACAAGGCGCGTGCAGGAACGCACCTAGAGTGCGAGTGGGGGTCAATTTTATATTAAAATAATTTAAAAAATTTAAAAATAAGTCCCCCAACTATAAATATATTTTTAAAAATTAAAAATAATAAATTAAAAAAAAAAAAAGGCCCTCCCCCAAATCCCTCCGCCGTCCAGAACCTCCCATACCCCACCCTACTGCCGTCTACCAGTCCACCACCCCCACCTCACCCCACCATTGCCCCCCCCCCCCCCCCAACAATAGCCATGGCTACAAACATTTTAAATCCCTCAATAATAGCCATGGCCATCAACTTCCAAAATTTCAATCTTAAACCAAGAACAACCTTAAACAACCATGGCTATCAACTTCCAAAATTCCAATCTTAAACAAAGAACAACCTTAAAGAAAGTATATAGAAAAATCAAAATTTTAATTTTTTTCACAATCTAACTTCAAAATTGTCAAAAACAAGATATGGGTATCAAAGAACAACCTTAAACAAAGTGTAGAAAAACATTAAAATTTCAATCTTTTCACAGCCCAACTTTGGGCACAAAGGGTAACAAGTAATGAAATTATATCTTGTTAATTTGCTCTCCAATCCAAGATGTTACCGTCTTAAATTTAAACAGAACTACGAGTAAACACTATTAAAGTTACATTACTTTTGCTATGTTTATGAGAACGGAGAAGCAGGAACATATCAAAAACAAATACAAGCCAGCAAAGGTTTTTGAGCAATTTTTTCTTCACTTGTCATTACTGGGAAGATTATACACAAACCGACGATGCATTCCCAGCATATCAATAGCCAAATTGGATATCGAACAACCGGTAGTTCCACTAATACTCTAAGATCGACACCTTTTTAGTAGAAGGAGATGTGGTACAAGAGCTTCTATCGGTGTTGTTTCTCAAAATTATTGATGATATCATCAATTGTTTCCTCCCAATTTTCAGTCGCCTCAAGCTGCAAGTGAGAACTTGTATTGTTATTGAGAAATCAAGTAAAATTAATGGAGAAGAGAGGGTGGAGAGATGGAGAAGAGAGAAAAGGAAGAAGATCGACCTTTTTTCTTTTTTTAATTTTTAATTTAATTTTTTTATTTTATAAATTTTTAAGTGGCATTTTAAAAATGATGTGGAATTTAATATAATATTAAAAATGACGTGACAGCTGACGTGGGGCGAGTGTGTTACACTCACCAAAAAAGTATTAAAAATGTTGCTTTTTAGTGGATTCAGATGACAAACATGTAAGTAGAAGTGTATAACTTACGAAACCAACATAGTACAAGGGTTCAGAAGGTCATTTTGGCCGGTAAATGAGAAGATTATTCTTACGGAGTACCCAGTATCCTTTTGACTTGACTAGACAAAATTTATTATTTTTAGTCAATTTCAAATGTCAATATTGGTAAGTAGTGGCCCAAGACAAGTACGATATATTCCAAAAGGAAGAAATGAAGAAAGAGGCAGAAACTAGAGATATCCACTGCTTGCCACATCACTACAATAACCCACACGAATTATACACAGAGAAGATTTGGAAGTTATAACTTACTTTTCTTAAATCACTCCAGCTGTCCCATAAAACAGCTGCACCCCCCATAGCTTACTCCTCTTTTCAACTCATTTTACTAAAGCCAGCCTGTCTCCTTATCACCCTCTTAACTCCGTGTTCTTTTTCGTCATCAAATCAAACCTTTTTTAGCTTCACTCACCATATACTAGTAAGTTTCATAATCCAGCCTCCACTATATATATATATATATATAAACCCACTTTTCATATTTACTAGAAACACAAATACTTCCAACCAACATACCAGAAAATAATAATGAACATCTTTAGAAGCTATTATTCGGACCCACTTACTGAATCTTCATCATCTTTTTCTGATAGTAGCATTTACTCCCCTAATAGAGCTATTTTTTCTGATGAGGAAGTTATATTAGCTTCAAATAACCCGAAAAAGCCAGCTGGGAGGAAGAAGTTTCGAGAAACTCGACATCCAGTATACAGGGGAGTTAGGAAGAGGAATTCAGGCAAATGGGTTTGTGAAGTCAGAGAACCCAATAAGAAATCAAGAATTTGGCTTGGTACTTTTCCTACAGCTGAAATGGCTGCTAGAGCTCATGACGTGGCGGCTATAGCATTAAGAGGTCGTTCTGCTTGTTTGAACTTTGCTGATTCTGCTTGGAGGTTGCCTGTTCCGGCTTCCTCTGACACTAAAGATATTCAAAAGGCGGCCGCTGAGGCCGCGGAAGCCTTCCGGCCATTGAAGTCGGAAGGAATTTCAAAAGAATCATCTAGCAGTACTCCAGAGAGTATGTTCTTTATGGATGAGGAAGCGCTCTTCTGCATGCCGGGATTACTTACGAATATGGCGGAAGGACTAATGTTACCACCACCTCAATGTGCAGAAATTGGAGATCATGTGGAAACTGCTGATGCGGATACCCCTTTATGGAGCTATTCTATCTAAATAATTATGTTATTACTTATTTTGGATGCAGTACTCTTCTAGCTATGATCTTCCCTATAAGTATAATCAGATTAATGCTGAAAGAAGTTCCTTCAATTAGGATATACTTCGTGCTCAATATTTGGGTAATCAGATTAATGCTGAAAGAAGTACCTTAAATTAGGATATACTTCGTGCTCAATATTTGGGTATGGTGCGAATTATTGTAAAGGTATTGTAATATGTGGATATTATAAGTATGTATTTCTATCTATTATATACGTGTAGCAGCATAAGTAAGTGGTTGGGGCTAAATGAAAATCATTGGCCTAGAGCGTGCGGATAAGACTGTGATATTTATGACGGTGGTCTAAAGTTTTTTTCTAGTTTAGGCAAGTGAAAAGTAGATTTGTGGAGTCTATTTTTCAAGTTGGTAGTTGTATTTGAATGAAATAAATGGGCAAGTTTTTGAAACCTATTTTCTTCTGTTTTTGAATTCTCAATATCTTTTGGGCAAGTTACCTATTTCAACTGCCAATGTACTGTAGTATATAGGAGCATTTAGAAGAAGACCAAGCTTTGTTTTGGTCAAAGATTTTGTAAGTATTTTTTGAAAAAATTCAGCATTAACTTTAAATTTGGGAATTGGTGCAACGCTTGATAGAGTTTCAAACCAGTACTTCTTTCTAAAGTATAATTTATATGAGTAGGGGATTATGTTGCAAAGTAAACCTGTCAAACGGGTCGGATTGATCCGGCCCAATTCTGCCCGAATCGGCCCACTTAATAAAACCGGCTTGGTTTGACCGGCCAGGTCAGCCCATGGATTGTAGGGTACTGGGTACCGGACTGGTTAACTTTTTTGGTTGGGCCCGGTTAACTCGGCCCGGACCAAGCCCTCGCCTGTCAACCGACCCAGCCCGGATAAGTTTTTTTTTTTAAAAAAAATAAATTGATATTTGGTCCAAACTAGCCGTTGGCCCAACAACTATATAGCCGTTTTTGGGTCCAAACAGCTAGTTTGGGCCCATTTATTAAAAAAAAAAATCATTTAAAATATTTTTTAATCTCAAAAAAAATTCTATAAATACCCTACACCTTCAAATCATTTTTCACACAATTTTTCACTCTCTCAAATCTCAATTCTCAATTCTCAATTCTCAAATATTCAATATATTTAATTTCCTAAAGTGCTTACTTTAATTTTTTAATTTTGCGATTACAAAGTTCGAGTGGAAGTTTCTAAAGTCGCAACCTTCGGATACTTCCAAAATTTGGTATTGTCGTTCCATCTCTTATGTTTAAGTTTTATTTATTGTATTAATTGTTGAATATTTAATTTTATTATATTTGTATATTTTGAATTTTTTTAGTTTAATTTAAATTATGGATAAATTAAGAAACCTCGCTACTAAAAGTATTAAAAAAATTTGTCCTGGAAGCGGTAGTGGTAGTAAAAAGAGGATTACTAGCGGTAGAGGTACTTCAAGTAGTAGATATACCCGTATGCCTTCGCCTTCGGTACCGCTTGGTACACCTTTTGAGGAAGAAATAGGTGTAGGTGCTCACGATATGGATTATGTAGAAGCTCAAAAAAATTACGGTATAGAAGAAGAAAATGAAGTAGATGCGGTTGATTTAGACGAAGATGATGAAAATATTGGTGAGACACCCGCAGTAGGAAATGCTAACGTTAGATCTGAATTGATTAATCTCCCTTCTCGTCCTCCCCGTGCCCCAAGAGCTCGTAAAACAACTAGTATTGCATGGCAATTTTTTCAACGTATATCAGATACTGAGGTGCAATGCAATATTTTTCAATAAATATATAAGAATAAAAGCAGAGGCAAGCAAGGGGGTACAGGTACGTTAATGAAACATCTAGGCGATGCTCACGAAAGAGAGTTAAATATTGCATGAGGTGGTGGGGATGTTGGTGGGCCAACGCAAACTAGAATGGACCCAGCAACCGGTCAGGTAACGATGAAGTATAATAAATTGAGGGACCGGGAAGAAATGACTAAAATGGTAGCTGTGGGTTGTTTGCCTTTTAGTTTTCCTTCTTCTTATGCCTTTATTCATTATATTCAAGCAATTTATAATCCTATATTTAATGGTATTCCTAGAAGTAATTGTCGGTCTGATATTTTTAGACTTCATTCACAATATTATTTTTATTTATCAACATTGTTAAAAAATATTCAATGTAGATTGTCCCTAACTTCTGATCTTGGTCGTGCTGTAAATAAAAATGATTATTTAACCGTTACTTGTCACTGGATGGATAGTAATTTTGTGATGGAAAAACGTATTCTTGCTTTTTTATGTGATGAAGATCGTAAATATACTGGAGATTTTATTGTTGATTCTATTATTAAAGTTGCCGAATTTTATGGTATCGAAAATAAAATCTTATGTATTGGTTTTGATAATGTTTCTAACAACAAGACTGCTATAAAAAAGTTAAAATCTAAGCTATCTCCGCCGTTGCCTGAAATTTTTCATATTAAGTGTGCATGTCATATATATAATTTAATTGTAAAAGATGGTCTCGAGTTTTTTGAGTTTTATATTGAAAAATTCATCTTGCTGTTGGTTTTATTAAAGGAAATAATCGTAGATTGAGAATTAGAGAATTTAAAGTTAAATGTCAAGAAAATGGACTTGCACCGATATTATTGCCTGAGGAAATTGATATTAGATGAAATTCTACGTATGATTTTTTAAAAACTTGTTATAAATATAGAGTTCCTATTACACTAGTTTTTAACCAACATTGCGGTTCGTTTGCTGATTCTACTGATTGCATGCTACATGATTCTGATTGGGTTGTAAATAATGATCTTGTTAAGTTTTTTAAAAAAAAATTATGTAGCTACGGCTGAATTTTTCGGTGCTTATTATCCTACTGTTTGTAATATTTTGGCATATATATCCGATATTTCTGGTTTGCTCAAAGAATATAAAAATAAAGAAGGTTATAAAGAAACTGTTGGTGCCATTTTTACTAAATTTAAAAAATATTTTTTCCCGATTCCCCCTATTTACTTGGTTGGTGCTTTGTTAAATCCGTGCATGAAATATAATACTATGTGCCACTTTAGTACTATTATTTATGCTAACTTAGAAATAAATACTAACAACGATTCTGAACAAGTACAACCTGATTTGTGGACGGCTATGGGTGATGCGAATGAATACATAGAAAAATTATATAATCACTACGCTGATTTAGTTGGTTTAGCCGTACCTACAAATATCACTCCAACTGTCTCTCTTCATCCTCCCAAGGATCCATCATCTTCTAAAAGGCCGGCACATAGTGGTTTTCCCGATTCCTTTTATGATTTACCTTGTTGGAACAGTGTTGATGAGAGAGCTTACACATCAACTTATCGGGAAGAGCTAAAATATTATCTTCAGTCTCCGCCAGAGGATCGCAGACGACGGATCAACATGTTGGATTGGTGGAGGAGTAATGAAACACAATATCCTGTGCTTTCAAGATTAACTAGAGATATCTTGAATGTTCCAATATCAACCGTTGCATCAGAGAGCGCCTTTAGTCAGGGACGACAACAGCTTGGAAACAACCGACACTCATTGGGAAGCAATGCAATGAATGTTCTACTTTGCCTCAAAGATTGAATTAGAGCGGAAATAAGAAACCAAGGAATGAAACCGGAGTCGAACAACGAGCAGAGACTTGAAGAAATTATGTCTTAATGGGAGAACTCAGTAGAATCAAGTCCAATGCATGGTTTTGCCCCCGTTGACTTTGACTATCCTATGCAAGTTTCCGTTAATATTAACATGAATGAGTTGGAAAAAATGATGCATAATTTGTAGATTTTTCATTCATGTAAATTATAAATTTTGGATCATTTCGCAATCAATAAAATTCAACATTCATTCATTCCATAGTCCTTACTTTGTAATTTTTTCATTTAATGATTTAAATTGAATTTCAAGTTTAAATTAAAAACTTACTTTTAATATATTATTAATTTATTATCAAGTATTATTAATTTATTATATGAAGTAGCATATGTTTTGTATATTTGTGTATATATCTTCTATAGATATGTATATTTAATGTATACATGTGTATATGTTTTATAAATTGTATATATATTGTAGTATATATATATATATATATATATATATATATATATATATATATATATATTGTAGTACATGTTTTATTTAAAGTAGTACATATATATTGAATGGTGTGTATATATGTGTATATATCTTCTATAGACGTGTATATTTAACGTATACATGTATATATGTTTTATAAATTAGTATATAACTCTCTCTCTCTCTCTCTCTCTATATATATATATATATATATATATTGTAATGTATATATATATTGTAGTATATTTTATTTAAAGTAGTACATATATATTGAATGGTGAGTATATATGTGTATATATCTTTTATAGACGTGTATTTTTAACGAATACATGTGTATATGTTTTATAAATTAGTATATAACTCTCTCTCTCTCTCTCTCTCTCTATATATATATATATATATATATTGTAATGTATATATATTATAGTATATTTTATTTAAAGTAGTACATATATATTGAATGGTGCGTATATATGTGTATATATCTTCTATAGACGTGTATATTTAACGTATACATGTGTATATGTTTTATAAATTAGTATATAACTATATAACTATAACTATAACTATAACTATATATATATATATATATATATATATATATATATATTGTAATGCATATATATCGTTGTATATTTTATTTAAAGTAGTACATATACATTGAATGGTGCGTATATATGTGTATATATCTTCTATAGACGTGTATATTTAACGTATACATGTGTATATGTTTTATAAATTAGTATATAACTATGTATATATATATATTTTAATGTATATATATCGTAGTATATTTTATTTAAAGTAGTAAATATACATTGAATGGTGCGTATATATGTGTATATATCTTCTATAGACATGTATATTTAACGTATACATGTTTTATAAATTAGTATATAACAATATATATATATATATTGTAGTATATGCTTTATTTAAAGTAGTACATATACATTGAATGGTGCGTATTTATGTGTATATATCTTCTATAGACGTGTATATTTAACGTATACATGTGTTTATATTTTATAAATTAGTATATAACTATATATATATATATATATATTGTAGTATATGCTTTATTTAAAATAGTACATTGTAACGCCCCAAAATTTCCATCCCGAGACGTCACACGGTGCTTAGGGCTATACGTAGCCCCAAGTTAACCCTCGGAGCCAGACACTACCTCAAGGAACTCAATTCAACAATAGCCATGCATAATAAAGAGATATATCACATCGGGTTCAAGAGAGATACTGGAGAATACTAAACTGTACAACCAAAGTATATATTGAATGTCTGTACATACCATCCCTCTAGTCTGACAAAGCCTCTATACATCAAAATCAAGGAGCCTTTGGGACAAACCCCCAACTGACTCAACAGTACTGAAAACCATAACAACAAAACGATGTCACAAAAAATATAGACACGGTCCTCGAACCAAGAGGACTCACCACTGAGGAAACATAGTGAGGCACCCGAATATCGCTAACGCGGCTGCGGCTGAGTACCTGAACCTACATTATGATAAAATGTAGCCCATAGGAAAATATGTGGGTCAGCACTTTGGAATGTACTGAGTATGTGGGGGTGCATGCAACAATGTAAATATCATCATCAATTTTATGAAAATATGCATATGTACAATGATGGCTCACTTGGCTTGAGTTAGATTGAAACATACTTTTCATGATATCATAGTAAATAAATCATATGATAAAAACCTCATAAATCATCATAAACAACTCAACTCTTCAACTCAAGACTCTGAGTGACTCGGTAATTCAAGAAATTCAACTCTTATGGACATGGGAGGTTCTTATAAGCGACATAAACCATGTGAGCTACATGGAGTCCAACGTTTTTCCCTCTTAAGGAGAGAACCCCACATTGGCGGGAGCGTCGTACTCTTGCCAGGTAGTACAACCTCAATTTAGTGATCACAATCTCATACTCGGCCTCTGACCCACAAATATCAATATTAATCCTATGGTGGCACATAGTTTTGGGGGAAATACCATATTTCCCGCTCGGTACAAAATACTACTCCCAGACACAAGCTCAGAAGCGTTAGGAAATCCACCACAAACATCACAAGGGTCTATCATGAAGATCAAATCAAATCTCTTTCTCATTTATCAAATCATAATCAATTTGTGGATTCCTAACTCGATTCAAATCAAATCAATCTTTCTTAATATCAAAATGTATCAATTCATTAAATCATGGCAACATCAATAACTTTGAGAAAATATCAAGACTCATTGTAAAAACTCAATCTCATGAATCAATATACTCAATAATTCAATTTGTCATAAGGAAGCTTAAAGCTTGACACATATCTTGAAAGCACTTGAAATATCAACTCATGGTAGAAATATGAAATTCACAATATTAAATATCAAGTCATAACTTGGGAATAGTAAAATAGTCATGTATAACAAAACTTGAACAATTTATATTCTCATAGTCTCATGATGAAGTAATTTGGGTATAAACCCACTTGCAAAATCATATAAATCCATAATAGAAATCAAAGCTTTGGGCACAAGAACGAAAGGATTGCTCTTGTTCAAAACCCCACATACCTTAATCTTTGAAATTGGATGAATTCTAGTGCTTGAGACTCTACCTGCACTTGTAATAAATGATTCTCGAAGCCCACACTATGAGGAACTTGGTTCTTGAAGAAATCTTGAAGATTTATGGATGATTTTTGAAAAATTAATGTTCTTGAATAAAACCCTAGATATATTTTCTTAAGAGAATTGGAAGAGAAAATGAAGAAATTAGGGTTTGAATGGGGATTCTCATATATATAGGGGCCTCCAAAATATGGGAAAAGACCAAAATACCATTGCAAATGTCCTTTAATTGATGGAAAAAAAATAGCTAACGACATTTGTGACAAGTCGTCACGAAATATCATCACAAAAGGGTGGAATTTATGACTTTCTGCTTAATTTTGACGACATTTTGTGACAAGCCGTCAGACTTGTGACAAGTCATCTCAAAATATGGTCACACAGTTTTCAGGCTGACACGCTGGAGTAAAATAGGCGTAACTTTTCACTCCGATATCGTATTTGGGTAAAATTGGTACCGTTGAAAAGCTAATTCAATTATCTATCTAATGGTGGGTCACAAGATCAAAATTTCTTTGTGTAACAAGAGATATGATCGTTTGAAGTTGACTATGCCAAAATCCTTCTAAAAAATTCAATCGGTAAGGGATGTTTTGATTTACCTAATCGCTAGGACATCTTTGAGGCCTTAATACACATCACCCTTGATCAGAAAACAACCAAAGCACTATAATTTATTTCTCATAAGCTTGAGTCATGGTGGCACTATTGGTTAGAGTTCTCGTGGTATTACAATGTCTCCCCCTTGGAAACATTTGTCCCCGAATGTTGCCAGATAGGCCAAGAACAAGAAAAAAAATATGGACGTATAGATGGAATGACTCACTCAAAGTACTTACTTCACTCTATACCTTCGGATAATATACAAAATGCATGAATTCGTGATGGAAGTAGACACACAGCTGAATCTTTAATAAGAAAGGGGCGGATTTAAGAAGGAATGGTACCTTCTGCTCGCTCCGAACTCATAGAAAAGAGGTGAGGGTACTTGGTTCGCTTATCATCTTCGGCTTCCCAAGTAGCACCCTCAACAGATTGAT
Source organism: Capsicum pubescens (assembly GCA_030864215.1). Classification (NCBI taxonomy): domain Eukaryota; kingdom Viridiplantae; phylum Streptophyta; class Magnoliopsida; order Solanales; family Solanaceae; genus Capsicum; species Capsicum pubescens. The sequence continues at coordinate 82,464,612 of CM061540.1, forward strand.
TTTTCCAAAGCACTTTAACCAAAGGAACTTCTTTGTTCCTTAGCCTACGGATCTGAAAATCCAAAATCTCAACCGAAATCTCCTCGAATGAAAGGCTATCCTGAATATCTAAGCTTTTAGAAGAATCAACCATGACAGAATCACCAATACACTTCTTAAGCATAGAAACATGGAATTTTGAGTGAATGCTAGACAACTCTGCGGGTAAGTCCACCTCATATGCTACTTTTCCAACACGGCTCAGAATCCTGTATGGACCAACATAATGGGGACTAAGCTTTCCTTTCTTCCAAAATCTCTTCACCCCTTTCATGGGTGAAACCTTCAAGTACAAAAAATCATTAACATTAAACTCAAGATCTTTTCTTCTCACATCCGCATCTGACTTTTGATGACTTTGAGCAATTTTCAATCTTTCTCGAATCAACTTAACTTTTTCCATAGCCTCGAACAAAGCATCAGGCCCAATCACAGCTGCTTCTCCTATTTTAAACCAATTTATAGGCGATCTACATCTTCTCCCATACAAATCTTCGAACGGTGCCATCTGAATACTAGCATGGAAACTATTGTTATACGCAAATTCGATCAATGACAAATGCTTATCCCAACTACCTTTGAAATCAAGCGCACATGCCCTCAACATGTCCTCCAAAGTCTGAATAGTCCTCTCAGCGTGACCATCAATCTGCGGATGAAAAGCGGAACTCAAATGAACTTGGGTACTAATACCCTTCTGAAAGGCTCTCCAAAACTAAGAAGTAAATTGAGTACCCCTATCTGAGATGATAGATAAAAAAACTCTATGCAATCTGACTAACTCACGGATATACAATCTAGCATAATCCTTAGTTATATAAGATGAATGCACTGGCAAAAAATGAGCTGATTTAGTCAACCGGTCTACAACAACCCAAATCAAATCATGATGACGACGAGAAGGAGGAAAACCAATTATGAAATCCATATTCACTTTTTCCCACTTCCAAGTAGGAATTCTAAACACTTGCATTACACCACCGGCCCTTTGGTGCTCTACCTTAACCTGTTGACAAGTAGAACACTTTGCCACAAATCCTGCTATGTCTTTCTTCATACCGTTCCACCAATAGATTTCCCGTAAATTGAGGTACATCTTGGTAGCACCGGGATGAATGAAAAATTGTGCGCCATGCGCTTCAGCCATAATTCTCTACCTTAGATCATCAACATCGGGAACACACAATCTACCCTGCAATCTCAACACGCCATCTTCCCCTTGGGAGAAAATCTCTACCTTTTGGTCCTTAACTGACTCCTTCAGTCTGACCAAACTAGGATCCCTGTCTTGCTTCTCCTTTACCTCCGAGACCAAAGAGGACTCGAAACTACTCTGAACTAACATACTTCCTTCAGCGGAATCCAGCAATCTAAAATCTAACGTAGCCAAATGATGCACATCACGAGCCAATTCTTTCTTATCATTCTCTACATGAGCTACACTACCCATAGACAACCTGCTAAGAGTATCTTCCATAATATTGGCCTTGCCCAGGTGACACAACACACTCATATCATAGTCTTTTAGCAACTCTAACCATCTTATTTGCCTAAGATTCAACTCCCTCTGAGTAAACAAATACTGCAGGCTTTTATGATCAGTAAACACATCAACATCAACACCATACAAATAATGTCTCCAGATTTTCAAAGCAAAAACTATAGCTGCTAATTCAAGATCATGGGTTGGGTAATTCTTCTAACAAGGCTTCAACTGTCTAGAGGCATAAGCTATAACTTTACCCCTCTGCATTAACACACAACCCAAACCAACTCTAGAAGCATCACAATATACCACAAAACCATCAGTACCATCGGGTAAAGCTGACACTGGGGCTGAAGTGAGTCGAGTCTTCAACTCCTAAAAACTCTTCTCACAGGCATCTGTCTACTGGAACTTAACTTTCTTTTGGGTAAACCGGATCATGGGAGACGCAATGGAAGAGAAGCCCTCAACAAAACAACGGTAGTAACCAGCTATACCCAAAAAACTCCTAATGTCAGATGGGGAGATAGGTCTAGGCCAATTCTTTACAGCTTCTGTCTTATGGGGATCGACTCTAATACCTTCGACAGAAACAATGTGACCCATAAAAGCAACTGACCTTAGCTAAAATTCACACTTGCTAAATTTAGTGAATAATTGATGATCTCTAAGAGTTTGCAAGACAATTCTAAGATGGTAGGCATGATCATCCTCTCTTTGGGGATACAAAAGAATATCGTCTATGAATACAATGACAAACATATCAAGATATTGCTTGAACTCTTAATTCATGAGGTCCATGAAGGCTGCTGGAGCATTGGTTAACCCAAAGGACATAACAAGAAACTCAAAGTGACCATAACGGGTTCGGAAGGCTGTCTTTAGAATATCACACTCTCTCACTTTAAGCTGATGATAGCCGAATCTAAGGTCTATCTTTGAGTAATAACTTGCACCATGTAGCTAATCAAATAAATCATCGATTCTAGGAAGAGAGTACTTATTCTTGATAGTTACCTTGTTGAGTTGACGGTAGTCAATGCACATACGCAATGTACCATCTTTCTTATGCACGAATAGAACAGGTGCACCCTATGGGAAAACACTGGGTCTGATAAAGCCTTTGTCTAAGAGATCTTTGAGTTGCTCCTTCAACTCTTTAAGTTTTGCGAGATCCATACTGTACGGAGGAATGGAAATAAGCTGAGTGCCGGGAAGGAGATCAAACCCGAATTCTATTTCTCTATCAGGTGGGACCCCTGGGAGATCTTCCAAAAAAACATCAGGAAACTCATTAACAATGCTAACTAACTAAATAGTCGGAGTCTCAGACTTGAGGTCTTTAACTCGAACTAGGTGATAGATGCAACCCTTGGAAATCAACTTCCTAGCTTTGACGTAGGATATGAAATGGCTCTTCGGAGTTACAGAACTCCTGGACCACTCAAAAATGGGCTCGTCAGGAAACTGAAACTTGACCACTCGGGTACGATAATCTATAGACGCACAGCACGAGTGAAGCCAATCTATACCCAGTATGACATCAAAATCAACTATATCTAGCTTAATCAAATCAGCACATATGACCCGATGAAGGAAAGTGACAGGACACTTCTTATACACTCGCTTAGCAATAATAGACTCTCCAACCAGGGTAGAAACCAAAATAGGCTCAGGAATCCCTTCAGGGTCCATCTCAAAATTTACAGCAACCAGAGGTGTCACATTAGAGAAACTCAAACCGAGGTCCATCAATACATACATATCGAAATGAAAGACACGGAGCATACCAGTTACAACATCTGGAGAGTCCTCCTGCTCCTGGTAAGGTGGTATAGCATTGAAGCAATTCTGGCACGACCGCCAGCAGTACTAGAAGAGGCACCTTAAGGAAGAACTGGGCAGACTACGGAAGTGGGGGCACTGGTAGCCTAACTCTGGGGACGAGCATCTCGACTCCCCTGTCTAGCATACGGATAATCTCTAAGTCGGTGGCCCAACTTTCCACAACCAAAGAAACCCTTCTGATCAACAAAACACTCGGCAAAATAATCTCTACCATACTTGGCACATAAAGAAGGACGAGGTATGTTACTTACACTTTCCTGAGACCTGGAAGAGATAGGCATGTTCCCCTTCTCCTGCCTGCTTCTAGGTACGGGAGCACTAACTGAGGAAGGAGCGGGCATAAATGGACGTCTCTGGAATTGAGGGCGGTTCCCTCCATGGAATCTGGACTGACCGAATCCCTGCTGCTCTGATCTAGCTCTTTTATTCCCTCTTACTCTCTCCCTCTCTTTCATCTTATGAGCTTCAATATGTTGGGCATGTATCATCAACAGAGAAAGGTCCATCTCCCTATTAACCATAGCAAATCTATACTCTTTCACAACGTAACTCGACACGTCAGTCACGAACTTGCTCATGATGGTCCTGGAGTCATCCATCATACTAGGAGCATATTTGGATAACTGATTGAATTTAAGACAATACTCCTTAACAGTCATGGAGCCCTGTCTCAAATTCATGAATTCCTCTATCTTTGCTTCCCTCATCTCAAGAGGAAAGAATTTATCCAAGAACGCATTCTGGAATAACTGCCAAGTCATAGGAGCGACATTCTCCCCTCTACTCTTCCTCCACATCTCCACCCAATCATAAGCAATATTTTTCATTCGATAGGCAGCCAATTCAACACTCTCCTCCTCAGTCACGTACATAATCTGGGTGATTTTTCTCACTTTATCCAAGTACATCTGTGGGTCTACACCTACCTTCGACCCATAAACCTTAGGCGGATTCATCCGCATAAAGTCACGAACTCGAGATGCAGCAAAATTATTCTCTTATGGAGGCGGAACAGTAGCCTGGGTATTTGCCTGAGCAATGGCGGTAACTGTCAGGGCTAGCGACTGAAAAGCTGCCCGGAATTCCGCATGAGACAATGCTTGTTCAAGGGATCAATGGGTTGAGGTTGCTCTTTGTTTCTACGAACTCAACAGGGAGGCATTTTCTGCTATAAGAGCGCACGAGTTAATCACAGATAAAGAGACAATTGTAGGCACGATAAACTTTAGAAAGAAAGAAATGACTTTTCCTAAAACGTCCCATAGCCTCTTGCTCATAGATGCGGCGTGGTACAAACCGATGATTAAGACTCTACGTAACGCGGCTTGTCAAACTCCCTAAGACCTAGGACTCATTAAACCTTAGGCTTTAATACCAAGATTTGTAACACCCCAAAATTTCTATCCCGAGACGTCACACGGTGCTTAGGGCTATACGTAGCCCCAAGCTAACCCTCGGAGCCAGAAACTACCTCAAGGAACTTAATTCAACAATAGTCATGCATAATAAAGAGATATATCACATCGGGTTCAAGAGAGATACTAGAGAATACTAAACTAAACAACCAAAGTATATATTGAATGTCTGTACATACCATCCCTCTAGTCTGACAAAGCCTCTATACATCAAAATCAAGGAGCCTTTGGGACAAACCTCCAACTGACTCAACAGTACTGAAAGCCATAACAACAAAATGATGTCACAAGAATATAGGCACGGTCCTCGAACCATGAGGACTCACCACTGAGGAAACATAGTGAGGCACCCGAATATTGCTAACGCAGTTGCGGCTGAGTACCTGAACCTACATTATGAGAAAATATATCCCATAGGAAAATATGTGGGTCAGCACTTTGGAATGTACTGAGTATGTGGGGGTGCATGCAACAATGTAAATATCATCATCAATTTCTTGAAAATATGCATATGTACAATGATGGCTCACTTGGCTTGAGTTAGATTGAAACATACTTTTCATGATCTCATAGTAAATAAATCATATGATAAAAACCTCATAAATCATCATAAACAACTCAACTCTTCAACTCAAGACTCGGAGTGACTCGGTAATTCAAGAAACTCAACTCTTATGGACATGGGAGGTTCTTATAACCGACATAAACTATGTGAGCTACATGGAGTCCAACGTTTTGCCCTCCTAAGGAGAGAACCCCATATTGGCGGGAGCATCGTACTCTTTCCAGGTAGTACAACCTCAATTTAGTGATCACAATCTCATACTCGGCCTCTAGCCCCCAAATATCAATACCAATCCTACGGTGGCACATAGTTTTGGAGAAAATATCATATTTCCCGCTCGGTGCTAAATACTACTCCCAGACACAAGCTCAGAAGCGTTAGAAAATCCACCACAAACATCACAAGGGTCTATCATGAAGATCAAATCAAATCTCTTTCTCATTTATCAAATCATAATCAATTTGTGGATTCCCAACTCGATTTAAATCAAATCAATCTTTCTCAATATCAAAATGTATCAATTCATTAAATCATGGCAACATCAATAACTTTAAGAAAATATCAAGACTCATTGTAACAACTCAATCTCATGAATCAATATACTCAATAATTCAATTTGTCATAAGGAAGCTTAAAGCTTGACACATATCTTGAAAGCACTTGAAATATCAACTCATGGTAGAAATATGAAATTCACAATATTAAATATCAAGTCATAACTTGGGAATAGTAAAATAATCATGTATAACAAAACTTGAATAATTTATATTCTCATAGTCTCATGATGAAGTAATTTGGGTATAAACCCACTTGCAAAATCATATAAATCCATAATAGAAATCAAAGCTTTGGGCACAAGAACGAAAGGATTGCTCTTGTTCAAAATCCCACATACCTTAATCTTTGAAATTGGATGAATTCTAGTGCTTGAGACTCTATCCGCACTTGTAATAAATGATTCTCAAAGCCCACACTATGAGGAACTTGGTTCTTAAAGAAATCTTAAAGATTTATGGATGATTTTTGGAAGATTAATGTTCTTGAATGAAACCCTAGATATATTTTCTTAAGATAATTGGAAGAGAAAATGAAGAAATTAGGGTTTAGATGGGGATTCTCATATATATAGAGGCCTCCAAAATATGGAAAAAGACCAAAATACCATTGCAAAAATGTCCTTTAATTGCTGGAAAAAAATTAGCTGACGACATTTGTGACAAGTCGTCATGAAATGTCATCACAAAAGGGTGGAATTTATGACTTTCAGCTTAAGGTTGACGACATTTTGTGACAAGCCGTCAGACTTGTGACAAGTCATCACAAAATGTCGTCACACAGTTTCCAGGCTGACACGCTGGAGTAAAATAGGCGTAACTTTTTGCTCCGATACCAGATTTGGATAAAATTGGTACCGTTGGAAAGCTAATTCAATTATTTATCTAATGGTGGGTCATAAGATCAAAATTTCTTAGTGTAACAAGAGATATGCTCGTTTGAAGTTGACTATGCCAAAATCCTTCTCAAGAATTCAATCGGTAAGGGATGTTTTGATTCACCTAATCGCTAGGACATCTTTGAGGCCTTAATACACATCACCCTTGATCAGAAAACAACCAAAACACTATAATTTATTTCTCATAAGCTTGAGTCATGGCAGCACTATTGGTTAGAGTTTTCGGGGTATTACATACATATACATTGAATGATGCGTATATATGTGTATATATCTTCTATAAACGTTTATGTTTACCGTATACATGTGTATATATTTTGTAAATTAGTATATAACTATATATATATATATATTGTGGTATATTTTATTTAAAGTAGTAGATATACATTGAATAGAGTGTATATATGTGAATATATCTTCTATAGTTATGTATATTTAACGTATACAAGTGTATTTGTTTTATAAATTAGTATATAACTATATGTATATATATATATATTGTAATGTATATATATTGTAGTATATTTTATTTAAACTTTAAAGTAGTACATATACATTGAATGGTGTGTATATATGTGTAATTGTGTATATGTGTATATATTTTTTCAATTGTAATGTAGTATATACTATATATATAGTGTATATATATTGTTTAAAGTATTTAAAATGAATATAGGTGGGTATATATAGTGTATATTGAATTTTATTTTTTATTTTTGACCGGGTTTAGGTGGGTTTGACCGGATTGGGTTAAGTGGGCCGGGTTTGGGCTATTTTTAAAAATTTTACTGTTGATCCCAGCCCGTCCCGGCCCACTTAACCCAACTCGAACCCGGCTCGGCCCACAAACTGGATAAATTTAATGGGTTGGTTCTGGGTTAACTCAGCCCGGCCCACTTAACACCCTTATTGCAAAGAAAAACCTTTAAAAATGAAGGATTATCATGCAACCCTTTTAGGGTCGCATTGGACCGATCATTTTAAGGTTCTTTCAAATGAAAGATCGTCCTGTCCTAGCCATCAAATTTGTTAGCCCATCAGGCTTGAGCGGGTCGTTGTTACATCTTTACTTATTATTGGTCTTCGTATAAACTATATAAATAACTTTTATAATGAGTGATTTTATTTTTTTGTCTCTCATGAGAATAATCTTGTAAAACTAGTCTCCCTTCTTTTTTTAATATAACACAATTATTAATTTGCCCCTCAACATCTCAAATATTTCTAAAGAACTCCATACTTATTTATCTTTCAACTTTTATTTGTTTTCTTTTTTATTTTCTTTTAATTTTTATCTTTACTTTCGTCTCTCTTTTTTTTTTTAGTTTTTCTCGATCCTTATTTTTTTTCCTTCTCCTCTCAACTTTTATTTTTTCTTAAAAAAAAATCTCTTTTTTTATTTTACTTTGATTTTTCTTTTCTCTTTTTGTTTTTCTTAAGCCTAACTTTTTTTCCTTTTCTCCTCTCAAATTTCTATTTATTCTTTTAATGTTTTCTCCTTTTTATTTATTACTTTTTTCTTTTTAATTTTTTCTCAATCTTTATTTTTGTTTTATCTCATTTTTTATTTTTCTCAATCTTTATTTTTTTTTCTTTTATTCCCCTAACTTCTATATTTTCTTTATTTCTTTATTTTACAAAAAAAATTTAGCAGGTTATTCATGGGAAGTCTAGCTCATGTGGATAAACAGAACTGAAAGTTGGTGAAAGATTTTCACCGTTTGGTTAACCTTGGAGTCGTTTCTTGGACTCTGAGGATAGTGGTGTTGTTGTACAAAAGGTGGCGCAGTCGTCTCTTGCTGCTGAAGTAAAGGATAAGTGAGTGTTGGATCCTGTGTTGATGAGGATCAAAGGTGATGTAGGTGGGAAGAAGTGATGGCCTTCAAGATTAGTGGTATAGAGGTTATGTGTTCCCAATATAGATGATTTGCGAGAGAGGATCTTGGATGAGGCACATGAGTCACGCAATGTTTTTCATCATGGTTCGATAAAAATGTATCATAACATTAAGGAGATGTATTGGTGGAACAATATAAAGCGGGATGTGTCTATTTCATGGATAAGTACATGGTGTGCCAACAAGTGAAAGTTGAGCACATGAGACCCGGAGGATTATATCAAGAAATCAAGCTGCCTATGTTGAAGTGGGAAGTAATCAACATGGATTTTGTTACCAGTCTTTCTTGGTCTCGAAATCAGTTTGATTCGATTTGGGTTATAGTTCATAGGATGACTAAGTCTGCTTACTTTTTGCCAGTGAGGACTAATTTCTCGACTGAGGATTATGCGAGGTTGTACCTCCATGAGATTATAAAGTTGCATGGGGTGCCTATTTCTATCATTTCGGACCGTGGTACGCAGTTTTCATTGCACTTTTGGCAATTATTTCAGAATAATTTGGGGACCAAAGTGAGTCTTAGTACGACTTTCCACCTACAGTCGGATGGGTAAACCGAAAGGACCATTCAAACATTGGAATACATGCTTAGATCTTGTGTGATTGACTATGGTGGTAGTTGGGTTGAGCATTTGCCTCTTATAGAGTTTGCATACAACAATAGCTACCACTCTAGCATTGGAATGGCTTCGTTTGAGGCATTATATAGTAAGAGGTATAGATCTCATATATGGTGGTTCAAAGTTGGAGAGGAGGAGATATTTAGCTCAGATTTGGTTCACCAATCTATGAAGAAGATGAAGGTGATTCGGGATAGACTTAAGGCCGCCCAAAGTTGCTAAAATTCCTATACGGATGTAAGACGAAGGAACTTAGAGTTTGAGGTTGGGGATAGAGTGTTCTTGAAGGTTTCTCCCATGAAAAAAGTGATGCAGTTTAGGAAGAAAGGGAAGCTCAATCCCCGGTATATTGGTCCGTACTTGATTTTGAGAATGGTTGGTAATGTTGCGTATGAGTTGGAGTTGCCTTCTAGTTTGAGTTCCATTCATCCGGTATTCCATGTTTCTATGTTGAGGAAGTGTGCGGGTGATTCGTTACAAATTATGCCTATCAAGGTTATTGGTATTTTGGATTCTCTGTCATATGAGGAGGTCCCTGTTGAGATCTTGGATCAGTAGGTTCGTCAGTAGTGGACCAAGGACGTAGCTTCGATAAAGGTTCTCTGGAGGACCCACAAGGTGATGGGAAGATGAAGAGAACACGAAGTCAAAGTGTCCATCTTTGTTTTCCACTCCGAAAGATCTTGCGTAAGGTATGTGTTGATCTTACCATCTTTGTTTTCTGACTTTGTTAAGGGAAAGATTGATTTTCTTGGTATCTTTTTTTTCTAACTTAGTTAAAGGTAAGAGTAGAGGCGTGTGGGGTCCAAATCATGCTTGTATTGCCTTGTCCCATCATTCTAAGACTAATGATCCAAGCGAGGGAGAATTGAAACACCCTGGGGTTTTGATTTTTGGAAAATTCCTGAGCTTTGAGCTCACTGTCCTTGTAATGACTCACCATATGAGTCGTATAGTATGGGTACGGGTCAGGGAACCGTACTCGTTAGGAGACCAGTGAAGGGTGGTTGGGTTTCTATTTTAGTTATGGTTTGATGGTATGGGTCGTTAGGGGTGGTGACGGTTCATTTGGTCGGTCCCTTAATCAAATCAGTAACTTAGTGACTTGACTTGGCTTTGAGTACGAGTGGCTCAATAAGATCCGTGTGGATAGGGTACGTGTGGTATAGTTGAATTGTATGTTATCCAGTGACAATCCCTTTGGATTCTGTCTTGGGTCTGACTAGACCATACGAGTCGTATGTTCTGTTCATGAGTGTATAAGGGGGAAGGGGTTTAACGAGTCATATGATGGACAATGTATGGGTGTCCAACTCACTGACTTGGTGACGACTCAATGGTTTGAGTCATATGTTATGTTCATGAGTCAAGGGGTCGACTCATAACCACCTGCGGTATTTTTACAGTTTTAAGTTGGGGGCATTCTAGACATATCCCCTTTGTAACTACCTTTGATACCACGACATAAAACACCTGTTAGGACTTCATTAACCTTTTATTCTCAATCAAACACTCTTTAAAATCTCTCTCAATCAAAAAGGTTAGAGTTTCATCAAGACAATCAATTCGGGGCTTTCAAGAGTGATTTTCTCCGTCTTCTTTGGTGTCTGAGGTGTGTTACCCCTCTCTCGTTGTTAATTTACAAAGAGCATGTGTTTAATGTTTTGTTTTCATACTATTATTATGGTTTGACATAGTGGTTGGGGTTTGTTGGAAATTCATGGTTGAATAATATTTGTCATGGTTTAATGGTGTTTCTTTCATGCTTTTAATATGATTTTTATATTGTGGAATGCATGGTTATGATAAATTGATTTAGGGGTACTTTGGATTCCCCCAAATTACTTGGTTATGGTTTTGAAACATATGTGCCCTCAACCTATTTGTTAAAATGCCAATAAGAATGGTTTTCTCACATAGTTTGACTATTCTTGAAACCTTTGCATTGCATAAGAGGTAATGGAACTTAAATTGGTTTGGTTAGTTTAAATGGTTTAGAAAGGCCTTGATGGCCATGATTTTGGTTTAATTAGAAACTTTGGAGTCATCTTGGTTTGATTTGTTTGGTATGGCATAAAAGGATAGACTTGCAAGCTCTAATTTTGGTATGACGATACCAACGGTTAATGCTTAAACAAAAGACTCCTTGGTAAATTATTGGAATGTGTAATATGGGCTTAAAGAGGGTCTAGTATCAAAGCCGTGGAAGGTGGAGGTCCCAAGGGGCACAACACTGGAATCTCACGTTTGCCGATGTGAGGGTGGTCTTGGTAACCGTGTGCATGATGTCACACATATTTTGGGAGATATACTAGTCATCTCAGGAACATTTCTACGGTTGTGCAGCTAACGCGCACTGGGGATCTTTCAATAGGGGGAGATGAACCCATATAGCCCATGGGTGGTTTTAGGATGGTCAAGCTACTCAACCCAGGTTAAGGTTTTAAATGCATACTAAACCCGGTTCCCTTTTTCGCCACGATATATATGTACATAGGTGGTTGCATATGGTTATTTTAGTTGGTTTTGAATGACGGCCTTATTTTATCTTTATCCCTGAGTACATACTAGCGTTCACTCTACTAACCATCTTCGGGCGTTGTATCCCCACGCGACGCAGGAACTAGCTATACTACTATTTCTCCTGCTTAGTGACTTAGATTTGGGGACAACTTTGAGTCAGACTAAAGTGGTGATCTTCCATACTCCTAAAGGCTCCATTTCATGTTATGGACTTTTTTTATTTTTGTTATTTCTTTGGTTTGGTTTTGGCTATGGTCGGGGGCATGTACCGACTGGATATTATTGATTCTGGATAGAGGCTTTGTCAGACAACTATGGGCATAGGCAATGTAGGTATTTGTGACAACCTTGGTATTAGTATTGGCACCGATTGTATATTTGATTGAGTTTGTTGGATTATGAATATAGACTTTATTCAATGTCTTTAAACTATTATTGTTTTGTCTTGTTATATGTTCAGAATTCATCTGATATAGGGTGCAGGGTGGTTATGGTTGGGTATTGGGGGTGGTCTCCATTTTTGTTTGGACTTGAGATGCCCGACACGACTAGGACCAAGTTCGGGTCATGCCAATAATTTTATTCAAGGCTCTGTAGAATATTTCCAATAATTTCCACCCGATGATTCTGTGATTTGGAACATTCATCAACTTCTTCTTGAACTTCAACCATGTCTCGTAAAGTGCCTCTGAATGTAACTGCCTAAAATTATAGATCTCATCTTTCAACTATAGCATTCTAGAGGGCGGAAAAAATTGATCCAAGAATTGTATCCTCAACTTGTTCCACGTGGTAATAGACCCATGAGACAACTCTCCTAACCATAACATTGCTTCACCTATAAGAGAGAATGGGAACAACTTGAGTCGTAGAGATTCTTGACTCACCTTGCATATTATACGAAGTACAAGTCCCCACAAAGTTCATAAGGTGCATATTTGCATCATCAATAAGCAAACCAGCAAACACTCTCTTCAAATTTAGCAACTGGATCATTACGCTTGTAATGCCAAATTTCATTCCTTGGGGTAACTTTAGAGTAATGATAGAACCTATCTATTAGTTCAATATACCAAGATCCTTTTGCAAATCATCATAAACTGGAAAATATTGATGACCTGGTGGTTGAACTCTATTCCTTCTAACTGTATCTCTATCTAATACTACTCGTTGATCTTTCTTCTCCTATCTAGCCCTTTCTTTAGCACGTCGAGAAAGTACTAACCTCACACTTCTTTGGATGTTAATCGAGTAGTGGTTTGCTCAGTAGTTTCTTGAATACCATATGGAGGTGTAACACCCCACATTTTTTAGCTAGAATTCAAACCGTCATTCCTACGCGTATAGACCCAAACCCAATGATTCCTTGTTAATATATATGTGATGATAAATTCTATAGTCTGGGAATACCTTTGAATATGAATTGAGGTCACAAATACCTCCTAAATCAAAGGCGAGTTGAGAACGCTTCTATCGATTAAGTTTGAGCGAACATTTCATCTTAGGTCAACTTTCAATAACCATTACTCCTTGTAGATAATGATTTACGTAGCCTACTATATACCAAAATAAAGATCTTCGAGTCTACTTTCTGATGCAAATGGTTTTACCTTAATCCAAAATCATAGTGGGATGTTATGCTCATTTTACCTCAGCATGTTTATCTGTCAACAAGGTGACGACTTGAGGTGATAGGCCATTAACTAAGTGAAGACTTATCAACCAAGTCGTCAGCCTTAACCAGAATATGATCAACCTCAGCTACAAAGTGATGACTTGAGGTGATAAGCCATCAACTAAGTGATGACTTATCAACCAAGTCGTCACCCTTAAACAACAAGGTTCCAAATCAAACTATGGGTTGACGACTTAAGTTGATAAGCTATCAACTAGTTGATAAGCTATCAACTAAGTCATCAACTAAAAATTTCAGCAATTCTTATTCAGCTTCAAAGGGGTATTTTAGTCTTTTCCCTTACCCTAAAACCCTACCCCACGACTTAAAACATGGTTTAAATGCCATTGTCCCATTATTATGTGAGTTTCTCATCTCCTAATACTATCCACTCTCAAGAACAAGAAAAAAATTAGGGTTTCTTTCAAGGCTAGAATTCAAGCTAATTCAAATTCTCTTTCATAAAAAAGGTATGCGGGACTATCCTAAACCTCTTGGGCATGGATTTTACTGTTTTTGAAAAAGCTTTAAAGAATATATATGTCTGAAAATGAAAATTGATTTTATGATTTTAATGAACATGTATTGAAAATCTTATATCTTGATGAAGTATTGTGGAAATAGTGTTGTGATATCCTAAACTTGAGATGTTTTTGTGTGATTATGTGATATTAGAATTGTGAAGTTAAAAAAGAGCATGGGATATGCAATTTCCTCTTTTATTATAAAATTCCTTGATATTACATGTTGTGAATCAATTTTTGCAAATTGCTAAAAGTCTTGAGTCTGTTGGTGAGATGATATTTATAAATTATACTATTTTATGGGATAATAAGAAGGTGTTTTACTTGTTTTACAAAAGATCAGGCTTTTCATTACGAATGGTTTCAAACTTGATAGAAAAGGGTGACCACCGTAGATAAAGTGTTGAAGAGAGAATTGTTTGACTATCAACGTTTTTGAAATATGAACTCATGCTAATTAGTAGATCTTTTGGGTGGTCAATAATATCTTTTGAAATGATAAGAGGGCAGTAGAGTTGTGATAAGGCTTGCAAGCCTGGGTATGATGATACTCTTTTTGATGTGCCTGAAATAGAATAAGCGAGAAAAAATTATAAGAAGAGGATATGTTTTATAGAGTTTAAAATTGGGCTTAAGAGAGTTAGATGGTTACCCGAAGAAGGCACGAGATATATGAATCATTGCCCAAAATCATAATTTGCCAACACAGGTTCATGTTGCCCGAAAAGGGAATTTTACGCTGGTGATGACCCTGTGGCATAGTAGAGATGTAAAGACTCCAACCCTTGCGGCAAACTTGGGTTGAGGTCTTGGCCGTCAGTCAAGGGAGGATTCCATATAGCCCATGGAATTACATATTGTAAGGTGTATCATCTAGCTCAAAAGAAAATAAAGAGTAGAGACATGATTCGAGGAATGTGTTTTGAAAGATTTAGATTATGCCCGTGTGTTTTCAACTATTTTAAGATGACATATATTTATGAAACTCCCTCACCTATGTTATACATAAATGTATTTTGTTTTTGGATTATTCTGTGTACCAGTATATTTGTATTGACCCCCTATATTTCAAGATCTGAGGCTCATTCCCGGGGTCCCGCTAAGCAGTAGATCATTGTCGGACGTTTGGAATTGGTGAACCTCCTTTATTTCGGAAGACCTTATCTCATGTGTTGTTTTCATTTGGACTTGGCTTATGATACGACCGAGGGCTTTTTCCCATTTTTAGACAGATGTTATTTTCAATTGTTAGTAGAGATTTTGCAGATATGTGTTAGATGGTTTTTGGGTCTTATTGAACTTAAGCCCGTATTGTTTAGTTGATGAAATCAGATGACCATGTTTCCATTTTGTATTTCCGTATTTTATATTTTTATGACCTATGCATATGATTGACATCTAGAAAAGGGCTCTCGAGCCTTCATAGTTTGGGATGCCCATTGCGGCTAGGGCCTCGGCTCGGGTCGTGATAGGAGATGGCCAATTCAATGCAGTTGGGTCATCATGAACCCCTTCCCATAGGGCTCCTTAATCATACTCTTCTACTCTCTCTATCTTATGATTCTGTCTATGGTATATTCAATCTTAGCATCAAATAAAATTTGGGATTTCCTTGACTTCAAGTACTGGGCATACACTGGCGTGTGCCCTAAAAATCGTAGTAAACTGAAAATCAACAAACAAAACCAATAAGTTCAAAAACATTAATCAATCAATTCGTATCCATATTCCCTAGCATCAGCGCCAAAATTTAATGTCGCCCAAATTTGTTTTACCTCGCATTTTTGGGTTAGTCTTTGAACCTTTGTTTCTACGTGAATAAGCTATGATATAAATAACTCCCATGCAAATATGAGTTTCATGATCTTTATCCTCATGTTTGATTTGCTTTTGAGGTGAAAAATGTTCATAAGAATCACTTAGAACAAAGTTGAGCTTAGAGCCTTTGATTTTCCAAAGTTTGGCATTCAATTGTACAAGGATCTACTTTAAATATATATATCTTTTTATATACGTAGAATATTTTAGCTCAAGACCGACAGAATTGTAGATAATTGAATTAGCTTTCCAACGATACAAATTTTGCCAAAATTCAATACCCGAGCAAAAAGTTATGGCATTTTTCGTGTGAGGCAGTAAGCCGACGAGATAGCGACGCGTCGACCAGCACGTTATGGAATTTTTCACACACTAATTCAGTTTTTAAAGGGTCTAGGGGTACTTTGGTCACTTTCCGTCACCCAAATCCGCTCATAACACTTAATTTCAGCCCTCAAAAGCAATATACACTCAATTATTTATCTTTTCTCTCAAAGAAAAACCCTAGCCTCCTCAAGAACACCAAGAACATTAATTTTTCTTCAAGAAAAGCAAGAACTCAAGTTTCCTAATTCAAGAATGCTTTCAAGATTGTGTTTCCCCTTCAAGATTAAAACTTTAAGGTATGTGGGAGTTCATCCAAGGGTCCTCTTTCACCCATGGAGCCCAAAAACTCTTTTCTTTTAATTAAAGAATGAATTTTTCATTATTATGGTATTTTGTATGTTTAAGAAAGATTGAATTTAATGTTTTCATGGTGGTTTAATCCAAATCTACCAATGTATGATTCCATGAGAGATTTTAAATTCCTCATGCTATGAATTTGAATTTTCAATATTTTATTCAAGTAAATTCCATGATGGAACCTAAATTCATGATGTTTAGAAATATTTCCAAGTTTTAAATTCATGTCTTCCACATGTTTGATGAAATTCCCATATCATGTTAAGTTAATTTCAAAATGAATCCCCAAATTATGAATTTTGCCATGTAACTCTATTATTCCTTCATGATTAAGAAATTCTTATGTTAAAGTTATGGACTTTACATGTTTTGATGAAATACCCATGTCCTATTTCAAGCGAATTACATGTGAATTTCCAATTCATGATTTTAGTTGTGTAATCGAGTCCAGGGGATATTCAATACCCGAAAATCTAACTGTTCACCTGATACGCCCAAATTACAACTCTCTTATGAGAGAGTAAGCGGTTGCTGTCAAATATAGAACCCAACTAGGTTGAGTGTCGAATCCCATAGGGAATACCGTGTTCACTAAGTATTGTGATTGTTATCAGACAGTTGATCAAAGGTTCCTGAGTAAAAAGGGTTTTGATTTATGAATTATATCCTAAATAAATTGTAACAGAGTTGTTCCAACTAATGATTCTTTTTGCAAGTAGTAATTCAATGATATTAAACAAACTAGAGTTATGGTTACCAAGATGCTTAAACAGTTAGGGTTGTGATTCACTTTTTAGTTTCAATTAGTAACTTCAATTGCAAGAGTAGCTGAATCCTATTGTTTACCCATTAGTTTCTCAACCTAAATGGATAATTTATCCTTTAATTTTCTCAAACTTAAGAATGCATTGATTATTCAACTATTTTCTCATATAGGTTAATCATGTTAAGGTATTTGCCATTAATCCAAAGGTTAAAGCCTCTAGATTCTATGTAAACCTTTTCTTTTCCCAACAAACACTTTTCTATTTGAACAAGTGATGTTCTTGGGCTCACCTTTCAAGTTTGCAACCAAGAAAAGTCATTAAAATGAAGAAAAGTTTATGCAATATAAATTACCCATGGAAATCAATTAGAATCACAAGCCAAATCAGTTTTTCACATCAAGGCTCCCATAACCCTAGTTATAGGAGCTTAGCCACACATCTCCATAGAAGAAAGAGAAAAATTCTTTGTATTATTCATAAATAAATTCAGAATTCACTTACAAAAGTTACAAGGATTATTTCTTGAATCTTCAATAGAAATGAAATGATTAGATCCACCAGTTTTGCTTAATTCACAGAATACTACCTTATAGAATTTCAAAGATGAAAAAATAAGGTAACAATATCCAAGATAAAAGATATAAAACCCTAACTGGTATTTATATGTTCCCAAGTATAGAAGATTTAAAATTTAAACTCGAAAAAAGTCGCGCCCAAGTTAACGGCCTGACTGACGGTCCGTCGCACGGGCCGTCATTTGATGTCCAAAAATACCAGGTTCTATTTAGATCTGATGGTTATGTTGGCAGACTATCGCTGGACTGACGGTCCGTCTCCTTAGCCGTCGCTGGGTCTTCTGAAATCCTAAATTCTGGTTAAGCCTGACGGCCAAGTTGGCGGACCGTCGCAAGTCTAATGGTCCGCGATGGTCCATCACTTGGACAGTCGCCGAGGTCACTTGGTTTCTTAATTTTGTCTTGTTCTGGAGGTCACCCTGGCGGTCCGTCGCATGGCCGACGATCCGCCAGTTTGCCCGTTAGAGGTATTTTTATGTTATTTTTCCATGTTTCCTCTGTGGTTTACTCCTTATCCTGAAAGCACTCAAATCCAGTGTTAAATACAACTTTAGTTTCTTGAAAACACATAATTTTTCCAAGAAAAAAATGCAAAATATTCTGTCAAAAGTCGGAACATCAATACCCTCAACTTAAGATAATTGCTTGTCCTCAAGCAACACAGCACTAAATTGCAAACAAGAACAATACAATGACTGGCAATCAACTATTGAACTAGACTTAGTACAACTATTCACTCTTCATTCACACATATGTGCTCAACACGTTAAGATCTACAACCGACATTTATTCAATATCAGCACACACACAATCATTGGGACCATATCCTACAGAGACTAGCAATACTATGTAAAACTCAAGTTGCTCTCACCGCAATGAAGTCCACCGTTCATTATCTCTTGTGGACATAATCTAAACTGTCACACTCAATAAAGAAGTTACAAGCATAGTCTACATACCCATAGGCTTTCCCTTACCATCTAACGCTCCCTTATAGTTGATTCGCCAAGATCAAGCAGGTCTTTTTCAGGTTTGTAAAGAGGCTTCGGGATAGGTGAGGATAGATTTTGGTAAAAGTGACTCAACATACAGACATAACCCTCTTTTCCCTTGCATTCCTACTCACCCAATCTACTATTCTACCAGCTCATTTACAACTTCTATTATTCAGCCTCATTTTGACATAACCGTTTTTTTAACAAACATCAGCCACCCTCAACTTATGCTGATGCAATCAGTTAAGGTGCACAATATCTTGAATAGATCAGGGCCAAATGCTTTCAAAATTAAGTTCTAAACCAACCTTTCGTTAGATGCTCAACATCTTGACAATAGTCACCCTCAACTTAGGTGTTTTGCCTGAGTTAAGGTGCACAATATCCAATATTGGACCAGGGCCAGAGTTAGGTGCTAACACTCTAAAGATACTCAATTTGAGTTATTGGTGATGAAGAAAACTACTACAAGCTCAAAAAGGTTCAAATATGGAAAATGTTTTTTGGTGGTGTTAATTATTTTGGTTAAGTGGACTAAATGTACAAAGAGGCCTGCTATCCTCCCCTATTGAATCAACTACAAGAAAACCTCAACGAATTGGGCAAGTTCTAGGTACTATACAATGAAAGAATTAAAGACAAATCCTCGCACACACAGAGGCAACTGAGTTAAACTTATTCAACTGCTCTAAGGATTTCCATCACATGATTTATGCACATCTCACATATTAATGTCAGTTACAGAATCACTGAAGGTTGCTCACATATGTCAAATGACTAGAGTAAATAATCGCATATACATTCTCACAGCCTTATGCGAATATCACTCATCATTCATATATACAACAAGATGCCGAAATAAAAGACACTTTTATTTTATAAATAGACATAACTAACGGAACTTAGGAAAAGAAAAATATAATCCTAAACATAATCCTAAACATGCCGATTCTACTAAATAGCACATGGGAGAAAAATACTTCGGAAACACAACCCCCCATGGTACAAGTACACCACCCCCATAGTATAATACATGTTTTATCCTCAAATACATAAAATTTTAAGTACAGAGGAGGGGAAATACTTGCAATGCCTCTTATTCATCTGAGGCATCTGTGAAATGTGGTGAGGCTCCAGTGTTCTCACATGTTGCAATGTTGACCCCCATGGTGGTGGGAGTACTCATATACTCTCCCTCCGAAATCGGAGGTATCACACCCCGGACTGGGTCTGAAGTCGGCCCCCTAATCGGGGCAAAACTGGTAGACACTTCAGCCATTTCATCTTCTACCTTCTTCCTTATTTTCTCTTCATCTCTCCTAAATCTTTTTGAGGCTTTCTTTAGATCATAATATTCGCGTTCCTCCGGCATCATTGCTTCTCTCTTTCTTCTCTTTTCATCTTTCTTTTTAGCACGTTCATTTACCTGTTGCTTTCCCATGTCTTTTAATGGTCTTCCCATCAGATCAACAATGCCTTCATCTTCATCACTCATTACCAAGGCCGGATAAAAAATAGGTTGTTTTAGCAGCCTGCTCTTCAATTCTTCGATGTCAGCTTGTGTTTTCTTAAACTCTACCATGAACTTAGCCAAGTCTGGTATGGGCATTAAATCCAGCCTTTTGTTGATTCGCTCTTCCATATGATCCATCCTCATCTGAATGTCTTGGAATGGACGGATTGCCTTAGCTACAATTCTATCAGCAAAAGGCTTAAATTCTGCAGCCCAAGTGTCCAGCTGCCTATTGAATTACTTTTGTAATTTCACAGACTTGGAAAAGTTTTCCTGCTTCAACCTATATTCTGTAAATTCTTCCCCAGCCATTGGTGGTGCAGATTCTGACCCTGCAGACATACTTGATGGAATATAATCAGGTGGTACGTAAGTGGTAATCGATAATGGCATACCTATTGGAATTTTTGAGGTATCTAGGGCTGGTGCTGACTGAGTCTTATAGGCTGGAGGTTTGGTGACCCTCATTTTAAACTTTGAGTCATCCTTGGACTTTATAATATCCTATCTATATGTCACCTGGACCTCATTATCTATCTCATGAATCAAAGGCATACCTGTCTGCCTGCATAACTTCATGATTAAACACGGGAATGATAGTGCGTAGGCCACCTTACATGCTCTCACGAATAGCTCATCGACAATGATCTGACTGAAATCAATCTCCAGTCCTGAAAGTAAACTAGCAAAAAACACAACCCGATGACTATCCAGATTACCATTACTTCCAGTTAGCATAAGTCTTAATCGAACCACAGCCCACCAAAACTTATCTCTAAAGCTGAGGAAAGACTTTTCTATGTGCTCACGTGGGTTTGTCGCCCAAGAAGGATTACCATTATCAGTCGACAACCCAGCCAACCAAGGTCTTTGGGCGGATGCAAAACGCAGACGGAACTCAAGTTCTGGAATAGTAGGTGGGTCTTCATAGTCTGGCCCAAACAACATCCTGTTGATTGTTCGGGATGAGATTCAATATTAACTCCCAAACTAGAATTGACTCCCTGTTCGGCAGATCTGAAATCTTCGAGCCTTTTTGAACATCCTTTTCTGCCAACACCAAATAGTTAGCAAAGAATTCCCTAACCAAATTCGGCTGATATGAAATAGGTGGCTTGCTCATCTAAGCCAACTCATACTCATTGAACCGGCGCTCCAATTCGAGGTACACGTGTAACTTAGATATCACTATCTGGTATTCCTCAGAGAATGGTATTTTGATTATCCTATTTGCCATCGGTGTCAGTTCATCATAAAACTTGTCCCTTGATCCCTCGAGTTGCTATCTGATGGCCTCCCTTATTTGAGGGTCCTTACGTCTGATCAAGTTGGCATCCTAAGGATCAGTCTTCACATCAGTCGTTTTATTTTGTGCTTCCAAATTGGTAGCCTTAATTTCGGACTCAACTGGCTTTGGATAAGATGTAACTACCCTTGCCTCATCGTGGCTCGAGCTTGTACTGCTAGTTCTACTCTTACTCTCCTCTTTAGACTGGAAGAGTGTAGAAAGTGTCAGATCTCTTTGGTGAGTGTTGAAGGTTGGTGCCTCCTCGCTCCTGGCAGGTTTGCCTCATCCTCTTTCCCGACCACCACCTCTGGTCAATGGGAGTTTTCGTTCCATAATGCCTACAACAGATAAAAGGAATCAGTTGGCAAGTCAAACAAATGGAAAATAGTAAAAAATATGGCTTGATGGTCATCCCGATGGTCCGTCAGTGTTGTGATGGTCCGCCGGTCTGACCGTCAGCCTTAACCAGTGAATCAATTATTTCAGAGGCTTGTGATGGGCAAACTGGTGGTCCGTCGGGTAACTGACGGTCTGCCAAGTTGGTCGTCACCCTTTATCCAGTGAACAATAAACTGGAAGTTAGTGTGACGGTCCATCCGGTGGTCCGTCGAAGTAGCGATGGTCCACCAAGAATGTCTGTCGGCAACCCCTTCAGTACAAAATTTCTTTTGGGCATTTTTTTGAACACCTGGTAGACATCTTTTGATTAGCAACATTATAATGACATTAATTCAATACTTAGATACAAATTTTCCTATTTCAAACACCTGAGTTACTCAAACTTTACCCAAAATATAGTTTACCAGGGTTCAACACTCATTTCATCCACAACGAGGCAAGAGAATAGAAGAAGATGAATTTCCCT
This sequence comes from Capsicum pubescens, assembly GCA_030864215.1. Classification (NCBI taxonomy): domain Eukaryota; kingdom Viridiplantae; phylum Streptophyta; class Magnoliopsida; order Solanales; family Solanaceae; genus Capsicum; species Capsicum pubescens. Next base: position 82,487,162 of record CM061540.1, read on the forward strand.
TTTAGAACTCTTGAAATCATCACACAACTAATCTCATCAATGAAACAAAAGAGAGAAGTGTTATGATCAAACCTTGATTTTGCAGTAACTTCTCTCTACTTGCTTGCAACTTTAGAAAATCAAACTAACTTAAGACTCTAGTAAGTGATTTCAAGTTTGGTTGTGATGAAGTGAAAGAGAGGGGTACTGTTGTTTAAATAGAGAGAAAAAGAAGAGGGAGAGTCCTTTAGAATAACTGATTCTTTAAATACAGAGGGAGTTAAACAGTTTCAGAATTTGAAAAGGTGGCAACGTATGTAACCACTTGTTTTTATCCTTTAAAAAACGTTTGGGTCAGTTTTTTGTGCATTAAATAGTATTTTAACATAGACCGACTCGACCCAAAATTAGGGTTTCATTAACGGCTAACCTGAAGGTCCGTCAGGTTTGCGATGGTTCACCAAGTTGACCATCATAGCTTACCAGAAACTGGGAAACTCTGCTTCAATGTGATGGTTGATCTGACGGTCCGTTGAGTATCCGACGGTCCGTTGATCTGTCCGTCAGGTTGTTCCAGTGTCCCAGAATTTCAGCTTCAATCTAACGGTAGATATGATGGTCCGTTAAGCTTGTGACGGTCTGTCAATCTCTTCGTCGACCTCCTTTTCAACAGTGAACTCCTTCTTTTCTATATTTTCAATCCTGCACACTTCACAAACACATCAAAAATACACAAAATACCAAATAAACTCTAGCTATGCTTACAACAACACTTTGTGGGTTGCCTCCCACTAACGCCTGATTTAATATCGCGGTACGACTCAGTTATCTCGATTACTCAGACTTTATCGAGATAGATAGTAGTTTTGCACTTTATCGAGTCCATTGGACCGATATACAACTTCAGTTGTTGCCCATTCACTTTGAAGACGCTTTCGTCTTTATTTGTTAGTTCAACTACACATGACGAGTAGACTTAATTAACTTGAAATAGACCCGACCATTTTGATTTAAGCTTATCTGTGGACCCGACCATTTTGATTTAAGCTTACCGGGAAACAACTTCAGTCTGGAGTTTAAGATAAGCACCCAATCACCCTTTTGAAAGTCTCTTTTTAAAATCCTTCGGTTATGGTACTTTTTTATCATCTCCTTGTAAAGATCTGCCCTTTCATACGCACCGAGACGGAACTCATCCATCTCATTCAGCTCTCCCAGTCTCAACTGCACTGCCTCACTCTAATTCAAATTCAGCCTCCTAAGTGCCCACGATGCCTCATGCTCTAATTCAATTGGCAAATGACATGTTTTTCCATAAACCAATTGGTACGGTGACATGCCGATGGGTGTCTTGAAAGCTGTTCTGTATGCCCATAAGTCATCATCCAGCTTCCTAGACCAGTCTTGTCTACCAACATTCACTATTTTAGCAAGGATGGCTTTGATCTCTCAATTTGAAATCTTCACTTGCCCAGTAGTTTGTGGGTAGTATGGAATTGCTACATTTTGTTGCTTAACACCATACTTTGCTAAGGCAGCTCAAAATAATCGGTTGCAAAAATGAGATCCACCATCTCTTATAATGGTGAGTGGCACCTCAAATCAAGAGAAGATGTTCCTTTTAAGGAAAACAACCACTCTCTTCCCTTCGTTGTCAGCCAAAGCAATGGGTTTAACCCATTTTGATACATAATTAATAGCTACTGGAATGTATTTTATCCCATATGAGCTGACAAAAGGCCCCATGAAGTCGATGCCCCAAACGTCGAATAATTCTACTTCCATCATTTTTGTCAAAGGCATTTCATGGCGCTTGGAGATTGACCCGTGCCTCTGACATTGGTCATATCTTCTCACGAACTCATAAGCATCATTGAATAAAGTCGGCCAATAGTAACCACTTTGCAGAACCTTTCGAGCAGTACGATCACATACATGGTAACCTCCAACTGGGGAAGCATGACATGCATCCAAGATACTCAACATATCTACTTCTGGAACACACCTCTTAATGATATTATCAGCACATCACCGAAACAGATACGGCTGGTCCCAAAAGTAATGAGTCACGTCATGGAGAATCTTCTTTCTTTGATGAAAAGAAAGATTCTCTGGAATCACCTCACTTACCACATAATTTGAAAAATCTGCATACCAAGGTATCTTTTCCAGAACAGCAACGAAGATTTCCTCATCCGAAAATGCATCATTAATCTCCAATTCATCTCCAACTGCTTGCTCCCCTTCCAGCCTAGACAGATGGTCCACAACCTGGTTTTCACAACCTTTTAGATCTTTGACTTCGAAGTCAAATTCTTGAAGCAGCAGCACCCATCTAATCAACCTTGGTTTCGCATCCTTTTTCGCCGTCAAATATCTCAAGGTTGCGTGGTCAGTGTGGACCACCACCTTGGTTCCTAGAAAATAAGCTCGAAATTTTTCAAAAACATAGACCACTACAAGAAGTTCCTGCTCAATAATGGTGTAGTTCTTTTGGGCTCCATTCAATTCTTTGTTTGCATAGTAGATAGGATGAAATAATTTATCCCTCTTTTGGCCAAGTACAGCCCCAAGTGTAACACCGCTTGCATCACACATAATCTCAAATGGTTTTGACCAATCCAGTGCAACAATAATAAGGGCGTCAACTAACTTCTCTTTAAGGCATTCAAATGCCTTCAAACAATCATCATCAAAGTTGAACTTAGCCTCCTTCTCCAAAAGCTTGCAAAGTAGATTTGCAATTTTTGAGAAATCCTTTATAAATCTCCGATAGAAGCCCGTGTGACCAAGGAACCTACGCACTTTTTTTACTGAAATAGGAGGTGGTAGCTTCTCAATGACCTCGACCTTAGCTCAGTCGACCTCAATCCCCTTGGCTGAAATTTTGTGCCCAAGAACAATGCTCTCCTTCACCATGAAGTGGCATTTCTCCCAATTAAGCACAAAATTAAATTCTTCACACCTCTACAAGGCTCTACTAAGATTCACCAAACAAAGCTAAAAAGAATCACCTACCACAGAAAAGTCATCCATGAACACCTCCAAGGTGTCTTTAACCATATCTGAGAAAATAGACATCATGCACCGTTGAAAGGTTGCGGGTGCATTACACAATCCAAACGGCATCCGCTTAAATGCAAAAGTACCATACATGCAGGTGAATGTCATTTTATCCTGATCCTCCGGGGAAATAGAAATCTGATTATAACCAGAATACCCATCCAGAAAATAGTACCAGCCTCTTCCCGCCAACTGATCAAGCATTTGATCCATAAAAGGCATTGGGAAGTGGTCCTTTAACGTCCACGAGTTGAGTTTTTGATAACTCATGCAAACTTTCCACCCAGTGATAGGTCTGAGTAGTATCAACTCATTCTTCTCATTCGCTACAACAGTCATACCCCCTTTCTTGGGTACACATTGTACAGGACTTACCCACTTGCTATCAGAAATAGATATACATCTCTTGCATCAAGCCATTTGATGACTTTCTTCTCAACTACCTCTTGCATAGGCAGGTTAAGACTTCGTTGATGCTCAATTGTTGGTGTGCAGTCCTCCTCCAATTGAATTTTATGAGTACAAATACCTGGAGGGATGCCAATAATATCCGCGATAGTCCATCCTATCGCCTTTTATACCTCCAAAGCACCAAAATAAGTGCCTCCATATGCTGCTCACCCAAATCAGCCACAATGATGACAGGTAGAGTGTTACCACTGCCTAGAAACATATATTGGAGATAGCCTGGCAATTTCTTCAACTCCAACACCGGTGGCTCCTTAATAGACGGCTTAGTCGGTGGTGTTGGGCAATTTTTAAGATCCAAATCAAGCTTCTTGGGAGCATAACAGTATGATCCCACTCCCGATAAAGCACAAACAGTCTCTTCATACTCTTCAATGCCTTTACTATCAAAATTCATCAGAACTGCAGCTATGGGCTCAACTGCAAATTTCTCCTCTATCGGCACTTCCTGCTCATCCTCGTAATAAACATCAACAATAAAGAACACACTCATCTCCTTATGCTGCATCATAGATTGACACACATCAAATCGTACCACTTTACCATTTAACTTGAATAAGAGCTCATTAGCTTACAAATCAATAAGCACACTTCCAGTTGCAAGGAAAGGTCGACCCAAGATTATGGGAACCTGAAAATCCACCTCGCAATCCATAATAACAAAGTCTGCGGAAATTATGAAAATGGCTACTTTTACTAGAACATCATATAATATTCCCACAGGCTGCTTCACTGATCTATCCACCATCACAAGTCGCATGTTTATGGGTGTAGGATCCCCAAAATCTAACTTCTTATAAACAGTTAGCGGCATCATATTAATGTTTGCTCCCAGATCACATAAGGCCTTAGCAAAATCAAGAGACTCAATAATACAAGGGATGGTGAATGCTCCCAGGTCTGCCTTCTTCTGCACCAAGGATCTTGTAGAAATAGAAAAACAATGGTAAAGATTATCCACCAGTTCATAGCTTGCTGCTCTCTTCTTTATCACAAGATCCTTCATAAATTTAGCATATCTTGGCATCTGCTCAAGTGCCTCTACCAAAGGCATATTCATTGTTAGTTGCTTCAACGTTGCCATAAATTTACTAAACTTTGTATAGTTAGCCTTTTTTTTCAATCTATGAGGAAAGGGAGGTGGAGGTTTTGGGAGAGTAGTCACCACTACTTTTTTTTTCTTGTCTTTCTCTTTTTCTAACTCATCAACCTGTTGATGATTAGAAGAAATGCCAATATCATCCAGTTTCTCATACTCTACTGGATAACTTTATTCATGCTTAATATCTTCTTTGATCACCTCTTCAATCACATTTTTGCCCACAGAAGGGCCTGATAATACCTTACCACTCCGTGTGGTAACTGCCATGCAAGAGACATCATTATGAGGATTCTGAACTATATCACTTGGCAAAGTTCCGCTCTTTCACTAATTTAATACTGTTAAGAGTTGGCTCATTTGCTGCTCTAACTGTTTGATAGAAGTAGAGTGTGAGTTTACCAACTGACTCATGGAAGACAAATCACTCTTCATAGTAGTCACCCCAGAGTTGGTAGCCTCAACACCTTTTAATAGTTTATCTGTCATGTCCTCCAAGGAAATTTTTCCAGATCTTGTCGCCGCATTATCTCGACTTTCAGGTGGTACATATAGTCCACTCCTGTTATTTTTGCTCTTCCAATTTCCTTGATCCCTATCCTTAAAACCAGCCTTGTCATAATAGTTTTGACCTTGATTTCCTTGGCTATTGCCTCGAAAACCCCCCTGATTATTTGGATAGTTTGCCTCTTCTTCCGAATCAGAGTCAGCTCTACCTTGGGATGTAAAAAATTTCACCTTCTCCATTTTTCCAGATAACAAATGTTTAATCAGTAAATCCATCTGCGTCTTCAAGTGTGCCATATCCTAATCATGTTCCTACTCTTTTTTGTATTGCTTTGCATTCATACAACAGACACAGTAGGGCTTGCTACCACAGAATCTCTGGTATGCTAAGCTCTACTTTGTTTGGTCATCCTATCGAGCATCTCCAAGGCTTGTGGAAAAGTGAGATCCATAAATGATCCTCCTGTAGCATTATCCACAACTGGCTTCGTAATAGAGTTTAAGGCCCTATAGAGAGTCTCCATCAAATGAATATCCATCATATTAAGATTCGAGCATTGCATCAGCTTCTTCTTAAACCTGTCCCAGATCTCGTGAAAAGCTTCGGTTGGAAGTCCACAAAAGTTTTTGATCTCATCCCTCAACTGTACCCTCCTGGAAGGTGGAAAGAACCTTTCTAGGAAAGCCTCTTTCAACTACCTCCAGTTGGTTATAGAATAGGGATTCAGTTCATTAAGACATAATGTGGCCTCCCCAGACAGAGACAACGAAAACAAACACAAGTGGATAGCATTCTGACTCACTCGTGGGTTATAAAAAGACTTGAAAATGGTGACAAAGTTCGCCAAATACATGTTAGGATCATCTCCTGGTGATATTAAGATGAAGGAGTTGAATTATCATGCTGGTGATATTAAATTTAGCTCCAGGTGCTAGAGGTGAAGGAATAATAGCTCCGATTGCACCTGCTCCATCCATTCCATCCTCATCATCGCTAAGATCAAATTAAACCAGCTGCCAATCCTGCCTCACCCTAAAGGGACATTAAACCAACTGTCGATCCTGCCTCGCCCTGAAGGGACATTTCTATTTACATTCTGATTCACTGGTGCAGCCACATTCTCTGCACGCCTTGGGTTGAAAGGATCTAACAAATAATCACCCCCCAAATCATCATCATTAGGATTAGGATGACGCATCGGTTGGCCATCATTCTACTGATTAAGTTAAGCTCTAGCCAGAGCAGCTAGTCTTTTCACATCTTGGGGGTCTGCCATTCTGCCAATCAACTACGGTTCCATATGTACTGGTAATAACGGTGCACCCGATCTTCGTGTACTTGGCATACACAATAACCACCCTGAACAAAACCAAAAACAACAAAAAAAGGTAAAATTTAGGAAATTTAACCAAAGGTCAATTAACAAACACAAACTTAATTAACAACCGTATTCCCCAGTAACGGCGTCAAAATTTGATACACCCAAATTACAACTCTCTTACGAAAGAGTAAGTGATCGCTATAAAATATAGAACCCAACTAGGTTAGGTGTTGAATCCCACAGAAAATACTGTGTTCACTAAGTATTGTGATTGTTATCAGACTATTGATCAAAGGTTCCTGAGTAAAAGGGGTTTTGATTTATGAATTATATCCTAAATACATTGTAATAGAGTTGTTCCAACTAATGATTCTTTTTGCAAGTAGTAATTCAATGATATTAAACAAACTAGAGTTATGGTTACCAAGATGCTTAAACAGTTAGGGTTGTGATTCACTTTTTAGTTCCAATTAGTAATTTCAATTGCAAGAGTAGTTGAATCCTATTGTCTACCCATTAGTTTCTCAACCTAAATGGATAATTTATCCTTTAATTTTCTCAAACTTAAAGAATGCATTGATTATTCAACTATTTTCTCATGTAGGTTAATCCTGTTAAGGTATTTGCCATTAATTCAAAGGTTAAAACCTCTAGACTCCATGTAAACCCTTTCTTTTTCCAACAAATACTTTTCTATTCAAACAAGTGATGTTTTTGGGTTCACCTTCCAAGTTTGTAACCAAAAAAAGTCATTAAAATGAAGAAGAGTTTATGCAATGTAAATTATCCATGGAAATAAATTAGAATCACAACCCAAATTAGTTTTTCACATCAAGGCTCCCATAACCCTAGTTATAGAAGCTTAGCCACACATCTCCATAGAAGAAAGAGAAAAAGTCTTTGTATTATTCATAAATAAATTCAGAATTCACTTACAAAAGTTACAAGGATTAGTTCTTGAATCTTCAATAGAAATGGAATGATTAGATCCACCAGTTTTGCTTGATTCATAGAATACTACCTTACAGAGTTTTAAAGATGAAAAAATAAGGTAACAATATTCAAGATAAAAGAAATAAAACCCTAACTGGGTATTTATATGTTCCCAGCTATAGAAGATTTAAAATTCAAACTCAGAAAAAGCCGCGCCCAAGTTAACGGCCTGACTAATGGCCCGTCGGAGGCCTGACGGTCCGTCATACGGGCCATCGTTTGATATCCAAAAATGCCAGGTTCTATTCAGGTCTAACGGTTATGTTGGCAGACCATCGCTGGACTGACGGTCCGTCGCCTTGGCCGTCGCTGGATCTTCTGAAATCTTGAATTCTGGTTAATCCTGACGGCCAAGTTGGCGGACCATCGCAAGTCTGACGGTCCGTGATGATTCGCCACTTGGACAATAATCGAGGTCACTTGGTTTTTTTATTTTGTCTTGTTCTGGCAGTCCGTCGCATGGCCGACGGTCCGCCAGTTTGCCCGTCATAGGTCTTTTTATGCTATTTTTCTAGGTTTCTTCTGTGGTTTACTCCTTAACCTGAAAGCACTCAAATCCAGTGTTAAATACAACTTCAGCTGCTTGAAAACACATAATTTTTCCAAGAAAAAAATCCAAAATGTTCCATCAAAAGCCAGAAAATCATCACCTAGAGCTACAGTAGTTACAGAATAGTCTCAGTAATGTCACGATCAGTAGTACTCAATCAGTATAGAACTCAGCGTATTTAGTCAGACATCAGAACTTAGTGAACTCAGTCCAGTTTAGTCAGTTAAAACGACCAGTAACAGTTTAGTCAAGCGTAGTACCATCTAGAAATTAGTTAGTGTTTACTCAGTTGGGAGTAGGAATCAACACCGACCGAACCTTGGGATGGGGTCATTTCTGCCAGCAGAGGGTTTGACCCTTAGTAGCAATCCCTTCATTATATAACTATGTAGCCAGCGTAGGTTGAGATATCTTCCTGCCAAACTAATATTGATACATCTCATATGAGTTTTCCTGCCAGTGAGGATTGACAAAATGTTTTTCTGTCAGAAAGGGTTAGCTCACATCTTGTCTTTACCCGTGGCACGGTACTGACACCCATCTAATTGAGGTTATAGCTTGGACCCCAATCCATTCGGAAAGAGGCATGTCAGTTAGATGATTACTTCCCACAGTTTCAGTTTTAATTTTAGACTCAGTATAGAACTCAGTTCAGTTCTATAGAATCAGGACTGTTAGAAATAATCACCCGGTTGTCAGTAACTCAGTTATCAGTAATCGGAGCTATCAGTTACTCAATTATCAGAACTCAGTATTCAGTCCCAGTAATAGTCTCAGTTATAATTTCTGTTACCGTCTTAGTTACAATCTCAGTTACAGTCCCATTCATAATCTGAGTTGAGTAATCAGATCAGTAACTCAGTTCAATTTAAGGTTTGCTTAACCATAGCATCCATTTATCAGTTATTCAGTTATCAGTATTTCAAAACCTCAGTTTACAAACTATTTCAGAATCATGTTATATGCTAGGTCTTGTATTCTCAAATAATACAGTTTTCCTGAATTCATGCTTAGCTATCTCATGTCACTCAGTCAGTCCTTACCTTATATGCATAATACTCTACAGTTTGAGTCCAGTTATTTAGAATAAGTACAGTTTAGTCTTACATGACCAGTATTCAACTATCAGACAATCAGTTAATTAGATAAGTCAGTATGTTTATGCATTCGTGCTCAGTGAGATAATATATTCAGATTCTCAGTTTATGTCAGTCTCCATCACATAATTTCAGACCCAGTATTCATGCAATATCCATGTTTTATCATATTCCAGCTTCAGTTATACATATATTATTAAAGCAAGTTTACAGAAACTAAGTGTAGAGATTCACCATCTTATCAGAGAATGTTTGTCACTTGTTCTTTAAAATATTTCAGTTTTCAGTTTATTCCATCCTATTAGTGAGTCTACGAACACTTAACATGCATGTTTTACGATTACGTATGAAATTAGTTTTACTTATTGCATTCACCCCTGCTTACTCAGTACATTCCAGAAGTATTGATCCACATATATATCTATGTGCTACATTGTCTCATAATGTAGGTACCAGTTGTAGCCCACACATCACGATCAGATAGTTGCAGATTCCAGCCAGCAGGTGATGAGTTCTCCTACTTCAGGAACTCCAGATAATTTTAGTTCATGTACAATTCATTTATTTTCATATGTATTGATTAGTGGTAGTTGGAGGCATGTCTCAGCTATCTATAGTCAGTATAGTAGAGGCTTCATAGATGTCCATCAGAGTCAGTCATATAATTTTAGTTTCATTCTTTAGATTTATCAGATTATAAAGCTTTATCAGTATTGTATCTATTTTAGATTTTCAGTATGATTATGTTTCCGTACAGCAGAACAACTATTTACTATGTTATAATTCAGTTGCTTAACAGTATGTCAGTTCATGGATTAGCTTGGGATCACTTATGGTTCCAAGCACCGTGTGACGACTAGGGTATAGTCTCGGGTCGTTACAAAATTACACCTCCAAGAAAGTATAAAGCAGTCACTTGTCAAATATAGAACCCAATAAGGTTGGGGTTGATCTCACGAATAATAGGTCAAAAATCTATCACGAGCTTGCTAATGTAATTAGAAATTGCAGAAAGTAAATGGGAGGTTCATGTAAAAGTAAGAGTAACAGTAAAAATACTGGGTAATTAGGGTTGCTATCAATATAAGATAATCACTAGTACCGTGTTCTCCCTAATTTCATAACTCCATAGACTGTTCATGTTTGTCAAACTATCTCGGTGCCTTGCATGCAAAATATAAGAAGTTGTATATCACCTAACCATCTCTCGACCTTGGTTTGAGTGAATTTCACTCATCTCCTCTTGGTATTAGAGTGTCACATTACTAACCCTTATTTTTTATCTCAAATTAACTATATTTTCTTGGTCGTAAGTTAATTAGATGAAGATTGATAGCTTCAAATTTCTATTGTGATTTCTTTATCCTAATTTCTACCTCTCTCAAGAAAGTATTAACTACAACAACTTCCTAATGTTTGCATCCATCAAGAAAGCAATCAAAACCAAAGAAATCCCAATACATGCAACAAAACTAATTTAGAATGACTTTGCACTAAAGCTACTTTGTTCATCCATCAGGGTTTCGACAACCCTAGTTATTTAGTTTAGCTGCCCATGATTGTAATAACACACATAGATTTTATAGATGAAAGAATAATGATAAACTTACGAAGAATAATAATAAAAATCCAAAATCTCAAATTAATTATAAATCATAAAAATCAAGAACATTAATTCCAAGATCAATAATGTATCTTAGAACTCAAAATAATGTAAAAAATGTATAAAGTGCGTAAGCTACTGTAAAAAAGTTCAAAGGGTACTTATAGATACATCTAAAAATCTATCCTAAACAGTGTGGGAAACTTGTGTCGCACCAAACCATGAGGCAACTTATGGGTCATAGGTTGTACCTACGGGGCATAAGTAGTCTCGTGGAAATTAGATAAATATTCAGACTGCAGAACACTTACCTACGATTTGTAGATTTACCAATACCTTGTAGGTAGGGGCAAAAAAATCATACCATGATCAACAACTTTCAGAATCTTAAGAGCTTCTGCCTACTTGGCCACCTACGGGCTCATACCTACGGGCTCATAGGTACTACCTACGGGCTCATAGGTACTACCTACGAGCCATAGGTTGCTCGTAGGTAGCCTCTCAGCTATTCTTCATCCCTTCTTGGCTCCGAACTCTATTGTCCTACAAAAATCAACACAAAAGCACAATACATCTAACAAAAATACTTAAGTAATTGCACAATTTACTTGTCTTAAGCATCAAAAGTGTCATGATACCATGGAACATCAGGTAGCTCAAATAAGTTACTCACTCTTGAAATCTAAATCACAAATTAGAATCATAATTGAGGTCTTGCAGGAGCCACTGGAATATGTGTTGCACGCAATAAAAGTAAGAGTTGGTATAGTATCAACACACAAGAATAACAATGTATTGGTAGGGTCATCTGTCCATCCCAAGATGAGAATATGAATATTAACCAAAACGTAGTATAAGAAGTTAATCCATGCTCATTCTAACCTTACCAAGCATAAAAAGTATCAATTAAGCAGTTTAGGATCAACAAGACAAGCTATTTACCAACTCAAGTAAATCAAGCCAAGTAAAAATAAGTCAAGCCAAGTTGAACAATAATCAAACATATAAATTTATTTTTTGGTTCACTCATGGAACCGTCAAACTCACACAAACCTTGTATATACACGATATGGGTATCATATCCACCCCCTAGTCATGACCTGTAGGGACAAATTTCATCCATGTACCAATACCTCATACACAAGTGTGTGCCAATATTATTCCACCAATAAGCCAAGAGAATATTCAAATATCGAAACATTTCTTCTTTAACCATAAGGTATGTCAAAATCATACAACAAGATGAATTCATTCAATTAACAACACCAAATAAAATGCATTAACAAGCATACTAAGAAGTAGCTAATATTCACATATAGTATAAATTGGATTAAACTACAGTACCATAACCTACCTAAACCAAACCTGCATAACTTCACTATGTCAGAGCCTTGCCCTTCTGTGCAATTTTTGCTTGATCTCGGTCTAGATAAATCATACAAACACTTAATTAACAAAATGACCTACCACATTGGATATTATAACTCAAACCCAATTCTAAGGCGAAGTTCATGGTTATTTCTTCCCCTTTCAAGGGCTTTTCTACCTTAATTCAACTAAAACTACCAATTTTATGGATAACTTAGTGAATTAATGACATGAAAGAATAAATTAACAATAATTAATCAAAATTCATTGATTTTATTCTCAATTTAATCCCTTGCACCAAAAAAAACAATAAAAATTCGAGCTTAATCCTCCCTAAACTACACAAACTAAAAATTCTAAGATTAGATTAGTGATTACAAGTTAACGGGAATGATATCCATACCTTAATGAAGGAAAATGATAATTACACGATGAATTTCATCCAAAATTGCCTCTCTCTTTCCCCAAAATAAGTTTTAGAAAAATAAATCATTTTGAGGAGTTTTTAAAATAAATTAAAAAATTTTGTTGCTACATAGGCATTGCCTAGACACTATAGTTGAATTTTTTTTGCTTTTGGACATGTCGTTATAGCGACATGGGTGGGGAAGAATGCTTGGTTTCTTTCTGAATTTCCCTTTTTCACAACACACTTTAATTCCAAGGCATACCAAATAATATCCTTTATGCTAAGACTAATTTTAAGAGTTCTACTTATCGAAATTCAATTTCATAAAATCCTAGGGTTTTTTTATCGTATTATCTAACTAGAAATAAAATAAAACACCACCATACTTAACTCTTTTATTCTTGGATTTTCCAAGACTATACCACGCTTAGATTTCATCCGAAATTAGCCTAGCTTGAGATTTAAAGTTTAAATTCAGAATGAATTTTAACATGAAAGTTCAAACGATGGGCTTATACGTAATGATGAAAAAGGTCGTTTTAACTACAATCCATTAGGATGTATGGCACGTGATAATTGAGGAATATGTATATATGTATAGGTTAAAGTTATTGATCAAATAAGTTAGATGGTTGTGGTTACACTTGAAATTTCTTGGCCTTGTGCTTGGTATGTAGACTTGACATCTGTGATTGCTTCTAACATGATGTTGACCTATTAACTGCATTATTTTTCATTGCACTGTGTTGAGGTGTTGAGATGATATAGTTTGGATACCACACCGATACAAATATGATTATTGTACTTTTAGTCAGTTACCACTGTGGTACATATATGATTGTTGTGATATGGGTTGGTTACCACACTGATACGATGTTATGTTGATGATGATGTTGATAAAGGTAAGAGATGATGCATACATCCTACATACATGTATTTATTTATATGTTCTGAATGATATTTTATTCTATGTATGTTTTCATATGCCTTTTTGTTGTGGTAAATGATAAAGGAGGGTTTATGAATATATATTAGGTCCCTTGTGCAAACCGTTTAGAGGTGAGATCTATGAACCCCTTGAGGGTTGGTTATTGTCACGACCCGGCCCGAGGCCCTGGCCGCAACGGGCGTCCCGAACCACACAGGCCCGAGATACCCCTGTCTCTGCCCAACCCACTAGTGATATTGTCCGCTCTGGACCTAGGCCCGCACGACTTTAAAATGCATCACTAGGGAGTAAGGCTTTCTCACTTATATACCAGCATCCCTCCTATATTTTGCCGATGTGGGACTCCTTCCTAAGTTGGGGTGTCATATACACCCCCCCTTACGGACTCAGCATCCTCGCTGAGGTTTGCCCCACCGAATGGGATTTGCCTAGACTCAGGACTGAGGTTTGACCCGCCTTACCGGAATTTGCCTACACTCAGTTTGAACTCTGGCCCACATCGACAGGGACGACACAGGAGCGGCTCTAATACCATTCTATCATGACCTGGCCTGAGGCCCTGGACGCGACGGGCATCCCGAACCACACAGGCCCGAGATACCCCTATCTCTGCCCAACCCACTAGTGATATTGTCCGCTCTAGGCCTAGGCCCGCACGGCTTTAAAACGCGTCACTAGGGAGTAAGGCTTTCTCACTTATATACCCAATATTCCTCATGTGTTTTGTCGATGTGGGACTCCTTCCTAAGTTGGGGTGTCACAGTTATGATATGATATGATTGGTGGAACTTATGATAGTTATGGTATGTAGTACTATGCTGACTTGCGATAGAGAGTACAGAGAGGACATGTGTGAATGTAGATTAAAGAATTATAGATACCATAGGAATGGATCGATATAAGAGAAAAAGACCTAGGTTGGAATACATAGTTAAAGGACAATAATATACAAAAAATTTAAATAACAGATAAGTTACATAGATTCCAAAATGATATGTTGAGGATTCGCTAATTGGAAATTTAGAACCAAAACTTTACTTGATGTTATGATTTTTTTCATATTTATTATTGATGTCAATTATTTCCTGCTCAGTCGATGATGCTTATCAGTACGTGTGATTATACTGATGCTTTACTTACTATACCTCTGCTCGGGGATATATCCATGGTGGAAGTCAGTTGGAGTTTCTATAGCAACGATGTTGATCACTCAACAACAGCTCCTACTATTTCTATTCTATATGGATGTTATGTCATGGATGTTCCTACCCCTTGTCTAGTGCTCTTGTACTGAATTAAACTAGGTTTTAGAAAGTCATTAGTAGTTGTTTCTTGTATTTATTTTCATTTTTGATGTATTAAAAGCAAGTTACAGAATAAATTAATTTAAATCATTTGAATTATTGAGTTGTTATTAAGTGCAGACAACATTGATTAAGTGAATATTGCAGTAACTTCTGCATTAATTTGATGGTGGGATATTCAGGATTCCCTAGCTGGAGTAGGTGTAGGTAGGTACCCAACATGATCTGGTTGGTTGGATTGTGACAAAGATGGTATCAGAGTGCAGGTTACCGATCTTTCAATGTAAGAATAAATATTGAGTGAATTCCTACGGATTGGTGTGATGACGTCCACATCAAATTTATAGGAAATTACAACACATCTAGGAATCTATCTCTCTTTTTTCTTTCTTATTGTGTCATCTCAATGTCATAGCCTCGGGTCGAGTCCAACTGGTATCTAGTCGATTTCAATTGGTATCTCAATTATCATAAGTAGGACTAGTTGGTCTCAATTGATATATTTTAATAAAGAAAGGTATGCATAAGACATTTAACCAATATAGGTCAACAAGAAACATCGGAAGTGGATTATTATGCTTTGTTTGATATGGTGTTAAGTACTTGTGGTGAGGCACTGATGTGTTAAAAATATGTTATGTGTATTATGGTTAATGGCAATGTATGATAACTTGCTTTGTGATGCTTAATCTATCAAATATGATTATGGATTGTGTGTTTGGGTGGATGATGAATATTAAGTAGGCCAGTGGACGTAATGACTGGATGTGATCTTGAGAATATATTATTTCCATGACTTTAGTTATGGCTCATCTCCTAGTGATTTGGAATACTTATTAACTTCTATCCGACTCCCAAAAAACTACCTAGGTGCCTAGATGGTTGTAGAACACTTTTAAGGATAGTGAATTCAGTAGGTAATAACAATTGATGAATGGGTAGCACAGTTTAGTTTAATGAATAGAAAATTATGTGGATGTGGTCCGGGAGCAAGAGAATTGTGAAGTCAATTTATATAAATAAAACAAGAGGTTTTTATGATATTATAGCATGCATACAAAGATTACTTTGTAGGAAAAAGGGCCTGAGATAGGGTAAGAAAATGAAATGTGGACCAACTGGAGGCTACCACTACAACAACTTTAAGAAGAGTCGTGTCAAACGCTTTCCCTATTTATGTAATTTCTTAATTGTTGCAAATCGCCCTGTTTATATAAAATAAAATGACAGAATTACATCCAACACGCTTTATAAATAGTTATGATTATTATTCAAGGGATGGAAGGAAAAACGTATTTAAAGTGTAAGAAATAAAAAGAAAGATTGTTTGTTACATGCCTTAAATGGGGGAAATCCAAATACAAATACTTAAGGAATGAAAAAGAAGGGGGGAATATCTAGCTGGTGGCATCATATCTAAGGCTTGTGGCATCTGGGCCCTTTTATCTATGCCACTGAGGAAGAAAAACTCCTCGGTTTCCTCCACATTCAGCTTCAGAAGCTCCTGAGCTAGAAAGGTACATGCGAACATGACCCACACAGCCTTCCATATCCTCACCATCATGCGTTCTCAGGAGTGATATTTCTTATTTTTCTCATCTATCTCTTTTCAGAGTTCAACATAAGCGGTATCGGGAGCGACACTTCTTATTTTGCTCGTCTAGATTTTTTCGGAGTTCAGCATAAGTGCGGGCTAAATCTACGAGGGCAGTAGAGCTTGAAGGAGCCAACCCATACTGAGAAATCTGGTTCCTCTCTATGTAACCTCACATAACAGCAACATCAACCACCCAAACACTGTGAGGAATAGGTGTCTGAGAATTAGGAGCACCTCCACTCCCACCAGCTCTACTGCTCTTACTTTTTTCTCTTGCCTTCTTATTCTTCTTGCCTCCACCTCAGTTACCCCTTTCTCTAAAGGGGTTATACAGTACGACATTTTCCTCTCAAATATCATGGTCTTACTGGGAAACACCCACCCGAGTGCAAAGCTCTGTAATCAAGAAAGGCAAAAAAAGACCCTTGTCAACCTCTTCCTCGTATAAACGTACTATTACTACTCCATGATTTGTTCCCCCATATTTACCTCGATCCCATCCATAGAGCACGCCACTATCATAGCCTGGTAGACATACTACGTTTGTAATATTTTTCAAAATATGAATCCTACGAGACACTAGTTGCAACCAAATTTTAGCCTAGGATAAGGAGTAGGTACTCTTGGTCCCCTTCTGATGGACCACATCACTTCATTAGCCTTACACTCGGGCATTGATATCGTGCCACATACCCCAAGTACAACTTTTGAATCTTGGCCTCGAAGGCTATATTAAAGGGGTTGGGTAACCCCAAGATCTTATTATAGTAATGGCATCCATGCGCATATTTTTTCCCAGACCGGGATGGTAGGGAGAAGTACTGTCCATTCCATCATCAGGAGTATGACATAAAATTCATAAACTCAGGCCAGATTTTACTTTGAGACCGGCTCAACCAACATCTCCTATCCAAAAATTTTTAGTTGATCACTAAATTCAGGCAATCCGTCCTCTATGCCATCCATCACAATCCCTCGCTCATAAAGAAAGTTCCTATTGTGTCGCCCCTTCTTATACCAGTATAGCTAGCGACGCCATATAATCTGTGATAGGTGGATTGTTGGGCCATAATGATCTTGTAAAAACCACCAAACCACTAGTTTAGAACCATATCAAACCACCATAAGAGGAAAAGGAAAACCTAAAATTTCAAAAAATAAAAAACTGGGGGCTTACTAACAGTACCGTAGTAGTAGTTAATTAACCACTGTGGTAAAAATCTACCACAATAATGGAAAAGTTATCACTGCAGTAGTTCATAGGCTTCAATCCGTCAACCTCTTTTTCCATGGTGGTGGTTTGACTTTTTTTTTTAGATTTTGAAAATCAAGTATAGATCAAACTTGGAAAAGTGTATGTGAACATTTTTACATTAAAATGGGGGTGTGAAACACTTGAAATTCAACCCAAATTGAAGAAAATTACTGGAGAAGATGACCCTTCATAGTTCACGCCTCATATGGTCAAAATCTACCATGAACTATGCAAATATTGTAGGCGTATTGAAAACGTAAGAGAACCTAGCATATCATCACATATGATCAAAAACACCACCCACATTCAAATTCAACAAGTTACACTCAAAACCAACCAAATTCTCTCTATTCTAACATAATCCTATAATTTTATAATGAGAAATACATAAAGTAAATAGCAAAAATAAAGAAATTACCTTGAACTTATTATCATAGGGAGATTTCATAGAGAGAGTTGAGAGAGTGAATATGGGAGAAAATGAAACTTCCCTTTATATAACTGTCGCGAACCGTTGCTGCAATTGGATTACAGTTGCAATGGTACCACTGCAACGGTAACCAACCACTGCAGTAGTAAAATATTTCCAAAACCAATTTCGTCCAATTTTTTAACATTGTGGTGTCGTACTGTATTGAGCTAATCCTAATTGGGAGTTATCCCACAAATTAATTGTGTACACTTACTTGAAAAAAAAAACATGAAAATAACCATTGTGCCTAGATTAGGCGATACTTTAGTGATCATGCATTGAGGAGAAGAGATGTGTAATGAGTTGGTATATGCTGAAGTAATTACCCTAAGGTCCTATGGTATTAAAATCCATCGAGCACTCATGCATTGTCCATACCTCACCCCTAGGATCATTTGGGGATGAACAATGGGTAAATTGATATATAATATAACAATTCAAATTATTGTTACACGTCTAAATGCCACAAAGATAATTTATAATAAAAATAGGCTCAAAATTGATCAAAAAAATTTAAAATAGTGAGAAAAATTGAGGCCTTGGGAAATTGGGCCAAGAGGTCCAATTATGGACTGGGTTGAACTGTTCGTAATGGTTGTCACGGTCAAATAATCACTGAAGCGGTAAAAAGCAATAGCCTAGTCTAGGAACTTTAAAAATCCTTTTTCTTTTTATTTTACTAGGCCTCCCCCTTCCTTAAAAAATACCTTGAAAAACTATAATTTTCCAACCCTAAGATTTCAAAGGCCAAGGTTCATAAGAGCGGTTTTGAGACACACTCGGAGGGAATCCGACGATGAATTCATTTAACACACGTGGGATAACTCACACCTTTCATAACAGTATGTTTCACCTAAAAGGTAAGCTAAGATTTATTTGTAGCAACAAGACCTGAGCTATATGCATTTAACTTTAATGGTAATATTGGTAATATCCTGTATTAGACCTTCAGACACGAAGTTGGATGGACGAACACATTAAAAATTTGGTTAAACCTAATTATGATTGTGTAATCGTATGTTATGTTGATGTATTAATTGTGATGAGAGAGATAAAATGATAGAGAAAACATTAGTAGCTTAATAAATTTTTAAGTTAAATAAAGTGAAAAGTGAACATGATAACATTGAAGAGAAAAAATGGGAGTTAAGTGAACTCAATTAATTCTTATATCTTAATGATCGGATTTTACTAAAGAGGAATAGTTAAGAAATAAAATATAGTAAGATAGGAATTAGAAATTAGCACAATCGAACTCTGTGATTGATGAGTGAGCATAAAAGAATAATAATGTGAAATAAGAAATGAAATTTCCATTATAAGAAATTGAAGAAGGATAGAGAATAATGAGGAAAATATGAGGTTAGGATGTCAAAAGAGAGGAAGAGTAAGTTACTAGCATGAACTTGGGCTACTGTAGTCTATAAAGACGTATGGCACATGATGGTTGGGAAATATATATATATATATATATATATGTATAGGTTAAGATTGTTGATCAAATAAGTTAGATGGTTGTTGTAGCACTTAGATTTTTTTTGCCTTGTGATTGGTTTGTGGACTTGACATCCATGATTGCTTTTAACATGCTTGTGACTTTTTAACTGCATTGCATTTTATTGCACTGTGCTGAGGTATTGAGATGATATGGGTCGGGTACCACATCGGTACGGATATTATTGTTGTAATATGGGTAGGGTACCACGCTGGTATGAATATAATAATTATGGTATGAGTCGAGTACCACGTCGGGATGATGTTATGTTGCTGATGAGGCTGAGAAGGGTAAGAAATAATGTGTACATTTTGCATACGTGCATTTATTTATATGTTCTAAATGTGAATTTATTCTATATATGTTCTTATATGTGTTTTTGTTATGGTAAATGATGAAAGAGGGTTTATGAGCGAATGTTAGGTCCCTTATGCAGACTGGGTTAGAGATGACATTCTATGGTCCCCTGTGAGGACCGATTATAGTATGGTATGATTGATGGAGCTTATGATAGTTGCGGTATGTGGTACTATGATGACTTACAATATAGAGCATCGAAAGGACACAGTGGATGTAAATTAAAGAATTGTAGGTACCATAAGAATGAGTCGATATGGGAGAAAAATATATAGTTTGGAATGAGTAGTCAAAGAACAAGGATATACGAAAATATTAAATGATAGGTAGGTCACAGAGATGCTAAAATGATATGTTGAGGATTCTCTAATTTGGAATTTCGAATCGAAATTTTACTTGATGTTATATTTTTTCATTTTTATTATTGATGTTAATTGTTTCTAACCCTGACCGACCGATAATGCTTACCAGTACATGTGGTTGTATTGATGCTACACTTACGATATCTCCACTCAGGGATATAGCCATGGTGTAGATCAGTTGAAGTTTCTATAAAAGCGATCTTGATCATTCAACAACAACTCCTACTATTTCTATTCTACATGGATGTTATGTCGTGGATTTTCCTATCCCTTGTCTAGTGCTCTTATACCGGTTTAGACTAGGTTCTGGGGAGTCACTTGTAGTTATTTTTCACATTTATTTTTCATATCTTATGTATTAAAAGCAAGTTATGAAATGATTTGATTTAATTATCGTTTGAATTGTTGAGTTGTTATTAAGGTGATAGACAACATTGATTACATAAACATTGCAGTACTTCCGCATTGGTTTAATTGCACATGTGTAAGCAGAAGAGTGGAGTATTTTATTTTTTAATACTTCGAATATAGTGCATTGTTTTAAGGAATTTTGGTGTTTTTAATTTGTACAAAGTTAGTCACCTTTTGAAATTAAAATGTATTTTAACTAAATTATTCTTTATTAACATTCTCTTCATCTCAAAATAATTGACATGTACTCCTTTTATTTCAAAATAGTTGACATGTATATATTTTGCATAACTATTAAGAAAAAATTAATAAGGAATGCAAATTGACTAATATGACATTATTATCTTTTTAATATTGATTGCATGAATCTTGTTCAATTAATCTGGGAATCAATTAAGGGTACAATTGAAAAAAATTATCTGTTGATCCTTTAAACATGTCAATTATTTTAAAGCAATCTTTTTATAAACATATCAACTATTTTAAGACGAAAGGAGTAGTGTATTAATTTAATATAATTCCTTGGTTATATAAAAAAAGTTACCCACTTCCCAAAAGTAAGAAATATATTTACCAACTTTTCCTAATTAAATAGAAATATTAATTTGATATGTTTTCTAAAATATATTTAAAAGTACTTATCTAATAAGGTAAATTTGAAAAATAAATTAATACCTTATTGATTTAAATAAAGGTACATATTCGTCTGAACCAAGTGTGAAATCTTAAAATGCTTAAGTTACCTTATTCTCCATGTGCATTTGGTACTTTAACCATTCCTTTTTAGTTCACACGATTCATTTTCCGAAAGTCAATTTGAGTAATTTCTAAAATTAAATAAGATTATATTAATTTAATATTTTAAAAATAATATTTAAATATTTAAAAATATATAAAAATTAATATAAATTATAATTTTTCTCATATCAATATGATGAAAAAGATATATTATTTTAAAATATTGGTCCAAATTACATCGATTGACTCTTAAAAAAAAACTATAACAATTATAAAGGAAGAAGGGAATCAAATTTAGGGAATTTTAAAGGTAAAATTTCTTTCTCAATTAAAGTATTTATTAGATCTTTTTTACATTTAATGATTTAAACATGTCTTAAATCATATATTCCTCTGTATACTCTGGTTCAAGAAGAAAAAATAATTTGTACAAGATACTTAAAATTACTTCGTTAAATTTTTTGTCATATATAAGATATGTTGAAAAATATTATATTTCAATTTTGATCATGGTTTAACCTTTAATTCCTTTACAAGGCAAGCCAAATTCTTTTGCTCTTTCTTATAATTTGCATTAAATATTGCATCTTTTTTAATAAAAGATTAGTGCATTAATTTACAATAAATTAACATTTCTTGAGAAACAAAATGGACAAGGACTATAACTTTTTAAAGAAATTTATTCAATTAAATATAATATTTGGAGATGAATGAAAGAAGAGGAAGAGGAGAATAATACAATCCTAAATTTTTGATAATTATATATTTGTATAAAGTTATAAATTGATCATATTGACCTAAATACAATCTTCATGTAATTAGTGACTTTTTTTTCTATTTTTTAGAATTCAATAAAAAAAAATTATGGATAATTTCATCCACACCTTTAAAATATGCATTATAAATACTAAAAGCAGAAATTAGTAAATGGTGTCATATAATATTTGAAAACGAAGGTAGTGCCATTAATCAATATTGAATTAATGATGCAATAAAAATAACATAAATTATAATTATTAAATTAATTAAAATTATATTTATTATATTTAGAGTTTGAGCACATGCTCAATACAGATCTTGTGCGACTAGTTCTAGAATAGAAGAATAATACGGACAAAAAATCGTTGGAGATATGGATATGACTCACTTTAGTACTAATCCAAGATTCCTAGTCCAACAAAATAAAATCCTGAAGCTGGAAATGTTGCACGTGGTCCACGCGTTAAATATTTCGCGGCAGAAAAGTTTCCTTAATTTCTTGCAGTTGCAATTTGCAAATGATCATATTAACTGTCAAAACCGTGTGTGTTGAGTGACTGAATATCAGTGGCATAGTTTACTAGTAAGACAATATTCTATGGCTTCATATGTATTTGTAAGTTCACTTTTAAACTCATCTTTCAATTGGATTACGTAGGGGAGGCTATTATTTTTTGGTCCCAGGAATCGAACTCACCCTCTACCTTCCACTATCCATTTAGAAAGAATCTCAATAAGTCTGTAATATTTATATTTATATCGTATCAAATTAATGTGCATATTACCCTTTCCGCTTTCTTAAGTGTTCACAATCGCTTTTATATTTATCAATATGGGTTGTGGTGCAGTGAATGGGTATGGAGAGTTTGACCCTGGATATGGAGAAAACTCTGTTAGGAGCGCTGTCACCTTAATGGGCTCTGCAATGCACGATCCGTATTAGTCGAGGCTTCAATGCGGGCATCGGACACCGAAGGAAAAACAAAAAAAAATCGTTTTTATATTTTCTTTAACCTTAATCATAAATATAGAGAGCTATTAATATGGTAAAAAAATAAATTTTTTAATTAGAGAGCAATAGTAAACAATTATAATTTAGTCAAATTATCTTTTACTCCCTCCTTATTTTACTTGACCTCTATTGATTTGACATATCCGTTAATAAAACTTTAATTAATAGTGTATTTTATCAAACTTATTTTATTAGTGATGTTTTAAAATTCTAAATTAAATTATTTATATAATTTTTAATATTAAATATAATATTAGAAAGAAATAGTAAAACTCTCTTGATTTACGAAAATAAACTAGTAAATTGAAACGCTTAGCTTTAATTTAAGAGTCAACTAAAATGAACAAGGAAGTACTTATGCTTTTCCTAAGCGGTGTTTAAAAAGAATATACTCCCTTCTTACAATTTTACTTGTCATTATTTTTTTAATTAAATTTTCATTTTAATTTATGTTTTTGGCATATTAAGAAAAAATAATTTTTTATGCTACTTTTAGCATTAATTATTTATTCCTCAAATAATTTTTAAAACATATTACTCTAAATATTAATTAATATAATAATCATATTAATAATTATTTATTAATAAATATATTATATTAAAATATGACAACTAAAAGCGAGGGGAGGTATCATGACAAGTGAAGTTATCTAGAGGGAGTATAGGAAAGTCATCTTAACGGATAAGTCACTTTAAAATGTGGCAAAACATGGTTTTGACTAAAATCGTCAATATGATAAGGCCCATTGGGCTGGTCTGATTCAATTCAGTCTGTAATTCAATGAGGTTGGACTTCGGTTTTTGCAGCTCATTTAAAAATAGAGCTTTTTAATCCGGCTTTAAAAAGCTCGTTGGTGGTGGGGCTTGAACAATGTGGGTTGAGCTAGCCCGTGGGCCGGCCTATAAGTCAAATACATGCAACTATTTAGATTGTTTATTAGTATTTTTATTTGGTTTGAAGGATATCATGTCAAAAATTATTTAATTTCGCTACTAGGAATATTTTTTGAGGTGTTGGAGACTTGATTAATAAGTATTAACATTGATAAAAAAAAAATATTAACATTATGTAACATTATCTGGTAATATTTATGTTTATTAATATTCTAAAATTAAATTATAAAATATTATTTTTTTAAAAATGGACTGGCTCATGAGGCCCACAGCCCACAGAATAATTATGTGAATTTGATGTTTTTTGACTCATTATTTTGGTGGGCCAACTCGGCTTGATCCATCAAACTTAAAATTTATATGAACTAGCTTGGATGGACTGGATCGATCCGTATTAATAGTGTAGTTTGACCGTTAATTACATGAGTACTCCAACTGCCTGCCCGCTGCTAGAAACGAAAGAAAGCTTTTCGCCACTGATGTTCCCCGAAAACGTGTGGCCACGTGCCGATTTTGCAGCTCCCCAAGATCCTATTTTATTGTTTCCTGTTGGATTTTCTTCTATTGGGCAAGATCCTTAAAGGACTGGATAGTCTATTTTTTATTTTTTTCCAAAGTTTTTTCTAGGCTGTGTTTGGTATGATGGAAAATGTTTTTCATGGAAAATTGGAAAATATTTTTCTGGAAAATGTATTTATTTTCTCATGTTTGGTTGGTGAGTGATAAATAATTTTTGAAAAATATTTTATGGTGTAAGGTTGGTGAGTAGAAAATATTTTTTAGAAAAATATTTTTTAGTGTTTGATTAGTGAGTGAAAAATATTTTTTAGAAAATACTACTAACTGTTAACTAGTATATCAGTGTTTCTACCAACTCAACAATTTGTAAGAACTAATTTAAGCATAACAAATAATATTAATATTAAATACTAAAATATTACAATCACTAAATTTAAGAAACTATTAATTAACAAATATAGGAGACACTTTTCAACTTTGTATGGACAATCTCAAGATACTATAAGCAATAGAAATATAACAGAACGACAAGTTTATTCAACCTTATGAAACAAGTTACATCGATGACAAAAATGAAATATACAATTAAGTAACATAGGTAAGTTTTCCTGTATGCATATGAAAATAACAGTACATTCAACGAACATTGAAAAAAAAAATAATTCGGGCTTCACTATTTTTTATTTCAAGCAGTGAAAAATTGAAAAAAAACACAGTGAATTTTTTTTTTGAATAATGTAAATTTTTGAGAAATGTGAATTTTGTGAGTCATGTGAATATGAGTGTTGTTGGGGTGGGGAAAAGGGGTGGGGGTGGGGGCATAAGTCACATTGTCATTTTCCGAAAAATGACTTCCCTTGGTCCGTCCATAAGGAAAGTCATTTTCCCTCAAATAGAGAAATGAGTTATCTTGGAAAATATTTTCCCAATGTTTTACTACAACCAAACAAGGGAAAATAGAAAAACGTTTTTCAGAAAACATTTTTCATCATACCAAACACACCTTATATCTTTTGACATTAATAAGTTATTCTATTTGTTTTCTTTTTTCTTTTTGGTTTGAGAAAAGACATCGTTTTCACCCCAAACTATAATTGAAAAGTCGAATCCACACTTAAACTATATAAGTGACTTATTACACACCTTAACTATAAAAAAATGATACTTTTTACACCCTGTCAGGCATTACACCACTTGCATGTAGTGTGGTGTTTTACACGCGCTGCCACATCAGCACCACGTCAGCGCCACATCAACATAATTCGAAAAAATAATAAATTTATTATTTTCATAAGTTTTTCTTTTTTCTTTTTAATTTATTTTTTTCCCCTTATTCTTCAATGTCTAAAACCTCCATTGTTGTCAATGTCCAAAACCCCCATTACCTCCATTACACCATATTCACCACCATAAACTTTATCCCACCAACAAAATTACCATAACAATTAATTTCTTCTAACATTGTTCTTCATCCGTAACCCATCATCTTTTCTTAAAAAAAAAGAAAATAAAAAATTCTCAACTATAATGGCCATTATTGTTTCAAAAAATGGTCACTCGACTATTGACCTCTGTGTTTTAAATGGTAATGACCAACACATTTCCGTACTTTTTCTATTTATTTTTCAGCTATAATCATAAAAAAAAAAAAAAACTAATATGATAGCAAGCTCCATTTTTGGATGGATTAATAATTAACAGACAGAGAGGAGAAAGTCGACGATGAATTCGACTTTTCCGACGAGAATTCATCGGAAAACATCCTTGCTACAAAATTTTATATTTTTTTTATAAATTTTGATTTTGCCCGTTTAAACATCAAATACAATTTGATTTTGTTAATTGTGAAATTGACATTGATTCGATGAAGGTGGATGATGAATTGTGTTATTTGGGGATGGGGTTGGAATTTGAAGGTGGGGTGATGAAGAAACTGTGTTGGTTGGGGTGGGGGTTATGAAGAAGAAAATGGTTTGGGGTTGGGGTTGGAGTTTCGGGGTGGGGGTGATGAAGAAGATGATGGTTTGGGGGTGGAGGGTGATGAAGAAGATGATTGTTTGGGGGTGGGGGTGGGGAGATGGATGCTGGGGGGTGGGGGAGGAGTATTTTATTTTTTTTAATTTTTTTTTTTGCATTAATTTTTAATTTAAACGCGTCATTTTTTATTTAAATAATTATGTATTTTCCACGTCAGATCTATGGAGTAAAAAATATCACTTTTTTTTATAGTTAAGGTGTGTAATAGGTCATTTATATAGTTTATGTGTGGATTCGACTTTTCGACTTTTTGACTTTTGTTATTTAATAGGTTGGACGCGCTTAAAATAAGTGTAACATACGCGCCTTAGAATGAGGATCACAGGGAGGTAATAATATCATGTTTATATAGTTAAGATGTGTAATATGTCACTTATATAGTTTATATGTGACTTCGACTTTTCTTGTATAGTATGAGATGAAAATGATGCCTTTTCCCTTTTGGTTTCCCATCCGGTGTCCGCATTGGAGCCGCGACTAATTCGGATCGCGCATTGCAGAACCCATTAAGGTGACAACGCTCCCAATAGAGTTTAACTATATTCTATTTATTTTCATTATTTCTCAGTGTATATAAAGTTAATTTTATCCTGCTGAAATAGAAATTGTTTGTTAAATTTTAATTTTAAAATGCTTCTAACTAAGCATAAAATGTTGTGACTTATAATCGATTTAAGGAAGTTGATGGACTTTCTTGGTTAAAATTGAGGAATGTTTGTGAAGTTTTTTTTTTTTTATATAATTACAAGTATCAATTTTTATTAAAGAATCGATATAAGAAATATAGAAAAAAAATCAAGGGACTACATTGCTTTTCAGAAAATATATAAAAATGTAACTAGTTGAAATCTAACCAAAGTATTTGTCATGTCATTAAACAATTCTATCACTAGATCATAACTCATATCTTTTGATGAATTATTATCAAACATTCCTCGATTTTCATAAGAAAAAAACACCAATCAATCATGTCGTTAGAAAAAAATTACAAAACCGACTAAATCACTCAATCTTTTGAATTTCGTACTTCCTTCGTTCCAAATTACCCATCTCAACACATTGATGAAGAAAATAATTAATAACATGACTAGTTTACCATAGTACCCGTATTAAATGATGTTTATATTTTAATTTGAAGAAAAAATAATTGATACAAAGGGTAAAACATGATTTTTTTTTTTGTCTCTTCTTGATTATTGAAAAAAGACAAGTAAAATGCGAAATCAAATTAAAAAATTTAAGATGGATAATTTGAGACGGAGGATGTATATAACAAAATGTGAGCAACAGAATTTTTGTATATCAGATAATTTTGATGAAGTCGAATCCATAAATTAAAATTAGAAACTTAAAATTACAAAAAGTCAGTTAGAAATTGTTTTTCTTTAGTGGCAAAAGAAAAGAAAAATTCTGGTTCAAGAATATAAGTCAATGTTTACTTGAACATTGTGAGATATCACTTGCGCACTTCGTTCATTCAAATACGACGGCTTGAAATTTGCGATGCTAATTTTTCTTCTCACTGCCAAAACCAAGTCATCCAATTGAAAAGTGTCATAATTTTAGCGGCTCTACTATCTACCTCGTCAGTGGAGTACTAAATAAAAATACTGCTCCCTCCATTGTATAATAAGTGAATTATTGATATATTTTCAATATTTAAAATAAATGAAGGGTTCACAATTCAAGATAAATGTTAAACTTTTCTTCAAATTTACCCTCTATTAAATGTGTATTGAGAGTGATGTAACATTATCAAGATTTTGAAATTTGAATAGAGTAAAAATGGAAAAACATGATAAAATTATGTCTTTGCTTGTTTTTTATTAACATGTGTGACAAAATTCATCAATTAACTTATTGTGGAACGAAGGGAATACTACTCTTTCCATTCTTTTTATTTATCCATTATTTAAAAAAATATTTTTTCACTTATTTAATATATTAACAAAATATAATTATTTATTTTTCATATCTTATTCTCAACGTTAATTATTTTATTTCTCCAAATCATTTTTAATATGTAAAACTAAACTTCCGTAGAATAGTATGATGAAAATGATCAAATTAATTATTGTTTCCGTAATAAATATATCAAATCAAAATATAGTTGTGATAAGTAAAAATTAAAAGAGGGAGCAGTATACATGCCGTACCATCCAGATATCGAGTACGAAAACTACCGAAATCCTAGTAATTAAGAAATGTACATACAAGGAAGACAGCTGCAAAAGTGATATATATAACAAAACTTAGACAGAGTAATTCCATAAAGGCATGTAACTATCAACTTCCACATGATCTCCAAATTCTCCACATTGAGGTGGAGGTAGCGTTCGTCCTTCCGCCATATTCGCAAGTAATCCCGGCATGAAGAAGAGCGCTTCCTCATCCATGAAGAACCTACTCTCTGGCACTTCCTCATTCATAAAGAACACACTTTCTGGTGTTTGAGGAGAACTACTGTCAGCAGATTCTCCTGAAACTCCTTCCGACTCTGATGGTTGGAAAGCCTCGACAGCCTCAGCAGCCGCCTTCTGAATATCCTTGGTGTTGGAGGAAGCAGGGATGGGCAACCTCCAAGTAGAGTCAGCGAAATTCAAGCAAGCAGAACGACCCCTTAATGCTAAAGCCGCCACGTCATGAGCTCTAGCCGCCATTTCAGCAGTAGGGAAAGTACCAAGCCAAATTCTTGATTTCTTATTGGGTTCTCTTACTTCACAAACCCACTTGCCTGAATTCCTCTGCCTAACTCCCCTGTATACCGAATGTCGAGTTTCTCGAAACTTCTTCCTCCCGGCTGGTTTCTTCGGATTATTTGAATCTAACATAACTTCCTCATCAGAAAGTGATGATGATAAAGAAGAAGAGGATTCAATAAGTGGGCCTGAATAATAGGTTGAAAGATATCCATTTTTGATGAGTACTTGTTGAGTGAGTAGAAAAGGAAGTGTGGGATGCTTGTTCAGTTAGAGGTGTTGTACATATATATAGTTGTGTAGGTAGGATAATGAAAGGAGATTGTAAACACGGAGTTAGAGGAGTGATAAGGAGACAGGCTGGATATTGAAGTGTGAAGAAATTAAAACTAGGCCCAGCTGTTTTGTTTTATGGGACAAGTGGATTTCTGTTTTAGAAAAGTAATACTTCCTCCGTTTAAAAAAGATTTGATTTATTTTTCTTTGTATTTCATTTTTAAAAAAATAAATAAATTTTTTTTGGTAATACTTTAATTTTAACTTTTCACGTGACATGTTTAGGATCATAAGATTAAAAGACATTTTGATATATTTGACATAACTTTAATTTAAAACTACAAGATTTAATTTTTTTTTTATAAATTTTATGTCAAATTAAAATAGATCATTATTTTTTAAACGGAGGAAGTATTCTACTGTCTTAACTGCGTCCAACTCGTGTGGGGATGCGGCAACTAGTGACCCTTTCCTCTTTCTTCCTTCCTTCCTTCCTTCCTTATTCGAATATCTTATCCACAGTACTTCAAGTAGCCAGTACTATACTACTCAGTAAAACCAATACAACTAATCGTTTCGTTTTCTCCTTAGACCGTAAAAATATACGAAATTTTTTAATATGGTTGAAGTTCAAATAGTGTCAGTTCTGTGAGGATTTTTATGCATGATAAGTGTTTATTTCTCATCCACAAAGTCATGATCAATCTCTTTTTTTATATTTCTCTCTTTTTTTTCCAACTCTTTCTTTTAAAGTTCACTTTTTTTTATCTAACAACTCCTAATTTAATCATAACTAAATTCATATAAATTTTGTACCATGAACATACCCGTCTCGTTGCTGCATATATTAGCAGAATTGATGTCTAGCATTCGTTTGTTAATCAGGGCCTTTTTTTTTACCCTAATCTATTTAACTTAGCTATAAGCAAAAATCATAATTAGTAGATAACCTTTTGAAATTGATACCTCCCCCGTCTCATATTAGTTGGTCATTCTTTTTAAACGCATATTAAAAAATTATAATAAAAAGGTTTACTAGTTCACCCTTTAAAAAATGTTTTGGGTCCTTTACAAATAAGTGTGAACACTTAAATAATTAATTACAACAATACTATGAAAAAATTTAATTAATGCTTAATCGATTTAGTAAGGTGAACAACTAAAATGAGACAATTATTCTTAGTATGATGAGCAACTAATATAGAACGCATGAAGTACGTTTATCAAATTAATTTTATTTTGGATGTCCTAAACTTCTAACCCACAACATTTATGGCTTGTTTTATCTCTTTGTTTGATTTGTGTGATGAAATGTTGAAAAATTAATAAAAGTGTGGAGATTTAAATAAGACTGATGGTATTTAAAAAGTTTAAATGTAATTTTGACGAACCAAAAAATATAAGATTATATTGCAAAAAATTATCATGTACACGTGGTCACTTAAGACGAGGGAACATCTTACGTCAGAGTAAAATCGAAGAATGAGTTAAGAATCACTACAAAAAAAGTGTATTTTGCGGAGGTTTAATTGTGGGGGTCACTATTAACCTCCACAAATATATCAAATTGCAGGGGTTTGTATAAGCCTATTATTTTAATTATAATTGAGGCGGTTAAAGCCCCCGCTATACTAAAAAATTAAACCATAAATATTTTGGGGCGACTAAAACCCCCGCTATCCTTAAAAAAATAAATCGCGAATATTTTTATTTTGAAGCGGTGAATAAACCCGCGAATACATCAATGTTTCCGCCTAAACCTTTCTCAATCTTCCCCTTTTCTCTCAAAATCCCTCTTTTATTCTTTTCTCTAAATTCCCTTTTTCCATATTGTGGTCTACACTAGCTAAGTACGCCTTCGTACTCTCTAAGGACAACTGTTGAGAAGCTACTCACAGATAATCAAGTTGGTCAGAAAAATTCACATAAATTTTAGCTGAAATATTTGAGGTATCAAACTGTTGTGCATTATCATATGGTGTCTGGTCTTGGAGAAAGTAAGTTTTGTATTTGATGGTGAAGATGATTTATTGCAAAAAAAAGGGTTAAAAATGGAATCTTTAATTGATGGGGTTATTGTTAATCTTCAGTTTGTGGCAAAGAATTTATTTATTTGATGCATTGTTGTAAAGATCTTGTGAGGTAGCGGTAATGTCTATGTACACTCTACCCTTGTCGGACACCGCTAGTGGGACTAGGTATTATTGTTACAAATGTTGTAAAGATTGTCTGTTTTGCTGTTCATATTCTGTTTGGTGGTAAAGATGATTTAGGTGCAAAAAAAGAAGGGGAAATGGAATCTTTATTTGTTGGGGGTTATTGTTAATCTTGATTTTGTGGCAAAGAATTTATTTATTTGAAGCATTATTGTAAAGATTTTGTGAGGTAGTGGTAAGATCTACGTACACTCGACCCTCACTAAGCCCCGCTAGTGGGATTTCACTGAGTATTATTGTTGCAAATGGTTGGACCCAAGATGAATTAACTGGTGGTGCTTGGTTGAAGCTCTATTAGGTAGCTTTTTTAATTTCCTAAACTTACTGTTTCATGTTTGATTACATAGAAACACAATGCAATTTCTCTCTGTCTATCCTATCATATGTTGATGCATCAAAAGACAACCCTTTTTCAAAGATCGCCTGCTTCTCCTATATTTTGTTCAATTCTATATGGTATTATCAAATGCATCCATTTTTCATTTGGACATTCCTCTTCAATTCCTGTAGTCTGTAAGTTTGTCATGTGCTTAAAATGGCACCATGAGCTTCCGAAAACATTGCCAGTGCAGCTTCAGTTACCTGATGATGAGACAGGATACTGTGTCATTAGGGAATGCAGTACTGTATGTAATGATTATGTAGTTAACAGATGATATGTATTTGATTATTGTCCTTTTCAACCCTTTATGTTCAGATCAAGTGAGATTTCTATGTTTAAAAGTAAGTTAGTGTATGAAGCTCTTTTTATGTACCTTGAATTTACAAATGATTATTGCACCCTCATTCCACAAAGGATAGGTTAGACTTAATAAGTAGTAAATAAAGCTTCATCTCCTACTACAAAGGACTTACATTTTAACTTATGAGTCGAATAATAATGACACCTAGAAGGGTGAACAAAGATATTTCGACGAGTTGTTTGTCCTAGAGATTTGACTCGATGCACTAGAAAATGTGATCAAGCTTAAAGAAAACCAGCCAGAAGTGTGTGAATTTAACTTTCATACCAGATCAACTATTGCATCCTACATGCCCTTTTTTTTTTTACCTTTACAAGTTAATTATGGGAAAAGTTTGTGGGTAAGATATTGAGGTGCATGGTTTTGGGGGAAATGATCAATGTGGGTTTTGAAGTGAATAGTGCTATTAAAGACGATCTATTTGTTGGGTTTTTTGGAGAATCATGGCTGTATTTTCTTGCACATAAAGGAAGCACGTTTGTTGTTTTAATCTCATCTAAAATTGTTGATAGCCCTCATTTGGATCAGTTTCTCATGGAATGTTCCTTTTTTTTTCTTGTTCCTCAATTTTATTTTAATTTTCTGATGTGTATGTTGTTGTTGTTGTTTGTAAGGTGTTGTCTGTTGGATTTGCATAATTTGTTTTTGCTAAATTATTGCAGATGGTTCTAGCTCTTTGTCTCAAGTGCAATCTCTTTATGTACATTTAATAATTAGTTTTGAAATAACATACTTTAGCTCTTTGATAATCTGACTTTGCTTTATCATTTGCACTCTTAATTATGTTACAAATCAGTTCTTAACATATTTAGATGGATAAATCTTGGATTGAAAAGCTTAGGAACACATCTGAATATAAGCGTGGTTTGACTCAGTTTCTGGACTTTGCATTTATGAATGCAGCAGCAGGAGATAAAATTAAATGTCTGTGTCGTCTCTGCTATTTTACAAAGTGGCAAATAGAGATATAGTGCACGACCATTTGATCTGCAGGCAATTTCCTCAAAATTATATCACTTGGGTTATACATGGAGAAAGTAATGTGTTGAATAATTCTACCAATATAGAAGTTACTCATGATATACTGCATCCTAACAATCCCGTAGAATTATTGATTAATGAAGCATTTCAGGGCTTAAGGCATGAGGGGATGGATGTAGGTCCTTCACAACTAGCGGGAGAAGAAGGAATGTCAAATGACATGCCTGCTTCGAATAACACAGACTTTCTTGAGTTGCTTAGAGATAGAAGTCAAGAATTGTATGATGGATCTAAGTACTCAAAGTTAGAATTTTTGTTGAAATTGTATCATATTAAGTGTTTGGGTGGATCAAGTGACAAGGGAATGACAATGATCCTAGATTTAATGAGAGATGCGTTTAATTTTGCAAAGCTCCCTAGTTCTTTTTATGATGCCAAGAAAACCATCAAGAAATTGTGTCTCGATTATATAAAGATAGATGCCTGCCCAAATGACTACATGTTATATTGGGGAGATGATGCTAATGAGGAAACAGATACTACTCGGGATAGAGGGTTCAAAAAAGATATTTGAAATTTTAATTGTGTCAATTTTTCTAAGTTGATTCACACTGGTGATCGTGAGGATCATGATCCTTATATTGAAGCATCTCAAGCGAATTTGGTCTACTATGTTGATTATGTTGATGATGAAACTGATAAAGAATGGAGTGTGGCTATACATCTAAAGTCAAGAGATCTATTTGACATGGGTGAAACCGATGAAAAAGAAATATACGAGAATGAGCCATACCAACAACAAGAATCTGAACGTTTTTTTGATGATAATTATGAAAATGTTCAAATTACGATAGAGGAGCATATGTATAATAGGAATTAAGTTACTTTATTTGATATGAAAAGGTTTAATTTTGATGAACTGCATATTACATTATCATAGTCATCATCATGTCGTCCAGTTTTGAATGTTTTCTATGTGATATAAGTTATGTGAATATATTCAGTTCTAAGTTTTTGAGGTTAAGGGTTATTTTAAGTTTGATCAAATGCCTCTATTTGGATTTGAAAGATAATGATTCCTTGAGGAACTTTTGGATCAGCACTTGATGCAATTTGTCAAGGAGAGGATGAAACCATTAAGTTACAATTATGTTTTCAAATGCATTTCATTTGGATCCATTCTATCTATGGTAAGTTCCTTCAAGTTGAAAACATTTTCTCTGCAGATTAGTTAATTTGTTTCTTATTCAAGTTGCAGGTAAAAATATTTCGTTGCTGGAGATTAATTAATTTGTTTCTTCTTCAAGCTGCAGGTAAAAATATTTTATTGATGTTCTAATACAATTTCTTTTGTTGAATATAGATATGTCAAAGAGAAAGCGTGAACATATTTCAGAAGATGCATCCATATCACAAGCAAATAAGTCAAAGCTACCATTAACATCACTTCTTTAATCGAAACCTCAGGTGACACCTTCAGTTTTAACCACATCACACCTGAATCGATTAGTACAGTCCACAACACAAATGAATCCAAAAGTTCTGGAATTAACTTCCTCAGTTCAGCCTGTAGCCCTTCAGGAACCATCACAATTGACTTCATCAGTTCCACCTCTAGTACGTCAAGCACCATCAAAACTGACTTCGTCATTTCAGCCCATAACACAGCTGGTACGATCACAAGCTGCTCTATCAGTTCAGCCTGCAACACATCAGGAACCATCAGAATTGAGTTCATCAGTTCAACCTCCAGCACGTCAGGCACCATCATTTCAGCTCGTAGCGCAGCAGGTACCATCACGGGTTGCTTTTTCAGTTAAACCTAAGCACGTCAAGTACCATTACAACTGACTTCATCAGTTCAACCTCCAGCACGTCAGGAACCATCAAAATTAAATTCATCATTTCAGTCGGTAGCACAACATGTACTATTACAACCTGCTCCATTAGTTTAGCCCGCAGCATGTCAGAAACTGTCACAACTGACTTCATTATTTCAGACCACAACACAGAAGGCACCATCACAGCCAACTCCTCCAGTTCAACCCGCTCCTCCAGTTCAACCTGCAGCACAACAAACACCATTACAGCCAACTCTTCCAGTTCAACAAGCAGCACAACAAACACCATCACAATAGGCTCCATCATTTCAGCCCGTAGCACATGCACCACCCAAACAGTATACTTGTCGTAAGTCAAGAAGATATTGGATGGTAGATGCAATAGGTAAGATGGTACACTTCATCTAATTTGTTTGCATCTGATTTCTTTTTAACTCGGTAAGCTTCTTTAATTTTCTTGCATCAAATTTCTTAAATGATGTGTATCAATTTGTTCCCTTTTTTCATATCAACCAAATTTGAGTATAAACATGTTATGTTTGTTATTCGAATATTCTTTTTCATCCACTAAATATGCTCTATAGCATAAATATATCTTTTTTTTAAAGATTCCCATGGGGCTATGAAAATAAGACAACTGAAGGTTAGAGATATGCTAAATTTATCCTCTGAAGAACGTATCATCGTTAAATTTGATGATGTTGCATCAATTGGAGAAGCACAAGGCCTTCATGCAGGTTTTTGTGGGATTTTAGCAACTGACAACTCTATTTTCCCAATTGGCTTTGTCAAATGGAATAATTTACCTGAGTCATACTTTAACCGCTACTTTGGTCAAATTATAAAGGTATAAACTCTATATTTTTATAACTATATCTATATATTATGTATACATACATTATACTGACATGACTATAGATAATCTAACCAATATTTCATTTCCAAAGTCGCGTTTTTTTTTTGAAATATCGGAGTCAATTGCACAACGCTATGTCTATAATTCTATTTCAAAGAAGTGGGGTGCAAGGAGGCTAAAGTTGTGGGATAAGACCTTTAACCCGCTTCAGAGAAGATCTGAACTTATGGCTAATGTTCCAAATGAAATTTCACCAGATCAATGGACTTCTTATGTTGATTATCGTTTGGACAAGAAAACGCAGGTATCTTCTTAAATCCTTCATTTGAAGCTGAACTTATTGTTTGTATATTGAATTCAAGTATTTCTTTTCTAGAAAATGTGCAAGCAAAATGCTGAAAATCAAAAGAACCAAACTATTCCACACATTGATGGCTCCAAATCTAACGCGAGAAGAAGAGCTGAAATGGTGAAATATATTTGTTCATTATATTTTACTTTAGTTTATTAAACATGAAACTATCCTTAATTTGTTAAGTTAATATTGTTTGTAGATGGTTGAGATTGGACATAAGCTTGGACGAGCAGAACTTTATCTTGCTACTCATAAGAAAGAAGATGAACCATATGTTAATGAAGTGGCAAAAGAGATTTGTGTAAGTACCTCTGTTGAGCAATTTTTACTGTTTCTCCTGGTTTTTCCTATTTTAGTTACGAACTTATGGTGTATGGAAAAGTGAATTGTTCGTAGTTCAAGCGCTAGTGAATTTCAAAACTGTGATTAAATTTTGTTATAAGTTTTACAGTGTTGTTATTTTTTTCTTAGTAGCATTTGGTGGCTGATTAATTTTTCAGAAACTGTTTTTGTGTGTACTTAATCCTCCCTAAACTTCTCCCATTTGTTGGACTGAGTGTACTGTTTTATGGTGCTTGAAGTCTATGTTCATGGGAAATACATTATTCATTCATATGTATACTTGAAAGTGAGGAACAATGGGGAACTTAGTTGCTATGTCCCAGGGATTCACAATATTGCTTGCGAAATCACTCCTGCTGTTCTTTGACTAGGAGAGACCCTACTATCAGGAATATTCTGTGGGGTTTTCTGGTGTCCTCTTTGCTATGAAAGTTACTCTCACTGCATAGTCAGATGAGTATACATATGTGCATGGGCTGCTGGTACCGACTCGTTACGCTGCCTGGGCAGAACTTATTCTCATACAAATGTTTACTATTGTTTTTCCTTTCAATACTTGATGTTGATGTGCTTTACTTTAGCCGAGGGTCTATATGAAACCTCTCTACCTTCACAAGGTAGGGGTAAGGCGATGCACACACCACCCTCCACAGATATAACTTGTAGGATTACACTGGGTATGTTGTTTTGGAGGTGGATACTAATTTTTATGTGGTTATTAGAGTCATAGGTTTGTGAGTGGCTTAATAGCCGAAACTACATTATTTACACTAAATCCGAGAATGCTAATTGTAGAATAAAGCTGAGAATGCTAATTTACCTAATGACATATCGCACTACAGAGTAATATTCAGTCGAAGGATTTCGTAATCCTAGAGCACTAGCACTATACGTTGGCATTTTAGCGGCGAACAAGGAAGATCGATCAATGAGGCTTGTGTATATTATGCTACCTTTGTATTTTCTTCTCTTAGTTTTTTTATCCTTTAATTTTGGTAGCACTTTACAGAAATATGCCCTGCTGTATCCAATCCATTCTAGCAGTCGGAGAAAAGTTTTGCTCACTGGTTACTGTAACATAATTTAGTCTCAATTCTTGGCCATCATGGTGGTATACTTACTGGTATCTTGGTGGCCATCTGAGCAGTTTCTACTTTAGGTAATGCATAGGAATCCTTTGTTATGTTAAACATCGATAGTGTTTACTGTAAGTTATAACCCTACCCCCACTTCCCACCCACCCACTCCACTAAAAAAAAGGGTGGGTGGGTGGGTTGGATCTTTTATTTTTATTTTGGGAGGAAAGTAAGCGTGTACAAATTGTTTGCTTGCATTACATAAGAGTACCATAAGATTTGGTTCTCTTCACCAGTCTCTCTATAGAAGTCTTATTGAAAAACCACGGTTATCAAAAAGAATAAAAGAGGCTTACTGAAACAATACATGATGGACTCATCTAAATGTAGCTGTTGTTGTAACTTATCCCACAAAAAGGTGTTGCTTGGAAAATTTGACTCATTTCAGGTTCGCTTATTTCCTTGTTTTTCTTGTTTGTTTTTCCTGGAACTGGTACCTTTTTTTAAAGATTCTAGTTGTTAGTTTTAATTTCTTGATTAGTTCAATGAAAGTACGTAAACATGCCAGTTTTTGATGGTTATGTTTGCTGCCATACGGAGTCAGGAATAATCGCTAGCTCGCCATTCAATAGGAGAGGAAACTATATGTGGTATAATACATTTAAATTTGATCAGAATTTGGTGTCCTTAAGACTTGGAATAATGCAAAATACACTATCAGAAGACTGCAGGGTTCTTGTTTGATTCATTAAAAAGGATAATTGTCATTAGGAAAAGATTAATGATCTGTAATCATCAATACAATGAAATTCAGAAAATGCTCTATGCCTCCTTAACCAACTCTAAAATAAAAAGCAGCAAGAGTTGTAATGGCTTGTTCTGATCATTTTGGAAGCACTTCCATCTATTCCTCCTTTTCCTTCCTTGTGAATTGTGATTCCCGTATATGAAATTTGTACAGTTAATTCACCGGTTAAGTTTCCAGTGAACAAGAATTTGCCTTCATAGGTTCATGTGAGGGCTGCGTTTACTCTGACTGGGTTTAGACGACTTACACCTTTTCGCATGAACTTATATGCCAACATTAACAAACCAAAAAAGAACATCAAGAACATCTGTAGCCTTCCTACAATGTCGACCATGACAGACGATCTGCTTCCTTCTGGAGAACTTTTTCTTGTAAGTGGAGTCATGTTCCATCTTGATAGAGACAATTAATAGAGACAGGGAGGGAGTGTGTACTAGTTACTTATTTGAAGAATAGGTTCAAGTTCCCAGACTTCCGTCATTGCAATTCCTACATAGATTCAACAACTGTAGCTTTGGGGTTGAGCATGCTAAGATAGATAAAATGTTCCTCTTTTTTTCTAATGAGGACATATTGTTGCTGATATGTCTCTTTTTGGCACCTTCTTGGTACTTTTTTCATAAAAAAACATGTATGCTAAGATAGGCTTCTGTGAATAGTTTCACATGTTTCTATTTTCTGTGTGTTTGTCAGCCTTTGCTGATGTTTTCATCAACACTTATCTTGAATTTGAACTAGTCATTTCACTGTATGAACACAGTTAGATGACCTTTTGAACGAATCCAAAACATGACGTGACATATTTGAAGGCAATATTGCTGCTAAATGTAATAGCTAACATGACACCTTGCAACAACTCGTCTCGTTTTTTCTTAGTTTTGTTCATATGTTCAATTGCATGCTTAGTGTTGTAGTTTGTCCAGGTAGATAATGCTTGTTTTTCTGCTATTTGGTACCTATAACCATGCAGGCATCCTGGCATGCAACATCTAACATGTTTATACATACGTTCTGTTTATTGTTCATTGCTAATCGAAGTTATACTATGGTTTCTGTGTTGTACTATATGTGGGATAAAATTGAACTCGCAGTAAGTCAAAGCACAATCGACTAGTCCGAAGTTTCTCCAAATGATGCTGTTGGTAAGGTGCTAGGAAAAGAGCATTCTGGAAGGGTGAGGTGCTTGGGACAAG
Source organism: Capsicum pubescens (assembly GCA_030864215.1). NCBI lineage: Eukaryota > Viridiplantae > Streptophyta > Magnoliopsida > Solanales > Solanaceae > Capsicum > Capsicum pubescens. The sequence continues at coordinate 82,527,167 of CM061540.1, forward strand.
GAGCTGTTCCTAGCAGATCATTTAAACAAACACGTCCTCATTTGGGTGGTATGAGTTCTTCAAGTAGTAACAGTTTATGTCCATTCAATTGCCAAGAAAACTACATTAAAATGTTAAATGCTCATAAGCAAAGCCAAGAGAACTACAAAGAAATGGTGAATTCTCACAATTTAATGATGATTTCTTTCAAGGCATATATGATAATGAAAGAAGGCATGATACCTGAACAGTTTGCTGGATTTTTTACTTCTCCTACGGTAAATAATTTTCTTGATTACCTTTTTCATTTAAAAAAAATTTAAGTTAATATATTGTTATAAAATATTTAGCATCCAAAGACCTATTTTTTTTATATATTTTGTAGCCAAGTGATGCATCTCGTGGACCTCTTTCGAATGTGAATGGAAGATCATCTGGTGGTAGTTATTCTAGTGATATTCATTGAAGTTTTTGATGTAATCGTATTTGTAATTATGACAATATTATCGAATCATTGGAACAAGATTTTGTGTTTAAATTTGTTGTTTAAAACTAATGACAATACTTTGTGGTACGTAATATTTATGATTTAATATATTTTGATTTTTGTTGTTTTTAAGATGTATTTTTTTGATCCAACAATGAATAATATTATATGAAAACTATTAAATAATATTCAAATTAAAATATTGATCATGAGCATTATAATCATTTTTCTAATAAAAATATCAAATGAATTGTGGGGGTCTTGACTCCCGCTAACAAAAAAATTGTTAAAATTATAGTGGAGGTTTCAATCGCCGTTATATTTTAAAAAATATTAGGCAGCAGTTGATTTAATGTACATATTGCGGGGGTTAAAACCGTCGCATTGTAACCACTGTTAAACTATTGCGGCGGTAAATAAAAAACTGCTGTAAAGTGATTGCGACGTTAGTAATTGCGGGGGTTTTGTAAATCGCCGTGCCGTCATTTTGTGGAGGTTGCTGACCTCCACAATCTGTAAATATAACCCCCTCCCTCCCAAAGTGAGTAATTTTTTGTTGTGAATAGGAACGTCAGAAAAAACTTTCTTCAAGGGGTCATTTGAAAAGTATTTGGATCATTGCATACCCCATATCTAAAAGGGTGAGAAGGTGTTCATCTAGACCCTCTAGACAAAAAATTATGTTGTATATATATAAGGTAATGTTTTTATTATTTATGTAATCATATAGTTTTTTTAAAATCCCTCAAACAGTATATTATGAGTTGGATCATTAGGCCGCTCGAAATTCACTTTAAAGTTCTGTATTCAAATGTCAAGCATACATTTCTTTTTATTTTTTGAACTCTCTTAGTGAAAATCTTAAGTCCTTTCACATCTGGTTTTGTGAAAATATTAAAAAAATTAAAATTTAAAAAATATCAAAAATTATTTTTATTCTAAGTTATTCCTACAAATTCAAAAACACCTCCAATTCATATTTATGATCAAACATAACTCTAATTTTTAAATATTATTTTTTATTTTGAAATAAAATTTTTTCGAACTATGTACACTTTTCATGGTTAAACAACCCTAAAAAAGAGCTAAAAATATAAGTGAGAGAGAAAGATTGAAATATAAAATAAAGAGGCAATGTTACAAAAGAAAAGAAAAGAAAGGAAAGGAAAATGGGAGAAAAACATTTGCTAACAAAATAGGACCCACAAGAGCACTTGTCAAAAGCAAAGAAGACCATCACACAACTACTGCTGGATAGACCTCACTCATATTAAATTTTTTTAAAATACACCCCTACATTTCAGTTTAGGTGACAACAATTTAATTCAACCCATAGTCTAAGAAAGAACATAATTTTCATTATAAAGAAATATGATCTTACATATGAAATAACACCTGTGTTTATAAAACTTTTGAAATAACTAGTTATAAGTATTTACTTAATATTTATGTGGCTACAATTTTTTTTATAAAGGATAAAATAAATTTTTTAAAGTTTTTAATTTTTTCTTTTAAATTAAAAAGGAGGGGCACAAGGTCCATTTCATAAAATAAAATCAGTTCAAAATCGAGCCCAAAATTGGTTTGGTCCAAAATGATAAATCATAACGTCAGTCAGCTAAACCAATTTATGAGGTTAATCTTCAATTGTTTATTGATGATGGAATTTTTTTTTAGGGCTATGCATGCTATTGATTTAGAGGGTATGGAGTTTTCTGCTTATCAGTTGAAAGATGTGGCTTATCAGTGGTACGATGAGTGGGAAACGATGAAGCAGGGTAAGAAGAGTGTGAGGTAGTATGCCTTAAAATTTCAGCAGTTGTCCCATTATGCTCCGGAGTTAGTATCTAATATAAGGTCCCGGATGAGAGTTTTTTTTGGTTTGTCTCCTGACTTAGTGCTGGAATGTAAGGCTGTGATATTGAACAATGATATGGATATCTCCAGACCGATGATTTATATAAAACAGGTAGAGGATGAGAAAAAAAATAGGTAGAGGTGGGAGAGAGGTAAAGCAAGAAGTTTAGAAATTTGGGACATGGTGCAAGTCAGCAGAACAGTGGGAGAGATGGTAGATAGTGGCCCATGAAGAAGAATTAGGGGCATTCTTATTTTTCGGCTAGTGCTTCTTATTCGAAACCTTTGGGTGATCATCATTTCTAGGCTAGTAGTTGTCCTAAGGCACAGAGTGCCAGTCCCAGGATAGTGAAGTGATGTTGGATGTATTTATACATTCTAGCATTGCTATTTTAGCCTATTAAGCCTTATTTGTAGGATAATTCATGTGTTTTATGTGTAATGATGATATGATTAAGCATATAAGTGTTAAAGGACGTGATTACAATGTGTGAAGGTTTTTTTCAAACAAGTTTGGACTTAAAACAATCAATTAAAGTCTAGACGAGGAAACTAATCTTACTAGCTTGAGGTAGGTGTCGTTTCAGTTAGTCTCGGTGGATTCTAGTGTGTTAAATGAGTTCCTTATGGTTTGAATGTGTAAATATTTTGTAGAACAACTTGTTTGAAGTGTGCAACATTCAATTAAAATGAGCCGAGAGTCAACAATACATTATAGCATAAAATGGTCGAGACTAGTGCTTAGATTGAGTTTTTAGTTCGTCGTTCTTGTCGCTTTAATGTGTTGAACTCTAATCCATGGTGTTTTATGATGTAGGATGCTTGTGGAGTTGATTATAGTGATATATGAATGTTGAACAAGCTGAAAATTAAAGAGAAAACAACACCAAAAGCTGGGAATTCAAAGCAAAATAATGCCACAACAATGGAATACAAAGAAGGGACGTTAAACACTTAGAAAATATTTTGGATGCTAATTCTAGTGTGATCACGCGATCACCATGTGACCCTTGCTCCATAGCATGCTCTTTTTCCTTAGTCAAAAAGTTGGAAACAATTTCCAGTGGTGTCATGCGGTTAACACGTGACATACTCTTCATTTCGGTGCAGCCATGCCCGCGACGCAGGCTTTATTTCAGTGCTCCCATACTTGCGCCGATTCCTTCATTCCACTGCTGCAATTTTGGACAAGTTCCCGCTTATACACGAATAGGCATTAACATATACTATAAATATAATATATTGCTCACGTGGTTAGGTATCTTGGAATCTTTGAATCTTTGGATCATAGTGACATCTTTTAATCCTACAAGGTTTAGGATTAGTTTATTATATATACACACGTTACACAATCTTAGAGAATGCTGGAGAAGTCCTTGGATAAAATTGGGAGCTTCTGCACATTATTTTGGGTTTCAATATTCTCTTTATTTAGCTTTCAATTATATTATATCATGTATTCATATTGGATCGTGATTATGAATATTATAGGCTAAAAACTTCCTTTCCGGGGTTAAACCCAAGAACATGAGTATTATTGTTTTGAATTGATTTCGTCTAAATTTCTTATCATATTTGGTTGCTTGTTCATCTTTATTTTTTTAACTATTTTATGGATTGATCACCCGTGAAATACATATATTGTCGACTTTGTGATCTCGGGAGAGGGAATAGGGAGATAAAACATGAGGATGAAAAAGTATGGTTTTTATTCTTTTATGATATAAAGAATTTAAATTAGCATCTCGGATAGGGCTGTACCTAGAAGCCTTACTTGATTCAAATGTAGGATGATAACTTTAATAACTTAATTAGATTATTTCATCCCTTCTCAATGATATAGTTGTAATGTCCAAGTTAGGTAAACGGTTAGAGGTCGGGAGACCATGATCATGAAATTAACCCTATGAATCAACAACCAAGATAAGCGATTTAATGAATGAAGTTCAATAACATAATATGATTGTTCGAAGTGCTTTAACCTTGGGCATTACTCCATTGATTGTTTCAAGACTTTGCTTTACACACTGTTACTTTACTTTCAGTTACAATTTCCAAACTCTCTTTTCAGTTACTCTTTCACTAAATTAATCTAAACTGTGAACTAGAATTGAATTGTTATTGAAACGAGTCCCTGTGGGATTGATACTTGATTTGTTACTTGATCTTTTTTGTTTCCTGATGATCTTTCTTGATCTTCTACCGGATACCCTCCCTATGTCCATTTCTCCTTATAGGATGGCTCCGGCTAAACTAAATGAGCTAAAGAAGCAGCTAAAAGATCTTCTTAATAAGGTTTTCATCCATCCTAGTGGTTTTCCGTGGGGTGATCCTGTACTTTTTATGCGAAAGAAAGATGGGTCTCCTCGGATATGCATAGACATCGTCAGTTGAATAAGGTTACAGTGAAAAATAATTACCCCTTACTAGGATTGATGAATAATTACCCCTTAATAGGATTGATGATCTTTTTGATCAACTTCAGGGTGCTAGGTGCTTCTCTGATTGATCTCCATTTGGGCTATCACCGATTGAAAATTAGGGAGGTTGATATTCCAAAGATTACTTTCTGGACTCGGTATAACCATTATGAGTTCTTGGTTATGTAATTTGGTTTGACTAATGCTCCAGCTGCTTTCATGGATCTTATAAATCAAATGTTTAGGCAATTTTTGGATTTGCTTATTATAGTTTTCATTGATGACATCTCGGTGTACACTAAGAGTGAGTAGGATCATGCCAATCACCTATGAATTATGTTGCAGACTCTTAAGAACCAGAGATTGTATGCAAAATTTTCTTAGTGTGAATTTTGGCCGAGTGATGTGACCTTTTTTGAGCATATTGTTCCTAGTGAGTGGATCAAGGCGGATCTATAAAAAGTTGAAGCAGTTAAGAAGTGGCCTAGGCCCATGACTCCAACCGACATTAGGAGATTATTGGGCTTGGCTGGGTATTATTGGATGTTTGTGGAGAGTTTTTCATCTATTGTTGCTCCGCTGACGATGTTTACTCAGAAAAAGGTTAAGTTTCTGTGGTCCGATGCTTGTGAAGGTATTTTTGAGAAGTTGAAGGATAAGTTTACTTTTGTACCTGTTTTGACCCTATCCGATGTAATACCCCGTATCTTCCTAGTAATTTTACTCTCAGTACATGAGTTATTCCATACAATTTTTTAAACTACTCGGTATTTTTCAGTTTAGAGCTTACCATTTTGTAGGAAATTCAGCCAGCTTTGCAATGATAGAAAATTTGCCCAAATTCGATACTCGGGTGAAGAGTTAGAGCCAGTTCATAAAGCAGTGTGCCAACTGGCACTTCACCGCATCGCGAAGACCAGCCAAATGACAATTGTCAAAATCCAGTGCATCATCGCGATCATGGTGCATCGCGCCAAGCAACAGTGCTCCATCGCGATCATGGCGCGTCGCGCCAAGCAACATATTTAGAATTGTCCTTTTCCAGTGAAGCTCCGTGATTTCACCACATCGCACCAAGTCCTCAGTTCCCAATTGTCTATTTACAGTGACATGGTGCGATAGCGTCGTGTCGTGCCAAGGGCCCAGGTCGAAATTTTTTGACAAAAATTAAAAGTTTCATCCAGGGTTAAACTAAGCTTTTCCCATGATTTTAATACGCCCTGATATGCGATTTAATCCCTAAAAACATTTTAAACCCATTCTTTATTAACTTTTCTTCCAAATTAAATCATTCTCTCTCAATTAGCAATCCCTAACCTACAAGAATCAAGGTCAAATCTCAAGAACACTACCAAGAAACCTCAAGAATTCATCACCCAGGTATGTTAAGTGTTTATCCATGGGTTCCTTTCACCTATGGAGCCCAAGTATCCAATTTTAATTTCAAAATCATGATCTTTTCAAGTTATCTTGATTTTAACTTATGATTTCAACCATGAATCTCCATGAACTTTGATTCTACACTATGTTTTAATGAAATTATTGTCGTTGTCAAATCCCACATGTTATAATGTTATTATTCATTGATTTGAATCATGATTTAGTGTCATAGATGTTGCATTCATGCTATTACTTTAAGTTCCATATCATTCCCATGACTAGATTAAACTATGAACTATAAGTGTTTGATAAAATGCCTACAAGAAGGAATATTTGATAAAGGCTTTCATGCTATGTCCTTTAAGCTCAATATTATTTTACTCTTCTTGTTTTTTTGAGTCCCGGGGGTTTTGCATACCCGAAAACCATATTTGTTACTTGGTCTCGTCTTAGTATCTTCATAATAGCTTCAAAATATATTATGAGCATTATCAGATCAGTCAGTTAAACTCAAAATAGTTTAGTAATCCAGTGTCATTCAATTGGGAGTAGGATTTAGCACCGAGCGAGTGAAGGGATGACGGCTTTCCCGTTAGATAGGAAAAGTCGTTAGTAGCAGTCCCTGTACTCCAGAACTACGTATCCAGTGTAGGATAAGAGGAGTCACTCGTCAGATTAGGCTTGACTACCTTGCAGGGGTCACCCGTCAGTTAGGCTTGACACCCTTAGTCCTTCAGGATAATACATCAGTTTAATGAATCCATACAACCAGCATTAGTACTCGTGACACGATACTAATACCCTTCCAACTGGGGTTACAGGTTGGACCCCTAACTTGCTCATTGGGGCATGTCGGTTAGATGATAACTCCCACAGTCTCTGTCCAGTAATCAGTCCAGTAATTCAGTTTCAGTTGCTTGACCATAGTATACAGATATCAGTGATTTAGCTATCGGACTTTAATATTTCCGTATTTACAAATTATATTCAGAACATGTTATATGCTTGGTCATGCATCCTTAGTATTTACAGATTTCATGTATTCCCAACATTTACAGATTTCATGTATCCTTAGTGTCTATGGTTTTCCTACACTCTATCTAGTTTTATGTGTTATATATCTATGTGCATGTATACAGACAGTTATTATTATTCATGTTCATGAAACCATACATAACTTCCTACCTCATTTAGCATACCAGTACATTCAAAGTACTGATCGTATACCCTTCTCTTGCGCTATGATGTTTCATATCATAGGTTCAAACTTTTAATTCTCGGATCGCGCATAGACTTCTTAGGCTTTCAGAAGTAACAGTGGTGAGTCCTTATATTTGGAGGACAAATTATTTTACTTCATGCTTTCAGTTTAGTAGTCAGTTGGAGTTAGTTAGGGCCTGTCCCATCAACTCATATTCAGTCAGTTTAGAAGCTTTCAAACACTACAGTCAGTTATTCAGTATTCAGACTTTCGTTGATATTGTCAGATTATTTTATCCGTTTGGAATTTATAGATTTTTATCAGTTTTCATTACTTAAAACCTTATGGTATAACAGTTGTTCTTCTGCATTATCATTATATTATTCAGCACTCATAGTAGGTACCAGCTTATGGGATGACTTGTGGTCCTTCGGGACTGTAAGCACCGTGTGACACCCAGGGTGTACTCTCAGGGCGTTACATCTGAGGGTATTGATAGGTTCATTATGTATAGTGATGCATCTCGTGTGGGATTGAGTTGTGTTTTGATGTAACATAGTAAGGTTGTGGCCTATACTTCTAAGCATCTTGAGGTTCATGAGAGAAACTACCCGACTTATGATTTAGAGTTAGTGGTTGTGGTTTTTGCTTTAAAAATCTGGTGCCATTATTTGTATGTGGTGCATGTGGATATTTATTCAGACTATAAAAGCTTCCAGTATGTATTTACATTGAAGGAATTAAATCTTAGGCAGAGGTGGTGGCTCGAATTGCTTAAGAATTATGAGATGAGCCTCAACTATAATCCAGGTAAAGCTAATGTAGTTGTTGATGCTCTTATCTGGTAGTCTACGGGGAGATTATCCCACGTTGATGAGGAGAAAAAGGGTTGGTGAAGGATATTTACAGGTTGGCTAACTTGTGAGTCCATCTCTTAGAATCTAAGGATGGGGAGTGATTGTTCAAGAAATGGTTAAATCATCTCTTGATGTCGATGTAAAGGAGAAGCATGCTTTAGATCCAATACTTATGTAGATTAAGGATAATGTAGGACAACAAAAGGTACGACATTCAAGATTAAGAGAGATGAAATTATGAGGTATCAAAGAAGGTTGTGTGTTCCTAATATTGACGAGCTGCGGGAAAAGATTTTGGCTGAAGCTCATGATTCTAGATATACAGTTCATCCAAGTTTGACTAAGATATATGATGATTTAAATGAGATCTACTGGTGGAATAATATGAAGTGGGATGTGGTGAATTTTGTTGCTAAGTGTATGCTTTTTCAATAAGTTAAGCTAGAATATTTGAGGCACAATGGTATGTCTTAAGAGATAGAGTTGCCCATGTGGAAGTGGGAGATGATCAATATGAACTTTGTTATGGTCTTTCACGGTCTCGCAATCAGTATGATTCTATTTGGGTCATTATGGATAGAATGGCGAAGTCTGCTCATTTCTTACCCGTGAGGACTAACTACTCAGAAGAGGATTAGGCTAAGTTATTCATTCATAAGATAGTTAAGTTGGATGGAGCACTTGTGTCCATTATTTCAGACCGAGGTACGCTATTTTCTTCTTACTTTTGGCATTCGTTTTAGAAAGGTTTATATATCCAGATAAAGCTTAGCATCATTTTCCACCCTGAAATGAATATATAATAGGAGCATAGTATTCAAACTTCAGAGGATATTCTAAGGTCTTGTGTGATTGATTTTAAGGGAAGTTGGGTTGACCATTTTCCTCTTATTGAGTTTTCTTACAATAATAGTAATCATTCTACAATTTAGATAACTTCTTTAAGGATCTTTATGGTAGGAGGTGTAGGTCACTGATAGATTGATTTGAGGTAGGTGATACTAAATTATTTAGCCCTGACTTGGTTCACCAAGCCATGGAAAAGGTAAAGGTAATTAGAGAAAGGCTTAAGACAACCCAAAGCTGCCAAAAGTCTTATGCAGATTTGAGGAAGAGAGAGTTGGAGTTCAAGGTTAGTAATTGGGTGTTCTTGAAGGTTTCTCCTACGAAAGAAGTTATAAGATTTGGGAAGAATGGGAAGATTTGTCCCCATTACATTAGTCTGTATCAGGTTGTAAGAAGAATTAGGAATGTCGCTTATGATTTAGATTTTCCATCAAGCTTGGCATTGATTTATCCTATTTTCTAGGTGTCAATGAAAAAAAGTGTGTGGGTGATCCTTCTTTGATAGTGCCTATGAAGGATATGGGTGCTATGGATTCGTTGTCTTATCAAGAGGTTTCGGCGGAGATATTGGATAGGCAGGTTCGTAGATTGAGGATTAAGGATGTATCTTCGGTAAAGGTGCTTTGGAGAAATCAAAGGGTGGAAGAAGATTCAGAGAAAGTTGAGGAAGATATGAGAGCCAAGTACCTATTCTTGTTTCCAGCGATGGATGAGAATGCGTAAGGTATGAGTTTCATTTACCTTTTATAACATTTCAAATTTGTCCTTGAATTCTATTTTCAATCTTTCTTTTATCATGCTAAGTGTACCCTAACTCCTAAATCGAGTCATAATTAAAGTAGCCCAGTTACTGAAATAATGTCAAACTGCCAGTGACAAGGGGCCTTAACAATGACTCATTGTCAAACATAATGAGTCTTTAGGAGGTCTCGTTGCCATGGTAGTGAGGGAGCCTAGATTTTGGTTCCTTGATAATGAGTCCAGGATATGACTTGTTGTGGGACATAATGAGTCATTAGGAGAGATTCGTTGTCACAATAGAAGGATGTTCAAGAGTTCTACCCTTGACAATAATTCTTCATGATAAGTCATTACGTTAGATAACAAGTCGTTACGGGGGACTCGTGGTTATAACAATAAAATACCATATTTTTGATCCCCAGGTAACAACTCTAGGTCACGATTTATGGTCAAACCTCACGAGTCTTTACCCATGCCGCTACAACTGTTTGTAGAATTTAGCTACACATTTTATTTTGGGCCTTTTTGGTCTTTTCCTCACTTCACACTCTTTTCCACGACTTAAAAACACCCAAAGGGCCTATCGACCTTTAGTTGTCAAAACTTACTCTTTCCCTCTTTAACTCCTAAGGCAAGAGATACTAGGGTTTTACAAGGAAATTTCTCATTCAAGCTCCAAACTTCGAATTCCTTCCAGTTTCTTGTAAGGCCTGTTGATCTTTTCTAACTTGTATTTTTGCATTATGGCAATTATTTAAATGATATTCATGTGATTTAAATATTGGGTTGAGGATTTTTGATTGATTATTACTTGAATTATTTTTTCCTATATTAAGTGTGTTATTTATGCTTGATTAATAGTTTTTGGGACTGAGTTGGTGCTACATGGTATGGTTTGGAATGGGTGACATAGATTTTCCTAAATTTATGAATTTTTGGCTTGGTAATGGCCTTAACCTCAAACCACTTTGTGAACTTAATTTGAAATAGGGATATTTGCATGATTGAACTTACCTCTTGAAAACATTGCATTGCATAAAAGGTTAAATGGATAAAAATGGTTTTGGAAGGCCTTGGTGGCCTTGGTTTTTGATTTTAAATGGAACTTGGGAGTCTAATGGTTACATGGATTGGTTTGGCATAATTAACTTCACTTGTAAGCATATTGGTATGACGACACTATGTTGGAATATTCCTTAATAAATACTCCTTGGTTGATTGTTGGGTTTATGTGTAAATTATTTTAATTTGGGCTTAGAGAAAATTATATAGCTCACCGTGAAGGTATAGTCCTGGAGGACTAACATTGGAAATCCTGTTTGTCGATATAGGGGCTTATATGACCATGTGCTCGGTGCACACTTTATATTTTGGATGGATATCACCTTTGTATCTTTATCATGTCCTCTATTTCCTTGGTACGTATGGCTAACACATATTGGGGCCCTTCTAGTAGAGGGAGTCAGACTCATATAGCCCATGGGCGTTTATAAGACGGAGCGAGATGCATAGTTCAAGTTAATATTTTAAACTCTTATATTCATGGCCCTTTTCCCTATCTTGACATCCTATATATATATATATAAATGTTGTGCATGTGGTTTTGACTGTTTTTTGATAATGACTTTATTTTATCACTTTCTCGTGAGTTACATGTAAGTACTTGCCTTACTGACCGTCCCTAGACGCTACATCATTTCATAATGTAGGGCTCGAGGGCTTTTTTGTTACTCTTGTGCAGTGTTAGGTGGTGTGGTACATTGGTTGAGTTGTTGTGAAATGGTGAGCCTCAATTTTTTGGAAAGCCCTGCCATTTTATTGGGTTTCTTTTCATATTTTGGGAATTGTGAATTCTCTTTTTTTCATGATCGGAGGCATGTCCTGATCTACTTCTACATCTTTAGTTTTAGAGGCTTTTGTGGACAGTATTTGGATGATTGGTTGTTTTGTTTAGACTCTTATATTTCATTTGATTCTTTTATCTTACTTATTATTTTGGTTGGATTTCGTTATTTGTTATATTGTGCTTTGAAGGTTAGGCTATAGGGTTGATCTCTAACCTACGGTGGGCTTGAGATACCCATTATGACTAGGCCCTGGTTTGGGTTGTGACACATAGGTCCTATCTTAGGAGATACAAGCTTAATGGGCATATGTAGAAAGTTATGTTATGACTTTCACCATTACATACCATCACTATTGCATTACATTCCATTATTATTGCATTACATTGCATATGTATACTTTTCGTGTATATTTGTGTTGTTTCATTATAGTATTTATTCAAAACTGTTAGTGAAGATGGTCATGTATATTTGGGACTTTTCTTCTTGTAGAAGACGTGCTCATAGTTTTCTTTGCATATATTATTTATACTTTGCTCATTCGGCCCATGATACCCACTTAGTACACGTGGATCATACTCACCCTTATTGTGCTCTTTTAGTGTAGAATCGAGTATGGGCATAGAATACGACAACTGATTTTGTGCTAATATGAGTGGTTATCAAGGTACTGGCGTGCTCTAGGGCTTTAGAGCTTACTCCTGCCCTCCTCTTACTTCTTTTAGATCTTTTTACTTATTTTCTGAGACATTTATATTTTAGTATTTCTGAGTTATAATTAGATGCACTACATTTATGACACCAGATTTTTAGTCTTAATATCAAGATTTCTATTTTATTCATATTATGTGTTGGCCTGCCTTCATTGTAGATGTCTTACTTTGTTATTTTATTTTACTTGTTGGGTTCATCTTGCCTTTTTGGTGATTGGCTTACTTGTCAAGACTAGTCCGCAATAAGTGCCATCATGACCTTGTTTTCAGTTCGTGACAACTGTGGTTAGAGTTTTGAAATACCATTATTAGTACTAGTACTAAGAGTATACACAACTTTTGGGGGACTCCTCCCTAATATATGGCAACAAATTATACATGGTTGTAAATCAAAGTAAAAATCTTTATCGAGTTCCTGATTCTAATTGAGGGATACTTGTTTCATCCAGCATATTAAGATCTTTGGCTTGTATAGGGAGTTTTTCTTTTCTATATAATCTCTAGATTCATGTAATAATGTAGAGAGTTTCCCCATGTTTAGTTAAGAAATCCTCAACTTGATTAGATCCTCTAAAAGATTTCTTAATAGTGATGCACTGACTTTCTATACCCTTCTTTATTTCTTGAATAGGATGATCCTGTGTCCATGGAATATTAAATTTTCCTTGCACACTGTCTACGACAAATTATTGTTTTTCATTTCAAGTATAACTTTTTTCCCTATATCTTACACACCAATTCATAGCATAATATGTTGCTTTCACTATTGTGCAATTGATACTGCATACATTGAAAGCTTTAGAGAAGGCCTTTATGAGCTCCCCATTTTCATTCCTCACAACCCCTTCCTTACTTGCAGTATTAAGAACAATACTCATAATCATTAACCATTCTTACTCTACCTTAAATTTTTTTACCTGTTCTTGTATTAAGAAACTTGTGATGGAGATCTTTATAGCCTTTTGGTAGTCTATTAACTATGTTATTTTTATTATCATACTTGGTTGGTTCTGTGTACATAAGGTTGTGTATCAATGATTGGACAACAAATTAACTAAATGGTTGAATACAACTATTTTTTTCAATAAAAAGCGACTGAATACATTGATAGTCTCAAACTTGTTAAAACAATTCATTTAGACAACTTGAACAAAACACTACGATCCTTTAAACATTTAAATCAAGGACAATTTTTGCCTATTAAACACACATTGTTGATATGACACATCATCTTTAATGCAAACTAACAATCTACAAGTGAGAGAGTGGATTCGATGGACAAAAAGTTCATTCTTGCTGATAGAAATTTACTAAATTTTCTTTTGAATCTAGCACGGCGTCTAGAAAGATTAAGGTGACTCACTTCTGATTTCTGGATCACTTATACAGGTACCGAATGGATTGGTATCTTCTTATTAATTTGATCGTGAACATCATATCCTCATTTCATACATACATATTCATGAGTTAATGGTACCATTGACGAACACTACTTTTTTGAAAAAGAGATATTTTATGAAAACCTTGATCCGCGAGCGTGTAATGATTTGTTTTTTGGTGAATGTGTGAATTATTTATTTTTATGTGATTTGACCAATTTATCCCTCTTATGGTTGTATTTTGATATTTTTGAGGTGTGGGGATAATTGGTATGGTTTTCAATGTATTCCAATGTGATTTGTGCGGCATTAATGTATTTGGTGGTTTTTAAAGGCTTATAATTTGACTTTGGTTAAAATTTATTGATCTATGTATTTGATGGAAAAATAGACTGCACCATCAAATCTAAAACGTGGATTTTTGGTTGGTAACATGGTTGGTGTGGTTTTACGGCTTTTATATATCATTTTGAACCTCTATTTGGAAAGTAATGAAATTGGATTTCGGTGGTCAACATTGTGAGATAACATTGAGTCCAAAGCATCAAATTTGATAGAGTAGTATTGTTCATTTGCGTACTCGAGATCACAGATGAATACCAAGGGTTCCGCGGAGACAAAATTTTCTAAGTCTCCCTAGCAGGTGTAGGTGCTAAAGCACCATTTTGGCCACTTTAGCGGTAGGCAGTAGAGTTCTACTATGTCGCTTTAGCAATTAGATCTAGTTGGGCAAGCGTACTTTAGCAGTGTCATATCCACTTTAGCATACTATCACGTATTGGCGGGTACTGCTAAAGCAGTACTTGACCGTTTTAGCGGTGAACACTAAAGCAGCCATTTGACTGCTTTAGTGGAACCTAGTACCCCTGTAGATAATCGTTTTCTCAGTTTAATTCACTATTTTTGAGACTTGGATCTTGGGGTTTTTATTTCTTGGGCGACTTCTTCCATTTTTAAGATTGGTTGATTTTGGGTTCGTTCATAATGTAAAAACTCGCTATTCAAGGCTTGTTTATACTAGTTTCATCCTTTGAGGTATTTTATGGAAAAACTTTCTTTAGACTGGGCTAGGTAGCTAATATGGATGTAAAATTATGTTAAGGGTATGGGAACCAATCATGGAGCTGGCTATACTATTATGTCGTGCCCGTATGGGGGCCTAGATTACCGTGAATTGATGGTTTTGAGACATTACTTGCTATGTGTGATCGTGTGGGATCTTATATTATGTTGTGTGCCTTTATGCATGTATATTTGGTGGTATATGTCTAGTAAAAATCCTAAGTTTTCAATTTATGAGGTACTAATGGGATGTTGTTGTCTATTTCTCTCTATTGGCATATGATTATGTTGGTTTCATGTATTGTTGTGCATATTAAGTTTGGTATATTGGTTGGTTACTGGAATATCTTATTCTAGTTTGTTGTGAGCATTGCATCCTCATATTATATGCACTTGTGAAACATTGGTACCACTGTGGAAATACTAGAAACATTGGCTTGTGACATCATTACAGACCCTCCGCCGAAGGATGTGCAAGAGAGGAGTCATGGATATTGGTATTGGTTTTTAGATTATATATGGGTTGCGAACCCCCCATGAGTATTACCTGGAAGCATAGTTTGGTAGGTGTATTCGGAGGTTGTGCGACAACCTCAGGAATCATATCATCATATACAGAGGTTATGCGTTGACCTCGAGCATCATTATCATCACATCATTATTATATAATCATCACATTATCATCATCTTCACTGCATTTCATCTATAATGTGTTTATTCTATATTGTACTATTTTTCTTGATGTGATAACTGTCTAATTATACTTCTTCCTTGTACTTGTACTCGGTATATGTATATATTTATACTTTTTCTCATACTCGTGTATGATATATGTGTATATTGTGGAATTATTAGTGGAGGCGGTGTGGGCTGCCATTTGGGATATTTTCTAATTACATAAGACTTGCCCATAGTGTGTATTTTATATGCTTTATTTTATACTCTGCTCAGTCGACCTATGGTAACTACTGAGCACTAGTGGACCATACTCACCCCTACTATGCCCTTTTAGTGTAGATCCAGGTACGAGTGTACTAAGCGGGAGCTGATTCAGGCGGTATTTTAGTTGATTTGAGTTAGAAGATGATCTATGCTTCCGAAGTCACTCTACTACCTCTTTCTATCTATTTCATGTCTTATTTTATATTTGGAGACAAATTTTGGATTCTTTAGACTTTTATTGTATCTTTTGACATTCGAGATGTATTAGTAGTTCTTAGACTATGACACCATGTTTTGAGATATTCTCATGGTATTTTTGGTAATGTACTTCCACTATTATCATATCTGCCTGGTTCAACTTTGTTTAAAAGGCCTTGCCTTGTGTGTTGTATTAATTTCTCATTTCATGTCAATTTAGGTAATCATCTTACTTGTTAAGGTTTGCTGCGACAAATGTCATCATGATCCTTAGTTCTTGGGTCATGACAAATCGGTATTAGAGTAGTCAGCTTTCATGGGAATCATTAGTCTAAGAATAGGGTATCTAGTTGAGTCTCGCAGATTGGTACGTAGACGTTTATATCTACCTTTGAGAGGCTATGAGATGTCTTTAGTAAACTTCTTTAAATTTATTTTATATCGTGAAGATCTTTTATACCTCTTATTTTAAATAGCATTTCACTCTTTTTGTGCAAATGGTGATGACTAGATCTCGGGAGATTAGAGATGTGAAACCTTCATCCGAGGAGAGAGCCCAGTTGAGAGGGCGAGTCACGAGTCATGGATGTACTCAAGATAGAGGATGGGCACGAGGATCTACCTCGTCTAAGGATAGGACTAGGGGGATCTACCCCAAGTATTATGTTAAGCATGTTGGAGTTATAGGTCCTACTCCAATCCCACAGAGTTCTTCTACCCAAGTTTTGAGTATTTGTTGATTCATTTGTTAACCTACTTGGAGGGTGCTCCTTTGAGTGCACCTGGTATTCCTCCAGCTTCAAGTGTTGTACCACCATCTATGCCAAAGTCTACTAATGGTGTTCCTCTGGTTCTAAGCGTGGACCCTCTAGTGGTACGAACATTGACTTGTAGCACTCCATGGACTTTGAGTGTTGTTCCCCATTCAGTGTCAGCACTAGAGTATGGCATTCTGAGGTCAAAAGTTCAGCCTTCGTGTATGTTACCACCTTAGGTGTGCTTAGCTAGCCAGATTTACTATGTATCCTATTATTACGAGTACAGTTATATCTTCTGAGGATTAGAAGAAGTTTGATAGATCAACTCATTTGGGTCCTCCTAGGTTCAGTGGTACTATAGGAAAGGATGCCTATGAGTTATTGATTGATTATCATGAGAAGTTGCATAGGTTTGTGTCATACAGTTTGAGGGATCAAATGATAGATGAGTTTGATCATCTGAAGCAGGGCTTCATGACTCTTATAGTGTATAAGGTATATTTCCATGCTTAGTCTAGATATTCTTACGCCAGCATTATCATAGAGTTTGAGAAGATTCAGAGTTTGTGAAGAGGCTGGATGTTTCTCTATAGTTAACTATGACTCAAATGATAGTGTCGAGGGCATCATTTCAGAGTATAGTGGATTATGCAAGGATGACTGAGTCTATTCTTTGAGGATTTTTGGGAGGTGCCAAGTGGGTGCTCCGTCTGGGAGAGTTCAAAAGTTACTCTACTCGAGGTAGAGATTTTAAAGGTTTTAATAGGTATCATGGTAGCCCAGTTCAGGAAGCTTTGCACTGTTTAGGTAGTGGATCTTCAGTTCCATCAACTTTGGGTGGTGGTTCTAGCTTAGTCGTACCTCTTCCTATTGAGTCGGGCTGCAGAGGTTGCTCTATGTGTGATAAAGTTGGCCATGGTATATTTTAAGGCTACTCCTATATCAGCCGTGAGAGGTGGAGGTTCTACTAGTGGTGCGCGAGGCAGAAGTAGTGACACCTATTTTAGTGTTCGTAGGGCTACTCCGCTAGATGGTGGTCTGGACAATGTTATGCTATACCCGCTAGATAAGAGGCAAAAGCTTTTGATGCTGTTATCACAGGTATCATCCCCGTTTGTTTTGGGATCGACTTTCTTCTATGTGTCTGCATATTTTACTTTGGGTTTTGTTTTTTCTAGTTAGCCTTTTTCCATACCTATTCATGTATTTATCGCTGTAGGAGACTCTTAATGGTGGATCCGGTGTACCCATATTGTGTTGAGACTTTTGCTGGGTGTGAGACTTGGGTTGATCTAATTGTATTAGATATGGTATATTTTGTTCTCATATTGGATATGGATTGGTTAGCTCCTTATCATGTTGTCCTAGATTGTTATGTTAAGAATGTGAACTTAGCTTCGACGGGTGTGTCAAGTATAGTTTGGCAGGGTATGCTTCATTTGGGTCCTAAGAGAATTATATCATTCCTTTAGGACTGTCACTTGGTTGAGAGGGGATGTTTGTTTTGTTTGGCTCATATTCGTGATACTACTGCTGCTTTACCTCCTTTTTTGGATTCTGTTTGTATTGTCCATGAGTTCATGGATATTTTCCCTAAGGATTTTCCTGGTATGTATCTGGATTGTGATATTAATTTTACTATTGATGTTGAGCGGGGCACCAAGCCCATTTATATTCCTTCCAATAGGATGTCCCCAACAGAGTTGAATGAATTAAAGAATCACTTACATGAGTTGTTGGATAAGTGATTTATCTGACCTAACATATCACCATGGGGTGCGCCGGTCTTATTTATGAATAAGAAGATGGGTCTATGCATATGTATATTGATTATTAAACATGGTGACTGTTAAGAATAAGTATCCTCTTCCCTATATCAATGATTTATTTGATCATATTTAGGATGTTTTGGTGTTTTCAAAGATTGATTTGAGATCCGTGTATCACTAATTGAGGATTAGAGCTTCAGATATTCCGAAGACAGCCTTTCAAACTCGGTACAATCATTATGAGTTCTTTGTCATGTCCTTCAGGTTGACCAATGCCCCAACCACGTTCATGGAGTTGATGAATCGAGTATATCAATCGTATCTCAATTCTTTTGTCATTGTATTTATAGATGATATTCCAAGAGTGAGCCGATCATGAGGAGTATTTGCAGATGGTACTTCAGAGATTGAGGGAGGAGAAGTTCTATGCTGAATTCTCCAAGTATGAGTTTTGTTTGGAGTTCGTCTCTTTCTTGGGTCGTGTGGTGACCAAGGATGGTATTATGGTCGATCCGACCAAGATTGCAGCGGCTTATGATTGGGCTAGACCTACTTCTCCTATCGAGATTTAGAGTTTTGTTGGGTTGGTAGGTTACTGTAATACATCAAAAAATTTCAAATCTAAATGTAATATTGTAGACGAGTATAACGTGAAATTTATAAAGAGTTACGAGGTGAACATATTGAGGAAAAATTATAGTATATGTATAATTATTTATCACTATAATTGTTGTTTGTTGGTATAGAATAATAAAATGATATCCCTTTGTTTTAGTTATTTATATTGGGATAGGTAGGGGGCCACCTCATATTTTTTTTAATAGATTCTCGCAACAAGTATCAAAAATAGATAATTGGGTTCTCTTTTTTTCTTATCAAGAATCAACGATACTACTAGTATTTGTACTTCGCTCTTCTGTTTCCTCTTCCTCCTCTTTGAACATCAAGGAATTGATTTCAAAACTTTAGTTAAGGTGAACCCCAAGAAGTAAATTCTCTATCCCTTCTCTTGAAGATGATTATGGATAAGTAATTTGAGATGATTGATTAGAATTATATTGTTATTGAAATGGGTCTTGTAATTAGGGTTCATGAAAAGGAGAAAAGATGAAATTTTGATAAAAATGAAATTGTTAAAAATTCCCATCAATTGAACAGATTTAGAATTGAATTACAAAAGTTAAAAAATACAGAGATTTTCCCTAATTATTGTTAAGAAACTTTACTAACTTCGGGCATAGGTAAAAGGGTATTGAAATAGCTTGGTGTGTCAACCTACTCGGTATTAATGATATATATGTATTGTGTATATAGTTAATAGTGGTTGATTGCTTGCTCGCTCGCTAATTGAATGGTGCAAGCTTATGGTTACTTGTATAAAGCTTATATCCCCATATATTGAGTTATTCAAGGATCATGATATTGTCGCTAGCTAGGAAAGTACTAAAGGTATGTAAAGCTAAACCCTCCTTCACCGTTAAGGAATAGCTCATAGTCATTTGTTGCTCCTAGCGGAGTCAATGTAGTTTACTTGGTATACAGGAACAAATATTTTACCTTCTATACGTCAAAAACGTGACTATATTCCTAATTTTTGCATAATATTTGTGTTCTCTTCATATTTTAAATTACTTATCTCCATCCTTCATGCGTCTATTTATAGGAGTTGCAGTATTCATTTTACTCTTATCGAGTCAAGTATCTATAGGGCGATACGTAATTGTATTCGTGTGTGTTGGAAATTCTTAGATTTCATACATTATGTCTATCACATGCCATATGCTTAGAATAAATGGCCATAGTATAGTCGCATTTGTATATTGGATCACACAGAAATATAGTTATAGAAAAAAATAAGAACTAGCATTTGAGTATATCGATACTAGTAAGGAAATTAGTGGAATACGGAAAGCATTACTTTAATGGTTGATTAGTATTTATCATGATGCAATTGCAAAGGTCTATAAGGAACTACTTGTTAAAGTTAATGACAAGAGGGTACATAGGTTTGTCTTGGCAAATCGCTCGACATAATTTTGTGCATCGGATCGAGAACAGACCATTAAAGTGAGCTCAAACATTATGGTGCATCCACCTTTATGGCATTATTTGCATTTGAAGTCATTTGGGATGCCCCTGACTCGAGCTAATATATGGTACATGTGGCCTGCGGGCAGACTCTTATAGTGAGCCCCTAAGGAGGGGCGTACCTACAACAGACTACGGTCTAGTAACTAAAGCATACATATACATAAGGCAACATCGCCATACATTTGACACAAAACACCTTCAGTAGGACATCTTATGATCATTTGTATTTGGTATAGGCATAAGACATCACCTAGGAAAATTGTTAGGTGTCTTATGATGATGAATATTTGAGGAGACATATCCAAACTAATAAGGTTGCCTAGATAAGTCATACTATAGTTCCTAGAAAATATTGATTCATAATTAATGCTTAATATTTGAACTATGAAATTCCAGTTAGACTTGTACATTAGCCACCATTTCATATTGCATAACAATTGCTCCAATGCTCATAAGTCCTTAATATTGATATCTGATCCAAATGAGCATCCATACTTGTTACTTGTTATTCTATCAGCTTTACATGCCAGTACATGTTTTATATGTACTGATGTCCCTTCATTTGGGACACTACATCTCTTTAACACAGGATAAGATATGCCAATACGCAGACATCCATACTAGGCACTCGTCCTATGTTCTGTAAAGTCATTGGAGAGTTTCTCTCTTATCTGGAGCTAATAAAGGTTTACTACTCTTTAGTCTTGTTTGTATTTATAATTTGGGTGTGTTAGGGGTCCCGTCCCAACTATATTCCATTGTATGAATATAGATTCTAATAGGGGCTCTGTAAACAGTATTAAATTATCTCATGTGGTTATAATTTCACTTGTCTATAGTAGTTGGGTTCAATGGGCTAAACTTGTGCATTTTTATTAGCCCTCACAATTAGTTAGGAATAATAACCATTCTACTTAGAATATATGTCAGTGGTATAACATATACTTATATGGTTCTTGTCCGCTCTCGTAGGCTTAGGGGCGTGACAATTACTTTTGGTGTTTTGTTGAGGTTTTTTTTATCTATTTGTAGCTCCATTGACCAAGTTGACTTAGAAGAAGATTTCTTTTCAGTGGTCCGATGCTTGTGAGGTGATCTTTTAAAAGCTCAAGGATTTGGTGACTTCAACTTCTATCTTAACTTTTCCGAAAGAGGGTGCGGGTTATACCATCTTTTTTTATACTTTAGGCATTGGTTTAGTTGCTGTGTTGATGCAAGAGGGTAAGGTGATTGCTTATGCTTCTCGGCAGTTGATTCCCCATGAGAGGAATTACCTTAGCTATGATTTAGAGTTGAGCGCGGTTGTTTTTTCTTTGAAGTTCTGGAGGCATTACTTGTATGGAGTCAGTTTTGAGATTTTCTCTAATTATCATAGCCTTCAGTACTTCTTCATCCAACAAGATATTAATACAAGGCAATGCCATTAGCTTAAGTTTCTTAAGGATTACGACTTAAATATTCTCTATCCTCCGGACAAGGCTAATGTGTTATGGATGCCTTCAGTCGAAAGTCGACCCGCATGGGCAGCTTGTCTCATCTTTTGACTCAGGAGATATTTTTGGCCTTGGAGGTTCAGTATTTGGCTAACTAGATGATTAGTCTTGATATTTCGGCACCTGGGTGTGTTTTGGCATTTGTGGAGACTAGGTCTTCCTTGATGGAGCAAATTTCAGCTCACGAATTTAATGATGTTGGATTGATAGTGATTCAGGATAAGGTGTTTAGTGGAAAGTCTAAGGAAGCCTCACTTTATTAAATGGTATTTTGTGGATTGGTGGCAGAGTTTATATGCCTAGAGTGGGTGGATGGATTAGATTGATTTTGGATGAGGGTCATAGTTCCAGGTATACCATCCATTCGAGAGTGATTAAGATGTATCATGATTTGAGATAGCATTACTAGAAGGGTGGTATGCGGAGGGATATAGAAGATTTTATAGCTCATTTCCTATATTGTCAGCAGGTAAATGCCGAGCATTTGAGACTTGGTGGTTTGCTTCATAGGTTACTCATTTTTGAGTTGGAATAGGAATGAATCACTATAGATTTCGTGATTGGCTTGCCTCATACTTCTTTTGGTTCTGATAGTGTTTGGGTCATCGTGGATCGATTGACCAAGACTGCTTATTTTATTTTGATTTAGGCTTCTTTCAATGCTAAGAGGTTAGCCCATATCTATATTCGTGAGATAGTTTACCTTCATGGTGTCGTACTGTCTATCATGTATGATAGAGGTTTAGTGTTCATATCCTACTTTTGAAAGACTTTTCAGAAAGAGTTGGGTACTCGGGTTGATCTTAGCACAACTTTTCACCTCCATATCAATGGTTAGTCAGAACATACTATTTAGATAATAGAGGATATGCTTTGTGCTTGTATGATAGGTTTTGGTGGTCGTTGAGAGAAGCATCCGGCTCTATCTGGGATTGCGTACAATAATAGCTATCATTCCAGCATTGAGATGGCTGCTTTCAAAGCTTTGTATGGTAGGCTTTGTTGCTCTCCAATTGGTTGGCTTGAGGAATTTAAGGTTAGACGTCGAGGTACGGACTTGCTTCATGAACCCTTGGATAGAGTCTGGGTCATTCAAGATAGACTTTGAGCGGTATAGAGTAGGCTCAAATATTATACAAATCATAGACTTCGTGCCTTGAGATTTAGTATTAGTGAACGTGTCTTCCTACGGGTGTTAGGAGTGAAGAGGTTTGGGAAGAGGGGCAAGCTTAGCCCTAGCTATATCTAACCTTTTGAGATTCTTTGGACTATTAGAGATGTGTCTTATGAGTTAGAATTACCTCCTTATTTTTCGGCTATTCATATAGTTTTTCATGTTTTCATGCTTTGGCATTACATCCTAGATGAGTCTCATGTCATTCGTTGGGATTTAGTCCTGTTAGATAAGAGGTTGTATTTTTTTGAGGAGCCCTTCTCCATTCTAGCTAGAGATATTAGAAAGTTGCGTTCTAGAGATATTCCAGTTATTAAGGTCTAGGGGATACATAGATCTGTAGAAAAGTCTACTTCGGAGATTGAGTCTAATTTGCATGGTAGTTATCCCCAACTTTTTGCTAATTTAGGTATTTCTCTTGCCTTTAGTTAGAGGACAAACTTGTAACGCCCCGAAATCGGGTCTCGAGATGTCACACGGTGCTTAGGGTCACAAGTGACCCCAAGCTAACCCTTCTTCTGGCATAACTCATAAGCAACTGAATAAAAATACAAATCCATACAAATCAGCAGAAATTAACTCTTTTCTGAATCTGATCGATACAAAAATGGAATTTTACAGGATTACAATTCTGCCTTTACAACCAAAATTGAAACAAAATACATCAACTTCTACTGACTGTCTATGAAGCCTTTACTAGTACTGACTGTAGGTAGTCGGGTCATGAATCCCGACTACCCCAGCTCAATACGACTGAATAAAGAAAATACAACACTATAACTCTGCATAACTAACCCAAGCCCTTGAATCAAAAGGACTCATCACCTGCTGACTGGATACCACGAACTGACTGGATCCGAAGGTGAAACTATACCTTGTACCAACATTTCGAGAAAATGTAGCCCACATACGAATATGTGGGTCAGTACCATGGAAAGATACCGAGCATATGGGGGTGCAATGCATATATAAAATAATATCTTAATATCATCACAGTTTATAAAATTATGCATGCTGATATAGATGACTCACTTAGCTCGAATTAAATCATCAAAATCATGGATGAATAATACATGTAAAGTAAAACAAGTGAGTCATTACAATACGTTCTCAATTCACTTTCATCTCAATTTCAAATCATCAAAACAATCTAATCTCATGTCAATTCTCATTAGAATATATTCCTTAAATTTTTTAAGAATAATGACTTTCTCAAACTCAACCTTTTAAGCAAATATGTTTTCATCTCAGATAGAAGAGTACACACACACACATTGGGAGATCCTATAACCGACATAAACCATGTGAGCCACATGGAGTCCAACGTACAACCCACATTGGGGAGAGCCGTCCTATCCTTGCCATCGGAGTAGGACTTCCAGTATCAATTCAAAAACACTAGTGATCATTATATAAATCAGCCTCAGGCTCACATCCTATGGGGGCACGTAGTTCTAGGGAAGTAAGGTCACTTTATACCTCCCACTCGGTGCTAAAGATTACTCTCGAACTTAGCTCAGAAATTTAAATCAGCCTCAGGCTCACATTAAAGAAAATCCACAATAAACACTTCAACAATTTTCATCGGGAGTCAATTTGCTACCCCTTTATCATAATCAATAAAAACGTGGATTTCTTTCACAGTCGAGTTCAAAATAACTCATTCACGACCAAAAGGTCAAATCATTCAAAACATCTCAAATATTCAACATCAACGTGCTTATAACACACATTTTCTCAAAAACACAATTTCAAATGGGGTTCGCGACCCAAATATCAAAATCATGATAAATATCGTTCAAGATTCATGCTTTATATTACCACACATGTAAATTCATCTTTCAAAATCATAAACATCAAGATTTCATAATAATCATCATAAGATATGGGTACATGCTTCAAATTCATAAAAAAATCAAATAAAAATCATGCCTTTGTAAAGAAAATTACTTTTGGGCACAAGAACGAAAGAGAGTTCTTGTTGAAAACCCCCCACATAGCTTGAATGATGAACTTTAGATCGATACTTATTTTTGAGATGTTAATTATGCCTTTGAATGATGGTTCTTGGAGTTCTTGAACTAGGAACTTGGAATCTTGAATAAATTTGCAGAATTAATGGTGAACTTTGGAAGTTCTTGAAGTTGGATGTAGGAGCTTAGAGTTTTCTTTTTGAGGGAATTTGATGAAATATAACATATAATGCTTCTAATAGGCTTTAATATAGGGTTTGGATGGATTTTAGGTGAGGGGGATTGACCAAAACGCCCCTAAAAATCAAATAATTCTCGAATCTGTCCTTTGGTGGACTATTTTGATAGTCTGAAGTAGATCAACTATAACGTTTGACTACGCTATCCAAATTGGATGAAACCAATTTCATTAGAAAGAGGACTCTCATATATTTTCGTTTATATATAGTATGTCACCCAGATCATTGTGTACGAGGATTTATGATCGTTTGAAGTTGACCCAAAAATTCACTTTTGATAGGCTGAAGTAGATCGACCATAACTTTTTGCTCCGATAGACAAATTGGATGAAACCAATTTCATCGGAAAGAGGACTCGCAGATAATTCCGTTGATATATAGTAGATCACCCAGATCATTATGTGCAAGAAGTTATGATTGTTTAAATTTGGAGCAAAAATACGCTAGGCTTCAGTATTTTTTTCCTGCACGTTTTACTGTTCACTACTATTCACGGTTCGATCGGAATGTTCATAAATTGTCGCTCGGGTGTCCATTTTGGATGATCCACATATCTCATATATTTCCTTTTATATATAGTATCTCACCCAGATCATTGTGTATGAAAATTTATGATTCATTCTAGAAGATAGAACCTAACACGTTTACGCACAAAATTTAAACGAAAAATTTCCCGGGGTATTACTTCATCTCCCCCTTGGACATATTTATCCTCGAATATTGATGAATAAGTACAGAATACCATGGAAATGAGGACAAAAGGCTGGGATAACGAAATCAATCCACTTACTTCACTCCAAACTTTCGAATACTTCATAGAACATGCAATTCATAATGAGAATGGTCACATAGTTAGATCTTAAACAAAGGAGACTGATTTTAAGGAATCAATATCTTCGGTTTATTCAGAGACTGAGAATCAAAGGTCTCGAAGGGGATCTCATCAAAAGAAGGACCACTTGCGCCCAAATGAAACGTCCCTCAACACTCCCTCCAAAAGATTCAAATGACATTGTTCGGGGAGAAAATGAACCATAATTTGATACAATCCTATCGTATGGGAACAAGGACCAATATGGCATAAATTAAGATAGGAATTTCTAGGTCTTGGGAACCATAACTCCTTGCTTCCAAACTTAGCAACACTTCCCAACTACTCTCTCGACTATGTTCAGCCTAACTCCAAGTAATTTTGAGATACGCCACATAACACTATAATATTAATCTATATCATGAACCTCAATACACACTGAGCCTCACAACTCCTCACTTCAAACATAACTCTTATTGCTACTCCAACAACCACATACAATCTTATACTAGGGATCCGCTAACTTGCGGTGCATTCTTTTAGATATACAACCATAACATTCAAGCCTAAACTCATAACCACATACGCACTTCGCACATGCACCTCTAAACGAACACTCATAAAGCATCTTCCTCGCTTTCTCTAAGATTCCATCAACTACATCATTCACACATACTGGTCAATTCTTTAAACGGCACACATAACATTTTCTCAACCAATTGAACTATACACAAAAACTCTGTATTACTATTCCTACAACCTCATAGAAGTGCATAAAACCAACGCACAACAATCTTTCCAAATAAACATTTAAAACTTCAACTAACCACGACATGTATCAAGGACTTAGCCTCAATCTAACTTCACTTCACCGCCGCGAGCACACCACCTTCTATCATAGATAAGGAAGTATCTTCTCTCCCTTCTAGACAACTGCTCAACACCATTAGCTTGACTTAATGAAAAGGTCACAAAATTTTAAAACATGAAGACCTGAAACATGAAGGGATAATGTAAATAATTTGACTCTCTCTATTGAGGCCTTAGGAATAAAATATCAAATACAATGGGTTCATTAAGGTATCAAAACTGAAGACACCCATAACAGAAACTGAATCTCACTGATCAATAAGAGTATTGCCTGAGTACTGGAACTGAACATACTGTAAAACTTGAGTATAGGAGTCATGGGCGGCATGCCCTGAATTTAGAGCTCATAACTTATGGAATGTGATTCCAACTGCTAGAAGAACTGGAATTTCTCATTTTTGGAAACTAGAAGAGTATGTAATTCTCCATCACGTGTATGGACATGAATTAAGACCATGAAACTGAAATGTAAAGCATGAGTAGGTTTTGGGACAACTGAAAATACTGAAATAACATTGGGTCAAGCACCGATCTTTCTCACAGCAAATTTACAACTTACTGGTACTTCTACTAAAATGTAAAAGCTTGACTTGACTACTTGTTCTATCATCTCCCCCTTAGCTTTAGGACACCACTCAAATTCTCAAATGCTTACTAATTTTGAATCTCCACGAACATCTCTATTGCCGGAATGTACACCATCTAGTGCTTCAACTCTTATTTCTATTAGCTCAACTTGAATACTTTCTAACCTTTTGATAGACCATACTACTTCTGTCTTCTCCCTCTAATACCATGCATATGAACTTATGTTTCTAACCCATAAGAATCAAAATCACACTTAAGAGGCTCAACATTTCCAATCATACGCCTCGCCTTAACTTAGCCATCAAAACATCATCCATCGTCTAACTAGTATTTATCCATCTAACAATCCCATGGCACGACTCACTACACCAGATACACTAATCCTCAAAATTTAAGCAGTCCCATAGTATCTTGGGTGAACTTTCTCATCATAATATAATATTAAACTTAATTACAAGTCAACTACACTTAAACTCTTGTGTACACTGTTCAAGCCTATTAGGTCACTTCCGGCAACTAATACCATTAATCCAGAAATCATCACATTCGGCTTCATGATCACCAACCGTTCAAACTTAAGGTCTTACACTTCACATAATTTACAACTCCATCTCACGCATAACTCCCACGTGAAGATTATAAAACAACACATCCATGAATACTAACCCACTTAAACTTCATAACAATAATAATTGGTCCTAATCATATAGGCTATCTTATTCACAATCCATTAACACATCCTTCTTTCACCCGTCACTACTATCTATCCTTCATACATAACTTAACATAGTTCATAGATCTCTACGTCTTAACTTAACTTTTTCTGCAATCTGCAGAGCGCCTAGATTAACAACACTTACCCACTAAGTACTTTCATCAATAACCTATACTTTTCTAACACCACAAATACCATCAATAACTCTTTCCTTACCCAAAGCAAACAACAATCCACCTTAACCAATAACTCCTCCTCTAACTTTCACTGAACTAACAAACAAGGGTATATCACTTCATTACTAATTCAATCATAAGCAAAAATTCAGATATACATATTCAATAAATCGCCCTTACCACCTTTTTTGTCACTACACTTCTAAACCCACACTTTCAACTAACACATGAATGACAAGATAAATAACAAGTTGCTAGTCAATCGAAATAGGCCTCACACGGCTTCACTAGACTTTGGTTTTGTGTTTTGATCAAGAAAGTTATATGAATAACAAAGTAACTATGCTAGTAAATCAAAATAGGCCCCACACGGCTTCACTAGACTTTGGTTTGTATTTTGAACAAGAAAATGAGATGAATAACAAAGAAGCTATGCTAGTGAATCGAAAGAGCCCCACACGGCTTCACTAGACTTTGATTTTTCACAAACATAATGATAACAAGATTACATAATACAAGAAATAGAAACTTAACACACAATATTCAACGATCTAAGAATACACCTTACTCTGTCTTAGATAAATAACTCATAAGAATGAGGGCATAACTTTCAACTTAAGGAACTTAACACGCTAGAGAGCTCCTCTCAAGCCCTTTGTGTAACTTTTGAAATTTCTTCTAGAAAATATAGAAGCATTACCTGGGGAAGAACTGGAGCTTGCGAATCAAGTTATCTCAAAAATAATACATAGAGGGAGAAGTATAGATTAACATTGTAGATTCTGAGGAGGAATCTGAAATCACATCTAACCTAGGCTTAGTTCACGACTTTTATGAACATGAATAAAGTACTTCAATCTTTGGAAGTCAAAAGCACTGACAGAATACTTTCTAGCTCTCTTACAATCCCATAACTATCTACGGAGAATTAAGCTTAACTGTTTCTGATACCTTGAAAATGAGGCAGAGTTGGCCAGAATAGAGTAAGATGAGAATCTATATAAGCTTCTTGGAGAACCTTTTTATAGCACGAACTTAGATATGAAAGAAGGGAAACATTTCCTAAATTCCCTGTAGCCTCTCGAAAAAAAGTACAGACGTCTCCGTAATGTTCCGCAAGAATCTACTAGACACGACTTCATAGACACCCTAGGACACTTGAACTCTTTGCTCTGATACCAAGTTTGTAACGCTCCGAAATCGGGTCCCGAGACGTCACACGGTGCTTAGGATCACAAGTGACCCCAAGCTAACCCTTCTATTGGCATAACTCATAATCAACTGAATAAAAATACAAATTCATACAAATCAGCAGAAATTAACTCTTTTCTGAATCAGATCAATACAAAAATGGAATTTTACAGGATTACAATGCTGCCTTTACAACCAAAATTGAAACAAAATACATCAACTTCTACTGACTGTCTATGAAGCCTCTACTAGTACTGACTGTAGGTAGCCGGGTCATGACTCCCGACTACCCCAACTCAATACGACTGAATAAAAAAAATACAACACTATAACTCTGCATAACAAACCCAAGACCTTGAATCAAAAGGACTCATCATCTGCTGACTGGATACCACGAACTGACTGGATCCGAAGGTGAAACTATACCTTGTACCTATATTTCGAGAAAATGTAGCCCACATACGAATATGTGGGTCAGTACCATGGAAAGATACCGAGCATATGAGGGTGCAATGCATATATAAAATAATATCTTAATATCATCACAGTTTATAAAATTATGCATGCTGATATAAATGACTCACTTAGCTCGAATTAAATCATCAAAATCATGGATGAATAATACATGTAAAGTAAAACAAGTGAGTCATTACAATACGTTCTCAATTCACTTTCATCTCAATTTCAAATCATCAAAACAATCAAATCTCATGTCAATTCTCATTAGAATATATTCCTTAAATCTTTTAAGAATAATGACTTTCTCAAACTCAACCTTTTAAGCAAATATGTTTTCATCTCAGATAGAAGAGTACACACACACATTGGGAGATCCTATAACCGACATAAACCATGTGAGCCACATGGAGTCCAACGTACAACCCACGTTGGGGAGAGCCGTCCTATCCTAGCCATCGGAGTAGGACTTCCAGTATCAATTTAAAAACACTAGTGATCACTATATAAATCAGCCTCAGGCTCACATCCTACGGGGGCACGTAGTTCTAGGGAAGTAAGGTCACTTTATACCTTCCACTCGGTGCTAAAGATTACTCCCGGTCTTAGATCAAAAATTTAAATCAGCCTCAGGCTCATATTAAAGAAAATCCACAATAAACACTTTAATAATTTTCATCGGGAGCTAATTTGCTACCCCTTTAGCATAATCAATAAAAACATGGATTTCTTTCACAGTCGAGTTCAAAATAACTCATTCACGACCAAAAGGTCAAATCATTCAAAGCATCTCAAATATTCAACATCAACGTGCTTATAAAACATATTTTATCAAAAACACAATTTCAAATGGGGTTCGCAACCCAAATATCAAAATCATGATAAATATCGTTCAAGATTCATGCTTTATATCACCACACATGTAAATTCATCTTTCAAAATCATAAACATCAAGATTTTATAATAATCATCATAAGATATGGGTTCATGCTTCAAATTCATAAAAAAATCAAATAAAAATCATGCCTTTGTAAAGAAAATTACTTTTGGGCACAAGAACGAAAGAGAGTTCTTGTTGAAAAATCCCACATAGCTTGAATGATGAACTTTACATCGATACTTGTTTTTGAGATGTTAATCGTGCCTTTGAATGATGGTTCTTGGAGTTCTTGAACTAGGAACTTGGAATCTTGAATAAATTTGCAGAATTAATGGTGAACTTTGGAGGTTCTTGAAGTTGGATGTAGGATCTTAGGGTTTTCTTTTTGAGGGAATTTGATGAAATATAACATATAATGCTTCTAATAGGCTTTAATATAGGGTTTGTATGGATTTTGGGTGAGGGGGATTGACCAAAACGCCCCTAAAAATCAAATAATTCTCGAATCTGTCCTTTGGTGGACTATTTTGATAGTCTGAAGTAGATCAACCATAACGTTTTACTCCGATATCCAAATTGGATGAAACCAATTTCATTAGAAAGGGAACTCTCATATATTTCCATTGATATATAGTATCTTACCTAGATCATTGTGTACGAGGATTTATGATCGTTTGAAGTTGACCCAAAAATTCACTTTTGATAAGCTGAAGTAGATCAACCATAACTTTTTGCTCCGATAGACAAATTGGATGAAACCAATTTCATCGGAAAGAGGACTCGTAGAGATTTCCGTTGATATATAGTAGATCACCCAGATCATTATGTACAAGGAGTTATAATCATTTAAAGTTGGAGCAAAAATACGCCAAGCCTCAGTACTTTTTTTCCTGCACGTTTTACTGTTCACTACTATTCACGGTTCGATCGGAATGTTCATAACTCGTCGCTCGGGTGTCCGTTTTGGATGATCCACATATCGTTGGAAAGATTATTCGATACTCTACGTAATGGTGGGTCATAATCTAAGACATTACACACGGAAAATTTATGATTCATTCTAGAAGATAGAACCTAACACGTTTACGCACAAAATTTCAACGAAACATTTCCCGGGGTATTACAAAACTAGATTTTTAGTGGTGGATGATGTAATGATTTTGTTTATGGTGAATATTTTAAATTATTTATTACTGTGTGATTTGACTATTTTACCCATCTTTGTGGTTACATTATGGTATTTCTGGGGTGTGCGATGATTGATATGGTTCCCAATGTATTTTGGTGTGATTTGTGCGAAATTATGGTTGTTGGTGGTTTTTAAAGGCTATTAGTTGACTTCGGTTGATTTTTGGCTGGTAGTATGGTTGGTTTGATTTTGCGGCTTTTATATATCATTTCGACCCTCAGTTTTAAATATTGTAAAATTTGATTTTGAGGGTCAACTTTGTGAAAATAATATTTTTTTCAAAAATCTGATTTTATCATTGCATCAACTTTGATTGGGTAGCATAGTTCGTTTGCATACTCAAGATTATAGATGAATTCTGAGGTATACGCGGAGACTTAGAATTTTCTATGTCTCCATAGCTGGTGCAGCCACTAAAGCGCCATTTTGGTTACTTTAGTGGTAGGTGCTAATGCACCACTTGGTCACTTTAGTGACCATCTCTAACTGGACAAGGGCGCTTTAGCGGTGTCCTATCCGCTTTAGTGGTAGGTGCTAAAGTAACCGTTGTCATGTTTAGCAGACTGGCATGCCTTGGTGGGTATCTCTAAAGCGGTACTTGATCTCTAAAGCAGTCGTTTGATCACCTTAGCGGTACCTAGTACCCATATATATAATCTTTTCCTTGTTTTTTTTTAATATTTTGAGACTTGGAGACTGGGGTTTCGAGTTTTTGGGTGACATCTTTCATTTTTAAGCCTGGTTGATTTTGGATTCTTTCCTGAGGTGAAAGCTCAGTATTGAAAGCTTGTTCATATCGGTTTTTGCTGAGATAAGTTATGGCTTAACTTTCTTCAGACAAAGTTGGGTAGCTAATATGAATATAAAATCATGTTATGGGCGTGGGAACCAATTATGGAAATGGTTATATTATTATGTTGTGCTCGTGTGGGGGGCCTATTTTGTTATGAATTGATGGTTTTAAGGCACTACTTACTATGCGTGATCTTGTGGGATCTTATATGATATTGTTGGCCTTTATGTATGTATATTTAGTGGTATTTGTCTGGTGAAAAGCTTAAGTTTACAATTTATGTGGTATCAATGGCATGTTGTTCTGTATTTCGCTCTATTAGCATATGATTATGTTGGATTCATAGATTGTTGTGCATATTGAGTGAATCTTGGCTCATATAGTTGGTATATTGGTTAGTTATTAGACTATCTCATTCTGATCGGTTGTGAGCATTACATCCTCATATTATATGCACTTGTGAAACATTAGTACCATTGTGGAAATACTAGGAACACTGGCTTGTGACATCTTTATAGACCCTCTGCCGAAGGATGTGCCAGAGAGGAGTCATGGATATTGGTATTGGTTAATGGATTGTAAATGGATTAGGAACCCCTCATGAGTCCTACCTGGAAGCACAACTCGATAGGTGTTTATGGAGGTTGTGCGACAACCTTGGACATCATATCATCATTACACAGGGGTTGTACGACATTCTCAAGCATCATCATCACATTATTATTACATCCTCATCACACCATCGTCATCTTTAATGCATTTCATCTATAATATGCTTATTCTATGTTGTATTATTGTCTCTGATGTGATAACTGTCTAATTGTACTTCTTCCTTGTACTTGTATTCAGTATATATAAATATATTTGTGCTTCTTTGTCATACTCATACATGGTATATGTGTATATTATAGAATTATTAGTGGAGACGGTGTGACATATCATTTAAGACATTTTATGATTGAAGGTGACGTGCCCATAGTGTATATTTTATATATTTTATTTTCTGCTTTGCTCAGCCGGCCTACAAAATCTACTAAGTACAAGTAGATTGTACTCACCCCTACTGAGCTCTTTCAGTGTAGATTCAGGTACGAGTGCACCGAGTGGGAGCTGATTTAGGCAATATCAGAGTTGATTCGAGGTACCAGATAATCTATGCTTCCGGAGTCATTCTACTACCTCTTTCTATCTATCTCATGTCTTATTTTATATCGGAGACAAATTTTGGATCCTTTGGACTATTATTGTATCTTTTGACATTCGAGATATATTAGTAGTTCTTACACCGTGACACCAAGATTTGAAATATTCTCATGGTATTTTTTGTTATGTACTGTCTCTATTATCATATCTATGTGGTTCGGCTTCGTTCTAGAAGCCTTGCCTTGGATTTTGAATTGATTTCTCATTTCATATCAGTTTGGGTGATAGGCTCGCTGGAACAAGTGCCATCATGATCCTTGATTTTTGGGTCATGACTATTCATAAACTGAAGAGGTGAGTTGAGGTTTGAGATAGTATATGGGTTTCAACCCCCCCTCCCTATGGATCCTATTTTGGGAGCACTAAGGTTCAGTAGGTGTATACAAAAAGTCTTGTGAGGACTTTAAACTATTCATTTTGCCATCATTGCATTTCATTTGCATATGCATTTTCCATGTTCCTTTATGTTTCCTTGATGTGTATTTATTTTCTGTATAAGCTTTGTTTGTATCTATTTTTTTTATCTTATTTCCATATATATTAGAATTGTTAGTGGAGATGGTGTGAGCTACCATTTAGAAACTTTTTTATTTCCAGGTGATGTGCTCATATATTTCTTTACTTGTATTATTTTCTGCTTTGCTCAATTGGCCTATGATAACTACTAAGCAGAAGTGGACCACACTCACCAATACTGTGTTCTTTTGGTGCAGATCCTAGTTTGAGTAGGACACGTGACAGTGATCGTGCTATTTGGTGGTTGACTCGAGGTACTGACATGCTTTGGAGTTCAAAGCCAATTTTGGACCTCCTCGTATTTTAATCCCCTCTTTATTTATGTTTGGAGACATATTATGTATGTTCTTTGAATTTCAGTCCAATTTTCGATGCTCTTGTATGTAACGACCCGAGACTACCCCCTAGTCGTTACACGGTGCTTACGGTCCCGAATAACCATAAGCTAACACATGAGCTGGTACCTGCTATGAGCACTGAATAATATAATCATGAATGCGGAAGAATAACTGAAATGCTATAAGGTTTTAATAATGAAATGACTACTGAATAATGAATCTGGCATAATACTGAAATCTAAATAATCTGAATAGCTAACTGTAGTATCTGAAAAGCCTTTAAACTTAATACTGTGAGTTTATGGGACAGGTCCCCAACTAACTCTACTAACTACTGAGATAAATACATGAATTAATATACTTTGTCCTCGAATAATGAGGACTCACCACTGCTACTCTACTGTTGATGATATGAGGAACTAAGTATAATCCGGGAATAGAGCGTCAGCACCTATGATATGATACATCATAGTGCAACGAAATGTATGTGATCAGTTCTTTGGAGGTACTGGTATGCTAAATGAGGTAGACTAAATGCAAGGTTTCATGAATAGGAATAATAAACTATGTGAACATGCATATAAAGCATGAGACACTGAATAGAAAACATGAAATCTGTAGGCACTGGAGATACAAGAAGCATGTAAATACTGTGTATGCATGAGAATCTATAAAAATAAAAATACGTGAAAATCTGTAGACACTGAGGATGCATGACCATCATATAACATGAACTTAGTAAAATCTGTAAACTGAAACACTGAAAAATACTGATATCTGTATGTTTTGGTCAAGCAAACTCTAAGACTGCATAACTAAACTGAGATTATAACTGAGACTATACCTGAGACTGTGGGAGGTATCATCTAACCGATATTCTCCAATTTGAGCTAATCGGGGTCCAACATGTGACCCCAGTTGGAAGGATGTTAATACCGTGCCACGGGTACTAACGATGGTTGTGTGGATCCACTAAACTGATATAATGTCCAAAGGACTATGGGTGTCAAGCCTGAACTGACGGGTGACCCCCGCGAGATAGTCAAACCTAATCTGGTGGGTGACTTCTCATACCCCATGCTGGATCTGTAGTTCTGGAGTTTAGGGACTTCTACTAGCGACTCTGCCTATCTGACGGGGAAGCCTCCATCCCTACACTCTCT
Organism: Capsicum pubescens; assembly: GCA_030864215.1. NCBI lineage: Eukaryota > Viridiplantae > Streptophyta > Magnoliopsida > Solanales > Solanaceae > Capsicum > Capsicum pubescens. The sequence continues at coordinate 82,563,459 of CM061540.1, forward strand.
CGGTGCTAAATCCTACTCCCAACTAAAAGACTCTGAAATACTAGATTGTTCTGAGTTTAATTGACTGTTCTGATAATGGTCATAATTTAATCTAAAGTTATTCTGAAGATACTGCAACGAGACTAAGTAAACAGGTATGGTTTTTGGATATTCAATAACCCCAAGACTCAAAACAATAATAGTAAATGACACTAAAACTTGGAGATCAAAACATGAAGGCTCTTATTAAATAAATCACTCTTATAGGCATTTTATCAAACATTTGTAGTTCATGGTTAAAAACAATCATAGGAATGTCATGGAACTTGTAGGAAAATATGAATTCATCATAATAGCATTAAATCATGGTTTAATTGAATAAATAATAATATTAAAACATGGAGAATTAAATAATAACAATAATTTCATGGTAACATGGTATAAAATCAATTGTACATGGAGATTCATGGATGAAATCATAATTTAAAATCAAATAGCTTGAAAATATTAAAACTTGAAATTTCAATAGGTTACTTGGACTCCATGGATGAAAGGAATCCATAGATGAACATCTAACATACCTTAATTGATGGATTTCTTGAAGTTCTTGGTGAATTATTGAGGATTGACCTTGAATTTGAGAGCAAGGGTTCTTGATTGGGAGAGAATGCCTTTTGATTTGGGGAAATTAATTTAAGAATGATTTTAAAAATGTTTTTAGGGCTTAAATATCACACCTAGGCGAACTAAAATAATGGGAAAAGGACCGTTTTATCCCTAAATAAAATATTAATTTTTCATCAATTTTTATCAAAATGAGCAACTGGAGCGATGCGGCGCTATCGCGCCGTGTCACTGGAAACTGAAAATTGGGAACTGGGCTAACGGCGCGATGCACCATTTTCGCGGTAAGCCTTTTGGATGCCATTTTGTCCATCTCCGCGATGCGCCAACATTGCGGAGGCCTACTGAAAATTGACAAATGAGAAATTGGCCTGCTCCGCGATGCGCCATGATTAAGGAGTCATATTGGTAATTGACAATTCATTTTGGCTGCCTACGCGATGCGCTAAGGGTTAAACTGATGGTGTTTAACGATTGAAACTTTAAATCGCCATATCTTTTTACCCGATTATCGGATTTGGGTAAATTTTATATCGTTGGAAAGATAATTCAATTTCCTACGCAATGAAAGGATCTAAACTGGAAAATAATGAGTGTTTCAAATAATTTATATATGAATACTCATGTATTGGGACTTAGATTGCGTTAAGGAAATACGGGGCATTACAATATCTCCCCCTTGGGATCATTCGTCCTCGAATGAAACTGGTTAAGCTGAGGAAACTGATGGACTAATCTTACACACTGAACATGCATATCTGATGCATGGAATACATGACTGACTAATTTGTAAATGCACGATTGACATGAACATGATGTACAACTTAAACTGAGCATGATAGAGAGAAATCTTAAGAAGATTGGTACCTTATACTGAATCTGGATTCACGGTGAAAAGATGAGGGTACTTGGTCCACATATCTGTCTCTACTTCCCAAGTGTCTCCCTGAACGGACTGATTCCTTCAAAGAACTTTAACTAGGTGAACTTCTTTGTTTCTTAGTCTACGAACTTGATGATCAATAATTTCGATGGAACTTCCTCAAAGGAAAGATTGATCTGAATCTCTGCACTTTCTAAGGGAACAACTATCGGTGGATCACCAATATACTTTTTCAATAATGAGACATGGAAAAATGGGTGTACTGAGGCTAAATCTGAAGGCAACTCAAGCTCACAAGCTACCTTTCCTAAACGACTGAGAATTCTGAAGGGACCGACATATCGGGGACTGAGTTTCCCTTTCTTATCGAATCTCTTCACTCCTTTCATGGGAGAGATTTTAAAGTACACGAAATCACCGACCTCAAACTCTAGATCCTTTAACCTCATATTTATATACGATTTTTGTCGGCTCTGGGCATCCCTAAGCCTTTCTCTGATCAACAAAAGCTTCTCTAAGGCATCAAACACCAATTCAGGCCCTACTACTGCGGCCTCACCTACTTCAAATCAACCAAATTGAGATCTACATCTCCTACCATAGAAAGCCTTAAACGGAGCCATACAGATACTGGAATGATAGGTATTATTGTGTGTGAATTCAATCAAAGGAAAGTGGTCATCCCAACTACCTTTAAAATTAACTGCGCATGCTCTCAGCATATCCTCAAGAATTTGAATGGTCCTTTATGTTTAATCATCTGTCTGAGGGTGGAAAGCTGTACTGAGGTGGACTTGGGTACCAATACCATTTTGTAATGACTTCTAGAAGTGAGAGGTAAACTGGGTACCTCTATCAGAGATAATAGATAAGGAAACACCATGCAACCTAACCAACTCTCTAAGATAGAGTTTGGCATAGTCATCGGCTGAATAAGAGGTATGGACTGGCAAGAAATGAGCTGATTTGGTCATCCTGTCTATGATAACCTAAATAGAATCATGCTGATGATGGGTACACGGAAAACCTGTCACAAAATCTATGGTCACTTCCTCCCTCTTCTAAGTGGGAATACTGAACTCCTGCACAGACCCACTAGGTTTCTAATGCTTAATCTTAACTTGCTGGTATGTAGAGAAGTTAACTACAAACTCTGCAATATCTCTCTTCATCCCACTCTACCAATAGATCTCCCGCAGATTGCGGTACATCTTAGTGGCCCCTGGATGAATAGAGTAACTTGTACCATCCGCTTCTGCAAGAATTCATTGCCTCAAATCATCTACACCAGGCACACACAATCTACCGTGAACTCTAACACTTTGGACTTTCTCAACTCCAATGGGAAGAATCTGTCTAAGAAAGCTATGGAAAAATCTTCCCATTCTACAGGCCCTGTATCTACACCCCTATCATCTTTCAACTACTTAAACCAAGTATAGGCTACATCCTACAATTGATACGTATCCAACTCAGCACTCTGACTAGATGTCACCCCCATAGAATCCATTACCTTTTGCACCATATCTAAGAATTCTTGTGGATCCTCTTCAGACTTGGATCCCGTGAAAGAAGGAGAATTCATCTGGGTGAAATCCCAAATTCTAATCAAAGTAGTATTGGCCACTGGGTTGGACGAAATAGCAGCTGGACGTTCATTTTGTGCTACTACAGAATTGGCTAGAGTAGTGAACGCAACCCTGAATTCTTTGTGAGAGACGTGCTCATCCAGAGGATCTGCCTGAATGGGCTGAGGGGATGGATAATTTCCTATTTTTTTCCATTCTTCTTGGGAGGCATATTTGTAGATGGAAGGAGGAAACAGATTAGACTGAGAGTTCAACTTGAGCTCATACTCAATCGCACGACATGAATATTGAAAGAAGGGAAACTTTTCCTAAACGCCTTGTAGCCTCTTGTCCATAAGTGTGGCGCGCTACACACCCTTGCACAAGACTCTACTTGACATGTCTTTCATACTTCCTAGGACACTTTAAAACCTTAGGCTCTGATTCCAAGTTTGTAACGACCCGAGACTACCCCCTAGTCATTACACGGTGCTTACAGTCCCGAAGAACCAAAGCTAACCCATGAGCTGATACCTGCTGTGAGCACTGAATAATATAATCATGAATGTGGAAGAATAACTAAAATGCTATAAGGTTCTTATAATGAAACGACTACTAAATTATGAATCTGGCATAATACTGAAATCTAAATAACCTGAATAGCTAACTATAGTGTCTGAAAAGCCTCTAAACAAAATACTACGAGTTGATGGGCAGTCCCCCAACTAACTCTACTAACTACTGAGATAAAGACATGAATAAGTATAATTTGTCCTCGAATGATGAGGACTCACCACTGCAACTGTACTGCTAATGATCTAAGGGACTAAGTACGATCCGGGAACTGAGCGTCAGCACCTATGATATGATACATCATAGCGCAAAAAAAGGTATGCGATCAGTACTATTAATATACTGACATGCTAAATGAGGTAGGCTGACATGCAAGGTTTCATGAATAGGAATAATAAACTATGTGAACAGGCATGTAAATCATGGGATACTGAATAGAGAACATAAAATCTGTAGGCACTGGAGATACGAGAAGCATATAAATACTGTGTATGTATGAGAATCTGTAAATACTAAAATACGTAAAAATCTATAGACTCTGAGAATGCATGGCCAGCATATATCATGAACTGAGTAAAATCTGTAAACGGAAACACTGAAAAATATTGATATCTGTATATTTTGGTCAAGCAAACTCTAAGACTGCATAACTGAACTGAGATTGAAACTGAGACTATACCTAAGACTGTGGGAGGTATCATCTAACCAACATTCTCTAATTTGAGCTAATCTGGGTCCAACCTGTAACCCCAGTTAGAAGGATGTTAATACCGTGCCATGGGTACTAACAATGGCTATGTGGATCCAATAAACTGATATAATGTCCAAAGTACTAAGGGTGTCAAGCCTGAACTAACGGGTGACCCCTGCAAGATAGTCAAGCCTAATTTGACGGGTGACTTCTCATACCCTATGCTGGCTACTAGTTTTGAAGTTTAGGGATTTCTACTGGCGACTCTGCCTATTTGACGGAGAATTCACCATCCCTACACTCGCTCGGTGCTAAATCCTACTCCCAACTGAAAGACTCTGAAATACTAGACTGTTCTGAGTTTAACTAACGGTTCTGATAATGTTCATAATATAATCTGAAATTATTCTGAAGATACTGCAATGAGACTAAGTAAACAGGTATGGTTTTTGGGTATTCAATAATCCCAGGACTCAAAACAATAATAGTAAATGATACTAAAACTTGGAGATCAAAACATGAAGGCTCTTATTAAATAAATCACTCTTGTAGGTATTTTATCAAACATTTGTAGTTCATGGTTTAAAACAATCATAGGAATGTCATGGAACTTGTAGGAATAACATGAATTCATCATAATAGCATTAAATCATGGTTTAATTCAATAAATAATTATATTAAAATATGGTGAATGGAATAATAACAATAATTTTATGGTAACATGGTATAAAATCAATAGTACATGGAGATTTATGGATGAAATCATAATTTAAAATTAAATAGCTTGAAAAGATTAAAACTTGAAATTTCAATAGGTTACTTGGATTCCTTGGATGAAAAGAATCCATGGATTAACATCTAACATACCTTAATTGATGGATTTCTTGAAGTTCTTGGTGAATTCTTGAGGATGAATTTGAGAGCTAGGATTCTTGATTGGAAGAGAATGCCTTTTGATTTGGGGAAAATTAACTAAAGAATGATTTTAAAAATATTTTTAGGGCTTAAATATCACACCTGGGTGGATTAAAATAATGGGGAAAAGACTGTTTTATCCCTGAATGAAATATTAATTTTTCGTCGAATTTTTTCGAAATGGGCAACTGGCGCGACGCGATGCTATCACATCGTGTAACTGAAAACTAACAACTGGGAATTAGGTTGACGGTGCAATGCGCCATTATTACGGTAAGCCTTTGGATGCCATTTTGTCCACCTCCATGATGCGCCAACATCGCGGAGGCCCACTGAAAATTTACAAACGGGAAATTGGCCTGCTCCGTAACGCGTCATGATTGTGGAGTCACACCGGAAATTGACAAGTTTCATTTGGGCTGCCTATGCGACGCACTAAGGGTTAAAATGACGGTGTTTAACGACTAAAACTTTAAATTGCCATATCTTCTTACCCAGTTATCGGATTTGGGCGAATTTTATATCGTTGGAAAGCTAATTCAATTTCATATGCAATGGCAGGCTCTAAACTGGAAAATAATGAGTGTTTCAAAATTTTTATAGATGAATACTCATGTATTGGGACTTAGATTATGCTAAGAAAATATGGGGCGTTGCATTGTACTTATGACACCAGATTTTGAGAGTTTTATGACAGTTTCCTTCAGACTACCGCTTCTTCATGTATTTTGTTGACTTGACTTCACTCTTGAAGTATCGCTTATCTTACTTTATTTATAATTTCGGACTTCTATCCTTTTTGGCTAATTGGCTTATCTGTCGAGGCTAGGTCTCGATAGGTGCCATCATACCTCAATTTTTGAATCGTAACAAATATACTCTTGTTTCACCTTTGGGCTCTAAAATGCCCTTCTCATCTACCTCTGGGCGTATTTTACCCTTTTCCTTAACAAATCATTGAAGAAAAATAATTAAAATTTTCATTTAATACGTGACAACTTTTTATTAGACGAAATTTTAATAATCAAAAACCAATTAATCTACAAACCCAACCCTATAAAATTTATGTTGTCTCACTAGGAGACTACAAACCAATTGATAATGACTTGACTATAGTTTGTTCAACTAGAACACCACAAGTCAATTCAATTATTATATTGATTTTAAACGAAAATTTTGAGGAGTCAATCCTAATAGTTCAGTATTTCAATTTATATTATACGCTTTCAGTTTTATTTATTCTCAAAGAATATCATGTTCTATAATTAAAAATAATTTAGTTTTAAGAAAAGTATTCTAAAGGAGATTATGTATTAAACATACAACTGTCTTAACTTTCATTTTAATCATATATATCAAAGGTCATTCTTTTCCTAAACTCCCGCACTATCAAAAGGTGTCATATAAATGTAATTAGACAACAGAATTAATAGTTTCTTGAATATGATTTCTTATCACATACTCGATTCTAATTTCAATCATCATTTTCATTTGTACAATATAATTTTTAGACTTCAAAGATATACATTCAATTTAAAAACAAAACACAAGAACCAATATAAAAATTAAATATATATTATCGAGTCATTAGAGAGACGACATGAGTAATTATAAAAACAAGAGAAAAGAGCCTAATTTATCCTTTAAGTAAAGGGAATGATACAATATGATTATTTACCCTATGAAATTTATGTTATCTCACTAGGAGACAACAAACAATGAAAGGGTTGGGTTTGTTGATTAATTATTTTCTTATTAATAAAAATGTAAACCAATACGAAGGTGTCACAGTGCCAGGTGTCACGGTGCCAATCATGATTGTTGGGATCATGACAATATAATACACAAGAGGTTGAAATTAATAATATAAGGAGAAAATATATCTTAGTTTTGGGATATTCAGCCCGAGTGAAGGAAATAACAATGAGAAATGGTTGAATCTCTAATGGTAAATGGGTGTTGAAGCGTCAAACTGATAGGGGGAAGAAGAAAGGTGAATGAGACTTCACTATTTTTTGTAAGCGAATCTTAAGCAAACTCCGTATAATTAATTTGAGTTCAGGTTGCCTTATAACACTCTTTCCTTTAATTTTATTTAAATATTAATGGAGAAGGGCTAAGTGTACCCCTGAATTATTGAAAATGATTTAAATATACCCCTCACTATACATCCAATTCAAATATTTCCCTTCTATTATATTTTAGATTTAAATATACCCCTGTGCTATTGAAAATAATTTAAATATACATGTTGTTATACTATTGGTTAAAATGTATCCCTTCCATTATACGTTTGTTCTTCCTTCTATTATATTGTGGAATAAATTTACCCTTATGTCCAATTTTTTTTTTTTAAACCTACCCCTTTAATTTGTTCTTAAGCAATTCCCTCAACTTTGAATTCAAATTGTGATAGAACTATGTCAGCATAGGAAATAATTATTAGGCAAGTCTTTCAAGATAAATTTGGGAATCATCAATCAAAAGCTCCAAGATGTTGTCTAATATTTTGATGATGACTAGATGATATTTGAGGACCGGGTCCCTTTCTTACCATTGCCCTGGTACAACTGTCACATCTCTGCATAATTTTATCTGCTAGTGCAAAAAACTATGCAGGTGCACAGCATACCTGATTGTACACCTCGTCCAATAAAAATTCAACTCTCAATTCTACACTACTATAAATACAAAAAGACGTTTCTTCCTCTATAGTTTTATCAAATCAGAGAATTTCTTAGTGGCGGCAAAAAATCTTAAAGCTCAAGTTCTAAATCTTTAGTGCTCGTAGTTAGGGTTCTTGAGTCTTGCTTTGTAACTGATTTACTCAATATATAAGAGTAAAGCTTCTTTATTGTTGTTGAGTTTCTTACGTAGGGTTACCTAAGTTGTATCGATTAGAGTTAATCGATATTGAGAGTGCAAGCGACAGAGCTATCAAAAGGTGGTTGTAGTAGAGTTATTACAACTTAAAAAACTTAGAGTTAAGTTCTAATGGATTCTGTAATCAAGATGAGTTTTGATTATAGTGGAGTTTGAGAGCCTTTGAGTGTAAAGTCGCGGTTTTTCCTCCCTTGACCTAGGAGTTTTCTACATAAATTATTGTGTTCTTTTATTTTCTACATTTTTGTGTGTTCACTGTTCTATTACTATACTCCACACTTCAGGGACCTGGTCCTTTAGCGATGGTGTACCCCCCACGTTTCAATAATTGAAATCAGAGGGAGGACACTCTAAAAGGCTAACACCTAGAGTGAATTCTTGATCAAGATTGCACCACCTAATTTGGAGAAAGGATGGTCTACTACTAGGCCAGCCTATTTCAATGGGCAATACTATGGGTGGTGGAAACTAGGATGTATGATTTCATTATGTCTAACGATAGTGAGTTGATGGATGTAATACTTGATGGTACCCATGTGTCGGTAAGGAAAGTTAAAGAAGGGGACATTTAACGCCCCAAGACTACCCCCTGGACGTCACACGGTGCTTAGAACCACAAGTGATCCTAAGCTAACCCATGATACTGGCATAATTTGTGAGCCACTGAATAAATAGATAAAACTGGAAACAACAAGCAGAAGGGATGTAATTAGAAGAACTTGTTCAATGCAAAACTATTTAAAAACTTACAACACTGGTTATACAAAGGAAACTGAATCTAAATACAACAACTTTGACTGACTGTCTATGAAGCCTCTACTTAATACTGACTATAGGTAGCCGGTACATAAACCCTAACCATACCTAATCAATAAGACTAAAGTAAAAATATAATACTGGATCTAAAGTTGACTCGACTCCTCGAATCAAGAGAACTCATCATCTGTTGGATGGAAGATGTGTGTTGTTTGGTCATAGTGTTGTGGGATACAACTGGTACCTACATTATGAAATAATATATCCACACAGACATATATGTGGTCTGTACTTTTGGAATATACTGAGTATATGGGGGTGAATGCAATAAGTAAAATTTAAAGTGATCATACTTTCAAATCATGCATGCTAAGTGTAAAAGGACTCACCTTGGTCATGAATAAAATTGAAAGCTGAAATATCATAAAACATGAGTAACATATATAATCTGATAAGCTAGGGAAGTTACTATACTTAGTTTCTGATAAACTTTCTTTTTTGTGGAATAAATAAAACTGAAGCTGAATATACTTTCACATCATACAGGCTAAATGTAAAAGGACTCACCTTGATAGTAAGTAATATTGAAAGATAAAATCTCATGGATAATAACTCATAAAACAATCTCTGAATAAAATCATGAGTTTTTACACTTAGTTTCTACAATACTCTTTCTATGGGAGATTCTCATAATGTAACACCCCTAGTCTGTACCCGTCGCTACACGGTGCTCATAATCCCAAAGAACCTCAAGCTAACCCATGACTGGTACCTGCTGTAATAACTAAATAATAATACTGTAAATATGCAAAAATTAGATGGAAATTTGCGATAAGGTTCACTACTGAAATAAAAACTGAATACGGTATAGCAATACCAAAACTGAAACATCATTTTCTAAAATACTCTAGTCTGAAAAGCCTCTAAACTGTCTAAAATGTAGAGTTGTTGGGACAAGTCCCCAACTAACTTCGACTGCTGAAATAAACTGAAATACTAAAATAATAATTATATACTCAAACTATGAGGACTCACCTCTAACTCTGATTGCTGAAGATCTGAACTGCTAAGGGTGCTCGGGAGCCCTGCGTCTAAACCTATGATATAAGACATCATAGCGTAAGAGAAAAGTATGTGTCAGTACTTTGAATGTACTGGTATGCTAAGTGAGGTAGGCTGAAATGCATGGGTTCATATGCATGAACAATATTGACTAAATGACATGAGTATAACTAGATGAGAGTACACGCATAAATATGTAACTGTAACTGAGATCGTGATAACACTAAATACTGAGTCTGAAAACTGATTTATTGATATCTGAGTATACTAATACTGAATTACTGATAACTGAATGACTGTATCTGATAGTCCTAATTCTGTGGAACTATACAGAGTTTAGTACTAAGCAGAGTGACTGTGTTTGATAGTCCTGAACCTGTAGAACTGAACTGAGTTCTATACTGAGACTGAATCTGAAACTGAGACTGTGGGAGGTAATCATCTAACCTACATGACCCTTTCTACATAGATTGGGGTCAAACCAGTAACCCCAGTTGGAAGGTTGTCAATATCGTGCCACAGGTAGATACAAGTTGTGAGTTAACCCTCTCTGACAAGAAGCTCTTTCATCAACCCTAGATGGCAGGAAAACTCGAATGAGATGTATCAACCCTCATAATATATGACAGGAAGATATCTTAACCTACGCTGGTTACGTAGTTCTGTAATACAGGGATTGCTACTAAGGGTCAAACTCTTTGCTAGCAGGAATGCCCCCATCCCTGGGTTAACTCGGTGCTGAATCCTACTCCCTTCTGAATAGATACTGAACTAATTTCCTAGTTTATACAAGGCTTGAATGGACTGTTACTGATTCTACTGTCTAACTGAACTGAACTGAGTTCACTAAGTTCCATTGACTGATGAAATACTACTAAATTCTGTTAACTGACTGAATTTACTGAGGTCTGAACTGAATACTAAATTGGACTGGACTGATACAGAGTCTACTGAGTTTTCCTGGGTCCTGTAACTGAATGAGAGTACTACTAATCGTGACATGACTGAGATTATTTTGTATTTGACACTGGCACTAGGTAAACAGCTAAATTATCGGGTATTAAATACCCCCAGGACTCGATAGCATAAAAAGTAAAGCATCACATGATCTTGCATTGCATAAAATGCACACTTGTTCATAATGTATCTATAGAGATATTTTGTCAAACACTTGCATGGTATAACTTGCACATAAGTTAGCATGACATAATTTCTTTCCCTTATTAGTTCAGATGAACAATTCATCAAGCACTTGGTGAGTATAGTATATGCATATAATAAGAGGGCATTATGATTCACTTCTAATTTTAAAATTTCAAGGGGTTTAACATGGATTCATACGAATCTACACACATAATAACCAATTTCACATGAAACGTATAATAAATCATGAAATAAAAATCTAATTCAAATAATAATCATGCACACTTTAATTCCAATCATGGAAGTCATAAATTTCAACTACTTGAAGTTTAAAAGAGTTTCTTCGTCTCCAAGGGTGGAAGCAACCCTTGGATGAACACTCCACATACCTTGGTTGCTAAATTCCTGAAGATTAATGGTGGAATATTGAGCCTTGAATTTGAAATTTAATCTCCTAGGATTTTTGTTCTTGAGTATTTTGAGAAAAAATGAATATAATTTGCTAATTAAGGGCTAAATCTCGTGTTATAAGGGCTGAAGGACATGGGAAAAAGACCCAATTACCCCCAAAGACGCGGCTTTTTAATGACTAAAAATGGAAATATCGACGCACAGACCGACGCACTGCGTCGTTGGCATCAACGCAATAGCCAATGCACGGAGTCGAGTCCACGTCAGTTCACTGAAAATTACCACTAGGAGCCAAAGAAAATATTGATCGACGCTATGGCCGATGGGCCGCACTGAGATTGCGTCGATACACTATTTTGGATTCTCAAATGTGGTCCAAATGATGTTTGAAAAATACAAAACTCGTCTGGGACACCTACTGACATTCTTGATCATGAATTAACCTAAAGATTGATATTTTAAGGTCATAGAGGTCATGAACTAGAGTTTACAACTTACGAAGGCCAAAATGGTACTAAGTTTGAATACTTAGGTAAAATTTTCCAAGTCTGGGACTCCTTAGAAAGCTCGAAAGACTGAGTTAACCTTAGGATTTTGTGGGTCTTACAATATCTCCCCCTTGGAAAAATTCATCCTCGAATGAGACTGATTAAGCTGAGAATACTGATTGAATGGATTTAGACACTAGACATTCACAACTGAAGCATGATTTCATGACTGAGGTTACTGATATACTAAATTATCATACTCAACATGCATATCTGATGCATGCGTACATAGCTAAACATGATTCATGAATGCATGACTGGGATTACTGATAAGATGAGCTTATATACTGGACATGTATGTCTGATGCATGAGTACATGACTGAACTGATTCATGAATGTATAACTGAGCATGCAACATAATTAATACCAAGTTGGTAGCTATATCTGAACATGAGACTGAGTAAATTCAAAGAAAATATGTTACCTTGGGCTGAGTCTAAGTTTACAGAGAAGAGGTGAGGATACTTGGTCCGCATGTCTACTTTTGCTTCCCAAGTATCTCCCTCAATGAACTGATTTTGCCAAAGAACTTTAACTATAGGACTTCTTTGTTCTTCAATTTGCGAATCTGATAATCAAGAATTTTGGCTGGGATATCTTCATAAGAGATATTATTCTGAATATCTATGCCCTATATAGGGACTACGACTGCTGGTTCACCTATCCATTTCTTAAGTAAGGAGACATGGAACACTGGGTACATTGAAGCTAAGTTTGAAGGCAACTAAAGCACGTAAGCTACCATTCTAAAATGGCTGAGAATTCAGTAAGGACCGACATATCGGGGACTGAGTTTCCCCTTCTTGCCAAACCTCTTCACTCCTTTTATTGGAGATATTTTCAAATACACAAAATAACCAATCTCGAACTCGAGATCCTGTCTGCGTACATCTGCGTATGATTTCTGTCGGCTCTGAGCTGTCTTAAGCCTTTCCCTGATCAACTGGACTTTTTATAAGGTATCAAATACCAAGTCAGGCCCTACCACTGTGGCCTCACCCACTTCAAACCAACCAATGGGAGACCTGCATCTTCTACCATAAAGCACCTCAAATGGAGCCATCTGAATGCTGGAATGATAGCTATTGTTATATGCAAATTTAATCAAAGGCAAGTGGTTATCCCAACTTCCTTTAAAGTCAATCGCAAGAGAATAAATAGGCGCTGACATATTGACTACTTAAAATACGGACTATATAAGAAAAATAGGGAGGGAATGAAAAGAAAGACGCTCGCAGCATATCTTCTAAAGTCTGAATGGTCCTTTCTACTTGACCATCTGTCTAAGGATGAAAGGCTATACTGAGGTGAACTCGGATACCAAGACCCTTTTGGAATGCTTTCCAAAAATGAGAGGTGAACTGGGTACCTATATCTGAGATAATAGACAGCGGAACACCATGTAATCTGTCCAACTCTATGATATAGAGTTTGGCATAATCCTCGACCGAATTAGAGGTATGGACAGGTAGGAAATGAGCTAATTTGGTCATCCTATCTACGATGACCCAAACTGAATCATGTTGGCGATGAGTACGAGTCAAACCCATCACAAAGTCCATGTTCACTTCTTCCCATTTCCAAGTGGGAATACTAAACTCCTGCATGGACCCACTAGGATTTTGATGCTCAATTTTAACCTACTGACATGTTGAGCACTTAGCCAGAAACTTTGCACTATCTCTCTTTATCCCACTCTACTAATAGATCTCTCACAAATCAGATACATCTTAGTAGCCCCTGGATGAATAGAGTAGCACGTACCATGCGCTTCTACAAGAATTTGCTGTCTCAAATCATCTACACCTGGCACACATAGTCGACCTTGACAACACAACACACCATCTTCCCCTTGGGAGAAAACCTTTACCTTCTGATCTTTGACCGATTCCTTCAACTTCACTAGACTGGAATCCCTATCCTGATATTCCTTCACCTTGAAAACTAGGGATAATTCTAAACCACTCTGTACCCATACACTACCTTCTACTGAGTCGACTAAGTGAACACCTAGTCAGGCAAGCTGATGAACTTCATGATCTAACTTTTTCTTACTATTCTCAACATAGCTAACACTCCTCATAGACATCCTACTAAGCGTATCAGCCACTACATTGGCTTTACCCAGATGATACATAATTCTTATATCGTAGTCCTTCAATAACTCCAACCACCTTCTCTAATGGAGATTTAGATCTTCTTGAGAGAATACATATTGTAGGCTCTTATGGTCAGTGAACACATCAACGTGCACCCCATACAAATAGTGCCTTTAAATATTTAAGGCAAACACTATTGCTGCAAACTCAATATCATGAGTAAGATAGTTCTTTTTATGGGGCTTAATCTGTATAGAGGTGTAGGCTATGACCTTACCTCTCTGCATCAAAACATACCCCAAATCGACTCTGAAGGCATCACAATACACCATAAACCCATCTAAACCATCTGGTAAGGTTAAAATTGGAGCTGTAGTGATTTGAGTCTTCAACTCTTGAAAACTCTTCTCACAAGAATCTGACCACTGAAATTTGACTTTCTTCTGAGTCAATCTGGACATAGGGGATGCAATAGATAAAAATCCCTCAACAAACTATCGGTAATAGCCAGCCAAGACCAAGAAACTCCTGATATCTGATAGAGAGATAGGTCTAGGATAGTTTCTCACTACTTTGGTCTTTTGTGGATCAACTTTAATGCCATCATCAGAAATGATATGTCCAAGAAAAACTACTGACCTTAGATAAAATTCGTACTTGCTGAATTTGGTGAATAGCTGATGGTTTCTGAGAGTCTGCAATACTATTCTGGAGTAGACAAGAATATCATCTATGAAGACTATGAAGAACATATTCAAGTACTGCTTGAACACATGGTTCATCAAGTCTATGAAGGATGCTGGGGTATTGGTAATACCAAAGGGCATGACTAAGAATTTGAAGTGACCATACCAAGTTCTGAAGGCTATTTTTGGGATGTCACATTCTCTGACTCTGAGCTGATGATAGCCCAATCTGAGGTCTATCTTAGAGAAGTAACTGGTACCCTAAACTTTGTCAAACAAGTCATCGATTCTGGAAAGAGGGTATTTATTTTTAATCATGACTTTATTTAGATTATGATAATTAATACACATTTTGAGAGAACCATCTTTCTTACGCACGAATAAAATTGGTGCACCCCATGGGGACACACTGGGTCTGATGAATCCTTTATCTAAGAAATCCTTCAACTATTCTTATAACTCCCTGAGTTCTACTGGGGCCATTCTATATGGCGGAATAGATATGGGCTGAGTATCTGGGAGAAGGTCTATTCCGAAATCGATTCCCCTTTTGGGAGAAACTCTGAGAAGATCTTCGAGAAACACATTTGGGAAATCACATGCTACTGACACTGATTCAAGAGTATGGGCTTCTGAACTAGAGTTCTAGACTCGAATGAGATGGTAAACACATCCCTTAGATATTATTTTTCTCGCTCGAAAGTAAGAAACAATCTGACCCCTAAGTGCTAAAGTACTACCCCTCCACTTTAGCATGGGTTTATTCTGAAACTGAAACTGGACAATTCTATTTCTACAGTCGACTGAGGCATACCAGGAATAAAGCCAATCCATGTTGAGAATGACAATCGAAATCGGTTATCTCTAATTCAACTAAGTTTGCCAAAGTAACTTTCTAACATATCATAACCGGGCAGTCCCTGTATACTCGTCTAGCTATGATGGATTTAGCTACTGGAGTAGAGACTGAGAAAGGCTCTACTAGAATTTCGGGACTGACTCCAAAATCAACTTCTACATATAGAGTAACAAAAGATAGAATTTCCTATATCTAGCAAAGCATAGACATGTAAATGGAAAACTTGTAATGTACCAGTGACCATATTAGGAAAACTTTCCTAATCCTGTCGAGACTGAAGAGCATAGAACCTATTTGGGCGCTGCCCTCTGGTGGCATTGTATGCGGCACCCTGCTGATTTGGGTGACCAGACTGAGCTAGGGAACGGTTATGCTGACTCGGAGAACCCACCTGAGGACACTGTCTGACCCTATGGCCTGGATTTCCACATTCATAACATATATCACTACCATCTTTGCAGATACACTGGTGGTTTCTGCCACACTTTTGATAAAGGGGATCGGTTCGGGCACTGCTAATACTACCCTGGGGTTTAGGGACTGATTCCCTGTCTCTGTTGCCATCTATGAATTTTGACACAGGAGGACTGGCTGAAGACGAAGCTGGAACTGGGGATTTTGGGTGGAACTGAGAATAATTCCCACCCTCTGACTTAGGCTGAGCGAAACTAAAACTACCTGTTCTCGCTCTTTTGGTCTCCCTCTCCCTCTTTTTATTCTTGGACTTCTCTATCTTCTGAGCATGGACCATAAGCCTGGATATGTCCATCTCTTTAATTAACATCACAGTCCCACACTCTTTGACCATACTGCTAGACACCCCAGATACAAACTTAATTATCTTCGCTCTGCTATTTGCTACTACATGCAGGGCATATCTGGCTAGCTGAGTAAACTTAAGAGAATACTCTTGTACTGTAAGATTGCCCTACTTTAGGTTTATAAACTCCAAAACCTTCACTTCCCTCAACTCTAGCGAGAAGAAGCTATCTAGAAATGCAACTGCAAACTCCTTCCATTCTATGGGCCCAGCATCTATGACCCTCTCTGCTTTCTACTGTTTAAACCATGAGTGTGTCACATCCCATAACTGATATACGACCAACTCAGTACTCTCAACAGCAGTCGCCCCCATAATATCATTAACTTTCTGCACCTGATCAAGAAATTCCTGAGGGTCCTCATCTGACTTAGACCCTATAAAAGATGAACGATTCATTCGGGTGAAGTCCTGAATCCTGGAAGCAATAGTGTTGGCCATTCGATTGGCTGGAACATCAGCTGAACATTCATTCTGGGATGCCACAGAATGAGCTGGGGTGATGAAAGCTGCTCTGAACTCAGCGTGGGAGACGTGTTCGTCCATAGGATATGGTTGGACGAGCTGAGGTTCTGGATGGTCTACTGTTCCTCTTCCCTTAGTCTTCTTTAGAGGTATATTCTGTAAATAGAAGAGAAACTTAGATTAGACAGAGAGTTTAACTGGAGCTCATGCTCACTCGCATGACATAAATACTGAAATAAGGGAAACTTTTCCTAAAACATCTTGTATCCTCCTGTCCATAAGTGTGGCGTGCTACACACCCATGCACAAGATTCTACTAGATATGACTTTCAGACTTCCTAGGACTCTATTGAAACTTAAGTTCTGATACTAAGTTATTAACGCCCCGAGTTTGTACCCGAATGCTACACAGTGCTCATAACCCCGAAGGACCAAAAGCTAACCCATGACTTGTACCTACTATAATAGTTGAATAGTAATACTGTAAATATGCGGAAATTAGGCAAAAACTTGCCATAAGGTTCAATACTAAAATAAAAACTGAAATATCTATCTGAAAATACTTTAGTCTGAAAATCCCCTAAACTATCTGAAATGTGGAGTTGATGGGACAAGTCCCCAAATAACTCCGACTACTGGAATAAATTGAAATTCTGAAATAATAATCATGTCCTCAAATGATGAGGACTCACCACTAACTCTGACTACTAAAGATCTGAAATGCTAAGGGTGCTCAGGAGCCCGTGCATCTGAAATTATGATATAAGACATCATAGCACAAGAGAAAAGTATGTGTCAGTACTTTGAATGTACTGATATTCTAAGTGAGGTAGGTTAAAATGCATGGGTTTATTTGCATGAACAATACTAACTGAATGTCATGAGTATAACTGGATGAGAGTACTTGCATGAATACGTAAGTATAACTGGTATTGTGATAACACTAAATACTGAGCCTGAATACTGATTTACTGATATTTGAGTATACTAATACTGAATTACTGATAACTGAATGACTGTATCTGACAGTCTTGATTCTGTCGAACTATACAGAGTTTTATACTGAGCTAAGTGACTGTGTCTAACAGTCCTAAGCCTGTAGAACTGAAATGAGTTCTATACTGAGACTGGATCAGAAACTGAGACTGCGGGAGGTAATCATCTAACCGATATGCCCTTTTCTATATATATTGGGGTCCAACCTATAACCCTAGTTGGAAGGGTATCAATATCGTGCCACGGGTAGAGACAAGATGTGAGTTAACCCTCTCTGAAAGGAAGCTCTTTTTTCAACCGTCACAAGTAGGAAAACTCGAATGAGATGTATCAACCCTCATAATATTTGGAAGGAAGATATCTCAACCTATGCTAGCTACGTAGTTCTGTAACACAGGGATTGCTACTAAGGGTCAAACCCTCCGCTGGCATGAATACCCCATCCCTGGGTTAACTAGGTGCTGACTTACTCTCATATGGATAGACACTGACCTGATTTCCCAGTTATACTAGGCTTGACTGGACTGTTACTGATTATACTATCTAACTGAACTAAACTGAGTTCACTGAGTTCTATTGACTGACGGAATACTACTGAATTCTGTTAATTGACTGAATATACTAAGGTCTGAACTGAATACTGAACTTAACTGGACTGATACAGAGTCTCCTGAGTTTTCCTGAGTTCTGTTACTGATTAAGAGTACCACTGATCGTGACATGACTGAGATTATTCTATATCTGACACTGTCTCTAGGTAAATAGCTAAATTATTGGGTATTAAATACCCCCAGGACTCGATAACATGAAAAGTAAAGCATCACATGATCTTGCATAGCATAAAATGCATACTTGTTCATTATGTATCTATAGAGACATTTTATCAAACACTTGCATGGTATAACTTGCACAAAATTTAGCATGATATAATTTCTTTCCCTTATTAGTTCACATGAACAATTCATCAAGCACTTAGTGAGCATAGTATTTGCACATAATAACAGGGTATCATGATTCACTTCCAATTTCATAATTTCAAGGGGTTTAACATGGATTCATACGAATCTACATACATAATAATCAATTCCACATGAAACGTATAATAAATCATGAAATAGAAATTTAATTCAAATAATAATAATGAATACACTTTAATTCCTATCATGGAAGACTTAAATTCCAACTACTTGAAGTTTAAAAAAGTTTCTTCGACTCTAAGGGTGGAAGCAACCCTTGGATGAACACTTCACATACCTTGGTTGCTAAATTCCTGAAGATTAATGGTGGAATCTTGAGCCTTGAATTTGAAATTTAATCTCTTAGGGTTTCTGTTCTTGAGTATTTTGAGAAAGAATGAATATAATTTGCTAATTGAGGGTTAAATCGTGTGTTATGGGGGATGAAGGATGTGGCAAAAATACCTAATTACCCCCAAAGACGTGACTTTTTAATGACTAAAAATTGACCCAGCGATGCGCAGACCGATGCGCCACGTCATTGGCATTAACACAATAGCCAATGCGCCGCATCGATTTTGTGTTGGTTCACTGAAAATTTCCACCGGGAGCCAAGGAAAATATTGATCGATGCGCCGCGCCTAGATCGCGTTGATACCCTATTTTAGATTCCCAAACGTGGTCCAAACAAGGTCTAAAAAATATGAAACTCATCCGAAAACACCTACCGACATTCCTGATCATGAATTAACCTAAAGATTGACATTTTAAGGTCATGAAATAGAGTTTCCAACTTACAAAGTTCATAATGACACTAAGTTTGAATACTTAGCTAAAAATTTTTAATTCTGGGACCTCTTAGAAAGCTCGAAAGACTGATTTAAGCTTAGAATTTTGTTGGGTCTTACACACAATCAATATAAAACATGTGAACTAACATGGAGTCCAACGTCTGACCCACGTTGAGGAGGGCAGTTCTACCCTTGCCATCAAAATAAAACCTGAACTGAAACTGGAGTGATCACTAAATTGAGCCATATTGGGCAAGTGGAACGCTTTTCTAATGACTCGCCTAAACCTATGGTGGCACGTAGTTTCTGAGAAATAGGATGTGTTGAACCCATACTTCCCTCTCAGTTCTTAATACTACTCCCAAAATATATACTATATGCTCATACTGATGAAATTCACCTTAAAATAAGTATGTGGGTTTGTAAATCAGAAAGTTAATCATACTTCTATTATTAACTCATACTCATAAATATTGTGTGAATTTCATATCATGTATAAGTTCATAAGATCAAAAATGAAATTTGAATCATATTGTAGTAATCTAAAGTAGTAAATCTGAACTTCTTGTAAACTAAGAGAATCATATGCTCTTATTTATAAACTGACTGAATCATGCTGAAAATTATACATATTTATCAACTCATGGAAATTCATGTCAAAATTCTAAAATTCATCTCATAAGAACAATCATGTAAGTAGAAATTCGAGTAAAGGCAAATTCTTGTGCTAACTGAACTTTAAATCCCATGATAGTGTCATAATTTCAAAAACATGAAAATTGGGTATGAACCCTAATTCAAATTACCTAAAATTCAATTGTAAAATCAAAGATTTTTGTGCACAAGGATGAAAGGTTATCCTTTTTCAAACCCCCCATACCTGATTACTTTTGATTATTGAATTGAAATTTGGGGATTTGGACTTGAAGAAAATCATATGTTAATTTGAGTAAATTGTGTGTTGTATTGAGAATGAGAGATTTGGGGTTGTTTTAAATTTTATTTATCCTTGAAATAGATTAAACGACGTAGTTTAGGGGGTTAAAAGAGTGGGAAAAGACCCCCCAAAACACCTTAGAAACCGTCTGAAAGTTGTCTAGAAGCAGTCTTAACGACTTAGGTCATGACTTGTAGGGTCTGGCTATGAGTCTTGACTTGAGTCATGGTTGGAAGTCCAATTTCAGCCTCTACTTCCCAGATTACGACTCCCTTCTAATAACCCGTAATGAGACATTACGAGTCATAGTCTGGGCAGCTTTGACAGTGCTTCAGTAGTTTGGTCATAACTTCTTGCCCCGATATCATATTAAGGCAAAATTAGTATTATAGGAAAGATAATCCAATTATATATCTGTAGGTGGGTCTTGATATCATAAATTCTTAGTATACCAAAAGTTATGCTCATTTGAAGATGATTATAATTATATACTTCACAAGAATTTAATTGCTAAGGAATATTTTGACTTGTCTATAAGCTAGGATCTATTTATGACCTCAATATGTGTCTAAATCACTATAAAACTATAAAAAAATAAGGTTTGATTTTGCTTGAACTTAAATCATAGTTCTAATATTGGTTTGGATTTTTGTGGTGTCACAGGACATAACTAGAATGGTTGTCAAAACCAGGAGAGAATATGATAATGACGATCATAAGAAAATTGAAAAAAAATTCAAGGACAAATAATTGTTAGTGAAAATGCCAAAGAAATCTGAGATTGTATGACAACAGCTCATGAAGGAACAATTAATATGAAGGAATCAAAATTAGATATGTTGATCACTCAATATGAAGCCTTCTTCATAAAGGAAGGAAAAACCATTCAAGAAATGCATAGAAGTTTTACCTCAATCACTAATAATATGCACTGTCTTGGTGAGGTTATTTGTCTGTATAAGCAAGTGGGGAAAATCCTAAGAGTTTTTTCCAAGTTTTGGGAAAGCAAAGTTGATATTATTACTGAGGCCGAAAACCTGAAGACACTTACTACGTATGAACTGATTGGAAAATAAAGACTCATGAATTGAAAAAACAACAAGGTCAAGAAAAGAAGGAGACAAAAAAGGAAAATTCACTAGCATTAAAAGCCTCAAAGTCTGAATCAACTGAAGATAATACTGATGTGGCCTACTAGGCTATGAAGATTGTGAGGGCAATGAAGAAAAGTGGTCAGTTTCAGAGAAAATAAAGCAGTAGCAGAAAAAGAGGTACTATTGAAGTCTGTCAGAAATATGGGAAACCTGAGCATTTTATTAAAGATTACACTCTTCACAAAATGGACTACCAAGATTACCAAATTCAGGAGGATATAAAGAAAAGAAGAAGGACCAGGTTCCTAATAAGTCAAGAAGGAAGGTTGTTGCAGACTATGCAGTAAAATAAGCCTTGGCTGTCTGGGGAGTTAGCTTAAGTAAATCTGATAAATCTGAAGAGACTGAGGATGCTTCTATGCTATATGTGGAAGATAGTGAAACCTCAACTCTCTCTTTGATCTCATGGTAAAATTAGATGATGAAGAAGAGAATGAGGTTACACTTTTTGATATTAAGCAGAACTTGAATGATTATTCCTCATAGAAGATAAAGAAACTAGTAAATGTATTGCTTAATTCAATGTGTGAACTTACTGTTGAGAGGGATTTACTTGAAGATAAGGTATAAAATGTAGAATATGATAAACTTCCTTAACCATTCAGTTGTCTAAAGTAGGAGAGTCTTTAAAACTGAAATCTGAAAACAAAGATTTGATAGATCAACTGAAGAAGATGGTTGAATCTGAAGGGAAGGGAAAATAGGAAGCTTCAAAGATTGAGATTGATCTTGAAGAAAAGTTGAAGAATTCTCAAAATATCTTATGAGTGCTCTTCATAAGAATGAAGAACTGGAAAAGGACCTGGTCCACCTAAAAGAAGATCTTAACAAATCCCTAAAATGGACCACATCTTTACAGATCCTTGCTAATATAAACAGTCAGGGGATCAATAATTCTGACACCCTATAAAATTTTGATCACATTATTTTTTACCCTCCCACTTGCGTAATGCCAATTTTTGACTTGGATTGCTTTAAGGGATGTTAAAAGGGTATTTTAGAAAAGTTTCAAAATTTTTAGAAGGGATTCGGGATCATTTTGGGATCTCACATCAGTAAACCACCATGGTAGTAGTGTTCCATGGAGGTTAAACTCCGCAATAAGGGTGTGACATGGAGTCTAACCTCCACAATAAGGGTGTGCCACACCGCTATGTTAAATTCGTCCAATTATTATATTTTCAATTAGGGTGAGGGGCTTTTGGTCTTTTTACCCCTTGCATGACTCAGAAACATAAAATAAACCCTTTTCTTCCATTTTCAAAGATCAAAAACCATTTTTCTTCTCTGTAACTCTAAACCCAAGAAAGCTCAAGGGTTTTATAAAGAATTCATCATCCAAGCTCCAAACTTTAATTTTTCTTTGATTTCCTTTGTTTTTCAGGCATGTTTCTCTTTGCTTAATTTGAATTTTACTTTGTGGCTTATACTTAACAAATATTCATGTGATTTAAATTGATGGGTTTGAAATTGGGTTGAGAGCTTTTGGTTATTTTTAGATGAATTACATCTCTCATGTTTTAAATTGATTATTTATATTGTAATTGATGGTTTTGGTACTGAATTGGTGCATTGCTTTAATTGTTGGAATGGGGGACATGGGTTTCCCTAAATTAATGAATTTTTTTCTTGATAGTGGCATTAGCCTTAGCCCACTTTGTAAACTTGGTTTTGAATATGGATAATTGCATGATTTAACTTATCTTTTGAACCCAGTTCATTGCATTAAAGAATAAATGGATAATATGGTTTTTGGATGGCCTTGGTGGCCATGGCTTGGATTTTAAGTGGAAATTGGGAGTCATTTTGGTTATGCGAACTGGTTTGGCATAATTGAATTAGCTTGCAATCATATTAGTGTGATGATACCAAGTTGGTAAATTCCTTAATGAAAGTCTATTGGGTTAATGATTGGTTTATGTTCAACTATTTTAATTTGGACTCAAAGGGAATTATGTAGCTCACCGTGAAGGTGTAGGTCTCGAGGGATCAACACTGAAAACCATGTTTGTCGATGTTGGGGTTCCATATGATCGTGTGCTTGGTGCATATGTTATATATTTTAGGAGGGTTATTGCCTTGGAATCTTTAGCCTTTCCTTTCTTTTTCCTCAATTTGTGTGGCTAACATACACTGGGATCTTTCAACATGGGGAGATGGACCCATATATCCCATGAGTGCCTTTAGGACGGAGCATGCTACATAGTTTAGGTTAATATCTTAAACTTTCATGTTCAAGATCCTTGTCCATATCCCGACATCATATAAATATATGAATGTGGTGCATTTGATTTATTACTAGATTTTGGTAATTGCATTAATTTATCCCTATCCCCTTAGTTACATGCCAGTTCTTTCCCCACTGACCATCTCCGAACACTATATCATTTCATAATATAGGTTTGAAGGACTTTTCTATTTCTCCGTGCAACGTTATGTGATTCGGTGTTCCTGTGGATCTGCTGTGAAGTGATGAGCCTTTATCTTTCAGAAGCCTCTATTATTTCACTAGTTTCTTTATTATCTTAGTATATTTGGACTTTCTTTTGTCAAAGTTGGGGGCATGTCCTGACTTTGTTGGTATTCTAGTTTTTGAGGCTTTTGTGGACAAGTGTGGGTTGGTCGTTTTGTTTGGATTCTTAGAATTGTCATTTTACTTATTTATCTTTATTACTATTTGGTTAACTTTCACGATTTACTTTTATTGTGCTCTTGAGGTAAGGCTAAGGGGGTGGTCTTCGACTCTTAGTGGGCTCGAGATATCCGTCATGGCCAGGAATGGGTTTAGATCGTGATAAGCTTGGTATCAGAGCACAATTCAGGGTCTTTGAGTGTCCACAAAGCCATGTCGAGTAGAGTCCATTTTATTGGTATATAGAGCGTTACACTTATAAGGGGGAGGTTACAAGGAATTTAGGAATATTTCCCTTTCTTGTGTTCTATTTTGGGATATAGATTCTAGTTTTCATGAACTTTGGTAACTCCTAGCTTACTCGCATTTCAGATCATGCCTCCTTGAATATCTGACGATCATAGAAACTCTTTTGGAACCTCGGACCCACCTGAGGAAAATGTGTAGGGGACTCGCCATTCTTATGAAATATAGATCCGGTCTAGGATCCCTACTCCTGACGGTATTGGTCTATATGAGGCTCTACTAGTCCCTACTAGTCCTCCGCGAGTATCCTAGGCTGGTGATACTTATTGTTAGTTGCCTCAGAGAGATATCTCTAATGCGGAGTTCCCTCAGTCTATTCATATGCTTGCTTACATGGTGGCATCACAGTTTCATCGATCTGACTATGTTGGTCCTACTGTTAATTCATTTGAGTCACTCGGGCTGGCCAGTTTATGAGGTTGAATCCCTCGACCTTTGTAGGGACTAAGGTTGAGGAGGATCCTCGAGGGTTTATTTATGAGATAGATAAGGGTTTTTCATGTTACTGATTTAGAGGGTGTGAAGTTTGCTTCCTATCAGTTGAAGGATGTGGCTTATCAGTGGTATGAAGAGTGGGAAGTGATGAGGGGTGATAATACTGAACCGACATTATGGGATGAATTTTTAGGTACTTTTCTTGATCACTTCTTTACTCAGTAGTTGAGGAAGGCTAAGGAAGAAGAGTTTATGAACTTGAATCAAGGTAAGATGAGTGTGAAGAAGTACGCCCTAAAATTTCAGCAGTTGTCCTGTTATGCTCCGAAGTTTGTTTCTAATATGAGGTCCCAAATGAGGAAATTTGCTTCTGGTTTATCCCTTGACATGGTGTTAGAGTTTAAGGCTGCTATGTTGAATAATTATATAGATATATCCAGGCTGGTAGTTAATATGTGGCAAGTGGAGGATAGGAAAAAGAGGCAGGCAAAGGTGGGAGAAAGGCAGAACAAGAAGTTTAGATATTCAAAGCAAGGTGTAAATTAGGAGAACAGTGGGAGAGATGGTAGACATTGGACTAAGAAGAAGAATTAGGGAAATTTATATTCTTCTGCTAGTGCTCTTTATCCTAAGCTTTCAGGTGATCATCGTTTTTAGGCTAGCAATGGTCCTAAGGCATAGGGTGCACTGATCAGGCTAGTGAAGCTCTGTCAACCCCACCTTACCCTCCTTTCTATTTTTATGGAAAGCTTCACCATGGATATTTTGAGGAAGGGAGAAATTGATTCTATAATTATTGTCTGCTTGGTTATGTGCAGAGACATTGTCCTTCAGCCAGGGCTGCCACTAGAGAATAAGGTTTCGGTTTCCACTTATTTAACTCTAGCACCTAAGGACTCCACTTCTGGTATTAGCAATGGCCAAAATCATCTCTATGCACTTGCTACTCGTCAGGAATCTGAGGCATCCCCTCATGTTGTCACTGGAATATTACAGCACTTCTCTCGTGATGTTAATTGTTTGCTTGATCTGGGTTCTACCCGATCTTATGTGGCTATGCACTTTGATTTTGATCCTAAAAATATTTCTAACCCCTTTTTTGTGTCTACCCTAATGGGTGATTCTATTATTGCTATAAAAATCAATACGGGTTGTGTGGTGTCCATTCTTTATATGGAGACATTAGTGGATTTGATAGAACTTGATATGGTAGATTTTGATGTAATCTTGGGGATGGATTGGCTACATTCATGTTATGCTTCTCTGGATTGTAGGACCCAAAAGGTCAATTTTCACTTTCCTAATGAACCGGTATTAGAATGGGAGGGGAGTTGCTTAGTACCCAAAGGGATGTTTATCTCATATCTTAGTGCTCAAAAGTTAATCTCTAAAGGGTGTCTATATCATCTAGTTCGGGTTAAATATTCAAACTCTGAAAGTCCTTCTTTGCAATCTATCCCTGTGGTTAATGAATTTTCCAAAGTTTTTCTCGATAATATTTCTGCAATTCCTCTCCATTAGGAAATAGATTTTGGGATTAATCTTCTATCGGATACCCATCCTATTTCCATTCCTCATTATAGGATGGCTCCGGCTGAACTAAGGGAACTTAAGAAGCAATTAAAAAACTTCTTAATAAAGGGTTCATTCAGCCTAGTGTTTTTTTATGGGGTTCTCTTGTGCTTTCCTTGCAAAAGAAAGGTCTTTTTGGATATGTATAGACTATCGTCAGTTGAATAAGGTGACCATGAAAATAAGTATCCTATTCCTAGGATTGATGATTTTTTTTATCAACTTTAGGATGCTAGGAATTTCTTTAAGATTGATCTTCGTTCGGGCTATCTGTTATATGTACTTTTGATGATGAGCAGCTAAACTGCAAGGAACCAGGTCCCTGGATAGGCAACGTACAGTACAACTGGCATGAGTCAACTACACAATTTTTTCCTCTTGTGTAACAAACTTGCAAGTGTTGTTTTGTACTGACTTAGACAGCTGGTCCAATGATATTTCAGCCTTAATCAACACTTATCTATACAAGAAAAGAGAAACATCTCCATCAATTGGTTTTTGCATTTCTAAAGAGTGAAAAAAGAGGTAGCAAAGCCTCATTTAATCACTGCTCAAGTTCTTAGCTATCAATGTAAGCTAAAACTGAAATTGTTCTTGAGTGAGTACTGATTTGTAATTGAAATACTCATGCATAAGACTGGTGTTTCTTTTGTGAGTGCTTAGGTAGAGTTACCCAAGTTAGTTGCTGATTAGAGGTAATCAATAGAGAGGGCCTTGGTAGAGTTACCAAGATGAGCTTGTAGTAGAGTTGCTACTAGCGAAAGGGGCCTAGAGATAGGCTAAAATCTAGACTATAAGAGGTTGATTATAAAAGATTTCTTTAGTGCTTGTGAGGGAAAGCCATGGTTTTTCCCTTTCTGGTTTTCCACGTAAAAATCTTGTGCTCTTACCTTCCTGCACTTCCTTTATCTTTCCAGCACCTCATAGTTGCTTTACTGTTCTATCGCTTGTGACTGACTTTGAGGGACCAGGTCCCTCACTATGTGGTGCAACCCCCAAGGGTTCCAATAATTGTTATCAAAGTGGGTTCACTCTTAAAGGTTCATACCAATAGTGTTCTGGTCATTATGGCTGCTATAACTAAACTAGGGGTGGAAACAAAAGAAGCAATAAGGGAGAGATACCTGACCTTGAAGGCTTTAGAGTCTGACCTAGGTGAAAAAGACACCAATGTTGCACTTTTTGCAACAAAAATTACTAGAGCCATATAAAGGAGTGGTCAGCTTAGCAAAGGGAATGGTAAGATTCAAGGTTTTCACAAAGATGGTTGCTCTAAAGCATTCATGAAAAATTACCAAATACAAAAGAGTAATCAAATCCTAAAAATTCTAGGAGGAAATCAGCAGTTGAGTATGCTGAAAAAGAAAACTCTGGTAGTATGGAGAAACTCTTCCAGTAGTCCAGATGAAGATGAAAAGACTGGAGGTAGATCTATGCTAGCAGTGGAAGACAGTTCAGTTATCTACGATTTCTTATTTTCTTTCTTGGCAAACATAGAAGGTGAAAAGGAAAAAGAGGTAACACTCTTTGATATTAAAGAAAATCTATATCACTATTCTATTAATAAGATAAGGAAACTTTAACCGCCAAAAAAATATTCTAGAGGAGAAAGCTGAAGATGAAGAACTAAAATTGATTGCCTTAACCCTCAAGATATCTTAAGCTGAAAAAATAGTTATTAAATTGAAATCTAAAAATCTAAGTTGTATGAGCCATTGGAGAAGGTGTATGACTCGAATGACAAAGAAAGGAGAGAAGCTTCACAGTTTTAAATTGATCTTGAAAAAAATTAAAGAATTCTCAAGAAAAGCTTATGCCAGTACTCCATAGGAATGAAGAGTTAGAGAGGGACCTAGTCCATTTAAAAGAAGAGTTGAAATCTCCTAAATGGACTGCATCTTCAAGGATCCTTTCTAATCTACTGAGTCAGGGTGTTGATGATGATGGAGGGATGGGCTATTAAGGAAAAATTCAACATGTTGAATCAAAAGGAAAAATTTCTCATTACGTTGGAAGCAAAGAGTATGAACTCAAGTGTACTCACCATGAAAGAGATTGACTTTTAAAAAGAGGATGTTAGCACTGGCATAAGGCTAGATTGAGGAGTACTGAATGTATTAAGTAGGAGAATACACTTTTTGAGGGCTTTAAATCTTTGAAAAGGAAAAAAAAAAGCAATCACTGCCTAGATGGGCTAAGAAGAATCTTATCACTCCATTGTCTTCGTACTGGGAACTCAAGATCAAGTGGTTTCCCAAATCTAACTTGTGATCATGATTCCAGGCATGGGAATGGGATGGCAGTCAGGAATAGCACGTTAATTGAAAGACTTCTAAGCTAAATTATGAAAGGACTGGTTGTGTTCTCTCTCTCTTAAGAAACTTTAAGATAGAGGTGTCTCATTGTAAAAGAAATGATTTCAAGGGACCTGGTCCCAAAAAAACTCATCTTAAAGAAAACCTGAGGCAATATGAGAAAATTAAAAATCTAGGAAAAATTAGAACTGAGCTTGATCAAAATGCCCTGAACCAACATCTGAGTCAATATCACTCCTCAAAAACTTAGGTATTATCAGGAGACACGTATCCATAGTAATGTAGGTGCATGATTAATCTAACTCAGCTCTATATCATTGCAGGATACACCCATGGGGACAACTTATAAGGAGAACAACTAAAGTTGCACAAGTTCAGAAGTCATTCAAACTGAGAGGGATCTGGTCCTATCTCTCAGGTTAGTACATACAGAATTCCTAAGTAATCACAAAACACTATCTGAAAAGCCATGAATCTTTCTTTGCTCTAAACTATCAAATCTCTTGTAAGACGAAGAGTCACACTCATTAGATTCAGACATGTCAGTTCAAAAAAAACTTCTTTTAAAAAAATTATTCATCATTAAAATTGCTAAATCAGTCTTTCTTGTCAAATATACCTCAACTAATCCTATTCATTTTCCTAAATCAACAATCATCCCTTTACTAAAGTGGTTCATCACTCTTTCTCAAATTAAATTAATGATGTCATTATCTCCTCAAACTCTGTAAGAAATCCAAAACCCACAGTTGAGTTAGATTCCACTGAACCATCCTTAACCTTAAAAGTTCATTCTCAGGAAATCATGACAGAAAATTCAAAACAAGGGTCTAGGTCGTCAATAGAACAAGAAACTTTTTCACCAAAAAACCTTTAATTTCCTGTGCCATCTGAAAAATCCAAAAAACTGAATTTCTTGAACACAACAAGAACCAGATTCTCCTACATGCTCAGACTCAAGCAATCTCTGCTTAGTTGTTTGATGAAGAAATTCCTGTAAAAAGAGTTAATCTTTTCACTAGAGAGAATTGGGTAACTGAGAACCTACTACTGCTAGCTTGTGATAACATAGAAAACTCAGTTGATGGAATTGAATAGAAGGTTTGTGATTTTGATGAAGTAAATATGAGAAAAGATATGTTGTTACCTCCAAATAAGGAGAATGAAGAGATTGAGGACAAAGTACCTCTGAGATAGACTGTGAAGAAACTCAGGAGAAATAGAAAAAATAAAAATAGAAATACTGAAGTTATAGAGATTGATATAGGAGAGAAATTTAATTCAAGGGATATTATTGCTATCAAAAAGGGAAGAAATGATGATCTTAGAATTGAGATGACCAGTTCTATCATATCAAATATGGTAGCTCCTCTGGAGTGAGGCAGAAACATATGGCTGTCAAGAAAAGAAAAAACTCCGAGGGACCAGGTCCTATGAAAAAAACAATTGATGATAAAGGAGAAATAAGTAGTGAGCCCAAAACAAAGAAAATAAACAAACAAAAGAATGACATGACCAGAGAAAGAAGGATTGGGAATCAGAGAACACAAAAGGTATTGTCAGGAAGAATGTTTAATCCCAAAATTTATGAGAAACCTGTGATGATTGAATTGGTCGAATATGTCAGGTATCAAGGTTGATTACACTTGTTTAAAGAATCAAACTCCATGGTTTTTAGGAATGAGGTTAGAGAATTTTACTATTCTATGTATCTCTTAGAAGATGGGCTAGCTTGTCTGTACAGGTGCAAGGAAAGTCTATCTATTTGGATGAAAAATCATTGGGAAAAATCTTAGATGTACTAGCTATTAGAGTCTAGACTGCTGTAAAGCAACAGCTCACAGCTGAGTTTATGATAAATGCCTATAAGATGGGAGGAACATCTAGAGCAACAGTAAAAAAGAAGTTCCTTAAATGTGAGTTCCACCTGGTAGTTGAATTTATCAACAAAGTCCTAAGTGGAGATTAGGGAAAACTACCATCATGTCTGGGGCTGATCTATTCTTGATAGAATGCCTAAGTAATTTTAAACTGATCAGTTTGCCTGCTCTTATGGTTGAACACATGAAGAAGGTAATTTTTAAGAAAGATAGGAGACATAAAATGCCCTATGGATACTTGCTGAAGAGGGTCTTCAAACATTTTGGTGTGACTGGAACTAAAGGAATACCTGGAATAACAAAGTAAATGATCAGCCTAACAATCTTTGTAGAGAATGAATGTATTAAAGGAAAAGTTAGTTTTATGTCTCAAGTATCTGAGTTGTTAGTTATTCAATAAAGGTTGGGAAAGGAAATAGAGGAGTTAAGGATTATATTAGATGCTAAAGGTGCTGAGATAGTGCATCTGAAGTCACAGATTCAGAAGTTGTCATCTGAAGGACCAGGTGACTCAGACAAACTGGCAACTGAAAATGCAAAACTCCAGGGAAAAGTGGCTGGACTGATTGGCAAAATTCAAAAACTAAATGCTGAAGTGAAGGATCTCACCAAATAGTTGTTAGATGCTCACAATGCTGGAAATTCAAGAATGGAGATGTTTCTTAAGTACCTTTCTCTCAAACCTAAATCAACCTAAGTCCTATCGCCCCAGTCCTCTAACCAATCTTGTGTCAATTTCAATCTTGTATTCGCCTTTAAAGACAATTATTTGTTGTATTATTTTGGTATGATTGTACTAGTACTAATATCTGTTTATGAATGAATGAATTCTTCTCGTGAACTTTATTTGTTTTCTTTACATTGAGTTGTTCATCATGTTAGTGTTTTCCTAATGGCCATGAGTTAATTATCTTGCAATTATTTTTACTTGGGGTTTACTGTCACTTCTTTTCAACGATTCCAAAAGAGGGAATACTGACTTCATATGTAAGGACCTGGTGTGTGCATATGTGTGCTCACATGGTGAAAAAGAATGGTAGCATAATGATAGGGGGAATACAGATACAACTAAAGGTGCTCACCTGTGTTGCATGGTGAAGAAAGAAGCATGATTATAGGGGGAACATTTATCTTCAGGTGGTAATCACTCTGATTAAATATGATGAATGTGCATTGATGCTCAAATTGTATGGTTTGATTTGTTATCATCAAAAAGGGGGAAATTGTTATATGTTGTTTTGATAATGAGCAGCTAAACTGCAGGGGACCAGGTCCCTGGATGTGCAACGTACAGTAAAGCTGGCATGTGTCAACTGCACAATTTTGTCCTTTTATGTAACAAACTTGTCGATGCTATTTTGTACTGACTTGGACACCAATGATATTTTATCCCTAATCATCACTCATCTACAAAAGGAAAGAAAAGACTCTTTGTCAAATGGTTTTTCCAAATACTAAAGAGTGAAAAAAGAGGCAGCAAAACTCTATTTCATCACTGCTCAAGTTCTTAGCCATCTACGTAAGCTCAAACTGAAATTGTTTTTGAGTGAGTACTAATTCATAATCGAACTACTCATGCTATAAGAGTAGTGTTTCTTATGTGAGGTTTTAGGTAGAGTTACCTAAGTTATTTGTTGATTAGAAGTAATCAGTAGAGAGGTCTTTGGTAGTTTATGTGCAACTATTTTAATTTGGGCTTAAAAAAACTATGTAACTCATCGTAAAGGTTTAGGTCCTGGGGGGATCAACACTGGAAACCATATTTGCCAGCGTTGGGAGTCCATGTGATCGTATGCTAGGTGAACACAATATATATATTTTGGGAGGGTTATAGCCTTGGTGACTTTAGCCTTTCCTAGGTTTTCCCTTAGTTCATACGGTTAACACACACTGGGGCCCTTTCAGCAGGGGGAGTTGGACCCATTTTGCCCATGGGTGCCTTTAGGACGAAGCGAGCTAAATAGTTCAGTTTAATATTTTAAACTTTCATGATCATAGACCTTTTCTCTATCCCGATACCCTATATATATGTATATGAATATGGTACATTTGATTTATCACTGGATTTTGGTAATTACATTATTTTATCCCTATCCCCTTAGTTACATGTCAGTGCTCGCCCCACTGACCATCCCCATATGCTGCATTATTTCAAGATGTAGGTTTGGAGGATTTTTTTATTTCTCCTGTGTAGCGTTAGGTGATTCGGTGTTCCTGTGGATCTGTTGTGAAGTGGTAAGCCTCCATTTTTCGGAAGGTCTTATTATTTCCCTAGTTTTTTCATTGTCTTAGTACATTTGGACTTTCTTTTATCAATGTCGGTGGCATATCTCGACTAGTTGGTATTCTAGTTTTTGAGGCTTTTGTGAACAAGTGTGGGTTGGTTTTTTTGTTTGGATTCTTAGAATTGTCATTCTACTTATTTTTCCTTATTACTATTTGGTTGCCAGGCCTGTGTTTGGTTCGTGATAATAATGGTAGAGGTCTTGGGTATCAGTACAACACCCAAAATCCTATGTCCCAAGGAAAGCATGTCTTTGTTTCTAAGAATAAATTCAACTATACTTTATGCACTCACTATGTAGGGATGGTCACTTAAAGGAGAAATGCCAGGGATAGCTTAAAGTTCGAATGAACAGTGCTAGATATGTTCAACTGAAGCAGTCCTTCCACCAGGGATCTAATTCTTTGACAAATTTTAAGAAGAGCAAATTTCCTAGCGGGACTAAGAAAGATGTGATCACTCCCTTGTGTTCCTTTTGGGAACTCAAACTTAAGTGGTTCCCAAATCTAACAAATAACCTTTGTATGCAGGTAGGAGTAGGAAAAGGCAATCAAAGTTGGTTCATGGATAGTGGATGCTCTAAGTATAAGGTTAGTAGAGCTGACACCTTTCTCTTACTCAAGACACTTCAAATTGGAGGTGTCTCTTTTGGAAATAGAAAGAAAGGTTATATTCATGGTGTTGGAACGATACGAAAATCCTTAAATCATGCTATTAAGAATGTTTATTATGTGGATGATTTAAAATATAGTCTTCTGAGTGCGTCCCAAATCTGTGATAAAGGTAATGAAGTAAAGTTCCTATCTGATGGATGCACTGTATCAAATTTGAAGTATGGGAAAGTTATGTTCATAGGAAAAAAGTGCAAGAACATATATGTGGCTGATCTAGACTCTATATCTGACGGTGAATTAACCTGCTTAAGTGCTCAAGGTGAAAATACTGATACGTGGCACAGAAGGCTGGGGCATATGTAAGTTCCTCTTTACTGAACAAATTGATCTCGAAGGACCTAGTTCGTGGTGTTCTGAAGTTACAGTTCTTAGACAATAAGGTTTGTGATGCTTGTGTCAAAGGAAAATAAACTAGATCTTCCTTTAAGTAGAAGAGGCAGATAAGCACCTCTAGATCTCTTGAATTATTGCACATGGATCTATGTGGACCAGATAAAGTCCAAAGTAGAGGTGGGAAAAGATGTGTTTCCCATTGTGGATGACTATTCCAAATTCACCTAGACAATGTTCCTAAGAACTAAGGATGAAACTTATAAAGTTCTGGTGGTCTTTGCCAAGTAAATTCAAATGAAACTGAACTGCAAAAAATTATTGGATTCAGATCTGATCATGGAAGTGAGTTTGAAAACTCCCAAGTTAAAGGATTCTATACTGAAAATGGCATCATTCATAACTTTTCTACTCCTAAAACTCCTCAGCAAAATAAAGTAGTTGAAGGAAAAAATAGGACTCTAATAGAAATTTCCAGGACCATGGATAGAGGTATTCCAAAAAGTTTTTAAGTTGAAGTTGTCCATACTGCTTGTTATATGACCAATAGATGCCTGATCAGATCTGTTCTGAATAAAACACCATATGAACTTGTTCAACAAAGAGCCAAAACTTGACTATTGTAGACCTTTTGGGTGCAAATATTTTGTTCTAAACAATGGGAAGAATGAGCTTGGGAAATTTTATTCCAAAAAGTGAGGAAACTGCATTTGTTGTCTACTCCTATATAAGTAAGGCATATAAAGTCTTCAACAAAAAGACTCTGTGTGTGGCAGAAAGTGTACATATGGTCTTTGATGAATTAGGAAAGCTAAAAGATTCTACTGGAGGTAAATAATCTGACATAGAATAATGCATTCCTATTCAAAGGGATGGCACAACTGAAGTTAAGGTGTAGGAACAAAATGATACAGATGCAGATGAAAAATGTGATAGTGAATCAGGTCCTCGGTTAATAAATCCAAATATAGAAGAGCAACATCAAGAAGAACCTGCTCAAAATACTCAAGGACCTGGTCCCAACAAAACTCAGTCAAGAAGATCAAATTCGAAGCATAAATCTTCTCACCCCCTTAAAAATCTAACCTCTCCTTTGGAATCTAAAATGCAAACAATAGCTCAGGCCAGGAATTTTATGGCTTTCTAAACTGGCCTATCACAAATTAAGACCAAGAATGTAAAGGAAGCCACAAAAAAATGCTGACTGGATCGATGCTATGCAAAAATAACTTCAACAGATTGAAAGGAGCAAAGTTTGCACCTGGTCCCCAGGCCTGTTTATAGAAGAATTATTGGGACAAAATGGGTGTACAAAAACAAGCAGGATAAACATGGTATTTTCAATAGAAATAAAGCACAGCTTGTTGTTTAAGGATATAATTAGAAAGAAGGTATTGACTATGATAAGACCTTTGCTTCTATTGCAAGGATGGGAGCTACAAAATTCTTATTGCCTTTGCATCTTATATGGATTTCAAACTCTTTCAAACGGATGTTAAGAGTTCCTTTTTAAATGAAAATTAAAGAAAGAAGTTTATGTCAAACAACTACCAGGTTTTGAGGATGCATACTTCCCACATCGTGTGGTTAAACTGGATAAAGGTTTTTATGGGTTGAAGCAGAAACCTAGAGCTTAGTATGAGAGACTTTTAAAGTTTCTTCTGGAAAATGGCTTTAAGGGAGGAAAAATTGACAATACTTTCTTTCTAAATTCCAGAGATAATAACTTATTGATTATGCAGATCTATGTTGATGATATAATCTTTGGAGCAGCTTCTGAATCTCTATGTGAAAAATTAGCAAAATTAATGGGAAGTGAGTTTGAAATGAGCATAATGGGAGAATTGAGCTTCTTCTTAGGCCTACAGGTTAAATAGACCTCCAAGGACAATGAGTTGTCAGGAAAAATACATCAAAAAGTTACTGAAGAAATATAATATGGGATATTCCAAGCCAATTGATACTCCAATTGGAACCAATTCAAAGATGGATAATGATGTACCTGGTCCGTCAATAAATAAGACCATATATAAAGGGATTATTGGATCCTTATTACACCTTACTAAAAGCAAACCAGATATTGTGTTTAGTGTCGGTATGTGTGCTAGATTTTAGGTATGTCCAAAAGAGTCACATCTGAAGGATACAAAGAGAATTCTCAGGTATCTAAAAGATACAGGGGACATGGTCCTATTCTATCCATCTACAGACAGCTTTGATCTTATAGGATATGCTAATACCGATTATGTTGGGTACCTGATAGAAAAAAAGAGCACCTCAGGAATGGTTCATTTCCTAAGTTCCTCGCTAGTTACCTAGGGTTCTAAGAAACAAAATACATTTGCACTATTTATTACTAAAGTTGAATATGTGGTTAAAGCATCTTTTTGAGCTCAATTGTTATGGATTAAATAATAACTGAAGGACTTTGGGATTGTTTCTGATAACTATTCCTCTGATGTGTGACAATACAAGTGCTCTAAATATGGCTAAAAATTCAGTGCAATATAAAAGTACAAAGCATATTAATGTGAGGAATAACTTTCTAAGAGACAATGTTGAAAAAGAGGTCATTTGCATAAATTCTATAAGGCTGAAGATCAGGTAGCTGATATCTTTACAAAGGCTCTTCATAAGAAGTAGTTTGTAAAGAATAGGCCGAGATTAGGTTTGATCAAAATGAATTGACCAACTTGATGGATCAGTTTTCCTCTATCCATTGGTTGTGATTAGGAGAAAGGTATCCTTGATGGAATTTGTGCTTTTTAGTCTAACTCAGTACCATACCTTTGCAGGTATACACGCATAGTGAGCCACTTTAGAGGGAGGCAAATGATACAGACACAATAAAAAGGTTCACTCAAGCAAGGGAGGGACCTGGTCCCTTTCCACAAGTTAGTACCATTAAAGTGTATTTTAAAATTACTTAAACTTTTGTCTGAAAAAGCCGCATCTTTTCCCTTCTCTATCTGAAAGTTGTCAAATCCCCTAAAATGTTAAGAGTTGTACCTATTGGGACTAGACACGTCTTATAGTCTTTAAACTCAAACTTTGAAATTCTTCCTTTTCTACTCACATTTCAAAATTAGTCTTCAAACTTGCCTTTAAGCCCCACAAAAAAAAACCAAAAATCATTAAATCCACTTCAACCCTATCAAAAAATCCACCCACTACGACCTCTTCCCAACCAGTGTCTACAACTGATGAAGAATATCTTTCAAACCCCACTCAAAATGTTGAGTCTATTCCTCTCTCTATACTTTCCCCTAAACTACCAGTGGTTGACTCATCTTTCTCTCCAATATCTATGGATGAGTCCACCATAGGATAAATTCCTAAGAAAGTGGAACCCTCTTCTGAGACCGCTATAGTAGTTGACCAAAGTCAAGATTTTGGTTATCCTATAGAAATCGAGTTCTCTAATGAACCCATTCCATGAGAAGTATCAGAAAAAATTGACCCTTTCAAAACTCTGAACGAACCCAGTTCTCCCATAATTTCTGAGTTAAATCTCATTTTTGCGTAACTCTTTGAAGAAGCACTCCCTGTGAAAAGGTTTAACCCATCCAGTAGTTAGTTAGCTGGTGAGGATTGGGTTACTGAGAATCTTATTTTTATCTCAAATGGACCTAGAGAGAGATCCTTTGGTCTGGAAGAGCAAAGTGTTGGTGAGAAAATAGGAGATACATCTCCTAAGGATAATGAGGTTGTTGGGGAATTTATTCCTTCCCTAAATAAAAAGAAGGAGGCTAATGAGGATGGCCAGCCTCTAGGATGGTTAGTGCAGAAATAACAGGGTAGTAAGGGTAAGAAGAAAATGGTTGAGATTGGTATAAAAGTTATTAGAACTGACTCAACAAGGGGTACAGAGAAGAAATTATTAGGGGGTTCTATGAAGGAAAATAAGTCAGCAACTATTAAGAGAAAAAGGCTGAAGAAAGTGACTTTGATTGAGGATAAAAATTAGAAGTAGTAGATATTGGAGAAGGTGATAAAGTTTAGGATAAAAGAAGGACAAGGTCTCCCCTCCAAAGTCTAGGAGTCTAACTAAAATGAAACAAAATCATATTGTTGTGAAAAAAAGAAATCTACTGTGGGACCTGGTCCCAAAAAAAGAAAAGTGACTAAAGTAAAACCTGACAGTGGTTCTAAAAGAGAAAGGTGGAGGAAGTAGAGAAGGGTGTGACTAGACAAGAAAGAAATGAGATTCTGAGAACTCATAAGGTGTTGAATGGTATAGTAGAGTTAGTTGAGTATGTTAGGCATCATATATAGTTACACCTCCTAGAGGAATCAGTTCTCTCTATCCGTGAAGAGAAAGTGAGGCAGTTTTATAATACTATAAGGTGCTCAAATATTGGGCTGAGTTTAACTACCTTGGTTGAAGGAAAGAAACTAAAATTGTATGAAGAAATTCTTGGGAAAATTTTAGATGTTCCCATTGTTGGTGTGAGGACTATTTCTTAATAACATCCCTCAACAAATTTTATGGTGGATGCATCAAAAGTAGGGGAACATCTATGGAAGGTGTGAGAAAGAAATTTCTTAAAAGTGAGTTTCAACTATTTTTTGAGTTTGTCAACAAGGTAGTACTGCCTAGATATTAGAAGAAGACAATAACATATGTTGAGGATTTGTATGTGATTGAGTACCTCTGTAAATTTAAACTAATCAGTCTACCTGCCTTGATGTTGGAGCATATGTATAAGGTTATCCATGTGAAGGAAGAAAAATATGGTATGCCTTATGATTATTTCCTAAACAAAGTATTTGATCACTTTGGGGTTGTAGGTGAAAAGGAACTCCTACAACAATAAAATAAATGTTCAGTCTGACAACATTAATTGAAAATGAAAGTGTAAAAGGGAAAGTAGGGACCATGTCTCAAGTGTCAGAATTGTTGGTTGTTCAGAAAAACTTAAGCAAAGATATGGAGGAGATGAGGGTTAATTTGGATACTAAGGATGTAAAGATTTTGCTCTTGAAGATGAAGAACCAGCAACTTTCCTCTGAGGTACCAGGTGCTGCTGAAGCACTTGCAGCAGAAAATGCAAAGCTCCAACTAAGGTCTCAGCACACATTGAGGAGATTCAAGGGTTTAATGTAGAATTTAAGGGCCTGACTAAGCAGATGTTGAATTCTCATGTTGCAGAGAGTGCTAGAATGGAAATTTTGCTCAAGTCTCTCTCCCCTAAACCTCCTTCTACCTAAGCCCCCCTTGTTTTTATTGGAACCTTGTATCAGTTTCCTTTGTTATTTCAAGTGGCTTTTTTATATTTAAGAAGTTTGTGTTTATTTTAATTACATTGTACAATAATTTCTATTTTCAAAGAATGGAATCTTCATTTGTATCTATAAACTGTCTCTCCTACTTTATAATGGTTCATTCATGTTATTGTTTCCCAATGGACATGAATTAATCAAATTGTGCTAATTTATTATCTTAGTTTACTGTTCTTACTTTTTTTATGATGCCAAAAGGGGGAAATTGGTATCATTAATGTCACCATGGTAGGAGGTACCAGGTACCATTAGTATAGGAGTGCAGGAGTACCGATAATAGGGGGAATATTGATAGGGGGAACACACATTGATATTGTTATGATGTGTGTGACAAGAGAGAAAAGGGTAGCCACTAATAGGGAAATGTTGATTGTGTGCTGGTGTAGATATAATTGCTCTAAATCTGAATGAATTTTGATGCGTTGAGAACATGGATTGTCATCATCAAAAAGGAGGGAAATTTTTGTCTCATGTTTTGATGATGACTAGATGATATTGGAGTACCAAGTCCCTTGCACACCATTGTCCAGTTGTCACATGCACAATTTTATCCGCTAGTGCAACAAACTGTGCAGGTGAACAATGTACCTGATTTTAAACCTCATCCAATCAAAATTCAACCCTCAATTCTACACTACGATAAATACAAAAAGAAGTTTCTTCCTCCATAGTTTTTGCAAATCAGCAAATTTCTTGGTGACGGCGAAAACTCTTAGAGCTCAATTTCTAAATCTTTACTGCTTATACTTAGTTCTTAAGTCTTGCTTTGTAACTGATTTACTCAATATATCAGATTAAAGCTTCTTTATTGTTGTTGAGTTTCTTAGGTAGGGTTACCTAAGTTGTATTGATTAGAGTTAATCAATATTGAGAGTGCAAGTGACAGAGTTGTCAAGAGGTGGTTGTAATAGAGTTATTACAACTTAAAGAACTTAGATTAAGTTCTAATAGTGTCTGTAATCAAGATGAGTTTTGATTATAGTGGAGTTTGAGAGCTTGTGAGTGCAGGTCGTGATTTTTCTTTTCTTAAGTAAGGAGATTTCCACGTAAATCTTTGTGTTCTTTTATTTTCTGCATTTTAGTGTGTTCACTGTTCTATTGCTATACTCCTCATCTAAGGGACCTATTCCATTAATGGTAGTGTACCCCCCACGTTTCAACAAAGAGAGATGTTGGGTGGGCCATCTTTCTTCCCTTTAATATGTTTTCTAGCGTTCAATTCAACAGAACTGATGCAATATATCCCTATAAATTATTAACAAAATAATTTCAACGTCCATCACTTGCATGCATAATCATATTCATTGCAAGACTTTGGGATCATAAAATGAAGTGCTTTGGATTATTTGATAAATAATACCTTCAACAATTTTGATCATAGTATTTAGCCTAAAGAGTCTCACTGGACAAAGAAATTGTCTTGAAAACAAGAAATAAGGTTACAAAAAGAGGAGTCTTTAATTAGAAGAATAAGATAAAAAAGAAAATAAATTAATTCAAAGCAAAGAAAATTGATTGGAAACGGGTTAAACGGGTGAGTTTCTAAAATAAGTCAAAAACTTAAAAATTGGGGGTGGGTCACTTTATTGAGAGTTTTCCATGTATTCTACTGTTGAAATTAAGGGCAAACTTGTGTCAATATATAATATGAGGGGTATATTTAGGCTGAAGTATAACAAAGGGGTTATATTTGAACCGAAAGTATAAGGAATGGTATATTTAGACTATTTTTAATAGTACATGGATAATATTTGGATCGAATGTATAATAGAAGGG
Organism: Capsicum pubescens; assembly: GCA_030864215.1. Taxonomy (NCBI): domain Eukaryota; kingdom Viridiplantae; phylum Streptophyta; class Magnoliopsida; order Solanales; family Solanaceae; genus Capsicum; species Capsicum pubescens. The sequence goes on from CM061540.1 coordinate 82,604,746, forward strand.
CTATATTTGTATCAAAAGCATGCAAAGGGTATACTTAAAACATTTTCAACAGTACAAAGATATATTTAGCCCTTCTCTGAAATATTACTAATAGGTGTGATAATACTTAATAGCATACTAAAAATAAGTTGACCATGTAATTTTTATGTGCACTGACAGTGCATACTAGTTAATCTGTTTAAATATTTTAAATTGTTAATTATTATAAGTTTTATGGATTTTTTAAATATATAAATCTTATTTTAAAAAACTTAAATTTCATGTCTGAATGCACGGTCAAAATTTAAAAGATTGAATCTTAAAATTTCAACTATACCATATAAATTGAGACAGAGGGACTATTATATTGAACTCATCCCTAAAATGCTACAAAGGTCAAAGTCTAAGATCAGAAATAACTCACTTAGTAGCCATTTGGCCATGAAAACTAAAAAAAATTTAAGTTGGAGTTGGAGTTGGAGTTATGTTTGGCAATGTCTTTTTGAAAGATTTTTTTAGACTTTTGAAAAACGTCACGACCCAAAATTCGGGACCGTGATGGAACCTATTCTATCCTCCGTAATAGGTAAGCCAAAAACTCAATTCCAAGAAAAATATCTCAAACTCATAGAAGCGGAAGAAAATAAGAATATAACCAATCTTGAATAATCTCATAAGTAGATTAGTAGACTACTAAAAATCAATTCGTAGATAATCCCAGGTGTGGAATTCACTAATACAAGCCACAAAAATATTGAACCAAAAGAAAGTTTGAGTCTTTCAAAATGCAGAAAATGCATAAGAATAAGGCTAAAGGAGATTTCAGTAGTCTCTAAAGCCAGTAGCAGCTACCTTGAATCTCTAATGATGCTAGCAAAGAAGGAACCATGGGAATCAATATCCACTGGTCGTCGGATCTGTACCTGCACGTAGGGTATAGAAAAAGCAAGAGTGAGTACGGAACCACATGTACTCAGCAAGCATCATCGACCAAACCTAATTCAAAGTGGTGACGAGTGACACCACGTAAATCATCTAAAAACAAATATACAACCTGCACTCAGGCAAACCACCTTAATCTAACTGAATAGTTAAGTTTAACAGTCACACAGATATCATAACACAATCCAAGAACTTCTCAATCCGGTGAAATAAATAACACATATACGATAAGTACAAGGTCAAACAATACACTTTAGCCAATCTGAACCAAATGAATCAATGCAATGCGATGCAATGTAATGCAATGCATATGTTGTGTACACACCTACCAAGCAATGGCTTCAAGGTCAGGACCCATGGGGGACTCACAAGGTCCATGTACTGTGCAGGCGTGCACTCCAATCCCAATCAATATATTGTGCAGGCGTGCACTCTGATCCTAATAAATATACTGTGCAGGCGTGCACTCCGATCCCAATATATATACTATGCAGGCGTGCACTCTGATCCCAATAAATATATATAATACTGTGTAGGCGTGCACTCCGATTCCACAAAATATATATAATATTGTGCAGGAGTGCACTGCGATCCCAATAAATATATATAATATTGTGCAGGCAGGCACTCCGATCCTATATGAAAAGCAATACATGATGTGAAGGTGTACAACTCCAACCCTAAATCATCAATAAAGTCAAGCAAAGCACTTCGTGTCTTAAACCAGATTAGACATCAATTTCAAAGTCAAATCAACTTATCAAGTGAGAGTATCATCATTAGCTAGCTTTTTCAATAATTTATTTACCGTAATAAATCAGTCCATCAGGTTAGCAAATAGGGAAAAACAGTTTAAACATACAATTAACTTAATTTATTCTCTCAAACAACACCATTACCCGCGTAGATGCTCGTCACAATTATCTATACGGGACCCCCTATTCCCATTACTCTCATTACATATACCTAACAAATATTCACATAAGAACTTTGAAAAAGAGTCTAAGGAAAATCTCAACTTGCCTCAAACCGAAGCTCAATAGTCAATCAATAAACTTGCCCTTATGTAAAGCTTTTGAGTGGTCAAAATCTGTTCAAATATATATTTCTCGCATGAAGAGGAATCTAGTAACATCCATTTTATAAATTCATACTCCTAAAATTCTAGAACTAAAACCTAAATTGTAGCAATATTTTAATTATAAAGACGATAAGAAAATAATACTACAATTCTTAAAGTTTAAAAGATGAAACGAATGAAACAGTACAATTTCGTTCAACTGTTTCTTAATCCTCAATGAGGACAAAAGGGTTGCCAACCCAATTTACTAATTCTCTCAATTCTTAATAAGGACTAATGGATACTAATAATTAACAAATTAAACCATAATCATTAATACCTAATTATGGTTAACGCTTTATACTAATTCCACAATAATTTACTAATAAATCATCCGAAATCTTGGCTTCTGCCTATTTCAAACTCCCCCCACAATATTACAAACACGATATTAAGAATATGCCTATTCAAAGTGGCTTACCAAGGTTATCGAGATCTTTGTCAAAAGTTGCGATAGAGAAGGGAAAAAAAGAAATTGCTCATTTGTGTCTCTCTCAGTCAACTTACAGATGGTATTAATAAATAAGGTAACCCATTTCCACTAAATTTTTTATTCTTATACTTAGTTCTCAAGAGTTAAGAAAAATATTAGTTTGGTCCATAACTATAAAATAAGGACTAAAAATTATGATATGGGTTAAAATAGGACAAATTTATTAAATAAATTTATAGGGTCGTTACATCATCCACCACTAAAACAAATATTCGTCCTCGGACGTAAAGAGAAAGAAGGTACCTGAACTATCAAAGAGATGCGGATATCTACTCTGTATATCAGACTCAACCTCCCAAGTTGATTCAGCAACAGGACGATGCCTCCATTACACTTTCACAGAGGTTATCTACTTGGAACTCAACTTCCTAACCTGCCTATCCAAAATAGTTATAGGCTTCTCCTCAAATGCCAGATTCTAATACAGACTCACATTTTTTTAATTTCATGATAATAAACCTAGGATTAGAATCATTAGAACGATTCTAAGCTCGGATCTATACCAAATGATACTAACCAAAATATGAGAAAAGAAATAAACATGAAAACTAGAAGAAACGATAGAATTAAAAATGCAAAAAATTAAAAGATGGATAGATAGATACATGTAGATAAAGAAAAAAGGCAACCAATGGGTGTTTCAAACCCAAAGACGCCCCGTATTGATTACCAACAAGAACCTAACTCTTACGATAATTGAAAAAGAATCGCAATGCTCATGCAACTACTGTTTATAAGTGATAAATCAATAAAAGCTTTTCCAAGCTTTGATGCTCTCTTAAGAGTCTTACAATGTCAAATGTCATAAAAATCTCACTAATAAAAACCTAGACTTAATTATTTAAAGTCTAGGGCTAAGCTATTACAAATGGGCCCAAAAGTGACCCGTTAGGGAGTGGGTTGCCTAGTAGTTACTATCCGTGCATGTCCGACTTGACGGTTAGGCCTGAAGATTCGTCAGAAGTGGGAAGACTCATCACACTAAGTTGTTAAGCCTAAGCACAATAGGTGTCCAAGCTAGACTTTGTAACGATTAGCTTGAGGGTTCGTCAAAGGCTTGACAGGTCGTCGTCCAAGCCACCATGACTAGGCAACTTTTCCAAGTTCATCCCAAGCTCCAAACTATCATCCATATGTGGTATTATTCTATTTGGAGCTCAATAAAGGTCCCCCAAACACGTTCTTATGGTCTTAAGATGATAATGCTTGGATTCATTGGTGTTGTACTTGAAATATAGGCCAGAAAGGTTTGTGTCGATTTGGCTTGTATCATTTGACAAAGATTTATTTATTACTTCCTCTGTTTACTTGTACTTGTAACATTTGGACTTGACACTCTCATTAAGAAAATAATTATTGACATATCCATTTTACTACACTACCCCTATTAATTGATGTTTAATATTAGATCTTTGATAATGATTTAGACAATAAGTAATTAATGCTAAGGAAAAATAATTATATTTTTTTGATATGTTAAAAGTGACAAGTAAAAGTGAAAAGCTATTTTGAAGAATATTGAATAAATAAAAGGACACGGGGAGTACAAGTAGCCTAACTAGTCCAGGCACTGTAGATAAGATATACTAGCAGTAATATTCCAAAAAGGAATGAAGGAAGAAAGAGGAAATTTTTTTTAAAATGCCACATCAGTAGAAAGGCCACACGAGTTGAACATATTTTGAAATTTCAACCCGTCTCCTTATGAGGAAACTACAGGAATAGCCCCAAAATAAGGTGGCTTTCAAGTTTTGACCCCAAATAAAAAAGTTTCATAAAAATAGCCTTCAACAATTAAATGATAATTTTCAGACAAAATTGCCCCTGACCAATGGAGTAAATTACGTAAATGATCCTCATAATGGATAATAACTCCATACTTATTCATCTTTCAACTTTTTTTCTCTTTTTGATTTTACTTTGATTTTTATTTTTTATTTTCTCTTTTTATTTTTTATTTTTTATTTTTCTTAACCCTTACTTTTTTCCCTTTTTCCTCTGAACTTCCTTTTTTTTGTTTTTATTTTACTTTGATTTTTTATTTTTTATTTCCTTTTTTTTTTGTTCTTTTTAGTTTTTCTCAACCCTTACTTTTTTTTCTTTACTCCTCTCAACGTCTACTTTTATAAAAAAAAATATTTTTCTTTGATTTTTATTTCTTCTTCTCTTTTTTTTTTGTCTTTTTAAATTTTTCTCGGTCTTTATTTATTTTATTTTTTATCAACCTTGATTTTTTCTGTTCTCTCTCAACTTCTACATTTTCTTTAATTTTTATCCTTTTAATATTTTTCTTTATTGTTTTTTCCGTAATTTTTATTATTTTTGTTCTTTTCTTCGATTTCTTCCAATCAAGTTACATCTCATGAGTAAGAGTTGACACTATCACATTATAAAGGCAAGACTTATGACTTTCAAACACAAGCTATGTTTCATGGGCAAGAGTGGACACTACTACATTGTAGAGTCAAGACTTACGACTTTAAAACAACAAGTTATGTTTCATAGGCAAGAGTTGACACTACCACATTGTGTTTTGATTTATAAAATGTTTTATAACTCTTACCTTAGAGGCAAGACTTAGCTCAAGGACTTTCAAACAATAAATTATGTCCCACGGGAAAGAGTTGACTCCACCACGTTATATTTTCATTTATGAGATGTTCTACAACTATTGCCTTAGAGGCAAGACTTAGCGCAAGGACGTTCGAATTACAAATTATGCCCCACGGGCAAGAGTTAACACTACCATATTGTGTTTTGATTTATGAAATATTCTATAACTCTTACCTTAGAGGCAAGACTTAGCTCAAGGACTTTCAAACAATAAATTATGCCCCACGGGTAAGAGTTGACTCTACTACGTTATATTTTCATTTATGACATGTTATACAACTATTGCCTTAGAGGCAAGACTTAGCGCAAGGATATTTGAATTACAAATTATGCCCCATGGGCAAGAGTTGACACTACCACGTTATGTGTTTATTTATGAGATGTTCTACAACTCTTGCCTTAGAGGCATGAATTATCCCAAGATTTTTCAAACAAGTTACGTATATTGGGCAAGAGTCAACACTATCGCATTACTCTTGTCTTAGAGGTAAGACTCGGCCTAAGGACCATCAAACAATAAGTTATGCCTTATGGGCAAGAGTTGACACCACCAAATTGTGTATTGATTTATGAAATATTTTATAACTCTTCCCTTAGAGTCAAGACTTAGACCAAGGACTTTCAAGTAACAAGTTGTGCCTCATGGACAAGATTTGACATTACCACTTTGTGTTTTAATTTATGATATATTCTATAACTCTTGCCTTAGAGGTAAGACTTAACCCAAGGACTTTCAAATAACAAGTTACGCCTCATGGGTAAGAGTTGACGCTATCACATTATGTTTTGATTTATGATATGTTATATAACTTTTGTTTTAGAGGCAAGACTTAGGCGAAGGACCTTTAAACAATAAGTTACGATTCACGGACAAGATTTGACACCACCACATTGTGTCTTGATTTATGAAATATTTTATAAATCAATGACCTTTAAACAACAAGTTATGCCCCATGGGTAAGAGTTGACACTGCCACATTATGTCTTGATTTGTGAGCTATTCTATAAATCTTGCCTTAGAGGGTCGAATTAGTCCAAGCACTTTCAAACAACAAGTTACGCCCCATGGGCAAGAGTTGACACTACCACATTGTGTCTTAATTTATGATATATTCTATAACTCTTGCCTTAGAGGCAAGACTTAGTTGACAAGTTACGCCCCATGGATAAGAGTTGATACTATCATATTATGTCCTAATTTATGTGATGCTCTATTAGTCTTGCCTCTAAGACAAAACTTAGTCCAAGAACCTCCCCAAAGAACAAGTTACGCCAATGGACAAGTATTGACACTACCACATTATTTTTTGATTTATGAGATATTCTATAACTCTTGACTTAGAAGTAAGACTTAAGTCAAGGATTTTCAAACACAAGTTATGCTCCACAAGCAAGACTTGACACTACCACATTGTGTCTTGATTTATGAGTTATTCTATATTTTTGCCTTAGAAGCAAACCTTATCCCAAAGAACTTTCTAACAACAATTCATGCCCTTAAATTTGTTTTGATGTCAAGTAAAAAGATCCCATTGTGGATTATTTAATTTTTTATTTATTAGCAAAATATAATAGAAGTTGAGAAAAAAAATAGATCAAACAAAATAGAAAAATAAAAAATAAAAGATTGAGAAAAAAAAAAGACAAGAAAAAAATAAAGATTAAGAAATAAGCGAAGAATTAAAAAAATTGAGAAAAACAAAAAAGAGAGAAAAAATAAAAATAATGTTTGAGAAAAAATGAGGGAAAAAAAAGAGAAATGATAAAAATAAAAAAGAAAAGAAAAATAAAGGTTGAGACAAATGAATTAAAAAAAATAAACAAATAGATAATGTTTGAGAAAAAAGAAAAACAATAAAGGTTGAGACAAATGAATTAAAATATGAAAATAAAATTAAAGAAAAAAAAGTGGAAAAAATAAAAATAAAAATAGAATTTGAAAGGCAAATGAGTATGGAAAGTTTAAAAATATTTGAGATATAGAGGGGTAAAATTGTACTTGTACTATACTTAAAAAAGGAAGGAATGCTAGTCTTTAAAGACTTTTCTTATTGGGGTCAAAAATCCACAGTCACCCACTATTGGAGCTACTGGTTTAATCGTCATGTGCCTCGCACGTGTAACGTTTGATTATTTAAAATTAAATAATTTTTCCTATTGCGGATATTTTTAATATAGTGTAAAAGTTTAAATCACTTTTCAAAAATCTTTCACACTTTAATATAATAATGTAAACATAAATATACACACATATATGTTTTGACACCAGAAGTTTCAAGTGGCTGATGGATCATTACTTTTGCATTTGTCATATAGTACTTGTTTCCCTTGTTGTCACAGACTGAGAGAGACGCATCAATTTAAATCATATTTGTGTTACAATTATATATTTTTTATATTTAAAATATTTTCTTATTTTTAAAGTCAAATCTTTACAAAATCATTGATTACATTCTTATTACGTATTTAAAATTTTAAAATTTTGGTACTTCTTAAATTCTCTTATTATAATAGTTTTATATTTATTTCTAAAATTTTTAAATCTTTTTAAAATTAAATTTAATTGATTTAAAATTCTTAAATTAATGAAAAAATATCAGTTGTCATTAATTTTGATGACCTCTAATAAGAAAAGGTTTTACCATAAATATATTTAATTAATTTTCAACTCTTAAATCAGGAAAAAATATTAAAATTCTGATGACTCATAATAAGGAAAGGTTTTACCATAAATATATTTAATTAATTTTTAGCTCTTAAATATTAGGAAAAATAGTAAAACGGGTGATTTTGTCTAAAGCAAGGACTTTTAATGAAGGAAAAAAAGTTCAAACAACATTTCTAAGGCCCTTCATACTTTTAATATATTATCGATATAGATTATAGATAGATTATAAATTATACATGTAGATATAGATTATAGATACCATGTAATTTCATGTCTCCTTATCATCCTCCAACTCTGTGTGATACATATTTTGAAATTTCAACCCGTCTTCTTATCACCCTCCAACTCTGTGTGATACTCCAGCATTTTTAACTTTAATTACTTTACTTATTATATGATATCTATATCTAGAAATCCAACTTACCAACATAAGTTGTGGTGTAGTGGTGAGACTACTCCATCCTTAATCAACAGTCTCTCGGGTTGGTATGAAAAAAATTATGTTGGAGCGCCACCCCCAGAATGGGCCCTACAATGCGTGATTCATATTAGTCGAGCCTTTAATGCAGGTATAGAACATCGGATGAGAAATAAAAAAAAATTTAGTACACTACCCAAAAAAGTAAAAATCTCCAACTGAAAAAACATCCAACACTACCTTTTACACTCTCATCCCACTTACTGAATCTTCATCATTTTCTGATTATAGCAATTACTCCCGTGATAGAGCTATTTTTTCTGATGAGGATTTATGTTAGCTTCAAATAACCCGAAAAAGCATGCGGGGAGGAAGAAGTTTTGGGAAAATCGACATCCAGTATACAGTGTACAAAGGAGTGAGGCAGGGGAATTCAGGCAAGTGGGTTTGCAAAGTCAGAGAAATGGCAGCTATAACTCATGACGTGCTGGCTTTAGCATTAAGGGGTCATTCTGCTTGCTTGAATTTCACTAAATCTAGTTGGAGGTTACCCATCCCTGATTCCTCCAACACCAAGGATATTCAAAAGACGACAGTGTTATTATGCATTAAAAAATATTAAAATTGTTATGAAATATAAAACAAAGAAGAAGAAGAAGAAGAAGAACAGAGAGAGAAGAGAGAGACTTCTTTATTTATCTTGAGGGATGAATTACAATGAAGAAAAACCCCTTTATTTATAGGAAAAACTAACCTTGGGGTTTGTAACTTTTCCATAAATAGACATACACAATATATGGTAAAGTAGGTATTCACTATATATGGTAAAGTAGACATTCACTATATATGGTACATTTATAACACTCGCTCTTGAATGTATAATTGATAGATAATACGTATAAATATTGCCTTATTAAAAACCTTACAAGAAAAACCCAGTGGGATAAAACTTTGTATGGAAAAAAAAGTACAACGCGTATTAACTCCCCCTAATGAGAACATCCTTGAACGTTTGCATTCTGATCTTGTGCAACATCTTCTTGAAAGTTGCAGTTGGAAAACACTTGGTGAATAAATCAGCCACATTGTCACTTGAATGAATCTGTTGCATGTTAATATCACCATTCCTTTGGACCTCATGTGTATAGAAAAGTTTTGGCGAAATGTGCTTCATTCTGTCTCCTTTCATTAATCCTTCCTTAAGTTGTGCTATGTATGATGCATTATCTCCGTACAAAATTATGGTACATTATCACATTTCACACTACATTTTTCTCGAATGAGATGTATCATGGATCTCAACCATACTCATTCTTGACTTTCTTCATGAATAGCTATTATCTCAGCATGGTTCAATAAAGTGGCTAGATAGACTGCTTTGTATATCTCCAAGATATGGCAGTATCCCCATATGTAAACATACAACTTATTTGAGATCAAGCTTTATACGGGTCAGATAAGTACCCAACATCAGCATAAGCAATAAGATCGGGACTATAATCTTTAGAATAAAATAAGATCATGTCTTTTATCCCATTTTGATGTCTCAGTAGAAGTAGAACTTATCTTGCTAACAAATTAACCGAAAAGGCTATATCATGCCTTGTAGTATTTGCAAGATACATGAGTGCACCAATTGCACTAAGATAAAGTACTTCATAACCAATTCAATTCGGTATATTTCTTATGTCAGCAAACAATCTATTGTTTTTGAAAACTCTCCAAGAGTCTTAATAATTTTCAAGCTATAAGCTTATACAATATAAGGATTATAAATAAGTTTTCTAGAAAATTTTGTATGCTTTAAGCATTTTGAATCCTTAAAAAGTTTCATATAAATTTTGTCAAGTGACAATATTCAGTATATCATGTACGACATCTTCAAGTGTCTGGACTGCAAATCAAATAAGTTTTATGCTTACCAAGATGCATCCTTTCGTGTCACTTGATAAATGTTTCTACGTCAGCATGCTTAAATAAACATAGAATTTAGATCCTCACAATCTTTTACACTATTACGCCAATATTGTATCAAAAATATCATCGATGATATATAATTTTGTATCGGTTTACAGTGTGACATAACATTTTGAGATCTCACCACTTCATTATTTTCAGGTACCTGAACCTCTCATAAGGTTTCATGAAGTATTATGTCGTAGGCTCTTCAAGAGCACATTGTCTTTTTATTATGATTATTTGATCCTTATGCTTTTCAAAAATTATTTCATTCGAAATCGATTGGTCTATCACGCTTCATGCATGCATAGACTTTGTCTATTAGGGACAAAATATAGGAGCACTTGCAGCTTCAATATGAAATGTTTTTGGCATTTGACTTGAATTATCTTTTGAATAAGTATATGATGATAATTCCTAACATATTTCATAGCTGCTTATAATCTCCCCCTTATGTTAGAAAAACTAACATACATCCTCCATATTCCTTGAGGAATCCATCTTTGTGCATCATGACATATTTATTAATCATATACCGCACATCAAAACTATTAGATGGACAACGTGTGATTCCTAACTTAGAACCAACTTTGAGGGAAAATTAATCATAATTTATTGGTTTGATGCATACAAGTACTTTTGTATGTAATATTTTAAACCAACACATAAAGCTTTTGGTCTCAATGGTTTAACTATTTATTGAATGCATTCGATGTTAAACCATCATCATCAAGATAAATTATCTTAATTACACAATCTGAAAATTATGCTTTTAACTCAATTTCATTGAGCAAACAACTTTATGAATGTCAAACTGCAGGTTGACAACAAACGTACAAGTGATCATCTTATATCGATGCATCTTAACAGATCACGTGATGGGTGAATAAGCCCATATTTACCTTTCATACTTTTCAGATTTTAAGGGATCCAATCCCAACATTAGTTGGTCCAACCAACTTATCACGAGAACAAGAAAATAAACAATTCTTGAAATCTTCTATTTCTTCAACATATGTCTAATACTCAATATGCACATTTTAAAAATGTAGCAATCGTTCATGTCAATTTATGAACTTTGATACTAGTAAACTCCAAGTTTACCATGACATGTGCCTTTTTGTTTTAGCAAATTTCAGATTTACTATTACATGAATAAATTTTCGAATTTACTACTTCAGAAGTAGATTTTAAAATAACTCTTCTCAGTTATTCAGTCTCATTTGGAGGTAAGTTTTGCTACCATCACAATCAAGTGCACGTTTATATTAATAAATTTCTCATTCTCTAAGAATGAAATATAATTGTGCCTTCAGCCTATAAAATTATGATAGCTTTTAGCCTCATTTAAAATATTGCTACTTCAGGAGCAAACTGAGGCATACATATAATGTAGAGAACTTTTCTCCAACATATATTTAATTGTAATCACCATAAGTGTGTGAAAATATCATCACATGTCTTCTTTTAGATATATTATGCATTGCTACCATATTCACTTCAAGAATGGAGCAAGTTGTCAATGGACAAGTTTCATGACTTTTCATCAAAAATACATAATTTTGCCTTAGCCATTATAATATCAACAATACGGTGCATTGAGATTCAAACTCAACGTCTTATCCATATAAAGGCGTCTTAGGCATAACTCAGTGGGAATTGAACCCAACATCTTATCATTATGATGCATTGGAACTTTTAACCCAATGTCTTACCCTCTTAATGAGATGAGACTCAAATTCATCATCATATTTTTTAACAATATTGTTCTACATGAACAAATTGAAAACATAAGTGGTTCCGAACCAATTATTTTTTCTCAAATCCAACAATAATTATATCATTAGTACCAAAAGACAAATAACATAAGAAATCACTAACCTTGAAGTTACCTTTAGATTTATAATCTCACTTTGTTTGGCAGAGTCTCGTACTGATAACGTGTTAAGAAATATAAAACAAAGAAGAAGAAGAAGAATAGAGAGGAAACAAAGAGACTTCTTTATTTCTCTTGAGGGATTATTGAGGGATGAATTACAATGAAGAAAAACCCTTTTATTTATAGGAGAAAACTAACCTTGGGGCTTGTAACTTTTCCATAAATAGACATACACAATATATGGTAAAGTAGGTATTCACTATATATGGTAAAGTAGACATTCACTATATATGGTACATTTATAACAAAAAATTTAATTTGCATGATAATTTATAAAAATAAAGCGGAAAAAGTGGTGTCATTATATTTTGATAACTCTTGTAACTTCTAACACTTTTTTTGTTCATAATGTACCACATTGTGTCTTGTAACTTATATGATCATTAGTTGTTGTAACTCCATGGTCATTAGTTGCATGTAACATATGCAACAACAAGTCTATTTATCTATCCATATTACTCCAATTGTTAATGGTGGTAGAATGTGGTCTTTAGTAATTTGTAATTTCTCTCATTATTTTGTTGTAACTCTCATAGCTATTAGTGTCATTAGTTTCTTGTAACTCTTGTAATCTAAAAATAATTGATCTTTCCTCTTTACCACCCCTTTTTATTCTTCTTATTCAATACAAGGATGAATACCTCACTTACAAATAGAGGTGGTCTTGCATGTTATTGAATGTAATAAGAAAATATGATGAGTGTGAAAAAGATTATAGTGTATAGTAGTGAAGGAGAGAGTTGAGATAAAAAAAATATTCTAAGTCTACAACTAATTCACCATACAAAAGAGTGTAATTATATTAGTGAAAGAAACAGTTGAGACAAAGAAATATTCTAAGTCTTTAACTATATTCACTATACAAAAAGAGTAAATATATGTTGAATGAAAGTGTTCTTATGATGGAGCTTTGGATTCGTCAAATAATCCGGAGTTGCTTGAGTTGTACACCATTGATGGGCTGTTGTATTTTGGAGGGGACAAGTCACGAGATATACTGTTGGATCGGTGTAGATTATGCCGCAGTGGACTTGAATCTCCTTAAAGAGAGCGAGATAACCGCGTCTCACCCAAGAAGAAGATTATTTTATTTTCTTTATTTTATTCATTTTATATTTTCAACTGTAATTATTGTAATTTGTGGTATATTACACCAACAGCGACCGTCGAAGCCTTTCAACCATCAGAGGCAAACGGATTTTTTAGGAAAATCTGACAGTTGTACTCCTGGAACACCAAAAAATGTGTTCTTTATGAATGAGGAATCACCAGAGGCCGGTAGGTTCTTTATGGATGAGGAAGCACTCTTCTACATGCCGGGATTAATTGCGAATATGGCGTAAGGACGAATGCTGCCTCCACCTCAATGTTTAGAAATACTCCCTCCATTTAAGAAAGAATGACCTATTTTTCTTTTTAGTCCGATTAAAAAAGAATGATTCCTTACCTTTTTGGCAATACTTTAATTTCAACTTTCCACATGACATGTTTAGGACCACAAGATTAAAGACATTTTGATACATTTGGCACAACTTTAATTTAAGGCCACAAAATTCAAAAATCTACTTTATTTTCTAAGGGTCCGTTTGGATTGACTTTTAATAAGTAGCTTATAAGTCAAAAGCCAGAAGTCATAAGTTGGTACTACCCTACTTTTGACTTTTGGATTATAAGCACTTATTTTGACTTAAAAATAAGTACTTAAAAGCACTTTTTTACTTTGCCAACCACCAAAAATTGAAAAAATGGTTAAAAGCTAAAAGGAACTAAAAATAAGTCAATCCAAACACCCACTTAAACTTGAGGAAGTAGGAGACTATGTGGAAGTTGATGCTTACATGCCTTTATATATGGAGTTATTCTATCTAAATAAGGATTTAGGATATTTAGTAGTAGTTACGTACTCAGTATTTGGATTGTACGAATATACAAGTGTAGTGATTTAGTAACAATGTAGACAATATCTGAATTTCAAGCCATCGAATTTTAAACCATAAGCATATTATGTTAAAAATAGCTGTTGTCAAGAATATTTACACTCGTCGGTCTCCACATATATAACAAGCCGTCAATCATTTTTCTGAAACAGTTAGACAAAATTAGTAATCATGCATGATGCATTTAGGTAAACAAGCAATCATGAAGTTTAAGATCTCCACGCCCCAATCTAATAAGAAAGTATACCACGTTTTTACTAATTTTCGTGTCCGATTTCAGTCAAACGCCTTTAGTCTACGCAATAATTATTTAGTAATTACTCCTATTATATTGGAGTCATCCCAAAAATGTTATTCCCTCCCTTTCACTTTACTTGTCAAATTTATAAAATGAAAGAGAATTTTGTTATAATTTTTCTCTTTCCACTTTTAGTATTAAATAACTGCACATAGTAATAGACCATGTGTATACCCATCTATATACATTTTAAATACGTTAAACAATATATATACACTATATATATAGTATATACTACATTAGAATTTAAAAAAAATATATACACATACGCAATTACACATATAATCGTGTATACGACTATACATTAGTTAAATATATATATTACTCTAAATAAAACATATTCTACAAGATATATACTACAATATAATGATATATATAATAATTTATAAAACATATACACATGTATACGTTAAATATATACGTCTATAGAAGATATATACACATATATACGTACCATTCAATATATATGTACTACTTTAAATAAAATATACTACAATATATACACACACTATATATATAGTTATACACTAATTTATAAAACATATACACATGTATACATTAAATATATACGTCTATAGAAGATATATATACATATATACGTACCATTCAATATATACGTACTACTTTAAATAAAATATACTACAATATATACACACACTATATATATAGTTATATACTAATTTATAAAACATATACATGTATACGTTAAATATATACGTCTATAGAAGATATACACACATATATACGTACCATTCAATATATATGTACTACTTTATATAAAATATACTATAATATATATATACTACAATATATACACACACTATATATATAGTTATACACTAATTTATAAAATATATACACATGTATACGTTAAATATATACGTCTATAGAAGATATATACACATATATACGTACCATTCAATATATACATACTACTTTAAATAAAATATACTACAATATATACACACACTATATATATATATAGTTATATAATAATTTATAAAACATATACACATGTATACGTACCATTCAATATATATGTACGCATATAAAATATATGTACTTCTTTAAATAAAATATATGCTACTTAATATAATAAATTAATAATACTTTATAGTAAATTAGTAATATATTAAAACTAAGTATTTAATTTAAACTAAAAATTTAATTTAAATCATTAAATGGAAAAAATTACAAAGTAAGGACTAAGTAGTGAATGAATGTTGAATTTTATTGATTGCAAAATGATCCAAAATTTATAATTTACATGGATGAAAAATCTACAAATTTTGCATCATTTTTTCTAGCTCATTCATGTTAATATAAACGGGAACTTGCATAGGATAGTCAAAGTCAACGGGGGGGAAATCATGCATTGGACTTGATTCTGCTGAGCTCTCTCGTGAAGTCATAATTTCTTCAAGTCTCTGCTAGTCGTTCGGCTCCACTTACATTCCTTGATTTCTTCGTTCTGCTCTAATCCAATCTCTAAAGCAAACTAGAACATTCATTGCATTGCTTCCCAATGAATGTCGGTTGTCTCCAAGCTGTTGTCGTCCCTGACTAAAAGCGCTCTCCGATGCAACGGTTGACATTGGAACATTTAGGATATCTCTAGCTAATCTTGAAACCACAGGATATTGTGCTTTATTATTCCTCCACCAATCCAACGTGTTGATCCGTCATCTGCGATCCTCTAGCGGCGATCGGAGATAATACTTCAGCTCTTCCCGATAAGTTGATGTGTAAGCTCCCTCCTCAACACTATTTCAACAAGGTAAATCATAAAAGTGATCAGAAAAACCACTATGTGTTGGCCTTTTAGAAGATGATGGCTCCTCGGGAGGACGAGGAACAACAGTTGGAGTGATATTTGTCGGCACAGCTAAATCAACTAAATCAGCATAGTGGTTATATAATTTATCCATATAAGCGTTCGCATCGGCCATAGCCGTCCACAAATCAGGTTTTTCTTGTTCTTCATCATCAGAATCAATGTTAATATTTATTTAAAAGTTAGCATAAATAAGAGTACTAAAGTGGCACATAGTATTATATTTCTTGCATGGATTTAGCATAGCACCAACCAATTAAATAGGGGGAATCGGAAAAAAAATATTTTTAAAATTTAGCAAACATGGCACCAATAGCTTCTTTGTAACCTTCTTTATTTTTATATTATTTGAGAAAATCAGAAATATCGGCTATATATGCCAAAATATTACAAACAGTAGGATAATAAGCACCGAAAAATTCAACCATAGCTATATAAAAGTTTTTCAGAAACTTAACAAGATCATTAATTACAGTCCAGTCAGAATCATGTAGCATGCAGTGGGCAGAATCAACAAACGAACCACAATGTTGGTTAAAAGATAGTGTAATAGGAACTCTATATTTATAACAAGTTTTTAAAAAATCATACGTAGCATTCCATCTAGTATCACATTCTTCAGGCATCAATATCGGTGCAAGTCCATTTTGTTCACATTTAAGTTTAAAGTTTTTAATTCTTCTTCTACGATTATTTCCTTGAATAAAACCAACGGCAAGCCGAATTTTTTTAATATAAAGTTCAAAAAACTCAAGACCATCTCTTACAATTAAATTATATATATGACAAACACATTTAACATGAAAAATTTCAGGTAACGGCGGAGATAGCTTAGATTTTAACTTTGTTATAGCAGTCTTGTTGTTAGAAGCATTATCAAAAGCAATACATAAGATTTTATTTTCAATACCATAAAATTCTGTAACTTTAGCAATCAAATCAGCAATAAAAACTCCAGTATGTTTACGATCTTCATCATATAAAAAAGAAAGAATACGTTTTTGCATAACAAAATTACTATCTATCCAGTGGCAAGTAATGGTTAAATAAGCATTTTTATTTACAGCATGACCAAGATCAGAAGTTAGGGACATTCTACATTGAATATTTTTTAACAATGTTGATAAATAAAAATAATATTGTGAATGAAGTCTAAAAATATCGGCCCTACAAGTAGTTCTAGGAATACCATTAAACATAGGATTATAAATTGCTTGAATATAATGAATAAAGACATCAGAAAAAGGAAAACTAAAAGGCAAACAACCCACAACTACCATTTTAGTTATTTCTTTCCAGTACCTCAATTTATTATACTTTTTCATTATCTGACCGGTTGTTGGGTCCATTCTAGTTTGCGTTGGACCACCAACATCCGTATCACCTCGTGCAATATTTAACTCTCTTTCGTGATTATCACTTATATGTCTCATTAACGTACCCATACCCCTTTGCTTGCCTCCTCTTTTATGCTTATATATTTATTGACAAATATTGCATTACACCTCAATATCTGATATACATTCAAAAAATTGTCACGCAATACTAGTTGGTTTACGAGCTCTTGGGGCACGGGGAGGACGGGGAGGGAGATTAACCGATTCGGATCTAACGTTGGCATTTTCTACTGCTGGTGTCTCATCAATATTTTCATCATCTTCGTCTAAATCAACCGCATCTGCTTCATTTTCTTTTTCTATACCGTAATTTTCCTGAACTTCTACATAATCCATATCGTGGGCACCTACACCTAAAGGTACACCTACTTCTTCCTCAAAAGGTTGACTAAGCGGTGTCGGAGGCACACGGATATATCTACTACTAGAACTACCTCTACCGCTAGTAATTTATTTTTTACTACGACTTTCGGGACAAAAAAATTTAACACCTTTAGTAGCAAGGTTTCTTAATTTATCCATAATATAAATTAAACTAAAAAAATACAAAATAAACAAATATAATAAAATTAAATATTTAACAATTAATACTCTAAATAAAAATTAAACATAAGAGATGGAACGGAAATACCAAATTTTAGAAGTATCTGAAGGTTGCGACTTTAGAAACTTCCACTCATACTTTGTAATTACAAAATTAAAAAATTAAAGTGAGCACTTTAGGAAATATATAGAATATTTGAGAATTGAGAATTGAGATTTGAGAGAGAATGAGATTTGAGAGAATGAAAAATTATGTGGAAAATGATTTTAAAGTGTAGGATATTTATAGAATTTTTTTGGGGATTAAAAAATATTTTAAATGAATTTGGCCATTTTAAAAGAAAAAAAAAATTGTTATCAGGGCTGGGTCGGTTAACTGGCAGGCCTGGACCGATTTTGGTCCGGGCCAGGTTAACTGGACCCAAAAAATAACCCAGCTCGGGACCCGGAACCCTACAGTCTGTGGGTTGACCGAGCCGAGTCAAACCGGGCTGGGTTAGTGTGGTGGGCCAGGTCAAACCGGCCCGATTGACCGTCTTAGTACACACCTAAGCCACAGATGTTATCGTAAAAGCAAATCCGACTAGTACTACTATGGAAGGTAGGGGTGGGGTTGGGTTAGGGATGTGGGGTTGTGGGGATGGGAGTTGAGTGAGGATGGGATAAAGATGAGATGTGTTGGAGGATGGGATATCACAATCAATATGAAATATCACTTGTGAAACTTGTTTCCTACTTCTATTATGAAGTCATTGTTTTCTTGTTATTAAGGAATTTACATTCTTAAAAAAAAATATTTTCCCAAAAATCTTGATCATGGAACTTGAGAAAATCAAACACACCTTTAGTCCAAGATTTCATAGGAAAGGACATGTCTCACTTTCTAGGTTCCTAGTACCATTGTAACAAGTACTAATCCAAGATTCCTATTTCCTAGTCCAGTACTCCACTTGTTAACTGGCAAAACCGTGTGTTCTAGTGCAAGTCTATAAATGGGAGTATTTAGTTGATCAGTAGGACAATATTGATCGCTTCATAATATTTGAAAGGTGAGTTTTCGAACTTAATTACCAGTCAACATGATTACATTTGGACTGTCCTAGGATATAATTGATTTGTCACTTGGTCCAAACACACTACAACTCCAAAAGGAACTAACAATTCACCTTCCACTATATATATATACTAGATACCCATGCCCGTGCAAGGCACGAGTATTTTGGCAACACTAATGTGCAAAAGAGACCCAACTTTGATGAAGATTATTTAGTATAGGAGTAAAAAAAAAAAGAAATGTAGTACAATGAACTGATGTTAACCTAATATATACATTCAGTGAAGAACAAAATTGAGTTTGCTAGACTGGTCCAACCAATACAAAAATGATTATATAAGTGGATAAAAATCTAGCTAAATTATTGCAACTATCGTTGGCGACACGTCTTTCGTTTGAACATTCCTGGAAAAGTACATGATGCACGTCTCATTTGAAAGTTTTAAATATATAAGTTGAGGTGACATACATCGATTTCAAAATATTTATTGCACCATAAAATTATCGAAATACCCTTGGTAGTCATTTAATAAGGAACAAAAAGATATTTATAAAAGATTACTACCATGTATAATTCAATTACAAATGTCTAAATAAAAATATTATTAAAATAATACATGAGAAAAAAACTAATAAATATAAGAAAAAAATAATATGTATGTGCAATCATTTTATTGCACCATAAAAATGAGGACAAAACTAATAAATATAAGGAAAAAGCAATATGCATGTATAACCATTTTATTGCACCATAAAATTATCGAAATACCCTTGGGGTATAAAAAAAGAAGTAATTTAATAAGGAACAAAAAGATATTTATAAGAAATTACTTCCATGTATAATTCAATTATAAAGGTCTAAATGAAAAAATTATTATTAAAATAATAAATGAGGACAAAACTAATAAATATAATAAAAAATAATATGCATGTGTAACCATTTTATTGCACCATAAAAACGAGGACAAAACTAATAAATGTAAGGAAAAAAAGCAATATGTATGTATTACCATTTTATTGCATCATAAAATTTTGAAATATCCTTGATAGTCATTTAATAAGAAACGAAAAAATATTTATAAAAAAATACTACCATGTATAATTCAATTACAAAGGTCTAAATAAAAATATAATACATGAAGACAAAACTAATAAATATAAGAAAAAATCATATGTATGTGTAAATCATTTTATTTAGGCTAAATACATATATAGGCCCCTTAACTATTTCACGTTTTCCGTATTGGCACCTCAATTAAGACATGTACCTATTGAACCCTTTACTTCTTTACAAAACGTATCAATTGAGCATAATTTCTGATGTGGCGCTGATGTGGCGTGGCATGTGTAATACACAAGCCATAATTTATTGTAATTTCCTTTTTTTTTTTTTTTTTTCATATCAGCAACAATATGATTTTCCATTACATTGAATGCCTTTTTTAATTTCCATTAAAATTACATTGTAATTTTTCCATTTCAAAATTAAAAAATTTAAAAATTACATTTAATTTCAAGATTAATAAAATTATATTGAACACCTTTTTTTATTTTTTTTCAATTTCCTTTTTCCAACACTGCAATAATATGATTTTCCGGCGGTTAATTGTGTTAAAATGGATTTTTCGGTGAAATTTTTGCCGGAAAAATAATATACGAACACTGCAACACCACCAACAGTGCAACATCAACACCACCGAAAAAATTCTTGATGCCATCGCTTAATTCTCAAATGAAAGAGATTTTTTCTTAATTGTTGGGTGTTGTTTTGGTAGAAAATGGAGGAGTAAAAGTGAATTTTAATGGTGGAAGAATAGAGGAAGAAGAAGACAAAAAAAAATAAAGTTTTCTTTTCAAATCTTGCTAAGAAGACATAGTTGACTGATCCAGGTGAATGTAGTGTTGTGAGTGTTTAGAAATTGAAGGAATGAATCCTTTGCTTTACTGTGGGTAGAATCGTACATCCCTCATGAACTGGGAGCAAGCAAGTTTAAGCAGGTTCCGACGTGCTGATTTGGTGAGTGAACAGTCTTTTGGTTGTAGAGCATTTGGTGGACAATTTTATGAGCCACCTTTCGATTGGGTTCTTATTGTTTGGCTTTTCCTTTGATGATGAGCGCATGCTCTTCGGTGAAAGAGATCTTTGATGTCAAAATTTAGTGACCTATGGTCAGATGCTATATTACAGAACAAGAAAGTCTCTTATGTTTTGACTAAAAAAAAATTGTTATTATTACTTGTTGTATATGAGTGTGTGTTGAATTGGTACTCTTTTTCTTGTTGTTAGGTGTTGTTTTGGTGGAAAAATGAAGAATTGAAAGTGTGGTTTAATGGTGGAAGAGTAGGAGGAAGAAGAAGAAGGTAAAGAAATAAAATTATTTTTCTTTATGGAGAAAGAAGTAATTGGAAGGGAAGAAGAAGATACTATTTTTTTTATTTTTTTTACTTGTTGTGCTAAAAAATGGAGAACCATTTTTTTTTAACTTGTCTGCTAAAAATTTAGAAAGTGGCATTTGAAAGGGAAGAGGGGGGAGGGAGGTTTGGGTAGGTGCAGTTGGGTGGGGGGGGTATTAATGATTTTTTTAAAAAAATAAATTAGATTTAATTATATTAGAAAATTATTTTTTAATTTTGTAAGTGAAAATGTCACGTGTCGTTGTCTGATTTGTCATTTTGCCACATTATTAGCGCGTGTAGTACACGCATTTTACATTTTTTGCCACATCAACAGATTGTACTCAATTGAAACCATTTGTGAAGGAGTAAAGGGTTCAATAGGTAGATGGCTTAATTGAAGTACCTATGCGGGAAAAGTGAAATAGTTCAGGGGCCTGTATATGTATTCTGTCTTTTATTTACTACTATATATAAGTGAAGGTTGGGGTGACTAAAATTACCGAAATATCCTTGGTAGTCACCCTAACCTTCACTTATTGCACCATAAAATTACAGAAATACCCTTGGTAGTCATTTAATAAGGAACAAAAAAATATTACTACTATATATAAGTGAAGATTGGGGTGACTAAAATTATCGAAATATCCTTGATAGTCACCCCAACCTTGACTTATTGCACCATAAAATTACCGAAAGACCCTTGGTAGTCATTTAATAAGAAACAAAAAGATATTTATAAAAAATTACTATCATGTATAATTTAATTAGAAAGGACTAAATAAAAATATTATTATAATAATACATGAGGACAAAACTAATAAATATTAAAAAAAAATATGCATTTGTAACTATTTTATTGCATCATAAAAATGAGGAAAAAACTAATAAATATAAGAAAAAAATCATATGCATATGTAACCATTTTATTTACTACTATATATAAGCGAAAGTTGAGGTGACTAAAATTATCAAAATACGCGTGGTAGTCACCCAACCTTCACTTATTGCATCATTAAATTATCGAAATACCCTAGGTAGTCATTTAATAAGGAACAAAAAGATATTATGATACGAAAATAATCATGGATATGGACTTAGGAGAGAGCGTGTTGGACCTGAGCCTTGGCATGTGCAATTGAAGTGTAAAAGAGGCCCAAAATGCACCCAAATCAGCTCATAAATTACACTAGATGGGTGCCCACTCTTTGAAGGACCTTTTGGTCATTTTAACTTATATTTTGTAATAGCTATAAAAGAAACATTGTAGGGGTTTTAGTTTATTTTTTGGATGATATTTGTAAGTCTTGTAAGACTTGAAATACCATAGTTAGGACTTGGAAAAGCCACCAACCGAAACTAGGGCAAAATCTAGTATGGAATCACTAGTGATTGTATTTGCTTGGAAACGTTGGTGCCTGAGAGGTGGAATCCAATCTAGTGTCACGTAAGAGATAGGTGAATCATTGTATGTAGTGTTAAAGGTCCAAGAGTGGAATAGGCTCTTGGGTTTTTAAGATTACATCTTCGTGTAGTCTATCTATCTATCCCTTATTTTGTTTTCTTGTAATCATTTAATAGTTTGTGTCCTTGTAATCTTTTGTTCTTGTGTTAGTAAAATTGCATGTTGTTCTTCCTATTGTTCTTGTGTGTTCGTCTTACTGTTGTAATCTAGTTTGGGGAAATTTGCAACAAATATACTATCTGATGCAACAGATTGTCGATCTGTTGCACAAATGGAATATTTGTTGTCACAGATTTGTAATCTGATGCAACAGATATAATCTGTTGTCTCCTTAGTGGACTATTTTATGCCTTTCTTGTGTTTTCGTTGTCGTTCTCGTATCATTTGATATCAAAGTGTGGCTTGATTTTGTTCCCACAAGATCAATCTTAGGCTAGCTTTCTTGAAAAATTCAAAAAAAAAAGTTGTTGAAAACTGAAAATTCCAGTAAAAAGAGCAACCTGTCCATCTTGTGTTCTTGGCCAAAAATTATGTTCTTTTGTGTATTGGACAAGATTTTTACTTGTATTTGTTGTCTCTAAGTGTTAGTTTTGTTCTTCACTAACACATTGAGTCTTTATCTAAGTTTGATCTTGAAGTGTTGGTGTTGTTGTGAATATAAGACTTGGCCGCTTCTTGTTGAACATTGTTGTGGTGGACTATTTTGGCCGTGTAGTCTTCAAATTGTTGTTGTTGTTGCAAGCTTGACCACGTGATATTGTTGTTAATTGGTGGCCTAAGAACATCTTTGTTGAAGTTGTAGTTGTCTTGGTCAAGTGTTGAAAATATTGTTGTTGTGGATTTGGGAGGAGCCGTGTGGAAATTGTTGGTTGTTCTTGAGATTGTTGTTGTTGTTCTCAGTGAATGTTGTTATAGTTCTTGATGTTCTTCACAACCTTCATACCTTGTTAAAAATAAAGTGCTTATTTGATCCAAAAAGGTGAAGGAAAAGGTGTAAGAATTTGTTAGTCTTGCAAGACTTCTCAACCACTAAAGACTTTAACAACCACTATCCAACAGCTTTCCATGATACAAGGGGCCATGTTTTAAGGGTGTACAAGAAAGTCAAGTCTTGAAACTTGAAGTTGAAAAAGTCTCCAAGACTTGTTTGAATTTCCCTCCTTAAACAAATTCCCCAATTCCCTAAATTGAAAATTGACCAAGACTTCCAAATTGGAAAATAACAACTTGTCTAAAATCGCAACCATTACGTGCTGCCACATCATCACGTTTTACTGTTCACGCAACATATTTAAGCTCAAATTTTATATTTCTTAGTTTCTTAGTACTAATTAACAAACTAGTAAACTCCTACTAGATTGTCAATTAGTCCTTTGAATTCATTGTTCGTGTCTACGTTTCTTTTGTGCTTTTGTCATTTTTAAAATTGTAGTACTTCTTGGTTTAAGTTCGGACATTACTTTCCTTGAGTCTTCAAACAAAGAATCCATTCTGACCAAGGAGTAGACTCACCCCTCAACTCATCACGAACTACAAGCCGACTTGCAACACTTGTGAATCCAAGTGTGAGACGATCAAGTGTGTGAGAGTGTGGTGAGGTTGTTTTGAACTAACTTGTGTTTTGCTTTGTAGTCTTGTTCTTTTTTTTTTTAGGAACAATTGCAAGGGAACCCTCGGTTTCAATCTCTCAACCTATGGACAACAATGCCATCAATGTCATTTTGGCCTACCTTGACACTATGTCCCAAGACCTAGCTACGGCAAATGAAAGGTTAGATCATATGGTAGGTCAAAGGGTATAAGTGGGCTTCCCGGACACACTTCAAGAGGAAGTCCATGGACAACAATACCATCAATGTCATTTTGGCCTACCTTGACACTATGTCCCAAGACCTAGCTACGGCAAATGAAAGGTTAGATCATATGGTAGGTCAAAGGGTATAAGTGGGCTTCCCGGACACACTTCAAGAGGAAGTCCATAGCTCATGTGAGCTACGAGGTAAAAATGTTATTCCCTACACTCATATAGACTTAGAATGTTGTGTTGTGGCTAGTAGGAGCCAAGTGGGTGTAATTGCGGCTTTGCCTAGGGTAGAGGTGCTTGGGTCTCTCTTTTGTGATACTCTTGGTATTGTTAGGTTGCATGAGGACCAAAATCTTATTGTAGGTACGCAAGCACTAGTTGATCCTGTAGATGACGAAATTGATTCTCCGCGTGAGAATGATTTGTGTCCATCTAGTGCTAGCACTTATAACTTGACTAAGGTTCCATTACCAAGTGGCGAGAGTATTCACACACTAGTTGACACTTGTGAAAAACAAGGTGAGTCTACGTTTGTATATAAGTTGCCAACAACTAGTGAGAATGTGGACAATGATCAATCGGGTGGAAAAGACCTTGATGTGCTTGATTGTTTAGGAAAACCGAATTGTGATTGCCTTGGTAAAGATGGTTTTGCTTGTGATCCCTTGGCTGCCCGTGGTGGTTTGTGTCTAAGTGAGGATTGCTCATTTGAAAGAGAAGGTGATGTATGCTTAGAAATTCCATCTACTTCTTCTTTAAGTGTTTCTTATGTTGGGCATATTCCTAGTGGAGATTTTGAAACTAGTAGTAAGTGCATGCATGAGAACCCTTTATTTGAAGTTGGCTTGTGGAACACCTTTCTCAACCCTCTTTTTGTGCATGATATTTCCAATGGTGATAAAGAGGGCTTGCTTAACCTTGAGGATGGCACCCTAGGGGAGAATGAGAGTGATCGAGACTTAAGTCCTTGGTTAAGTCTTCTATTTGACCCCGGTAACTTCTTAGGGTGTGAAGGATGGATAGTTGTTGGTCGGTCCAGTTGTTTGAGTGATATTGCTATATGTGTTGCATAGACTTTACTTTCAATTAGGGCACCACCCCTTTGTAATATTTTTGCTAAGCCCCTCGTGATTAAAGTCAAGAATGTGTGGCTATATCTCAAGTGTGTACCTCCTTGGCATGTCGATGTTGTTTATTGTACTAACTCTAACCCGCATGTCATGAGGATGTGGTGCTTGTTTGTCTTCTCTTCGTTCTTGTAAGGTTCGGATTCGAGGTCAAATCCTTTTCAAGAAGGTGAGGATGATACAAGTCAAATGACCACCCTAATTTTTGAAGACATTATTGGAGACCATCACTTAAAGGCTCAAGACTTGGTCACCCCGAGGGCATAAGAATATGCAACGAAGACCCATTTTGAGCCTACCGTTGAGCATATCATTCATCAAGGCCGTGAGTGAAAGATTTCTTAGAGCATTGAAGACTTGAGGATTCACGGTTCTGGACACTTAATAGCTCATTGTTTTTGGGCCATCTTCATTGAGGGCATTTTGGTCACTTCACTTTGAGCAAAATACACTCCATGGCCACATTTCTCATTAAGGGTAGTATAGTCATTTATCTTCTTTTGTAATGTAATATAAATAGAACAAGATAGAGTTTTAGGGATTAGTTATTTATTGATGGAAGAAAAACTCTCTCTCTAGTGTGAGGAGTGTAACACCCTTTAGTTGTGGGGTTTGGAAAAACCACTAATCCATAACTAGGGTTGCCCAAATATGGATATCACTTGTGTTGCATCGTTGGCTTGATACGTTGGTGATTAGGGAGGTAAAGTCCCTCTTTTGTCAACGTAAGAGTTTGGTGTTAACATTCATTAATCTTAGGGTCCTTACATGTGGTTAGGGTTCTTAGATTCTTGAATATTGTATGTCAAACTATTTATCCATCTCTTTTGTTAACATTGTATTGTTGTTGGTCTTTGAAGTCTAGCGAAGCCGTGTGGGGATCTTTCGATTCGCTAGCATTGTTGTTCTTGTGTTCATCTCTTTTCTTGCTCAAAACTAAATCTAAAGTCTAGTGAAGCCATGAGTGGCCTATTTCGATTCACCAGCACCTTATTGTTCAGCTTGTTGCTCTTGTGTTGGCTTGAATCTCTTGTTACACACTTAGTCTTGTATCATATCACTACTATATATAAGTGAAGGTTGGGATGACTAAAATTACCGAAATATCCTTGGTAGTCACTCCAACCTTCACTT
Organism: Capsicum pubescens; assembly: GCA_030864215.1. NCBI lineage: Eukaryota > Viridiplantae > Streptophyta > Magnoliopsida > Solanales > Solanaceae > Capsicum > Capsicum pubescens. Next base: position 82,631,864 of record CM061540.1, read on the forward strand.
ATTGTACCATAATATTATCGAAATACCCTTGATAGTAATTTAATAAGGAACAAAAAAATATTTATAAAAAAATACTACCATGTATAATTCAATTACAAAAGTCTAAATAAAAATATTATTAAAATAACACATAAATTATCAAAATTCCCTTGATAGTCACCCTAACCTTCACTTATTACACCATAAAATTACCGAAATATCCTTGGTAGTCATTTAATAAGGATCAAAAAGATATTTATAAAAAATACTGCCATGTATAATTCAATTACAAAGGTCTAAATAAAAATATTATTAAAATAATACATGAGGACAAAACTAATAAATATAAGAAAAAATAATATGCACGTGTAACCATTTTATTGCACCATAAAAATGAGGACTAAACTAATAAATATAAGGAAAAAACAAATGCATATGTAACTATTTTATTTACTACTATATATAAGTGAAGGTTGGGGTGACAAAAATTATCAAAATACCCTTGGTAATCACCCCAACCTTCACTTATATATAGCAGTAAAGAAAATAATAATATAATAATAAACAAATAAAATAGAAATAATAGTAGTAATAATAATAGTAAAAAAAACTGAAAGAAGGAGAATAAGACATATTAGTAGTATCAAGGACTTTCACTTATATATAATAGAAAACATATAAATATTAGAAATATATATATATATATATGAAACCACAAATACCAAAATTAAGCCAAGAAACACTTGAATATAAAGTCAAAATGTGCCTGCGTTCCCCAATTATCTGTCAACAACAACAACCCAGTATATTCCCACACAGTGAGGTCTGGGGAGGGTGAAATGTACGCAATCCATACCGCTACCTCCAAAGAAGTAGAGAGGTTGTTTCCGATAGACCCCCAGCTCAAGAGAGAGAATAGTATAGCAAGGCCCCAATTATCTGTCAAAAGACTTAAACTTTGAGCTTAATCAACACCACCAAAATTAAGCCAAGAAACACTTGAATATAAAGTCAAAACGTGCCTACGTCCCCTAATTATCTATCAAAAGACTTAAACTTTGTATCCAACGTAATCAACACACACCTCTTTGCAAACACCCAAAAATTCTATTATTATTATTATTATTACTATTATTACTTTTTTTTTTACTATTACTATTACTACTACCAATCCGTCATTTATATATAAGAGAAATTATTATTATTATTCATTTTTTATTTTACTATTATTATTACTATTATTATTATTATTATTATTATACTATTGTTATCTCTAATCTAATCTAATATATATAAGTAAGTGATATATTATTTTTTTTGGTAAAAAAAGGTGAATACCATTGAACCAACAAGAAAGATCCATAATTACAAACAAAGAGCACCCTTTCTTCCACGACATGTGGCAAGTATCAGGCCTCAGAATCTAGAAACACTAAACACATAATCTTTGATAAACTTCTACTCCTAATAGTTTTTTGACCTAGTTTGAAGATATCTATTCTGGCCACCACTTCATCTTTAATCCTTGCAACAACATCACTGGGACTAATATTGATTTTCTTGAACAATCTTCAATTTCTGGCACGCCAAGCATAATACACCATTCCACTTATTAGAGCAGCAACAATTTTCTTCGAGCAGCAACAATTTTCTTCACAAACTTTCTCCAATGACTTTCCTTTACAAATTCTAGCACTTGTTTGATCCCTACAGCAGGTAACTTAATACCTTCCCACTGCATCACTTCATTTCTAACTTCACAGAAGCAACTGCAAATGACAAACAGATGGTGGTTGATTTCAAGATCTTGTTTATCACACAAACAACACACAACGTCATCAACAGGGATATTCATCTTGATCAATCTTTCCTTTGTTAGTAACTTGTTGTGCACATCTAATCAGAGGATGAATCTCTGCTTGAAGAGTGATATTGCACTCCAAATAAGATCAGTTATGCCCACATTCACTTGGTTTTCTAACATGTCTTGATAGCTCTTTGTAATTGAATATTTCCCTCTTGCGGTGAGTATATATCTATCTTACACATACCAGTTTCTCATACCTTCCTTGAGGGACATCAATTTTCTCCAATACCAGCTACTATCTTATGGAGCTTTATGTGCCCATACATTGAGATCATCCTTTATGTATATACCATGTGCCCATTTCACCCATAAGTTATCTCCCTTTTGCACTATTTGCCACAGTAACTTACCAACTGAAGCCATATTTCACTTACCACACTCCTTGATATTTAAACCCCCGTACTTCTTAGGAACATAGACTTTGCTCCAAGCAATTAAAGGTACTTTCCTCTTCTCTTCAGTATTTCCCCACAAGAACTCTCTACATTTACTATCTACCTCTTTTACCACACTTTAAGGAAAGATGAAAATTGAACCCCAAAAGTTGTGTACTGAAGACAATACTGCAAGGACTACTTGCAATCTTTCTGCATATGACAGTCTTCTTGCATAAGTAGCTCTTATCTTTTGCACTATTTTTTCGATCAACAGGTGGCAATCTAGTTTGGACCATTTCTTAGAGGAAAGAGGTAATCCGAGATATCTTATAGAAAGAGTACCCTGTATGAATCCAGTTAAGGACATTAGTTGAGTTTTAACATTCTCCTCCATACCAGCTAAAAAGATATTAGACTTTTTCATGTTTGCAACCAACCCTGTAACTGCACTGAAATGAGCTAGAGCTTCTTTGATTTTAATAATTGATCTTTTTTCTCCCTTGCAGAACACCATCAGATCATCTGCAAAGATGAGATGTGTGAGCTGCAAGGTTTTGCACATTGGATGAAACCTGAATGTTGGCAGCAAACTCATACACTTTAATGTTCTAGAAAGATACTCCATAACTAAGACAAACAGTAGGGGTGAGATGGGATCACCCTGTCTAATCCCTCTTTTGCCTTCAAAGTAACCATGTCCTTCACCATTTACCTTCACACTAAACTTTGTTGTAGTAACACATACCATAATTCAGTGTACAAACTTCTCTGGAAACCCATACTCTTTTAGTGCTTCCTCTAGGAATTCCCAATCAACCATATCATAAGCCTTCCTTAGATCGATCTTCATTAAGCATCTAGGAGAGGTTTTCCTGCAATAGTATGTAAGTAGATCATGACAAATCAACACATTATGCAACATTGATCTGCCCCGGACAAACGCTATCTGGTTGTTTGACACTAAATGTTCTACAACACCTTTTAGCCTACTGCAAAGTAGCTTAGATATACATTTGTAAATCACATTACAACAAGAGATAGGTCTATATTGACTGGCCAACTCAGGTTCAGCAACTTTAGGAATCAGTGCAATATTAGTGGATGATATATTATAAGTGATACGTAAGTAAAGGTTTTGGTACTACTAATTCGTCTTCTTGTGTGGGCACTATTCTCTTCTTCTTTTTTCCCTATTACTATTACTACTATTATTTTTATTTCTAAGAATAGATAGTGCCCACACAAGAAGACAACTTAGTAGTACCAAAACCTTCACTTATATATATTAGAAATATATATATATCCTTCTTCCAGAATTTGAATGTTTAGCTTTCAGCTGTCGTTATCGATCTTGACTACGATTTATGCTGCTTCCTCCTCTACGTACCTACTTTTTTGACTTATTCTTTTCTTTCACTAGTGTACAATTTATTTCTTCTGCAAAGAAATTACTACTTAAAAAGTTTTCTTAAGTTGAGATAGTTATGATTTCTTAGATATTATATACTCCCGGTCGGTTACAATTTATGTGAATATAGTTTGGATCGACACTACACGGCGCTTTCTTTTAGAAAAAGAAAAAAGAAAGAAAACTTTAGAAACGTATGTCAAAATAAAACATATCTTTTTGGATTAAATTCATGAAATTATCTTGTGAACTTAAACGAGTTAATAACATATGTATATATAAAAACTTCTGATCATTAGGAAATAAAAAGTGTAAAGTTAAAAAATTATTTAAAATTTAGAAATATCATTCTTGTCCAAACGGGCAATAAAGTATTAGTTTATAAGCAATTATCTATATCAAATTGAACATATTACTTTTGTCACATGATGCGTAGTAATACTATTTTATAAATTTGTTAGTATTGTAATAATATATATGTATTTTATATATATAATTATAAACTTTGGCACAATTCAATATTTTTTATAAATACAAAATATCATATCGAACAAAATTTAAAACGCATGTCAAATATCATAATGTTGAAATTATGCTATCAAAATTTTAATTTTGATAAAAAATTTGATATGATATTGAGGTATCTATCATACCATGTTCACCCTATTATTCAGTATCTCTTGACCTTTGACATAATATTCAGTTCATTGAATTCCCAAATATTAACTAATTAATTAAATTGTTGGTAATGTAAAAAAATATTTAAGTTCTGTACAGCAACACTATAATCCTTTTCTTTTTTAAAATAAGTGGTATTTAATTCACAAAATTACTCATTCCTAGAATATGAAATATAATTTTACTAACTTAATCTTAATAAATACCTTAAAAGATGTAACTCTTTAATAGTTTTTACCAAAAAAAAAAAAAAAATCTTTAATAGTTTCTTGATTATGTTAAACTTCCTTTATTTAAATGAGGATAAAATTAAAAGAATATCATTAATGTCTTGTTGGTAATTATGTGAAACACCACTTGTTTTGGAATAAAAAGAACCATTATTTTGCAACAAATGGAGTATGTGATATTTATATAATTAAATCACTTATTAAGTAACTATAGATAAATTTCATGATCATAAACATTAATTAATAATTTGATAAAAATGATACTCCCTTTATTTCAATTTTTTGAACTTATTATATTTGATTTGACATAAAAATTTAATTAGAAAAAGAAGATTTTTGTCTCTTGAAGTACTAAATTAAAGTTATCAAAAATGTCCTTTAATATTATAATTTAAAATGTCATGAAAAGTTAAAATTGAAGAGTTGGTAAAAAAGAAAAGATAAACAAACTAAAAAGAAAGTAATACTGCACACATATTGAAATAGAGTAACTAACTTTTTTTCATTTATTAAAATATATTAATATTGTATTAAAAAGATTTTGTTGTTCAAAATTCAAATAACTTATATCCAGTTGATTTAAACAAATTAAATAGTACTCCAGTAATATTTATTTTATCATTTGCAAATTAATGTCAAAGATTGGTCAATACTCAGTAGTTCACAAATTGCCACGTTAGCATAAAGGACACTCACACGAGTCAGACACACTTAGGACTTGGAATTTACCCTTCGCAAAATCTCTATTGACTCCTGTACTATATCAGTTTTGTAAATTGGACACTTATACTTATATGTTTATTATTTAGACCCTTAAATTCATCAAAAAACAGTATTTTACATCTTTTGACCGTTGACCTTGCCTATGTGGCAAGGTCATGGTGACTAGGACAAAAAGAATGTAACCACTCACCTAGAGATGGAGTGGGGATCAATTATTAACCAATTTTACATTAAAATAATTTCAAAAAATAAAAATAATATTAAAATTTAAAAGAAAAAATTAAAAAGGGTTCTTTTTTTTTCCTCCATCTTTTTAAATTTAAAAATATTTTTTAAATTTTAAAAAAAATAAAAATATTTTTAAAATTTTAAAAAATAATTAAAAAGGATCCTTTTTTTCCCTCCATCTTTTTTAATTTTAAAATTGTTTTAAAATAATTTTAAAAAAAATTAAAATTATTTTTAAAAAATAAAAAATCATTTTAAAAATATTTTTAAAAATTAAAAAATAAAAATTCCCTCCCCACCCCACCTCAGCCCATCCCCACCCAGCCCGTCCCTACCCCTACACCCCCAAGCCCCTCCTTTTTTTCCTCCATCCATTTTAATTTAAAAATTTAAAAATAATAAATTTAAAAAAAAATCCCCACCCCACCCCCCTCTCCAGCCCCTCCCCACTCCACCCAGCCTCTCTCACCCCCACCCCAGCTCATCCCCACCCTACCCACCCCTCTCCCCAGCCCGTCCCTAGCCCACCCAGCCCCACGTAACCCCTCCCCATTCCCCAGCCCCCCACCCCACCCAACCCCACGTAACCCCTTCCCCAGCCCTCAACCTCACCCAACCCCCTTTCTCCAACCCCCCACTCCACCCCACCTAGCCCCACGTAACCCCCTCCCCCAACCTCCACCCCACTCCAGCCCCACCCAGCCCCTCCCCCCACAATTAATTTAAATTAAATATGTAAATCATATTTAAATTAATTAATTATTTAAGTAATTTTTTTTAAATTAGGTAAGAATTTTAAATTTGATAAATTAATTAATTTAAAATTTAATTAATTTAAATAAATTAATTAGTTAAGAATTTTAATTAATTAATTTTTTACTAATTTAAATTTAAATTTTAAATTAATTAACTAAATTAATTTTAATATTTAATTAATTTTAATGTAATACTTTTTTTATTATTATTATTATTTTATTTTTATTTTATTTTTATTTTAAAAATAATTATTCAAATTTTTTAAATTTTAAAAGCATGATTATTTAAATTTTTCTACAATTTATAATTTTTTCTTATTTAATTAAATTAATTTTAATATTTAATTTGTTATGTAGCATTTTAAAAATAACTTGAAATTTAATATAATACTTTTTCTATTTTTTTATTTTTTTTAAAATGACGTGACACGTGTGGCAGATGACGTGACACACGTAGCAGCTGATGCGGCAGCTAACATGGGAGAGCCACACAAACAACATATTGAACCCATTTTACTTTCCAGCCTGTCTCCTTACTAGGCCACCAATCCCGTGTTGTCTTCGCGTCATCACACTTTGTAGCTAGTCACTTTTCATAATCCTACCTCTAACTTAAACTAATTCCTATTTATAGAATTCCAACTTTTAATAAATTTGAGTACCCAAAAAAGCAAAAATATCTAACTTAACCAACATCCAACACTACTACTACTTTTTACGATCGAACAAAGAATGGATATCCTTCAAAGATATTATTCTGACTCACTTATTGAGTATTCATCACTCATGTTAGCTTCAAATGTCCCGAAAAAACGAGCAGGAAGGAAGAAGTTTCGCGAAACTCGACATTCAGTATATAGGGGAGTCAGGAAGAGGAATTCAGGCAAGTGGGTTTGTGAAGTAAGACAATCCAATAAGAAATCAAGAATTTGGCTTGGCACTTTCCCTACTGCTGAAATGGCGGCTAGAGCTCATGACGTGGCGGCTTTAGCATTAAAGGGTCCTTCTGCTTGCTTGAATTTCGCTGGCTCTACTTGGAGGTTGCCCATCCCCGCTTCCTCTGACACTAAAGATATTCAGAAGGCGGCTGCTGAGGCTGCCGAAGCCTTCCGACCATTGGAGTCCAAAGGAGTTTCAGGAGAATCTAGCAGTACTCCCCAAACTCCTGAAACGCCAGAAAGTAGGTTCTTCATAGATGAGGAAGTACTCTTCCACATGCCGGGATTAATTGCGAATATGGCGGAAAGACTCGTGTTACCTCCACCTCAATATTTAGAAGCCCAAGATCATGCGGAAGCTTATACTTATATGCCTTTATGGAGTTATCCTATCTAAATAATTCTGGTTATTACTACTTCTTTTGACAGTTTATATGCAATGGAAATGCTCAAAGCAAGGCTCCTCAATGGAAATGCTCAAAGCAAGGCTACTCAATGTAGGATGTTTAGGAGATGTAACTGGTACTCAATATTTGGATGGTACGGATGTAAACAAGTATTATAATGTAGTGACAATGTAGATATCTCCAATTTCCAAACACACACACACACACAAAAAAAAAAAAAAAAAAACATGTAGTTATTAGTAATTTAGCTGTGATACTTAGAAACGTACTCCTATATATGTCAGCGTGGTCATCTAATAATCTTTTGACTTGGTTTAGGCAAGTTAAAAGAAAATTAGCTTTGTTATTTTCAAGCATTGTATTTGAGTGATAGAAGTGCTCAAGAAGTAAACTTAGGATTATTTCATCTGTCGTAACATGTTCATTATATTCTAGATTAATGTATTCTTTGGTTCAAAAAATTAAAACGTCCGAACTTCTTTTTTATCTCTTTTGAGTATCTAAATTTTAACGTTTGGGCCGCATGTAAGCTAAGACTATGCAAGCATACTGAAGTTAAAATTTATTGCGGAGTGCGCTCGTTCATTCACGGGACATGTCATATTTGCATACAATCCTGGCAAATTTTGGGGAATTTAAAATCCTTCACTCAATTTTGAAGTATCATCCGTCGATTGTTAAATGTATAGGGGGCCACTTTGCGTAATAGAACTCTTATCAGTAGTAGTATTGAAAAAGAAGATGAAGTAACGTCATCATGTAGACAAACTCTCGGAGCTGCTAATACACTGTAAACGAAAGTTAGCATATCTTTATGAAGCTCGGTGTACCCCCCAATACATGTCCAATTAGTTCATGTTAAGTCCTTAGTTTTGATGATTATCAAATTGCATGTTGGGACCTGGTTCTTGAAGAATGTATGATGACAAAGCTGCAACTACTTAGGGACCTGGTTGGCTAGCTACACGTCACTATCATGCACAGCTGGACGAAAGTACAAGGTTGGTGGGAAAAGTTGCTGCACTTTTTGGCCCCAATCAATAAAATTCATCCTAAGTTTTCTTGTCTCATATATATTGCTCATCTTCCACAACAAGAAAATCAAACTTTCATATACACACAACAAATATCTCTCTTGAAGCTCTTGAATCAAAGCCTCATTCGCAACAGGGAACTGATTGCTCACAAAGTTGTATTCCATGTTCTTGTTGTAATTGAGTTTTTGCATTGTGGTTATAAACGTTGCCTATTGTTATTCTTGTTATTAGTAGGTGTTATTGTTCTAGTTCCCAAACTCATTGTTGTCATCTAAAGTTAGGTGATATTAAAGCTAGAGTTAGCTTGTTATCTCAATTAGAGTTAGTTGGGGTGTTGGTACAGTAGAAGTATTGCATATTTCTCTTTGTAATAGAGTTATTACTAGGAAAAGAAGGATTAGAAGTTTAATCCTTGATGTCATAGAGTTTGTATTCAAGTTTGCTTGAATATTAGTGGAGCTTTAGAAATCCTGGAAGCAGGTCAAGGTTTTTCTCCCTTAAGCAAGGAGTTTCTATGTAAAATTGGTGTGTCTCTCATTTACTCTCTTCACGTACTTTACTATTAAGTTTCTTGCTATTTAAGTCTATTTTGGACCAGGTCCCTAAGTTGGAGGGCAACTCATTTAACTCTTTAATTGGTATCAGAGTCAAGTCTTCCTGAAAAAGGTTAACACCTTGGAAGGATCTTAAACATAGTTGGTCCTTCAAATCTTAAAGAAGGCCAGTCTACCACTAGACCACCCAGATCAATGGTGAATACTATGGGTGGTGGAATACTAGAATGCATTACTTCATCATGGCAGAAGATTCTGAGTTGTGGGATGTTATTGAGGATGGTCCCTTTGTCCCCACAAAGCCAGTAAAAGTTGGTGAAGCAACCTCGCAAGTTCCTAAGACCAAAAAGGATTTTGATGATGCTGACAAAAAGATAATGGAAAAAATTAAAAAGCAAAAAAGTTGCTTGTTTGTGGCATTGGTCCTAAGGAGTATAATAGAATCTCTGTTTGTGAAACCGCAAAAGAAATTTGGGACTGCCTTCAGACAACCCTTGAGGGAACCAATCAGGTGAAAGAGTCAAAGCTAGACATGCTAACTACCCAATATGAGACCTTCTCCATGAGGGAAAAAGAGTTTATCCAGAAGATGCACACAATGTTCACTGCTATAAACAATGAGCTCCACTGTTGAGGTGGAGATATTATTCGAACCACCAAATAGGTTCGAAAGGTTTTGAGTAATCTACCCAAACAATTAGAGAGTAATGTAAATGGCATTACTGAAGCCAAAGATCTGAAAAATATGACCATAGATGAGTTGATTGGAAATCTCAAGACCTTTGAGATTATGAAGAAGCAGGGCAAATCCAAAGGTGAACACAAGATGGGAAAGAACCTGGTACTAAAGGCAACAAAGGAGACCACCAGTGCCGAGGATGAGGGAACAACTTATATTGCCAAACGGGTCCTCAAAGCCTTGAGAAAATCAGGAGCTCTACCCAGAAGATGAGAATCCAACAGATATATGAGAGAGGGAAGAGCAAATGATGCTTGTCATAAATATAAAAATATTGGTCCTTACATAAAAGATTGTCTTTTGCATAAAATTGAATTCAAGGAGTACATCCGGCAAGATAGTGAAAAATATAAGGGCAAGGACCGGGTCCCCAGGAAGTACGGTAGGAAAGCTGAAGCTGATAAGGTTGCAATGCAAGTCATAGATGCGCTGGGTGACTTTTCATATGATTTTGATAAATTAGAACAACAAGAAGATGTCTCCATATGGCGGTAGAGGATGATGTCCATATCTATGACTCTCTTTTTGCCTTGATAGTCAATTCAGATGATGATAAAGATTATAGGGTAACTCTCCTGGACATCCAAAAAATCTCAAAAGTTATCCTATTAAAGAGTTAAAGTCTCGTGCTACTGTACTAATAGACACTGTTAATGATCTCACTAAGGATAAGTAATGTCTAAAGAAAGATATTGAAAAATATGAGGAAGAGATAGCTGAACTAAGTGTGTAAATAACTGAACTCCAGGCAACTGGAAAGTCACTATCCCTTGAAAATGATCTTTTAAATAAAAAACTTAGTGAAATATCTAAGTTTAATTCAAAAGGGAAGAGTGAAGGAAGCCAAATTCAATTTTGAGTTAGAAGAGAAACTGGCTAAGGAAAATGTAGATCTGACTGCCTCACTTGAGAGAAGTGTTGAACTTGAGAGTGACCTGGCTCGAGTCAAGACTGAGCTTGAAAAGGATATAAAATGGACCACTTCATCTCAATCATTAACAAGCCTCGCCAGTCAGGGATCAAGCAGTAGAAGAGGTTTGGGATTCCATAGTGTTTATCCTACTTACAATTATTATAGAAAATATATCTCTGTCAAGGATAATTTTGTGTACTCATTGGTGGCAAGAATGGCCATATAAGGGATTCATGCCCCTCTAGAACTATTTTTATAAGGAGGATGAAAAAGTTCTCTTCCACAAAAGGAAGGAGTGAAAATCTAGCTGGCTGGACAAAGAAAAATCTAATCTTTCCTTTGTCACCATTTTGGGAACTCAAGCTGAAATAGGTTCCCAAAACTAATCATTGATTATTATTGCAGGGCAAAGCTAGAGGAAGCAGCCACCACTGGATCATGGATAGTGGTTTTTCAAAGCACATGATTAGAAGAATTGAAGATTTTTCTAGCTTAAGGCCCATGAAGGAGGCAATGTCTCCTTCGGTGATGGAAACAAAGAGTACATTATGGAAATTTGAAAGATTGGGAACAACTTAAGCCAAACAATTGATGATGTCTATTTTTTGGATAGACTCAAATTCAGCTGGTTGAGTGTTGCTCAGATTTGTGATAAAGGTAATAAAAGTTAGGTTCAGGTCAGACAAGTGCATTGTTACTAAACTTAAGGATGGTATAGAAATGTTGACTGCTTGGAAAAATAAAAATATGTATGTTGATGATTTAGGGTCCTGCAAGTCCAGAATATTACATACCTACGTGTTAAAGAAGATGTTGTTGATTTACAACACGAAAGGCTGGGTCATGTTAGTTGCTCCCTGCTGAATAAATTAGTGAAAAGGGACCTAGTTAGGGGTTTGCCAAAAGTGAAGTTTGTCAGTTCTAAAGTGTGTAATACACGTGTGAAAGAAAAGTAAACCAAATATTAGTTTAACCTAAAGAAAGAAGCGAGCACATCCAGACCTGCAATTCCTTCACATGAATCTTTGTGGACCTGTAATGATTTCCAATAGGGAATGAAAAAAGTACATTTTGGCTATTGTTGATGATTATTCCAAGTTCATATAGACCCACTTTCTAAGATCCAAGGAAGAAACATTTCCTGTGTTTGAGGCTTTGGCTAGACAAGTGCAAGTGAAGTATGAGGAGAAAATAGTTGGAATCAGGTATGACCATGAAACAGAGTTTGAGAATGCAAGGTTCAGTAATTTCTACAATGAGCTAGACATCAGTCATAATTTTTCAGCTTCTAGAACACCATAGCAAAATGGTTTTGTCAAGAGGAAAAATAGGACACGTGTAGACATTGGAAGAACCATGCTGATAGATGTAGGGATAGCTCATATCTTTTAGGTAGAGATAATCAATACGCATGTCATGTGATCAATAGGTGTCTTGTCAGATCCATTTTGAACAAGACCTCATTTGAACTCATGACCAAAAGAAATCCCAAGTTGAGCTACTTCAAGCTAGGAGTGATGAAAGAGTATTTATTAGATACTCCTCCACCAGTAAGGCTTACAGAATCTCCAATGAAAGAACACAATGTATGGAAGAAAGTGTTTATGTTATGTTTAATGAAGTTGGAAATGTCAGTAAAAGTAGCACCCCAGATAATGATGATGATGATTCAGGACATCCCCTCAATATTCTTGAAAAAGAAAATGAGAGTGATGATGATGCATACTCACAGGGACCAGGTTCAAGGACTAAAAATAAAGATTCAACAAATCATTAGAATATTGGTCCCTCATAAGGTCCTCTTAAAAAACCTGATCCTCAATCTAGTGAAGGAAATGATCAGTCTCCTAAGAATAACACCTCAATGAAAACTAGTCCCAGTGCAAGTTATCACATCCCTCATTGGTCTAGTTAGAAGCATCAGTCCTCATATCATCTTCATAATCTGTTGTATCCTCTGGAATCAGGCATGCAAACCAAAAATAGAGCAAATAATCTTTGTGCTTTCTCTGCATTCTATCTCAAATATAACCCAAAAATGTAATAAAGCATTGAAGGATGCAGATTGGATCAATGTAATACAAAAAGAGCTACACCAATTTGAGAGAAGCAAAGAATGGTACCAGTTCCACGCCCCTCAGATAGAACTGTTATAAGGATTATGTGGGTGTATAGAAACAAAGATGATGAGCATGGAAACACCATCAGGAACAAGACTAGACTGGCAGTTCAAGGCTATAACCAGGAAGAAGGAATAGACTATGATGAAACATTTTCTTCAATGCCTAGGATGGAGTCAATTTGAATTCTTATTGTTTTTGCCTCCTACATAAAGTTCAAACTGTTTTAGATGGACGTGAAGAGTGTATTTTTGAATGGTCTTCTTAAAGAAGAGATTTATGTGAAGTAGCCTCCAGGCTTTAAAGATGTTGATTTTCCCAATCATGTGTTCAAAATAGATAAAGCCTTATACGGATTGAAGCAAGCTCCTAGAGCTTGGTATGAACGACTTTCAAAATTCCTGCTAGAGAATGGATTTTAAAGGGAAAAGATTAACAACACCTTATTCCTGAAGCAAGAGAAAGAAATCTACTTATTGTTCAAGTGTATGTTGATGACATCACATTTGGAGCTACAACCAGTTCCCTGTGTGATGATTTTGCTAAGTTAATGAGTAGTAAGTTTGAGATGAGTATGATGGGAGAACTTAACTTCTTCCTTGGGCTGCAAATTAAGCAAAGTGCAATCGGGACTACTGTGTATCAGCAGAAATACATTCATGAGTTGCTCAAATGGTTCCATATGGAGGATGCTAAGCCTATTGACACTCCCATTGGTACTTTCTCAAAATTATACTTGGATGAACCTGGTCCCTCTGTAAATGAAATAATGTACAGAGGAATAATTGGTTCTTTGCTCTATCTAACAGCTAGCAGACCTGACATTTTATTTAGTGTTGGGATATATGCTAGATTTCAAGCAAGTCCAAAGGAATCCCATCTAAAATTTGCCAAAAGAATTCTGAGATATCTTAAAGGAACCCCCAACCTGGTCTTATTCTATCCTGCTGGAGATAATTTTGACCTAGTTGGATATGTTGATGTTGATTATGCTTAGGTACCTAGTTGATAGGAAGAGTAACTCAAGACTGGCCCATTTTATTGGATCATCCTTAATCTCTTGGGGTACTAAGAAGTAGAACTTAGCAGCACTTTCAACTGGTGAAGATGAATATGTTGCAGTTGCCTCATGCTCTGCTCAACTATTATTGATCAAGAAGCAACTTAAAGATTTTACCATTCTCTCAGATTGTGTGCCCATATTTTGTGACAACACAAGTGTTGTCAATATGGTGAAAAATCAAGTTCAACATAAAAGAACAAAACATACCGATATCAAACATTACTTTCTTAGAGATAATGTGGAAAAGCGGTTGATATAGATAGTATTTTGCAATACTGAAGATCAAATTGCTGACATATTTACCAAAGCCCTTGCAGGAAACAGCTTGAAAGAAATTGGAAAAAGTTGGGATTGGTGAGACCAAGTTGAAAGCATGATGCTCCTCTTAATCCTCTAAATTTTGCAATGATTTGGTGAACAGGTATCCAGGCTAGATGATGTTACACATGTCTAGTTCACTCTCATATGTTCTGCAGGTATACACCCATAGCAAGGAGGAAAAGAGAGAGGGGGGAGACTGAGACAACTCAAGGTACTTTATGTTTAGAAAATCATGTAGGGACCAGGACCCCAATCAGGTTAATATCACACTCTATACTAGAATAGTGGTTGTTTACTATCTACAAACAAGAGTATCATGTTCCTTTGCTATTCACTTTTAAAAGATGTCACCCTTACATTAAGTCTTAAAGACATTTTGATCCTTTATCAGCCTATTCTAAAAAATAATAAAAAGGGGAAGGAGAGAGTTGTTACCTATTGATCACCAGGCCTAGTTGCCGGTCTGCTAAGACCTCCAAAGCGTCTGAGGGACGAACTTATGAACTTGATACCAATCTCCTTTTAGGCCTTTCTCCTACCTGTTCCTTGGTCTTACGCCCTATGTTGCTGCTTTCACTTACTATGGCAATTGTTTGGAATATTGTATGATAATATCCCCCATGATTACTACATGAGTCTACTTTGTTCTATCACCTCTCTTACTTTGTCTCATCTTTATTTCACACGACCCAAACAAGGGTCTTATCGTAATGGGCATCCCAAGTCCAACCAGGATCGGGGACCCTGTTACCCAACTCAATCTCTAAATACGCATACCCTGAGTCACATGAATTCTGAACATATAACAAGATAGCATTTATTACAATTCCAGACTCTGGGATAGGTCCATGACTGTGACCAACTCAAACAAGTCCAACCGTTCATTATCCCACCAATAGCCAAAACACAAACAAAACCATAAACCAATCCATACATTCTATACCAAATGAGTTCCAATATAAATATATATATAATCCCAAAACAAAAGCGGATGGAATAACTAAATATAGTCAAATTGTATCATCCCCAATACCAATGCCAATACTAAGGCTGACACCACTGCCGACACCGCTTATACCAACCCATAGTAGTTTCACAAAACCTCTAACCGATAGTAAAACAATATTCGATATGAACATGCCCCCAACCATAGCCAAAATCAATGTCTACAAAATAACCAGAGTATGTAAAGACTCCATGAAATAAAATAGAGCCTTCCAGAATATGAAAGCTCGCCACTTCAATCTAACTGAGCTGATCCTGAATTCAATCACTAAGACAGAGGAGTAAATGGCTGGTTCCTGCATTGCTTAGGGATACAGCCACTCGAAAATGGGTTAGTGGGTGACCGTTAGCAAGTACTCAAGATAAGGATAAAATAATGCCAACCCTTAAAACCAAGTAAACCAGCCATATGTATTCACAACCATACATACATATATATATAACCATGTTGGGAAAGGGAATCGGGGTTAGAATGCCATTAAAACCATTAACCTGGGTATGTGTAGCTTAACCATCCTAGAACCACCCACGGGCTATATGGGTCTGGTGTAACCCCCTGAACGGGCCTCGATGCGTGTAGCCGCACAAATTGGATATACCATAGGAGTAGGGGATTCCCGAGTACCCTTCGCTCTCCATAATACATATGTACAAGTGTACTTAGGGGATTCCCGTGTACCCAATAAGTATCATATATGGTCTTTATGACCAATCCTCATGTTGGAAAACATATTTTTCTAGTGTCTGTTCATTAGACTCACACTTTCACGGTTAGCTATCACACCCCGTTATTGAGAGGGGGGACTGAGACAACTCAAGGTACTTTGTGTTTAGAAAATCATGTAGGGACCAGGACCCCAATCAGGTTAGTATCACACTCTATACTAGAATAGTGGTTGTTTACTATCTACAAACAAGAGTATCATGTTCCTTTGCTATTCACTTTTAAAAGATGTCACCCTTACATTAAGTCTTAAAGACATTTTGATCCCTTATCAGCCTATTATAAAAATTAATAAAAAGGGGAAGGAGAGAGTTGTTACCTATTGATCACTAGGCCTAGTTTCTAGTCTGCTAAGACCTCCAAAGCGTCTGAGGGACGAACTTATGAACTTGATACCAATCTCCTTTTAGGTCTTTCTCCTACCTGTTCCTTGGTCTTACGCCATGTGTTGCTGCTTTCACTTACTATGGCAATTGTTTGGAATATTGTATGATAATATCCCCCATGATTACTACATGAGTCTACTTTGTTCTATCACCTCTCTTACTTTGTCTCATCTTTATTTCACACGACCCAAACAAGGGTCTTATCGTAATGGGCATCCCAAGTCTAACCAGGATCGGGGACCCTGTTACCCAACTCAACCTCCAAATATGCATACCCTGAGTCAGATGAATTCTGAACATATAACAAGATAGCATTTATTACAATTCCAGACTCTGGGATAGGTCCATGACTGTGACCAACTCAAACAAGTCCAACCGTCCATTATCCCACCAATAGCCAAAACACAAACAAAACCATAAACCAATCCATACATTCTATACCAAATGAGTTCCAATATAAATATATATATATAATCCCAAAACAAAAGCGGATGGAATAACTAAATATAGTCAAATTGTATCATCCCCAATACCAATGCCAATACTAAGGCTAACACCACTGCCGACACCGCCCATACCAACCCATAGTAGTTTCACAAAACCTCTAACCGATAGTAAAACAATATTCGATATGGACATGCCCCCAACCATAGCCAAAATCAATGTCTACAAAATAACCAGAGTATGTAAAGACTCCATGAAATAAAATAGAGCCTTCCAGAATATGAAAGCTCGCCACTTCAATCTAACTGAGCTGATCCTGAATTCAATCACTAAGACAGAGGAGTAAACGGCTGGTTCCTGCATTGCTTGGGGATACAGCCACTCGAAAATGGGTTAGTGGGTGACCGTTAGCAAGTACTCAAGATAAGGATAAAATAATGCCAACTCTTAAAACCAAGTAAACCAACCATATGTATTCACAACCATACATACATATATGTAACCATGCTGGGAAAGGGAATCGGGGTTAGAATGCCATTAAAACCATTAACCTGGGTATGTGTAGCTTAACCGTCCTAGAACCACCCACGGGCTATATGGGTCTGGTGTAACCCCCTAAACGGGCCTCAATGTGTGTAGCCGCACATATTGGAGATACCATAGGAGTAGAGGATTCCCGAGTACCCTTCGCTCTCCATAATACATATGTACAAGTGTACTTAGGGGATTCCCGTGTACCCAATAAGTATCATATATGGTCTTCATGACCAATCCTCATGTTGGCAAACATATTTTTCTAGTGTCTGTTCATTAGACTCACACTTTCACGGTTAGCTATCACACCCCGTTATTATTGCCTAATTATAACCATTACCACACAACCAAACCACTCTTTCATTTATTATTAACCAAGACTATAAGTAGTAGTATCGTCATACCGACTATAACTTGCAAGAAATATCCTTAGCCATCCTTTTAGAGATTAAGGGATTCCCATGTACCCATAGATTACATTGTTAAGTTGGCTTGGGGGAATCCTATGTACCCCACAAGTAGTTCATTATTAAGTTCCCTTGGGGGATCCCTTATACCTCACAAGGTTTTCAATTAAATCAACCATAACTACCAAGAATTTACTATTTAACCATTCCAAACCATTTAAACTATTTATACTATTTAGGATTCCATTACCAAGTTATTCCATGCAATAGTTCAATGAAAGTCCAACAATTTAACCAAAAACATTCTCATAGGCATTTTATCAAACATGTTGGGAGCATAGTGTTTTCAAAGCCAAAACCAAGTACCAATTAACCATTCCCATGCAACCAAATGTTCAAACCACCATAATAATATAAAAACCAAAGTAAAAGACATGGGAAAACCATAACCAACCATTGTAACCAAAACCACAACATATATTTGTAAGGGATAATTACATAACTTAGCCAATATTGACTCCTAATTACCTTATTTAGCCTAGTTTCAATTAATTACAATTCATAGCCTCCTCTTGCCTATTAATTTTTCATAATTACAATTCATAGCCTCTCTCATGTATTTTTTCCTTTTCTCTATTTTCTATTACTTTCCTTTTTTTTCCTTTTTCAGTTTTTTCCTTCATTTTTTTTTCGTTTTCTCTCTCTTTTCTTTTTTTCTATTTTTTCTTTTTCGTTTTTTTTTCTTTTGTATTTTTTTTCTTTTTCTTTTTATTTTTTCTCCTTTTTTTATTTTTTTTATCTATTTTTTATTACTCTTCTTTCTTCTTTTTTTCTTTTCCTTTTTTTGTTTTCTCTTTCTTCTTTCTTTTTTCAACTTTTCTTTTTCATTATCTTTTTTTCATTTTGCCTTTTTTTCTTTTTCTTTTTCTTCTTTTCCTTTTTATTTTTTATCCTTCTTCTTTTTTGTTTTTTCTTTATTTTCTATCACTCTTTTTTTTTTGTATTTCTTATCCTTTTTCTCACATTTTTTTCTCTTTTTTTTTCTTTTTTCTTTTTATTTTTCTCCTTCTTTTCATTTATGCGAACTAGCAAACACAAATACAAGTGTGAACTATGTTTCAATTTTTTCTTTTTCTTTTTTTTTCCTTTTTATTTTTTCTCCTTTTTTTGTTTTTTTTATCTATTTTCTATTACTCTTTTTTTTTCTTTTTCCTCCATTTTTCTTTTCCTTTTTTTTTCTCTTTCTTCTTTCTTTTTTTATTTTTTTCTTTTTCGTTATTTTTTTTCATTTGTCTTTTTTTTCTTTTTCTTCTTTTCTTTTTTATTTTTTTCCTTCCTTTTTTTGTTTTTTTCTCTATTTTCTATTACTCTCCTTTTTTTTGTATTTTTTCTTACATTTTTTCTCTTTTTTTTTCTTTTTATTTTTCTCCTTCTTTTCATTTGTGCGAACTAGCAAACACAAATACAAGTGTGAATTATAAAAAATAAATATAAAGGTTAATTATAACATACAAATACAAGTGAAAACTAAAAAATACAAATATAAATGCGAACTATAACATATAGATACAAGTGTGAACTATCATTTGTATTTTTTAATTATTGAAAAGGAATGATTGATTTTCTTTTTACAAATACTTGTTTGTATTTATTTATACGAGTTGTATTTATTGACACAAATAAATACAATTTAATTTTTTATAAAAATACAATATATACAAATACTATATGTATTTGTATTTTTAAAATCATTGGTTTCATTTGTTTGTAATATTATTTGTATCAAGTGATATTTATTTATTTATAAATATGAATAATAATTTTGACATACAAATACAAAACGGTACATTTGTATCAAATGATACATTGCATATTTATATATTTTAGAATCAAGAAAATACAATTAATGCATTTACTTGTTTGTATACAAATACAAATGATAAATTGTACATAATCACGGCTAAATACAATATGCAATCAACTTACAAATACAAATACAAATACAAATACAAATACAAAATAATTCTTTAAAAATAAAATGGCATCGATGAAAATAGAATACAAATACAAATATAATCTAAATATACAAACACAATAAAATCATAATACAAATATAATCCAATATAATAGACAGTCAATTATAAAATACAAATACAAAGCAGTTCTTTAAAATACAAGTGTGAATTATATAAAATATAAATGATGGTGCGAACTAACAAATACAAATACAAGTGCGAACTATAAAATACAAATATAAACGCGAACTACAAAATACAAATACAAGTGTGAACTTTAAAATACAAATACAGTTGTATCAATGAATACAAAAATATAAAGGACGGCGTGACTACAAATAGATAAACAATTATGCTATTTACGTTATCATCAATGACTTGTGCTCGAGTAGTAATATTTTTAAAAAAATACAAAAAAATATAAAGTAGAACAAAAAAATGATAAAGAAAATAAGTACAAAAAAAAAAAGAAAAAAAAAGGAAAGAGAGATAGAAGAGAGAAACAATATATAAAAATAAAAAAAATAGAAAAAATTATAAAAAAGAAGAAGAAAAACCAAGGAAAATACGGGAAAAAAAAATGGTAGTGTTTTGGCAAGACTAACTATGTAGTGTATTTATGTTTTTATGAATACAAACCACTGAGTAAAAGTGAATACAACGGTTGTGAATCGAATACAACAGCTAAATGATATTGTATTTATATTTTATATGAATACAGATTATTGATAAAATCGAATACAGTAGGCGTAAATTGAATATAGTGGCTATAAATGGTAATTATGTAAAATATGGCTATGAAAGGTGAGTTTTCCAGCAAAATGTGGCTATTTTTGAAAGATCCCCTATTTGAAAACCCAAAGTCATACAACATTCATGCCATGAAAATAATTCATAATTAGTTGGAACTAGCATTGGGGGAGGAGTAACATGCCTTAGATTAAGAAGAAGATGAGAAGAAATCACTCCTATGAGCCTTAATTGATCACCTTGAAGGAATCCCTAGCTTTTGCTTAACCCAAGACCCTTGAGAGATTTTGAGAAAGTTTAGAGTGTGATTGATTGAAAAATACGTTAATGAATCCCCAAAAAGGTGTTTCAAGTCGTGGGGTCCTAAGGAGTAATAAGGAAAAATATCCAGAATATCCCCACTTAAACTGTATTAATTTCCTGCAGAAGGGTACGACCATCCGCTTTCTTATCCATACCCTAGGGTACGAGTGGGACCCACCACTCGTATCCGAGAAGAATCTCAACCCCCCACACTAACCAACCTAAGACTCCAAAGTCTCACTCGTACCCAATCATACGATTGGTACCCATAAACCATACCCCAGGCAGAATGGAATCACCTAGGTTAAGACATAGGGCATCATATGAGTTGCATCATACGACTCGCACCCCATCATATGACCCTTATAGAGAAGTAGTACCTTAGACAGTAGACAACCCAACCATACTAATCAACATACAACTGATGACCCCTAAACTGTATCCCAACATATGACTAGTACCCCTAGTCGTATGATGTCCATAGAGTTCGAAACTCAAGAAATATTCTAAGGATCAAAACCCAGGGTGTTTCAGTATCCCCCATTAGGATCATTCGTCCACGAATACAGACAAGGTAGTACTAAAATGAACCACACCCAATCATAACCATTCCAAGCTTTAACTAAGTTAGGAATCAAAGATGCAAGGAAATCAACCTTTCCTTTAACCAAGTTAGAAAATAAAGATGTGATCAAGAACATATACCTTCCATACGAATATCCGGAGCAGAAAATAGATGCGTATCCTTGGACTTCATGTCCTATTTCACTTCCCAAGTAGCTTCTTCATCCTTGTGGTTCCGCCATAGAACCTTAACCGAAGCTACATCCTTGGTCCGTAACCGACAAACCTGCAGATCCAAGATCTCAACCGGGATCTTTTTATAAGATAGAGAATCTGAGATACCCAATCCTTTCAAAGAAATAATCAATAAAGGATCACCTATACACTTTCTCAATATAGAGACACGAAATACCTAATGAATAGAGCTCAAACTAGAAGGCAGCTCCAATTCATACACCATATTACCAACCCTCTGCAAAACTACATAAGGACCAACATACCGGGGACTAAGCTTTTCTTTTTTGCCAAATCGCATTACTCCCTTCATGGGAGATACCTTTAGGAACACCCTATCCCCAACCTCAAATACCAAGTCCCTACATGTTACATCTGCATAGGACTTTTGGCAACTTTGGGCAGCCTTAAGTCTATCTCAAATCACCTTTACTTTCTCCATAGCCTGATAAACCAAATTTGGGCCAAACATATCCGCCTTACCAAGGTCGAACCACCCGATAGGAGATCTACACCCCCTACTATACAATGCCTCAAAAAGGGTCATCCCAATACTAGAATGGTAACTATTTTTGTAAGCAAACTCTACCAAAGGTAGATGGTCAACCCAATTACCACCATAATCAATCACATGTACGAAGAATATCTTTTAATGTCTGAATAATCCTTTCTTTTTGCTCATCTGTCTGTGGGTGAAAAGTAGTACTCAGACTAACCTGAGTACCCAACTTCTTCTAAAATGACTGCCAAAAATGAGATGAAAACTGCATACCACGATCAGAGATAATCAAAATAGGTACCCCATGTAGCTTCACCACTCATGAATATACAACTTCGCATAATCCTCAGCCGAAAAGTTAGTCTTCACTAGCAAGAAGTGAGCCAACTTTGTCATCCTATCCACGATGACCCAAACCGAATCAAATTGGCTATGAGATCGAGGAAGACCAGTAAATAAATCTATATTGATCACTTCCCATTTCCATTCAAGTAATTCAATCTCCTGATACAAACCTCCCAGCCTCATTTGCTCAACTTTCACTTATTGACATACCATGCATTTGGCCACAAAATTAGCCACATCCTTCATCATACCACTCCACCAATACATCTCTTTGAGATCATGATACATTTTCGTCGAATTGGGATGAACAACATAGCTCAATTCAGCACCTCAGCCAATACTCTTTCTCGCAAACCATCGACATCAGGTACATATAATCTTCTTTGGTACCGCAAGGTACCATCACTATTGATCTCAAGTACCATTACCTTTTTCCCACCTACATCAACCTTGATTTTTATCAAGACAGGATCTAGCATTTTCTTCTCCTTGATCTCTGCACCAAGAGATGACCGAACCACTTCCTGTACCAAAACACCACCATTATCAGAGTCCAAAAGGCAAACTCCAAGATTATCCAAGCAGTGAATATCCTTCACCAACTCCCGCTTCTCCTTATCCACGTGAGCTAAACTCCCCATAGAAAATTTGCAAAGAGTATCAGCAACAACATTAACCTTACCTGGATGGTAGTGAAGATTTATGTGATAATCCTTGAGAAGCTCATCCATCTTATCTTCCTTAGATTAATCTCCTTCTGAGTGAACACATACGATAGACTCTTATGATCAGAAAAAATGTCCATGTGCACTCCATATAAATAGTTCCACCAGATTTTCAATGCAAACACCACGACTAATAGCTTCAAATCATGAGTAGGATAGTTTTTCTCATGCACCTTCAATAGCCTAGAAGCATAGACTATCACCATCCCATGATGTATCAAAACACAACCAAGACCCACCCTGAACGCATAACAATAAACCACAAACCCCTCATTACCTTCAGGCAATGTCAAAATTGGATCTAAAATTAGCTTATCCTTCAGCTTATCAAAACTATCCTCACAAGCATTCGGCCAAGAGAACTTTACCTTCTTCTGAGTTAACTTAGTCAATAGGGCAGTTATCATCAAAAAACTTTCCATAAACCTCTTGTAATACCCAGTTGAATCCAAGATGCTTAAAATGTCAGTTGGAGTCATGGGTTTAGGCCACTTCTTAACCACCACCACCTTTTGTAGATCCACCATGATTCCCTCACCAGAAATAATATGACCCAAAAAAATAACAGCGTTCAACCAGAATTCACATTTAGAGAATTTGGCATACAACTACTGCTCTTTCATGGTTTGCAACACCACACGGAGGTGATTGGTATGATCCACCTCACTCTTAGAATACACTAGAATGTCATCAATGAACACTGTGACAAAAAGATCTAGAAACTGATGAAATACCCTATTCATCAAAGCCATGAATGCCACTGGGGCATTGGTCAAATCAAATAACATAACCAAGAACTCAAAGTGCCCATATCGGGTTCGGAAAGTTGTCTTTGGGATATCCACCTCCTCAATCTTAAGCTAATGATACACAGATCGAAGATATATCTTAGAAAAGAAATTGGGACCCTGCAACTGATAAAACAAGTCATCTATCCTTGGAAGAGTATACTTGTTCTTAACTATCACCTTATTTAACTGTCTATAGTCAATACACATCCGAAGGGAACCATCCTTCTTACGCATGAATAAAACTGCTGCACCCCACAGAGACATACTAGAATGGATGAAACCCTTATCCAAGAGATCCTTAAGTTGCTCCTTGAGTTTCCTCAACTCAGCTAGAGTCATTCTATAAGAAGGAATAGATATTGGACGAATATTCAAAACCAAATCAATCCCAAGATCAATCTCCCTATTCGGAGGAACACCAGGAAGATCATCCGGAAAAGACCTCAGGAAACTCATTCACCACCGACACCGAATATAAAGAAAGGACCTTCCAAGTTAGAGTCTTTAACCCGGACTAGATTATAGAGACACTCTTTAGAGATTAACCTCCAAGATCTAATATATAATATAAACCTCTCCTTAGTATCTAGGGAACCACCCTCCTATTTAATAACTGGTTCACCTGGGAATTTAAAGACAACCTTACAGGTCTGACAATCTAAGGATACAAAGCACGAGTGTAACCAATCCATCCCCAGAATGACATCAAAATACACCATATCTAGCTCAAATAAATCCATCAAAGTCTCCTTACTACCGACATATACCACACACCTCTTATAGACCTTTTTAGCAACCACAGAGTCATCTATCAGGGTAGA
This sequence comes from Capsicum pubescens, assembly GCA_030864215.1. Classification (NCBI taxonomy): domain Eukaryota; kingdom Viridiplantae; phylum Streptophyta; class Magnoliopsida; order Solanales; family Solanaceae; genus Capsicum; species Capsicum pubescens. Next base: position 82,656,748 of record CM061540.1, read on the forward strand.
AACAAAAAAAGGATCCGAAATAACTTTGGGATCAAAACCAAAATACACAGCCATAAATGGGATCACATAAGAAAGACAAGACCCCATATCAAGTAAACAATAAACATTAACGTACCAGTCACGACATCAGACGATGCCTCAAACTCCTATCGGGTAGTGAGGGCATATAACCTATTCCGGCCTATGCCAGTACCAGAAGTAAAAAAAATGCATAAGCAGTACCCTTTGGTACATGAGAAGATGAAGAGACAGCTAGAACCTTGTTCGCTCCCGACACAACCTTACCAACCGAATAATTTCTAAGCATATGGCCTCGCTAACCATATTTAAAATACTTATCCCTCCTCTCATCGTAGAAACCCTAATGTAACCAACCACAAAACCTACAAGAAGGACAGGATGAGGCCGACTAAGCCCCATTAACCTGAGATTGGGCATCTTATGCCCTGAAGTAATTGCCACCCTGCTGACGCCTATCACCCGACTGCTTCGGTTAAGGAGCACTAGTTGTGGATAAAGAACCAGAACTCCCCCACTTTTTATTTGTCCACTTACCACCATCCCAACCACTTTTTTGTTGGCCATCCTTCTTAGAGAACCTGAACTTCTTAACCTGCCTTTCACCTATCTCAAACTTTCTTTCTCTTTTCCTCCTCCACCTATTGCGTATGAACAACCAATCTAGAAATATTCATGTCCTTGATCTGCAATGCAGTCTTGCTTTTAAATATCAAATCCCGAGACAGTCTTGAAGTGAACTTTCCCATCCTGGCCCTTGTATTTAGACAACTGGTGAAATTTCAAGGCATACTCTTTGATCGACATCTTCCCCTATTTCAGATTAACAAATTCCTCTGCCTTCACTTTCCTCAACTCCTGAGGAAAGAAGCAATCCAAAAAAGCATTAGAGAAAGTCTCCCATATAGAAGACTCATCAACCTCACCCTTTGCCTGATCCCATTCCTCGTACCATTGGTACGCCACATCCTTTAGCTGATAGGCAACAAAATTCACCCCTTACACATTCATAGCCTGCATGACCCTGTAGATCTTTTCCATCTCATCCAAAAAAACCTGAGGATTCTTCCCCACCTTAACACTAGTAAAAGGTGGAGGATTCAACTTTATAAACTGTCCAACCCTTATGGCCTCAAAAGATGCAATACCAAATGCACCACTCTCAACCTAAGAAACTACCAACTTAGTAATCATATAATCGACAAATGAAACTCCACATTCGTGACATTATCTTGAGGAGCCTGAGGAGGACTAGAAGGAACCGGTGAAACTTCAGAAATATCAGGGGTTGGACCTTTATACCAAGTATGGATCCCCTGAGTAGAATGTGTCCCATCAACATGTCTCATCAATATCATCCCCAATTAGGACAGAGGAGTTTCTGTGAAATTCAGATCGTCGAGGCATGATTTAAAAAGCGAACAAATAAAATTAAAAAAGATTCCAGGACTTAGACTCCAAGCTTGAAAATAGAACATAAAGAAGAGAAACATTTCCTAAATGCCTCGTAGCCTCTCTCTTATTAGTATGGCATGCTACACACCCTTAAAAAAGACTCTACTCGACATGACTTTATGGATGCCTAATTGACCATAAACCTAAAGCTCTGATACCAACTTGATACGACTCGAACCAGGGCCTTGTCGTAATGGGTATCCCAAGTCCAACCAGGACCTAGTACCATCCCTGTTACCTAACCCAACATCCAAATATGCATACCCTGAGTCAAATGCATTCCGAATGTATAACAATATAGAGTTTATTACAAATACATACTCTGGGATAGGTCCATAACTGTGACCAACCCAAACAAGTCCAACCGTCCATTATCCCACCAATATCTAAAACCATAAACTAATCCATACATCCCATACCAAATGAGTTTCATTATAAATATATATATATATATATTCCCAAAACATAAAAGAATGGAACAATCATAAATACAATCAAAAGGTATCAACCCCAATACCATTGCCAATACTAAGGCTGACACCACTGCCGACACCATTCATACCAACCCATAGTAGTTACACAAAGCCTCTAACCAAAAGTAAAACAATATCCAGTTGGGACATGACCTCAACCATAGCCAAAACCAATGTTTATGAAATAACGAAAGTGTGTAAAGACATCCATGACATGAAATGGAGCCTTTCGAAATATGGAAGCTCACCACTTCAATCCAACTGAGCTGATCCTGGATTTAATTATTGAGTAGAAGGAGTAGAATGGTTGATTCCTGCACCGCATGGAGATACAACCACCTGAAGACGGATTAGCAAGTGAACACTAGTAAGTACTCAAGATAAGGATAAAATAATGCCAACCCTTAAAACCAAGTAAACCAACTATATGTGTTCATAACCATACATACATATATATAACCATACTGGTAAAGGGAATCAGGTTTAGCATGCCATTAAAAGCATTAACTTGGGTATGAGTAGATTAACCATCTTAGAACCACCCATAGGCTATATGGGTCCAGTGTAACCCCCTAAATAGGCCCCGATGTGTGTAGCTGCATGAACTAGAGATACCATAGGAATAGGAGATTCCGACTACCCTTCACTCTCCATGATACATATGTACAAGTGTACTTAGGGGATTTTTGTGTACCCAGTAAGTATCATATATGGTCGTCATGACCAATTCTCATGTCGGCAAACATGAGTTTTCAGTGTTCGTCCATTGGACTCACACCTTCACAGTTAGCTATCACACCCTGCCATTATTTCCCAATTAAAACCATTACCACACAGCCAAACCACCACTTCATTTATTATTAACCAAGGCTATAAGTAGTGGTATCGTCATACCGACTACAACTTGCAAGCAATGTCCTTGTCCATCCTTTTAGAGATTAAGAAATTTCCATGTACCCATATATTACATTATTAAGTTAGCTTGGGGGAATCCCATGTACCCATAAGTAGTTCATTATTATGTTTGCTTGGGGGATTCCCTGGTACCCCACAAGACTTTTAATTAAACCAACCATAACCGCCAAGACTTTACTATTTAACCATTCCAAACCATTTAAACTATTTATATTGTTTAGGGTTCCATTACCAAGTTAGTCCATGCAATAGTTCAATGAAGGTTCAATAATTTAACCAAGAACATTCTCATAGGCATTTTATCAAACATGTTGGGAGCATAGTATTTCCTAAGCCAAAACCAAGTACCAATTAACCATTCACATACAACCAAATGTTCAAACCACCATAATAATATGAAAACCAAAAGTAAAAGACATGGGAAAACCATAACCAACCACTGTAACCAAAAACTCCAACATATATTTGAAAACCCAAAACCATACAACATTCATGCCATGAAAATAATTCATAAAAAATGCCTTTAGTTGGAACTAACAATGAGGGAGGAGTAACATGCCTTATATTAAGAACAATATGAGAAGAAATCACTCTTATAAGACTCAATTGACCACCTTGAAGAAAACCCTAGCTTTTGCTTAACCCAAGAGCCTTGAGAGAGTTTAGAGCCTTTGATTGATTGGAAATAGGTAAATGAAGCCCCAAAAAGTGTTTTAAGTCATGGGGTCCCAAGGAGTTATAAGGAAAATGTCCATAATACCCCTACTAAAACTGTATTAATTTCCCACAGGAGAGTACGACCACCACCACCCCAAATCTATACCCTAGGGTATGAGAGGTATCTATTACTCGTACCCCTGAGCAAAATCTCAACCCCCCACACTGACCAACCTATGACTCTAAAGTCCCACAGGTACCAAATCATACGATTGGTACCCATAAAATGTACCCTAAGTAGAATGGAATCACCTAGGTTAAGACATATGGCATCATATGGGTTGCATCATACGACTCACACCCCATCATACGAACCTTATAGAGAAGTCGTACCTTGGACAGTAGCCAACCTAACCATACTGATCAATATACGAGTGATGAACCCTAAATCGTATCCCAACATACGACTAGTACCCCTAGTCGTATGATGTCCAGAGAGTTTGAAATCAGGAAATTTTCTAAGAATCAAAACACAGGGTGTTTCATTCTTGCTCATGTAAGTATAGCCTTAATGTCCATGAATTTTGGTTCAAACCGAAAAAACCAAAATTTAATTTTGTTTTCGTTTTTTTTATTTTTCAGATCGGCTTCGATTTCTAGTTTTTAAAATTCAGTTAAACGATTTAGTTTTTATTTATAAAAAATGGTTAAACCGAAAAATCAAAATTATATAAATAATATATATATATATATATTGTTAATTTATTATATATATATATATACAAAGACATCTTCCTCCTGCTATACAATGTATTCCCTTACATTCACTGGCCTACTGGATGGTTCAACCTGCTAGCTTATGTGGAGAAGTGTCGACAAGGAACCAGAGTTACCATTATTTATTGGATTAAACCACCAGGTCCAATGGTTAAATTAAACTCGGATGGTAGTGCTTTAACTAACCTTGGAAGAATTAGTGCAGGCAAAGTTATTAGAGATCATAATGGTGATCTCATTTATGCTTATGCTGCTCCTTTGGGACATGGGTCCAATAATCAAGCTGAAGTGGAAGCTGTTGTATGGGGTCTTACTTAGTGTTTGAATAATGGTAGCAGGTAATACTGGAGGTAGATTCTGAATTACTGATCAGATGGATAAGGAACCAAATGGCCATTCCATGGCAACTACAACCTCTTGTGGAGTTTTTACTAAAGACCATTGCACAATTTCAGCTGTGTATTTGCAGACATGTATACATAGAAGCTAACTTTGTATCAGATGCATTGTTAAAAGTGATCCATCAGTTTAAGTAGCCACAACATTATTTTCATAACCGTCAATTACCATCAACTATAGCAGGTTATTATCATCTTGATAAAGTAAACATGCCAAGCTTCAGAAGAAGGATGGTGAACAAGCTTTATGATCCACCATAGTACAAGACAGTATTTGGGAAGAAACATAACCATGTTTGTAGTATAACACACTGGTTTATTGTCAATTATTTGTCTCATTCCTATATGTTGTTACATTCTGAGGTCAGTTTTATGCCCCTCTCTTGTATAGTTCTTTGTGGATAAATAAAGAAAAATTTACAAAAAAAAATAAAAAATATTCAGTATATAAATAATAAATTATTAAATATATTACAAATTATTAATAACCCTAAATCTTAAATCATATACACCGTATACGCCGTTTTCACTTTTAGAACTCACAATTCACTGTCGAACTCTAGACAATAGACCACCGGCGACAAGAGACGATAGACCACCAGGGACCTACCAACAATGACTCCTTTTCTTTACAATGACACCGGAGGCGGCGTCCATCGACTGTGGTCTTTGTGTTTGTTGAGCGATGACTGTGGTCTTTGTGTTTGTTGAGCGGCTTTTGGATACCACTATGGACATAGTCTTTGTGATTGTTGAGCGGCGACAGGCGACAATCAGACCACTTTTTGATATTTATTCCGGCAATTAGTCAAACATCAAAATATGTCTAATCCAGTATTTTTTTGATGATTTTTATTTAACTTGATAGTTTAAGGATAAAGATTGAGAACTAATAAATAAATTATTTTATTTTCACAGATTGGAAGTAGGGTAAGTGAAGATGGAGCGCCAAAGGAAAATATTTCAGTCTCATCTCTAAATGAAGTTGAAATTGCGGTTGAAGCTGAACCATAAAAAAAGGTCATGGAATCGAGGGCAAGATGTTGGCAATAGTTTGACAAGATTGTTGATAAAAAAACTGGAGCTAATAAATCAAAATATAAGTATTGTGGAAAACTTTATATTGTTGCTTCAAGTGCTAGTAGTACTTCATTGATAAATAATCACATGCTAAAATTATGTCCTTACCGCCCTAATGTTGGTGTGAAAGAGAGTCAAGCAAAATTAGCTTTTCTACTATCTTCTGCGGATGAAAAGAAAGGGTGTTGGGTACTTGGATATTTGATCAAGGGCGAAGTAGGAAAGCTTTAGCTCAAATGATAGTTGTTGATGAGTTGTCGTTTAATTTTGTTAAAAAAAAGGTTTAAAAATTTCATGAGAGTCACTTCCCCACACTTTCATATTTCTTCTCGTAGAACCTTGACAAGAGATTGTTATTAGTTCTACAATAAAGAGAAATAAGTTTTGAAAAAGGTTTTCAAATAAGTACGTCCAAAAGTTTGTCTTATGACAAATACTTAGACGTCTATATAAAAGATTAACAACATGTATCTAACCGTTCACGTTTTAGATATAAATTGGAAATTGCATAAAAGAGTGATAAATTTCTGTCCAATTTCTAGTCATAAAGGTGTTGATATGGCTACTTCCATTACTAATTATTTGCTTGAATGGGGTTTGGATACTGTTATTAGTATTACAGTTGATAATGCTAGTTTCAATGATGTTACAGTGATAGAAATGTCTAAATAATTAAGTAATAGGGTAACGTAACTAACATAATGGAGGGTCAACATCTTTATGTGAGGTTTATGACACATATTCCTAATCTGATTGTGCAAGATGGACTTAAGGAAATTGATAAGTTTGTCAAGCGAGTGAGACAAGCTGTGAATTATGTTAAACAATCTGCCGCAAGAGTTAAAAAGTTCAAAGAATATTGTGAATCTCAATTGATAACTTGTAAGAAATCTTTATGTTAAGATGTTTCTACTCGATGGAACTCTACATACTTGATGCTTGAAACAGCACAACATTTTGAGCTTGCATTTAAAAGATATTGTTTCTAAGATAATAGTTTCTTGGATTATCTCTGTAACTCTTCTTGTGAAGATAGAACTAATGCAGGTGCTTTTACAAGTGAGGACTTAGAAAGTGTGAGGACAATGGTAAAATTTTTGAATTTTTTTTATGATCTTACTTTGAAAGTTTCTGGTTTAGAATATGTTACTAACAGTATGTACTTTGTAGAAATTGCTGAGCTTGATATGATTTTGAAAGAGGTGATAGAAAATGAAGATTCTAATTTGAAAAAAATGGCAAAAGACATAAGGGAAAAGTTTAAAAAGTATTGGAGTGATCCAGAGAAAATGAACAAAATGATCTTTATTTCATCTGTGTTGGATCCCCGCAACAAACTTGAATATGCTTCTTTTGCAATTGTGGACATGTTTGGAAAAGAAATTAGGGACAAGTTGTCCGATTCAGTGGAAGCATATACGAAAGCCTTTTTTGAGCATTATGTTAAGAATAACAAAACTCTTCATCTTCGTCCACTTATTCTTATTCTGGAAACTCTTCATCTGTAAGTGGTTATGGAAACTTCAAAGAAGAGAAATAATAAGAACAAATCAACAATTTGAGAAGCATAAAGAAATTAGTGGAGGTTCAAGCAGTAAATCTGAGTTGAAAAAATATCTTGTTGAAGAGATTGAGCCAAATTCGGAAAAATTTGATATATTAGGTTTGTGAAAAGTTAATAAGCTGAGATTTCCCATTCTCGCTAAGATGGCTCGTGATGTGTTAGCCATTTCCATTTTCAGTGTCGCATCTGAATGCGCATTTAGCGTGGAAGGTCATGTTATTGATTCCTTTAGGAGTTTATTAACTCCTAAACTTGTGAAATATCTTATTTGGCTTCAAGATTGGATTAGACGTGAACCTATTCCAATTAATATCGAGGAAGATTTAGAGTATATTGAGCAACTTGAAGTTGGTAAGAATTTTATGATTTTGTATTCATTATATTAAAAATAATTTCTTATTTATATTGCATATTAACTAACAAGTGTCTTATATTTTTTTCAAAAATGTCTTGTAGTAAAACTGAGTCTAATATTGTTGATGTGTAGTTGTCAATAAGTAAATGTGAATTGTAGATAAGTGTAGTTTTGGGTTCTTCTTCTCCCACTTCCACTATTTTCTTGATTTGAAACTTTTCTACGTATGAAAAGTTTTGTTTTTCACTGGACATGATGGTTACACTTGTGCAAGTAATCACATTTTTGAATGTGTAAGAACACATGTAATTAAGACATTAAAATATAGTATTAGAATTTAGAATCATCTTTCGTTCTTGCTAAACTTGGTTCGCTGACAAAGCTGAAAATTTTGTATCTCAAGAATAACACTCTCACTGTCTCACATAGCAATCTCATAGGAACTTTTCCAAATTATATTGAAAATTTGACTTGAATTTGTCTTTTCTTAGCCTAATGCATTTGAAATTCTAAATTCTTTTGTTTAAATTATATTAGAACCTAATGTATTTTGTCTCTTCTGAGCAGTTTTTTTTCTCTAAAATATGTTGTTGCTTACTATGTCGTCTTCACAGTGCTTCGAGTAGATCAACTGACCAGGAAATAACTTAGATTATAGTTCTTTTTTACCAAAATTCAAATGCATCATGAAGCTACAGTTTCTATGGTAATTTGCAAACTTGTGAATGGTGGTATATACTTCTACTTTGTATAGTTTCCCTGTTATATTATTTTCATGTGTACTTCCAACAGATTTTTGTTCTTCTATTTTAGTTTGATTTACCTTAATCATTCTTGAGTTTGAGATTCTTAGTTGTTGGCAAAGATGTTTTCTCCCGTTGAACTCAGCAAACTGTTCTGAACTCTACAAACTCATGAAAACAAATTCATGTTGGAATTTGGATAGGTTATGTGAGATGGCTTATGGGGTCTCTAGAAACGGATAGGTAATAGCAGCAGATATAGAATGACGTTATTGTAAATAAATAGAATGTATTTTGCATCCACCATACATAGTCTTATAAATTTTTGAAGCACCCATCTTTCTGTCTGACAGAAAGTTGAGTCATACTGCCTTATCACTGTTCAACCAAGCATTTTCATGTATAATATATTTATACAGAAATTTGATAATCTCAGGTACTTGAAAGGAACGATCTGCATTGTTCATTGTTCGTTTGGCCAGGATTTTTGTTGGATGGGGTCAATGATCTTTTGACTTGAATTTTGTCTCTTCTTACGCTAATGCATTTGAAACCTAATGAATTTGAAATTCAAAATTCTTTTGCTTAAATTATATTAGAACCTAATGTATTTTGTCTTTTCTGCACAGTTTTTTTGCTCTAAGATATGTTGTTGCCTGCTGAGGCCGTCTGCACAGTACTTCGAGTAGACCAGTTGTTTTATGAATTGGTGGTGGTGATTATTTTATTATTTTATGGACTGTTTTAGTGACTCAAATATTTTATGAACTATTTTGGTGACTTTGGACTGTTTTATGGATTATTTATGTAGAAAGTTTGTGGTAATTATTTTATGGTCTATTTTTTATGAGTTTTGTGTTGTTTTGTGGACTGTTTATGCAAACTTATATATAATAAAGCTGCATATTATGTTAAACTTATGATTATTTCATTTCATTTCAACCATGTTGAGTTATTTATAGTTATTAATATTTGGGAATGAAAAATAGGTTTGAAAAAAAATATTTTCTAAAAAAATCATCAATTTTAAATGCTCAGTTATGAGAAAGAGAGGCTCACTACTTTAATATTTCAAATCAAAATAAAAATTTAAAATAACCGAACCCAATTTTCAGAAACCAAATCAAACCGAATTTATTTTGGTTTGGTTACGGTTGTCATTTTTGCCAATCCAAAAACCGATAAACCGAATTGATATTAAACCATCAAACTGAACAAACCGACTGTCCAACCCTATGTATGTTTCTTTATACTTGTTTTACTGCTTTACCGCTTTGATGATGCCAAAAGGAGAAAGTGAAGTGTAGTGTTGTGTGGTGATTGATAAGGTGCAATGGTGTGCTTCCTATGTGGGGAACAGGCTGAGATATTGGCTCTGACACTCAGGGGAAAGGGATCACATATACATGGGGAGTGAATGTAGAATGGTATCAGTGACAGGGAGAATAGGTTGAGATCCTTAATGATTAATGATTGCAGATATGTGGCATTGTGAATCTTGAAGACGTGTATGGGATTGACATCAGCAAAAGGGGGGAAATTATTATGTCCTTAGTTTTGATGAGTGAAAAATTGTATGTTGGTACCTGGTTCCTAAAGAATGTATGATGACAAAGCTGCAACTACTTAGGGACCTGGTTGGCAGGCTACACGTCACTATTATGCATAGTTGGACAAACGTACAAGGTTGGTAGGAAAAGTTGTTGCACTTTTTTGGCCCAACCAATGAAGTTCATCCTAGGTTTTCTTGTCTCATATATATTGCTCATCTTCCAAAACAAGAAATTATTTCATACACTCACAACAAATATCTCTTTGAAGCGCTTGAATCAAAGCCTCATTCGCAACAGGAAACTAATTGCTCACAAAGTTGTATTTCACGTTCTTGTTATAATTGAGTCTTTGTGTTGTGGTTACAAATGTTGCCTACTGTCATTCTTGTTATTAGTAGGTGTTGTTGTTCTAGTTCTCAAACTCATTGTTGTCATCTAGAGTTAGGTGATATTAAAGCTAGAATTAGCTTGTTATCTCAGTTAGAGTTAGTTGGAGTGTTGGTGCAGCAAAGGTATTGCACGTTTCTTTGTAATAGAGTTATTACTAAGAGAAGAAGGAATAGGAGTTTAATTCTTGATGTCATGTAGTTTGTATTCAAGTTTGCTTGAATATTAGTATAGCTTTAAAAATCCTGGAGGCAAGTCATGGTTTTTCTCCCTTTAGCAAGGAGTTTTCATGCAAAATTGTTGTGTCTCTCATTTACTCTCTTCATGTACTTTACTATTAAGTTTCTTTCTATTTAAGTCGGTTCGAGACCAGGTCCCAAAGTTGGAGGGCAACTCGTTTAACTTTTTAGTGCATTTACCCATTTTTCACTTGCAGCTTCCACTTCAATGGGGTTTATCCTCACTACTTTCCGTCCAAATTTAAGCACATAAACATGATAGGTAAGATCTATACTGTTTTGAATTTATCGATTACTTCGAACCACATCTATAGAAGTTGGTGGAGTAGCTTGGGATCCTACTATATTCGGCAGTATAGCTTGAGATCCCACAGGGTATGTGAGCTTCCTCACCGCATTTGCGCCCTCCGGCTCATGTTCTACTTGGTCCCCTCCTGTTTTCCCTTCCCTGGCAAGGGACAAAGGTATCATCATAGCAATCTTCTCCGCACCATAGGTGGTCTTATCATCGCCCATCATTGTCTAACCATCACATCCAAGCGCAAGTTAACGATTGTTATTTAATGATGTCAATGGAGTATTTCAGATGTTCTTTCAATCTAGAAGGGGGAGAAAAAATAGCGGGAATGGACAAAGAGAGGGAAACATACTTTTACACAAAAAATATATTTCTATTTTATGAATTATTACTTTGGACCAATTCGCAATTCTCAGAACTTAGGGATTGGTTCATAATGTCATAGAAAGAGTCTTAGATTAATTATTGACTTAGGGCTCATTTGTTTGTACTTACTGGAGGTTTGAATCTGAATAGTTCAAACTTCAGACTATTAAGTGCATTTATTTTTTATTAAGATTTTAGCTCTTAATAGGTCTGAATAGGTCTTAATCATTCAAATCTAGAATCAAGTCTTAATCATTCAAATCTAGAATAAAGTCTTAATAGGTCTGAAGAGGTATTCTAGTGTTGGATAATATTCACCGTCACTTTATTCATAATCATCAGTCACCACCTCTGCCACTGCCATCATTGTCAACCATCAACAATAAATATCGCTGTCAACCACTATTATCAACCGCTACCACACCTACTACCTCTATTATTCTAATTTTATTTACCGCCACCACCGCTACAGCACCACCATCATCAACCACTACTGGTCAATCTCTACTTTCGACTAACTCATCTATCACAACTAGCACCACCGCTAACTGCGACCACTAATACATCACAACCTCTACACATTCTTCAGCGGCCACCACCATTGTCACTAGTAACACCATCTCTACTATCACTTCAATCACTATCATAGCTATAATTTATCTCTATTAACAACCATCACCACCATCACAACTAACAACATCTCCAACTAGCACGAACACATCGTCAACTATCATGCATTCATTTTTCAGCCATCATAATCAACACCTCCAACTACTAACATCAAGCAACGTCACTTCACAACCACCACCACCACTATCAACTGCCACCATCAAAACATCACTATAATACCAACTATCACCACTAATATTACTAATCACCAAAATCAATCATTGTCACCACAACCATCATTATAAACCATCTCCATTATCACTAACAAACATAAATATTTTTTTTTCAATCAAATAATATAATTTTATTGTATTAAATTACATATTTTTCTGATATACTAGTTTAGGTGTACGCGTCTTGTGCGTGTACCTCACTTTAATGAGTTCAAGCATTACATTAAATAGGATACTTATTTAAATAATAAAGATGAATATAATAATTAAATTTAATATCTTTTGAGTATGTAAAGATGGAGAATTTATTTATTAAACCTAATCTTTACCAAAAATATTTTTAAAAATAGATCGACATTCATCTACCATCTGTAAATTGCAAATATTTTTAAAAATAGATCGACATTCATCTACCATCTGTAAATTGCAACAAAATAATACAATGATAGAGACATCAAAATAATACAATTAAATCTAATCTTTACACAAACAAAAAAAAATCAAAGTCGTCTGACACTCATCTACCACTTGTAAACAATAACAAAATAATACGATAATAGAGATAGCAAAATAATACAACTAAACCTAACTTTTACATAAAAAAAAATTCTCACAGCCGACCAACATTTATCTATCACCTGTAAACTACAACAAAATAATACGATAAAAGTGATATCAAAATAATACAATTAAACTTAAATTTTGCACGCAAAAATTTCTCAAAGTCGACCGAGATTCATCTACGAAATGTAAACTATCATAAAATAACAAACTAAAAAGAGATATTATGATAATACAATTAAACCTAATCTTTACCTAAAAAAAATTCAAAGTCAACCCACATTCATCTAGCATCTGTAAATTAAAATAAAACAATAAGATAATAAAGATATCAAAATAATACAATTAGACCTAACTACACAAGAAATTCATCAAAACCAACCGACATTCATCTACGACCTGTAAACTATAAAAAAAATATAATAGTGATCACAAAATTTCGATTTTAATCTAACTAATTCTTGTCTGAGCGAAATTTTGACCCTAAAGAATGATTAGGGGTGTACATAGGTTGGGTTGGTTCATTTTTTTTTTTTAAAATATAACCAAATCAATAATGTCGGTTTTCTAAATCTATCAACCAAATCAAACCAATATACAATCGGTATTTTTATTTTGGTTTTAGTCGAATTTTTTTGATTTTCTCGGTTTTTTTACAATTATAATGTGATTGAAGAAACAAATTAAATGTTTTCACTAAAAAGATTAAAACAAACAAAAAAAAACAATGGTCATAGTGTGGTTCCAATAAAAATTAAGTTGGAAAATTACTAAGACGTCTAAACTACTATCTCTCAAAGTAATATTATGTGGATACCTAAGTAGTTCAATTTCTAAGTCACTAGTCACAGTAGCTTGTCTGAAAGTTTCCTTCACATAAAATGTGAGCATACAAAAGAATGAAGAATTGGAGACAACTTACTAAAAACTTAACTCCATAAAGTAATTAATTATAACATAATTCCATAAAAAAAAAAAAAACCTAAATCACAACTTGACGAATGAGAAAAGTAAGATGAGAAAATAATGAGAACTCTCTGAAAACTTGGAAAGTAAAATGTAAAAAGTGAAGCAATTAAAGAGTTTTAGGTTTTTATATTAACTAACTAAATCCCACGTGTCTCGCACGTGTAACATTTCAAAAACAACAACAACAAACCCAGTGTATTCCCACACAGTGGGGTCTGGAGAGGGTAAGATGTACGCAGTTCATACTACTACCTCCGGAGAAGTAGCAAGGTTGTTTCCAATAGACCCCCAGCTCAAGACAATGAGTAATAAACAAATTCATAATAAAAACATGAAACGAGATGGAACAACAGAAATAAGACACCCATAAAGTAATACCCTACGCTAACGAACCAAAGGGACCCCCCACCCCGACGCTCCCCTAATTACTAACTACGACCCTCCCGCATGCACTAACCTTATATCCTAATTCTCATCCTCCAAACCTTCCTATCTAGGGTCATGTCCTCAGTAAGATGTAATTGCTCCATGTCACGTCTAATCATCTCTCTCCAATATTTCTTCGGTCTACCCCTACCCCACCTGAAACCATCCAAAGCTAACCTCTCACATCTATGAACTGGGACATCCGTGCCCCTCCTCATCACATGCCCGAACCATCTCAACCGAACTACCCGCATCTTGTCCTCCACCGAAGCCACACCAACCTTCTCTCGGACAGTCTCATTCCTAACCCTATCACCCCTAGTAAGCTCACACGTCCAATGTAATATCCGCATTTTCGCCACCTTCAGTTTTTGAATATGGGAGTTCTTGACTGGCCAACACTCCGTTTCATACAGCATGGTCGGACGGACTGTCACTCTGTAGAATTTGCCTTTAAGTTTGGGCGGAACCTTCTTATCACACAACACTCCCGAGGCCGCACGTGTAACATTTGATTATTTAAAATTAGATGATTTTATCTATTGCAAAAAAATTTAATGAAGAGAAAAAATTTAAATCACTTCTCAAAAATCCTTCACACTTTAATAAAATAGCGCAAACATAACATATATTTTATTAAAATATTTAATAAATTTTCAATTCTTAAATATTGAAGAAATAATTTTGTTTAAAGCAGACGTTTTTAACGAAGGACAAAAAGTTCAAATATTTCTGAACACCGAATCAAATAAAAACGAAGTTGAAAGAAAACGAACCAAACTGAAGTAGTTTGATTCGGTGTTCGATGTCTACTTTTTAAAATTGTAAATCAAAGAATTGAATTGAAATTTGATAAAATCGAATCAAAGAGTAGAACGTACACTTCTGATCAACGCCTTAACAACATAAATCGTACTGATATGAATAAGAAATAATTCTTTTTTTTAAAAAAACATACCTTTAAATTCTCTCATAATCGGCACGAAGTCTCAACCACACACTCACATAATTTTTCTTTACCTGCACATCATGCGAAAGCTAACAATTGAAATTATAATAAATCATACGATAAAAAAATGTTAATAAAAGATGCATAATATTTAATATTGTTGACCTACAAATTAAAAACTAATATTAAAGAACGTAAAACTAATCTTCTCTTGAACATACTCTTTAACAATTAAATTGTGAATGTTATTCTATAATTTATTGGAAAAAAGGAATGCTCAATATATAGATGTACAAGTTTTTTCCTTTTAAGAAAGAGTTGATGAAACATGGAAGAAATCTAATCTAATTTGAGAAACTTTTTTCATAAGAAACTAATTATTATAGAAAATCAAAACAAACGAAACTTAAAAGAAAAGAAAATTAAGGACTCCTAATTAAATCAAAAATCATACTTAAAAGAAAGAAATTAGGTTGTATGCTAACGACAATCTGGCACTGCTTATTTTTTTTCTTTTTGAGGCGGGACGTGTTTTTTTAGTAAAAATAGTTAAATAATAATTTGATAAAATAATAAAAAGACATTTTGTATTACGTATTTAAAACTTTTTAAAATTTAATACTTATTAAAATTTTCTTATTCTAAGGCTTTTATATTTGTTTCTAGATTTTTCAAATCTTATTAAAATCAAATTTAGTTGTTTTATAATTCTTAAACTAATGAAAAAAATATTAGTTGTCATTAATTCTAACGACTTCTAATAAGAAAAGGTTTTACCATAAATATATATTAATTAATTATTAACTTTTAAAAATTAGAAAAAAATAGTGAAAAGACGATTTTGTCTAAATCGAAAACTTTTAATGAAGGGCAAAAAGTCCAAACAACATTTCTAAGGCCCTTCACACTTTAATATATTATAGATTATAGATAGATTATAGATATAGATTATAGATTATAGATTATAGATATAGATATAGATATAGATATAGATATAGATATAGATATAGATATAGATATAGATATAGATATAGATATAGATATAGATATAGATATAGATATAGATATAGATATAGATATAGATATAGATATAGATATTGGGCTTTGTATTAATTTGTATTAATGGAAAAATACTATAATTAAAGGCCCAAGAATATATATCTATTTTCTGAATATAAAAAAATAATAAAAGTAATTAGAAAGTAGATTATAAGTAAATTTTTTTTACGTATAAAAAATTAAAATTATATATGTATTACGTCAATTCGGTTTGGGCTCGGTTTGATTTTATTTTTTCTAATACCAAATCAAATCAAGAATGATCGGGTTTTTTTTACCAACACCAAACCAATCAAACCAAACCATAAGTCGGTTTTTTTCCTCGGTTTGGTTTGATTCATCAGTTCGATTTGACTTAACAGTTCGATTTGTACACCCCTAAGAATGATTATGAATGAAAACAAAGAAGATTTATATATACACACATGTTGAATTCTATTATGCTGACAAAAATAGTGAAGAAATTGAGGGTTAGAAAATCAAGTATCCACCAATCTCGACATGCAATCGAATCAAGTTAGATGAGCATCAATCATATTCTCTCAATAGGCAAACCAGTTTGTTCTCTAGTTTAGCGTACATATAAATATTTATAGAAATATTTTCTTAATAGAGTCCTATTTTAGGAATATTTTTCTAATTGAATAGTAGAAGGGAAAATATTAACTAATTCTCCTAGTACATATTTTAGGAGTCCCATGTATTTTAGGAAGTCTAGTAGAAAAGAAAATATTAATTAATTCTCCTACCGTATATTTTAGGAGTTTCATATATTTTAGAAAGTCTAGTTAATATAATAAAAAATAATTAAATAATAAATTAAAAAAAAAATAGTGAAAAGACAGTTTTTTCTAAAGAAGAGTTTTTTAATGAAGGGTAAAAAGTTCAAATCACTTTTCTAAGGGTCTTCACATTTTTAATATACTAGACAAGTGCACGTGCTTTGCACGTGTGCATCACGTTAAGTAGTAATAAATGTATATAGAAAGATCAAATTATTGTGCGTATGTTATATTATTAAGTATATAACTTTAAAAAAATAACATAATTTTTTTAAAGATAAAAAGTGTACTTAAAGATAACTTTAATTATACATACTTTGAAAATATTCAAACTTTCAATTTTAATAAGAAAAGAATTAATAATAAACTTAGTTAATTTTAAAATATTAAATATTAGAGCAAAAAGCAACTGACATTTCACTTTAAAACCCCTCTATCACTTACCCTTTTGAACAGTTTTTTTTTTCTGTTTAATGGAGGAAATAATGTTCTTTATATGTATAGTAACGTACCCTTTGATTTCTCTTGCGCCAAACATATACAACACACTACAACAGCCATCCTCATTATAAACACTTCACCCCCTGAAAATTTTCCATTCAACGCACACACTCCTCATAAGATTAACTTTGGCATCAAAATATATTATGTTAAATATCTTAGATATCTAATTTCGATTTAAATATTTTGGACATACTAAAAGAGATACGGTACTTTTAGCTATTCCACTAAGCCTAAATCATCTACTAACTTTCTACCCTAATTCATGACTTTCGTATTTTGTCTAATTACCACAACTCATCTTATTATTTCCTATAGATTGGTCTGATTCAATTATCAATTTGAAGTCCGCTTGTTATATTCTTTTGGTCTTTCTCTTTTTGTGATTCAATCACCTTGAACATAGTACCCTGTATAACTCTATTGATATAAAGACACCTTGGCAATCAAGATTATTGTGCAAAGAGTATGCAAAAGCTTCTCTCAAATACCACATATCTAAACAAATAATTTTTATATTCAGTTGGGTTAAAAATTCGTAACAAAATTATGTAATGGATATTATCGTCTTCCAAATTTAAGAAAATTATTGTTTCAAGGTAAAAAAAGACTTGAAATAATTAAGAGATGTAAATTTTTCAAGCAAATCGTGAAATAAAAAATATACAAAAATTAGAAACACAATGAAAAATTAAGAATGATATCCACCAAATAAAAAAATTGTATAATATACCAACAGATAATACATAACTTAGAAAATCATACAAATTGCAGTATCATCAAAGAATAATTGATCAAAAAGAAAATTCAAGAATACGTAATCAAATTTAAAAAATTATAAGGTTTAATATTAAGCTGATGAAGAACCAAACCAATTTAAAGTCATCCGATTAAGAATCAAATCAATTTAAAATTAGATAAAGAATTACAATTGATGATAACTTGATAAGCAATAGAGTTGCGGGAGTTGAGAAAAACTCAGTTTACGTTTATTGTTATTCTTATATAGTTGTAATTTTCTAACTAATACGAATTCTATATGGAATATTTCACTTGAAAGGAAAATTAAATTAATTAATAATTTGAGAAAATAATAAAATTGTCTAAATTAATTGGTTTAAATATAGTAAATTTTATTTGGTTTATATTCAAGTTGATTCCTTAGTTGGATAATTAGTTCAAATCAATTTATTCTTTTCCTATTCGGTTTTGAAAAAAAAAAAAACTAATTAGATCCAATTAGTACTATTGTTACGTTTTTTTTAGAAAAAGAAAAGGGATTGTGAGTGTATTCAAGGAAGAAAAACTTTTATTTTTAAGGAATGTAATTATTTAAAGTTGTGTAACTTTCCATTTATTTAGGAGTTTTATTTCCCATATATTTAGAGACCAAATTTTTTCATAGATTTATCTTAATCAATATTTAATATTACAATAATTTGAGTAAAATAGTAAAAAGACGATTTTGTCTATTGCAGAATTTTTTAATGAAGGACAAAAAGTTCAAATCACTTTTTTAAGGGTCTTCACACATTTAATATATACTAGTTAAACCGCACATGCTTTGCACGTGTAGCTTTTGATTATTTAAAATTAGATAATTTTGTCTATTGTAAAGATTTTTAATGAAGTCCAAAAAGTTTAAATCAATTTTCAAAGATCTTTCACACTTTAATATAATAATGTAAATATAATTATATACATATATGGATCGTCACTTTTGCGTCTGTCAACACATCGATTCGAACCATATTTGTAGTACAATTATTTTTTTTATTTTTGTATATGTAATATTTTTTCTTATTTTTAAAGTTAAATCTTTAAAGAATCTTGATTATTTACTTAAAACTTTTAAAAATTTGGTACTTTTTATATTTTTCTTATTCTAATGCTTTCATATTTTATTTCCAATTTTTTCAAAAAGTTGATTTAGAATTTTTAAACTAATGAAAAAGACATTAGTTGTCATTAATTGTGATGACTTCTAATAAAGAAATGTTTTATTGTAAAAATTTATTTAATTTTCAACTCTTAAACATTAAAAAAATAGTAAAAGGATGATTTTGTCTAAATTAGAGACTTTTAATAAAGAACAAAAAGTTCAATCAATATTTTTAAGACCCTTCACACTTTTAATATAGATATAGATATAGATATAGATATAGATATAGATATAGATATAGATATAGATATAGATATAGATATAGATATATAGTACTAATTTTTTTTTTACAAAAAAAAAGTACAAATTTTTAAGGTAAAAAGTGTACCTAAAAAGTGGCATATATCACCCTTTATTCAAGACTTTTATTCTTTCATGCCCTATTTTACCCAAATAGAATAAGTTGGACTTAATGTCATATTGATGATTAAAAAATATTTCAAATCAAAATAATGTATTCTAAAATATCAGAATTTATACCTACGCAGTGTATTGATGTTATGTATATGTTGAGTTGTCTATAAAGAATATACTATTGCTTATTACTCTACAACTTTAAGAACAAATTTAAGGTAGCTCAAATCATAAGCAAATTTATCTTTGTATTGACTGTTTTAAAAGCCTAAACAAATATATCATAGATATAGATATAGATATAGATCGCAGATATAGAGAATTTTTATTAAAAAATAATATATTTAACTCATTTAAATTTAATTTAGTACTTCTATTAATTGTTTATAATCCAAATATCCATTAATTCAAGTTGAACACAAGATTAAATTTTCAAGTCAACATTAAAATACACAAAATTAATAAAAATCACAGAAGTACTACACTAAAATGCTAATCGAGATGTCGATATGAAAGAACCATTGCAGCATTTCTGTTTTCTACTTCCCAACTTCATCCATTACAATTCTCAATGTCGTCAAGATCCGTAGGTCCGAAAGCACTTCAAGAAAATAAGGTCATTTTACTTTTACTTGACACTTGAAAATGTCTTGAAAACACCGAATCAAATAGAAACAAAGTTAAACGAACCAAACAGAAATAGTTCAACTCGGTGTTCGGTGGCTACTTTTTTTAAAATCGTAAATCAAAAGAATTAAATCAAAATTTGATAAAATCAAATCAAAGAACAGAATGTGCACTCTTAATCAACACCTTAACAACATAAATCGTACTAATATGAATGAGAAATAAAATTTAGAAATAACATGCCTTCAAGTCATCTCGTAATCGACACGAAGTCTGAATCATGCACTCACATAATTTTTCTTTACCTGCACATCATGAGAAAGACAACAATTGAAATTATAATAAATCATTCGATAAAGAAAATGACAATAAAAGATGCATAATATTTAATATAATTGACCTACAAATTAAGAACTAATATTAAAAAACACAAACGCACTCACATAATTTTTCTTTACCTGCACATCATGCGAAAGCTAACAATTGAAATTATAATAAATCATTCGATAATAAAAGATGCATAATATTTAATATGATTGACCTACAAATTAAGAACTAATATTAAAAAACACAAAATTTAATCTTCTCTTGAACATACTCTTTAACAATTAAATTGTGAATTTATTCTATTATTTGTTGGGAAAAAAAGAATGCTCAATATATAGAAGTCCAAAAATTTTTCTTTTAAAATAAAGTTGATCAAACATGAAAGAAATCTAGTCTAATTAGGAAAAATTTTCCATAAATAACTAATTATCGTAGAAAATCAAGACTAAAGAAACTTAAAAGAACTCTTAATTAAATCAAAATCCTACTTGTTTTCTTTTTCCTATTTTGGTCGTACAATACAACAACCTAGCACTATTCTTAGTTTTCTTTTTCCTTTTTGTGGTGAGACGTGTTTTCTTATTAAAAATAAATATGTATTTCTGAATTTTGTAAATCTTCTTAAAATCAAATTTAGTTGATTTGAAATGCTTAAGCTAATGAAAACTATTAATTATTATTAATTCTAATAAAGAAAATTTTTATCATAAATATATTTAATTATTTTCAACTCTTAAATATTAGAAAAAGAATGCTCAATATATAAAAATCCAAAAATTTTCATTTTTAAAAAAAAGGTTGATCAAACATGGAAAAAAATAAGTCTAATTAGAGAAACTTCTTCCATAAAAAAACTAACTATTATAGAAAATCAAGACTAAAGAAATTAAAAGAAAAGAACATTAAGAACTTAATTAAATCAAAACCTTACTTGTTTTTCTTTTTCCTATTTTGGTCGTACAATACTACAACCTAGCAATATTCTTGGTTTTCTTTTTTCCTTTTGGAGGTGGGACGTGTTTTCTTATTAAAAATATATATATTTATTTCTGAATTTTTTAAATCTTCTTAAAGTCAAATTTAGTTGATTTGAAATTCTTAAGCAAATGAAAAAAATATTAGGTGTCATTAATTCTAAAGACTTTTAATAAGGAAAGGTTTTACCATAAATATATTTAAATATTTTCAACTCTTAATTATTAGGAAAAAATAGCGAAAAGACAATTTTGTCTAAAACAAACTTTTAATGAAGGGCAAAAAGTTCAAACAATATTTCTAAGGCCCTTCACACTTTTAATATATTATAGATTATAGATATAGACATATACATATATAAATTATAGATAATTAGTTTTTTATTTGAATTATATTTTTTAATTTATTATATATACATAAATTTTTTTTGCACATTCACATGTCGAAAAACAAACAGTCTTAATCATTCAGTTTTTAAGATTTAGAGACAACATTTTAATCATTCAGACATGCATTCAGATTCAAACGTCTGAATCTTAAAAACACAAATGCAGCCTTACCCTAAAAAGGGTCTATATATCAAAGAAATAAAATTTGGGGTCTAAATCCTCAATTGCCTCTTGATCAAAAGCGGCCTTTTAATTTGAGCCCAGCATAACTTACTTGTATGTAGGACTTACTGCTCCAAACTACCAACACAAATAAGTATAAGAAACCAGGTTTTAGGAATGCATACTGTAAATATTACAGAACCTGCTTAAGGGATTTGAAATACATGAATATCACCAGTCACCACTAAATTGTAATAGCATCGACCTGGAATATTGACACCTTACGAGGACCTGACCTGAAATCATTTGACAATATTTTACGGCAAAGAATAGTACTAGTATTTTCACGAAAACAAAGTGACCTCAGGCTACAATAATGTCCAGTGAGAATATTAAACGTGATTCACAGAACACCATGAAAGATATGGAAACCACACCTTATACGTAATTCAAATCAACAACAACAACCCAGTATATTCCCACACAGTGAGGTCTGGGGAGGGTGAAATGTACGCAGCCCATACCGCTACCTCCGAAGAAGTAGAGAGGTTGTTTCCGATAGACCCCGGCTCAAGAGAGAGAATAGTATAGCAAGGTCGTAATGCAACTCGAAACAGGATGTATAACACAACAGAAATAAGCGATAAAATAATAACAGTAAATATCAAGGAAAATATACGTAATTCAAATCAAGGAGCTTTAAATGAATTTATTTTGTGACCCAGCTCAAGTAAAGTTCAAGCCACAAAAAGCAACGACAGAGCATCAAATGTTATTACGAAACTACTGGAGATGAATTTAGTCCGACCTAGACCTACTGAAGCTGGAAATAGAGAAACTCGCATGGCTAGACAACTCCTAGAAATGCACATCACGAAAAAAAAAGGGCAGCCTACTGACAACTAACAGAGACCTAAACAACCAATGATTTCATACACAATTAGCAATTAGAAGCACATGTTTCTTCAATCTACTTTGCTTTCTTGATGAGCGTTGTTGTCCTGAATTCACTGTCAGCCCGCACAAAGCTCCACCACAAGTGGGTCAAAGGAATGGTGGTGCCATGCCATAGAGCATGGGCATCCACAAATCCCATATAGGGAGGAAAGTCATATATCTCAAGGAGTGAAGCCAGACCTCCACCAATCACCACAACCCATAATTTCCAGCGTGATGGATGGCAAGTAACCCCTGCCCATACAGCCCACAAGATAAGCTGCAGCATTCCCATTGCCAGACAGACTTTCATGTTTAACCCTGCAATGTGATCAAGTAAGATCAGACTTTCTACTCCAGACCACTTCGACACATTCATGAAATCCAAAGAGCCACAACAATCATACATCATTTTTACTTCAAAAAAGTGACACAAGGCAAGACAGAAGAAATTCAGTCGCCTGACATATTTCTTTTTTTTTCGTTCATACACAAATTGCTCCAATAGCCTTTGCATTTTAGCATCATTATTTTATTTTTACGCATTACTTATTTCTCCATCACACTTTCTATTGTCAAAAAGCTTTTCACGAGCACCAAAATTTTCTAGATTCTAAAGGTACAATACATAAACTCAACTAGACCTCATAATGTTCCAAATATTGCTGACAGATCACGGAATGTAACAACTCTACGGTAATTAGTTTATTGTTACATATAAAGTAGTTGATAATTTTGTTATTATGATATAAATATCGCTTTGATCCCATAATTATATGAACAGAAAATAAAACCAAAATTTCAAATATGTGATGCAAATGATTTGAGAAATAAACAAAAGTTCAAAATTCAAATGAGAGAAAAATAAAGGAGGTAAGAAAGAACACATTTACGAAACTAATGGTTTTGATGTTACAAACTAATTTTGTATATGATGCAAGGCACACTTCATCATGCAATATCCTACATAAAGTAATGTGAACGTGGGCATACCATAGTCAAGCTGGTAACAATTAAGATACAAGATGTGGGTTGTCACAAATGCAACAAGGGGGGCAGAAACCATTACTCTTGCTGCCTCGTCTCGCACATTAAAGACCCGCAATACAGCCAGGATGAGAGAAAACCCCAACAATGCAACGGCAGACGAATAGTCTAGCTTCTCAGTCAAGTCTACGTCTCTACAAATAATTTCAAAACATCAGAACATGTAATACATTCACAAATGAGAAACCATAAGCTATTTGAGAAAATAAGAAAACAGAGGATGTGTTGATGACTTGATAATTTGATGAATACAAGGTACAACTATTTACAAGTTCCCGCTAGGCTTTGAGCTACTGGTAAGAGCGTAGCGCATGATGTGTAGATTAGGCACACATCAAAGGTTCGAACCCACCGCAAACAAAGCCTGGTATTTAAATGGAGAAGGATGGATCCATTTTCTGTCACTGCCCTCAGGGATTTCTCTGCTATTAAAAAAAAGACACCTATTTAGAAGTGTCAAATAACATATGGGCAGTATCGAAACTAAGAACTTAAAACCTCTTATATCTTAACGACCCCCTCAAATTCATTTGGAAACCCAATTTTAGTTAGTTTGACAATAGAAAGAGCAAGCAATCTTTGGAATAGTAAAAAGTCACTTGAATACCATCGGTTCATTTGTGGGTGGGTGGGGTGGGGTTTAGGGGTTTGGGGGGGGGGGGAATCTTATATCGAAGTTCAGATCGTCGGGGCGTTGCTGGAAAGTGCCAGAACAATGACGGAATCATCACTGGATGAGTTGCCAAAACACTAGCCAAAAAAGGAGTGCCATTAAAATGCTCATTAAAGAGAGGTGTGACGCTGCCACAACAGTCACCAAAAATAGACGCAATGGCTCTGTAACGGTCACCAAAGAAGAAGCATGATGCCACTGAAATAGTCACCGGGAATAAGCATGATGGCACTGGACGAGTCTCCAAAGATCGAAGTAATGTTGCTAAAACGATTATCAGGAAAACATAAGAACTTAAAAACTTGAAAATAGAGCAAGAAAATTTTGCTTTGCTCGGAAGCTGGCATGAGGCTGGCATGTAATAAGCATAAATTACTTAGATCCTCAGTAGGATCGTACAAACTTCAATACCATGTGAAAAAGTAAGGGAAGAGCTGTATCTGCGACTTAATAAGTTGATGGAGCTGTCAAACATAATACACACTATATCTTTCTAATGTGGAAGAATATCTTACTTAAAACATTTCCAACATTCCAACTCTGACATTCTAACATTAATGATTAACATTTTAACAAGTGTGAGACCAGTGGTAAGAGACACACATGAGTTTCCCATTACAGTTGTTTTGCAACAGAGCCCTGTGCTAAGCTCGTACCTCTTCATCCTCATTATGGATAAGCTAACCGACAGAATACAAGAGAGAATTGCAGACGAAGTGTTAATCGATGAAATTAGTGAGGGTTCAATCAAAGCTCGAGCTATGGAGAAGCACTTTAGCAAGTAAAAGATATAGGATAAGTACGACTAAGATAGAATATATGCACTGCAAGTTTAGACAGCAAGATAGGTGTGAAGTGAAGTTGAGGTGAGATTAGATGGAATTGTTGTGCCTAAATGTAGATAGTTTAGATATGTAGGCTCAATGTTCCAGGAGAATGGAATGGTAGGTGAAATTGTTACGTATATGATTAAAGTGGGTGTTTGAAACTGACAAGTGTCACAAGAGTGCTATATGCTAGGAAGATACCTACCAAAGTGAAAGGCAAAATCTACGAAATGACTGTAAGGCCAAGAATATTGTATGGCAGTAAATGGAGGGCCGCCAAAGCCCAACATATCTACAAGCTGAGTTCCGCAGAAAGGTGAATCTGAAGATGATGTGTGGCAATACAATATTGGATAAGAATAGAAATGATCACATACGACGGAAGGTGCAAGTAACAGAGAGAAAATAATGAGATAATGCCACTTGATATGGTTTGGTTACGTGTTACGTTGGCCTCCAAATACACTGGCTCTTCAATGCAGAAACATGATGATTGAGGGTGATATTTAGAATATCTCAGAATCTGGGCAAATCTAGCAAATGATATGAAAAAATGGAAGTTGAAAAGCTATTGTAGGTAATAGTAATGAATAATGCTTGTTAAAAGACTCCTCGTCTATTAGAGATATAACCACTAGGGTATATTAGGGAAGTCATGGTATTATTTAATCTTGTGTTTGGTAGGATTTTGAGCCTATGTATAACTAATATACACCCTAGCACTTAATAAGATGAGATCTAAATAATTCAAATTCAAAGATTTCTCTCTGACTCTCTCGCCCACCCCCTCCGGTGGTCCTTCTGACCATAGGAAACCTAGCCTTTTCCTTCTCCTTCTCTTCTCCCTTAACCCAAATTTCGATGGACAACACTATATACTTTGCAGTAGGATTCAAATCTTATGACTTAGAAAGAATCTCAGGTACGGCAGGAGTGTGGTATGAATGGACAGAAAGGAGTATAAATGCTATCACTAGGACCTCTTTTAACAAAAGATCGATGGAGTGGATAGTGCAGACTATGAAAGAGGCATCCAAGATGAAAGGGAACTTTGTTCGCAGATGGAGGAAAATAGAGCCTTTATCTGAGATCTTCATAGCCCGTAATTTCAACAAGTTCGGTCGCTACATCAGCTTGATAAACGTGAGGGGCAGAAGGAGGTCAGTACTTATCATCCGAGCTGACGGCTAATTCCGGATAGGTGGACATTGCAGAAAAGGTGGCAAGGTTCATAAGGAATCATAAAACGAAAAACAATATAGAGGAATATAGGCTATCTGATAGCAATATTCTGTATGCACAGGCAGTTAGGAGCTTTAAATGGGAAGACAGAAATGAGAAGGAAACAGAGACAAGATATGCAGTCAAACAAGGGGGAATTACCAATATTAAAGACTCCTTAGTAAGCCAGAATGACGTTTTAAAGAGGAGTTTGGTGGGAGTATTTAATGTCTCTGCTACTCTCTCTGAAGTCGGAAAGTGGTCCAATAGTCTGTGGAAACAAGCACATGGACTAAACATTTATGAGATGGGGAATGGACTCTTTTTATTTGAGTTTACTTCTAAACTAATAGCAGAACATCTGGTGAACAGACCCAAGTCAACGTGGGTCAGAATTGTAGGCCTTCCTCTGCATCTTTGGTCCCAAAAGATTTTCAAGATCATTGGAGAGTACTGTGGTGGATCGATCGAGATAGAGGAAGAGACCACACTGCGAAATCATGTCAAATGGGCAAGGGTGAAGGCGCGCAGTGAAGGGAGCAGCATCCCGAAGGAGGTGAAGATCGAGAATGGCGGGGTACTATTTTCGATGCAGATCTGGGCAGAAGCTCCAGCGACGGTGGTTACCGGAGAAGAAAACTCAACCAGCTCCTTTGTCCATCAGTTGATCGAAAAATACACATTGGATAATAGGAGGAGTGATGTTGATATGACAGCTGGAAAAAGCTGATAAAATACAGCTGGAAAAAGTCAATGTAGGGACATGTGATGAGTCAAGATGGCCAACCTGGAAGGGTGGGACCAGTTCTTCAAATGCAGCAAAAATAAAAACCAAGTCCAGGCCTCAACAGAAAGTAAATTAGGCCCAACAAATGTTTTGGGCCAAAGTCCCAAAACAAATGAGCCTTTCTTGGGTTTAAATGAAGGAGCGTGTGACAAGCACGTGAGTGGTTTTAATGGACTCCAAGCCATTAAAATCCTAGCGTCTCAGTTCCTGGAAGCAGTGAAAAATTTAGAGTCCACTGTGAATGAAGAATCGATGGGTAAATTAGTGAAAAAGAGACCAGCTGGGGACGACCTACACATGCAAAATCAAGTAGCCACACAAATCAAGGAGACGAGCAACATGCCTAATCAATCTGATGAGGTGAACAAGTTGAAGGGCAAGGAGAAGTCACAACCAAGAGATTCAGATTTGCAGTTGCAGCAAATATTTGATGCGGAACCAGTGGCCATACAGAATTTTGCAGAGCAAGAAGTGATTGAAACAGAGGCACCAAGCTGGGTTAACTCGCATATACTGGAGTTGAGTAATACTTATGGGGTAGCATTTGAAGGATTTGAGAAGGAAACTCTAGAACTTCTCATGAGAATTGATGAGAGGAAAACAGTGCTTGACAGCAAGAACCGGGGGAAAGCCATAACCACCCCAAGAAGCAGGGGTATCGAGAAAAATGAGTTGAAAAACCCTCAATCGAGTCTCAATAAAGAGGTTGAAGGTGCAAGGAACAGGGGGAGAGCACTAAGTCTAACCTTTAAATGAATATCAAACTGATCACGTGGAATGTGAGGGGTCTTAACAATAATTCTAATAAGAATCTTGTTAAGACTTGTTTACAGAAGTGGAAACCAGATATGGTTTGCTAACAAGAAACCACGGTGAATAAAGATGTTGAAGAAATTGCATATCATCTTTGGCCATGCAGATGGATGAGATGTGGATTTATTGAACCAGGTGGAAGTAAAGGGGGACTACTACTTATGTGGGACAGCAGGGTCTGGTCCAGCACTAAGGTGGAGGAAGGATCATATTCAATTACTTTCAAGTTTGAACCAACTCAACACTCTTTTTTGTGGTACTTCACTGGAGTCTATGCTCCTCATAATAGGAGTGGGAAGTTAGAATGTTGGGAAGAAATGGCTGCAATGAAGGAGCTATGTGTAGGTCCTTGGGTTACAGGTGGAGACTTCAACACTTCAACACTGTGAGATATATGATGGAAAGAAGAGGGTGCAACAGAGTCACTAATGTCATGAAAGATTTCTCCAGCTAGATAGAAGATTTGGAATTGCATGACCCTTGTTTGCTTGGAGGGAAATACACTTGGCTCCGTGGAGATAATCATCGCAATGCTGCTAGACTAGACATATTCTATTTTCAAGGGAATGGGAGGAAAGTTTCAAAAGCATTAGGCAAAGCACACTTCCTAGAGCAGGGTCTGATCACAACCCTATTATGCTAGAAAGTGGAACTGGGAACATAGACAACCATACTTTAAATTTGAAAATTGGTGGCTCAGTGTTGATGGCTTTAGTGAGATGGTACAAGACTGGTGGAATAGATTCGAGGTAGAGAGGTGCCCAGACTACATACTTACCAGCAAACTAAAGATGCTAAAACACTAGTTGAAAGATTGGAGCAAAAGGAAATGTACTAAAATAACTAATAGAAAAAATGGATTGCTTATGGAGCTATCTGAATTGGACAAGATCCAAAATGAAAGAACTCTAAATGATGATGAAATGCTGATAAGAGCAACAATCTTTGTCGAGTTGGAAGTACTGGCCAAACAAGAAGAAGCTAGGTAAAGACAGAAGTCCAGAATAATATGGTTGAAGCAAGGAGATAAAAACACCAGATTCTTTGAAAGGTTATGTTAAAGTATGATCCCTATTGATTGCCTATCTGTGGAACAAGTAAGTATACGTGGTTCATAGAAGTAAAAACTGAATACAGTAATTTATACGTGGAAAACACTCGGCTCAAAAAGGTGTAAAAAACCACGACCTGTACCTCTACAAGATTTAACCCCAATCTTCACTATAACTTTGAGCCTCAACAATCAACACAATTACAAAACTTCTTGTAAACAAGGAATTAAAACTTCTAACTCCTATTACTACAAAAATACAAATCTTCTCAAGATAAGTGTTCCCAAGTCTTCGAGTTCCCTAACTTGAAGACATGATTCCTAACTCAGTTTATAGAATACTGAGACTAGAACAATTTACTCATTACAACTCAAGAACCTTCTTATTACAAGAAGTCTAAAACATACTAAGTAAGAACTAGGTTCTTCTTCAAGTTGGTGAACGATTTTGCTGATTGTTGATTTTCTTATCTGTGCATGAGTGAATTATTTGAATGCAGTTTGTCGTCTATATATGCTCCCTCAGATGCAGTCTTTTTTCTTCTTTACTTGTATCTTCTGTAGGACTCTTTCAAGTAACTCACTCCTTGTTGTAACCATCTCACCTTCTTCTAAATTGAGTAGGACTCTTTTGCTTTATCCTTCTGCCTTGTAGATTTCTTGATCTACTCAAACTCTAACTGCTCCAATTATCTTCATATAGCCGTGTGAACATTCTTTGCTTATCCATGTGTTGACAGCTTTATGTAATAATATGCACTCCATATGTCCGAAGCAGTTTCACTTGTATGGACCAGCTTTGCACAACATGTTTCATTCATCTGTCTATCATCAAAACTTCTTATGCCCTAACAAATTCCCTCTTTTTGATGATGACAAACTTATCAGCACAGTATTACAAAGAACCTGACATACTCAATAAGAAATTAAATAAAAGGATCACAGTAGAATGAAACAAGTTAGATCAGTTGAGTTATAAGCATTTTATAATCTTACTTCCCTCTTTTGACATCATCGAAAAGCTGAGCCAATAAGTGAAAAAATTGTGTAATAATCCATGGCTACTGGGGTTATCACTAAAACAAGCAAGAGTCAGATCAAGAGATAGCTAAGCATCGAATTAAACAGAAGCAGATCAAGTGAGGCCAAAAAAAAAGTCCATTTCATGCACAAAAACAGATACAATTATCATTATCTAGTAAGACTAAAAAGAGAAACAAGGTGGACCAAGAAGTAGGAAAGAAAAAAAAACTAAGGAACGAAGGAGGAGTTTATTTTGAGGAGGTAGAGGGGATAAAAGAGGTCAACGATCGAATGATAGCAGCATTTTCAGTTCTTTCCTTCTCCAAAGTGGCTGTGAGGGAAGAAATTTGAGCTTTAAGAGCCCTTTTTCATCTTCATGAATAGCCTTGGCAGCCTCCAATGCAGCCTGTGCAACCTCCAGCTCACCCTGCTTTGCCTCTAAGGCATTTCGCAACTTCTGCATAGGGTTGTCTGCACGTCTCATAGCAGCAGGTAACATAGCACGGTTCACTTGTCCAATCACATCCTTTGTCTGTAAGGACCACACCTTGACAGAGACATGAAAATCATCAAACATAGGGGCAAGCCAGAACTGATAGGGCAGAGCATGACCATTTTTATCTTTGACGAGTACCCTTTGCATATGCTTAATGATGAGTAGGAGAAGGTCTATTGGAATCTCAGAATCCAATAGTTCCATTAAGGTAAGATCAAGAAAGCTTGCAACTGTGCGCCTCTCCTGCCTGGGTAAGATCATTTTGTGGACCACATCAAAATACAACTGATATAGAGAAGACATCTCATTTTTCAGCACCCTACGATGAGAAGGAAGGAGAGGATTTCCAAAATTTTGGAATTCTGCAGATATCAAGGGCGGATGGAAGATTGTCAAGAGGAGGCCAAGATCCTTTGACATAGTGACCCCAACCCCCAGTAGGAACACTTAGAATTCTACCCAAATCAGCAGGATAAATATTGATGAGTTTTTCATGAACAGAGGTTGAGATCATCTCCCCAATCGCAACTCCATGTGTATAAAATTCATACACTTCATTTTTTCCAAACCTTCTTTGATGATTACCTTGCAGAAGCAAGGATGACCACCCCTGAGCCCCCAATTTGGATACCAAAGTTTCCATATCAGGACCCCCAAAACCAGTGACAACCCTACCTCTAACCATCTTTCGTTTCTGAAAATGCAGAATATGGTCTGGCTAAGAAGTTTTATCAGCAGGAGTATCAACAGTAATATCAAAATCATCAGGGGGCACAGAAGAAGTGTTAGGAAGATAGTCTGAATTTGAGTCAGATGGGACAGAAGGACCAGGTGTGGGGACCTGTTTCTTCGGAAGTGACACAGATTTTGAGAATTTTTAGAAGGAGTAGAGGCTTTTCCAGTAGAGACTTTGGTAGTAGAGGCTTTGACAGTGGATTTTGAAGATGAGGAGGCTATGGGAGTGGGAGGGGGGGATATTTTACGAGAGATATGGTTTTGATGTTTTAGCTATGGTATGCTTCTGCTTCAACTTTCTCTTGGAGCGAATGAGAATGTCAGGAGAGAAATCATATGGGGGAGGAGAAGCATTAGGCACAAATCGTTTCTTTTTACTTGCCCTAAGTGCCTCTTCCAAACAAGCATCTTCCTGTTGTTTCCTTCTCCGAGTATGTGGAGTTCGAGATGAAGTGATGACGGGAGAAGAGTATTCAGGAGTATCATCATCGACATCAATGGCGACAAACGAGGGTTTTCGTTTCAGAGTCGATCTTGACCGTCTAGGAATAAGGTTGGCAATTGGAATGTCATCTCGATCAAGGATTTGAAGAGGAGCTACTGATAGTGGTAAAGGTTCTGGAAAGAGTGAGGGTTTGAAGGAAGAGTGAGAGAAGGGGTGTGGTAAGGTCTTGAAGAATAGGAAATCAAATAGGTTGAGAAGGATTTGGGGTTGGATAAGTGAGGGTAAATTGATGTTTGGGTGGAGAATAAGTTGTGTAGAAGGATTAATGTCAGATTTTGTGGAAGAAGGAGGAGAGGAGGAAGATGCCATAGTATGGTGAATATTCAGAGGTTGAAGGAGAAGTGGAGATAGGAGAGAAAACAAGAGGTGTATTTAAGAAGAGTGAGAAGGAAGTTGAAGGATGAAGGGACTGTGATTTTGGAGAAACATGCTGATGTAGAGGTTCAGTACGGATGGGAAAGGTCTGGCAGCCTTTTGAAGGAGATGACTGTTGGGTTTTGGCGGTTTTAATCATTATAGAAAGAACCATGTAGATGGTTTGTTTCTCTTAATGCTACTATGGAAAACAATAATCATACCTGTGTTTGATTAGTCCATGACCACTCTTTCCTTGATGATCCATCTATCTAAAAACAACACATAGATATATCACATTGCTTTAAAGCTTGGAATTAGGACACACAACTAAATGTGTAAGACTGAATTAATCAACAATCACTCAGGCATAGCATATTCTAGTCAATCATTGAAGGGGATTTATACAATTTTAATCATCCCCAATGCTAACCTATTTTTTTCAAAGTGTTCCCTACTCAAAGCCTTAGTGAATATGTCAGCAATTTGTTCCTCAGTTGAACAAAACATAATTGATATATTTCCTTTTTCAACATTGTCTCGAAGGAAGTGATGACGGATATCAATATGCTTAGTTCTTTTATGTTGGACAGGATTTTTGACTATGTTTATAGCACTTGTGTTATCACAAAAGATAGGAACACAACCTACATCTACCCCAAAATCCAGAAGTTGTTGTTTGATCCATAACAATTGAGCACAGCATGACCCAACAGTAACGTATTCAGCCTCAGCAGTAGACAAAGCTACTGAATTTTGCTTCTTTGAGGACCAGGTAATCAAACATGATCCTAAGAAGTGTGCCATACCTGTAGTGCTTTTCCTGTCCACCAAATATCCTGCATAATCAGCATCAGAGTATCCTACCAAATTAAAGTTACTACCTTTGGGATACCACAACCCAAGATCATTAGTTCCTTTCAAATATCTGAAGATTCTTTTTACAGACTTCAGATGGGATTCTTTTGGATTAGCTTGAAACCTTGCACACAGTCCTACACTAAACACAATGTCAGGTCTGCTTGCTGTGAGATACAATAAGGACCCTATCATACCTCTATACAGTTTTTGTTCTACATCAAAACCTGTTTCATCCAAATCAAGTTTTGTGGCAGTGGCAATGGGAGTACTTATTTCTTTAGTTTCCTCCATGGAGAATTTCTTGAGAAGCTCTTTGACATACTTTTGTTGATGGATCATTGTTCCTGATGCTAACTGTTTTATTTGAAGACCCAGGAAGTAATTCAACTCCCCCATCATGCTCATTTCAAACTCACAACTCATGAGTTTAGCAAAGTCATGAGTCATATTCATGTTGGTTGAGCCAAAAATAATGCCATCCACATACACCTGCACAACTAACAAATCCTTTCCATTAGTTTTTAAGAAAAGGGTATTGTCAATTTTACCTCTAGTGTGTCCATGCTCCAGCAGAAACTTTGATAATCTCTCATACCAGGCCCTTGGTGCTTGTTTCAACCCATACAAGGCCTTATCCAGCTTGTACACATGATCTGGAAACTCTCTGCTTTTAAATCCTGGAGGTTGCTTCACATAAACCTCTTCTTTGAGAATGCCATTTAGGAATGCACTTTTCACATCCATCTGGTACAAAATAAACTCCATGTAAGAGGCAAAAGCAACCAACAATCTTATGGCTTCAAGTCTTGCTACAGGAGCAAAAGTTTCACCAAAGTCAATTCCTTCTTCTTGGTTGTATCCTTGAACCACCAGTCTTGCCTTGTTTCTTGTGACTGTTCCATGCTCATCAACTTTATTTCCGTACACCTATTTAGTCCCAATGACTGATCTATCTTTTGGAAGAGGAACTAAATGTCATACTTTGCTTCTCTCAAACTGATTCAATTCATCCTGCATGGCTATGATCCAATCAACATCAAGCAATGCTTCACTTACTTTCTTTGACTCTATTTCTGATAGGAATGCCTTGAATGCACACATACTTCTCAATCCAGATCTTGTGGTGATTCCAGAAGTGAGATCAGTAAGTACATTCTCAATGGGGTGCGAACCTTGATACTTGTATCCTTTTGGGATCAAGCCTAGTGAGCTTCTTGAATCACTGCTAATGTTCTAATGTGAAGCAGTTGATGGCTCAGTTCCCCCTAACATTGTGCCTTCAGCTTCAGTTTCCCCTGTGAAATTGCCCCCAAGTTTGACTGTTTCAGTCGATGGAACATATTGCGTAACCTGTTCCTCAGTGTCGCTTTCTTCCTGCAGGTTAGTCTTAACACAAAACTCATCAAAAATCACATGCATGCTTTCTTCAACACAGTTAGTTCTGTTGTTTAAAACTCTGTTAGCCTTACTATGAAGTGAATAACCTAAAAAGATTCCCTAATCACTTTTGGCATCAAATTTTCCCAAATTATCCTTACCATTATTATGTATGAAACATTTGCAACCAAAAGTTCTAAAGTGAGAAATGTTAGGCTTTCTACCTTTTAGTAATTCATAGGGAGTCTTTTCTAACAAGGGCCTGATTATGCATCTGTTTGTGATATATGCTGCAGTACTTATTGCCTCAGCCCATAGGTTTTTGGCAACATTTGTTGCAAGCATCATTGTTCTAGCCATATCTTCCAAGGTTCTATTTTTCCTTTCCACCACTCCATTTTGTTGTGGAGTTCTAGGAGCTGAGAAGTTATGATCTATTCCATTTGATGAACAAAAATCTAAGAATTTTGCATTCTCAAATTTTGTTCCATGGTCAGACCTTATAGAAACCAATGAAGTGCCCAGTTTCTTTTCTATTTTCTTAATGAAGATTTCAAAGACATCAAAGGCATCTTCTTTAGAGGCTAGAAACAAAGTCCAGGTGAACCTGGAATAATCATCAACAATTACAAAAATATACCTTTTTCCACCTCTGCTTTGTTGTCTCATTGGTCCACACAAGTCCATATGAACCAGGTCAAGACATTTGGTAGTGCTAACATGGTTCTTTGACTTGAAAAAGGATTTTACCTACTTCCCCCTTACACATGCACTACATAACTTTTCTTCCTTAAACTTGGTCTTGGGTAGTCCCAATACCATGTCTTTGGAGGAAAGTATGTTCAGTTGTTTCAGACTTGCATGTCCAAGTCTTTTGTGCCAAAGGAGGGGACCAGTTTCTATTGCACTTAGACAAGTCAACTCAGGTCCTGGTATTGCCATTATGTCTGCTTTGTATACATTCCTGTATCTCCTTGCATTAAGCACAATTTCTTTGGTGTCCATCTTTTTTACTTTAACACCTGCAGCAGTGAAAATTACTTTATTACCTTTGTCACACAATTGTGAATGCTTAGCAGGTTATGCTTCAGTCCTTCCACAAGATAAACATCCTCCAAAGCTTTTGACTCAGATGAGCCAATTTTTCCAACTCCAGTTATGATTCCCCTTTTTCCATTTCCAAAAGAGACTCCCCCACCATCTATTTTGGAGAGTGAAAGGAACTTTTGCTTGTCACCAGTCATATGTCTTGAGCAAGCACTATCTAGGTACCAGTGCCTTTTGTTTCCCTTCACCTTCTCCTGCACAAGAAATCAATGGTTAGACTTAGGAACCCAGACAAGCTTGGGTCATGTTTTGTTAGTAAAAGGATGAATTAAATTCCTTCTAGTCCAAGCAGGAAGCAAGTAGACTGACTTGTTTCTCAGACTAATTTTAGTACTTGTTTTCTTAGTCTGAGAAAGTTTGGTTGCCAGGTTCAGACTTCGATATCTGCTTTTAGCAGCCATAGGACATTCAGTAGTAGGATGTCCAAGATTGTCACAAATATAGCATAAGTCTTGAAGATTATCAGCTTCTTTATAAAAACCCAAGCCTGCTTTTTCATTATGATTTGTTTTACCAAGATGATGAACAATTCTTAAAGAATTTGTCCATCTGTTTGACTTTTCTAGATCCAATTTTAATCTTGCTATCTCTTGACTCATCTTATCCATCTTTTCAGTTAAGTCATAGCATTCTTGTTTGTACTTAGTGAACTCAAGTTCAGCATTTTCTTGTTCTTTACTTATGGCCTTTTTCCCATGGTCAGTGAGAGTCAGTTTAAGGATTTCAAACTTAAGATCATTATTTGAGGACTCAAGCAGTGTAATTTATTACTTGAGAGTGCAATTTTCTTTGTCAACATTTTGCTTGCAAACTTTCAAGTCAATGAAATCAAATTTAAAACTTGCAAGACTGTTGAACAATTCATCCCTATCAGAAGTTAATTCTTGGAAATTTTCAATTAAATCACCCATCAAGGAAACAAGTTTATTTTTAGAAAAAAGATGCAGTTTTTCTTTTAGTTCAAGTAAACTTACCTCAGAAGCATCATCTTCTTCCTCAATGTCTGAGTCTCCAAAAGCCATAAATGTTGTCTCATCAACTCCATCATCATCAATATCAGAGTCAGATCCCCATGCAGCTATCATGGTATGTTCTTCCTTTTCCTTCCTCCTGGCCTTTTGTTCTTTTTCAACTCTTTCCTTCCTTCATTCTATTTCCCAGAGAGGACATTCTCTGATCTGATGATCAGTCTTTCCACACTTGTAACATCCATTTGGGTTGTCATTGAAACGCTTCTTGCTACCTGTTCCTTTCTTCTTCTTAAAAAACTTGCTGAAGTTTTTTGTTATGAAGGCAATTTGTTTCTTATCCAGTTCAATCTCTTCATCACTATCAGAAGCCTTCAAGGCCAAGATTTTTTCAGAAGCCTTCTGTTCCTTAATGCCATCAACTTCCATTTCATAGGTTCTTAAATTCCCTACTAGTTCATCCAAAGTCATACCTGTGAGATCCTTATTTGCTTCCCTGATTGCAGTGACTTTAACATTCCATTTTGACTTTGGTAGCACCCTCAGAACCTTCTCTACTTGTTCTTCTTCAGTGATGACTTTTCCCAAGGAGGTTAACTCATTTGTTAGAGTAGTAAGTCTTGTCATCATATCATGCAAGGATTCATTTTCCTTCATCTTAAACGCTTCATATTCAGTAAAAAGGAGAGAGATCCTGAATTTCCTTACCTGAGAGGTACCTTCATGGACATTTACTAAGGCATCCCATATTTGCTTAGCAGTGGTACAGGTAGATATTCTATTGTATTCAACAGGTCCTAGACCACAGACTAGGAGATTCTTTGCCTTAGCATTTTTCTTTAAAGCTTAAAGATCATCAGCAGTAAACTCACTCCTTATTTTCTTGACTTGCACACCATTTTCTGTCTTTATAGGTATAGTAGGACCTTCAGCAATCCTATCCCATAATTTATAATCTTCTCCTTGAATAAACATCTCCATCTTGTCTTGCACCAGATGAAATGAGTACCATCAAAGAGTGGGGGTCTAGTAGTGGATTGACCTTCACTGTGACCAGTAGGAGGTGCGGAATTCATCATAATGATCTGATCTTAGGTGCAAACCTTATTTAAGATAACCGGCTCTGATACCACTTGTTAAAGTATGATCCCTACTGATTGCATATCTGTGGAACAAGTATACGTGGTTCACAAAAGTAAAAACTGAACACAATAATTTTTACGTGAAAAACACCCGGCTCAATAAGGTGTAAAAAACCACGACCTGTACCTCTACAGGATTTAACCTCAATCTTCACTATAACTTTGAGCCTTAACAATCAACACAATTACAAGACTTCTTGTAAACAAGGAATTAAAACTTCTAACTCCTATTACTACAAAAACACAAATCTTCCCAAGATAAGTGTTCCCAAGTCTTCGAGTTCCCTAACTTGAAGACGTGATTCCTAACTCAGTTTATAGAATACTGAGACTAGAACAATTTACTCATTACAACTCAAGAACCTTCCTGTTACAAGCATCTAAAACATACTAAGTAAGAACTGGGTTCTTCTTCAAGTTGGTGAACGATTTTGCTGATTGTTGATTTTTTTATCTGTGCATGAGTGAGTTATTTGAATGCAGCTTTTCGTCTATATATGCTCTCTCAAATGCAGTCCTTTTTCTTCTTTACTTGTATCTTCTGTAGGACTCTTTCAAGTAACTCACTCCTTGTTGTAACCATCTCACTTTCTTCTAAATTGAGTAGGACTCTTTTGTTTTATCCTTCTGCCTTATAGACTTCTTGATCTACTCAAACTCTAACTGCTCCAATTATCTTCATATAGCCGTGTGAACATCCTTTGCTTATCCATATGTTGACAGCTTTATGTAATAATATGCACTCCATATGTCCGAAGCAATTTCACTTGTATGGACCAGCTTTGCACAACATGTTTCATTCATCTGTCTATCATCAAAACTTCTCATGCCTTAACAAGTTAGCAACTTCTCACAAGACGTATAATACAATTGATAGGTTGGTGGTGAGGGGGGAAGAAATACAGGAACCAAATGACATCAAAGAAGCCATGATAGACTTCTATACCAATTTGTATTTATAAACTGGAACTTGGAGACCTTCTTTTGAGTTTGAAGGGTGCCCAATAGTCCCTACTAAAGAGAATGAATGGTTGCAATGACCATTCACAGAAGATGAAGTGTTACAGATCATCAAACAATGTGATGGAGCAAAGCACCCGGACCCGATGGTTTCACTATGAATTTCTTCAAAGCATGTTGGGACATAGTGAAAGAAGACCTTATGTTGACAATCCAGAACTTCCACCAGAAAAGTGTGTTTGAGAAATCTTTCATAGCACTAATCCCAAAGAAACCCGGAGCTATTGAGTTAAAAGATTTCAGACCTATTAGTATCATCGGAGGAGTCTATAAAATCATCTCCAAGTTGATAACTGAGAGGATGAAAACAATGATTGGAAAATTGGTTAATGAACACCAGGTGGCATTTTTTAAAGGAAGGCAAATCACTGATGCAACATTGTTGGCCAATGAGCTGGTTGATTCAAGGGAGAAACAGAAGAAGCCAGGGAATTTATGTAAATTGGATATTGAGAAAGCTTACGACCATGTCAATTGAAATTTTCTCCTAAAAACTCTAAAAGGCATAGGATATGGTAACAAGTGGCTAAGTTGGGTGAAGTTTTGTATTTCAACTAGAGGTGGCAATTTCAGCCCATATTTGTGAAAAGAGTCCATTTGACCCATATTTAGTGAATTGGATCACTCATATTTCAAATAGGTAAATATGAACTTCAACTCATTTTAAAAGTTCATACAAATATGGACAAAATGGGTAAAATATGGGTACCTATTTAAACACAGAGATCACCCACTTATGCTTAAAGTTTCAGTTTTTTTTCTTTTCTAGTTTCTTTTCTTCTTTTTTTCTTTCTTTTTTTCTTTAATTTACTTTCTTCTTTTTTTTCTTTTTTTCCACTTATTTTTTACTCGTTTCTTACACTTTTTTTCTTTCTTCTTTTTCATCATTTTTTTCTTTTTCAATTTTATTTCTTTGCTTTTTTTTTGTATTTCCGTTTTCCCCTTTTTCATTCTTGGTTCGTCATTTTTCTTATTTTTTTATATTCTTTTCCTCATCTTTTTTTTGTCATTGCATTTTATATTTTTTTACTTTAAATTTATTTGTATCATACTATATATTTCAAATAAATTTATTATATGTATTTGAATAGTTTAGTTGTCAATATGTGCAATTTATCATTTGTATTTATATATAAATAAATATATGAATTAAAATCAACATGGGTTGTGGTGCAGTGGATGCGGCTGCTCCACCCTTAACCAGAGGTCGAGGGTACGACCCTGGTTATGGAGAAAACTCTGTTGGGAGCGCTGTCACCTTAATGGGTTCTGCAACGCCCGATCCGGATTAGTCGGGGCTCCAATGTAGGCACCGGACACAGGATGAAAAAATAAAAAAAAGTATATGAATTAATTGTATTTTCTTGAGACTAAATATATATGGTTGAGGATCCACATAGCCCTCAAATTATAAATGTTGGGCGAATATAAATCAATATGCGTTTATGGTATTTTCGTTATCATAAAAAAAAAAAGGAAATCAAAAATAGAAAAAAAAAAAAAAAAAGTAGTAAGAGAGGTAGAAGTTAGAGATAGAAGAGAGAAAAAAGCGTAAAGAAAGAATTGAAGAAAAAAATACAAAAAAAAATCAAAAAGAAAAAATAATGAAAAAGGAAAAAGAAAAAAGAAAAAAGATGATTGTGAAAACAAATATACTGAGTGGTTACGATATTTTAGTCATCGTCCATAATTTGTACTCGACTTAACCATATTCTTCGAAAATAAAAAAATAATATGAAACACAAAATACAACCAAAAAAGAAAAAAAATGAGAAAGAAGTAAAAACAAAAAAAAAGAAAAAAGAAAAAAAGGAGACCAAAAAGGAAAAGGAAAAAAAAGAAAAAAGAAAGAGAAACAAAGGATAGAGGGTAGAGATAGAAGAGAGAAAAAAAAATGACAAAAAAATGAAAAAAGAAAAGTAGAGGCTACATATAGAAGAGAAACAAAAAAAACTAAAAAAAAAAAGAAATGGAAAAAAAGT
Organism: Capsicum pubescens; assembly: GCA_030864215.1. Classification (NCBI taxonomy): domain Eukaryota; kingdom Viridiplantae; phylum Streptophyta; class Magnoliopsida; order Solanales; family Solanaceae; genus Capsicum; species Capsicum pubescens. The sequence continues at coordinate 82,697,816 of CM061540.1, forward strand.
CAAGTTGATATGATATAGAAGTTTTAAGTTTTTGACTTGGGAGTTAAAGTGGGTTGAAACCATCTTTACCCAATTCATATTTGACCAAATCCATATTTACCCATATTTATATGGGCGGATTGCAATCCAAACCATTTTTGTTTGATCCATATTTAACCCGTCCAAATCCAATCCAATCCGCCTGTTTGTCACCCCTAATTTCAACTATAAAGTGTTCTCTCATTATAAATGGAAATACTGAAGGTTTTCTTCAATCCCAAAGGGGTCTTAGGCAAGCGGATCCTATGTCTCCGTTCTTATTCTTACTAGCTATGGAGGGGCTTAATCATATATTCAGGAAGGCAAAGGCAAACGGTTGGGTAAGGGGCTTTAGTGCTCAACACGGGAGAGGGGAGAACCTGGAAATTACACAGTTGTTCTATGCAGACGATGCCCTCATATTCTGTGAGGCAGATGAGGCACAAATCAAACACCTGAGAGCTATTCTCACAATTTTTTAGGCTATCTCAGGACTCCATGTCAACTTGTTAAAGAACCACATCTTCCATATTAACCAGGTTGATAACTTAATCGCGCTTGCTGAGAATTTGGGATGTCAGACAGATGCACTACCTACAAAGCATTTGGGGCTTCCATAAGGTGCCAAGAACAAGGAAATGAAAGTGTGGAATGGGGTGATGGATAAGTGTCAGAAGAAGCTCGTTAGATGGAAATGCCAATACTTATCTCTAGGTGGTAGAGTGACACTAATTAAGTCAGTTCTTGATGGCTTACCTACTTACATAATGAGTTTGTTTCCAATTTCGAAGAGCATTGAGAAGAAAATTAACAGGCTAAGGAGAAAAGAGGATTCAATCTGGTAAAGTGGGACACACTCACACTTAGCAGAATTCAAGGGGGTTTAGGTTTGAAGAACCTCAGTCTCCAAAATACATGTCAGCTACAGAAGTGGTTATGGAGATTTTGTACAGAAGATAGAGCTTTATGGAGAAGATTTATAGCTAGCAAGTACGCGCTCCTCAACCAGTGGACAACTATAGAAGTTATGGGTACATTTAGATGCAGTGTTTGGAAGACTATCAGAAGACTGTGGCCTCATTTCAACGACAACATATGCATTAAGGTTGGGGATGGATTGAGGACGGACTTCTGGAATGAAATCTGGTTAGGAGAAGAAAACTTGAGGAGTTTATTTCCTCATCTTTATACCCTGAGTCTACAAAATAATGCCACTGTAGTGCAAGTATGGAGTCAATTGGATTAAATTTACTATTCAGAAGGGCATTGAATGATTGGGAAATTGAGGAAGTTGCTAAACTACTAGAGACCCTTAGGGATCGTTTGGTAGAGTGTATTGAAAAAGATAATGCATGTATTAATTAATGTGTATTACAAATACCTTGTTTGGTACATTTTTTTGCCTATATATAACTAACTAATGCTTGCATTAGTTATACACCCTATTGTGTATTGAGGTGTGTATTAGTAATACACATCATTTCCTATATATTAGTAATACAAAAGCTTTAAACACATGCATTAACTTATTAAATGACCTTAATACCCCTCAATTTTCCTCTCAAAATATTTCATAATTTCTTTTCCCACATTTTAATTTGCAATAGTGAATCTTTTCAAAATATTTCACAATTCCTTTTCCCACCATTTTTATTTACAACAGTGAATAGTTGGTTTAAATAATTGCTACAGATCTTTGTTTTGCTTTGAAGGTTTTTAAAAAGATTTAAAAAAAAAATTCTTGAGATTATTCCTTAATTTTACATCTTATATTTCATTTTTGTTTCGACTATGTTAATTCGTCGCACGTAACATTTCATGCGCAAAGACGAAGGTCTTGCAAGTAATCTTAAACCTCAATATACTAGTTCAACAATAATAATTATGTTTGAGATGACAAAAAAACTTTGCTACAAAAAAAAGTGTACAAAATCAAAGGATATTTTGGTAAACAAACATTTCTTTTATAGAAATTATGTAAAATATATTATTTCTAATACATCAAAACAAACAATGTATAAAAAACAATATCAGCATAAATAATGCAAGCATAACTAATACAAACATTACTAATGCAAGCATTACTAATATATTATATTTTGTATTATTCTTGTACTTTCTACTAAACCACCCCTTAATGATTCCCAGGTATGACTATGACAACTGATAAATCAGTGTGGAAAATTCACAGCAAGGGGGTCTACACTATTAAATCAGGTTATTGGGAGATGAACTCTAACTGGTCGTTGGCAGAAAGGTGGTCTTGGAAACTAATTTGGAAGATCAAATGCCCATTAAAAGTTTCATGCTTTACTTGGATACTAATCAGGAAGGCATGCCTCACTCATGAGGCATTACAAAAAAGAGGAATGCAGATATGTTCTAGGTGTTTCATGTGTGAACATGAGATTGAGGTAAACAACCACCTATCCATACATTGCCAAACAGCTACAAACCTGTGGAATATGTTCTTACGTATACTAGGGGTTAGCTGGGTGATGCCAAAGACCACTCTGGATCTCTTGAACAGTTAGCACGAAATTGGTAGCAGGGGCAGAAAGGAAGAACGGTGGAAGACTATACCATCATGTATATGGTGGACCATCTGGAGAGAAAGGGCTAGAGATTAACCAGAAGATTAAGATGAATGGTATTAGCCTTTTATTTTTTTGGTGTAAACAAGATTTGGTAGGGGAGGTAGAAGATTTAGTTGATTTCCTAGGAAACTTGTAATCTAGCTACCCTCATTGAGGTGTGCCTACCACTCTGTAGGATGTAAGTTTCCAATTCATGAGGAATTTTGAGTGAATACAAAGTTACCATTTCTCAAAAAAAGGTTATACACCCTATTCAGTATTATAGGGTGTATACCTAATACATAGCAAACCAATGTATTAGCAATACATGGACTATTAATACATGGACAAGCAGCAAGGATAAAGACAAAATTGTTCTTAATACATCATACCAAACAATAGATGGAAATAGTCGTAGTATAACTAATCCCACCATAACCACTAATACACCATATTCAGTACTATTCTTATACACTCTACCAAACGACCCACTAGTGTTAGATAATCCTTCTGTACGGGTTATTGAAATATTATGGACCCAAACCAAGTTATGATGACGAGGATTCATCCAGTCGACCCTAACTGGCTTGGGATTAAGGCATAATTGTTGGTTTTTTTAAGAAGATTGAGAGTGTAATTGTTGTATGTTTTAACAAGCTAGAACTTTATCACACCCCAACATAAATATTGTCCAGGTGCTGGCCCAGAAGAAATGGTGAGGCCTTTACTTCTTTTAGCAATTGGGCTGAAAAGCGAGACTAGGTTCTTATTACAGTAAACCATGCAATAATTGAGGATTGTTTCACTATCCTAAGAAGCTAGACTAACTTTTCATCACAATTACTTAAGAAGTAATTGGGCTCAAACAACACCCAGAATTAAAAAGTTAAAGAACTCAACAATTGCAAGCAACTAGTTTTACATAGACCAGACAACGCTGCCTACTTTGTCCCTAAGATTTCCAATCACAAGAAGAAGGCAGAGAACATAAATTGTCCTCACTTCTCAGAAACCAAAATAACAATTTGCACAAATGCCTTGAAAATTGAGAAATTGACATCTGTCAATTCTGATAAACATATGCATCGACAAATTCAAAATTTTTGAACAGTTATCCATGACCATACCAGAAAAAGCTTATTAACCAGTGAAAAAACCTCATCCTTTAGCCAGTAATGATATATTTATGAGAAATCAATGACCAAGAAGAAGAAACTACATATCTTCCAAAGACAGTTTCAAGCTACTTGATTTATGCATAGTTGTACATGGAATGCAGCAATTAGACGAGGGAGTTCTCGTAAGGTAAGCACCCCTCACCTCCAACCTTAAGGTTGTGGGTTCAAGTCACCAAGGGAGAAAAGGGGGAGGGAGCTCCCATGAAGGGGTGAAAAAAAAAAGAATGCAGCAATGTTAATCAGAGATTTCTTTTGAAAGAAGGAGAGAAGAGAAGTAAACAATATCTCACCGACTATGGAAAACAACACTCCAGAACCAGGAGTTCAGTGAAAAAATAGCATAAATATGCCACAAGCCCGTGAACTCATAATATGGCTTTCTGTTTGTCCTAAAGGGCAGCTTGTAATTCACCAAAATGAAAAAGGATACCCATCCATGGAATTGTACAGCAAGGTTAAGAGCGGAAAGAGCTACAGAAACAGGTTCCTGGCCATGAAAGACTTAGTTTAGGATACTAACCACAATACAGCCTAGAACTAGCATGCTTAATAAGGAGGAAATACTACTCCTAATAGTGTGAAGAACCTGGATTCCATTGACACGCTGGAAAGGCCATTTTCCATGATATTTGACAGGCTTAAGACCAACTTTCTTCCGTTCTTCCTCTCTGGCAAGCATGCAGTGGTAACGACAATCACTAAGGCAGTCCCATTGTTTCCATCTCAGATAAAGTGGTTCCTGCAGATACCATGGACCATCAATGGGACTATCCCCCAAAGTAAAATTACAATGTTGAGAGTATTTGTCCCCCACACATCCAGTCTTCTCACACTGATCAACACAAGCTCTGTAAAACCAGCAGTTCAAAGATCAAAGGGCGTGAAGTGAACATAACATCAAAAGGAAGTGTTATAGATTAACAACAGATACTTGAATTTATTTTGGGATTCAGCCCATATTGTGCATATTAGTGAAGCCAAGTGCCGGCCTAAGACACCAGAAGGTAGACTTGGACATAAATCAAAGCAGGCTAGAGGATTAAAGTTTCAGAAAGACCATACATGCATTAATTTCATGTACTTTATTTTTCACATTAGAAAATTTCCAGAACAGTATGATTCAGAAATTAGAGAAAATAGGGTTACACATATATATGGCTTGATAGGATAGAACAATATGATACAGAAATTAGAAAAATATGGCCACACCTATATAGGGCTCGAGAGAATATAGTCCTTCTAATATTTCTTTGTTGAGTTCCATGTCCAACAAGAACCTACGTCATTTGTCTGTCAAAGCATATATGGAGTTTCATTTCTTCACTGTTTTGGTTTGAGCATATGGGGCTTCCTTGCCTTTAATTTGGTCCCACTGAACAGAATAATAGACAGTAGACTGGTTCATTGGGCTTTTGGCAGTATGTCAAAATTGGTAAACTTATATGAACCAAAGAAGAACTTTGAAATAGAGAGCAATGATTTGCATCAGGTTATGTTGGCACAGAAGAAAGAAGCCACAGTTAACAGGATTATATAGGCCCTTGACAGTTGAATGTTGTAATTTGTAGTTGTATTCAATTCAACAAAACATTTTAAAGTTTTGGACGCAGTATCTAACTTTTGGACCAATCCCGATGCCAGATAATACCGTCTTTCTCGATGTGGGGATGGAGGAGGGAAGAGAAGGAGCATTAATTAGGTATCCTCAGTGGGAGCTCTCATTAGGAGTAAAGTGATCCAATCATAGTTCCAGAGGACATAATAAAGCCTCCAGTAATCAATAAATACAGTCAGCCTAAAGCAAATCATGGGCATCAATTCTCTCTATAATTTCTCTTATTTTCTTTCTTTCTTTTTTGGCACGATTCCAATACAAATACATCATCCATCAAATAAGAACTTTGATAAAATGTAATTATTGAACTGTCTTAACTTATTATATCAAACCACAAAGATGAAAAAGAAATCCAGACCTTCACAAAAATTGAACTAACCAAATTGAGATAAACTTTTTATGAAAACTACTAGTTGTTTGGCAGACTAATTTAAATCAAAAAATCAAGTTAACAAAAGTAAAGTGAACACTGAGGGTGAGCCTATAGAAGATCGATTATGCCAAACTAGCTAGTAAAAGACTACGAGAAAACATTTAGGCCAAGATGCATTAGTTTTCAATAAACTCATGCATCCATCTAAGATGGAATATCATCTAGAGGGACATCTACAAATAGTTCAGCCTTGAGAAATGCTTTATAATTAAGGAACATAAAGAAGAACACTTACAAGACACATCCAATAGTAAAATTAGGATTCTAACACCCACTTGTATGATTTAGTATTCAAAAGTTAAACCGAAAGGTCAAATATAGAAGATCTAAGGATTTCAGAAAAAACAAATATGGTTGAAAGGTTACCTCCAATGTTGTTCATTAAAGATCAACACCTCTTTCTAATTGTAACAGGCTGTTTGATGACGATGTTTGAATCCAGAATTTAGTTTCCCCATGAACTAATGGAGGAGTATAATATATGGGCTTTTTATCAAGAAAATCTCTATTTGTTCCAAGTAGTTAGACTATAAACTCAATTCTATTCACCTCTTTTTACATAATGGTAGTGTCTGGGCCATCTTGCACAGCTCCACTATAGCACCGAGTACCCACTTCCAACATCAGTATAGGTATCGAATGACTCCATCCACCATGGCTTAAGCAGATATAGAGAAATCTATGTCACTTCATTTGGAGGAGGAACATAAAAAGGCAGCCCCGTGCACTAAGCTCCCCACTATGCACGAGGTCCGGGAACAACCGAACCACAAGGTTCCATTGTATGCAGTCTTACACTGCATTTCTGCAAGAGGCTATTTCCACGGCTCAAACACGTGACCTCTTGATTACATGGCAGCAACTTTACCAGTTATGTCAAGGCTCCCCTATATGGAGGAGGAACATGAAAATTGCAAAGTACAACCAACGTGTAGCTTCACGCCACTAGATAGAGCTAAAATTCTATAATCCTTTACATATTACTCGCTTTTAACCTCAATATACAGCAGAACTTGCATTTGTATGTCTAGGACCATCACCTCTACTTGACAAAGGCTCATCAATTAATTCGACAAATCAAAGTGAACACAAATATCATCAAATATACGAATGAACACCGCAAATATCCGTGAATTCTAATTGTAAATTCAACAATTAGGGGTGGCAATGGTGTGATGCGGTGCGGGTGCAATGTGGGTTTTTTTCTAAACCGGCAAATTTTAAAACCGCACCGCACCGCACCACAACATCTTTAAACCCTCATAAAACCGTCCCACACTCATACCCGCGCATATCCGCACTGCACCACCCCACATTTTTGCTTTTTGCTTTTTTGAAAAAATTATAACTCCACTAAAAACCATAATATTTTCAATACTAGGAAATAGTAACAATCAATTTCTATTATATCACTTTTCACTAAAAGTATCGCATGTACAGGTAATGATCAAATATCAAATTTTAATAGGATGAATAAAGAAATTTAAAAAGTTATAAAATTTGTTTATTTGTAGTGTTGTACATGTTGTTTTAAATATCATAAAATTTTAAGTGAAGAATACATATAATTTTAGGTAGATTTACGAGAATTATACTAATTTTTAACTTTTTATTAGTTTAAACTCACATATACCCGCACCCCGCCCCGCACCATTTAAAAAAAAACTTACTTAAACCCGCCCCACACCCGCACCATACCCACATAACAGTGGCGGAGCCAGACTTTTGGTTAAGGGTGTTCAGATTTTCCCTTGGGCAAAGAACTATTTAAAAAACAAAGAAAATAAAGCACTGCTGCACCTGTCAAGGTTGAAATCCGGGTTGCTGATGCGGAAATGCACACTCTTACCCACTTGACTATGCTTCTCTAGCTTGTCAAGGGTGTGCAACAACATGTATATAACCATAAATATCTATATTTAACCTATATACTCGAAAAAAAATTCCGATGAAGGATGTTCATCTGACCACCCTTCGTTGGCTGTGGTTCCGCCACTGCCACATAATCTAAGAGCCCGTTTGGATAGGCTGAAAAAAAATGGTTGAAAAAAAGTTCTTTAAAAGTGTTTTTGAAAGTGCTAAACTTATTTTAAAAATAAGCAGTTAAGTGTTTGGATAAAAATGCTCTGAAAAAAAGTTATTGATGTGTTTGATAAATAATGCTTTTAAGCACTTTTTTTTGTGAAAATGTCTGAAATACCCTTATAGCTGTTAATAATATATAGAGTTGATTATTATTAATTTTTATTGCTAAAATGATTCAAATTAAAATTAATATACATTTTAATATGTATATATATATATATACAACAACAACAAACCCAGTATATTCCCACATCATGGGGTCTGGAAAGGGTAGAATGTACGCAGTCCATACCACTACCTCCAAAGAAGTAGAGAGACTGTTTCCAATACTATTAATATATATATTAAAAATATTTTCATGAATGACTATTAATTTGTGCGCTAAAACCCCATTTTTTAAAAAAGTTTAAGTGTTGAATGTTTGTGTTTGAAAAAGATAGTTACGTCCAATTTTGACCAATAAATTTAACACATCATTGTTTCTTTTTGTATATATAGGGGAGATTCATGTATACAATCTTGGTAATGAGTTTTATAAGATTGATAATACAAAACTAATATTAATTTTATAGTGATTACTAATATTATTTCAAATTTGTTGGTATATGGACCAGCATTATGACATAAATACCTCCAATTTTTTGAGAATATATATTATTGAATACAAGATTACATGTATAGGATCAAAAAGAAAAAATAGCACCTTTCAATTGTCTGCTTAAGTCTAATAATATAATACTTTGATTCATGTTTTTCCTTTTCGTAATCCATATAGATAATACTTACATAAATTATATGTTGATATTTCATGTATGGTAAAATATGGAACAAAAATGGGTGTATAGAAGAGTGTTGTGAAGTAGTGAAGAATTAGGGCTACAAGGGTAAATTTGGAATAAGGAATAATTATAAGGGACATAAATGTAATTTACTTGGTCAACTCTAATAGCTTTTAATCTTCCAAAAAAAACTAGGAATGCTAGCTTCTTATTTCTTGCTTTAAAAAAGCCAAAATTAACTTTTTTTTTAAGCACTTGTAAAATTTGTCAAACACTTTTTTAAGTAAAAAATACTCCCTCCGTTTCACAATAAGTGAATTGTTGGAGCAATTTTGGTATTTCAAAATAAGTGAATGGTTCACAATTCAAGGTACAACAACAACAACAACAAACCCAGTATATTGCCACATAGTGGGGTCTGGGGAGGGTAGAATGTATGCAGTCCATACCACTATATCCGAAGAAGTAGAGAGGTTGTTTCCGATAGACCCCCGGCTCAAGAAAAGGACCGAGACCGTGTTCAAATATCGCAAGCATACAACATGATAAAATAACAACGATACAACAACCTCAAATAAGTACATGAATCAACAAAAGGCACCCCCTCCCCCCAACCCTAGCCCTACCAACCAAGCTACACGAAACTCTCCTAACTCCAACCTATGACTTAACCACACCCCTTAGCCCTCTACCCTAATACTCTTCCTCCAAACCTTCCTATCAAGGGTCATGTCCTCAGTGAGCCGTAATTGCTCCATGTCACGTCTAATTACTTCTGTCCAGTATTTCTTCGGTCTACCCCTACCCCGCTTGAAACCATCCAAGGCCAACCTCTCACACCTACGAATTGGAGAATCCGTGCCCCTTCTCATCATATGTCCAAACCATCTCAACCTCCATTCCCGAATTTTATCCTCCACCGACGTCACTCCCACCTTATCCCGAATAGCCTCATTCCTAACCCTGTCAGCCCTCGTGATACCGCACATCCAACGCAACATCCTCATTTCCGCCACCTTCAACTTCTGAACGTGAGAGTTCTTAACCGGCCAGCACTCCGCGCCATACAACATAGCCGGCCGGACTGCAACTCTGTAGAATTTGCCTTTCAGTTTGGGAGGCACCTTCTTATCGCAAAGGATTCCCAAGGCGAGCCGCCATTTCAACCAACCTGCCCCAATACGGTGAGAGACATCCTCGTCAATCTCTCCATTCCCCTGAATCATAGACCCAAGGTACTTAAAACTATCTCTCTTACATACCACCTGAGACTCCAACTTCACTACCACCTTGTCCTCTTGCCTCGTGTCACTAAACTTACACTCCAAGTACTCCGTCTTTGTCCTACTCAACCTAAAACCTTTAGTTTCCAGGGTTTGTCTCCAAACCTCCAACTTATCATTAACACCTCGACGCGACTCATCAATCAAGACTACATCATCCGCAAAAAGCATACACCATGGCACCTCACCTTGAATACTCCCTGTCAACACGTCCATAACCACGGCGAATAAAAATGGACTAAGAGTCGATCCCTGGTGCAATCCAGTCAGGACCAAAAAATGGTCAGAATCCCCTCCACAGTCCTTACCCGAGTCTTCGCCCCCTCGGACATGTCCCCAATCGAACGAATGTACGCCATAGGGACCCCCTCACTTCCAAGCATCTCTAAAAAACCTCCCTAGGGACTTTGTAATACGTCTTTTCCAAGTCAATAAACACCATGTGAAGATCCCTCTTCCTCTCTCTATACTGCCCAACCATTCTCCGCACTAGGTGAATTGCCTCAGTCGTCGAGCGACCAGGCATAAAACCAAACTGATTCTCCGAAATAGACACTATCCTTCTCAACCTCCGCTCCATCACCCGCTCCAAAATCTTCATCGTGTGACTCAACAACTTAATACCTCGGTAGTAAATGTTGAATTTTTTTTTCAAATTTACCCTTCATTAAATGTGCATTGAAAGTGATGTATCATGTGTCTTTGGTTTTTAAAGAGCGTAAAAATGGAAAAACGTGATAAATTTATGTCTTTGCTTTTTTTTTTCTTTAACATGTGTCAAAATCCAACAATTAACTTATTGTGGAACGAAGCTTATAGCTTATAAGCTATTTTGACCAACTTAAAAGCTAAGTCAAACACCCACTAAAACCCTGCAGCGCCCCATTGGCATCCTTATCAACAATGTAATCAGCTAAATGTGTGTGTGGTGGGGGGGAGGGGGGGGCGGGGGGGACTTATAAGTTACATTATTCACCAGAAATTAGTTAGAACTGAAAACAAACCCTCTTGACAGGTGCGCGGAAGTTGTTCGATCGGCCGGACACCACAGTTATAAAAAAGAAAAAGAGTGAAGTGTGAGTTAACCTGTAAATCGGATCGGCATCGCCAGCACTGGCATGAAGGAGTTCAAAAATAGACAAAAACACAGCAAGGAAGAGAAGCAAAGGACACCCTTCCATCGAACAAAAGTCAAAAAAAAAAAAGGGAAAGAATTCAATGAAACTTTGAGCACTGAGTTGACTTATTAACTTCCATTCAATACTTTTGTGTATTAAACAGAGATTGATAGAAGACTGATGAAGCAGTGAATTATTTGAGTATAAGCATGTGGAATCGATGATTAACAACCAATACGAGAGAGAAATTTAATGGAGGTATTTTGGGAGGTGAGCTCAAAAAGTGTAAGAGGGGTGTGTTACGAATTTCGTGAACACATGGCGTTTCACGATAAGACACGTGGACTATCTTCCTATTTACGTGTTTGCCCTCCATCTTCTTATTAATTCTACTGATCCCTTCCAGATTTGACAATTAGCTGAGCAAACTGTTGTATCCTTAGACGGTTTAACGTTGAAGCTCGTTCCATAGCCTACTAAACTGGTTTGAAAACAAGTTATATTGGGATTAGTTATAATGGAATAAGTTATAGTGAGAGTTGTGTTGAGATTAATCATGCTGGTATTATTTTTTAGTGGTTATTTGATTTGTGGCACTAAAAATAATATGCATTACATTCTTTTTAAGATTAGATAGTTTGTTTACAAAAATAACATTCACCTTATTTAATTTAATTATTTTCCTTCATATTAAATCATACAAAAGAAATTGAAACTATTTTATTTTAACTTTAGTAGTTTTTTTTTTCTAAAAATACATGTTAAAAAATTTGTGTTGATATTTATTAAGCATGTATGAAGTTTTAATATGTTATGTTAAATTATTTATTTTATCTTAAATTCTATAAAATATTGATAATTTCACTTTTTGTTAAAAATATTCATCATCAAAAATTGTGAAAAAGAATTACTCTCATTTTTCATTATTTAGTATCATTAATATTTGGAGAGAAATTATATTTTTAAAAAAAACTCAAACATTTTTAGCTATATATGAAAAAATAATTTTTTATTTAATAATCAAGCATGTGCTAAGTTAGAAAGGGAATGTTAAAATACTTTAATTACTTGTTCATGATAAATTTGACAGGAAAAATGAAAATTTGAAGTAAGATTTATAAACATTTCATACAACCTCTTGGATTGATTTTGAATTTCATTGTATAAATAGATTTTATGGCATCCCTATCATTTTTTCATGACTCATCACTTATGTTGCATTTAATAAACTCATATAATTGTTCAAATTTACCAAAATGAATGAAAATTTATAGAATAATGGAAATTTAAATTAGGAATAAAATTGACAAAAAAAAATTGATGTGAAGACTATCAAAATTTCACATTCTCTCTTATATACAGTGAAAAGTGATAATGGGAGGTTGATTTTGTCATTTACGGCTTTATCCCAAGTTAAATAATGTTGGGACTATTTATACCACCCAAAGGGTGGGATAACTTATTCTGATACTATTTGTTAATCTCGGGATAAGTTATCCCAAACTTGGCAACCAAACAAAGCACCAAAAAATTTATTCCGGGACTATTTTTTTATCTCAGGACTATTTATTTTAATACCCCATACCAAACGACCCCGAATAGTCTTAAAAAACTAATTTCCCTTCTTTTTTTTATATTACTAGTATAGTTTACGTGATTTGCACGTGTATATAACATTAATAATAATAAACACATAAAAAAATAAATTGTTATGTGTTTGTTATAGTACTGATTTAAGGTACGTGTGTTGCACGTGTATCAAGCGTTAATTTTCTTTATATTATTTATTTTTATTTTTATTTTTATTTCTACTATATAGAAAAGCCAAGGAAGGGACGACCAGGGGCAATACTGTAATTTCACATCAAGATATTTTTCTCTATTAGCATCGTTTAGAAGCATCTAGAGTACTCATATCACTCTCTTACGCCTGCCTTCCCAGCTTTTCCATAGTGGTCAAACCCTGATTTCTTTCTCTCTTTTATATTCCCAGAGAAAAGACCATTGAGTGTAATTCACTTTCAATCCACTTTTTTGGTTCTTTTTCTTTTAACAAAAGGTTACAATTTCAGGTGTTCATCTTACAATATTTGCCCAACTCTTCATTTTTCATTCAATTTTATCAGTACTTGCCTTTTGTTCTCTTTTAAGATTCCTAACATGATTCTTATCATTTCGTGTTTCGATATGATCGTCATCCGACATAGGTAAAGATGAAAGATAAAATGATGGCACTGATTTTATTTACTTTGGATTTTGAATTTTTAGAAGTATACCTCCAAAGCCTGTGAAAAGGGACGAATTCATGAATGATTATACGAAGAAATAGTTCTATTTTCGTGTGAATGCAAATTGATTTCTTATTTGTTGTTTCTATTATTCTTTTCTTCTCCGAATTAAAACGTAAAAGGAGTTGGAATTATTTGCCGTAACTTTTAACTGTAACTCTAGGAGTAATAGTTGCATAAAGAAGGATAAAAAATTAGTGTGAGTTTAGTATCAAATGCTATGAGTTTATGTGCATCAAAAATGAATTTTACTGTAGGGATCCAAGTACATTGTTTGGTTATTGTTAATGGGTTTTTATCAAATCTGTATGTTGGTAGTTCTTTCATCACTTTTTATAGTAATTTTGGAGGAATTGTGGATGCTTACCAAGTGTTTGACGAAATACCTGTGAGAAATGTTGTGTCTTGGAGTGCTATATTGAATGCGTTTGCGTTGGAGAATATTGGTTTGGCAGGATTTATCTCATGCTTTGGAGGATTCATCTCATGCTTTCAGTAATATTAGTTAGGCAGTTTGTACCAGTGGTTTGTGTTTTTGGCTCATCATGGACTGATTGGCATAGAATATTTGCTAGAACAAAGTAATTTTCATTCTCTCAATTGTGGGCATTAGATATTTGTATGTTAGAGCTATCCTAGACCTTATTTAGTATGTTTGTTCTTGTAGGCCAAATGAGTCCACAGACTATATGATTTGTCTATCTGCTTATGAAGCTGTTATTAGAGCGTGGTTTGGTGCTTGGCCAATGGCACTTGATTGGGAAAGCCCATGGCAGGTATGTTACCTGATTGTCAAGGATTCGAGGTTCTTTGATATTTTAGGTTAGATTTTCTTGATTTTTTTTTCAGACATAGATGGACAGGAAGATATGAAGCTATTAACATCATCCTTAACCATGACTTTTCAGAAAGTTTGCACTTGCGACAGACCAATTGTTACAATGCATTTGTGGTTCCAGCTTGTTATGGTAAATGTAAAGGAGTTATAAAAAGATGTACGTGTTTCTTATGTTGTTGTCACGAATCGCACTGAATGTTGGCAAGGCTTGGAGCAAGATATTACAAGTAGAATTTAAGCAGGTTGTGTTTAAACAGTTTCAGCTCGTGTTGGAGTTTAGGGTACTTTTCATGGCTCTATTAATGTCCAAGCTACATTACGACTTGTTTACCAAAATATAGAAATAAGCTATTTATTTATTTCAAAGTTAGAGTCTGTATCTTTAGCCTTATTATTACAGAATATTGTTTATGAAATAAGAATAATGTTAGCACCTTATTCCATGCAGAAAATCTGTTACGAAAGAGGGTTGGCAAGTGTTGGAGGGTTCATTTTCACTATCAATATGCTCGATCAAGTTGTCTTTTATCTCAAGAGACCTTCGCCTGGATCTGACCTACTCACAAAATCAGTGATCACCACTTGCCCCCACCCAACTGATTATGAAGTAAGTTATTATTGTTCTGAAAATTCTTTTTAAATCCCAACAAAATGAACAACGAAAGTCCCACTTATGACCTTGTTTTGATTTTTTATTGAGTTGTTTCAACCCTTCCGCTGACATAGGTAGGTAAAATGATGTTAATTCATTGGTTGATCGATTTGATTTATTCCTTATAGTTGTGCTCTATTTCTGAATAAAAACTTGGTTAATTTCTTCAAAAGCTTCCCCAACTGTAATCTAAAGTTTCTGAAGGGAGATGCATGTCGTGGAGTTTAGTGTCTACTTTCTTTCATGTATTATCTGACAATGTTGCGTAAATCCTTGAATCACATACTAGAAAGAGAAGATAATTGATGGTGTCTATTTCCAGGGACTGTTGTTTACCAAAACATGGATTAAGGCATTTTGTTGCCTTCATTTCATATATACATGTTGTTATTTAAGGATGGAAAGAAGATTATGATGTACATTTTGTAAATGTTGCATATTTGCAATGTTCTTGGTTGATTTTTCGCCTCTTCCTTTTAACTTCATATTGGTAGCAAATGATGTCAACAGTGTTAGGACATATAAAATATTCTTTTCATGAACTCAATCTGTATTTTGTAAACTTCAAATTCGTGAATATCTAACTTGCCTGGTTGTTATTAGTACAACTTGTCCCAGGAATTGAAGTTGTTGTTGCTCCAAAAAGGCGCAAAAGAAATATTAGTTCGGGTGAGGATTCCATGATGCAAGACGATAAACTTTCAGTCTCAAAGGCACTATTGAGTCCAAGATTCTGATGATCAATGTATTCACAAATACGAGGCTGATAGAGTCGAGATGAGAGTGGTTTTAACCTCTGCTATCTTTATTCATCCTGAGACAGCCAGTATATACTCTTTTGAACCTTTTCAGACTTTGGTAATTACATTTTGTAGCAAGTACACTTGGTAATTATATTTTTTTGGTAGTTACATTTTATTGAATGCTTCTTTCACACAATAGTTCAACATCTTAGCTAACTTAGTACATTTTTTTTTGAGTCTACAACTATTTTTGATCAAGATACAATCTAGCTCATAGTATATAGTTACTTTTCATGCCTTCACTTCTTCATCTTTGGAATCACATTCACCTTTGGGGTGCTCAAATCTGTGAATTAGAATATTGGGGCTAATTTTTGTCTTGGTGCAAATATTGCTGAGTATTTGGAATCAATGTAATTGGATTACGGAAGCTTTCTTGAAAAACGAGAGAGAAGGGGTTTGAAGCTCCAGAGATGCTTCAAAATGTCAAGTGAATCTCTGTTAACACATCTAGATTTCTGATTGCTTAATCTGGTAGTTTATTCTTTCACCAGTGTGCAGATATTACCTTTTGTTTTATTGTTTCTCTGTCTAATTTTCTGATGTATGTGCAGGCTGATAATTATGAGAAAATGTGTTCTTACATGAAGCCAAACATCATACTTTAGGTTTCACATGGTTTCCTCCTGGGCCATTTGCAGTCAATAGGCCTAGACTTCCCGAAAAACATGAGTGTGATTGTTGTTTGTCCCAAGGGAATGGGCCCCTTAGTCAGGTGATTATATGTTCAAGGAAAAGAAATCAATAGTGCTGGAATTAATGCAAGTTTTGCCATTCACCAAGTCTCTTTTAATGCCGTTGAGTATGATTCCTGAAAAGAGTCTTTTTTACAAACAAACAAGTGTTTTAGGTTTGGGGAATTATCTAGAAACTTTTCTAATCAATTGTAGCAGAAGGGCATTGGTGTCTTCTCTATTTAAGTTTTAGGCTAAAATCCTACCACTACCTAGCTAATGACGCCTTTTCTTGGTCATTTTAATTTAGTTCACATATTAGACCTGGTAATTTAAGTTTTCAAGGGGATAGTTGAAGAAAAACGTCAAATGTGAAAGTAAAATGATTTTATCTTTGGTTCTGTACATGCAGGAAAATGAGGGATTACCAGTCTTCCCATTGGTAAAAATTAACGGACAAAGGATGTGAAAGGTTGGTGAGCGTATTCGAGCAACACGACCTCTGTATCCTTTCACTGCTGGTGTCTATGTGGCATTGATGATGGTCCAGTCTACTGACCAAAAAAAATAGATGATGGATCGGGTTAGCATTATTTTTATGTCATTGTTTTGTACTCTGCCCTTAATAAGTGTTGTTTTGTTATGACGTCAATCAGTTGCAGAAACATGATATCCTCAAACACAAAAATCTTCTTTATGCTACCTTGTGGTATGATGGGGACAACAATAATATTGTTGCCTTGATAGAATTTATGCTACATGGCGACACGATTCTCTCTGTTGAGATACAATACTTGATTTTTGTATCTACCTGTGTGGAACTGTAAATCCTTCTTTTGAATAAATGGAATAACATATCTCAGAAAGGAAGATGAAAGAACGGATTGAATAACAATGGTGTTGATGATACTATACGCACTGATAGATCTAACTGGGATCTGAATACTTCTATGGATTCATGGGAGGGTTCTGACGATGTGGTTCCTGTTCAAGATACAAGTGAAGTTGATGCACTATAAAATTTTGTGTTGGTATGTTCAATTTTTTTATACCCATTTTGTCCATTTTAGTTATACTTGTTAAGAATTATGTGTCTTGTTACATTGATTGTGCTACACTTAGACAATTTTTAAGCATAGGTATATATTGATGCACTATTAAATCTTGTGCTGGTATGTTTTTTTTTTCTATAATTTTTTATGCCCCTTTTGTCAATTTTACTTACAAATGTCAAAATTTATGTGTATAGGATAATACTTGTGCTATACTAGCCATTTTTAAGCTACAGGTATATATTGATGCATTATAAAATCTTGTGTTGGTATGTTCTTTTTTACCCCTTTTGTCTATTTTAGTTATAAATGTTAAAGATTATGTGTCTTGTTACATTAATTGAGCTATATTTAGCCATTTTAAAGCAACAAGTTAGGTGTATATTGGTGCACTGTATAATCTTGTTCTGTTATGTTTTTTAATCCTAATTTTTCATACACCTTTTTTCCATTTTAGTTATGAATGTTGAAATTATGTGTATAGCATAATACTTGTGTTATAGTTACCCATTTTTCCATTTTTTGAGTTGTAAGTATATATTGATGTGTACAGTTGTGATTTGTGTTAGTATATTCTGTTTTTAGTCAATTGGATCTATAAGACTATAATTACATTTGCCTAAGATGGAGTTGACATGATTGTAAGTTATTCTGTTTGAACATATTTGATGTGGTAATCTAATTGCATATTAGATTGCATTTTTCGATTCATCAGATCTTTTATGCTTCTGGACTTACATTATAGCTTTTGAATAAATGTTAGTTGGGTTTTTGTTTATGTTTTTGGTTTTCATATGTTCAAATTGCAGGGAGCTTATGGGGATAACGGGTCACTTATGTATCACCACGACTATGGTTATGCAACCTATATTACATACTCGCCTGCTACTTCCCCTGTCCCCACTGTGAGGCATGATGGCCAGCTTTATGGAGCACAAAACTACCACTATCCATATTTCCAGCCCGTCCCTCCAATCAGTACTCCATATGCTACGTCGGTTACTCCACGAAAAGGTGAGATTTCCACCTCTTATGTTGCAGAAAGGTTTTTTTTTATAGACCCTTGGTTTTTTAGCTTAATGGATTGCATTTTATATTGTTGAAGTTGGGTTCTATCTTTACCTCCACAAAGTAGGGATAAGGATTGTGTACACTTTATCCTCCCCCGACCCCACTCATAGGATTACAGTGAGTACGTTGTTGTTTTTTGTTATTCCAATGATGTTTTTAGTTTTTATGTAAAAGTATTAAAAAATATTAAGTTTTGCACAGAGATGTGCATTTAGATTGAGGAATGTTGCTTTTGGATTTGTTTGTTAAGGAATATTATTTTGCTTTTGTTGGAAATCTGGTTGGATCTTATGTGGGGCGATCTGTTTGGGTTCCTAAAAACTATGTTGTGGATATTTCAGCATAACACTTGTTACTTCCAAACTACTTTCAACATAAATATTCTTCCAATTATTTGCATGATGTATCTGAACATGCCTGTTGAATAAGCTTGAAAACCTGGAAGACGACACAATCTTAGCCATGATGCTAATTCTTGTTTGTTCAGGTAATGAAAATCGTTGATGCAGGAGCTGACATAGTTCGAATTACAGTCCAAGGGAAGAAAGAAGTTGATGCATGTTTTGAAATTAAAAATTCTCTGGTGCAAAAGAAGTAGGTCTCATTTTTCATCAGTATATATCGATATTTTATGGATTTGATTATATAAGCATATTTTATTTCATCAATGTTCTGCACATGCAACTACAACATCCCTCTGGTGGCGGGCATTCATTTTACTCCTTCTGTTGCACTTCGAGTGGCGGAGTGCTTTGACAAGATACGTGTCAATCCTGGAAACTTTGGTATTTCATCCTCTGTCTACGTTTTAGTCTTTGGAAGAGCCAGTAGAATAGCAATGATCTAATCAGTTAATTTCTTTCAGCTGACAGACGAGCCCAGTTTGAGAAATTAGGTACACAAATGATGACTATCAGAAAGAACTCGAGCATATTGAGAAGGTCAGACTATCCTGCACTTGTATTACTATAGCATTTTTTTCAACTGACAATACATGTAAAAATAATTATTTGCCCTGCTTTAGATGATACTTAAGAAGTCATTAACATGGTGTAAGGTGTTGGTCTTGCAAGTTGGAATGTCTTTTAACAAGTGTTTCATCGTGAATGCTCGAGAGATTGATCACAGCGACAACTGCATCCCCTATTGTAGAATTTATAAATATTATCCCTACTAATGTAAATAGACAACAATCATTATCAGATGTAAATATGAGCATCCAGTAGTATGTTATTCCCATGATTGTATAAAACATACATTTGAAATCATTTCCATCAACTAATCCAATCAAACGAAATAGTCCCTTGCTGTTATATCTTTATTTTATTCTACTATACGCGTTGGGCCCGTGCAACGCACAGGCATACCTATCTAGTATTATATAGAAAAGTCAAGGAAGGACGACCATGGCTATGAAAAATTGTACAATATACAATACAAATTGTACTATGTACTTTACCTTATCTTATTTTATCACCAATTATCTTCAACGATATGTAATACTAGGGTTCATTCTCTTTATTACTACACAAATTTATTCAAATCTATTATTTATTGTAAAAAAATTAAAATACTCAACTATCATCAACTTTCTTTCATGTTCTATTTTTTTCACGTTTTTTATTTTATTTTCTGTGGAAGTTTTGTTTGTCATTATTTAGTACTTTATTCGTTTGTTTTATTTCTTTTTTATTTTGTTTTAAAAAAATATTTTTCATTTTTTAGCAACATTTGTAATTTTAACTTTCCACATGTCACATTTAAGATTATAAGATTAAAGAATATTTTGATATATTTGACATATCTTTTATTTAATATCACAATATTTTAAAAAAATATTTTACTTTTTTAAATTTCGTACCAAATTAAAAAAGACCAAACAAACTAGAACATATATAGTATTAACAGAATGGTGCATTTCTATAAGAAAAAAATACAAAACTTGTAGATGTTAAATTGTGCTTCTGAATATGTATATATGTATTTTCAAAATTCAAAGCTTCTAAAATTATGTTTTAGCCAAAGGTTATCTTCATAAACTTCTAATAATTATAACAAACTTATAAAATTCATTGAAATTATTTTATAAACCATTACGGATATTATGTCATACCAAAATTATGTTTTAGCCAAAGGTTATCTTCATAAACTTCTAATAATTATAACAAACTTATTAAATTCATTGAAATTATTTTATAAACCATTACGGATATTATGTCATACCAAAGTTGAATTCCTTATTTAAAATTTAGTCCATTATATAATATAAGATTATTGATGAGTAACATTTTAAACTATGACTTGAGATTACTTTTAATCAAGATATTGCAATGAAATAATAAATTACAATAGGATTGAACTAATATAGATACAATTGACACGTTTAGTTCATACTAAGAGAAAAGAGTTTAATTAGTTAGTGTTATTTATTTGTCTAATTTTGATTTGATATTGAATTTTAACAAATTAAAAAAAAAAGATTTTGAATTTTATATTAATAGGCTAAAGATATGTATAATGTATCAAAATACTCTTTAATTTTGCAGAATTAATTAAAAAATTATAAAGAAAAGAGGACGTTCTCCTTTTAAATGGATCAAAATGGATGGAGTACTATATTAATATTAAAATAATAAAAAAAAGATATTGATAAATGATGAAAAATTATTCATTTAATTTTAAAACTATATAAACGAAAGATAATTCTAAAACTATAATTTATTTAATTTAATTGGTACGTTTGTTCATATTATATCAAGACGTTATAATTTGTACACTTAACTATATATATCTTTTTACAACACATTTACAATCTTCAAAATATAAAATATATTATTTTGAGGTAGTATATTCTCTCATCAGGTACATAAATCACTTTTCCTTTAAAAAAATTATTATTCTCTTGATTTTATAGTATATAAAACAAGATGTGAAACCATAACTTCTTTTATTTTTATCACTTTGTAAAGAATGATATGATTAATTTTAACTTTCATCAAATAGGTTGAATTTCATTCGCTAAATCTCTGTAAAATAAATTTAAGTTCATTCAAAATAAATTTATAGATGGATCATTTTTTTATTTTTTGGTTGTTTTGTATGATTCTATAAAAAGATAATAATGTAATTGACACTTTATTATAACGTGTATCTTTATTATCATTTTTTATTGTGTAATTTAAAAATATTGATGATCATTTAAAAATAATAATTAAATATCTATAAATATATTTAAAATATTAATATCGGGCCAGTAAAATGGACCCTTCATTATCTAGTTAATTAAAAACAAACATGTATAAAAAATAAATTATTGATGTGTAGGTTATTTTATTAAGTACAAAATTTTTAAAAATATAACGTAAAAGTTTGATAATAAAAAGGTTGTCATTAATTGAAGAGTAATTTAGTCATTGTATACTTATTAACTCTAAAATTGAAGCACTTTGTCTTTATGAAGATTTATTTTCATTTTCAGTTTTTTTTTTTTAAATTGAAATTAAATGCAATTTAGATGATTATAAATCTTTAACAGGTTGGGGTGTTTATTTATTTCCTGGTGAGCCCCTCATTTGTTCGCGTGGGCTACAGTTTATTTATTTGTTATATTCATTTTCTTGAAAATTCTTAGAGTTGCTCCATAATCATGTCTTTGGAGTTTTAGAGTATTCTTTCATTATTTTGGACTTGTGAAGTGTTGAACTTTATCTCATATTTTGGAGATAGATTTCATATTATTATTTGGTGGTGTTGGTGAATTGTTGATGATTTTGGTGTATTGTGTTGGGGTTGATGTGTTTGTTGTGATGTTGGGTTATTGTGTTGTGGATTCAAGGCAAGAAATTTTCTTGTTAAGCCCAAAAATAGAGAAAACTTTGACCATTTTTTCGTAGAATTCTGACGAGGCTTGCTTTGGAGTCCTAACCTCCTTAGCGACGATCATGATCCTATTTTGGATTGTGACACACAGGGGCAGAGCTACAATACACTATGGGGGTTCGGGTGAACCCAGTAGCTTTTGCGTAGATCTTATATTTGTACTAATAAATTCTAAATATATTTATATATATAAAATTATATAGTGCAAACCCACATACAAAGCTTGTTGGTTGACCTAGTAATGGATGCATGACTGTTGAGGCCTTTCTTTGCCTCAGATATGGGTTCGAACCCCACCAACAACATATATATTTGTTTTTTTTATTTTAACTCTTTTATGCAATTTTTTTCTGAACCCACAGACTTCAAATTCTAGCTCCGCCTCTGGTGATACACACACACACGCTCGCGCGCGCACGCATGATAACACTCAAACTACACCTCTCTAATGAGAATGTAAGCGATCATTGTCAATAGAAAACCCAATTAGGTTGGGGTAGAATCCCACAGGGAATATGGTGTGAACTTAAGTCGTTTGCGATTTAATCAACTGGTAGTTGGAGGTTTCCTGAAATGGGGGTTTTAAGTTTTGCAAGTAATTATTGGTCACTTTAACTTAAGTGTTCGTAATCAAGAGTTTATGAAAAAACCAAAATTATGTTCACTAGGGGTTTTGGTACTTGACAGATGCTAATAGTAGTTCAAGATTCTCACAGTAGATAAGATAACAAGTTATTTTTATCGAAGTTATGCCTAAATGTCTCCGACCTACTTAAGCATTTAATTACCTAATCCTCTCGAACTTAGGGAATTTATGTTCATGACCAGATTTTACCTCAGGTTAATCAATCTTGTTACAGTGTCAATTATTAAATGGAAGTTTTTGTTGCTTCCAAGTCCCTGTTAATAATTCACTTCCCACTATATTTGATTTCTTTCTCAAGCAAATCAAAGAAGGTTCTATCTATTGTTTGCAACCAACAATCAATAATTAAAACCTCAGAATTATCAAGAAGTCCTACTACCTTTTGAATCTTGAACACTTAGCATCTTATTAAGACTTAACCCTAGATCCAATAATTCAGGTTAAAGGAACTTAGTCACGCATGATGTAATAATCGAAACAACTAGATGAATTCATGCTTTGAAAGATAAACTTACCACAAGATGAATAATGACTAGTGAATCGCAGATTAGATCACAATAGAAATTCCAAAATAATGACTAAAATCTATTTAAAGTAATTGTTTTTTCAAGCCAAGAAATTAGAGAGAGAAATTATCAAAATATGTGTCTCTAAACTCAATGTTCGGAACCCTTAAGAAAACCCTAAACAAGACTTTAAATAGTTCACCCTAATTATGGAAATAAAATAATAAAATTCAGAAATTCCTCGGATTAGGTGACGCCATTTGTGATAGCCTATCAGGAGGCTGACGACTTATCACAAATGTCGCCAGCTTCCTTTATGCTTTTTGTACTCGCTACTTAACGCTGACGACAACGGTGACTCTCTATCAGTTCCTTGATGACCTATCACAAATATCGTCAAGGCTTTTCCTTAGCTCTCATATTCTGCCTTAGGCTGACGATAATCTTGACGACTTATCATCTCCTTGACTACCTATCACAAAATGTCGTCACAGCTTTTAACTTAGGCCAATTATCTGTCTACTGCTGACGATGAAGATGATAGATTATCACAGGGCTGACGTCTTATCACAAATGTCGTCAGCCACACTTCGCCTTTATTTACTTCAGATTTTAGCTTATTTGCTTCCATTCTTGTTGGTTCTCTAGCATCTTAGCTTCTACAGCAAAATCAAACATAAAGCAATCAAAAACGACAAAATTTGCTTAAGACTTCAAAATTATTCTTAGTTAAAAGCCTCAAATGTGTTAGCATTATCTCACACATCAACACCCTTAACTTAAAACAATTGTTTGTCCTCAAGCAACTCAGCACAACTAAGAGAATACAAAGCACATTTGGCAGTCAATCATCCATATCATCTCAATACACTTTCACCATCTCCAAAGTCAGTCAATTTAAGTACAATGAAGAACACTAATGCAACACACAAGAATCAAGATATGGCATCAATTCAGCTATAACAACCATGCATAGACCAGTATTACACTACCTGAATAAGTTAGTAACTAGCAATGTAACCAGTGGGACCTCACTACAAAGAAATCCCCTTCATCTCATATCAGGAATTATATATGTAACCATGGAGACAATCAAAACACTCACTCTCAAAATAAAGTTCCAATCAGTGTATGCCAAGTACCATAGGCTTTCCCTTATTTTCATTACCCAGATCTTCAGATAGGTCAGCTAGGATCACTATAGGACTTCTCTTAGGCTTATAATGTAGGCTAGGGGCTGGTATGATACTCGATGGTATTTAAAATGACTAAGCCTCCTTGACATTACACTAGCTTTTTGGGGTTTCAATCATTAGCCTTTTCCGCTCTTCTCTTTTCTTGATCACAATTATTTAGGATGGGTGCAGTCTTTTCTCAATTACTTATCTTTTTCATAATTTTTCTTTTTCTTGATCTTTTTCTCTGCACCCAGCTTTTTATTCTTTTCTTTTATGCTACCTTTCTTCATACTCATTCTATATCACGCACCCCTATGATAGCCACCATCAACTTAGGCCATTTGCCTAAGTCAAGGTGCACAGTGTCCAAGGAGGACCAGGGACAAAACAGGTTCATTATGATTTAAATGAGAAGGTGACTGGTATCATACAAAGAAATAGGCTAATTAGGCTCAAAACAGAGATGAAGGGATCTGATACACATAGGGAAGGTCATTTAGGCTAAAGTGAGCTAATATTAAAACGGTTTATAATCCTTTCCTAACCCCTATCCTTTCACCTAGGTAAGACTAACCGGGCAAGTTCTGGCTTTAGCATACAGAGAGAACTGAGTAACATCTCACACACACACTTGGCACATAGGTATATCGCACTCGACTACTTATTCAGCTCGTGCAGCTGTTTAGCAATGATTATTATGTTACTAGAACTAATGTCATACAAAGATGCACGGTGGTAACACTTAAATGCAAATCACTCAGTTTAAAGTAGTAGACCACTTGAAAAGGTGTACAAAAATCACAAAAACAATTCAACTGCCTTAAGTACAAGTATTTCTCGTAGCTGACTACAAAATTTTACAATAATAAATTTATCCTACACCCTCAACTTAAAATCAAAGAAAATCTAAACTAAGGGTTAAAGTATACCTGGAATAGATCAATCCCGGGGGTCATGGGTTGCCTCCCATGCATCGCCTGATTTAACGTTGTGGCATGACTCAGGTCTCTCGATCACTTCAGGCTTCATCAAGACAGATAGTAGTGACACTTTTCATTGATTCTTTTGGACCAATATAAAGTTTGACTCGTTGTCCATTTACCTTGAAGGTACTGCCGTCTTCATTTTCAAGTTCCACCACTCCAGATGAGTAGACTTGACTAACTCTAAAAGGGCCTGGCCACTTAGATTTAAGCTTACCTGGGAACAGTTTGAGTCTGGAATTAAACAGGAGCACCAAGTCACCCTTTTGGAAGTCTCATTTCTCTATCCTTCAATCATGGTATTTTTTCATCTTTTCTTTATATAGGTCTGCTCGTTCATATGCCCTGAGATGGGATTTATCCATCTTATTCAGTTGTCCCAGTCTCAGCTCTGTTGCCTCTTTCCAACTCAAATTCAGCCTTTTGAGTGCCCATAAGGCTTTGTACTCCAGCTCTATTGGTAAGTGGCAAGCTTTCCATAAACCAGATGAAATGGTGACATGCCAATGGGTGTTTTGAAAGCAGTATGATATGCCCACAAGGCATCATCAAGCTTTCGAGACTAGTCTTTCCAACTAGCATTCACCGTTTTGGCTAGGATGGCTTTAATCTCTTGATTTGACACCTCCACGTGCCCACTAGTTTGTGGGTGATATGGAGTGACTACTCTATGCTGTTTCACCCCATATTTTGCTAACGTAGTTTGAAACACTTTTTTGCAAAAATGAGATCCTACATTGCTTATAATAGTATGTGGTACTCCAAAGCGAGAGAAGTTGTTCTTCTTGAGAGAATCAACAACCCTCTTTCCTTCATTATCGGACAAGGAAACAACTTCAACCCATTTCGAGACATAGTCAACAACAACTAAAATATACTTCATCCCGTACGAGCTTACAAAAGATTCCATAAAATCGATGCCCCAGATATCAAATAATTCCACTTCAAGCATCTTAGTCAAAGACATCTCATGTCTTTTGGAGATTGACCCCTGCCTCTGACATTGGTCGCATTTCAGCACAAACTCGTGGGCATCCTTGAACAATGTTGGACAATAGTAGTCGCTCTACAACTTTTTCCTAGCCGTTCGGTCACCTGCATGGTGGCCTCCAAATGGGGAAGCATGACATGCCTCCAATATGCACAATACATCCACCTCTGGCAGACATCTCCTTATAATGTTGTCAGCACATCACTGAAAAAGATACGGCTCATCCCAGAAGTAATGTGCCACATCATGCAGGAATTTCTTCCTTTGATGGAAAGAGAGATTTTCTGGAATGACTTCACTCACAACATAATTTGCAAAATTGGCGTACCAAGGCAATTTGTCCACCGCAACAGCTAATATCTCCTCATCAGGAAATGCATCATTTATCTCTATTTCATCACTACTTGCTTGATCACCTTCCATTCTAGACAGATGATCTGCAACCTGGTTTTCACAACCTTTCCTATCCTTTACTTCAAAGTCAAATTCTTGTAGCAGCAACACCCATCTAATCAACCTTGGTTTTGCATCCTTCTTAGCCATCAAATACCTCAAGGCTGCATGGTTAGTGTGGACCACCACCTTGGTCCCAAACAGATAAGCCCTGAATTTCTAAAAAACATGCACTATAGCCAGAAGCTCCTGCTTAGTAACGGTGTAGCTCTTTTGCGCTCTATTCAGTGTTTTACTGGCATAATATATTGGATGAAATAGTTTGTCCTTCTTTTGTCCTAATACAGATCCAAGGGCAACACCGCTTGCATCACACATGATCTCAAATGGTTTCGACCAGTCTGGTGCAACAATAATAGGGGCCTCAACCAACTTCTTTTTAAGGCATTCAAATGCCTTCAAGCAATCATCATTAAAGGAAAATTTCACTTTTTTCTCCAAAAGTTTGCAAAGTGGATTTACAACCTTCGAGAAGTCTTTTATAAACCTCCAATAAAAGTCCGCTTGTCCAAGAAAACTACGCACTCTCTTCACTGAAATAGGATGTGTTAGTTTCTCAATAACTTCCACCTTGGCTCGATCAACTTCTATCCCTTTTGCTGAAATTTTATGGCCGAGAACAATGCCCTCCTTTACCATAAAATGGCATTTTTCCCAGTTAAGCACCAAATTGAATTCAACACATCGTTGTAAGGCTATGCTCAAGTTTGCCAAGCACAACTCAAATGAATCTCCCACCACAGAGAAATCATCCATGAATACCACTATGGTGTCCTCCACCATATCTGAGAAGATAGACATCATGCACCATTGAAAAGTGGCGGGTGCATTGCATAGTCCAAACGACATCCTCTTAAATGCAAAGGTGCCATATGGACATGTGAATGTTGTTTTCTTCTGACCTTTAGGAGCAATACATATTTAGTTGTATCCGGAATATCCATCCAAGAAGCAATACCATCCCCTTCCAATGAATCGATCAAGCATTTGGTCCATAAAGGGCATCGGGAAGTGGTTTTTTAGAGTCCATGAATTCAGCTTGCGGTAGTCCATGCAAACTCTCTACCCAGTCACAGGCCTTAGTGGAATCAAATCATTCCTTTCATTTGCAACCACAATCATGCCCCCTTTTTGGGCACACATTGAACTGGGCTCAACCACTTAATAATCTCCTTCTTAACCACCTCTTGTATTGGTGGGTTAAGACGGCGCTGATGCTCTATGGCTAGGATACAATCATCTTCAAGATGTATTTTATGCGTGCAGATGCCAGGGGGAATGCCAATAATATCTGCGATGGTTCATCCTATAACTCTTTTGTGCCTCTGAAGTACTGAAATAAGTGTGTTTACCTGTTGCTCACCCAGATCAGCGGCAATAATAATAGGTAGTGTGTTTCTGTTGCCCAAAAATACATACCGTAAGTGCCCAGGCAGTTCTTTTAATGCCAACACCGGTGGCTCCTCAATGGATGGCTTGGCTGGTGGAATTGGTCGATTAGCCTGGTCAAGGTCTAGCTTTTTAGGAGCATAAGGCTATGAACCCATGCCTGACAGGGAGCAAACAATTTCTTCATACTCCTCAATGCCTTCACGATCGAAGTTCATCAGAACTGCGGCTAAAGGCTCGGCTACAAGTTGCTCCTCTCTTGACACCTTCTATTCGTCCTCATAATACACATCAACTACTGAGAACATACTCATTTTTTCCTACAGCTTCATTGATTTACACGCATCAAACTGTACCACTTCATTATTCATCCTGAATAAGAGCTCATTCGCTCTCAAATCAATCAATACACTTTTGGTTTTGAGGAAAGGTCGACCCAAGATTATGGGCACCTCGAAGTCCATCTCACAATCCAGAATGATGAAATCTGCAGGGAATATGAAGCTGGATACTTTCACCAACACATCATATAAAATGCCAACAGGTCATTTTACTGACCTATCCGCCATCACGAGTCGCATGTTGGTGGGTGTGGGATTTCCCAAACCCAACTTTCTATATACATCCAGCGTCATCAAATTAATGCTTGCTCCCAGACCACATAATGCCTTGGCGAATTTCATAGTCCTAATTGTACAGGGAATATTGAATGCACCTGGGTCTGGCTTCTTCTGCACCAAGGTCCTTGTAGAAATAGCGCTACAATAATGGAGATTATCCTCCAATTCATAGCTCACTGCTCTTTTCTTAGTCACAAGGTCCTTCATGAATTTCGCGTATCCTGGAATTTGCTCAAGTGCCTCAACCAAAGGCACATTTATTGTTAATTACTTGAGCATTGCCATGAATATGCTGAATTTTGCATCATCAACCTTTTTCTTCAACCGTTGAGGAAATGAAGGTGGTGGTCCTGGGATAGTTTTCCGCACTACCTCCTTCTCCTTCTCTTTGACTTTATTCAGAGCATCATCAGAATTATCCATGTTCTCAGACTCCACTAGACCACTTTCTTCCGGTTCCACATTAACTACCTCATCAAACTACAGGTTTGCCCACAGAAGGGCCAGGTAATATCTTACCACTTCTAGTGGAATATCCATGCATGAGCCATCATTCCACGGATTTTAGACCGCATCACTTGGTAATATTTTGCTCTTCCTCTGGTTGAATGCTGCGAAGAGTTGGCTCATCTGCTGCTCCAACTGTTTGATTACGGTGGAGTGTGAGTGCACTAACTGATTGATGGATGTCAGATCAATCTTCATGGTGGTCACACCATAGTTGGTAGCTCCCACTCCCTTCAACAACTTAGCCATCATGTTCTCCATAGACATCTTTTCAGAACTTGTTGAGGCAGCCTCACAATTTCCAGGAGCAACATATAGCCCGCTCTTGTCATTGTTATTCCTCTAATTTCCTTGCTCTCTATCTTTATAACCAGGCTTATCATAGTAAGTTCGACCTTGATTCCCTTGGATATTGCCTCAAAAAAAACCCTGATTATTAGCATAGTTAGCCTCTTCATCTGTATCAGCCTCAATTCTATCTGAGATCCCACAGCTTTCACCTTTTCAATCTTGCCTGATAGCAAGTACTTGGTTAGTAAGTCAATCTATTTTTTAAGGTGAGCCATGTCTTGGTCACGCTCTTCTTCTCTTTGGCATTATTTCGCAGTAATACCTACAGAAGCAGTGGGGTTGGCCACCACAGAGTTTCTGGTATGCCATGACCGACTCTGTTTAGTCATTCTATCCAGCTTCTATGAAGCCACTGGGAATGTAAGATCAACAAATGACCCACCACCAGCATTATCTACAATTGGCTTTATAATGGAGTTAAGAGGCCTGTACAAGGGCTCCATCAAATGTATGTTCGTCATGTTTTGGTTCAGACACTGTGTCAGCTTCTTCTTGAATCTTTCCCAGGTTTCATGCAAGGCTTCAGTCGGGAGCTGCCTAAAGTTGTTGATCTCGTCCCTCAACTGTACCCTCCTGGAAGGCAGAAAGAACCTTTCTAGGAAAGCTCCCTTCAATTGCCTTCAGTTAGTTATAGAATCGGGTGTCAGTTCATTTTGCCATAATGTTGCCTCCCCAGACAGAGACAATAGAAACAATCTCAATCGAATAGCATTCTGGCCCACTAATGGGTTATCAAAAGATTTGCAGATGGTGACAAAATTCACCTGATGCAAGTTCGGGTCATCCCCAGGAAGGCCACCAAACAACCCCTTCAAATTTAGGAGTTGAATCATAGTACTCGTAAGGTTGAATTTTACCTCAGGTGACAACGATGGAGGAATAATTTCACCCGTTGAACCTGCTCCATCCATTCCATCATCATCATCATTGAGATTATACTTGACCGGCTGGTACTCTTGCCTTTCTCAGAACGGATGGTTCCTGTTAACATTACGCCGTACTGGTGCAGCTATTTGCTCTGCACGCCTTGGGCTACTAGGATTCAGCAACTCCTCGTCTCCCAAATCTTTGTCCTGGGGATTTGGATGTTGTGCTTGTTTCCCGACATTTTGCACATTCACCTGAGCTCTAGCTAAGGCTGCCAATCTGTCAGCCTCTTGCTGTTCTGTCATTTTTCTAATTCGTTGTGGTTCCTGATTAGGTGGTAATAATAGTTCTTCGAAACTTCTGGTTATTAGCATACACTATAAAGATCCTGTAAATAAACAAAAACAACAAATAAACGTAAAACTAGGAAACTTGACTAACAGTCAATTTGCGCATACAACTTCAGTTTTCATTCGGATTCCCCGGTAACGGTGCCATTTTTGAAAACACTCAAACTACACCTCTCTAATGAGAATGTAAGCGATTGTTGTCAATATAAAACCCAACTAAGTTGGGGTCTAATCCCACAGGGAATATGGTGTGAACTTAAGTCATTTGCGATTTAATCAACTGGTAGTTGGAGGTTTCCTGAAATGGGGGTTTTAAGTTTAGCAATTAATTGTTGGTCACTTTATCTTAAGTGTTTGTAATCAAGAGTTTATGAAAAAACCAGAATTATGTTCACTAGGGGTTTTGGTACTTGACAGATGCTAATAGTAGTTCAAGATTCTCACAGTAGATAGGACAACAAGTTATCTTTATCGAAATTATGCCTAAATGTCTCTCAATCTACTTAAGCATTTAATTACCTAATCCTCTCGAACTTAGGGAATTTATGTTCATGATCAGATTTTACCTCAGGTTAATCAACCTTGTTACATCGTCAATTATTAAATGGAAGTTTTTGTTGCTTCCAAGTCCCTGTTAATAATTCACTTCCCACTATATTTGATTTCTTTCTCAAGCAAATTAAAGCAGGTGTTATCTATTGTTTGCAACCAATAGACAATAATTAAAACCTCAGAATTATCAAGAAGTCCTACTACCTTTTGAATCTTGAACACTTAGCATCTTATCAAGACTTAACCCTAGATCCCATAATTCAGGTTAAAGGAACTTAGCCACGCATGATGTAATAATTGAAACAACTAGATGAATTTATGCTTTGAAAGATAAACTTACCACAAGATGAATAATGACTAGTGAATCGCAAATTAGATAACAATAGAAATCCCAAAATAATGACTAAAATCTCTTTAAAGTAATTGTTTTTTCAAGCCAAGAAATTAGAGAGAGAAAATATCAAAATACGTGTCTCTAAACTCAATGTTCAGAACCCTTAAGAAAACCCTAAACAAGTCTTTAAATAGTTCACCCTAATTATGGAAACAAAATAATAAAATTCAGAAATTCCTCGAATTAGGTGACACATTTGTGATAGCCTATCAGGAGGCTGCCGACTTATCACAAATGTCGTCAGCTTCCTATATGCTTTTCGTACTCGCTGCCTAACGCTGACGCCCTATCAGCTCCTTGACAACCTATCAAAAATATCGTCAAGGCTTTTCCTCAGCTCTCATGTTCTGCCTTAGGCTGACGGCAATCTTGACTACTTATCAGCTCCTTGACATCCTATCATAAAATGTCGTCACAGCTTTCAACTTAGGCCAATTCTCTGTCTACTGTTGACAATGAAGCTGATAGCTTATCACAGGGCTGATGACTTATCACAAATGTCGTCAGCCATATTTCGCCTTTATTCTAGCATCTTAGCTTCTACTGCAAAATCAAACATAAAGAAATCAAAAACGACAATTTTCTTAAGTCTTCACAATTATTCTTAGTTAAAAGCCTCAAATGTGTTAGCATTAGCTCACACATCAGCGCGCACACATATAAACACCCCCACTCCTCCTTCTTCAACCAACCTCCACTTCCTTTTATCTTCTAGCTATAAACTCCGCCCCACCAACCCACCCACCCCCACACAAAACTTTATTTTTCCTTCTCCAATCCATCCACCCCTATTTGTATCTCCGTCACCCCACCTCCATAAAATAACCATCAAGTTTACTTCGAATTATATGTAAACTTCTAATTAAATTAAAGTAAATATTATATCATTTACAAATTAAAACTTCAATTATCTTTGTATCTTTATTCTTTTCTATCAAATTATATTATATACATTTTCAATTCAAAAATGTATATTGAGTCGTATTATTACACCCAAAAAATAAAAAGTAGAATGCATGCACCGTCGACAGCTCTATATTTCAATCGGCAACGGTGAATCATTATCGAAATTAAAATTACCGGTGTTCTTCTCGATGTATGAAGTACACTTACTGTGAAAAAGAAATAAGGATAATGAGAATTGTAAATAGATATTTTGAAATTAATGTTAAATTCACAAATTTTTTATCTATATTTTTTTTTCTAATTTTTCTTTAAAAAGTTGATGAAGTGGGTGAGGGATTAGAAGAATTTTAATGAGTTTTCTTGTTGTTGAATCTAATTGCAGATGGAAGATTCTTCAAGGAGGTAATCGATGAAAATTGAAGAGGGGAGCGGGGGGAGGAGCAAGGGGAGATGAAGAAGGGGGAGAAAGGGAGTGGGGGTTGAAGAAGGAGGAATGGAATGCTAATTTAATGACTATTTTTAATTTTTTTAAATTATATAATTTATAAATTAGTGGGAGCATTTTTTTTTTCAAAAAAATATATGCGCTTTTAATTTGGCTTTCATTTTTTTTAGCCACGACAGTATTAGGGATGACATTAATTCACTTGAAAGTTATCTAGGGTGTGAATAAATATACGAAAAGTTAAAGGTTTAAAGTAAGTTCGTCAGACAAGTTTAGGAGTGTTTTGATATCTTTTCTTTATAATCGCAAAAATCTTTCTATATTTTAAAATTGTGTACCCATTTAAAATACTTCATATAAATGAGAAGAAGAGAATAAAATTTCTAGAAACTATTTTTTTGATATATAATCACGAATCTTCAAACTGGAAATGGAAAGTAAAAGAAATAGTACACGAAGCTTTATTGAAAAAATTTGATAAATTATATTGGGCAATTCAATGACTTGAAAAAGAGAAGTATGCCCAATTTCTTATGGGAATAACTTTTGAGAAAGCCTTTTAATAACATGGCTTCTTCAATGATCTCAAAGCTAGCAATGTTCTACTTAATGCAGAATGGAATCCTAAAATCTGACTTAGGCGTGATAAGATTATGTACTCCGGATGAAACTCAAGGTTGCAAAATACACACAGGCCATGACATTATAGGTAGCTTATTTTATACTGAATATACTTCCAATTAAATAGACCAACCATGATTGCAATCCACAATAACAATACCTAAAATCTTTGCCAAGTATCCAACAAAAAGTACATAAAACTGTCATAGACTCATACCATCTCAGTATTTAAGTTAATTCTTGTGTCTGCTTAAGTTTGTGACTCAGCATCTAAGTCAAGTTGGTTGTCACCTCATTTTTGCATAGATCGATGTGGTGCTTGTGGTTATTAGCATTTTCTAAGCTCTCAATCTATTGAATATATATCATAGAATCAATAATTAATTTCAAGTTAGGACTATAAATTTTAGATTACTATTAGTCTACTTAATTCCTTTAAATTATCATAATGTATCCAAGTTGTTAGGATCCAACTCTTTTATAACCATTGATGGTTATTTTTTAGCTTGTTTCTGGATAGTTGACAACTTGTTAGCTGGCACGCTAAGGCCTATTATCCGCCAATCACAAAAATAGAAGAAAAAATAATATAAAATAGAGTTCAAGTTATTATAAACTTCACCAATCGACTAAAATTTTAGAAAACTTACATCAAATTAATCTGACATGCCAATTAACTGTTAATAATTATAAAGCATGTCAGTAATCTAAATTTAATAAGATTATTAATTTTTATGAATTAGAATGTCTAACTAATTTCTTGGGACGGAACTTTAATGATCCAAATAATCTGTACAAAAGTATATGAGTAATAATGTAAGAAAAGAACTTCAAATTGCAATAAAATTCTAAAGGGACGTTTGGTGTGATGGATAAAGTATAAAAAATCGGGATAAAATGCATGATTATTTTATCTTGCGTTTGGTTGGAGGTGTAGACACCTAATTTTGTCCCTCCCGAAGTTTAATTTTATTCATTTTTAGCTCACCTTACCATGGACCCTCACCCATTCTACACTTTCCCCACAAGAAAACAAATATAACAAATCCTAACAAATTAAATTCCTAATCCTTAATATTCTCTTATCCTAGCTAATTTTTACACCTCACCACCCTATACCCTACCCCTCACATACCCCACGTGTACCCTTACCCCACCCCCTCACAAAAAGTCATATTTTCTTTCCATCTTGGATCGAATTTTCATTCGAGAATAAGAGACCCTCACTAGAACTCACAATTGGGAGAGCTCACATCACTCACCCCCCACAATTTATATACACACATTAATATACAGGGGAGGGATCCATTTTTTTCATAGAAGCATAAAAACACAGACCTCAAATTCTTCAATAATTCAAACACAAAATGCACAATGACTCATGGGAAAAAATACACAAACACCATCACACATTCTCACACACTCACTGATATATTCATCTGTTGGGTTCGAAATCGAGAGGGCGTCATGCGGAAGCTAATAGTTGCAAAACTATAAGACGATAAATCAGACAACAAAGAATACAATACTAAAAAGCATAAAATTATTATATGTTTTGGCCAATTGGCCTACATATAAAAACATAATATAAGAAAAAACATAACAAACTATTAGAGAGAAATCTCCCCCTAAACAAGACTCTTTAAAGACTACATTGTGAATACTATTGTGTTATGGTATAAGAAGGGGGTCTTCTATTTATATATATCCAAAACCATTCCTCCAAGAAAGAGGTTAGACAAATATGAAAAAGAATTATATTTTCTTTTTAGGAAAAATAAAAGTAATCATGGTTACTTTTATTTTCTTTCCAAAAAAAAAATAAAACTTAATTTTGGTAAGAAAATCAAGGCAAAAATCCTAACAAATCTCCCCCTTTTTGGTTTGATTTTCTGCAAAATATTCTTGATCCTACTTCTTCTTTTGCATAATCTTCGTTCTTCACATATTTTTCATATATCACTGTTCTTTGACATGCTTTAAAAATTGACCCTCTTTGGGTTAAAATATATCAACCCTTTTCGGGTTAAAAATATTGGAGCCCTTTGCAGGGTTAAAAGTGAGCTTTATTTTCAAATATGTGACAACAAGATTATTAAAATATTATTGACAATTATCTCCACATGTAGTTACACAAAATCATCATTATCGCCAAACTGGTTGCATCTTGATTTGAAACCGCTTTGAGCCTATTTAATCTCATTTTTCACCAAACTTTTGGATCTTTGAACCGTAAGCTCTAATACCACTTTTTGGGTTCGAAATTGAGAGGGCGACATGAGGAAGCTAATAGTTGCAAAACTATGAGACAATAAATCAGACAACAAAGAATACAATACTAAAAAGCATAAAATTATTATATATTTTGGCCAGTTGGCCTACATATAAAAACATAATATAAAAAAATATAACAAACTATTAGAGAGAAATCTCCCCCTAAATAAGACTCTTTAAAGACTACATTGTGAATACAATTGTGTTATGATATGAGAAGGGGGTCTTCTATTTATATATATCCAAAACCATTCCTCCAAGAAAGAGGTTAGCCAAATATGGAAAAGAATTATATATTTTTTTTAGGAAAAATAAAAGAAATCATGGTTACTTTTATTTTCTTTTCAAGAAAAAATAAAACTTAATTTTGGTAAGAAAATAAGGGCAAAACTCTAACATCACCGACGCACAATATCACACACTACACACACCGAAAAGGGGAGAAATGGAACAAAATAGGGAGAGAGCTGACTGGAGAGGATAATAGAGGGATATCGATAAAGAGAGAAAGGGGGTAAAGGAGGAAGAGAGATTGAGAGAGAGAGAGAGAGAGAATAGGGGAGGTTGACTGCTCCGGTGAGTTTCTCGCCGAAAAAATATCACTGATGCCGACCAATGCCTCAAAACAGTAAAAAACGACGACTTCCACCGGAATAGGATCCGTCAGTGAGGACCGCCGAACCCGTTCCCTCCATCCCGCATCTGATTTCTCGACCAAACTTGACCCCCATTGAGTTCAGTTCCGGCGAAACCTGCCGAAAGACATCCTAAGTCGACGCTCATGATTTCGATGGAAAGAAGTGAAGCTATTCGAGTTGGTTTGTTTGGATTGAAGTTAGATTTGAGATTCTGGCGTGGATTTCATCTCGTATAATCTAATAATAATTAGTTGAAAGCGGCATTGGGGTCCATTTCTCAACTTTGTTTCTTAATTTTTTTATATGATTACGGATATTGGTTTGATATTATGTTCTATTTGTTAGGTGATGTAATGTTTGTGTGTTGATGATTGTGGATTGGATAATTTCGTTGATGTTTGGTGCTGTTTATCTGAACAACTAGTCGTGGTATGAAATTGATGTTGATATGGGTGGACGACTATTTTCATGTTAAAATTCATCTGTTAAAAGAAACTTGGTTGGGAAGGGGTTACATGCAATAAAGTGAATTCGTTTTAATTTTGGATCATCGATTATATTGAATTTGTTGGAAATGTGATAAATCAAAACTAGTAGGTGAATGCTAAGTTGGGTAGGCAAATTTTAGGAATGGTGTTTCTTTGAATGTTTGAATGTGCATGTGAATAGTTTTTTCCACTTTATCGCACATGATTTGAAGGTGTATTCATTCGTGGGGGAATGCCCCGAGGTTATATTGTACTTATTCACCGGGGAATGCCTCAAAGTATTTTATACTCGGAGGACATCCGTGACGAAGGTCCGAGGCATCGAGTAAAGCAGTGGAGCATAGTTTAGGATTAATGTAGGTTAGAATAGGATTTATATTTTTGCATTTTTCTATTTTGGACTGTATAATTGGACTGGACACTATAGTTTAGATTTATTTTATTTTGTTTGTTTGTTTGATTGTTTTACGTGTTTTTGTGTGGTTTATACATTTGTAGTGCCAAAAATAGTCGATATACTCCACAAAGAGATTATGGTCGAACCACGGGATCGAGGGATGCCTAACACCTTTCTCTCGGTCAACAGAATTCCTTAATCGGAATCTCTGTTTGCAAATCAGTTTTAAAGAGTCAAATTATTTTGAAAAAAAGATTTTCCAAAGGTGACTTAGCACACCAGATTTATGTCAAGTGGTGACTCTGAGTTAATTGTAAAATGAATCATTTTCGAAATAATTTTTATTTTGTCACTTTAATAATAAAAACCCATTCAAACTTTAAAATTAATTCTTTTTAGTTAAAAAAAGATTGTGACAACTTTGGTGACTCTGCTGGGGATTTTTCAGAATTTGAGCTTATTTTTTGGAGTTGTATCGGCTTAGTTTGACATTATGGGTGTATAAACATTATTTGTGTTATCGTCTGTGTTTATTTTATCATTGTTAATTACCTATGTGCTATAGGTTTACAGTTTTTATTATGTGTTACCACTTTATATTTGGAATCATGTGCATAACCCGAATCATTTTTTTTTTGCAACACATTTGTAGTACACGTGTGTACATGACCTCTAGTTGAGTCACCCTTATTTTAGGAGGGGGAGCCGTCGGGTGTATGGAGTGGGTGGAAAGATCTCGCAGCCACTATCCACCATACCCTCCCTCGAACAGCCTTGTTACTGGACCCCAGCGTAGGTCAACCTATAGGTCATGCTTATCTACCTCATATTCAGACCTAGCGGGACCCACTTTATCCTTTGTAGGAGACTCACCCCTAAAGCATCCCTACGTGCTAAATGTTGCATCTTTGAGGGTAACAGGGTTATTGGACGGACTGATTTGGGGAAAGCATGTGCTAGAATTTAAGTAAAGTGTGTAGACAAGAAAAGGTTGGAAAAAAAATGAGTAAAAAAAAAGAAAAGAGTTTTGTAGTTTTTAGAATTCTTTGTGGTTTTTGTTTTTCATAATCCAAAAATTCAAAAAGATTTCTTACCTTTTACACTCATTTTCTCAAAAAAAATAATCAAAAAGAGCTCTCTTTATCTCATTTAGCAAGCATTCATAATTCAAAATTTTCAAAAAGATTTTTTTTAATAGGAGTTTTTTTCCAAAAAAAATGATAGAAGTTTGTATATTTCATATAACGAAAATACCAAAAAGATTTTCTTTCATAGTTGTTGGTGTCAATTTTATGTGAAGTGTCAAATTGAAAACTCAAAAAGATTTTATTGACATTGGTCATTGTCTGTCTTTGGTCGTATCTCTCAAGTCATGTTTAGTTTGTTATTTAATCCTTAATTGTCTAATCTGGACGAACTATGCAATCCTGATTCTCCACTTTCGGAAGTGAGATATGTAGGCAGCCTATTGTGGGTTTGGGGGATCTTATTTCAAAAATTCAAAAAGATTTTCTTCACTCTTCATTTAGAGTAGGTATTTCATATACATCATTAAAAGAAAACTACAAAAAGATTTTTCGTTAATAGCTTCAAGTTTCATTTTTGTATGAAATTCAAAATCAAAAATCTAAAAAGATCAAAATCAAAAATCTAAAAAGATTTTCTTTGGTAATCAAAGATTTCATTTTGTATAGAGATTATAAAGTTGAAAAATTCAAAAAAAAAAATCATCAATTCTTTTGATTTTTTGTTATTTTCTTTTCTTCTAAAAGTTTGAAGAAAAAAGAAAGAAAGAGAGTTTGATCGGTCATTTTGTGGTCAAACTTTACGAACTACGCACACCTGATTCTCCTCTCTCGGAAGTGAGATACGTAGGCGCCTTTCTTGGGTTTGGTGATCTTTTCAAAAGAAAAAAAAATTGAAAAAAAATGTTGAATTCTAACGCATTTGGTGTTTCTCTTGTTCAGTTAGTTTAAGATGGTTGGTTTGTGGCATTTTGGCTGGTCCTCCACATTGCACCTAGTTGAAGAGAAAGTTATGGCCAATAGGAATACCGAGGTTGTGGTCACTAATCAGATAGGGAGTTTGGGGAATGAGAATTTAGAAGCTAATAAAGAGATTTGAAAATTAAGGCAGTAAATGATAGAAATGCATCGAGTTTGGGCTAATGGGTTGCCGCCTCCTCCATTTCCCACTGATAATCTGAAATATCTTTCTAGCTTGCCTCCCGTGTCCTATATATAATTTTCCATTTTTATTGACACGCCACAACATGCATCAGGGTCTACTCCAGTGCAACACTATCCAAACACTTCGAATATTCATTTTCTCACTCCTCAACATAAAACTACCACATGCTCGGCTCCACTTGCTATTCTTGATTTTGCAGCACCGCTCCCACCTTAAGCTCCTACTTTTGATGCTCAACCACCGGTTGTGATTTCTTATTCTGCAAGTGAGTCTGTATTGAATAGTTCTAGTGATCAGCATTATGCTCCCAAGCCCACATTTAAGTCTAGTGATCAGCATTATGCTCCCAAGCCCACATTTAAGTCGACTGGTCCTTATGGCTACACTCAACTGCCTGAATTTTCTTTTAACACTAAGAATCTTGTTATGACAGAAGAACAAGAGAAAATGGCCAGAAAATTTAGAAGTTTGGAACTGGCTATGAAAAATTCCAAGGACTTGGGGGGTACAAAAGTGTCTCATATAAAAAATCTGTGCATTTTTTCAGGTGTTCATCCCTCTCTTAGTTTTAAAATGTCAAAGTTTGAGAAATATGATGGACATGGGGACCCAGTGGCACATTTGAGGCATTATTGTAACCAATTAATGGGCATTGGAGGGAAGAAAGAACTACTCATGGCTTATTTTGGTGAGAGTCTTTCAGGTCTAGCTTCGAAATGGTTTGTTGACCAAGACATCGACAAGTGGATTAGTTGAGATGACCTAGCTAATGAATTTGTGCAACAATTCCAATACAATGTGGAGTTGATTCCTGATGAGAAATCCCTAACCAGTATGAAGAAAAAGAATACTGAGGTTTCAGGAAGTATGCGATCAGATAGCATGAACAAGCTGCTAGGGTAAAACCGCCAATAAAAGAAAGTAAGATAGTGGAGGTGTTTATTCAAGCACAAAATGAAGTATATTATCAATACTTGTTACCTGTATTAGGAAATTCGTTTATTGAGGTCCTTAAAATGGGAGAGATGATAGAAGATGGAATTAAGACCGATCGCATTATGAGTTTTGCAACATTAAAAGCAACTACTCAAGCAATTCAAAAGAGTTCAGGAAGTGTTGGGGGGGAAAGAATGAGGAAGATGCATCTGCTATTGTAGTTGGACAGCCGGCACGGTCAAGAAGACCACATCGTCGTCGTTCTTAGGCTCAAGCCCAAGTTCATGCCCAAGCTCCACATAATTACTCCCCAAATCAATTATACTCTGTTCCTCCACCTCCATATCTAGTATATAGCGCACAACCACATGTTCAACCACTATCTTACCCACAACGGAACACACCAACTCCTCAGAGTCATCCTCTAACTCCACAAATATACCAAAGCCCTTCTAGGCCCGATTTTTTATCCAAGCCAAATAATGAAATGAGGCAGAAGTTGTGAGATAACTTTACACCGATTGGAGAGTCATATGCTATTTTATTTCAGAGATTGGTACAGGAAGGCATGATCACTCCTCTCCTTGGGCACACTCTTAATCCTCGTTCAAGAAATTTGATCCTAACGTTCGATCTGCGTATCATTCTGATGCTCAAGGTCATAGTATTGAAGATTGTCGGGATTTGAAAAGTGAAATAGAAAATATGATTCAAGATAGATTAATTATGGTGCAGAACACTAACAGTGAGAAAAGCTCTAGTCATGCTGATATGCAAACTAGTGGCTAAGACGCCAAGCTCAACAATTGGGAAGTCACTCCTCTCTCTGCTAGGATGGATGTTTGGTAATTTGTTTTCTTTTCTTTTCTGTTATCCAAATTATTTCAGGGTTGTAGTTCGGGATCTATCTTGTTTTGTCCTTTTGTCGTTTATGTTCAAACCTTTCTATCTTTTATTTCGACTAAATGAAGTGTCCCTTTTCCCTTTATGTTTCAAATATGTGTTGTTTGTTTTCTTTACACAATACATTTTATGTTGATTCTAGTGATATGACATGCTAGCAGAATTTTCAGTTAGATCTTGAAATCCAGTTTAAGCATTAACTTTGAATCAGAGGGCTAAAGTTAAAAAAACATCTGAGAAAAAAGGCAGAGTGCTAACACATTTGGTGACAAGTTGAAGCCTTCTTTGAAAATTAAGGCAATTACTTTAAGAATCACAAGAATAACTTGGTCATCGATTAAAAGGCACGTCCCAATCAGGTCAAATAGTGGACGCGTGATCCCTATATCAAGAGAAAAAGAAAGATAATCAATTCCACAAAAGCATAGATCATTCGATGTGAGGGATGTACAACAAAGGAGGAGTTGTATGTTTGACAAGTGTAGAGGAAGAAGTAGCACACATGCTCAATTAAAGTTAATATTGTAAAAGATGTCACTAATGATTTTCATCTTTCACTTTCATATTACGTGATGTGTACTTGCATTTTTAAGGATTGATATGATGAAGGCGTTTCATTCTTCTATCCAAACGTTGTGTCGTCCTTTGTTTACCTCATTTGAGATTTAGTCCTATGTTCTTTCATACCCCTCTTTTAAAATCAAGATAGAGTCAGCAAAGCTCAAAATAAAAGCGTCGAACAAAAGAACAGAGTCAGAAAAGTTTCAAAAAAGGGGAAAAATGTGTCAAGAGAAAGAAAAGAAAAAAGTGTCAAGAAAAATAGAGTCAGAAAGGTCTCAAAAGAAAAAAGAGTTGATAAAATAAAAAAAAGAAAAAAAAAGAAAAAAAAATAAAATCAAGGAAAAAATAAGTTGTCTGAACTACGTGAGACCTGATTCTCCTCTCTCAGGGGTGAGATACGTAGGTTGTCCTACTCGAGACTCGATCAAACCAAATAAACAATTTAGAGTCACCCAACCAAAAGAAACTGGGGCATGAGTTAATCCTCATTGTTTGAGTCGATTTCAAAAATTGTAAGTCCTACCCTAATTCAAGTGTTGTTTGGGCCTCATGTCATCCTTTCTTTCTAACTTTATCCAAAAGCCAAGTTACATCCAAGGAAAGACCTTCAAATCAATCTTTGAGAATGTTAAAGGCTAAGTATGCAATGGATATGATGACATATTTTGGGTACTACTTGTCTTCCTCGGCATAAGAAATATGGAGAGAAATAAAAATGAGAGAGTCTTATTGGTGAAAATCCTCACGGGCACCGTAAGACGATGGTAAGTTGAGAGAGATAAAAATGAGAGAGTCTTATTCATGAAAACCCTCACGAGTACTATAAGACGACTGTGGGTTGAGAGAAATGAAAATAAGAGAGTCTCATTGGTGAAAAACCTTCACGGACACCATAAGGCAATGAGGAGCTGAGAAAAAAATAAGAGAGGTTTGCTGCTGAAAACCCTTCAAGGCGCCACTAGCCGAATGAGGTCTTCGAATGCAATTAGCCTAAGGAATCAATTCATTTTCATGGCTATTAACTCAAGAACAATTAGTAAAAAGTTTGGATAGAAAGATCAGGCAGCTTAATCCAAAATGCATGACATAACCATTAGAGTTGACTGTCATTTATAGATAAATTTTTTGTTTCTTTATTTCAAACGGGGATATTCATTGTATTCCTTATATTTATTTTTGTTTTTTGAGTCAGTTATCCAAATAAAAAAATCATTGTCATTTTTCTCGTGTCTTTGAGTCAAGTCCATGTCAAAACAAGTGAGAAAAGATTTCAAAACTGGCTACTAGCTTCTTCAATTGCACAAAGCAAGACAAAATCCAGCACATAAAAGAGACATGATTGTAGGCTGAAATGAGGCATGCAGAAAGTTTTGTCAACAGGCAAGTCTGGGAACTCATGGAAATTCCAAGGTTCGAAGGGTTTATCTGAGAAACGTGGAAAAGCAAAGATACTATGTTTGTTTCAGAATCACTCTTAATAATTTGGGTTTGGATCAATGATGCAGCAAGTCAATCACATATGCTAATGGTTGGAAGCAAGATTAAATGTGACGAGGTCAAGAGCGATTGTCGTGAAAGCTAAAGCCACAAACCAGCCACCGTGTTTTAAACTTACAGGTTTTCTTTGTATGAAACAGGAACACATGTTACCTT
This sequence comes from Capsicum pubescens, assembly GCA_030864215.1. NCBI lineage: Eukaryota > Viridiplantae > Streptophyta > Magnoliopsida > Solanales > Solanaceae > Capsicum > Capsicum pubescens. The sequence continues at coordinate 82,741,957 of CM061540.1, forward strand.
CAAATCAAGGACTTTAAAGCCTAAACATCAAAGTCCATAATTTTTCACATCTACAAATACAAGGGGCAATGTTACTACACAGGTTTGATAATCCAATCATGGTATAATTCATTATCCTATATCCCTCGGAGACACACTTCCTTGTCCAGATATTTCAGTTTTCAATTGCTAGGTGATACACTTCTTAAATTAAACTTTGACTCCTAGAAGACGTACCTTTTAATCGAGTCATTCCCCTTGATTCCTATAAGACGTACCTTTTAGTCGAGTCATTCCCTGGATTTCTATAAGACGTACCTTTTAGTCGTGTCATTCCCCTTGATTCCTATAAGACATAACTTTTAGTCGAGTCATTCTCTTGATTCCTATAAGACTTACCTTTTAGTTGAGTCATTCCCCTTGATTCCTATAAGACGTACCTTTTATTCTTGTCATTCCACTTGATTCTTATAAGACGTACCTTTTAGTCTTGTCATTCCCCTTGATTCCTATAAGACGTACCTTTTAGTCTTGTCATTCCCCTTGATTCCTATAAGACGTACCTTTTAGTCGAGTCATTCACTTGATTCCTATAAGAAGTACCTTTTAGTCGAGTCATTCCGCTTGATTCCTATAAGACATACCTTTTAGTAGATTCATTCCCCTTGATTCCTATAAGATGTAACTTTTAGTCGATTCATTCCCCTTGATTTCTATAAGACGTACCTTTTAGTCGAGTCATTCCCTTGGTTTCTTTAACACGTACCTTTTAGTCAACTCATTCTTCTTGATTCCTATAAGATGTACCTTTTAGTCGAGTCATTCCCATTGATTCCTATAAGACGTACCTTTTAGTCAAGTCATTCCCTTGATTCCTATAAGACGTACCTTTTAGTCAAGTCATTCCCCTTGATTCCTATAAGACGTAGCTTTTAGTCGAGTCATTCTTCTTGATTCCTATAAGACGTACCTTTTAGTCGAGTCTTTCCCCTTGATTCCTAGAAGATGTACTTTTTAGTCGAGTCATTTCCTTTGACTCCTAGAAAATGCACTTTCTAGTTGAATCATTCCAATTAACTCATAGAAGATACATTTCTTTGTTCGTATTTTTCAAGTAGTTATGATGTGACTTTCACACAAGTCCTCCGATGATAAACTGGGGCAAAAAATTTAATTCCTGTTGTTTGGAACTTGACTTTTCTGGAAAATGGAATCTCTCTTTATCATAATCTTTGTTTGGAATAATTTTCTCTCTAGTTGTGATTTCAGGAGCCCCCCTGAAGAACAGGTCGAATAAATGAAAAGTCAAGCAACATGGTGAAGAAGTTGAAAGTTAAGCAACAAGGTGAGGAGGTTGAAAGTCAAGCAACAAGGTGAAGAAATTGAAAGTCAACAGATTGAAAAATAGCAAGTCAGGAACCCTCCTGAAGAACAGGGTGAAGAAATTGAAAACCAAGCAACAAGTTGAAGAAATTGCAAGTCAGGAGCCCGCCTGAAGAACAAGGTGATGAAATGGCAAGTTAAGAGCAAAAGAAACTGCATAGATAGGATTTTTATAATTTTATTTATGTTTTAACTTATAATTTTCATCTTTGATGTAATGCCATAGCCGCGGATCGGAACCTCGACGGGACCTCACTCGACTCCCCAACTTGGTTGCCCTTCTTCTTCCTGTTTCTTTCCTTGAATAATGGTCGAATTAAAATTTGGTCTCGTTGTCTACTTTTTTGTTTGAAAACACTTTGTGTTTACACCCAAAAAGGAGCATGATGTAGACACCTAATTTTTCCCCCCCCGAAGTTTAATTTTATTCATTTTTAGCTCACCTTACCACGGACCCTCACCCATTCTACACTTTCCCCACAAGAAAATAAATACAACAAATCCTAACAAATTAAATCCCTAATCCTTAATATTCCCTTATCCTAACTAATTTTTACACCTCACCACCCCATACCCTTCTCTTCACATACTCCACCCCTCACATACCCCACATGTACCCTTACCTTACCCCCTCACAAAAAGTCACATTTTTTTTCTTCGTGGACCGAATTTTCATTCGAGAATAAGAGACCCTCACTGAAACTCACAATTGGCAAAACTCATATCACTCACCCCCCCACACAATTTATATACACACATCAATATAGAGGGGGATAGGGCATCCATTTTTTTCCATAGAAGCACAGATCTCAAATTCTTCAATAATTCAAACACAGAACACACACTGACTCACGGGGAAAAATACATAAACATCATAACACATTCTCACACACTCACTGATATACTCACCGGCATATAACATCACATACTACGCACACCGAAAAAGGAAGAAATGGACTAAAATAGAGAGAGAGCTGACTGGAGAGGATAATAAGGGAGATCAAGAAAAAGAGAAAGGGGTAAAGGAGGAAGAGAGATCAGGAGAGAGAAAAAATAGGGGAGGTTGACTGCTCCAGCGAGTTTCTCACCGGAAAAATGTCACTGACGCCGACCAATGCCACAAAATAGTGAAAACCGATGACTTCCACTGGAATAGGCTCCGCCAATGAGGACCGACGAACCCGTTCCCTCCATCCCGCATTTGATTTCTCAACCAAACTTGACCTTCATTGAGTTCAGTTCCGGCGAAACCTGCTAGAAGACATCCTAGGCCGACATTCATGATTTTGGTGAAAAACAGTGAAGCTATTCGAGTTGGTTTGTTTGGATTGAAGTTCGATTCGAGGTTCCAGTGTGGATTTCATCTCGTTTAATTTAATAATAATCTGTTGAAAGTGGCAGTGAGGTCCATTTCTCAACTCTATTTCTTAATTTCTTTATACGATTATGGATATTGGTTTGATATTGTGTTCTATTTGTTGGGTGATGTAATGGTTGTGTGTTTATGATTGTGGATTGGATAATTTAGTTGATGTTTGGTGTTGTTTATCTGAATAACTAGTCGTGGTATGAAATTGATGTTTATATGGGTGGAAGACTATTTTCATGTTAAAATTCATGTGTTAAAAGAAACATGGGAAGGGGTTAAACACAATAAAGTGAATTCGTTTTAATTTTGGATCATCGATTATATTAAATTTATTGGAATTGTGATAAATCAAAACTAGTAGGCGAATGCTAAGCCGGGTAGGCAAATTTTAGGAATGATGTTTTGTTGAATGTTTGAATGTGCATGTGAATAGTTCTTTCCACTTTATCGCACAAGATTTGAAGATGTATTCATTCACCGAGGAATGCACCGAGGTTATATTGTACTTATTCACCGAAGAATGCCCCAAAATATTTTATACTGGGGGGACGTTCGTGATGAAGGCCCAAGGCATCGGGTAAAACATTGGAGCGTAGTTTAGGATTAGTATAGGTTAGAATAGGATTTATATTTTCGCATTTTTCTATTTTGGATTGTATAATTAGGCTGGACACTATATTTTGGATTTGTTTATTTTGTTTGTTTGATTGATTGTTTTACGTATTTTTGTGTGGTTTATACATTCGTAGTGCCAAAAATAGCCGATATACTCCACAAAGCGACCGTGGCCAAACCACGGGATCGTGGGATGCCTAACACCTTCCCCTAAGTCAATAGAATTCCTTAACCGTAATCTCTGTTCACAAACCAGTTTTAAAGAGTCAAATTATTTTGGAAAAGAATTTTCTAAAGGTGACTTGGCACACCAGATTTATGTCAACTGGCGACTCTGAGTTAATTGTAAAATTAATTCTTTTCGAAATAATTTTTATTTTGTCACTTTAATAATAAAAAACCCTTTCGAACTTTAAAATTAATTCTTTTTGGTTAAAAAAGGAGTGTGACAGGAGGTATTGGTTAGTTCAGAAATTATTTATCCCACCATTTATATCTTGATAATAGGAAAAGTAATCCCATATATATGGTGGGATAACTTATTCCGAAATAGTTCATCTCGGGATAACTTGTTCTCAACCAGACGACCCCTAAGACTTCTATAATGTCTATTATTTTGAATGCACGAAAATATGCATTTAGTTAGAGAATTTTTTTTATGCACAATCAATTAAACTCAATCATATTAATTTATAGGTGTGTTTGAAGCTTTATATCTCTTGAATTATCCTAATGGGTGTGTAGACCATCTAAAGCGATAACAAAAGGGTTAGAATTTGCAAATAATTTCATATTCCCTGTCACATACATACTTGGTTAAGTCTGAACTCTCCTCCGAGACCACGCGGTTGACCCTAATAACTAAATAAGTCAATAATAAATTCATTTTAATGATAGAAAAGTACACATAACATAAATATCAAACTTGTAACACTTAATATCCACTCTAATGTTGTCATCTAATAAGATAATCAAATTTCGAAAAGAAATCAAAATTTTAGAAAACTTACTTCAAATCAAAAGTAAATTTATCTCTTCAAATATATATACTATCAAGATCTCTATTAATATATAAAAAAATATAAACATATATACACCTGAATTGAAGAAGAACTGCAACAATATGAAAAAGATAATTAGCAAATTAATAAACTAATTAAAAAAAACGCAATTAACGTACTAATCTCAATCTGGGTTGAATTTGAGCAGAAATTTCTATGACGCCCATGCATCAATTGTATCAATAGTTCTTCAACAATTTATCTGTCTGTATCCTATAGCATTTGTTGTTTGCGTGCTGCTTGCACCGAATATCCGTGCCCAAGCTTTGTTTGTTCGCGTGCTCTTTTCTTTGTTTTTTTGCATTTGTTCTTTCTTCAAGTATTTGTTGTTTGTTTCTCAATACTTCTGCTCTTAAAACTTACCCCTAAATATATAGTGATCATATATTAACTTTATCTATCAAAAAGATTAATAATAAAAAATCAACTTTGTTTGTTTTTGTTGTTTCGGGTACACAATCTGTATTTTGGCAAAATAACTTTAATACAAGTTCAAGATTATATCAAGAACACTTATGAAGTTTTTTAACACCTTCAACACAAGTTCAAATAAACTATCAAAGAAATGTGTTATTTTATTAAGAAATAAGATGAAAACAGAATACGTCAAGTCCTCCGAATTCACGGAGTATCCTTAAGGAATTAATTTCCCTCAAGTACCTGAGGTTACGGAATTTTCCTCCCAAGATAAAATGGTTTCACAACCAGAATGTAGTGGTACCTTAAACATTCTGGTTTTCTTTGAACTCATTCAACGGGAGACGATCACACGGAGTTTTTAAAAGAAAGAAATGTTTTTCAAGTGCAGAATTTTTTGTACAAAACCTGTGAAAAAATACAGGTTTATATAGCCATGAAGTGCCCCTTCGAAAAGAAGGCAATGGTTCATCAGAAAGGTGTATCTTTTCTGAAGAGTCATGTTGTCCATTCGAAACAGTATGACTTTTCCGAACAGTCTCAACCATCCAAACAGTCATCCCTTTCCGAAATAGTGTGTCTTTTACTCAAAGAGTTGTGTTCCTTTCGAGCAACCTTTCAGCTATACCTGTCAAACGGGTCGAGCGGACCCGACCCAGCCCAACCTGGCCCATTTACAAAAACCAGCCCGATTTGACCCGGCCCGATCAACCCACAAGCTGTAGGGTACCAGACCGATTTATTTTTGGTTTTAGTCCCGGTTAACCCGGCCCGAACCAAGCCCGATCCAGGCCCGTCGGTTAACCGGCTCGAAACCGGCCAGTTTATTTTTTAAAAAAATAAATAAACAAACGGACTAATTTACTATAAAGTATTATTAATTTATTATATTAGGTAGCATATGTTTTATTTAAAGAAGTACGTATATTTGATATGTGTACGTATATATTGAATGGTACATATATATGTGTATATATCTTTTATAGACGTATATATTTAACGTATATATGTGTATATGTTTTATAAATTAGTACATAACTATATATATAGTGTGTGTATATATTGTAGTATATATATTGTAGTATATATATTGTAGTATATTTGATTTAAAGTAGTACGTATATATTGAATGGTACGTATATATGTGTATATGTCTTCTATAAACGTATATATTTAACATATACATGTGTATATGTTTTATAAATTAGTATATAACTATATATATAGTGTGCGTATATATTGTAGTATATTTTATTTAAAGTAGTACGTATATATTGAATGGTACGTATATATGTGTATATATCTTCTTTAGACGTATATATTTAATGTATACATGTGTATATGTTTTATAAATTAGTGTAAAACTATATATATAGTGTGTGTATATATTGTACTATATATATTGTAGTATATTTTATTTAAAGTAGTGCATATATATTGAATGGTACGTATATATGTGTATATATATTTTATAGACGTATATATTTAACGTATACATGTGTATATGTTTTATAAATTAGTATATAACTATATATATAGTGTGTGTATATATTATAGTATATATATATTGTAGCATATTTTATTTAAAGTAGTACGTATATATTGAATGGTACGTATATATGTGTATATATCTTCTATAGACGTATATATTTAACGTATACATATGTATATGTTTTATAAATTAGTGTATAACTATATATATATAGTGTGTGTATATATTGTAGTATATATATATTGTAGTATATTTTATTTAAAGTAGTACGTATATATTGAATGGTACGTATATATGCGTATATATCTTTTATAGACGTATATATTTGACATATACATGTGTATATGTTTTATAAATTAGTATATAACTATATAAATAGTGTGTGTGTATATTGTAGTATATATATTGTAGTATATTTTATTTAAAGTACTACGTATATATTGAATGGTACGTATATATGTGTATATATCTTCTATTGACGTATATATTTAACGTATACATGTGTATATGTTTTATAAATTAGTGTATAACTATATATATAGTGTGTGTATATATTGTAGTATATATATATTGCAGTATATTTTATTTAAAGTAGTACATATATATTGAATGATACGTATATATGTCTATATTTTCTATAGACGTATATATTTAACGTATACATGTGTATATGTTTTATAAATTAGTATATAATTATATATATAGTGTGTGTATATATTGTAGTATATATATTGTAGTATATTTTATTTAAAGTAGTACGTATATATTGAATGGTATGTATATATGTGTATATATCTTCTATAGACGTATATATTTAACGTATACATGTGTATATGTTTTATAAATTAGTGTATAACTATATATATAGTGTGTGTATATATTGTAGTAGATTTGATTTAAAGTAGTACGTATATATTGAATGGTACGAATATATGTGTATATATCTTCTATAGACGTATATATTTGACGTATATATGTGTAAAAGTTTTATAAATTAGTATATAACTATATATATAGTGTGTGTATATATTGTAGTATATTTTATTTAAAGTAGTACGTATATATTGAATGGTACATATATATGTGTATATATCTTCTATAGACGTATATATTTAACGTATACATGTGTATATGTTTTATAAATTAGTGTATAACTATATATATAGAGTGTGTATATATTGTAGTATATATATATTGTATTATATTTTATTTAAATTAGTACGTATTTATTGAATGGTACGTATATATGTGTATATATATTCTATAGACGTATATATTTAACGTATGCATGTGTATATGTTTTATAAATTAGTATATAACAATATATATAGCGTGTGTGTATATTGTAGTATATATATTGTAGTATATTTTATTTAAAGTAGTACGTATATATTGAATGGTACGTATATATGTGTATATATCTTCTATAGACGTATATATTTAACGTATACATGTGTATATGTTTTATAAATTAGTATATAACTCTCTCTCTCTCTCTCTCTCTCTCTATATATATATATATATATATATATATATATATATATATATATATATATATATATATATATATATTGTAGTATATGTTTTATTTAAAGTAGTACGTATAGTCGTATATATTGAATGTTACGTATATATGTGTATATATTTTTTAAATTCTAATGTAGTATATACTATATATATAGTGTATATATATTGTTTAACGTATTTAAAATGTCAATAGGTGGGTATATATAGTGTATGTTGGAAAAAAAAATAATTGGTTTTTGACCGGGTTTAGGTGGGTTAGACCGGGTTGTGCTAAGTGGGCCGGTTCAGGGTTGTTTTTAAAGATTTTACTATTGAACCTGGACCCGACCCGACCCACTTAACCACAACCCGGCCCACAACCTGGTTAAACTTAACGGGCTGGTTTCAGGTTGACCTGGCCTGGCTGCATGCTTCCGTATACACGTTGATGGAGGCAAAAAATATTGTAATTTTTTATTGAATTTTCGGACTATTTTTTCCCAAGTTTCAATTAAACTTTGTCTAAAAATTTAATCTCATCGATCATTTGACAAATCCAAATCCAAAGCCGAGCGAGTGACAACGACGACGGCGCGAGGCACCTCTTCGTTCTTGTCTCACTATCCATTTCGAGTTTGTGTTTCTTAATAAGAACACATGAAAGTTTAATTCTCCCACCAATGTGGGAGAATTAGTAAACTTTTCTTATTCTTGAGTACAATTTTCTTTTTAAGTGTTATCTCATTTTCCCCTCCACCAATTTTCTTCATTTTTCATTCACACTTTTAACTGAACCCAACAGTTTTTACATGTAAATTTGTTCTTTTTTTTGTCAGATATGATACTAGAGATGTCTATGCTGAAATTTGTGAAGAAACCGTTGACGAAGCTGCATTGTCAACCACAACATATGCATGAGTATATCTTCTCATTCTATGATTCTCAATCCTATTTTTCCTCCAATTCCGAATTGTAACTCTCATAGATTCCTCCACCACTTCAAACTTTCCGCTTCCGATCCTCTGCCCTTTTACCAAACGCCGCCACCACATTCTCCCCAATTCTAGCTGAAACTTCCATGAACAAATACTTGTTACTCGTTGCAAAGTCTTTGCCTTCCGGCCTTTTTACTAACCGCTCTAGTTTCATTATCGTAGTTGCACTTGTTATAGAAGAAAGGACATTCGATTTTTCCAGCTCTTTTTCGTTCTCATTTCGGACCATCACAATGAATCTTTTAGGCATTTTCCTGATGAAAATCCTAAACCTGTATTCACACCATTCAAGTCAATGAATTAGTCTCCTTAGCAAAACCTAAAAATTGAGAACAAAAAAACACAACAAAAATAAATAATTGTGAGTAGGGCAAACGAAGAGAGATTGAAATCTTTATGATTCAAATTTCGTTGGCAAGAAGGCATGAAGCCCTAATAATATCTTCAGTGGATAAAACATGAAACTGGTCATCTTTGAAGTTGCTATCATTGGCCATTAGAATTGCCATCATGGACGAATGTTGTGCTTGTATGAAAATCCAAACAACAAGTAGAACGAGGGAATCAATCTAATAAGCTTTGATTAATCAAAAAAAAATTGATCCAATCCAAGAAAAATAGTGCTACATGAGTCGTGCACTGCCACAACATCACCATCTCAAACCGTAAAAATACTAATATCATATCTCTCAAATATTTAAATCAAGATAAAACAACTCAATCCACTAGATTCACCCTCAAAATAGCAAAAAACACTCAAAGTTAACCTAAGCAACCAAAAAAATTAATTAAGAGCAAAGTAATATTCATTGTAAACCTTACATGAATCAATATTATCCACATTAAAACTCTAAAAACTCCAGACTTTTACTCTTGAACTCTTCCAATAAAGAGGAAGCAAAGTTGTTTTTCATGTTATGCAAGTGTTGTGATTCTATTACATCTGAAGTCATGCTTCTCATTGCACCTGGGAACCTTATATTAATAATTGTGCCTCAATATAAATGAGAAATAAAATGAAGAGAACATACCTTCAAATTCGTTGTTAATCGGCACAATTCAATCGCAAGCTACACATGAATCTTCTTTCATCTGCACAAAAATATTGAAGAATCAATCAATAACGAATCATATAAACTTGCAGAGCGAGACAAAAAAGAGCAGATATTTCGGTGTTGTATCTCTATTTAAGAAGAAACAATAATTAGGATGTAAATCTTATAAGGACTCCTATTTGCAAAAAGAACCGTAGCCTGTTTTTTTGGACATATATGAGAGTTTGATTTACTTTTTATGTAGGAATTAACAATACTAAGAAAACTACCTCCTATTTGCTACTGAAACTTTTTTTTTTCAAATAGGACACAAGTAATATTGTTGGAAAAAAGACACGAAGTTTGGTAAAAAGGGAATATTCATAAATCAAATAGGAGACGAATTTAACAAAAGTAATGTAGGAAATTTAAATAATTTTTTTTTCCATAAATTTGATTTAAATGAAGGAAGAAAGATAAAAACGATTGTGTCTTATTTTTCAAAAAAAAATAAAAATACACACGTATAATTCCTAAAACTTAGGAGTTTAGTAGTTTTTTTTTTCTAAATTCTTCTTACTTTAATATTTTTTATTACCATATGTTTTCGGACTTTTTTTTTTCATATATATATTTTAGAATTCAATATTATGATTAAATCATTAAAATAATTAAATTATAATTTGCGAAAAATAGTGAAAAGATGATTTTGTCTATTACAGAGTCTTTTAATGAAGAAAATAATTTCAAATCACTTTTTTAAGGGTCTTCACACTTTTAATATATTATAGATATAGATAATTATCTATTTGCTGCTCAATATCTCAAATATTTCTAAACAACTTCATATTTATTTACCTTTCAACCTTTATTTTTTTTCTCTTTTCTATTTTACTTAAATCTTAATCTTTTCTTTTTTCTCTCTCTCTTTTTTAATTTTTTTTTTCAATCCTTACTTTTTTTCCCTTTTCCTCCTCTCAACTTTTATTTTTAAAGAAAAAATTCTCTTTTTTATTTTACTTTAATTTTTATTTTTTAATTTTTAATTTTTAATTTTTCTCAACCCTTATTTTTTTTCTTTTCTCCTTTCAACCTCTATTTATTTTTTAAAATTTTTCTCTTTTTTATTTTTTTATTTTTCTTTTTTATTTTTTCTCAATTTTTATTTTGTCTTTTTTTTTTTTATTTTCTCAACCTTTATTTTTTTTCTCCCTTCAAATTCTATATTTTTTTTATTTTTCTTTTCTATTTTCTTTGATTTTTATTTTTTTAAAATATTTTTCTTTATTTTCTTCTTTCTTTTTGTAATTTTTATTATTTTTCTCTCTTCAATTTCTTCCAATCAAGTTACGCCCCATGAGTAAGAGTTGACACTACCACATTGTAGAGGTAAGGCTTATGACTTTCAAACAAGAAGTTACATTTCGTGGTAAGAGTTGATACTATCACATTGTGTTTTGATTTAAGAGATGTTCTATAGCTCTTCACCTAGAGGCAAGACTTAACTCAAGGACTTTCAAACAACAAATTATGCCTCATGGAAAAGAGTTGACTCTACCTCGTTATGTTTTCATTTATAAGATTTTCTACAACTCTTGCCTTAGAGGCAAGACTTATCTCAAGGACTTTCAAACAACAAATTATGTCTCACGGGTAAGAATTGATACTACCACATTATGTCTTCATTTATGAGAAGTTCTACAACTTTTGTCTTAGAGGCAAGGCTTAACTCAGGGACTTTCAAACAATAAATTATGTCCCACGGGCAAGAGTTGATCCTACCACGTTATGTCTTCATTTATGAGATGTTCTACAACTCTTGCCTTAGAGGCAAGACTTAGCTCAAGGACTTTCAAACAAAAAATTATACCCCACGGGCAAGAGTTGACGCTACCACATTATGTCTTCATTTATGAGATATTTTACAACTCTTGCCTTAGGGGAACGACTTATCTCCAGAATTTTCAAACAAGTTATGTACATTAGGCAAGAGTCAACATTAACAAATTATGTTTTTACTTCTGAAAGGCTCTATAACTCTTGTCTTAGAAGTACGACTCAGCCCAAGGACCAACAACAAGTTATGTCCCATGGGCAAGAGTTGACACTACAAAATTGTGTATTGATGTTATGAGATGCTTTATAAATCTTTCCTTCGAGGAAAGACTTAGACCAAGGGCTTTCAAGCAACAAGTTGTGCCCTATAGGCAAGATTTAACATTATCATATTGAGTTTTGGTTTAGGAGATATTCTATAACTCTTGCCTTAGAGACAAGACTTAACCCAAGGACTTTCAAACAACAAGTTACACCCCATGAGTAAGAGTTGACACTATCACATTATGTTTTGATTTATGAGATATTCATAACTCTTGCCTTAGAGACGGGACTTAGCCTAAGGACTTTTAAACAACTAGTTATACTCCATAGGTAAGATTTGGTACTATCACACTGTGTTTTGATTTATGAGATGTTTTATAAATCAAGGACTTTTAAATAACAAGTTATGCCCTATGGGTAAGAGTTGACACTACCACATTATGTCTTAATTTATGAGATATTCTAGAAATCTTGCCTTAGAGGCATGAATTATTCTAAAGACTTTCAAAAAGCAAGTTACGCCACATGGGCCAGAGTTAACACTACCACATTGTGTCTTGATTTATGAGATATTCTATAACTCTTGTCTTAGAGGCAAGACTTATCCGACAAGTTACGTCCCATGGACAAGAGTTAACACTATTATATGGTGTCTTAATTTATGTGATGCTCTTTTAGTCATGCTTCTAAGACAAAACTTAACACAAGAATCTCCCAAAAGAACACATTATGCCCAATAGATAATTGTTGACACTACCGCATTGTTTATTGATTTATAAGATGTTCTATAACTCTTGCCTTAGAAGCAAGTCTTAAGGATTTTCAAACAACAAGTTATGCTCCACAAGCAAGACTTGACACTACCACATTATGTCTTGATTTATGAATTGTTCTATAATTTTTTCCTTAGAGCCAAGACTTATCCCAAAGGACTTCCTAACAACAAGTCATGCCCTTAAATTTGCTTTGATTTCAAAAAAAGAAGATCCCTTAGCGGATTATCCAACTTTTTATTTATTAGCAAAATATAAAAAGTTGAGAAAAAGGAAAAAAGAGAATAAACAAAATAGAAAAATAAAAAAATTGAGAAAAAAAGAAAAAAATAAGAAAAAATAAAGGTTAAGAAAAAAAGAGAAGAATAAATAACAAAAAAAAAAAAGAAAACAAGATTGAGAAAAACAAACATGAGAAGAAAAAATAAAAATAAAGTTTGAGAAAAATGAAAAAGAAAAAATGAGAAATGAGAAATGAGAAATGATTAAAAAAAGATTGAGACTAATAAATTAAAAAAAAAAAGATTGAGACCAATAAATTAAAAAAAAAAAAGAAAAAGGAGAGAAATGAAGAAATAAATAATGTTTGAGAAAAACAAGTAAAAGAAAAATAAAAGTTGAGACTGATGAATCAAAAAGAAGGAAAGTTAGTCTTTAAGACTTTACTTATGAAGGTCAAAAAGCCAAAATCACCCACTATTGGGGTCATCCCATGTAATTTCCTATTTTCAAGCTAGATTGTATATGATGATGTAGTTATCATTTGAACATATTATGTCAGTATTGAATGAATAGATGAGAATTTTGGAGGAAAAAACAATTTGGCGTATTTCTTCCGTTTCTTTTTAGTCTGTTTCAAAATAATTCTTCAATTTTAAGGATATATTTAAAACTACAAAATTAAAAAAGCATTGCGATCTATTTTCTATATCTTTAATTTAAGATCATAAGAATCAATTTTTTTTATTTTCTGTCAATTTAAAATCAGATAAATAAACTAAAACAAAACAAATTTTTTTTGTTTATTATTAATTTTATTATTAAGTTTATTTTAGATTAACTAAATTTATTATTAATTATTATTAACTAGTTTACTTAATAATAAACTAAAACTAAATTTATTATTAATTTTGTTTATTATTAATATTAGATTTTAAAATCATATTAAATTTAGTAAGTGCTAATTATATTATAAAATATTAGATGATATAATATATTTATTAGTTCAATATTTGTTATTATTAAATATTTTTTAAAAGGGTTAAGTAACTGAAATAAAAAGATATATGTCCCATTTAACTATTAGTGTAATAGTATTTTTTTTTTTTTTAAAGATTCAAACATTCAAAAATTTAATAGTTATTATTTGAAATAAATTTGAACAAAAATTATATATTTTCAACAATTTGTCAAGTATACTACCTTTCTTCATAATTTTTAAAATTTGCTTATAAAGTTGTATTTATTTTGTATTATATTAATCTTTTAAAATAGTTTAATAAAGAAAAATATATCTAGTAACAAATCCAGTATATTCCCACATAGTGGATCTGGGGAGGGTAAAATATACGCAGTCCATACCACTACCTCCAAAGAAGTAGAGAGGTTGTTTCCGATAGACCCCCGACTCAAGACAGTAAATGATAGGAGTATATTATCATATTATTCTTTGAATATAAGTAATTCAATGCTTTGAAAAATGTATTGAATAATGAATGTAATTAATAGATGTATTGTGTAACTATTTTTAATATAGCGGATAGTAAAAGGTTCAGTTGAGCTAAAAGGAACTAATTTTTTTTCTTGTTCTGTTTATATAAAGTATTGTATTAAAGAAATCATATTAAAGCAACTTATTGATAAAAATAGAGGACTACATGCATGGGTTCAATAATTGGTGTAATATGATTCTAATCCTTTCTCAATAAACTAACATTTGAAACTGTGGTTAATGAACACTTCCTTCCCAAAATAAATCTAATCTCCAAGTGCCTGTATATATAGAACTATATGTATTATGATGATATTTTGTTTCAAGAGTCATATGACATGCTAAATATATATAGCAAAACTATATCGCATTTAGCCTCATATACATAACTAATGTATCATAGATATTGTTTACTTTTATAGGTTTCTTTGTTTGAGATAAGTTTTGTAATTTGATTTTATTATTCAGTTGTGTAGATTGGCTATTGGTTCATTCAAGAGATAATGAGACTACTATGTTGGTGAGTGGGAAGATGATACTGGTGGTTATGAGGTTTTCCACCAAGTGATGAACATCATATACCCAGTAACACAAGAAGCCAGGGAAGTGATGTTTCATCTAAGTCAAAACCAAAAAATAGTCCAAAAGATATAATTAAATTTTCAGGGAAGTTACCTTTTTGTAGTTCATTGCCTTCATAGCAACAACTATATTAATTGGAGAACAATTTATTGAAACGTCAATTAAGAAGAAGAGTTTTCGGGCAAATAGTACAATGGATAAAGTGGAAGACAGTGAAGATGAGTGGAATATGTGCAAGGAAAAATCAAGTTTGTCCATGGATGAAAAAAAGAAGCAGAGAATTTATGAAAATGATGCAGAAAATAAAAGGACATCAGTAAGACATGTTGCTGCCTCACTCAAGAGATATGATCATAATTACTTTGTTGGTGAGTGGGGAAAACTGTTGTTCCTTGTTACGAAGTGTAAAGGAAAATTTTAATGTATTAAGTGCATCGGAGCATGGTAAACCTCTAATATGTATTTCTTATCTTGCTGTTCAAATCCTTAGAGATATTGATTTAGTGTTTAGTGAAATTTTAACACCATATTAAGCTTTTTGCTATTTATTTTTTATGAGCAGATATTCTGAATTCGAAGAAGAGGAAGTCTCAGAGGTTTGTCCATATTGTCATAGCAAATGTAACTGCAACTTGTCCTTACACTCAAGTGGCACGCTAAAAAATTATCTTTTTTAATTATTTGTGAATGTGCTTTTTTTTTTACTGGATATCTTAGTACAAAGGGAAATATAGAGTTGAAGCATCTAGGTGTGTCTACCATCATAACCTCTTTTTATGTAGTAGTAGAACTATTGAAATTTGCATTTTGAAGTTAATGGTACTAATGTCATGATGCGGGCATCACTAACGTGTTCAGTTGTGGAAGTGTAGATATTTTTTTTAATTGTGAAAGAAATATGTTTTGACATTTATAAATGACCTATAAACATGTGACAGGTGGAGCTCATTTATATCTGTTTGTGCATTAATTGTTTACTTTTGAGGAATATTTTCTTCATGTTGGTTGCTAGTATTGCCTTTCTACCTATTTTTGTAGTATGTTGCAATATAACTGTAACCTTTTCTTTTCCGAAGCAATAGACATTGATGATAAATTTATGTAAAATAAAACTGAATCATACAAAGTGAATAAAGAAAAATGAAACAACAACAAATAATTTTTAGTACATTGCAAAAAAATCTAATATAATACTTTTTCATAATCAGTACATGAAACTTAGGTTATACTATAATAAAAATAAAGTAAAACTAAAATTTGCAGAAAAGTAAATATAGTTGACCATGCACTTCCCACATCATATTTTTTTTCTTCTTAATCACTTTACGAACCTTGTTCGTGGATTGCTTGTCATTACAGTCATCATCATATTCCTGCATTGGGGAACCCTACATATTTGCTTCTCTTGAAAGTCTGTTTTTTAGTCGTATCAACAGTGATATTTGTTAGGGATGATCCACATTCTGAAAGACTGTTCTTGATGGGAGCCTGTAAAGGTGTAGTGTAAAGTTGTGTCAAGTTAAATTCAAAGAAAACTAACATGAGACTATATTAAGCATTTAAATTTTCTTATATATCTTTATAATATATTATGTTGAAGCTTTTAATGATTATCATCTCTTTGTCTAAATATTGATATGGCAGAGAGCAGGTAATTTGCAGGATGAATTTGGCGATAAAATGTCCCAAATATCCATTATAAAAGGTATGCAATTATTCCAACACAAAATTATTATACTTGTATAAAAAATAGTCTAAAAAACTCATAAATATAATTTATAATTACCTCTAAGCGCTCATTTCCTCCATAATTTTGTCCACCTTCAAATAAGGGCTCCTAATACAAATAGTAATGTCATAAAAAAGAATTCATTTATGATATTTAAAAAAAATATATTATTCTATAGGATTTATATTAGTGAGTAGAACTTACAATGTAAGTTAGTGAAGGATGGTTGTATTCCTTGAAAAGGACTTCATCATCAACAAACTTAATAACTTTGCAGACTTCATCATGTTTGTTTATATTGGATTCCTTAACCATGATCTTAAACATGAGTTTTTTCTCAATAATATCATCCAACTCACTTGGATATGAATATTCATCATCGAAAAATAATCCTTCCTTTAATTCTTTTGCGGACTTTCCTATAAGTTGCATAGTTTTGCGGTTCCAAAGCAGTAAAATGATAATATCAGTTTCATTCATTACACGACCTTGTAGCCTATAGCTGAAAGTCACACTTTTATCATGTTAAAATATTTATTTGTTAGAGAAATAAATTCGTATAGAATTGTAATAAGTTGTGAATAACTTTTGCTACTAGATTATATTTTGAGCAAAAATATGAACTTTTATCTGGTTCAACCTTTATAAGACACTTATTGCAAGTCAAATATGACCATCCATGTTCAAGATCCAAACATACAAATTTTGCAGCAATCCAATAGGTAGCTTCCTGTTTATGAGAAATATTATTGTTAATAATTGTTCTAACAAATTGTGTAAAATCAATATGAACTTAGAAAATTATTCAACTCACATCGGTGCAGAGAGTCAAAGCACTGATATATTTGAAAGGTACAATTTCTTTGGATAACTCATCAGTAATAGAGTAACTTTGTTGAGAACATGTCTGGCTAAGTCGTTCATAGTTAGAATCACATGTTGCATTTAATCTGGAAAAAAAAAGAAAAGAATATAATTTATATTATATATTTAATATTTAATTGATGAATATTTTTAAAAATAGATGATGACAAACCTGGATTTAAACGCAATAAATTGCGGCAGAGATGAATTTATCCATATCTTAGATTGATACCAACATCTACGAACAGAGTAGACATCTGCGAAAAAATTATTTTATATTCTGAAAATAAAATATAATATGAAAAAAATATAATTTACATTACATATTTAATTAGTTATACCTCTAAATTTTTGAGCCTTCATAAGTTGAAGAACCACAATCAAAGGTTCATCTAGAGCTGCAATCAAATGAGGTTGAATTTGATCCACAAGTTCCCCCATAAAGTTGTAGAAAACCTATTCCTCCTATATTAAATAATAGGTTAGACAATTAATCAGTAAAGTATGATTAATTTTTTGATAGAATAGTTTTTTGTATGTTGCAGTTTGTATTGTGAAATGGAAAAAAATACATACTTTTCATTTTTTAAGACAATATTTATAAAAATACTATTAATGCTTCCTTGATGACAGGTTTGAATTGATTCATATGTCACAACCTAATCTGTGACATCAATAAATGTAAAGGTTAGTGCACATGAAAAAAAATTATCTATCTAAAATTGAAGTGACATGAAAAAAAGTAATTACCGAATAGTTCATTGTCATCAACGTTCTGTTGAATTGTCAGTTGTTCAAATGGACGCAAATTAAATATGTCCATAGGAAATGACGAATCAATAATTTTCTCAACAAAAGTTATTTTTATGAGAATCAACCTGTGTTTGTGTGTCGTTGTCTTAATTTTTTTGAAATTTGATGTAACGACAAAGTAGTTGATCCAATATATCTCGAGTTCCTCTAACTTGATCCTGAAAAACTTGATGTCATACTTGCCAATTGATGCATGCATATGATCTTCCTACATTAAAAAAAAAATTAAAATAAAATTAGGATGATTAAATGCATCCAGAACAGTAACAGTAAAATTAACGGTAATACTAATTATGAAAACAAAGTGAAGCAGTAAAATTAAAAGATAAAGAAAACAGTAAGTACATTTGCATTCTGTAAAAACATTTTCGTTGTTTACGATATCTCGGGTTTGAATTTATCTTAAATTTGCCACAATCGAACAATTCTTACTTTCAAATTTTATTGCATTGAATTGCTTGTAATTTGTGAGATTTTATAAAATTGTAAATCCATATTTTTATGGTTGTATGTTGTAGTCTCTTTTAGGAAGAAAAATTAATCAAACTACAGAAAGTTAAAGTAAATCGTAAATGGCACAGTTTTTAAGTAGTGGGGGTGAGAGTCATAAATGGTAAACAGTTTTTACGTATTAAGTAGTAGGAGTAGTGTGGGATACTTTAGGAATTATCTGAATTTAATGTTGACTGTTTTATAGATTTTATTATTTAAAGATAAATTTTGTGTTAAATTTAAAAATAATAAGTATTATTTTTTTAAATAATAAATGTTGCAGTGTGGGAGTGTGGGAGTGTAAATGATAAATAACTTATTTTAAAAATAAATAAATATTGTTCACCTAAAATATATATTATTGATTGTTTGACAGTTTTACTATATTTAATTTAAAGTTTTTTTTGTATTACCATTAAATTTAATTTTTATTGAAAATTAGTGTTGTTTTGTAAGTAATGAAATTAAAAATAATAAATAGAGAATTAAGTGTTAATGTTAATGTTAATGTAAATTTGTAATATCGGTAGTTGTGTGACAGCTTTTTTATGCTTTTAATGTAAGTTTAATTTTTATTGATAATTAGTGTTGTTTTGTAAGTTGTATTATCGGTTGTTTTGATGAAAGTTGTTTTCTGTAAATACAGTTTTACTGTAGTTAAAGTTTTAATGTTTGACAGTTTTACTGTGTTTAAATTTTTTAGTTTAAATTTAATTTTTAATGAAAATTCTTGTTTTTCCTGTGATGACACCGCATGTTTTGCTTCTGTATTTATATATAGATAGATATATAAAATAGTACTAGTCAGATTTAAATCTTCAAAGCATAATCAATAAAATTAATTTTACAAAACAAACTTTTAATAAATGTCAAGACCTCTATAACGAACTGTTTTGATTCAGTTATTTTTAGTTTGGATAATTTGATAAAGAAGATAAGAAAGAATTAGGTGTGTGATTATATTTGTGTGTATGGCATAAGGGTGGCAACAAACCTGAGTTTTTTCGTTCCGATAATGCTGCGGTATCGGTAGTGCAACGGTACCGATTGCAATCGGTTACCGATACTCAAAGGTCCAAAATTCGATATTGGCGCGGAGCTTATTAATTTTTCAATAATTTTGATTTCGGTTTCAATCTGACGCAGACCGGACTATTTTAACCATTTGATTTATTTTTTAATTGTTTGGCAAATGACATCGGCTCGTTTGGGGCCAGGGAATTTTAGCCGTGGGGGGGGGGGGGGACAACAAAGGCTATTTTGTGCCCCCCACCCCTCAATTACCCCACTACCCCCTTAAAATTTTCACTATAAATATCATTTTATATCTATTTTTTTCACAAATATTCTCAATTTCTCATACTCTCTCTTAATATTCTCATACTCGCTCTTAATATTTATATTTATTGTATTAGTTGGAGTTGAAGATTTTTTGAAGATATTACAAGCTTCAATTATAATCTTTTAATTCCAACATTTGGTATACGCCTGCTTTTAAGCAGACATTCGGTATATTTGTTTCAACTTTAATCTCTTTTTATTTACTTTAATATCTATATTTTTATTTTTAGTATCTATATTTGTTTGCTTACATTAATTTTTTGATTTATAATATTTATATTGCTTATTTTAATATTTTAATTATGGATGTCCATAAAAATAGTAATGGTAAAAAAATAATATTTGGTAAGATTTTTCGAAGAAATAAAAAAAATAGTGCTACGACTAGTTCATTACCGCTTAAATTTAGTGAAACTTCTTTATCACAGCCTAATGATTTCGATGTTGGTACCGGTATGAAATTAGACCATGAGACCCTAAGTAGGCGTTATGATAATTTTGAGAAAGACTTACCGGAAGAAGATGATATAGAAGAACAAGAGTTAGGTGATACCCCTCCCCCTACTAGTCTGGTTACGGAATTACCTAAAGATAGTGAAGAACTTCTTCCTTTATCAAAATTTACTAGGGCCAAAGGTACCGAACGTCCTTTCTTGCCAAATCTCATCACCCCTTTCATTGGCGATACCTTCAAAAATACCCAATCGCCTAACGAAAATTCTAGCCCTCTTCTTCTACTATCCGCATATAACTTGTGTCGACTTTGGGTTGTTTTCAACCGTTGCTGAATCACCTTGACTTTTTCTATGGCTTGATACACAAGATCCGGTCCGAACATAAGAGTTTCACCCGCTTCGAACCATCCTATTGGTGATCTACACTTCCTCCCATATAAAGCTTCATATGGTGCCATTTTGATACTTGAATGATAGCTATTATTGTAGGAAAACTCAATAAGAGGTAAATGATCATCCCAGCTGCCTTTAAAATCTATAACACATGCTCGTTGCATATCTTCAAGTGTTTGAATGGTGCGCTCTGCTTGTCCATCCGTCTGAGGGTGAAAAGTTGTACTCAGATTCACTTGTGTTCCCAATGGAAAGACTTCCAAAAGTTTGCGGTAAATTGAGTTCCCCGATCCGATATAATAGAAGTTGGCACTCCATGTAATCGGACTATTTCCTTAACATACAGCTTCGAATATTCTTCAACTGTGTAAGTGGTCTTAACGGGTAAGAAATGTGCGGATTTAGTAAGCCTATCCACAATCACCCATATAGAATCAAATTTCCGAGTTGTACGAGGCAAACCTGTAACAAAATCCATGTTGATCATGTCCCACTTCCAAATTGGAAGATCTATGCATTGCATATAGCCTCCGGGCTTTTGATGTTCCACTTTAACTCGTTGGCAATTTGGACATTCAGCTACAAATTCTGCGATGTTCCTTTTCATGTCATTCCACCAATACATATATTTCAAATCTTGATACATTTTGGTTGATCCTAGATGAATGGAATACCTTGAAAAATGTGCCTCTGTCATAATCTTCTTTCTTAGCCCGTCTACATCCGGCACACACAATCGGTTTTGGCACTGAAGTACTCCTTCTCGCGTAAGCTCAAATGCCTTGGTCGCACCACTCTGAACGTTCTCCTTAAGCTGTAATAAAATAGGATCTGCATATTGCTTCTCTTTCACTTCAGCTACTAATGAAGATTCCGCAGCATTATGTACGATAAGCTCTTTATTCGGAGTTTCAAGAAGGAGAACTCCCAAACTAGCTAACTGGTGAAGATCTTTAACCATCCCTTGACTTTCTATAGGCGCCATCATAGCCTTACGACTTAACGCATCAGCTACCACATTTGCTTTCCCTGGATGGTACAAGATATCAACATCATAGTCCTTTAATAGTTCAAGCCATCTCCGCTGCCTTAAATTTAGATCCTTCTGATTAAAAATATATTGCAAGCTCTTATGGTCAGTATATATATCAACATGAACCCCATATAAGTAGTGGCGCCATATCTTTAAAGCAAAGATAACCGCTGCCAGCTCAAGATCATGTGTGGGGTAATTTTTCTCATGTGGCCTCAATTGCCTTGAGGCATATGCTATCACCTTACCATGCTGCATTAATACACATCCTAAACCAATTCTCTAAGCATCACAATACACTGTATACCCTTCTGTACCTTCTGGAAGTACCAACACAGGTGTAGAAGTCAACTTATTCTTCAATTCTTGGAAACTCTCCTCACACGCATCATTCCACTGGAACTTGGATGTTTTATGCGTTAGCTTGGTTAAGGGTACTGAAATGGAAGAAAAGTCTTTAACAAACCTTCTATAATAACCGGCCAACCCGAGAAAACTACGAATCTCCGTAGGCGTTGTGGGCCTTGGCCAGTTCTTCACAGCTTCTATGTTTTGAGCATCAACCTTTATCTCTTCACTAGATACAATATGACCCAAAAATGCCACCAACTTTAACCAAAACTCACATTTAGAGAACTTTGCATAAATCTTACAATCACGAAGAGTCTGCAATGCCTGTCGTAAGTGATTGGCATGGTCCTCTTCTGATCTAGAATAAACTAGAATATCATCTATAAAAACTATCACAAATACATCCAGGAATGGCTTAAACACCCTATTCATCAAAACCATAAAAGCTGCAGGTGCATTAGTTAGCCCAAATGACATAACTAGAAACTCATAATGACCATACCGTGTTCGGAAAGCTGTCTTAGGTATATCCTTCTCTTTGACCCTCACTTGGTGGTAACCTGACCTCAAATCAATCTTAGAAAAACACTTGGCGCCCTGTAACTGATCAAATAAATCATCAATTCTTGGGAGAGGATATTTATTCTTAATAGTCACCTTATTCAATTGTCGATAATCAATACACATCCTCAGCGAGCCATCCTTTTTGCGCACAAATAACACTGGTGCTCCCCAAGGGGAAATACTAGGCCTAATGAACCCCTTTTCTAGCAAATCTTTCAATTACTCTTTCAATTCTCGTAATTCTGCTGGGTCCATTCTATACGGAGGAATGGAGATTGGTTGGGTGCCTGGTATTACATCAATACCAAACTCTACTTCTCGTTCAGGAGGCAAACCTGGAAAATCTTCAGGAAATACATCAGGAAATTCATTTACCACCGGAACAGCGTGAAGAGTTGGTGGCTCCGCTTCTGTATCCCTTACTCTAACTAAATGATATATGTATCCCTTGGAAATCATTCTTCTTGCCTTAAAATAAGAAATAAATCTACCTCTTGGCGCGCTAATTTCACCTTTCCATTCAAGGACTGATTCATTTGGAAAATGGAAATATACCTTTTTCGTGCAACAATCAATTGTGGCATAATAAGACGCCAACCAGTCCATACCCATTATAACATCAAAATCTACCATTTCTAACTCCACAAGATCATCCATCGTATTACGACCACAAACAGTTACTATGCAGTTTCGATAAACCCTTCTAGCTATAATAGATTCCCCGACCGGTGTGGACACTTCAAATGGCTTAACTAATAGTTCGGGTATTCTTTCGAACTTTCCAGCAACCAATGGAGTAACATAAGATAATGTAGAACCGGGATCAATTAAGGCATATAAATCGAATGAAAATATAGACAACCTACCCGTAACCACATCTGGGGAAACCTCTAAATTCTGTCGATCCGCTAGAGCATACGTACGATTTTGAGCCCCGCTAGAACTCGTGGCTCCTCTATCACCTCTAACACGACCCATTGGTTGTGCACCCCTTCCTGAATAAGGCATCGATGATGATGATGCAACAAATAACACTGTAGGTCGTGCCATACCCCCTATGTCCCTTCGTGGGCATTCCCTCATCATATGCCCCGACATACCGCACCAAAAGCAAACATTGGTCCCCAGCCGACATGCGCCCAAATGATACCTTCCACATTTATTGCATGGCTCTCGAGGAGGTCTCGATTGGCTCATATTCCGTTGCCCTTGGTAACCCACTGATCGCGAACTATGACCCTCACTTCTTTGCCCAAATTGACTACCTCTGAACCCCTGATGCTGTGGTGGAGCACTAGCTGCAGAATATGAAAATAATGGCCTAGGTGGTCTAGCAGAAAATTGAGGTCTAAAACCTCCCTGTGGCGCCATAAACTGCCCTGTAGATCTGGCCCTCTTAGAAGATCCGCTTTCAAATTCCTGTGTTCTTCTTCTTTGCCTCTGATCTTCCATTTTCTGTGCAAATGCTTGGATCCTAGCTATATCCATGTCTTTATTCAGTGCAGCAATAGTACAATCCCTAACCAAATACGAATCCAATCCATTCACATACCGATGAACTCTGTCATCCATAGTAGCTATCACATTAGGAGCATATTTGGACAAGGAATTAAATCAAAGACTATACTCCCTCACACTTGTATTACCCTGTCGAATATTTAAGAACTGATCCGCACAGGCCTGACGAGTCTCATATGGAAGATAATGATCAATAAATGCCTCTTTGAACTCTTTCCAAGTAGTTGGGGGTGCATCAATGCCCCTTGACCGTTTCCAGTCTTCATACCAATATATAGCCTCACCTTTGAATCTATACGCGGCTAACTCCACTGTCTCTCTGCCCGCTACATGCATCACCTCTAGGGCCCTTTAGATCTGATCAATAAAGTCCTGCGGATCTTCGTTAAGATCGGATCCGGTAAAAGTAGGCGGATCCATCTTAAGAAAATCCTGTGTTCGAAGACTAGCCGCCCTATCTATACCACTAGGACCTGCAGTAGGAATAGCTTGCCCTTGAGCTTGCCCAGCAACTATACGAGTCAAAAGTTGCACTGCATTTCTAAGATCTTGATCAACAGCATTAATAGGTGGCTCTGGGGATATAGTTCTCCTCCCCCTTATTTCTTTCGGACTGGGGGAAGTTTCTGATGCATGCTCAGCTGGAGCCTCACTTTGATTAGCTGGTATAGTGGGTGACTTACTAGTCCCCTCTCCGGCAGCCACATCTACTTGCTTACCGGTATTCTTGCTTCTGGTAACCGACATCATTACTATAATAAGAGAAACAAACTGATTCAGTGGTCAACTATGACTTCATATACAATATAAGCTCTATCGCACGATCTAAGACATGAAGAAAAGAAACAATTCCTAAATGTCCATAGCCTCCTGTTTATAGATGTGGTGCACAACACACCGATAAACAAGACTCTACGTAGACACGACTTTGTAGACTCACTAGGACGAACCTCTCTGATACCACTTTTGTCACGCCCCAAAATCCCATCGGGCCGGACTGGCACCCGAAGTCGAGAAGGCCCGGGAGAACCCGTTCAAATACCTGTACTTTCACTTACATGTCACCAAAAATTTGGACAGCACTTCGTTGCATATAGATGAATCTAATTACCTGTATCAGCACAACACGCACAAATATATATATATAACACTTGACCGTCGGGGCCACCACATAAACAAATATAACATGACTATATAAACTTCCATGACTTTACCCTTCCTTATGTCTACAAAGCCTCTAGGATATACATGACATAACTAGGGTCGGGACAAACCCCCGCCCACACATGACTCCTATACAATAACAAAACATAAAGAGCCGACTCGAAAAGCTCCGAAGAAAACTGGAGCTCACCAACAATAGTTGTATGACCTGGCTCCTACTTGTGCGGTGTATGAGCTGAGGTACCTGTGCCTGCAGCATGAAATGCAGGTCCCCCGTGGGGGACGTCAGTACGAAATATGTACTGAGTATGTAAAGCTGTAGATAATCACATATGATATAGGAGCTCAATAGAAATCAGAAACAAGTGAATAAAGCGTAATAGGAGTGGACCACATTTACTAGAACTTGTGACAACCTGTACATTGCATTTATTCAATCACTTTACCTTCGTTTTTATCGTCTTTGTAATCATTATTGTACTGTACTGTGACCATTAGGCTGCCTCCAGTACATATCAACTGGGCTTGACCCATGCTAGGCTTATGCCCCTGGGATACCACCCATAAACACATAAATAGGGATCGACCCATGCTAGGCTTATGCCCCTGGGATACCACCCGATAAGAGAGAACTTCCATCACTTAGTTCAATTAATCTTTGAGATTGTTATTTCGGTCGCCACCACATTTTTGATACTTTGAAACAATGATACATCAATAGGAGACATATAAATAGACCATCAATGCAATAACAATGAAGTAAGAACTCATTGGCACATCAATGAAGTGTTTTGGAGTCATCAATGCCATAACAATAAAGTAGGAACTTATTGGTATATCAACAATGTGTTTCAGAATCATCAATATCACAACAATAAAATAGGAGCCTTTTGGTATATCAATGAAACATTTTGACACTTTATAAGATGGAAACAACTTCGTTGGTAACGTAGAACAATACATGTTTTTGGACAACCTCGGAATCTTACTTGATGGAACATTGGTGTTTTCATGCCAAAGAATATTGTTAGAGTATGCTTTACATACCTCGTCGTAGATTCGGATACCAATTCAACAAAACTTCCCGCCTTTACAAATCACTTATCTACAATGAAATGTTTGGCATCTAGTATTAGCAACCCAACACCACAATTCTCTTCCATAATTCCATACAACCAATATTTGCAAAACATTCCAAAAACCAACTTGAACAATAGGTTTATGTGTATATATATATATATATATATATAATCATCATTTCAATACCACATCATCAATACCAAATCCCTTCACAATTCAACATAATCCAACCATGCACAAGAGTAATCCAACATCATTTCCCAATCATCTTTCAACAACAATCAAATAACATACTTCTTATGCTCACATGCATATATATATATATATACATATCCATATAAATAACACCAACATAATTTACATCCTTACCATAAAATGGCCCTTTTGGTTTCGAAGTCCTGTTGGCACAAATAAGGGGTGCTTCTCGAAGCCCTCGAGACGGTGAACACAACTACGGAATCAATTTGGACTTTCTACGGTTGAATCACAAGATAATTGGAGTTGAAATTAGGCTAGGGTTCCTTATTCTTCAATAATTGGATGATGAATGATGGATAATAGGCTAATTATATGTATATAATGACCAATTTTCGTCCATGAGGTGATGGAAAATGACCATATTGCCCTTAAAAATTTAAGTAAATCCGAATCTGTCCATGGTGGACTGTTTTGATAGGCTAAAGTAAATCGACCATAACTCTTTGCTCCGATATCGTATTTGGGGTGAAATTGGTATCTTTGGATAGATAATTCAAAGAACTTTCATTTTATATAAAGTAGGCCACCCAGTTCGTCCTGTACAAGGAGTTATGATCGTTTGAAGTTGACCCTCAAAAACTTTTTTGATAGGCTGAAGTAAAACGAGTATAACTCCTTACTCAAATGTTGGATTTGGATGAAACTAATTGCATTGGAAAGAAGACTCAAAGATCTTTCTTTTGATATGTGGTAGCTCTCCCAGTTCATTATATTAAGGGAGTTATGATCATTCAAAGTCGACCCAAAAAACTGGCAGGCCTCAGTAGTTTGTGTGCAGGAAATTTTCCTGCACATTTACTATTCACCATATCCCGGCCACCGTTTTATAGTTTCGAACGTGCTCGATTATATCCGAAACTTATCCGTTTTTGGAAATCTTTATATCGTTGGAAAGCTTATTCAATAACCTTCGTATGGAACCATCGACGGGCAAATTCCGGTATAAATAAAATAAAAAATTAATTCCATATAAATAAGACCAATCACGTACTTGAATACGCCAATACATGTACTTAAATACGGGGTGTTACATAACATAGTACCTAAAGCTAGGAGTTTATATAACTTGTATCAAGTTATGGAATAAAATATTACGCCGGTCGAACCTCCTACTTCTAAACATAGATATGATGATTTAGATGACGAGATGGGTGAAGAACTTGGTCTTCAATGTTTTAGAAGTAATGATTTTGATTTGTATATTTCTCAGGATCGGAAAAGTATTAGAGATGCAAATAAAGAACAACAACTTTTAGCATGGTGGAAGATCTGTACCAGACAATTTTCAAAACTTTCAAAGGTGGTTTGAGATGTGCTAGCAACTCAAACTTTTTCAGTTGCTTCGGAGCAAGCTTTTAGCGCAAGAAGATTTATGATTGGAGATCATCGATATTCATTATCAAAGGATAGTTTGAAGATTTCGGTATTATTTAGAGATTGGATCAATGCTGAACGAAGAAATTTTGGGCTCCCAAAATTATCGCCCCAAATTGAAGACGAAATAAATGAAATATTTGAGGAAAATAGTGATGATGGAATGAAAGCAATGGAGGAATAAGGAAAAAGACCAATTTCGAAAAATTTATCCGCCGAAGAAATAGATAAGTTGCGCTTAGAATATTATGGACGTTATAGATATTAATAAAATTCTAGAGTACAGATCTAATTCAAACAGAACCCTTCCTAGAAGGTGGTTGTGTAGATTAGATTTTCTTTTAATATTTGTAATAAATGTACAACGTACGGAATTTGAATAAATATAAAGGCTATTCGCTTTAGTTTTATTTTAAAATTTATCTTTTATTTGATACAATTATCTTAGTCGAAATTATAAAGTTTATATTTGTAACTTTAAAGTTATGGGCAAAAAAGTTTAATACTTTTAACTTTATAAAGTTAAGAAGTTTTTAACTTTATAACTTAAAATTATATAAATATAATTTAACTTATTAAATATATTATATTAACTTAAACTTAAAGATATATTTTTTAAGTTTAAGATACAATAAAAAATATTTACATATATTAACTTAAACTTAAAGATATATTTTAAAGTTAAAGTTTTAAACTTCTTAAGATATATTAAACTTAAATTTATTTTAAAAAGTTAATAAAAAAATGTTATATTAAAATATCAAGTTAATAAAAAAATGTTATATTAAAATATCTTTAAGTTAATTATATTAATAAAATATAAGTTATATAATATAAGTTAATTATATAATATAATTTAAACTAAATAAAATGTGAAGTACGTATTTTTTCCGATATAGATCCGGTTGTCGGTTCGGTCCGACCCGGTTCCACACCGATAACCAATGGATCGGTGCGGACCAACCAAAAATTTCAGTATTTAGGTTCCGACAAAATACACCAGTAAGACTATGTCGGTACCGATACCGATTTTGATTAAACCGGTCCGACAATACTGGTTCCAGTCTGTTGCCACCCTTAATTTGGCATAATGGTTAATTTAGTCAAGTGGATCTGCTGAAATAAATGGGTGAAAAGGCATATATTAATTGAAATCAGTACTTTACGTGTTTAGGAGATTCTATCTAATTGAGGGTACTTTCTTCGCTTTAATATTTATCATTTCATAAAATCAAAAATAATTATTTATTTTTTTACCTTTAAATTTCATAAAAAAAATTGTTTAATTTTTCATCTTTACTTGTAGTCATAAATATGAAAAGATATTAATGTAATGCAAAAAAGATAAGTATTAAATATAGAAGAGTAATAATAAGGGTAACTAGTAAAATTTAGCATGTAGTTAATGATTTTTTAAGGAGAGTATAAACGAAAATGATGACAACTATTTAGGAATGAAGGAAGTAATTTTGATAAATTTTACAATGGAATAGAGTCATACTATTTTATCCGTTTTATTTTACTTGATCCATGTAGCAATAATAGTTGTTACTACTTTATCCGTTTTATTTTACTCGATCCATGTAGCAATAATAGTTGTTTTAGTTAACTCTACTTGTCTAATTTATGAAATTAATAGAATTTTGTTATATTTCTACTTTTCTATTCTTAGTACTCTCAGTTCCGTTTTAGTGGACCCTCTTACTAAAATTAGTTGTTTCAATTTACTTATTCAATTTATGAAATCAAGAGAAGTTTATCATGTTCTTTCAATTGTTACGCATATCATTAAATGATTATATAAAATACTCCCTCCGTCTCAAATTATTCGTCCCAAATTTTTTAATTTGATTTTCCATTTTACTTGTCCTTTTTCATTAATCAAAAGAGACAAAAAAAAATTTCATTTTTTACCCTTTGCATTAATTATTTTTTCTTCAAATTAAAATGTAAACATCATTTAATAGGGACACTATGGTAAACTAGCCATGTTATTAATTATTTTTCTTAATCAATGTGTCATCTCAATTTGGAATGGGTAATTTGGGACGAAGAAGTATATAATACTCAAATTTATATTTTCTAAGCATAATTAATAAGGCTAATTTAGTAAAATAAAATCCTAACAAATATTTGGGCAAACAACAGAAATGTAGGAGGTTCAACCCCTAAATACAAGAAATACTGAAATAAGTAGCCGTTTGGCCATAAAAATATTTTTTTTCGGAGTTGGAGTTGGAGTTGAAGATGAAGTTGGAGTTGGAGTTATGTTTGGCCATGTCTTTTTGAAATTTTATTTTAGACTTTTGAATTATTTTTTTTATATATGATTTTATGCCCTCAACTTTTAAAAATTAACAAAATCAATCAACTACTAATTTACCTACTAACATACAGCCAAATATTGAGAAAATAATTTATATGTCTTCAATTGATAAAATAATTAACAACAAATTAATTATTATGATTGTTATTTTTCTAAAATTTGAACAAAAATATCACAAGCACGAGCTAAATAAGTTTATCTAACCATAATCGATTGAATAGAGAAATATATATTTTGATAAATATGATTGATGAATATAAATATATTTTATATATTTTTAAATTTTTTGATGAAAATTCTTAATTACTTTCACTTGAATTAATTATTTTATTGAATTTCATCTTTTTAAAAAAATTTATGTATGAATTATTTTTGAATAGATTAGTGCTAATTTTTTATTTTTTCTTTATTGATGATATTGATTTTTCTTGAATATTTTTTTTTTGGTAAAGAGAACAAACTTTTGTTAAGCTAATTACCACACTCGTCTCTGTTGAAAATCCATAAAACCAAAATAAGGTAATCGTCAATATGGATCGTTACGTTATGTTTGATATGCGACTTTATCGACCACTTTTTAATAATTTATTAAAATCATCATAGCCATTATATGACATATACAGAAAATTAGAATGGCAAGAAAAAAAATATTAAATTTTTTATTTTTAAATAACATAGCATACTAGGCCTTATATTTCTATAATATAGTTCATTCAAAACAAAAGTTAATATATTTCCGCCATAGATTGTCATTTATTATTTTTTACTTCACGTTAGTAAATTTTGGTTAAAAGAAAAAAAAACTAGAATATCTGTAACAATTAAATATGATGTTGTACCATAGAAAATAAATAATAATTTTTTTTTTAGTGTTTGGTTGTAGTTATAAGAGGGATTTGTGTAAAAATTTAAATATTGGGGTTATATGTAATAATAATGAAAGTTAAAATCGGAAGTGAAAATTTGTGAAAATAACAAAAAGTTGTTTTCACTTTTTAGAATTCAACTCCGAAATAATTTTTTAAATTTTCATGGCCAAACACCATAATTTTTGGAAAAGTGAAAAAAAAAATGGAAAAAAGGAAAAAAAAATTGAGCCCATTTGGCCATGAAATTTTTTTCCTTTTTTCCAAAAAAAAATTTCGAAGTTGGAAATTGTGGTGTTTGGCCATGAAAATTCGGAAAATAATTCCAATTTTTTTTTTCTGAAAAGGGAAAACAGGTTTTTGGTGTTTTCATAATTTCCCAACTCCAATTCCAACTTTTATTATTATTACATATATCCTCAATCTTTTAAATTTTTACATAAAACTATCCTTATAACATTACTTTTTCAATATTACGTATATAGCAGTTTTAAAGAATAAGATAATTATAATTTCAAACTTAATGCTATCCTAATTAATATATCTCTTTTTTTCTCTCATCATTATTTTCCTTCCTTATTTAATTGTCTCCCTTGTTTAAGACATTATTTTACTGCTAATGTCCTAATTACTATAATATAATAATAATAATAATTTTTCTGTTGTGATACGGATCTTTAAGGAATTATAGTCGTGTAATTAATAATGGCTAATCGTTTTCTATATTTATGGAATTAATAAAGTTGTAGCAGATTAGTTTACCACTGCCACAAATTATTCTCATTTTTTATTTGATTATATATATTATATTGTGTACATTTTTATTATACTATTCAAATATAAAATAGTTTATACCATATATATGCTAAAAATATAAATCCGTGATACATATTTTTCATAAAAAAATATGTTCAATTTAATAAATTTATACCTTAAACTGCAACTGCTACCTTTATATACCATAATACTTGGTATCTTTATACACAAAGTATTATATTTATACTCATAAATATATAAAGTACTATATTTATAACAGAAATATACAAAGTATTAAGAAATATACTAAGCATATTTATAACATAAATATACAAAGTATGTTATATATGAAGTTTATACCATGTATATATCGTACACACACATATATAAATATACAAAGTATAAAGAAACATACTAAGCATATTTATATATTTATGACATATGATATAATATACCATAGGCCAAAGTCATCGATAGACACTCAAACTTGTTTCGAAAATTCACTTAGACCCCTCAACTATGGCCTGTACCTATCAGGCTCCTAAACCCCCCGAATTTTGATCCAATTGGGCCTTTTTTGTCTACATGGCACTGCGCGTGTTTTCCACTCACTAGGGACGCGTGAAACACGATTTTTAACTAAATAACAAATAAAAACATGCCAAGTGGCACTGAGAGCCCCAAAAAAAATTAATAAAACAAGTTTTTTTAAAATAATCTTTTTCTCTCTCTTTCTTTTTAAATAATGCTTTCTCTCTCCTCTTCATAACTTTTTTTCTTACAGCTCTTTCTTTGTCATTTCTTAAGCTCTTTCTTTCTCTTCCATTTCTTACTCTTTCTTTCTCATTTTCCTTTTAAATATTTTTTTTCTTTTTCTCCTCTTCATACATTACAATTATCCCCGCCATCACTCCACACCAAATAGTTACGATCTAACTTCTCGTGATAAGTTTCATCGAAATTGAAATTTTTTATTTCGGGTATTGAACTTATGATGAAATAAGTGTGATAAATTAGAGAAGATTTGTTGAAAAAATATCTTTGCAACTGAAAATTTGATGAAATTATTCCGAAAATATCAAAATTTGGGAATTTTTTGGCGAAATTGATATGGGAATTTGGGGAATTGAAGTCTTGAGTTGTTTCTGTTGAAATGTTGGAAATTTGGCGGTGAAATTTAGGGTCCGTTTGACCATGAATTTTTTTTCCTTTTTTCGAAAAAAATTTCCGGAGTTGAAAATTGTGGTGTTTGGCCATGAAAATTCGAAAAATAATTTCAATTTTTTTTTTCTGAAAAGGGAAAACAGGTTTTTGTTGTTTTCACAATTTTCCAACTCCAATTCCAACTTTTATTATTATTACATATAACCCAAATCTTTTAAACTTTTACATGAAACTCTCCTTATAACATTACTTTTTCAATATTACGTATATAACAGTTTTAAAGAATAAGATAATTATAATTTCAAACTTAATGTTATCCTAATTAATATATATCTCTTTTTCTCTCTCATCATTATTTTTATCCCTTATTTAATTTTCTCCCTTATTTAAGACATTATTTTACTGCTAATTTATATTTATACCCATAAATATATAAAGTATTATATTTATACCCATAAATATATAAAGTATTATATTTATAATAGAAATATACAAAATATGTTATATATAAAGTTTATACCATGTATATACCATATACACACATATATAAATATACAAAGTATTAAGAAACATACTAAGCATGTTTATAATATAAATATACAAAGTATGTTATATATGAAGTTCATACCATGTATATACCATATACACACATATATAAAAATACAAAGTATAAAGAAACATACTAAGCATATTTATATATTTATGGTATATGATATAATATACCATAAATATGCAAAGCATGTTTTACATAGAAATAATTTATTCACGCACAGTAAAATCTTTCATATATAAGAAAATTAAAGAAATAAATTAGCGGCACCCTAAAATTTAATAACAACTCATCATTTCCTATTTTTTAGGAACGGAAAATGAAGGAAATAAATTAAATAAATTACTAAAAAAATAAATTTGTTTGAAAGATAATATTTGTTACCTAAAAAACAGGAAGCAGTGATCTGTTAATATAGCATTCATATTTAAAATTTTCAAATATGAGAAAACGGCTATTAATGTAAATATTATATACGTCATAATTGAAATTCATTAAATATGGCCATGTATATGTAATTATTTTTATAATAGTGGCTAATTGTGTTCTTTTTCCATTAGTAGGTAAATTTTAGTTGGGTGATTTTGATAGTTTGTAAAAGTTAGGGCATAAAATCATATTTTAAAAAGTTTTTTCAAAAGTAAAAAAAGACATGGCCAAACACAACTCCAACTCCGAAAATTTTTAGTTTTCATGGCCAAACGGCTACTTAGTAAAGTGATTCAAACTTTAGGAATAGATAAAGTGAATTTTTGATAAGTTTTGATGTATTTTTTATTGAATTGGCATTATGAGACTCGTGTTGTAAGGAGAAGTTTTTGGCAATTTTGAGTTGATTTTGTTGAAGTGTGTCAAGATTTGGAGGTGAATTTGATGCCTTTTTTGTTAGATTGGTATTACCAGATTTGTGTAATCAGACGTTTCTGATGTTTTTGAGCTGATTTAGTTAAGATTTAGGTGAATTTGGTGCATTTTTTGTTATATTGACATCACCAGATTAGTGTGGGGAAGGAGAGGGGGTTGAAGAAGATGACAACTGGGGATGGTTTTTTTTATTTTTAATTAAGAATTATTATTAAATACATAATTAAATAAAAAAATGGACAAATTAGCAATTTCATCATATAATTATTATTTTTGCCACGTATTTTTTTTGAATTGGTTAATTTTTTCACGTCATCGCGTGTGTATTACACACACTTAAAATTTTAGCTGATTGACAAAAAAAAACCCACTTGGATCAAAATTTGGGTGGGGGGGAGGGATGGATGTTAGGGGCCTGATAGGTACAGACCATAGTTGAGGGGTCTAAATGAATTTTCAAAAGAAGTTTGAGTGTCTGTCGATGACTTTTAGCTGATTGACAAAAAATGGTCCAATTGGATCAAAATTTGGGGGGGGGGGGAGGGTGTTAGAGGCCGGATAGGTACATGTCATAGTTGAGGGGTCTAAGTGAATTTTTGAAAGAAGTTTGAGTGTCTGTCGATGACTTTGGCCTATACCATAAATATGCAAAGTATGTTTTATATAAAAATAATTTATTCACACACAGCAAAAAATTTTATGTATAAGAAAATTAAAGAAATAAATTAGCGACACCCTAAAATTTAATAACAACTCATCATTTCCTATTTTTTAGGAACTGAACATAAAGGAAATAAATTAAATAAATTCTAAACAAATAAATTTATTTGAAAAATAATATTTGTTACCTAAAAAAAAATAGAAAGCAGTGATATGTTAATATAACATCTAATTTTTAAATATGAGAAAATAACTATTAATGTAAATATTATATATGTCATAATTGAAGTTCATTAAATATGACCATGTATATGTAATTATTTTTATAAAAATAGCAAATTGTATTCTTTTTCCGTTAGTAGATAAATTTTAGAACTCCAACTCCAACTCCAATTAATTTTTTTTTTTAATTTTCATGATCACACGGCTACTTTATGGCTTAACGGGCACTAACTAAGTACAGTACCTCAGTACACAAGATAATAATCGATTTATCTGAGACGCACGAAGCTTGCTTAGATACACAATTCAAATTTCAAGCCTCACATCACTACAGTCGCTGGCTCACTTCACCTCCATCATCTACGACCAGCATGGCCCGTGAACCACTATGTATCCGCCCCACTCCTCTTCATCTTCTATTTCTCAACCTCCATCTTCCACTATCACCGGTAGAACACCACCAAACGAACCTCACTCAACACCGTGCAGCAAATCTTCGGTCAATCATTATTACCATTGAAATTTGATTTAACCATCATATCTACGGCACATCTGATTCCTCCCTCCACCATCGTCGAAAATTGATTCCTCCCTCTATCTACGATGAGCTTCACCACCACCGGAGAACCTTCTCCCGTGGATTGACAGATCTAGTTCCTCTCTCCATCATAGTCGGATGGCAATTGAGCTCGACGCAGATCTGAAAACTCCAGCAAGTTCAAGCCAAATTCAGATATTCTTGTATTTGGATAGTGTATTAACAACAGTGTATCTTTTAATTTTTGTGACTTCGTGATTTTTTGTAATCTGAAAATTTGTTTATCTTTTTTATTTTTGAAAATTATCTATACATAGATACACAGATATAATACAGAGAGAAAAGGCATAAATGATGCTTATCTATTGGAGTAGGTATAATATAGTTCTTTAAATATACACTTATTAATTTTAGCCTTTTAATTATCTAAAAATTTATCAAGTTTGTTCTTTGTATATTCTTATACAAACAACTTTTATTTATATTAACGGAAACTTATATTCCTCCATTACATTTTTTCTCTCACTAATTTCTCAATAATTTTTTCTTGGACATAAACTACACAAAAAAGCTAGGTCAAACTATCACCAAGCTACACAAAAAATTATGTCAAACTATACAAAAAAATGCATTAAAAATGTCAATAAGTTGCACAAAAAAAAGCACCAAACTACAACAATAAAAGTCAAAATATTTTTTTATGAGACTAGAAGGTTGTCTATATAACATGAAACTACTTGATGGATAACCTGGTTAACTTTTGCACTGAAATCTAGTTCAACCTTCAAACGTTTTCAACTAAAGAACTAATTAGGAATGACAATGAGACGGTGCGGGTGCGGTGTGGTGTGAATTTTAGATTATGAGGGGTGGTGCGTATTTTAGGCTATGTGGGTATGGGGCGGGTTGGAGTAAATTTTTTTTTTTTAAATAGTGCAGGGTGAGGCGGGGCGAATTGCGGGTATATACGAGTTTAAATTAAAAAAAAATAAAATTTAGTAGTATTCTCGTGAATCTACCTAAAATTATATGTATTCTTTAATTCAAAATTTATCATACTTAAAACGACATATATAACACTATAAATAAATAATTTCATAACTTTTTCTTTTTAAATCAGTAAAATAATTTTATAACTCAAAATATAAAACAAAATTTTAAAGGTTTTTTCTTACTAAATCACTTTATCGTGCATAACTTATTTAATTTATCTATAGAAAGGACTTGAAAATATTGTTGTTTTCAATGGAGTTATAAATTATTATTTTTTCTAAAAAAAAAATGTGGGGCGGTGCGGTATATTCGCGGGTATGAATGTGGGGCGAATTTATGCAGATTTAAAGGTGTTGCGATACAATGTGATTTTTAAACTCGCTAGTTTAGAAAAAAATTACACCACACCCGCACCGCACCGTTCCATTGCCACCCTTAGAACTAGTGTTGATATTAAAAAATGTTCATAATGCTAAGATAATATAATAACAAAGAAATGATTAAAAAAATTAAAACATATGATCAATCAATTAACAATAATACTATTCACCTCCACAGCTTGAAAGTGGATAACATACTTCACCAAATCGAGTTAATTCAATAAACTGATTACGGTGTTTAAGTTGTTGTCTTTTTTAGTTTTAAGCTATTTTTTGACAAAAAAATTCAAGGAAAAGGTGTCGAAGAGAGAGAAGCAATAGAGAAATTGTGATGGAGAAAATCTAATGGAGGTGTGAATTTTCGTTAGTATAAACGACGATTGTTTGTATAAAAATATACAAAGGTCAAACTTGATAAGTTTTTGAATAGTTAAAGCACTAAAACTGATAAATTTATATTTAAGGAACTATTTTAGACCTACTACTATAGATAAGGGACCATTTATGCCCTTTTCTCACATACATACATCAAAGTCTTCTTAGTTATTTGGCCAAACCCATCGGTGGCCCCCTAAACTTGAGACCATCTTTCACTTAGACATCTTAACTAGACCATGTTCATTTTAAATACCTCAAGTAGATAAAAATGTCTTACTTTGACACTTTTTTCCCTTATTAAAATTAAGGTGAGGCGCGTGTGAGTCAAACGACCCACGTGAATTTTATAAGCTATTTAAAACCTGCTACGGTGGAAACTACTTTACACATCAGCATATCAAAATTTAAGGGGTAAAATCCCACAAAATTCCCATTTCCATATCATTTCTCAAACCCTATTGAAGAGCTCCAGTATTTTTTTTATTTTACTTTTGATTCGATTTTCGTTAATTCGTAGAGAGATCTAGCTAATAATGATATTTTTTGTAGGTACAATGCATGCAATGAAGTGTTGATTAATGTTCATCGACGAAATTGAAGATTTTTTTTAATTGACGAAATTGAAGAAATTTGAGGTACAACTAAAGTTGTTTTTTACTTTTTTTTTTTCTATTTTCCTTACTGTATGGATATTTTACCCCAACAATTTATAGTGTTT
The DNA here is from genome assembly GCA_030864215.1 of Capsicum pubescens. NCBI lineage: Eukaryota > Viridiplantae > Streptophyta > Magnoliopsida > Solanales > Solanaceae > Capsicum > Capsicum pubescens. Next base: position 82,780,818 of record CM061540.1, read on the forward strand.
TTTTCTGAATTTTCGTTATTAGGGTTTTTTAGGGATTTCAGTGACAAAGTTAGGATTTTGTGTGGGTTTTTTTGGAATTTAACTAATTTATGTGTTATTTTTCAGATTTCACTGATAAATACAAGGTTATTTTGGTACTTTTCTGGTTCAAGGGTATTTTGGGTATTTTCTTTTGTTGAGAATTTTTTGGGGGCTGTTAAGAAAATATAATGGACAATTATATTTTGATCTGTTTTCATCACGGGGGAAATGTTGTAGCCGGCCCTAAGTTTAGTTATAAAGGTGAGGTTGATGTCTTTGTTGTTGCTATTGATAAAGACCACTATAGTCTTTTTGAGTTTCTTTCCTATGCCAAAGATCTTGGGTATTCAAATATTGAGGGGTTCTACTGTCAACATATATATGGTGAAGAGTTAGTTCCAATTAATTCTGATAGGGAGTTATTAGACTTTGTGAATGACTTGAAAGATGGTGATGAGCTTGATGTGTTTCTTCTTCATGGCATTGATGAAGCTATTGAGGTTGTATCAAAGTCTTCCCTTCTTTTAGAAGGGCCACCCGTGTGGATTGATGAAGATGATATAGGCAGTGATGGTAATGAGGGTAGGAGTCTTGATGAAGATCTGAATGGTAATGAATCAGATGTGCCTAGTACTGATTCAGATGTTGAAATCCCTGATGATGATGGTTCAGACATTGATGAAGAGTTGAGAGCCTTTAGGGCTGAAAATAGAAGCAAAAAAAATCCAAAAAAAAAAGCAAAAGCTAGAGAAGAAGTACCTATAGGTGAAGCTGGTATTGACAAAGGTTTTCAGGACATTTTCAGAAAAAAGAAAGACATATATGTGGGTAGATTAGGAGGTGATGAAGAGTTCATTGATAGTTCAGACTGTGATAATATTGATAGCACTGATTTGGTAGATGATGATGCTGTTGTGGGTGCTGACTTACCAAGGAGAAGAAGAAATAGTAAAATCAGATTTGATGATGATTGTGGTGTTGTTGTTTTTTAACTTGGGATGATTTTTAATGGTACTAAGGAATTTAGAAAAGCATTGGGGAGGTATGCAGTAGAAAATAGAGTTCAAATTGTTTTAAGACTAATGAGACTCATAGAGTGAGGGCTAAGTGCAAATTTAAGCCAAAATACAGTTGGTTGTGTTATGGTATAATTGACAGAGATTCTGGTAATTTCATGATTAAAAACTATAATCCAGTGCATAAGTGCACAACATCAAACAAGAATAAGATGTGCACAACTAAATTTATTGCTGACAGATTTAGAGATGACATAATTAAATAACTATCTTTGAGGATTTGAGAAATACAAGAACTGTGTAGAGAAAAATTGGGATTATATGTGGGTAGAACAATCTGTTATAAGGCTAGATTACAGGTTCTAAGAGAGTCTATGGGGGACTGAAACTTGGAGTTTGCAAGATTATGTGATTTTGCTGAGATGATAAAACAAATCAATCCTGGTAGTTCTGTTTGGCTGAGAATGGATACAGAAACTGTCCCTGGTAAAAATTTATTTGCGTATTTCTATGTGTGTCTTGATGCATTGAAGAAAGGGTGGATGGAAGGATGTAGAAGAATTATAGGGTTTGATAAATGTTTCTTAAAGGGTGCTTGTAAGGGTGAACTTCTAGTAGCAGTTGGGAAGAATGGTAACAATCAGATGTTTCCTATAGCCTGGGTTGTTGTGGACAAGGAAACTAAGCATAGTTGGAGTTTTTTTATCAAGTATTTGAAAGAGGATCTGCAGTTGGGTACTGGAGCAGGTCTTACTATGATGGCTAATATGCAAAAGTTAATATTTTTGTTTTTTTAACTATCAATAATTGAAACACTTGATTTCTTTGTCTAGTACTTTAACTATTTTCTGTATGTAGGGCTTTCTTGCTGCTGTTTTTGACTTGCTACCAAATGCTGAATTAAGAAGATGTGCTAGACATATTTGGTCCAACTGGAGTCAACAGTGGAAGGGAGAAGAGAGGAGAAAACAGTTCTGGAAATGCTCAAAGGCAAGCTTTGAAGTGAAGTTCAAAGAGGAACTTGATTACATGAGCCAACTTGGTATGCAAGGTAAGGATATTGTTGGTGATTTATTGCATTATCCTAGGAAGTCATGGGTTAGGGTATTATTTAAAAAAGATTGTAAGTGTGATGCTGTTGAAAATAACATGTGTGAGACCTTTAACTCATGGATCTTAATTTCTAGACACAAATCTATCATTACCGTATTGGAGGACATTAGGAGAAAAATCATGACTAGAACTGTGGATATGATTAAGTTTGTCAATACTTAGATATGTGATATTGCACCTATGGCCAGACTTATATTGGAGGAGAATAAGGAAAGGGCTAGGGCTTGCAAGGTTCTTTGGAATGCTGATGTTGGATTTGAAATTGGAGAAGGGTAGTTTAGGCATACAGTGGACTTGAGTAGTAGGATTTGTAGTTGTAGAACTTGGCAGTTAAGAGGCATTCCCTGCCAACATGGTATTTGTGCTTTATATCATGTTGAACAAGAGCCTGAACCTTATGTGGAGCATTCGTATAAAAAGAAAACCTTTATAAAGGCTTACAGTCACTTTATACAACCAATCTCCAATATGAAGATGTGGCCTGAGACAAACAATCCAAAGATTGAGCCTCCTGAGCCTAAGAAAATGCCTAACAGACCTGCAAAAAATAGAAGAAGAGGTAAAGGTGAACCAAAGAAGAAATATGGAAAGCTGTCAAAATAAGGGGTGAAAATAACATGTTCCAAGTGTCATCAACAAGGCCATAACAGAAGATATTGTAAGGTAAAACAATAACTTTTAATTTAATTTTAGAATTTGATTTCATATTGATTTAATTGTTGTGTATGTGTTTATAGATTCCTGATCCAAATGAACAAGTTCCTAGCCAAGGGTTCCAGCCTAGTGGTCATAGTTCACAAGAAAGTTGCCAGCCAAAAAGCTCAAGCCAACCTGTACATTCAACCTCAAAAAAATTAGCAAAATGTAGCTCAAGTAAGTCTGTACCAACAAGCTCAACTCAAGCTGCAACTTCAACAACAGTTTGTGCTGATACAAGCAGAGTTAAGAGCTTGAAGGCAGCTGCAACATCTACATCTTGTGGTGATACTAGGATCCCTGTTATAGGAGGAATAAAAAGCCAACTACCTTCTAGAAATAGAAAAATTATTGGGCACAAGAGAGGTAGAGTTGAAACAACAATAGATGCTGATTGTGGTGGATCTAAAAGGTCAAAGAATGCTGGATTTGGAATCTACACAAGTCCAAGGGGAATCTAAATATTGAATGTAAGTTAACTCAAACATTGATTTTTTAACAAGAAAGTACATATATTAATTATTGTTCCTTCTTTAAAAAAAATCAGCCGAGGACATCAAGCCAAAGGATCCTACAAAGTGGTACAACTTACAAGGATGCAAATTCTAAAGGTGTTGATCTTGGTTATAAGCCAAGAGGCTTGAAATGGAAAAGTAAAGATGTTGTCACCACCAATCAATTGCAACAAATGACAAACAAAATGAAGAAAAAGTAGTCAAGAAGAAACAGTATATTTTGATGGTGTTTTTTGTTTTTGTTGTGTAACATATTGTACCAAATAATTTGATAGTTTAAATCTGGTAGTGTATAGTAGTAAACAAGGCCTTTACTTCTTTAGTTTAAATCTGGCCTTAAATATGCTAGTGTATGCAGTAAATAATTGAGTTGTTTGAAGCATGTTTTGAATGTACATTACTGTGACTTTGAGCTCAAAATGGAGCATAGTTATAAGTTATTGTTGGTGTTGCTTTGTAAAGTTGTTGTTGGTGTTGCTTTGAGATGTAATAAGTTATTGTTGCTTGTCTTTTTTGACACTTGTTTTACTATAAATGTGTGATCAAAAGTTTAAACGATAAACATTTTATTTAAGCAAATGTAAGAAATACTACAAGGCCAACATTACATCAACAAAACTACACCTGTAAGAAATATTATAAGGCCAACATTACATCAACAAACTACACCTTACAAGTCCTAATGCCCATCACAGCTATACACCTAAACGGCCAATTTGCAACATCAATACCAGTAGAATGAGTTCAACGCAAAACTTCAGCAATTAACATCAATATTAGTAGAATGAGTTCGACGAAAAACTTCAGCAATTAAGTTTCAACATTCATATTCCCGACAACACCAAAGCAGTGGCAATAACACCAATAATATATAATCTTCTTGCTCGGTTTTATTTTTCTTCAAACGCCTTCACTTTTTTCAACAAACCTCAAATCACCCCATTTGCTTGTGAAGGGTGTCGTTCTTCATACCAAAGAAAAAAATCACAGCCGCCCAATTTCTACAAAATCAATTACAAAATCGATGAAGAAATCACAATTAATCAACTAATTTAATTAAGAAGTCAAAAACATTATCTTTGAAAGTTTACAAGTAAAAAATCGACGACCTGGATTTTGTTGAGTCCAAGAAGTCTTCAGTAATGCTTCATGACCACATTTACAATAGCAGTAATCATTTTCAAAATAGGTTATGAACGATGAGCTCGACATTGTTCAATATAATTTGAGAAAATTTAGAAAAAAATTAAATATTTAAGAAATTGAAGAATAATTTTTTCGTTCAAAATGAAATCTGAAATTAATTTAAGGCCAAATTTAAGGAAGTTGAAGAAGAATGAAGAAATTTGAGAAATTAGGGTTATTTTTGGATGGTGGAATGAAGAAGAAAGTAATATAAATAGCGAAAAGAGAGATATAACCGTTGGGGGGCTGATTTTTATGCCAAATCAGCAAAAATGAGGCTTGGACGCGCCTCTGCAGCGTGTGAAATACTCATTTTGCCAATAGGGCAAAAAGTATCAAAGTAAGACACTTTTATCTACTTGAGGTATTTAAAATGAACATGGTCCAGTTGAGCTGTCTAAGTGAAAGATGGTGCCAAGTTTAGGGGGCCACCGATGGGTTTGGCCTAGTTATTTTGATAGTAGATACATGAAAGTGAAACTTACTTTCACTTTTCTCACAAAAATTCAAAAACAATTTCAATCTATATTCATGATTAGACATAACATAACTCTATCTCTAAAAAATTGTGATCTTCATGTCCAAATACCTACTAAAAGTTAAATCTTGTACTTCAAATAAAGGGAAGACGAGCATCCTTCCAAAAAAAAATGAAAAAAGTATAAATATACCCTCGAACTTTGATAAATGGTACATATATACCCTCCATTATACTTTAGGTACAAATATACCCCCGCCGTTAATGATTTGGTACATATATACTCTTCTCATTAACGGCGTGCCACGTGTTGCGATCCTAGCAATTTATTTATTTATTTATCCTAATTAAAAATTCATTACCTGACCCATTCCATCCAATCCAATCCGATCCAAACTGAAGCTTCACGCTGTACGCCTAAAGCTTCTAAGAGCTGCAGAAGCAAACAAGGCAACTAATGCTGCCAAAATATTTACGCGAGAAAATTCTTACTTCATGATGACTCTTTGAGGTTATAACGTAGTAAGGAATCAGATTCTGGTGAGGTTAAATTGAATGTGTCGATTTTTTTCCTCTGTAAACTATTATGTTTTTCAATATATTCATAATCATGCATATTAATCTTTCATTCTTCTTGATGCATACTTCAAAACTCATCACAATTTGCAGATTATATTAGTTGACTTTGTGCGAGAGTATATGCCAAAGATTTCAGGTGTAATTGAACTTCAAGATTCTGATGGAAATAAGTAGAATGTCCGTTGCATCAGGAGAAAAATACGGATGATTTTATGCAAAGGATGGTCGAAATTTTTTAGGGATATCGGCTTAGTGGTAAGAGACGCGTTTGTAGGGTTAAAATACCTTCAAATCTGGTTCGTCGCTGCCATTTGCATCAATCTTTCGTTTAATTCTGAGTCTCATAAGCTTTTGGCATAAACGCGTCTCTCAGAAGCTTCAATTTGGATCGAGTCGGGTTGGAATGTAATGGGTCGGGTAGTGAATTTTTAATTAGAGTGGATTAATTATTTGAGGGTAAAATAGATAAAAATTGGTAAATGGCAGGATCGTGACATGTGGCACGCCGTTAGTTAGGAGGGTATATATGTACCAAATCATTAATGACAGGGGTATATTTGTACCCAAAGTATGACGGAGGGTATATATGTACCATTTATCAAAGTTCAGGGGTATATTGTACCTTTTCTGTATAAAAAAATGGCTAGGATCATGATACGTGGTACGCCGTTAGTTAGGAGAGTATATATGTACCAAATCATTAATGGCAGGGGTATATTTGTACCCAAAGTATGACGGAGGGTATATATGTATCATTTATCAAAGTTCAGGGGTATATTGTACCTTTTCCGTATAAAAATGGGCAAATGGCTAGGATCATGATACGTGGTACGCCGTTAGTTAGGAGAGTATATATGTACCAAATCATTAATGGCAAGGGTATATTTGTACCCAAAGTATGACAGAGGGTATATATGTATCATTTATCAAAGTTTAGGGGTATATTTGTACCTTTTTCGGAAAAAAAAATATGTCCCTCCTCTTTTCCTGGCCATTTATTCACACTACTAGAAATAGAAGTTTATGCCAGTACAAACTTAATATATGTTATTTTCAATTTATGTGTAGCATAGATGAAATTCGGAGATTGAATCAAATTGTTTGCATGGTATTTTAAATATATTAAGTTGTTAATTATTGTGATTTATATTATTTTTCACATAATTTTTAAATAATACACGTTACTCTGTTTGTTCAATTTATGTGGAACTGGTGAAACTTGTAGAGTCAACCAAATTTGTTTTATACTTTTTAGATAATTTAAGTTGTTATTGTTATGATTTACTTATATTACTTTCTAGGTAATTTTCAAGTACTACATGTTACTGCGTCTGTCCCAAATTATGTGGCATTGATATAATTTAAAGAGTCAATCAAAATTTTAATTTCTTTAAATATTTTAAGTTGTTAATTAGTATAATTTATAATAGTTTTTATGCTATTTTTAAATGATATATTCTACTTTCTCTATCTCCATTTATGTGGCATTGATGTAATTTTAAGAGAATAATTTTTTTACATGTTTTATAATTACTAGTTTAAGGTATGTGTGTTGCACGCGTATCAAGTGTTAATTAAGAATACATGTATATAAAAATAAATTATTGTGTGTATGTTATTTTATTAAGTACAATTTTTTTAAAAAGATAATGTGAATTTTGAAGATAAAAAAGGTGTAACTAATTAAAAGGAATTTAGTCATTATACTTAATTCTAATTTTAAAAACACTTTGTTTTTATGAAGAGATGTTTTTATTCTTGGAATTCTATACTTTTATCGAAGTTGAGGGCAATTTAGATTATTATAAATCTTTAACATGTTAGGGGTGTTTGATTGTTGATAAGACTAAAGTTATTCATGTATTTAAACTATATATAATTTATACAACGTTTAGTAAGTGTACAGGAAATAAGTTATTGATGTATTGACGGTTAATTCAAATATAGACGTGTTATATGTTTGTATTTTATGTAAAATATAATTTTCTATCTATATATATTATAAAGCAGCGGACGAAACATTAGAAGAAGCCAAGTGGCAGCACAATAGAAAGCCATGTGGCAGTTTTTAGGACAAGATTATAAATATTATAATAAAAATTTTGAATTAAAACATTGAATATTTGATTTTGAATATATTATACTTTTAAAAAAAAAATCATTATCTTAATAAATAAAAATCCATAATTAAAGAGTTCTAATAGGCTATTACTTTTTCAAACCTATATCTCATAAAATTTAAATAATACATATATATATATATAAAATAATAATAATAATAATAATAATAATAATAATAATAATAATAATAATAATAATAATAATAGTGGCACTACGTAACAGTGATACTAGTATTGATAGTAATAATAATAATAAATAATAATAATAATAGGTGGAGGACTACTTATAGTGGAAAAAAAATTAAACAAAAGATAAAAAATAAAAAATAATAACAAATAAAGCATGATTATAACCCAAATAGTATTACTACTACTAATAATAAAAATATATATTCTAGCTAGATGACAATTTTGAGTTTATACAACTACCTATATAATTTAGAATTTTAGTTTTATCTCAACTCTTAGTGCTTATCATTATTTAATTTGAATAAAATTTTGAATTAAAATATTAAGTATTTAAATTTGAAATATCTTATCCCTTTAAAAAAAATCATTATCTTAAAAATAAAAATTCATAATTGAAGAGTTCTAATATACTTTTACTATTCCAAACTTATCTCTTTTAAAATTTAAATGCTACATAAAATATATTGAAATATAATTTATTTACATATTAATAAAATATAAAAGTATTATTAAAATAATAATAACAGTTAATAATGTCATACGTTTAGTAGCATAAGTAATAATAATTAGTAGAAGTTTACCAAAATTTTTTTTTTAGAAGAATTAGCAGTATGTAGGATATGATGTAGTAAGTTTGATACTAATATTTTAAACGGAGAAGGGTCAGAAATATTCTTCAAGTATTGAAATTGGGTCAAAAATACCCTTTGTTAACCTATTGGGCCAGAAATATCCTTCAAGTATTGAAAATGGTTCAAAAATACCCCCTATCCACCTTTATGACTCAAAAATACCCTCGCAATTAACGATTTTTAAAAATCATAATTAAAAATTCGAAAAAGAGTCAGAAATACCCTTTAAGTATTGAAATTGGTTCAAAAATACCATCTATCCACCTTTATGACTCAAAAATACCCTTGCAATTAACGATTTTTCTTAAATCATAAATAATTTATTTTAATATACGTGGAAGCTTTCACTTGGTTGAAACTAAATTAATTTAAATGTTATATTCAATCCGGCCTCAACTCAAGCTTTGGGGTGGGGTGGGGTGGGTGATTTTGAGTGGTATAAGCTTTGTAATTTATTTTTTCTACTTTGATTAGGGAAGTTATTTTTCTTAGTTTGAAATTTAAAATAAATATGTTTTTTAGGAAAAATATTTTTCAAAATTTTTAGTCAAACGAACATTTTCGTTCGCACCGAACCCACCCTTAAAAGCTTGTAATGGTGAGGTAATGCTTTTTTCTGGTAGTTCTAGCGTCGGCATAAGAGAACACTCCAAGGTTCATGATTAATCAAAGTTTTACATCAAAATCTCTTACCTATTTTTTTTTTTACAAATGGCCTTAAATAATTAATTATCATTTACCTCGTGTGGAATTGGTATATATTATATTCTTCGTTATACAATTTCCTATTATTTTAACTCTCATCTGAAATATTATACTAGTAGATTGCGATGATTCTTTATAAAGGGAAGAGAATGTACTCCATAGATATATTCCCTGCCCCAGAAAAAGTAACATCCATCTTTAAGGTTAGATTTTGACCATATTATAGAACAGTAATGTCAAATATCGATACTGTATATCCTCCGTTTTAATTTACTTATTTTAATTATTATTTACATAAAATATTTTAAATTATTAATTATATTAAATCTTTTAATAGTGCAATTATTTTATGAACATAATTTTTAATATATAAATTTTATTATAAAAAATTAAAAAATTTATATCCAAATTCACATCAAATATTAATTAGCTTGATTATTATACTTCGATAAACAAAGAAACGGAGGAATGGATAATAGTTACAAGATTTGACGTTTGTATGAAAGAGTAAAATTACTGAAAGTACTGGTATTTTATTTACTATAGATATTCTCCACAAGCACGAATTAAAAAATGCTTTCACAAAGTTTATATTGTCTCGTTTTGCCGCTATATTAAAGCCTAGCATTATTGACGTTGGGGCAACCTTTATACGGTTTGAATCGGGTAGCTTGACTTGGGGTTGGATTGGATATAACATTTTAATTAATTTAGTTTCAACCAAGTGAAAGGTGCCACGTATTTAAAAAAAAATAATTATTTATGATTTAAGAATATCGTTCGTTGCAAGGGTATTTTTGAGCCATAAAGATGGATAGATGATATTTTTGAACCAATTTCAATACTTAAAGGGTATTTCTAACCCTTTTTTGAATTTTTAATTATGATTTTTAAAAACTATTAGTTGCAAGGGTATTTTTGAGCCATAAAGGTGGATGGAGGAGTATTTTTGAACCATTTTCAATACTTGAAGGGTATTTTTGGCCCAATAGGTTAACGAAGGGTATTTTTGACCCAATTTCAATACTTGAAGGGTATTTCTGACGCTTTTCCGTATTTTAAAATTGATATCATTAATCTGAAATATTATTTTTTATTTACTCTATTTTTACTATAGAAAACATCTAATTCGTATCATTAATTTCAAATATATTTTTTTGCAAATGCAAAATATGTAAACTATAAGATAATCATGACATTTTAGAATTTTATCTTTCTAAGATTTTAACAAATTTTAAAATCTTGAATTTGAAATACATTATCTCTTTTTAAAAAAAAATTATTATCTTAAAAATAGAAACTCATAATTGAAGAGTTCTAATAAACTTTTACTATCCCAAACTTATCTCTTTTAAAATATAAATGCTATAAAATTTATTTAAATATAATCTCTCTCTCTCTCTCTCTCTCTCTCTATCTATCTATCTATCTATCTATCTCTCTCTCTCTCTCTCTATATATATATATATATATATCTTATAAAGTAGAGTACGAAACATTACAATTAGCCAAGTGGCAAACTATTAAGAAGTTACTTGATAGTTTTTAGGATAAAATTTAATTGTATTGTAATAAAATTTTTGTATTAAGGAATTAGAAATATTTAAATTTGAAAACACAACAACAACAACAAATCCAGTGTATTCCCACACACTGGGGTCTGAGGAGGGTAAGATGTACACAGTCCATACCACTACCTCCGGAGAAGTAGCAAGGCTGTTTCCGATAGACCCTCGGCTCAAGACAAAGAATAATAAATAAATTCCTAATAAAAGCATGAAACAAGATGACACAACAGAAATAAGACACCCACGTAGTAATACCCTACACCAACGTACCAAAGGCACCCCCCACATGCACTAGCCTTCTATCCTAATTCACGTCTTCCACACTTTTCTATCTAAGGTCACGTCCTCGGTAAACTGTAACTGCTTCATGTCACGTCTAATCACCTCTCTCCAATACTACTTTGGCCTACCCCTACCCCGCCTGAAATCATCTAAAGCTAGCCTCTCACACCTACGAACTGGGGCATCCGTGACCCTCCTTATCACATGCCCAAACGATCTCAGCCGAACTTCTCGCATCTTGTCTTCCACCGAAGTCACTCCAAGCTTATCACGGACAGTCTCATTCCTAACCCTATCACCCCTAGTAAACCCGCACATCCAACGCAACATCCGCATTTTCGTCACCTTCAATTTTTGAACATGAGAGTTCTTGACTAGCCAACACTCCGCTCCGTACAACATGGCCGGCTGGACTGCCACTCTGCGCACAACATTATTCTAACTATTTTTTTCCTTAGTTTAAAATTAGGAATTTATGGCTGAAGAGTTCTAAATAGACTTCTACACTTCATAAACTTATCTCTTTTAAATTTAAATGTTATAAATATCTTAATATAATTTATTTAATTATTAAATTAACTTAGCCTTTTCAAATGTTATTTAGAAGATTAAGTTTAAAATTTGAAATCAAATTTTGAATTTTGGCCGTGGCTTTTACATTTGAAATGTGTAGATTGTTTATCATGTTATAAAGATAAACTCACTTTCCTATTTTAACAAAAATGAGTAAAGTATGAATATTGACTGTAAATTATTTCTCTATAAGATTAGTTTTAAATAAACTGCACTTTAAATATATGTTGTAAATGTTGTCGTCTGTATATATCTTATTCAAATAAAATTGATTGTGGTCAATTTGAATTTGGGAGCATGGATAATATTAAAAAATACGGTTTCATTTAGAGAATTAAAAAAATACTATTTATGATAAAAATATGTATTCATAAAAAAATAACCATTATTCACAAGAATTTCAAAATCTTATACGTATGAGCAAATTAAAACTAAAACCATAACTTTAAATATTTTTCTCAATTCAAATATGAATAACAAGATAAACATGATAAGAAAGAGTAACAACCTAATCTTTTTATAACAAAATGAAATGATTTTGAATTTGAATTTGAATTTGAATTTACAAAAAAAAAAAAATTGAATTCGAATGAAGTTCTAGCTTCTTAACCTCTCTTATATGTACTCCTACAAAGACATGTAATGTCAAGTTATCTTTCATTATTTTTATTTGCTGCATACAAAAATGTCCTTTTAAAAAGATTTTTTTTGTGTGTGTTTTAACATTTTTGTTTTTTTGTACGTAGATAAATGATGGTCTTTTTACAGACTATTCTTCCTAATATATTCATACATGAATTCAAGAAAGTAATATTTTTTCATTATTATATTGTTCGTTTGCTTAAATAAAAATAAATATATTTGCTTTTCATGATTCTCTTGTGCAAACCTATATGAAGCATAGAACACCCAAATCATTATTGGATTGTAGGATTTTGGAGGTGTTGTGAAGGACACACATGAATCATGATGGGATATGTGACATGGTTGCGATGGTTGGGTGATCCACAAACCGTTTGAGGTTGACCCTTTTCTCCTTAGTAAAAATGTTCTGAGGCTTTCCATAATGCATTATAGCATGTCTGACGTGTAAAGATTCCTTGATCTGGGCACTAAGAAATTTTGTTTTACTTGCTACTTTATTGATTAACTGAAATTTTTTACAGCACAATACTACGTGACATATAGTTCGTTTTATTTTTAAGACTAGCTAGATAGTTATTATACTTGATGCATTAGATCCTATCTAATCAAATGCATATTAATATGGAATTGTTTTTCAAATAATTTTTATTCTACTTCTAACATCTTACTAATCGGTACAATTTTTGAATTTGTGTCAAAATAATTTTTTAATAATTAAATAAAGATAGTAGTTAAATATTTAATTAGAGTAACAATCACCTAGCCCAGCTTCAGGAAATTGAAATCCGTAAATATATATTTTACTTTCATAAATTCTTATCCTTAAAACTATTTTTTTTTTACTTTTGTAAAGTCTTATCCTTAAACTAAGTATGAATTTTAACTAAAGTTAGTATTACATATATTTTTATATTTCATATTAATTTCTAAGTAAATATTTTTATCCAATTCAAGTATAGTAATTCTTATCTTTAGAATTACATTTTCTAAATTTGGATTTCTTATATATGCTCAACTTTTAAATTATTCATAATTGATTTTTAATTCTCTATTTTGCTTTAGAAAATACAATTAATTATTCAAATTTTACGATTTTGTAAGATAATGAAACACAATTTTGAATATGAGTTGATTTTACGATTTGAAATCAAAACAACTACTCAATGAGCTTGCACTATCATTTTATTAACAATTAATATTTTTTTTGAACATGCACCAATTTCTGTGAATATGTCTACTACTCAAAATAACGATATACCAATGGAGGTAATAAGTTTGAGTTATATAACTATGGCACCATCAAATCACACAAATTAATTCATGAATTTTTTGGTTTTTTAATAAATAATTAATCAATATGCATATTTGAATTTTCAATCAAAATATCCTAATCAGGGGTGGCTCAACCGCATTAGTGATCTAAGATAAAAATCGAATGGAGGCCTTGAATATTTAAGAAAAAATAATCTTTTTTATAAAGCCTATTTTTAAAATTATACTCCTATAATCGTTTTCTTCTAATAATTCATTTTTAATTAATAATAGAGTCAATGCATTTAATATTTACATAGTACTCTAAATATATCAAACTTCTACTAATAATTTTTTCTACAAATAACATTTAATATTTTTTTTTAAAATCTATAACCCATTATTACTAAAAAGAAAATTGAGGCCTCTCAAATTTGGGGGCCTAAGACGCACACCTTTTTTGCAAAACGGTAGAGCCGGCCTGATCCTAATAAAAGTCAAGATTAGGTTTACTTATTATCTAAAATAAAAATAATAAAATAAGAATATGATATTTCAGAGATCAAATATTCAACTTAGATGAATATATCCCAAATTTAGGTATATCAAATTGATAAAAATAATTAGTAATTGATATTATATATATAAGTTATGAAGAATAGAGATTTATTTAGACAACGTAAGCCAAATTTGAAAGAAGAATTATTGACAAGAAATTTCTATCGAGTTAATTTATTTATGAAGGAAATATTAATTTAAGGATGACACATTTTAAAATATATATGTGATTGTACAAAAATATATCTAACGTTGTTTATCAAGGATGGCGATGGGCTGGGCTGGGGTGAGTGGGCGGAATTGAACTAATTTTGAGAATATAATGAATTAATTAAATAATACGTATATTACTAATTATAAATTCTAAACGGAAGATGTGGGAGACAGTAGGATAAAAATGTAAATTATTCAACACAGTCTGAACTCCTTAAATTGCAAAAAATATAATAAGAAAAGTATGAAATATATATATATATATTTGTTGCAATTACATGATTGTTTTTACTCATATAAATTTAATTAGAAATGGAGAAAGGAAAAATATTAATAATCTAATATCTTTAAATTGTGAATAACATACTAAAGAAAAATATGAAACGTAAAGTTGTTTACAATTACATGATTATTTTTTTATATAGATTTGTTTTTGTTTTTTTTTTTGGGGGGGGGGTAGAATTTATTATTTTGAAAGGTAGTGGAATGATAAGTACTCCTTCATCCTTAACTAGAGGTCTCGAGTTCGAGCCTTCTTTGGTACAGACTCACCTTTGTTAGGAAGCACTTTACCTCCCAATGTGGGACTTTCTGACGCGAACTTGGATTTAATCGGGCTCTCGAGTACTGGATATTGAATGAAAAACTAAAAAAAAAAAATAGGGGTAGGAGGTCGATTCCCCCCCCCCCCCCCCCACATATTTTATTAAGAAATAATATCATAGATGAGTTCTTTTAAGGTAATTTCATTTAACGTGCTCAAAAGAGACATTTCAATATAAAAATATGAAAAATATTAATTTAATATTATCCGTGCATCGCACGGGTACGTATACTAGTATATATTATAAAGCAGAGGACAAAACACTACAATTAGCCAAGTGGCAAACTATTGTTAAGCCACGTGACAATTCTTACGACAAAATTAAATCATTGTAATAAAAAATTTGAATGAAAGAATATTAAATATTTAAATTTAAAAATGAATTATCCTTTTTAAAAGAAAAAAAAACCACTAGCTTAAAAATAGAAAAGAATGCTTAAAGAGTCCTACATAAACTATTACTATTTCAAAAAATTATTCCTTTTATATACTATAAAATATATTTGAATACATTCAATTTAATAATATAGTAGTACGTAGTAAAAGCGCAAACAAAAAATAAATGTGTAGTAATAGTAATATTGTGGCTATCATAATAATTATAATAATAATAATAATAATAATAATTATAATAATTATAATAATGATGATTAAAAAATAATTATTATTATCTCATTGATTTTATAATTATTTATAATTAAAAAATAAATAACGCAAACTAAATTTAAAATGTCTGCAATTGTCCAGATAAGTATTTTTACGATGTGAACAGATTTGAGGTTAAATTTTCTTATTTTTAGGCATTTTGAAAGGAAAACTTGTTGTATTTAGATAATTCAAGAAAGGAAATAAGGATGACTACATTATTGTTATAAGTGGTTTTAATTACTTTAACTTATATTTGAAGCATAGAAATTCAAATGTTAAAATAATTAAAAGTAACTGATGATAAATTTATTAAATTTGATATATTATTAATATAAGTTAAAAGATAAAAGATAAAAAAAAAATTAGTTTAAATTTTTTTATAACATTTTTTATATTTTTAAATTGAAACTATAAAAGTATAAAAGTTATTTTTTGAGATATAAATTATTTAAGTTAGTCTTTAGATAAAGATAAAGTATACTGAAAATAAGTTTGTTGAAATGGTGTCAATTTTTTAAATTTTGAATTTCAAATGGAAGTTACAGATTCTTTTAAATATTGAAAACAAACTTTATACTAGATAAAGTTGAATTTAAATTAACTCTTTTTATATAAACTAAATTTTCAAGCAAAATTCTCATTCATTCTTTAAATTCTTTTAAACTTGTTCTTTAATTATTCAGTCAAATTCATTTATTGCTTATACCACATTCGAGGTTGACAATATGTTTACATTAGTAGATATATACACAATTTGTTTACTATTTAAATCTTTAATTTTGATTATTTTATTATAATTTGTAACAAGTTGTGTTGTTTTTTGTTACATAGAATTTCTATCATGGACAAAAAGGCTATAGATATGCACATGAGATTTTTCAAAATACTTACAAGGGTATGTTGTTTATATTTGATTTGACTTACTAATTAATTTTTTATTATTTACAACTAACATTATATTTTATCTTTTGTCATAGATGTAATTAAAGAAACTAAAATTTTCGCTAATCTGATGTATATGGATATAACAAAAATGTGAAATGAGTATGTTGAAAAATGAACAAGTATAATAAAGAATTGAAATATATAAAGAAATCAATCGTTACCTCCTTCATAAAAAAACAATATCAATAAAGTGGCTTATGTGATACATTAAAGATGAATCTCCAGTTTTACATTAATGAAAATAGCGACAAAGTTTACACTACTAAGAAAGAGTCATCACTGAGTTTAGCTACGCAATCTGCTCATCCAGATAAAAAGTGTAAGAGGTGATAGTGTGCGTGTGTGTGTGTGTGTGGCGGGGGAGTTGATATTAACATGTACTCAATATTCTTAAATTGTGAATAATATAATAAAGAAAATTATGAAACATAATTTTTTCTCACATTACATGATTGCTTTTCATATAAATTTGATTAGAGTTGGTGATTGTTTTTCCATATAAATTTGAGTAGAGTTGAGGGGTGGGTGGGTGGGTGGAGGATCTTTTTAAAAATAAAAAATTAAGGTGGGGGGGGGAGAGCTGGAGGTGGGGGTAGGGGTGATTAAGGAGGAGGAACTTGAACTAATTTTGAGAATATAATGAACGTAATTAGATAATATATATACTGAAGAGATGGAGAGACAATAGAATAAAAATGTAATTATTTTGGACAATTTGAAATTTATAAATTATAGCACTAAATAATATGATAAAGAAAACATGAAATGTACATGCTTCGTTTACATGATTGTTTTTACTGATAAATTGGTTAGAGAGGTGGTGAGTGGAGGGAGAAAGGATTATGAAACATAAAACTTACTTTACAATTACATAATTATTTTTTTCTTATTGATTTGATTAGAGGTGAAGGGATTTGGGGAGGGGGGAGTAGGATTTGTTTTAGGGAAAGTTGAGGGTGGGTATGGCGTAGGGGTGGAGGAAGGGTAGTCATTGATAAATAATATATATTTGGACTTTAAGGTCATACAATTTAACATACTTGAACGAGACATTCTAATATGAAATGATTAAAATTAATTATTTAATATTATTCGTTCATCGCACGAGTCTGTATACTAATTTTCTTTAAAACAATCTGTGTACAACGGTTAATTCAAATATAGCAATGTTGTATGTTTGTATTTTATGTCAAATATAATTTTCTTTAAAACAATTTGTACATGTATACTATTTTCATCATCATTCTCGAAACTTCACTTTCCATAAATTTCTTTTTATAAAATTATATTTTGACCTATTCTACTCCCACTATTACAATTATATGGCACACTTTTTTTTAATTAAATCCCATGAAAATCATTAACTAAATCTCATGAAAATCATACATTTGTCTATTTAGTAACAATAACTAAAACAGTATATTCCTAATGAGATGATTTACAACTATAGAAAACATATAATTTAATTTAGACCATAAATTATAAAAATCTTTCTGTATTTTAAAATTGTATACCCATTTTAAATACTTCATGTAACTTGAGATGGAGAGTGTAAAATTTATAGAAATTTTAATTATTTTCTTTTTTGTATATAAACATGAATTTGAAGATAAAACTTGTAGTATGGCTCAAACTCGAAATAGGTCCAATAATTTTAAAGAGATAAAGAAAATCAAATATAAAAGTAAAACAAATATTATTTGTACTTTGTCTGACTTCTAGAAGCTTCATTTTCTTCTCACAGAACACATTCTTGTTTTCTTCGTGCGGTGATTCATTGCTCCGTTCTGCTTCATTTGATTTCTCTATTCAGAGATTAGTGTAAATAATATTATTTGAACATAATTTTTTTGTTGTCCCAAAATAGTTTCTTTGCTATTTTGTTTCTCTCGTCCAAAACGGTGAGCTATATTGGAGCTATTGTATTTATCGATGAAAGAATTAATTATTTTTTGATCTAGAATCTTCAGTTTCTCGATGATCTTCTACATCTATTCTCAAACACCTTGTCTCTCTTAATTGTCCAGATTCATGGTAAGCTCTTTCTTTCTTCAACCTCGACTTGCTTCGATTAACTGCAGTTATGAGGTTGATTTTTTAATGTGTAGTTGTATATATCTCTTTTATAAATTTTATTTGTGTTCGTGTGTTCTTCAACGTAAGGTACCTGTGGTGTTCCATTTTTTTTATTAATGTAAAGTTGTATACTTTTTCTTAATAAAAAAATGGAGTTTCTCTGTTATAACGAAAACTGAAAAAAATAGATGTTTAAATAACATGTTAATTTTGAGATTTTTTGGCTTGGTTTATAATTTTCTTTAAATGAGTGATTTTGTGGTGATGGATTATCAATATAGATTCACATATAATCTGTGTGAGGTATGCTCAATCTTACCAATTTTAAATGTCTTGATATCTGTAGATACATAATTTGAGGTACTAATAGAAAAAGGTAGAAGATTGTGATAGAAATATATTGTCCACATAAATTATTGGGAGATAGAAGATATTCGATGAAATAGTTGAGTTGTGCAAGCTAATTCAGACACTATCAATGTAAGAAAAACATTGTATAGATGCACGACTTTTTCTCTCAGGGGCAGTGCACAAAATGCCTGCCGACAGAGCGCTCTTGTTTCCTCCCTTAATTCATTCTGCTTTTCTGTCAACCATTTTTTTTTATTTTTCTATCTAATATCAACTTTGTCAAGTGTTTCCTTTTAGGAATTGTTTTCTTGTTTATTTGTTCATTTATTAATTTGATTGTTTACTTTATCATATAGTTTGTTGTTAATTAATGTTGGCTTTATGGTACCATTCTAACTTGATCTTTTAATGAATGATTTTTTCATTCACCTCACACTTCTCTCAGAAAATTGTGTCTAGAAAATAATATCCTTCTTCTCCTTTACCAATTTTTTTGTCTTGAAAAAATGAAGAAATTAGTGTAATTTCTTCATTATTGCTTTTATAATCATGGCTGATTTTATGTTGTCTTTGATATGACAATCACTGGTGACTCAAGTAAGTTGCCACTTTTCAATTTGCCCTCAAGTTTTTTATGTTTTATATATTTTTTTCTTCGTATTTTCTTGAAATAGTGTTTCACTATATTTTGCTCTTTGATGTCACCCAAAGGTACGCGTCTAAATCGGGCTAAAGTGGTAGAAGCAAAATATAATAATCCAACTCAGGTTGGAGTCGAATTTCAAGGGAATACGTGAAATTATATCTCTCGTTTGCTGGAATAAACGGGAAGTACTAAAAGTAAATGGGGGGTTTGTATTAGTAATCTCGAACAAGCAATAGAACTCAACTTTGGTTGTAATCAATTGGAAACGAACACTAGGATTGTGTTCCCCCTGACTTCTCAACTTCGTAGGTTTATCATGTTTTATTGAACCGACCCGATACTTTGCATGTAAAATTTGATAAGTTATGTACCATTAATTGTCCTGTGGACTTATTTACAGATTTCACCATTTACCTTTTGAGTCTCAGAATGTCTCATTACTAACCCTTATCCTAAATTCCAGTTAACTATTACCTTTTAAGTCTCAAATTATTAGATGAAAGATAACCGTCTTAAGTAGATGATGTTGATTAGCCTAGATCGATGATTAATCTTCAAATTCCTGTTCTGATTATATTTTCCTAATTCCTATTCCTCTTGTGAAGTAAGTAGTGATCTACTAGATGGGATTCTAACGTTTGCAATCGCCAAGAAATCTATAAACTGAAGATAATCACAATACATGCAAGAGTATCGGTTCAGAACACTTTAGCACTTCTCCTTCGTCAATCTTCCAGGGT
This sequence comes from Capsicum pubescens, assembly GCA_030864215.1. Classification (NCBI taxonomy): domain Eukaryota; kingdom Viridiplantae; phylum Streptophyta; class Magnoliopsida; order Solanales; family Solanaceae; genus Capsicum; species Capsicum pubescens. The sequence continues at coordinate 82,801,167 of CM061540.1, forward strand.
TTCCACAATCCTAGATAAGGAAATTATTCGCTCATAGTTGTGAAACGATTAATGAAATTCATGATTGAAAGCATTAAACAATATCACAATGATCAACGAATAAAACCCAAAGTCTTTAGCTGGATTATCAACCAAAATCAAGAACAAAGTAACCCAAGATCGAAATCGAATCTCAGAATTAAATATATGTTTGTAAGTATCAAGAGTGCGTAAACTAACTAAAAATCTTCAAAAGGGTATATATAGAGTACAAGGAAACCCTTGAAAACCATTCCCGAACAAAAGAGGAAAATCAAGATCGGTGGCCACTTACTGGGCCACCCTATGGGCTGTAGGTGGAACCTACTGGCTGTAGGTGGAACCTCCTGGCTGTAGGTGACCCCCGTAGGTACCCCTGGTCCATAATCACCTACATCCTTCTCCGGACTTTGCTCCTATGAGACATAATCTGTCACCTACGAATCGTAGGTGGCACCTACGGGCCGTAGGTGCGCTTCTTAAGTGCCAGGGTCTTCTTTTTAGATCCTGAGCCTCTGGACTTCAACTTTCTGATACCTACTCCAGAACCTACGCCCCGTAGGTAGTACATACGGGTCGTAGGTGGACACTTTAGTGGTCCAAAATTTTAACTTTTACTCTTTTTCTCCAGAATGGTTCCAAAACCTGATTTCTTGTAAAACATACACAAACACATTATATCTAACAAAAAGACCTAAGTAACTTGCATATTTTCATCGTTTTAAGCGTCGAAAGTGATATGAAACCATAGAACATCAACACCCTTAACTTAGAATGTTTGCATGTCCTCAGACAACACAATATAACAAAACAAAATAAAGGTGCTTAACTAGGAGAACTCTAAGTTATCTAAGGCAGTCAATCAACACTTTAAGCTCAAAAACATTACCCCCTCCTATTTCAACCTTTCAAAATCAACTGTGTGTATACAAGACGCAAAATAATATGACATAAGGGAATTAAGAGATGGCATTACATTAGTAACAAACAACTATGCATATATAAAAGTTACACTACCCAAACAAGTAAGCAACTAGAAATACAACCCATGTGCCCTCACAACAAAGAAGTCCCACTCACTCATATGAAATAATGCATGTCAGTGCACGGATAGTCAAGAGACACTCACACTCACAAGATAAGTTCCATCAATGTGCATCAAATACCATAGGCTTGCCCTTATTTTCTTTACCTTAGCTTTCAGATAGTCAGATTAGGATCATTATAGGACTTTATTTGGCTTGTAATGTAAGCTTGGGGGTTGGTATGGTACATATGGATATATTTAGTGACTCCTTGGCACTACCTTTACTTTTGAGTCCACTTATCAACTAATTTTATTTTTATTGCACCCTTATTTCTCTATTTTTACTCTTTTATTGCACATTCACGGCTTTGTTATATGATGTTGGGTGTATTTATGCACTCTAGCATTACTATTCTAGCCTTTTTAGCCTTGTTTTGAGGATGATTCTTATGCTATATGTGTTGATAATTATATAAATGAGCATTTATGTGTCCAAGTATGTGTTTACAGTGTTTAAATGGTGGTTTTACATGAGTTTTGATTCAATTTGAGCATTTAGAGTTCAACCAATGAAACTAGTGTTACTAGCTTGAGCTAGGTGTTTTTCTAGTCTATTGTGTTGGGTTCTAATGCTATAAGAGGCGTGGTTAATGGATATGATTGGTGTTTTCAGGGCTCAAATCGTGATGAATTGGATACATTGATGATATGTCATGATAGAAGGAATAAAAGTCATGGGAACATAGTTCAGAAAGATAAGATGGAAGGCAAAACTTCATGTTTATAAAGTCACCGCGTCGCGCCTACCGACAAAATGGTGTTGGTCAAATTCTAGTGGAGTAGCGCAATTATGGCGCGTCGAGGAGAATCTTGAATTTCCATTTAGCAAAATCCAGTGTTGGTCCGCGATTGTAGCGTGTCGCGATGAAGAAGGAAATCACAGTTGTCACTTTCCAATGACTTGGCGCGCTTTCACCGCGTCGCGGTACAAGCCCAGTTTCCAATTTCTAAGACCTGGAAGTTTAGCGCGTTGCGAAAGACGGAGATTTCACAATTATCAAAAACTAGTGGATCACCGCGATAGTGGCGCATCGCGGTGAGTGTAAATTTCACAATTTCACTGAATAATGAATTTTTGTGATTATACAAAGTGTGACAGAATATGACATTTGATGGCATGACGCGACGCGCCGACTGGAAAATTCGGGAAAATTCTGCCCAGCTGAAGAAAAATGATGTGGAAACACAATCCAAGTGGGCTTATGACTTTAATACTATAAATATAACGTCCCAAACTCCGTTTGGAAGGAGGAGGAACCCCTAGATCACTTGGAACAACATTGGACGCTTCCAAAACTTCTTTTTAGTTTTTTATTTATTTAATTTAGCTTTATTTTATGGTTTTAATCATTCATACAATTAAGTGGATGTTGATTATGTCTATGAGTGGCTAAAAACTCCCTTTTTGGGGTTGAAGCCAAGAACATGTTTATTATTGCTATGGATTAAGTTTGTTTTCTTTGCTTATCAATATTGGTTGTTTGTTTATTCTCGTTTTAACTATTTTAAGGATTCGCGACCCTTAGAATACATCCATTGTCAACCTTGTGAACTCGGGAGAGAGAATAGGGCAATAGAACATGAGAATAAACAGAGTATGGTTCTTGATTCTTTATAAAATAAGAAACTTGAATTAGTATCTAGGACAGGGATACACTTAGATACCTTACTTGATTCATATGTAGGATGATATTTGTTGAGAACTTAAGTGAATTATTACATCCCTGCTCAACAATATAGGTGTAAGGTTCAACTTAGGTAATAGATTAGAGGTTGGGAAACCATAATCGCGCAATTAACCCTACGAATCAACAACCAAGACAAACAAGTTAACAAATGAAATCCAATAGCATAATATTATTTTCTCCTATTGATTGTTACAAGATCTTTACTTTACGCATTATTTAATTTACTTGCAATATACAAACTCAATTCTCTCTTTTAGTTACTCTCGCATCAAGTGAATCTAAATTGTGAACTGAAATTAAATCGTTTCCAAATCTAGTCTCTGTGGGATCAATAACTCGGCTTTCTTGAAGGCCACTATATTACTTGGTAGACCATGTACACTTGCGTGTGCGCTTGGGCGCTGTCACTACATACCCCCCATTAATCCCAATATAAAACTAGTTTCACATAACCCATTTATTTAACCATGGAATGACACATTAAGTCAACTACGAGTATCGTCATACCCTTACACTTGCAAGATTACACTTATGCCAGTTTAATTACATTCCGTCATCTTAGAGGAATGCCACGACCCCCGTTGTTCATTAAATCAAAACATAGCCAACAACGCCTTCAAAATCCATGTTCATTATTTAACTATTTATGCAATGCAATAGTATAGGTGAGTAAGTCAAACCAAGTGACAGTTTCCACAATTCAAAGCCATTTACACAAGTGGGTTGAGGGAACACAACTATTCAAAACCAATTCCAAGTTCAGAACATCAATTTGGGGGAATACCTCGACCCCCTATTCCAATTCCCACACCCTTACACCCCATTAGTTTAAAAACATTCAATTCAAAGCATGAATAATTCATATTAATCATGGGAAAACAATTTAAGAATCAACCATGTCAAAACCCTCAACCTTTATCAAAACCCACATTCAATTTCTCATCAATAATCATTTAATACACATGTTTTAAGGAAAATAAGTTTGAAGGTAGAGTCACATGCCTTAATCACTAAGAAATTTGAAGTAGGAATCACCCTTGGAAGCTCTAATTGCTAACTTTGTGAAACCCTAAGTGTTTTTACTTGAGAGAATTTGAGAGAGTTTAAGAAGTTATTTTCATTTATTTTGGAGTGATAATGATACCCTAAAGGGGTTTTAAGTCGTGGGTTGTTATTGGTGAAAAGAGAAAATATCCAAAGTGCCCCTAATTAAAAGCTGAAAAATTATCGCCAGTGAGTACGGGTCACCTTCCGACTCATAAGAACTCACTACGACTCGTCACCGTGAGTCATAGTCTGGACAGTAGCTAAGAGACCCCTATCTGGTGGCCCTATGACTCAGGTCATATGACTCATTAAGAGACCCTATAACTCCTAGGGTGCAAGTCGTAACCAAGACGAAACCATTTGGGTAACACACTAGTCACCCTACGTTCAGCACCATACAACTCGTATAGAGTCAGTACGACTCGTGACCTCCAGTCGTAGTCACAACAGAAACTTCAAACTAGCACACTGGTTAGGCTATGATTGGGGTCTTATGACCCATATGGAGACATTATGACTCATAAGGAGAGTCGTAGGCTTGGTAGTGAGTTCAAATCTCAGGAAATTTTTAAGGATTAAAATCCCGGGTGTTACATTCTCCCCCTAGGATCATTCATCCCCGAATAATGAGTCAAGACATTCATTAGCAAAATTTTTGGGACAAAACACAACCACACTTACCTTTACCAAAGCCAGAAAACAAATATATCGAGAAGACCATAATTTTCTTTAACAAAGTCAGAAAATAAAGATATTAAGGAAAACACATACCTTAAGCATGATTATTCGGAACGGGGAACAAGAATGGGTATTTGGACTTCATATCCTCTTCAACTTCCCAAGTAGCTTCTTCAACCTTTTGATTCCTTCAAAGGTCTTTTATCGAAGGAACGTCCTTGGTCCGCAACCGATAGACTTGCCGATCCAAGATTTTCACGGGTACTTCCTCATAAGATGAGGAATCTAAAATACCCACACTCTCCAAGGGAAAAATCAAGGATGGATCACCCACACACTTCTTCAACATCAAAACTTGAAACATCGAATGAATGAAACCCAAACTAGAAGGCAACTCCCACTCATAGGCCACATTGCCCGCTCTCCTTAAAATCAAGTAAGGGCTAACATAATGGGTACTGAACTTCCCCTTCTTACCAAACCGCATCACTCCCTTTATGGGAGATACCTTTAAGAATGCCCAATCACTAACATCAAACTCCAACTCTCTTTGCCTCATGTCCGCATAGGACTTTTGGTGACTTTGGGCAGTCTTAAGCCTATCCCTAATCACTTTCACCTTCTCCAGATCCTGATAAACCCAATCAAGATCAAACAATCTAGTCCCACCAACTTCGAACTACCCAATAGGAGAACGACACCTCTTATAATACAAAGCCTCGAACGGAGCCATCTGAATGCTTGGATGATAGCTATTGTTATAAGCAAACTCGATGAGAGGCAAGCGATCAACCCAAATACCACCAAAGTCAATTGCATAAGCTCAAAGCATATCTTCCAAAGTTTGAATGGTCCTCTCCATTTACCCGTCCGTCTGAGGGTGAAAAGCAGTGCTAAGGTTCACCTTAGTCCCCAAACTTAGCTGGAAAGAACGCCAAAAGTAAGATGAGAATTGCGTACCTTGATAAAATATAATAGAAATTAGAGCACCATGCAACTTGACGGTCTCCTGAATAAATATCTTTGCATAGTCGTCTGCAGAATAACTAGTCCCCACAGGCAAGAAATGAGTGTACTTAGTCACCATATCCACGATGATCTAAATAGAATCAACTGACTACGAGACCGTGGAATACCCCTAATGAAATCCACGTTGATTACTTCCAACTTTCACACAGGCAACTCAATTTCTTGAAACATCCTGTCGGGCCTCAAGTACTCAACCTTCACTTGCTGATAAACTATGCACTTTATGAAAAAATAGCCATATATCTCTTCGTGTTCTTTCACCAATAATTCTCCTTTCAAGTCATGGTACATATTTGTCTAACCAGGATGAACCGTATACCGCGAATCATGAGCCTCAGTTAAAATTTTCTCTCGCAAACCATCAATATCGGGAACACACAACCTCCCTTGGTACCTCAAGATACCATCACCACTAATCTCAAAATCCATCACTTTTTGCTGACCCACGTCATCTTTAATCTGCATCAAAATGGGATAAAAAACTTGCTTCTCCTTCACCTCGGCGCCAAGAGATGACTTAACCACCTCTTGAACAGCCACACCTCCACCTTCGGAGTACAAAAAAGGAACCCCAAGATTAGTTCACCTATGAATATCCTTCACCAAACCTTGCTGCTCCCCCTCTACATGAGATAAGCTTCCTATGGACAACCTTCTAAGAGCATCAACAACCATATTAGCTTTACTTGGATGATAGTGCAAACTTATATCATAATTCTTAAGCAACTTAAGCCATTTCTTTTGCTGGAGATTCAACTTCTTCTGGGTGAACATATACCGCAGGCTCTTATGATTAGAATAAATATCAACGTGAACTCCATACAAGAAGCAGCGCCAAATCTTCAAAGCAAATACCACTACCAACAATTCCAAATCATGAGTTGGATAATTCTTCTCATGAACCTTCAAATACCTTGAAAATCAGTAGTTGCATCAGAACACAACCCAATCCCACATGGGATGCGTCACAATAAATAGTGAAGCAATCAGTATCCTCAGGGTCAAGACCGGAGTAGAAGTCAACTTATCCTTCAACTTCTCAAAACTACCCTTGCAAATATTATACCACAGAAATTTCACCTTTTTATGAGTCAACGTAGTCAACGAAGCAGCAATAGATGAAAATCTCTCCAGAAACCTTCTATAATGATCGGCCAAACCCAAGAAACTTTAAATATCGATTGAGTCGTGGGTTTAGGCCACTTCTTAACAACCACAACTTTTTATAGATGCACCATGATCCCCTCACTAGAAAAAACATGACCCAGAAAAGTAATAACATTCAACCACAACTCACACTTCAAAAACTTAGACTACAAAAGCTGATCCTTAAGGGTCTGCAACACTATATGAAGGTGATTAGAATGATCCTCCTCACTCTTAGGGTGTACCGTAATATCATCAATGAACACAATGACAAACAAATCTAGAAATTAATGTAATACTCAGTTCATAAGGTCCATAAATGCCACCAGGTCATTAGTCAAATCGAAGGACATCACTAAAAAACTCAAATTGACCATACCGGGTACAAAATATAGTCTTAGGGATATCCACCTCCCTAATCTTCAACTAAAGATAACCTGACTGATGATCAATCTTAGAGAAGTTTCTAGCACCTTGAAGCTGGTCAAAGAGATCATCTATCCTAGGAAGATAATACTTATTCTTCACCGTCACCTTATTCAACTGGCGGTACTCTATACACATTCAAAGAGAACCATCCTTTTTCGCAGAAAGAGAATAGGAGCACCCCACGTAGAATGCTAGGGAAAATAAAACCCTTATTAAGAAGATCTTTTAACTGCTCCTTGAGTTTTTCCTACTCAATAGGATTTATTCTATAGGAAGGGATAAAGATAGGATGAGTATCGGGAACAAGATCAATCCCAAAGTCTATTTCCCTGTCAGGAGGAATATCAGGAAGATCATCAGGAAAGACCTCAAGAAACTAATTGACATAAAAACAAATTGTAGAGAGGGATCCTTTGAACTGGAATCCTAAACATGCACTATATGATAAAGACACCCCTATGAAACTGATTTTTGGTCTCTAAGATATAAAATCAACCTTCTTTTAGGTACTAGAGAACTACCTTACCACTCGATCACCGACTCATTTGGAAATTGGAAAATGACCCTTCAGGTCCTGCAATCGAGAGACGCATAACATGAGTGAAGACAATCCATCCCCAATATGACATCAAAGTCCAACATATCCAACTCTATCAAACTGTAACGCCCTAAAACCTAGTCCCGGGATGTCACACGGTGCTCAAGACTATGAGTATCCTTAAGCTAACTCTGTTTGCCTTCTACTAAATTAGAATCTCATAATAAGTGAAATATAGACATAAAATTCATGCTAAATGCAGAAAAATGTCTGAGTTAACTAAGAATAATCTGAGTATAATGTCTGAAAAAACAATACTGTAAGTCTGAATCGTATCAAGCAGTCCAACAAGCCTCCACTACTAATAACTAGAGAGCCACTGGGATAAACCCTCAGCTTATTCGAACTGTCTGAAAAGAATGCTGAATCATCTAAGATAAAAATCTGAATAACTAAGTCCCCAAACTATGAGGACTCACCAACTGTCGGAATGTAGATGGAGATGCTCGAAATTACTCACGCCACTGGAACCGAGCACCTGAACCTATATTATGAGACAATGTAGCACACAGACATATATGTGGATCAGTACTTTGAGGATGTACTGAGTATATGGGGGTGAAATGCATACGTAAAATATAATATCATCCATCATCATAGTTTGTAAAATAATACATGCTAAATGTAAATGACTCACACAAGCTGGAATATCTGAATTACTGAAATCTGTAATCATGAATAACAAATCATACTTTGTAAATTTAGTGAGTCATAACATTTAATTCTAAAAGCTATACTAATGTTCTATCTGTAAATCATACTGTCTAAGTGTAAAAAGGGTTCACTTCTATATCTGAAATCTAAAAGCTGTAGTCTGTAGCTAATATCTTTCTGTAAAAACATAATCTGAATAAAGTTGTGAGCCTTTACACTTAGTTTTCTTAAAAGCTTTTCTTTTAGTCTTTTCTATTAAGAAAGTTACTTAAAAGTTATTTATTTACTTTTACTAGCAGGGAGGTTCTCTTAACTGACATAAACCATGTGAGCTAACATAGAGTCCAACGTCTTATTCCCCTATAGGGAAAACCTCACGATAAGGGAGAGGTGTCATACTCTTGCTAAGGAGTATAACCTAATCTAAGTGATCACATCTGTAACTTTCATCCATGTAGAAATGGGAATAATCTGATAACTATACCTACGTTGGCTACGTAGTTTTGTGGAATATAGGGCACGCTAATCCCACACTTCCCGCTCGGTGCTAAATACTACTCCCTTTTTAATCTGTATGCTCATTCTGTTGGAAATCCACTTTAAAAAGCTAGCATAAGGGTTATTACGAAATCAATTATGCATTTATCTGATTCAATCTGTGAATAAAATTATTCTAATTTTTGAAATCTATAATAAATCTGTAATGTGGATTCCAAAACTTAACTGAAGATCGAAAGATCAAAGCTCTATTGAAAATCTGAAAATAATCTGATTATAGGATGCTCAAAGCATAATCTTTCTTGAAACCATAACATGTAATCTTGGGCTTTATAACCCATGCATCAAGTTCATGTAAAAACATCATAATGTTCATGCTTGATATTGAGAGTAATGATAATTCAATTTTAAATCTGAAATTTACTGTAATAGGCATGAAAAATATAGAAATAGACATGCAATTCAACTTCATAAACACTTGAAATCTCATAATCTTGAAAATAGCAATAATGGGTATAAACCCTAATTCAAAACTCATGTATAATCATTTAAAATCATATAAATTTAAAATAAAAGATTGGTTTTGGGCACAAGGATGAAAGAAGTATCCTTGTTCATAGCATCACATACCTTAATTGATGAAATTTCTAAGAAAGCTTGAACTTGAATATCTATTTGTGCCTTTGAAGATGAACTCTTGATTATCTTAATTTAGGAATCCTCAATTTTGGTTTTTTTTGGAGAAATAATGGAGGAAATTGATTTCTTGGAGAGTAAGATTTTGAGCTCTAGGGTTTTGCTTTGAGAGAGAATGGATGAAAATAGGCATAAAGTGCCTAGGATATGCTTAATTCCTTATTTTGGATGAATTGGGGGCTTGGGAATTGACCAAAGTGTCCTTTTTAAACTTTTAATCAGAACTGAAATAAGGGATAAATTCCCAATTTTACATGCCACCGCAACGCGCCAATAGCACGGTGGCTCACTGGAAAAGAACGACTGGAAAATTGGCCATCATCACGATGTGGGCCAATCACATTGGGCTACTGGATAAGGGACGAGTCCCATTTTGGCCATCACCATGATGCGCCACCATCGCGGTGAGCCAGTGAAAAAGGACGACTGGGACCTGGGACTTTAACGTGATGCGGGGTAATTGTGGTGGTCCATTAGATTTTGGCGAATGCAAATTAAACCTTCACCGCGATGCGGTGCTTGCCTAAATGGCACATTGCTTTACTAAAAACACCATAACTTCTCAACTGAGTATTGGGTTTAGGCGAATTTGGTAACGATGGAAAGCTAATTCAAAAGTAATAAAAGTTATCCATTTTTGAAGCTAGCCGTTGACATTCTAGGGGCTAAATTGAGCTAGGAAAATCATGGGGTATTACACAAACCTACCAAAAGTCTCCCTACTACGGATAGATACCACACAACTCCTATACACCCTTCTAGCCACAACAGAGTCACCCTCTGGGGTAGACACTAAAAAAGGATCAAAAAGTACTCAGGACCAAAATTAAAATGAATAGCCACATAAAGGGTCACATAGAAAAGGGTAGACCCAGGGTCAAGCAGACAATACACATCACGAGAAAAGAGTTATAAAATACCAGTGAAGATATTAGGAGATGCCTTAGAGTCCTAACGGGTAACAAGAGCATACAGGTAATTTTGGCTAGTGTCGGTACCAGAAGTAGAAGTCACACCTTTTGGTGTAAGAGCTGAAGAATTACAAATTGAAACCATGTTATCTCTATTAGAAACACTGCTTGAAGGACAATTCCTATGAATATTGCCAGACTGGCCACATCTGAAACACTTATTCCTCCCTTCATCACAAAAACCATGATGTATCTGCCCACATAATCAGCAAGGGGGATAAGATGGAGCCAACTGAGTCCACTGGCCTAAGACTGGGCACCCTGTTCCCTAAACCCATTATCATTCTGAAATCGATGATCATCGAATGACTTATGATATGGAGCACTAGCTATCGAATAATAACCAGAATTTTCCCACTTTTTTAGACTACTGTCTGCCATCTCTACCACTATTCTGCTGACCTTCACCCTATTTAAAATACCTGAACTTCTTACTTTGCCTTTCCCCTACTTCTACCTATTTCTTCTTCTCATCCCCAACCTGTTGCATGTATACTACAAGCCTAGATATATCCATGTCCTTATTCAACAAGGTGGCCTTGCACTCCAACACTAACTCCCGAGACAAACCTGAAGCAAACTTCCTTATCTTAGCCCTTATAGATAACACCAACTCTGGATCATATCGATATAATTTGTGAAAGTTCAAGGCATACTCCTTCATAGTTATTCTGCTTTGCTTTAAATTCACAAACTCCTTAGCCTTTACCTCCCTTAACTTTTGAGAAAATAAGTGATCCAGAAAAGTACTAGAAAATTTATCCCATATAGCTCTCTCAGAATCATCTTCTCCCACTTCTCATACCACTAATATTCCATATCCTTCAACTGTTAGCAGAAAACTCAACCCCCTTAGAGTTAGAAGCATGCATAACTTTGAAGATCTTTTCCATCTCATCAATAAATTCTTAAGGATCTTTCTCAACTTTAAAACCGATAAAAGTAGGAGGACTCAACCTTACAAACTGGCCAACTCTAGTAACCTCAGAAGATGAAGCAACATAAGCAATGCACTCAGTCTGAGAGGCCACCATCTGGGTAAGCAAATGGATCAATCGGCAAAGCTCAGTATTGGACATATTGCCCTGAGGTGTTAGAGGAGGACTGGAGGGAACCGGTGGAACTTCACAAGGGAAATTAGGAGTTGGACCCCTAGACTGGGTTTGTACCCCATAAGTAGGTTGAGTGTCAACAACATTGTCCTCAAGTGGGACACAAGAGTTTCTACGAGCATCAGATCTTCTGGGAGGTATGATTTGAAATGCGAATAAATGAGAATTGTAGAAGTTTGAGACCTTATACTCTATAGCTCAAAATAGAATAACAAAAAAGGAAAATATTCCTAAATGCCTTGTAGCCCCCCTCATAAGTGTGGCGCGCTACATATCCATACAAAAGAATCTACTTGATACTACTTTGTAGATATCCAATTGACGATGAACCTAGGCTCTGATACCAACTTTGTCACAATTACATCAAGGTCTAGTCGTGACGGGTATCTTCGATCTAAGGCAGACTTGAGATACCCACACGGCCAAGCCATGGTTTGGGTCGTGAAATGTCAATTAAACAAATAGAGGTATAACTAGAGGGATGGACAAAATATTAGTCTCAGTGAGAGAGCGTATCTCTACTTGTAGTATAGCCACCTCCTCTCTAATCTCACCTAGATCGGGTGCCTCAATATTACTAAATCGGGATAACACTCGACCCTCAAAGCATATATTAGGGCATGTATCTCATCTTAAAACTCTAACATCTCAGCCCTGTGTGTATCCTATAATCTAGTGTCTGTCGCCTTAAGCATCATCCGAACCCAAGGCCGGATTTGCCCGTACAATAATGCCACCTCGACCTTAACATTCTCTAGTCGGGTGGTGGTAGAACTTTAACTATATACTAAGCTCTAGAAAAACTCACATGATACAAATACTACTCTAGAAAAACTCACATAATACAAATACCATACCTGTAGAAGCAGTTGTAGCAGAGGGGCGAGGGGGCACTAAAGATGTACTGGAACGGCCCACATTTTTGGGCTAAAGTTTGAATTATATTTCCTATGTATATATACCCAAACCCAATGTTTTATATTTAGAAATAAGTGTGATTCATAATTTTGTAGAGTGGGAACATCTTCAAAGATGGATTAAAGTCATAAATATCTCCTAGCACAAAGTTAAGTTAGTACTTTCCTATCTCTTGAATTTTAGTATATGATTTTTCTTAGGTAAACTTCCAAAGACCATTGATACTATAATATGATGATTTATGTGGCCTACTATTTTTCAAATTGAAGCCTTTTTAGTCTTCTTTCCAAATCAATTGACCATTTGTCAATCCGAGTTCAGAGTCAAAAGTTATGAGTGTTTTAGTGAGACAGTGTCCAGGGTGCAATTGGGGTTGCAAGGCAATGTTGGTATATAGAGTTTGGGGTCGTGAGGCAAGTATGGAGTTATGATTTTGGGTCTGTGGCATGAACCTTCTTTCTTAGATGTTAAAACATATTTTTCCCACTTTAAATCAAGGGCAAAATGATCCTTTCACCCCCATAACTCCCCCAATCCGTCATATAACCCTAAATTCATCCAAAACTAAGGAAAAGCCTCAAATATTCATTCTCTTCTTCTCAAGAAAATCAAGAAGGGGTTTCTCAATTCTAAAGCTTATAGAATCCAGAATCAAGGTTTTTCCTTCATAAAAAGGTATGTATAACTATACTAACACTTATGGACGTAAGTATTATTTCTCTATGGATTTCAAAGTGTATTTATGTATATATATATATATATATATATATATGTCATGAATCTTGGGAATTGATTTAAGATCATGGTTTATGAAAATTCCCTCTTTTATGGATACGCTTTGAAATTGATTGAAAAGCATGAATTATGAACCCCTTTTTATGATGAAATTATGCATTAACTATGGGGTTTTCTATCAACTTTATATTGTATTTATGTGCATGTGTTATGGATTTTGAAGGGGATTTGCGAGCATGAACTATAAATCCCCTTTTTTAATTATGAGATATAGTTATTGACTAGTGTTGGGGGCTAATGAATGATGATAAGATTGAGTTTTAAATGACTTTTTATCAAATTTTTGCATCGTCATTGATATTTGTCAAAGATTTTTTTCTTATTTCTAAGCACTCTTGTTTTCTAATGAAAGAATTGCTTGTGATTTATGAAAATGATGGCCACTCGATGTTAAAGTCTTGAAAGAAGAGTGTTTTGCATCAGTTTTCATGTTCTTTTGAAATAGAACTCTCATGTGATAATGGAATCATTTTTTGTGGTCAAATAACATGCTTTTAAATAGAGGGCTATAGACATAATATGACATGATACGATATGGCTTACACGGCTTGCAAGTCTTGGTATGACGATACCAAATTAGACAAATGCCATGACAGACTCAGACTAGTCCATACTATAGACTTTTCAGACTTCAAACTATGTTTTCAGAAAGTATGTATGTTTTAAGAGTCTAAAATATGGGCTTAAAGAGAATTAGGAGGCAAGCCGAGAAGGCACGAGTTCAGATAACTCATAGTCCGAAAACTTATTTTGCCAACACGAGATTGATGTTGTCTTGAAATATGAATAATCATTGTATATTTTCTATATATGGTTGAATACTAGACCAGATACTCCAATCCTTGTGGCAAACTCGGATTAGGGGATTAATCGACGAGTGAATGTCGACACCTGTATAGACCATGGGGTATTTTAAGACCATATCGGGTATCCCATCTATTTTAGAACTAAACAAACAGTTGAGTTTTTGTTTTACAAGGTTCATTGAAGTTTTTAAGTATGCCCATGTGTTTTGATCTCTATTATGTTGAATTATTTTCATAATGCTCTTGATTATTTTATATGAAATATATATTGTTTTAGGATTGTTTTGCATACCAACACATTCCAAGTATTTACCATCCTCATGGCAGTTGGATCGTCTCATAATGTAGGTTTTGAGGCACAGTCCCATGGTCCATCACATCAATAGAACATTTGGATATGACAGAGTTGGTGAGCCATCCATATTTCAGAAGATATTTATTCATATGTTGACTTCTTTTAGTATATGGTCTAGTTGGAGGCCTTGTCCCAGCCTAGACGGTTAGTATTTAGTAGAGGCTTCATGGATGAGCTTTGGTTATTGTATTGTCATAACATTTTTTACATTATTTGATTTCTAGTTTTCTTTGAGTTTCATTATATCTCCCACACTTCTTTTTCATATAAATAATGCTTATGATAGTATGCTAAGGGGTCTATCCGGCCTTCATAGTTTGGGATGCCTATTGCGGCTAGGGCCTCAACTCGGGCCGTGACATATACCCACCATCTCGAAAGTGGAAGTCGGGGCTTAAGTGGATGTGGCTTGGGTACTCTTACCCTATGTGCTTATATCGGGGACCTCTATTCTCCCTCATCGCAAATCCATACTAACAACAACATCTCTTCTCTATCTATTAGTGGGCTCCGCAAGAACTGATGGTCATTAGGCTAAGCCGGCATCACTATTGGAAATGTACGGGTCCTCAATGCAAGGACCGAGCTTGACAGATCCTTAATCATACTAGTTTGGTCCATGCTCGTCGCCTCTACTCTTTCATCAATACCTAGAACCTCTGGTACACCTGCCTCATCACATAGCATCTGCAAAAGAAAAGGAAAGGGTAGTGTAACAATATTTCCAAAGGCCCTCTCATAAAGTCCGTGTCTGATAATGGCTGCAAAATCAATATCATAACCTGCCATCATGCTTTCTATCAATACAAATCCATCCCAGGTCAACAGGCTATCCACAGAAGTCATATATAATCTATAATAGACTACTAGCCACAAGAACTTTATGGCAAAATTCAACGCCGCCTTCTTAATCACATCTTGCCCCTCTATGCAAGGGGTATCTACATTAAGAGGTGAAATATAGCTGGCGATCTATCTCGCCATCTCTACTCTCTCTCCTATGCTCTGCATCCCATAAAGTATATCTGTCCCATGCAAATCTTAACCTACAATCACACCCTATAGTAGAAGCTGGAGCAATATACCTAAAACCAAAGAGAACTCGATGGATGGACGCCGCTGAAATATCTACCATAACACCTCTCATAGCGTCTTATCTAACTGAGGTTGCTCTACCTTTTTATTGTGTCTGGAGGTAGTCAAAGATATTGTAGTGTCATATGAAGCATATAACTTATGAACCACTGCCTGGATGTATGGACCTAGGGGTCTAGTTATCCACTTCAACTGATACCTTTCGAACGCAACCCGCAACAATGGTGCTCTAGTCAACCTGAATAACTCAATCTTTCTTTCCTCATAAATAGTCCTTTTGGGCCAGTTGGTCCAGTCATAAACATATCTCACTCATAAATAGTTTGAAGTCCCTCAACGCACCACCTCGGGTTCCCCGCATCAATAGGTTCGACCGAGATGTGTGTAGGGTCGAAAGCCTGATCTGTTTAAACTAGTGGTTCTGTGTCTAGTGGTGGTATCTAATGTGAAGTATGTTCTATACCCTCCTCAAACTAGGGTACTGCTGATGACTGCTCATGAACTACTGACTCAGACTCATCTTGTGACCTCTCCGCAGATTGGGAGTCATATGTGGAAGCCTCTGGAAGTGATTCAGACTCAACCTTATTCTTATCTTCCTCCTCAGATTGGGGAGAGTGTAGAGGTGACATCTTGGTAGACTTCATCCTCAGCCAAGGTACTGGTATACTGATCTTTGGCTGATCTCTAAGCTGAGTAGAAGTAGGCCGCCTGTCCCACTGTGAACGGTCTACAAGTGGTATGCCCAAGATGGCCAAAACAATCATCTCAGTTGTAGCATATCTCTAGGCTTTAATCCATGGTCGCATCACCCTGGTCGGGGCAATCAGGTACTCCTCCATTGAGCCACTATCTCAGGGATTTATCCCATCGCCTCGAAGCTCTAGTTTTCTTCTCTTAATCCTTTGATTCCATGTGTACCTAAGAAACTAAGTGTTAGTATCCGAAAGAGAGGGGGGACTGTAAAACTTGGAGAAAAAATCAAAATTTGAAAACTTCAAATTTCCCTTAATTTTACATCCCTAGAACTTATACTCAGCCCAAACAAGTTCCATATTTGCACATAAAACTAGAATCAACTTTTCAATACAAATGCGGCATACAAGACTCTTGGGATTCCTCAACCTATTCAACTTTAACTTTTGTTTAGGGCATGATCATCAAGTTATAATTCAAGAACAATGACCTTTTTTTTATTTTGGAATAATTCTAGGCTCCCACATACAAAAGTTTGTTGATTTCTACATATTTTGCAAGCAATTAAACATACCAACTTATTTATTTCAAGTTTAGCATAATATACTATTATTACGAGCAAAAAAGTTTACCTTTATTTCAAGATTTGAAAGTGAAGATTGAAAAGATGAAGAACCCTAGATTTGATGCACAAAACGTGTAATTTTGACAAGTTGTTACCGAGCAAAATTAGGGTTCTTGCCTTATATGGATTTTGGAGAAAGTTGGTAAGCTTGAATATTAGAGGGCAAGGAAAGTTTTAAGGTTTTGTGGGGTTGAGAATCAAGTTTGGATGCTCAAATAGCCCCATGGGGTCGGGGTAGACCCATTTTTTTTAAATGAAATTAGGCCTAAAATTGGGCCACTTACGGCACCACATACGGACCGTAGGCGGCACCTACGGGCCGTAGGTGCCCACATTAGGTGGGCCTAATTTTTTTGGCCCTTTTTCTGTTCCTGGACTTATTTTTCTAACACATATTGCACTACTTACGAAGCCATAAGTGGTATTTACAACCTCATAAGTATTTTTATAAGTGCAAGTACAAAAAATCCTCAACATTTCCTTTTAACATTCAATGCACAACTTACCTAGCCTGTGTGGGACTTATGACCTTCATGAGTTGGTCACAAAGTCCTCCTTACATGGAATATTCTGAATGATGATGTTCCAGGCTGTTCCTCATACTACTGTACCTATAAAAAAAAAAAAACATGATTGCTAAAATAGTGGGTTTCCTGCCACCCAACACTTGATTTAACGTCTCAGCACAACATGGCTAAGTTGGTTACTCACACTTCACCAACAAGCCCATGAATTGCCTCCCATGCAACACTTGATTTATGTTGTGGTACGATGCGGGTACCTTGATTACTTAGAATCCATTAAGATACCTAAAAGAATACCCTCATGGGTCATCAATACACCGAATAACCATGACCACCCTCATATTGGTTGGCTTCCTCATAGTTCTTCAAATGTTGAACGTAACTTTTTCATTATTAACTTTGAACTTGAGCTCTCTCTTTTCCATATAAACCATTGTACTACCCGTGGACATGAATGGTCTTCCCAATATGATGAGCATCTTAAAGTCTACCTCATAATTTGAAATGACAAACTCCGTCAAAAAATAAATTTGTCAACTTTCACCAACACATCAAACAATATGCCCATGGGTTTCTTTGCTGTGCGATCTGCCATCAACAAATGCATAGTAGTCGATTCTAGAGGGCTCAAGACCAATTTCTTGAATACAGCCAGCGACATTAAATTAATGTTGTCTCCCAAGTCACATAAAGCTCTGGCAAACCTGGATGTCCAAATGGTACATGGGATTGTGAATGCTCTGGGATCACCCTTCTTTTGGGGCAGAGATTTAAAAGTTACTACACTTTAATGGTGCAATCCACCAACATCTTCAAAACTAATCACTCTTTTCATTGTAACCAATTTTTTCATAAACCTGGCATACCTGATAACGCTCAAATTACACGTCAATTTAAGTGTAAGGCGGTCATCGTCATTATATTTACCCAACTTTGGAGTCGGGGTCAAATCCATGAGGAACAATGTGAGTGGCGACTAAATTAGTTTGAAATGATAGGTACTTGCTAAACTCAAACCATTAGTACAAAAAGATAAAAATGGTGGGTTAGGAAGGTATCACACTTAATAGTTATTTTTGGGTTTTTCGAGTACAAATTCGGGGCTACGAATACTTAGAGTCTAAGAAATTAGGCACAGATCTTAGCATTATGCTTTCATAGGGGCAAAATATACATGGAGACATGATAATTTGGTGCATATTCTAATTGATGATAATGTGGTAGGCTAGGTTGTAAGTACTTAGAGCTAGTTTATCAACATAGCCTCAAAGATTTCAGTCATTGACTCTTTCGAGTACCTAACGAGTGTGTCAAATAAAATCACCCAATACCTCAATTAAGCATCCATATTTCTAGGATGATACCTAAGGAATAGTCAACTTCACAATCACTCTTATGTCTAAGATAGTAAAAATTTAGCAAACGATGCCAACAATTATCTACTATTGCTTTGGTTCCCACATCCCTCTTTCAAGAATGATGTGGGTTCCTAAACTTCATAAGATAGATTGAGCTTTCAATAGTTTGGGATTTTCACCCACAAACCTATTTGAGTATTTGGGGTTTTCACCCACAAATCCCAACCAATTTACTCAAGCAACAATAGAACCCATCAATCAACACATTAACATATGAACAAATAAATCACAACCCACATGCAATTACACCCTATTCTAGCATAATCCCAAGAGGAAAAAAACTAGCTACTAATAAGATAAATAATAACAGATTTTATCCAAAATATCCATTGATTTGATTTGAGAAAATCTAAGTTAATGTTACTTCAAACTATGAGATCCAACAAATCCTTAATGGGAGTTCACTAATCCTTCACTTGGAAGTGACTCCAAAATATTCTTCACCCAAAATTTATACAATATTGTATTCTCCAAAAATGGAGGTTACAAACCCTAGAACAATGTCTCAAAATTGGGGAAGATGGAATATGATGAATGATTAGAGTTTGAGTCTTTCTTTTGTCAAATTTGGGATCATCCACGTGCATTTATATTTCTTCCCTTGTGCTGTATTTTTTTGCAAGACCACGATCGCATAGGCTTGGCCACGACTGCGGCCACTATGACCGCGGTAGATTGACCTTACTGACTAACCGCAATTGCGGTCCTCAGACCGCGACCGTGGTAACTGAGGCCATGTTTGCTTCAGGTCTTCAGTTGCACTTTGTTCTTTCTTTTGATCCTTTTTAGCTCCAATACACATCTTTCTATCTCATCAATAATGTGGATGAAAAATGCGGATATTAGTGCATTTAATCATAATTATGGCTTATTTATTCATTAAAAACATGGTAATGTGCAAGAATGTTGAGCGCAAATGAGTGGTAAAATCACCACTCATCAACACCCCTAACTTAAAGCTTTGCTTGTCCTCAAGCAACACTACCCCTTGTCATGAGACATTACACTTTTATGCCCAATTTTCATGCCTCAAAGATCACAATGACTTCAAACTTAGTCACTACCACAAGTATCTCATTGCACATGGGCTAAGCTATTCTTACTATACCCCTCATCATAAAATGAAATATCTAAGGATGAACAAGACTTTATAGAGCAACCAAGTAACAACAATCAATAATCTAAAAGTGACTCATTTTTTTATCAAAACTAGGCTATACTTCATTTGCCTTACTACTTGGAAGATGACAAAATCACCTACCTCAACTCGTTCACACGCTTCTTCACAAGAAAGAAAATTTCACACACCAAGCTACCAACTATGCAATAAGGAATTTAAGTGCAAAAACTCTCTCCCTCACAAAAGAACTCTCTATATCAACAAGTTCCATACCATAGGCTTGCCCCTATTTTCAATCGCCACTACAAAGAAAGTATATGGTTGAAGATCTCAAAGAACTTTTTGAGCTTGTAATGTAGGTTCAGGTTTGGGTAGGATATCATTTGGGAACAACATGGCTACACCCTTCCTTGAACATCTACATCGCACTATTCAATCCATCTTTTTTACTATGGTCCACTTCTCTTTGATTTTATCTCTTTTCATAAGCCTACTTTTTGCTTCCTTTGTTCGCCCATTTTCTTCTATTTCTTTTTTTTTTTGCAATTTTCATGCAATTCTTTCATTTGTTTGACCCTTTTTTTTCTATTCTTTTGTTTCAATGTTTGGGCACTTAGGCATTTCACTAATAACTTTGCGAACCCCAATTTACTTCAATCAATCTTTACTACCCCCAACTTAGGATTTTAGCCGCAAGTTGCATTTTCAAATTTCAGGAGGGTATGGTTCAAAAGAGGGATAAAAAGAAGGGTTCACAACTTGTAACGTGTGTGCTAAATAAAGGTTCAAAGTTTCTACATCACTCTTTTTACATTCATTTCAACTCTAACAACCATATTATACCACTTTTGTCTACCCCATTCTTTTTTGTTTTTTACCCCATCTCATAAAGCTTATTCTCAATACTATGGTGGGAGTATTCTCTGCCCAACTTATTCAATTTTAACTAATTTTTTTCTTTCCATTACTCAACTCACCACCTCAACACATATCACTTTTTTAGAACACCAATAACTATCACTTTGGGGCTTTAATTTAAATTTTTTCTTCTTCAATTTCACACTCCTTAACTCACTAAGTTTACACTGAAGCACTTAGAAGCTTTGAATCAAATTAAGGTCTATCAAAGAAGGGATTAAGCTACACATGAGTCTGCCAAAGAAAAAGCTAAAAGCTCAATGGGGCTTACTAGGATTATGCACAAGGGTAGGTAAAAAAAAAGGTATGAAACAAGACTATCAAAGAAATGCCTAAATCATCTCCTAAACCCACACTCTTTATTTCTCTTTGCCACACATCACATGAAATAAGGAATATACAAATACATCACATCACATATGGCACACTCTTAACTTAAGTAGGATTATCATATACTCTTAACCAAATAATCACATGAATTCAACTTTAAGCCAACAAGTACAAGAGTCATAATCATGAGCCCAGGAGTCTCAAAAGTAGTAATTCAAACAATAAACATGCTTTTTACCATCAAAACACTTGCATCATGTATTCAACATAGTACCAACAAGAATATCTCACTTATTCCTAGCACAAAATAAAAAAAATTAAAATTACCCCTAAAACTGGGAATTTTTCCTCCCCACACTTAAAAATCTACTTTGTCCACAAAGCATACTTTTAAAAGTAGAGGTATAAATATTCCCTGAGGACTCTAGGCCTATCTAGTAGCATCCTTATACATCAAGAGAGTCCGGGGACCCCACTAGTCTTCACCATGCTCCTTAAGCTTAGGTTTTTCGGTACTCAAACTTTCCATAAACTTGTGACCCAACAAAACAACAACTACGTGAAGTAAAAAAGCTAAAAATAAAACATACTTGCTTAACTTGGGTTGCCTCCAAAGCAGCGCCTAATTTAGTGTCGCGGTACGACCCAACTCAACTTAACCAAATTTCTTCATTTTTTTTCTCACACTTGGAGTCCATCTTCTTATTCATTTCTAACCTCTTGAGTGTGAACTCTCAAGGTCAATAACTTTCTCAAGTATAGCCTTTTTAGGCTCATCAATCTACATCATGTCGGGCTTAGGTAGTTGTTGCTTAGGCTACTCAATGAGGAAGTCCGAAGAGGTCTTTTGTGGAATTATCTCCACCACCCCATACTTATACCCTTCAATCACAATAATCATGCACAAATCTTTGTAGTGGGATAGTTTTTTAAGAGGTTTGTAAACTTTGAAAATTGCCTCCTTATCCTTCAGCCCTATTGTGAGCATGCCTTCTCTTACGTCTATCAAAGATCCTCCCGTTGCTAAGAATGGACGTCCCAAGATGATCAACACCTGTTCATATTCCTAAAAATCTAAAAGAATAAAATCAACAGGAATAATAAAGTTACTAACCTTTATGAAAACATCCTCTATCAGACTATCACTCCTTCAGGATGGGCTATGATCCCATTTGCCAGATGTAGTAGCACAGAGCTTAGTCTAGGCTTTCTGAATCCCAATATTTTGAACAAAGATAGAGGCATAAAGTTGATGCTTTCCCCTAAATCACTAAGTACATGGACCACCTCACTATTCCTAATTTGAATGGGAAGAGTGAACTTCCCAGGGTCCTTGAGCTTTTTGGGAATCCTCCATGTCACCACCAAGATAAACTCTTCAGTGAGTGCTACCACCTACACATCTTGCAGATTAAACTTATTAGAGACCACATCCCTCATGTACTTAGCATACTTGGGCATTCCCTGTAACACATCTAAAAGAGGTAAGTTAATGTGAAGCTCTTTGAACGTGTCAAAGAACTTCTTGAAGCACGCATCCTCTTTTGACTTTATATGCTTCTGTGGGAAAGGTAGTGGTGGGATCTTCCTTACTTCTTCAGCAACTTTTGCATTCGAGTACTCAGACTTCATTGAATTTTAAGCAACTTTATCTATGACTAATTAGGGATTCAAATCTGCATCTACCTCCTTAGTTTTCTTTAGAGGTTTTTCATTAAGCTTTTTTCCCCTCCTCGAAGTGATTTCCATAACTTGTTTAGGCTATTCAGTATCACTTGGCAAACCACCTTGAGACCTGGTGTTCTGTTTTGCTGCTATTTAATCTATCTGTAACTCCAAGCTCCTTGTAGCCGCTTGTTGAATTTTTATTTCTGCTGCCAACTATGCTTGAGCAGCTAAAATTTGTTTCATCATCTCTTCAAGATTTCCTGTATCCTGATTTGCTTGAGCTTGCGGTTCTGAAATTGTTACTGCTGAGCGTTCCATTGATAATTTTGGTGTCTGAGCCTGCCACTTTATGTTGTAGGCGTTCCCATAGTTAGGCCTCTGAACATTGCCCACAAACATCATGGACTCAGGATTAGAAGAATACATATCTATTGAATGACTACTATTTCTACACACCACGCACCAAGTGCTCATCTGCTGGATTGCATTCACTATGGCTGCGGGCTGTGTGGCGCCCAATTTCATGTTGCTGAGCTGCGTAATCAACTGATTTTGTAATGTAGCAATTTGAGCAGATATTATGGTAAAATGATCCACCTCTAAAACACCTAAAAACTTTTTAGTAGCACTCCTTAAGTCTGAATGCCACTCTAGATTTCCTTGTGCAATCTGATTCAATAAAGTATACAACTCATCATACGTCATCTCCAGAGATTGACCACCAGCAGTTGAATCTACCAAAGTCTTTGTGTTATAGTCAAGTGCCTCAACAAAAGTATGAGCTAATACCTCATTGGACTGTTGATGGTGTGGACAGTCCCGTAGAAGAGATTTGAACCACTCTCATGCATGATATAAATTCTCGTCTGGTTTCTGTTTGAAGCACATAATATTACTACTAAGTCTCGCAGTCTTTCCAAACGAAAAGAATCGGATGAGGAATCTCCCAGCTAAGTCATCCCATGTTGTGATTAAATTTTGCAGCTCGGCATTCAACCACTTCTTTGCTTCCCCCAACAGTGTAAAGGGAAATAGTGTTAACCTCACATAGTCAGTTGACACACCCATAGGGATGAATGTGTCACTGATCTCCAAAAACTTCTACAGGTGGACTTGTGGATCTTCATGTGAAAAACCAGGGTACACTGCAGATCAGAAGTTTCACCATATTGTGTTTGAGCTCAAAATTACCTCCAGCAGCTAGTTTCTGAAAAGGGGAGGTCAAATTTTTCGAAAGTGGGATTGCCACTTCTCTAACTATTCGGTGGACTGCTTGTTCTTCATCCATGATAGCAAGAGCATCTTGATCTTATTCTATTTGTGGAATACGGGGGAGAAGGATTATTTCTCTCCTTCATTGATAGAACCGTTGCTCAGGTTTGGGGCTTGGTTCAACCAATTCCCGACCTATTGCCAGCTTACTACTTTGAAAACTTATTTCCTGCAAATACAAAACCAAGACCAAGCGTAAAGCACCAAAGTAATCAAAAATAGCAAAACTAAAACAAAAGTAGTTGCCAAATTACAAGTCCCCGTCAACGGCGCCAAAAACTTGACAGTGCTTAAGCACACACGCAAGTGTATGTGGTCTGCCAAATAATATAGCGGACTTAAAGAAAGCCGAATATTGATCCCACAGGGACTCGTGTTAAATAACTATCTAATTCTAGTTTAACAATTGAGATAAAGTAACCACGAAAGTTTTAGAATTGTAAACTAAAAGTAAACTAAACTAATGCGGAAAAGTAATGACTTTTGACAATCAATGGATAGAGAACCAGAGTTAAGGCTCACAAACAATGATACTACGTCATTGAACTTCATTCATTATATTTCTCATATTGGTTATTGATTTGTAGGGTTTATCACATGATCATGGTCTCCCAATCTCTAATCATCTACCTAACTTGGGCATTACAACTACATCATTGAGTGGATATGTAATAATACAATTAGATGCATGAAGCAATCATCCTACATGTGAACCAAGCAAGGCTTCTAGGTATATACCTATCCTAGACGTTAATTCGAATTCCTTATTTTATAAAAGAATAAGAACATTACTTTGTTTATCCCCATGTTCTATCTTTCTTTCCCCCTCCCGAGATCAAAAGGTCGATAATATGTGTACTCTAAGGCTAGATACTCCTTAAAATAATTAAAACAAGGATAAACAAAACAAACAAATATGATAAGCAAATCAATAAACTTAATTCAAAATGAAGCAATCATGTTCTTGGCCTTAACCCCAGAAAGAGGGCGTTTAGCCGCTAATCGACATAACCGTAATCAACATAATTGAATACATGTCATCATCCATTAAAAAGCTAAATTAATGAGATATAAACCATAAAATAAGTTTTAAGTATCCCTATTCTAAGACAAAGACATCCAAAAGTCTTGTACAAAGTGTTTAAGTTGTGTATATATAGTTGGGGAACAATTGTCGTGTGGGATTAGGGGGCGTCGCCCATTCTAGAGCATGGGCGCTGCCTGGGGTATTGCACTTCTTCAAAAATGGATCATGCTACCTTATAAAACCTCTATGAAGGGGGATGATCGGGCTCTATAGTCTTCTATAGCTGGGGTGACGCGGTCATAACGTGTGCCCACAATGCGTGCCCACACTAGAACTTGCTTCCACAATTTTGTCTAAGTGTTCATCGTTCATCCTTCCTTGTGGTGTCATTTTCCCTTCAATTCCAGCTTTTTAAACATCAAAATATCAGATAAATCAACTCCACAAGCATCCTACATCATCAAACACCATGCATTAAAGTTCAACACAACACAACGTTAAAACTATGAGCTAGAAACTTGAGCTAAGACTTGCCAGCTTTGATCTTTGACTTATTGTATTAACTCTTAGCTTGTTCCAATTGCACTTTTCACATTTCAAACAAGTTTTTACACTTAATATTACACATTAAAACCATTAGGAACTCATTTTACATCTTAGAATCCATCACAAAAGACTAGAACAACACCTATCTCAAGCTAGTAAAACTAGTTTTCTCGCCTAAACTCTTATAGATTGATTTAAGACCAAACTTGTTTGAAAACACTTCTAAACATCATAATTACATACTTGAATACCTAGATGGTTATTTATATCATAATCAACACATAAAGCACAAGAATTATCCTCAAAACAAGACTAAACAAGCTAGAATAGCAACACTAAGGTGCATAAATACACCCAACATCAGGATCAAAGTGGGTAACTAGGAATTTCATTCATGAATGGGTAAGATTCTTAGGATAAAGTGGTTTCCAAAGTCACAAAGATATCCTAAGATCATTTCTTCAATCAAATACAATTAAAATTAGCTTTGAGAGACTAATGGATCAAGTTCTAGATAACACAAGTATGCAAGAGATGAATGCAAAAAGGTCACTACACATGGCATACAGAATTTGCCAAGGAGGCTCAATTGTCACTCCCGTTAGAGAGAAAACTGGAGTATCTATCATTATTAAAAAGTCAAACATTTATGGAGTCATAAAAAGAGAAAGAGTTTTGTTACAAGGTTGCTCATGTCCATGCCCTTGATTTTTGAAAATTTTTTGGACGTAGGGGGTTGTTTGTTTTGCATTTGCACCATGCTCAATTTGCTAACTTATGGCTACAACTAAAACTTTAGCCTCACATTTTGGCTTACTATGGGAAAACCAACCATATGGCTACTCAGACTTCGCCAATTGTGCATAATGGAACCTCAAATTTACAATGCCACGGGTACTTAGACTTCCCTTGCATTAATGACTTAGATACCACGGGTTCTCAGAATTCCCTTGTATCTATGGCTCAAAACCCAAACACGGCGCTTCACCCTTAATAATGTAATCACTCAATCTATCATAGGGCAAGGCTCTTCATGAATCATCTTAATCAAAATAAAACTAAAGTAAAAAGAAAAACTAAAATTAAAACCACATGATAATTCATGAAAACGTGGGCACCATCAGAGTACCCAAATACTCCCTCCATTTCATAATAAATTAATTGTTGGATTTTGGCACATAAATTAAGGAAAAAGCATTAAAGACATAAATTTAACATAACTTTTCATTTTTACCCCCAAAAAAGAAAAACTGACCATGTAATACCTTTTCAAAAGTTAATTGATTGTCAAATCATAAGGGTAAATTTGGAAAAAAATTCAATGATTCACTTATTTTGAAACACCAATAAATACCCCAATAATTCACTTATTCCGAAACAGAGAGAGTATAACATACCAAAAAACACAAAACAAAATATCATCTAAAATGTCATCAAACAATGCCAAACATAACCAGAAATATATCAGAACTATACAGAGGCACCCCCAACTTAAAAGCTAGCAGTGTACCCACTGCATAGACAATAAGGCAAGAGAAAAGGGTTCTCCCTGAATCAGCCTCAGGAAGTTCTCTCTCAAGTAGACTCTGTATCATCTCCACCATCCTCAGCAATTGACCAATCAGTAGAGGCCTAATCATCACTCTCAAATTGGGGAGAAGACAATCTATCGTGGGGTTTTAGGACCTTTCACAGGCCCTTAACCCCTTTCCACATTTTAGTGAAGAACTTGTCCCTCTTCTTACCCCTCTTTTTTAACTTGTCATTCGACTCTTTAAGATCCTTGTGAGACTCTGCCAATGCTTAGTATGCTCTCTTGAGCCTATCCACTGTGGCCCCCTCAGTCTCCTTTTCCTTCGTGTACTTTTCATAATTTGTGAGTGACACATACAAGTGACACCTGGTGGATGGCTCTCCCGACCCAGAGGCAAACCTGAAACAAGATCCTTAATGGCCCTGATGTCCACACCAATATCCTCCAAGGGCACTGCAGTGGATGGTCTGCATGACTCTGATTCTTCAGCTGTCGACTTGCCTAGGTCGACTCTTCTCTTTTTACTCTAATTGGTAGCACCCTCACCCTGGATCATTAGTGGGAAGATGCGGGGACCTGGTGCACCCAGGTATCTGCAGTATATTCCTCCACTTTTTCCCTCTTGTATAACTCAGTAATAAGGGAAGGAAAAAAAAAAGTACCCCTTGGCTCTTGAAGTACCCCCACTCTGAAATCATAATTTATCCTACATTCAGATCAATTCCAGATAAGATACAAGCCACCATCTGGGTGTGCAAATCGGTGACAACCGTCATGTGTGTGCAAGGCGACACTCTGCTGTAAATGATAGCCAACCAAAGTCTGGCCTCTGCTGAAAAATCGTTCATAGAAATGCCTTTTTTTTTGTAGCCAGGGAACTTTCTTGACAGGACATAATATGTTCGCCATCCAGGTCCCAGGCTCACATGTTTTTGGATAAAATTGAGCCATATCCATATCAGGAAGCCCATACACCCATTGACCCGCTCAACTCTGAAATGTACTTCCTTTCCTCGAATAATCATCACAGGGTTTGTGAGAGAGACTACGCTAAGGTTAGAGTAGAACTCACGTACTCAATACTCATTATCATAGCAGAGTTTTGCGGCAAAACATATCCACCAGGTAGCAGTGAGTCTGACATGGAATCCTGGGATTTCTCTTCCACTTTATCGAGGCATATACCCCTTTTTGGGAGTAATTTCATCCTAGGCAGATCAACATAGTAAAGGTTTTGGCATTCAACGGACATAAATCTTTTATTGCCAAAGTCTCTCATCTTTGCAACCTAGTACCTGTAAGCCACACAATCTAGACCATCATTAGTATTATCACATCAGAAACATGCTTAATTATTCGAATAATCTCATGCAGTGGTGTTATAGAAGCTTTTAGGGCAAGAAATGGGTGTGCAAAAATTTTGGTTTCTGCAGACAACTGCCCTCAGGTATGGCGATCGCGGTTCTTGAGAACATAGTCGACAGTTCTGCACATCACTGAAACACACAACTTAACCCCAAATTTGTGTTCCAACTAGGCACATCAACACCATAATTAGAGAAATTAAGCCTAGAATGTGTGATTATAGCCCCAAACTAAAAATAATTCATATTAAACTCATTGGGCATTGAATCGAGCACATGGTGTACACATTAGGTTCTATAGTTTTAGGCATAATTCTAGATACTCAAGACTTCCCCAATGGTGTGTACACTAACTACAACAGCTAACAACCACAATACTCATAAACAAGCATGCATGTTGTATTAAAAATACTATTTCAGGCCTTTCCCTAAACTACAAGTTCTAAGCATATAATTACTTTGAAAATAAGGGAGTTGCGACAACATAACAAATGAGATGATGCAAAGAGATTGAAATGAACACTTGGGTACTCAACACACAGCCAAAATTTGGAGAGAATTTGAGAGGAATTGAGAATGGGCGTATGGAAAAAATGGAAGTCGGATGGTTACTTAAATTGATTTTCCCGTGATTGCGGTCCTAGTTATGCAATTGTGGGCATGCAACATCCACAATCGCAGAGGTACGGGCCGAGATCACGATAATCAAGACCAAAAATTAGGTCCTCTACATTCCTCTGTTCAGTCCAAGCATGCCAATTTCACCGTTTCTTTTTTTAATTTTAATAAAATTTCCTCCTAGCACTATCTTTTCATGGATTATGCATGAACAAATGAAAAAAATAAAATCTACTCTATCATACATAAAATAAAAGGATACGGGCCACTTTTAGTGGCTAGATGGGGTGCCTCCCATCAGAACTTAGTTTAACGTCGTGGCACGATGCCTCCTCCACTTTCTTTTGTGATTCCACTTAGAATATTTGAATCTCTGTCCCAACTTTCGTTCACTATGCAATAAGCAAAAGAAGGGCAGAAGATTCAGATCTTCTAAGATGAAACTTGGAAAAGGTGGGAAAGTGACGAGGGAGCTTCTATCTTGCCATTTTGAGGACTTAAACCTTTTACCCAATTTCACATCGAATTTGTGGTTTGGCTCCTTGGGTAAAGGTTAGCACATCAATAGGCCACTAGTTGTATATTGAAAGTTGAATTCCTTGGCCATTGATGGTGGGGCTTCCATGTGCTCCTTTGGAATGTCACATCCCAAAAAGTAGGAATTACACTCCTTCTACAGATAATCTATCATTCGTCTAGCTGGATAAATTCCCATCACATCCCCTAGGCACAATGTTGAAAAGTGATTTGAATGAGATCTATCCCTAAATATTAGAATAGTTTCATCATTAGCACCTTCACCCCAAAATACGCTAGAGTCATCATAAGAGATTATCTTGGCTTCTTCTTTTGACTCTAGAACTATTTCCTTTATCTTGACATCTTCAACATCATTTGAATCAGTTGATTGGGAAATCACCGAGGATTCTTTGCTAGCAAGCTCATCATCATAGCTTGGTTTCTCTTCTTGGTTGACCTCTTCTTGGAAAGTGGGAAAGGTAGTTGTATTTTCAAGGTTTATCTCCATACCCACTTTCTCCATCTTGGCAATCTCTCTATCCAATGCCTCATTGGCTTGGCGCATGTCTTGCACATTCTCCTCCGTTATAGTTACCCGATCTAAAATAGTTTCAAGCATTGCTTCAAAACTTTTGGACCCGGTATGTTGCTCTTCCTCTTTCTCCTCATAAGAAGAACTTGTAACTCGGTTATCATAATAAGGGGAGGGGGTATTTGGGAAATCACTCCAATGTCCATCTTGACCACCACACAAAGAACAATCATACTCCCAATAGGATTGAGATGGTGTTTCCATCTCTCTCCGGGGAGCATATGAGTAATCTCTTCCAGAGTGAGGTATGTCACAATATGGACATGGATCGTCAAGATAGGACATACAACTACCCAAATCATATTTGTCGGAAGATGCCATAGAGAAAAGTAAAATAAAATAAAAAATCTACCTAACACAAGAAATAAATGAAAATCACAAACAAATATTTACAAGTTCGAATTCAAGCAAGTAAGCTAGAATTCCAAACTAACTTAATACTCCAAATTCTTCCCCTACAACGACGCTATTTTTGATAACGCTCAACTTACATGTCAATTTAAGTACAAGGCGGTCGTCGTTAATATATTTACCCAACTTTGGAGTTGGGTCATATCCATGATGAACAATGTGAGTGGCGACTAAATTAGTTTGAAACAATACATACTAGCTAAAATCAAACCATTAGTAAAAAAGATAAAAGTGGTGGGTTAAGAAGGTATCACACTTAATATTTCTTTTTGGGGTTTTCGAGTACAAATTTGGGGATACGAATACTTAGAGTCTAAACAATTAGGCATGGATCTTAGGATTATGCTTTCCTAGGGGAAAAATATGCATGGAGACATGATAATTCGATGCATGTTCTAATTAATGATGATGTAGTAGGCTAGGTTGTAAGTCCTTGGAGCTAGTTTGTCAACATAGCCTCAAAGATTTCACTCATTGTCTCTTTCGAGTACCTAACAAGTGTGTCAAATAAAGCCACCCAATACCTCAATTAAGCATCCCTATTTCTAGGATGATACCCAAGGAATAGTCAACTTCACAATCACTCTTATGTCTATGATAGTGAAAATTTAGCAAACTATGCCAACAATTGTCTACTATCACTTTGGTTCCCACATCCCTCTTTCAAGGATAATGTGGGTTCCTAAAGTTCACCCCAACCCTTCATTCAAAGATAGATTGAGCTTTCAAAAGTTTGGGATTTTCACCCACAATTCCATTTGAGTATTTGAGGTTTTCACCCACAAATCCCAACCAATTTACTCAAGCAACAATAGAACCCATCAATCAACATATTAACATATGCACAAATAAATCACAACCGACATGCAATTACACCCTATTCTAGCATAATCCCAAAAGGAAAAAATAATTATGCATAAGATAAATAAGTAAAGATTTTATCCAAAATATCCATTGATTTGATTTGAGAAAATCTAAGTGAATGTTACTTTAAACTATGAGATCCAACAAATCTTCAATGGGAGTTCACTAATTCTTCACTTGGAAGTGACCCCAAAATATTCTTCACCCAAAATTTATACAATATTGTCTTCTCCAAAAATGGAGGCTATAAACCCTAGAACAATGTCTCAAAATTGGGGAAGATGGAATATGATAAATGATTAGAGTTTGAGTCTTCTTTTTGCCAAATTTGGGATTAGCCACATGCATTTACATTTCTTCCCTTCGGCTATATTTTTTCCGCAAGACCGCAACCGCGGTAGATTGCCCTTAGGCTTGGCTACGGACGCGGTAGATTGACCTTACTGACTGAACATAATCGCGGTCCTCAGACCGCGACCGTGGTAACTGAGGCCATGTCTACTCCAGGTCTTCAGTTGCACATTCTTGTTTCCTTTTGATCCTTTTTAGCTCCAATCTACATCTTTCCATCTCATCAACAATGTGCCTGCAAATTGAGGATATTAGTGCATTTAATCATAATTATGTCTCATTTATTCATTCAAAGTATGGTGATGTACAAGAATGTTGAGTGCAAATGAGTGGTAAAATCACCACTCAGCAATTCCTGAGCATCTTCTCCATAAGCCTTAATAAGTGGTATGTTCAAGCTCAACTCTTTCAGCATATCAATGAATTTCTTAAACTTCCTTTCTTCCTTCTTCTATTTTAACCTTTGAGGAAAAAGTGGGGGAAGACATGGAATTTGCTTCACTATAGAAGCATCGGCCTTGACCTTGTCTTTGTCTTCATCAACACTTGTCGCCTTGTTCGACTCCATAGTAGGTGTCTCATTAACCACAATATTATCATTGTTCGGCACCTCAACAGTAGGCAAGGAGGGATCAACAATAGACTTACCACTTCGAGTGGTGATATCAAGATAATGATCATCATTCTTAGGATTTCTAACCGTGTTGCTCGGAAAGGTACCCTGTTGACTCTAATTCAAAGTCGCAGATATCTTTCCAAACTATTGTTCTAATTATTTTATCGCAGTTGCATGCGATTACACCTTATGGGTCAATATTGAGATATCTGCCCTAATCTTTTTAAGGCACGTTTCCTGACTTTTCTGACCCTTAAAAAACTTGGACAACATTGCCTACACCCTTGATTCAGTATCACGACTTCCTAGAGAAACATACTTGTCTCCCTTCTCCTTGTACTCATCTTTTCGTCTCCAGTCACCATTATGTTTTGTACTGCGATCTTTGTATCTATCTCTATAATAGTTCCGACCTTGGTTTCCATGCCCCCTGGCTCAAAAACCCGTCAATTCTTGATCAAGATACTTAGCCTTCTCCTTTAATTCAGAATTATATGATCTAGAGGCTGCACCCTGTGAACTTACTGCATTCATCTTCTCAGAATTCACTATTGCAAACTGCTTCATCAGCAACCTAATATCCGTTCTAAGCTATGTAATCTTTTACATTACAGAATTATCAACCACTTTATGGTCGCTAGAAGCCCCAATGGCATAAATGCCAGCACCTCTCTCCGCCTCTCGATTATGCCACTCTCTGTTAGTGAGAGAGATCTAGTCTAGAATATCACATGCAATATCCCAGCATAATCGCATGAAAGATCCTCCAGTGATTGTGTCTGCTATATCCCTGGAACTGATGTTGAGGGCTTTATAGAATATCTCCAGCAAGTTCATCCCCGAAATACGATTCTTGGGTACTATGCTCAAATTCTTCTTAAACCAAAACCAAGCCTCGTACATCGACTTAGAATGTAATTGCCTGAAGTTGTATATCTCGTCTTATAACTGCAATATTCTGGACGAAAGAAAGAAATAATCTAAGACTTTCCTGCACAACTCATTCCCAGTGGTAATCGATCCTTGAGGA
The DNA here is from genome assembly GCA_030864215.1 of Capsicum pubescens. Classification (NCBI taxonomy): domain Eukaryota; kingdom Viridiplantae; phylum Streptophyta; class Magnoliopsida; order Solanales; family Solanaceae; genus Capsicum; species Capsicum pubescens. The sequence continues at coordinate 82,834,830 of CM061540.1, forward strand.
AGTTTCCCAAACCATAATAAAGTTTCTCTAGTTAATGAAAAAGGGAACAACCTCAGCTTGAGTGCCTTCTGATCTACCCCAGGTAAGGTATAAGAAGAGCAGATCCTAATAAAATTAGCAAAATGCATATTTGCTTCGCCTGAAGCAAAGCCCACAAACACACCTTTCAAATTTAAGAGTTGGATCATGGCACCGTTAATTTCAAACTTCACATTAGGAGCCAGTGCAGGAGAAATAATAGTTCTTATCTTAGATGGCTCAACGTATCCCATAGCCTCCTCTTCATCATATAGTGGTAAGTTGACCCGACCCGACCCGGGGCCTTGTCGTAATGGGTGTCCCAAGTCCGACCAGGACCAAAGACCGCCCTCGTTATCCAACCCAATCTTCATCTGTCTTCCCTGAGTTAGCTGAATTTGGAAAATATAACAAGATAGCATAACTGGACAAGGACTAACTTTGGGATAGGTCTATTCCTAGACCAACCCTACCAAGTTATACCGTCCTCCAAACCATGCCAACCAAACCAATACTGAACCAAGGGCCATAAAAAAAGCCATAACCAAATGAGTTCCAAAACATAATATGATAAATCCCAAAATAAAAGAGGATAGAACAACAAACAATATTGTAAACTGGTATCAACCCCAATACCAATGCTAATTCTAAGGCCAACACCAATACCGACCCATTCATTCCAACCCACAGTAGTACCACAAATCGTATAACCAAAAGAGTAAGAATATCCGATCGGGACATGCCACCAACCATAGCCAAAACCATTATCCAAAAATAAATAAAAATGTCTAAAAATATCCATGACATGAAATGGAGCCCTCCGAAAAGATGGAAACACACCACTTCAATCCCACAGCTATCCCCAATTCAATCACTATGTAAGAGGAGTAGAACAGTCGGTTCCTGCATAACGTGGGTATACAGTTTTCCAAAGACGGGTTAGCAGGTGAACGCTAACATGAATGCAAGGTAAGGATAAAATAATGTCATTCATAAAACCAAGTAAAACCATCCATAATGCATACAAACCATACATATATATATATCCATATCGGGAAAGGTAATCGGTTTTACCATAACATTAAAACCTTTACCTGGGTTGTGTAGCTTTGTAGTCCTAAACCACCCATGGCCTATATGGGTTCAGATCCTCCTGCTGAAAGGGCCCCAATGCGTGAAGCCGCACGACCAGGGAAGAAAACCTGGGATGACTAATACATCCCCCAAAATATATAGTGTGACATCATGCACATAGTAACTAGGACCAAACCTTACATTGGAAAATATGAGTTTCCAGTTTAGATCCCCCCGGGACCTTCACCTTCCACGACTTTGCTACACCTCCTCCTTTAAGCCCGACTAAAACCATTTTCTATCCAAACCATTATTCCATTATTATTAACTGAGGCTATTAGTAGTGGTACCATCATACCAACAATAACTTGCAGGTATTGTCCTTAGCCAATCCTTAGGGGATTCCCATGTACCCCATATGATTTCCAATTAACCAAAACCATGGACCCAACACCGTCCAAGGTACTACTCATCCAACTCAAGTCGTATCTAAATATACGATCCGTAGCCTTCACCCGTATCCCTGGAAGAATCGAATCCTAAGAGGCTTAAACACTGTCCACTATACGAGTCCCTGGTATGATTCGTACCCTGACTTATGAATCACGGTGAGCCACTCATACTCAGATCTAACTTAAGCGACCAAGTCTAGGATTAAGCTAAGGAGAACCCAAACCAAACGATCCGCATCCAATCATACGACTCGTACCATTCAATTCGTACCCACCCCAGTGACCAAAATACATCCCACCAACCAACACTGGTCAGTATACAACTGGACCATACCATTTATACCCCAACATATGGCTTGTACCCATGATTCGTATTGGGTCCAGAGACCAAAATTCCAGGAAATTTCCTAAGGTCCAGAAACCGGGTTGTTTCAGTCTCCCCCACTAGGAACATTATCAAATATATTTCCAATCTTTAACAAAGTTTGAAAACAAAGAGGTAAAGATATTAGTCTTTCCTTTACCAAACTCAGAAAATAAAGATGTGTTGAAGACGCATACCTTCCGCACGAATACCAGGAGTAGAAAACAGATGTGGATACTTGGACTTTATGTCCTCCTCCACTTCCCATGTAGGTTCTTCCACCTTATGGTTTCGCCAAAGAAAATTAACTAAAGCCACATCCTTGGTTCGCAACAGATGAACCTGCCTATCCAAGATCTCAATCGGGACCTCTCCATAAGAAAGAGAGTCCGAGAAACCCAACCCCTCCAAAAAAACAATCGAAGAAGGATCACCAAGACACTTTCGCATCACGGAGACGTAAAATACCGGATGAATGGTGTCCAAACTAGAAGGCAACTCCAATTCATAAGAAATATTTCCAACCCTCCGCAAAACCACTAATGGACCAATATATCGGGGACTGAGCTTACCCTTTTTGCCAAACTACATTACTCCCTTCATGGGAGATACCTTGAGGAACACTTTATCCCAACCTCAAACTCCAAGTCTCTACGCCTAACATCTGCATAGGTCTTTTGGTGACTTTGGAAAGCCTTAAGTCTATCCCAAATCACCTCCACCTTTTCCATAGCCTGATAGACCAATTCGAATCGAACATATCCACCTCACCTAGCTCAAACCAACCAATAGGTGATCTACATCTCCTACCATATAATGCCATAAAAGGGGACATACCAATACTGAATGATAGTTATTGTTGTAAGAAAACTCTACCAAAGGTAGATGCTCAACCCAACCACCACTGTAAACAACCACACATGCCTAAAGCATATCCTCCAATGTCTGAATAGTTCTTTCTGCTTGCCCATCCATTTGAGGATAAAAAGCAGTACTTAGACTCACCTTAGTATCCAATCCCTTCTGAAAAGACCGTTAGAAATAAGATAAGAATTGTGTACCACGATCAGAGATAATTGAAATAGGTACTCCATGCAGCTTCATAATCTCCTGGAGATATAACTTCGCATAATCCACCACCGAGAAGTTAGTACTTACTTGCAAGAAGTGAGCAGACTTTGACGTCCTATCCATGATGACCCAAATTGAATCATATTAATTTTGAGACCGAGGAAGACCGGTAATGAAATCCATATTGATTACCTCCCATTTCCATTCGGGCAAACTAATCTCTTCATACAACTCACCAGGTCTCATGTGCTCAACTTTAACTTATTGACATACCAAGTAGTTGGCCACAAAATCAGCCACGTCCCTATTCATACCATTCTACCAATACGTCTCCTTGAGATCATGATATGTTTTTGTCGAGCCGATGAGCCTCAGCCAAGATCCTTTACCGCAAACCGTCGACATCGGGAACACACAACCTCCTTTAGTACCATAAAGTACCATCACCACTGATCTCAAACACCATTACCTTCTGCAAACCCACATTACTCTTAATTTTCACCAAGATAGGATCTAGCACTTGTTTCTCCTTAATCTCTGCACCAAGAAACAACCGAACCACTTTCGGTACCATCACCCCACCATCCTTGGAGTCTAAAAGACGAACTCAACAATTCAACAAGTGGTGAATATCCTTTACCAATTCCCGTTTTTCTTTCTCCACATAAGCCAAACTCTTCATTGATAACCTTCTAATAGTATCAGCAACCATGTTAGCCTTACCTGGGTGATAGAGAAGACTCATGTCATAGTCCTTGAGAAGCTCCAACCATCTTCTTTGCCTGAGATTTAACTCCTTCTGAGTGAACACATACTGTAGACTCTTATGATCAGAAAAGATGTCTACCATACAGATAATTCCGCCATATTTTCAAAGCAAAAACCATCGCCAACAGCTCCAGATCAATAGTAAGATAATTCCTCTCATACACCTTCAACTGCCTAGAAGCATAGGTAATCGCCTTCCCATGCTGCATCAACACACAACCAAGTCCCATCCTAGATGTATCATAATAAATCACAAACCATCACTGCCCTAAGGCAATGTCAAGACCAGATCCAAAGTTATCTTAGCTTTCAACTTCTCGAAACTCCCCGCACAAACATCCGACCAAAAAAACTTCACCTTTTTCTGAGTCAACTTAGTCATAGGAGCAGTTATCGTCAAAAAGCTCTCCACAAACCGCCGATAATACCCAGCCAAACCCAAGAAGCTTTGAATGTCGGTTGGAGTCATGGGTCAAGTCTATATTTTATCCACAACCACCTTTTACGAATCCACCATGATCCCCTCACTAGAAATAATATGACCAAGAAAATTCACAACGTTCAACCAAAATGCACACTTGGAGAACTTGGCATACAACTGTTATTCCTTCAAGGTCTGTAATACCACACAAAGGTGATTAGCATGATCCAACTCAATTTTGGAATAAACCATAATGTCATCCATAAACATAATGACAAAGAGATCCAAGAACTGCCTGAAAACCCTGTTCATCAGATCCATAAATATCGTCGGGGCATTAGTCAAATCAAATGACATCACCAAGAATTCAAAGTGCCCATACCGAGTATGAAAAGTCATCTTAGGGATATCCTCCTCCCTAATCTTAAGTTGATGATACCCAAACCGAAGATTTTTCTTTGGAAAAAACTTAGCACCTTGCAACTGATCAAATACGTCATCTATCCTTGGAAGAGGATACTTGTTCTTGACCTTTACCTTATTCAACTGCCTATAGTCAATGCACATCCGAAGGGAACCATCCTTCTTGTTCACGAATAATACTGATGCAACCCACGGAGATACACTAGGACGAATAAACCACTTATCTAAAAGATACTTAAGTTGATCATGAGTTCCCTCAACTCAGTCGGACCCATTCTATAAAGAGGAATAGATATTGGACGAGTGTTCGGAACTAAATCAATACCAAACTCTATTTCCCTATCCAGGGGAACACCAGGAAGATCATCCGGAAAGACCTCAGGAAACTCATTTACTACCGAAACCAAATGAAAGGAAGGACCCTCCGAGTTAGAATATTTAACCCAGAGCAAGTGATAAAGACAACTTTTAGAGATTAACTTTTAAGCTCTAAGATTAAAAATAAATCTCCCCCTAGGAGATAGGGAACCACCCTCCCACTCTATAACCGGTTCACCAGGGAACCTAAAGACAACCTTATGGGTCCGACAATCCAAGGACTTGTAACAAGAGTGTGACTAAACCATACCCAAAATAACATCAAAATCCACCATATCAAGTTTAAACAAATCCACCAAAGTTTGCCTACCACCAACAGATACCACACACTCCCTATAGACTCTCCCTCAACAATAATCGAGTTACCTACCGAGGTAGAAACAGAAAAAGGATCTGAAACAACCTCAGGATCAAAACCAATACATACAGCCACAAATAGGGTCACATAGGAAAGAGGACCCCATATCAAGCAGACAATACACTTCACGAGAAAAAAGTTATAACGTACCAGTAATGACATCAGGCAATGCCTCAGTTTTCTGTTGAGATGCAATAACATACAACCTATTCTGGCCAGTGCTAGTATCGTAAGCAAGAGTAGACACCGAAGTCACACCACTAGGCGCAGGAGCAGAAGATGAAGCACCTAGAGCTTTCACCGCTACTAAAATTCCCTTACCAATCGAATAATTCTTGAGCATATGGCCTAGCTACCCATATTTTAAAATATTTTTCCCTTCCTTTGTCACAATATCCCTGATAAATACGACCATAGAACCAGCAATAAGGGCATGAAAAAACTGTCTGACCCCCACTTGCCTGAGATTGGGAGCCCTGTGCTTGAAAATTATCACCACCTTACTGACGCCTATCACCCGACTGCCTTGGGTAAGGAGCGCTAGTTGAAGAAAAGGAACCAAAACTCCCCAACTTCTTTTTCAGCCAATTGCCTCCATCCCGACCACCTTGCGACTGAGCACCTCTCTGATTTGAAAACCTGCTCCTCTTACCCTGCCTATTTTCTAACTTTGTCTGTATTCTCTTCTCATCGTCCACCTGCTGCATATGGATAACTAACCTCGAAATATCCACATCCTTGATCAGCAAAGCAATCTTGCTTTCCAAGACCAAATCTTGAGAAAGCACAGAAGCAAAATTTCTCATCCTCGCTCTCATATTAGCCACCAAATCAGGAACATACCTTGACAACTGGTGAAATTTCAAGGCATATTCCCTTACAAACATTCTCGCTTGCTTAAGATTCACAAACTCCTCCATCTTCACTTCCCTCAGCTCTTGAGAAAATAAATGATCCAAAAAAGCTCCAGAAAAAGCATACCATAAGGATGACTCCTTCACATCACCTCTATCCCTATCACACTCTTCGTACCATTGGTACGCAATATCCTTGACCTGATAAGCTACAAAGTTTACACCTTTCATATTAGTAGCCTGCATCACCCTGAATATCTTCTCTATTTTATCCAAGAAACCCTGAGGATTCTCCTCCTCCTTCACACCAGTAAAAGTAGGAGGATTCAATTTTATAAACTGACCAACCCTTGTGGCCTCAGCAGACAACCCACCAAACACATCCCGCTCAGCCTGAGCAGCAACCAATTGAGTAATAGTATGAATAAACTAGTGAAATTCTGCATTGGTCACCTCACCCTGAGGAGGACTAATAGCAACCGGAGAAACTCTAGAACTATCAGGGATAGGACCCTGAGATCGAAGACGAACTCCAGACATAGGATGTACCCCATCAACATTATCCCTAAATGGGACTGAAAAGTTTTCTTGTATTCCAGATCATCGAGGCACGATCAGAAAAGTGACCAACCAAGGATTAGAGAAGAACTACAGGACTTAGACTCCAAGCTTGAAAATAGAATACCAAGAAAGTGAAATATTTCTAAATGTCATGTAGCCTCCTCTTATAAGTGTGGCATGCTACACACCCTTGAAAGAAACTCTACGAGACATGACTTTGTGGACTCCCAATTGACCATGAACCTAAAGCTTGGATACCAACTTGACACAACCCAACTCTAGGCCTTATCATAATGGGCGTCCCAAATCCGACCGGGACCAGAGACCACCCCCGTTACCCAACCAAACCTCCAGTTGCCTTCCCTGAGTTGGTTGAATTTTAAATATATAACTAGATAGGGTAACTAGACAAGAACTGACTTTGGGATAGGTCTATTCCTAGACCAACCCTACCAAGTCAAACCGTCTACCTAACCATACCAACCAAACCACCAATCTAAAGCAATACTGAACCAAGGGTCATAAACCAGGCTATAACCAAATGAGTTTCAAAACATAATATGATTAATCCCAAAATAAAAGAGGATGGAACAACTAACAACATCGTCAACCAGTATCCGCCCCAATACCAATGTCAATGCTAAGACTGACACTAATACCGACCTCACCCATTCAAACCCATAGCAGTACCAAAAAGTCTCTAACCAAAAGAGTAAGAATATCCGGTTGGGACATGCCCCCAACCATATCCATAACCATTATCTAGAAATAAATAGAAATGTTTAAAAATATCCATTACATGAAATAGAGCCTTCTGAAAAAGTGGAAGCTCTCCATATCAATCCAACAGTTGTCCCTGGGTCAATTACTATGTAGGAGGAGTAGAACAGTCAGTTCCTGCTTAGCGTGGGTATACAGCCGCGTGAAGACGGGATAACGGGTGAATGTTAGCATGAACTCAGGATAAGAGTAAAATAATGTCATTCATAAAATCAACTAAAACCATCCATAATGCATACAAATCATATATATATATCCATACCAAAAAACAAAATCGAGTTTACCATGACTTTAAAACCTTTACGTAGGTTGTGTAGCTTTGCCTTTCTAAACACCAACGATCTATATGGGTTCAGCTTCCCCTGCTGAAAGGTCCCCAGTGCGTGAAGTTGCACGACCAGGGAAGAAAACTTGAGATGACTTATACATCCCTTAAAATATATAGTGTGACATCATGCACACGGTCACTAGGACCAAACCTCACATCGGCAAATATAAGTTTCTAGTTTAGATCCCCCCGGGACCTCCACCTTCCACGACTTTGCTACACATCCCTCCTTTAAGCCCAATTAAAACCATTTTTTATCCAAACCATTATTCCATTATTATTAACCAAGGCTATTAGTAGTGGTATCATCATACCAATAATAACTTACAGGTATTGTCCTTAGCAAATCCTTAAGGGATTTTCATGTACCTTATGTGATTTCCAATTAACCAAAACCATGGTCGCAAAGGCCCTTTCAATCTATTCAAAACCATTTATATCATTTAGGGTTCTATTACCAAGTTTAAACCAAGCGTAAGTTTCATTGAAAAACTAATATTATGGTAAAAACATTGTTAAAGGCATTTTATCAAACACATCGGGGGCATAGTATTTTCCAAAACCAAAGTCCATTACCAAAGAACCATTTCCATGCATTCAATTATTCAAAAAGACCATTAATTCATATAAAAGCATAATTAAAACATGGAAAAACCATAACCAAGCATTTATAACCAAAACCACCAAATCATATTGTAAAACCCAAAATCATACAATATTCAAATCATAAAAACATTGTATAAAATCATTCCTTTAGTTGGAACTAACCATAAAGAAATAGAACATGCCTTAATTGACAAGGCAGATGGATAGAAACCACCAACAAGATCCCCAAATTAATCTTCTAGTTGAAACCCTAGCTTCCTTACCTAAAAAGCTCTTGAGATAATTATAGAGTATTTAGAAAGAGTTTCTAAGTGTTAATGAATAGAATAATAAGGTAAATAATCTCCCAATGCAATATAAGTCGTGGGGCCTGATTAGGGTAAGTGGGGAAATGTTCAGATTGCCCCTACTTAAATTGCACAAAATCCCATCACAGGGATACGACTAACCCCTACGAGTCGTACCTTCCCTGTATGAGTGGTACCCACCACTCGTACCCTTGGACTCACCCCTTATACCCAACACTATCCAAGGTATGACTCATCCAACTCAATTCGTATTCAAATATACAATCCGTAACATTCACCCATATCCCTGGCAGAATCGAATCCTAAGAGGCTTGAACAATGTCCACTATACGAGTCCCTGGTATAATTCGTACCCTGACTTACAGCTCATGGTGAGCCACTCATACTCATATCCAACTTAAGAGACCAAGTCTAGGATTAAGCTAAGGAAAACCCAAATGAAACAATTTTTATCCAATCATATGACTCGTACCATTCAAGTCGTACCCACTCTATTGAACAAAATCTAGACTACCAACCAACACTGGTCAGTATACAACTGGACCATACCATTCGTACCCCAATATATATCTTGTACCCATGAGTCATATTGGGTCCAGAGATCAGAATTTTAGGAAATTTTCTAAGGTCCAGAAACCAAGGTGTTTCATAAAAACTGGTATGATGGGATCACTTGAGCTCAACCCGCTGTAGATCTATTTCTATTGAGTTCTGCTCGACAATCTAATCCATATCATGACCTTGCTAGCTCTATCTGCTGAGCTAAAGGAAGGGCATCTTCTTTCCTTCTATGATTAGTAGTAATTGTCTCTGCTAATAAATTTTTTTTTCTTTGATCAAAAATATTTTGAACATATCCTGGAGCAAGGTGAGGTAAATTATGTGTATCATCCCGAACACCTTCAGGAACTTTATCACAAATTGGCTCTAACATCCTATGAGTTGGCTGTAGGATTCTCTCTGGTTTTGAATTCAATGAGAGTAAGGGATTGCATCAACTCTTTGTGTTAGGCATACACCGGTGTACACCCAACTGAAAATGAAAAACAAAAAACCCAAAAACTTCAACAACTTCAATCAACAACTCAACATTGTATCCTCCGGCAACTATACCAAAATTTTATTATCGCCCAAAGTTATGCCTCCAAATAAGGCAAAAGTGTTCGAAGAGAAATATAGTAACCCAACTCAGGTTAGGGCCAGATCCCAAGGAAATACATGGAATTATATCTCTCATTTATTGGGATCAACGGGCAGTACGGAAAGTAAATGGGGGGTTTGTAGTAGTAATCTCAAACAAGTAATAGAATTCAACTTTGGTTGTAATCAGTTGAAAAGAACACTAGGATTGTGTTCCCCCTAGCTTCTCAACTTCGTAGGTTTATCGTGTTTTTTTGAACCAACCCGATACTCTGCATGTAGAATCTGATAAGTTATGTACCATCAATTGTCTTGTGGACTTATGACAAATTTTATCCTTTACTTTTTGAGTCTTAGGATGTCGCATTACTAACCCTTATCCTAGATCCCAATTAACTAATACCTTTTGATTCTCAAGTTATTAGATGATAGATAACCATCTTAAGTTGATGATGCCGATAAGCCTAGATCAATAATTAATCTTCAAATTACTATTATGATTATCTTTTGCTAATCCCCACTCCTCTTGTGAAGTAAGTAGTGATATACTAGGCGGGATCCTAACATTTGTAACCCTGCTAAAAAATCTATTAAATTGAAGCTAATCATAATATATACAAGAGTATTGGTTCAGAACACTTTAGCACTTCCCCTACTTTGTTAATCTGCCAGGGTTCCTACAACCCTAGCTAAGGAAATTAGTCACTCATTGTCATGAAACGATCAACAAAATTCATGATTAAAATCATAAAAAATATCACAATGATCAACAAATAAAACTTTAAATCTTCAGTTGGATAATCAACCAAAATCTAGAACAAAGTAATCCCAAGATCAAAATCAGATCTCAGAATCAAATATATGCTTGTAAGTATCAAAAGTCTGTAAACTAACTAAAAGCATCAAAAGGGTATACATAGAGTACAAGAAGACCCTAGAAAACCATTCCCAAAAAAAAAAGGAAAACCAAGATCGATGGCCAATTATTGGGCCGCCTACAGGCCGTATGTGGCACTTACGGACCGTAGGTGATCCCCGTAGGTGTCCCTGGTCCAAAATCTTCTGCAACCTTCTCTGGAATTTTCTCCTCTGAGACATACTTTATCACCTACGAACCATAGGTGGCACCTACGGGCCATAGGTGCCTACTTTAGAGGTCTAAAACTTCAACTTTTACTCTTTTTCTCCAGAATAGTTTCAAAACCTGATTTCCTATAAAATATACACAAAACACATCATATGTAATGAAAAGACCAAATAGCTTGCATATTTTCATCGTTTTAAGCATTGAAAGTGCTATGAAACCATAGCACATCACTCTTGAGGATGTTCTTGATTATACTAAGTTCAACGATTCAAACTTTTTTCTTCTACCTTCAAGTTATTTGCATTTTTTATATTTTTCTTGAGATGAAATTATACTATACTAATCTTTAAGAATGTTCTAGATTATACTAAGTTCTAAGAATCGGTCTTTTCCCCTTTATCTTCAAGTTATTTATATTTTTCATATTTTTCTTGAATGGCGCTGCGGTATGTTTTGCTCTTTAAGGATATCTTGATTTTACTAAGTTCAAAGATTCGATCTGTTTTTCTTACCTTAGAGTTTTTTTCATTTATTCATATTTTTCTTGAGATGAGATTTCACTATATTTTGCTCTTTAAATATATTCTTGATTTGTTAAGTTGAAAGATTCAGTCTTTTTTTCTTAGCCATTAAATATTCTATTTTATCCATATTTTTCTTGAAATAGGGTTTCACCCTATTTTGATATTTAAGGATGTTCATGATTGTGCTAAGTTCAAAGATTCCTTCTATATTTCTTTGCTAAAACACAATGAGATTTGCTATTGGATCATCTATTATAAATTTAAAGAAATTAACATTATAAAAAAGTCTTGAGTAAATAATTATATATACATGAAATAAAAAAATATTTTTTGTGAAAGATCCATATATGAGAATCATTAAAGTTGTCTCTGTGTGACCTACGTGATTTATGTCATGAAAGTATTCACTAATGCTTGTAATAGGATAAACTGCCTACATAATTCTTTTAAGATGTCACTTTTGCATACACCCAATTAATGTGAAATGTTTTATGCACTGGGCTATCCTATGATTATCAATTAATGAAAATTATCATATTATTACTTGTTTGACATTGTCATTATATAATTAAATAGAGAAGCTTATTAGACACACATTGTTCTTACTTATTTTACTTTTATGAGTTACAAATATATAGTGAAATATATCTCAATACTTTCTTACAGTTTACATTTCTGGTGTATGTTTCTTTCAGGGGAAAAGGCAAATTAAACCTACTACAAATCTCCACCAAAGCTCCACATCAAAAACTAATACTAGTAAAATTATGGCTAACCTACGTAGGCTGTTTTGTAATGCGCATTATTATTTGTCGACATTCGTTATCATCACTATCAACATTCAACACCATTAAAAATGGGTATCGAAGGAGTCCATAAGCAGAGGATCTTACCCTAATCTGAGCCATACACTTCTTAGTGAAGTTCTTGAGATATTAAACAATTTTTGAAATATCAAAAGTGTTCTTTTTTCTTTTCAGAAAGGTGTTTACTTTAGAAAAGTAGAGTGTTTGATCAAATTTTAGAGAGAAAAATGAGTATTTTTAAGGAATAGTAAAAGTTATTTTTAGCAGATAAAAGAAAATAATTTTTCTCCAAAATCACAAGGTTTTTATATATACATACATACATACATATATATATATGTATAAGTATATGTATATGTATATGTATATGTATATGTATATGTATATGTATATGTATATGTATATGTATATGTATATGTATATGTATATGTATATGTATATGTATATGTATATGTATATGTATAAGTATATGTATATGTATATGTATATGTATATGTATATGTATATGTATATGTATATGTATATGTATATGTATATGTATATGTATATGTATATGTATATGTATATATAAAATCTTTCTCCAAAATAATTTTTGAACCACATTCTTTCATAGTTGTATTGAAACATGCTATTGTTTATTCTTCTACTCTCTGAAATTGTCTACAATAATTATTCTTATACTTAGTATCTTTAAGTTCATGAGTTTCAATATCCTCTTCATAAGATTCACGACTATCACACAAAATGATATATTTGCTTACACAATATAATAAGTACTAATTTTGAGAACAAAAAGAAAAGAATGTCAAGTACGAAAAGGACATACTTCAGTTACAGGTTTTCAAGAGGTAAAACTTTGATAGAATTAAATATGAATTGAAGTATTGTTGTTCTTCAGTTTACTGTTTTAATAACTAAGATAAATTTACACAATATGATCTAGTCCCATTTCACTTCAATCTCTTCTTCATCTAACATACTATGTAAAAAAACTTCATTGCTCCATAGCCACGAACTCAACATAAGGCACTGCTTCTGATAGACCCTCGGCTCACCATAAAAATAACCATAGCAAAAATACAAGAAACAATTGGTAGTAACAAACCAACAAAATTAAATCAAAAAGTGTAATTGAAGAAGGAAATAATGGTACACACCTTTGTTAAAAAGTACAAAATTCGTCGAACTTTATCTTCAATGGTGTCACCTCTTACACCAACAGAACAACAAATCATTGTTACACCTAACAAAGGGTGTTTACTATGGGTCAACATAACTTAGATCCAAGTCAAATCAGATTAGATCTACTTGATTACAGTAGCATCATTGGTAATCCACTTTATAGAATCACTTGAATCATGGATCTCAACACAAAGTGCTAATCCAGTCATTTTCCCTTCCAATATACAATAGTATAAGGAAGTTTGTATTTGTTTCTAAATAATCCATAGCTAACAATTTTTTTGATAATTCATTGCTAATTCATTTCTGGTGCCAAAAATCTCTCATAACAAATCTATTCCCAGACATAAGCCTTGAAATCATTTGGCTGATGCAAACATCTCGAGAATAGCCCCCATGTCTCTGCGAGTTAGAGATAAGATTTTTGTATACGCTATCTTTCGGAGACCCTCTTTTGAGATTCACCTCAAAAAAAATCAAAGAATTCCAAATCCCTTTAGTCACAAGTGTTTTGCCAAAAGATGTCATACAAGTTGTTGTACTTTCTTATTTCTTGGGAAAATGAATTCAACCATAGCCTTTTTCTTGAGACCACTTGATGTCACAACTTTTTCCCTCATCAAATGATGTTAATTCTATTAGCATTTGATTGTTGAACTGGCTTTAAAAAAACTCTTTAGCTCCTTCTTCCAAACATCTATTGATTCTTCATGAAATATTTTTTGATGACGTAATTATTACTGGTATGTCCTTCAAATATGTTGATATACTACATTTGTATCAGTCATTACATCAAGCTCTTTTTCGATAAAGTAGCTCTCAACTATTAAAATTATCTGATCAATATGTAAATGATCGCTAAATATCTCAATCATTCTCATATCAGCTAGAATTTTACACCCAACACTTATTTCTGTGATTTCTCCAAGGACAAGGTCTATTGTAGGTAATATTGAGAAATAATCATTGTGGGATAGTAGCAATGTTATCTTGGTATGCACGTAGCTCTCAAGAGCCTTTTCAATTATTATTTTTGTGATCAACCCGACCGTTGCATTTGCAGGCAATATCATCAAGATAACAGGAGGTTCAATAAAGGCTGATAATACCATCTCTCCCTCAGAAAGTACCAAAAAGAAAATAAAAGCAGTTAAAATTAGAATCTTAACCAGCAAAGCCTCAAATTGCTTCATAACCAACTTTCATAAATGAGTGTTTTTTCTTGAGACAACATATTTTATTTATATGAGTGTGCATGTTGTGTAACCTTTAAATTCGTAAAACCTTTAGTTGGATCCACACCAAGGAATTCAAGAACCTCTAAAATAGATCGGATGTAAGTCTTCTCCATCGAAGGAGGTAAGGGCAGGGTTATTGGGCATTTTGTGATTTTGAATTGAATTTTTTGTCTCCCTATAGCAAAGGATATTCTATAAAATTAACACGAGAGATTCAGTTAATCTATCTCTAAGTACCTGTAACGCCCTGAGAGTACACCCTGGGCACCACACGGTGCTTATAGTCTCGAGGTACCACAAGCTAACCCATGAGCTGGTACCTGCTGCGAGCACTGAATAAAATAAATAACAGAACATCATACGCAGAAAACAATGGATATAATGCCAAAAGGTTTTAAATCATAGTTCTGATAAAGTCTGTAAAACAATACTGAAAATACTGATAAAGCGACTGACAATGCCAACTGAAAAACTGAATACTGACTAACTTTCTATACTAGTCTGAAAAGCCTTTACTGACTGACTGTGGAGTTGATGGGACAAACTCCCAACTAACTCCGACTAACTACTAAACTGAAAGCATAAAAATAAATATAGCCTGTCCTCGAAATATGAGGACTCACCATTGCTACGTCTAATAATCTGGAAAGTCTATGAACAATCAGAGAACTAAGCATTCGAACCTATGATATGATACATCATAACACATGAAACGAGTATGCGATCAGTACTTTAAATGTACTGGTATGCTAAATGAGGTAGGCTGATATGCATGGTTTCATGTACAAGAGTAATAAATGACTGAATGAATAGCATGAAGTACTGAATAGAATGCATGAAATATGTAAATACTGGAAATGCATGACCAAGCATAAAACATGTTCTGAATATAATCTATAAACTGAAATACTAAAATCTTATAACTAAATAACTATTATTTGTGTGCTATGGTCAAGAAAAACTAAAATTGGATTACTGGACTGATACTGTAGGAGTTATCATCTAACCGACATGCCCCAATGAGTAATTTGGGGTCCAACCTATGACCCCAGTTGGAAGGGTGTCAGTACCTGCCACGAGTACTAACACTGGCTGTGTGGATCCACTGATGTGTTGTCCTAAAGGACTAAGGGTGTCAATCCTAACTGACGGGTGACCCCTGGGAGGTAGTCAAGCCTGAACTGACGGGTGACTTCTCAAATTCTACGCTGGCTACGTAGTTCTAGAGAACAGGGACTGCTACTAATGACTCTGCCTAACTGATGGGGAAGTCACTATCCCTGCACTTGCTCGGTGCTAAATCTTACTCCCAACTGAACCAACTCGGAATACTAAACGGTTCTAAGTTTAACTGATCATGATAACTAACTGAACTGATATTGCTCATAACATGTCTGAATCTATTTTGAAGATACTGAGACTAAGTAAACAACTATGTTTTCAGGTATTCACAACCCACAGGACTCGATAGCAATAATAGCAAGATAGTACTAAAACTTTGGGGACATAATATGAAAGCATTTATTCAAAATTCATTCTTGTAGGCATTTCATCAAACACTTGATATGCATAGTGTAAGCTAAGCATGAAAATGGTTTAAAACTTGTAGTAACGACATTATTTCAACATCATTAAATTATGATTAAATCAGCGAATAATACTATTTGAACATGTGGGGCTTAATAACAATAATAATTTCATGTAAACATGGTATAGAATCAAGATTCATGGGGATTCATGGTTAAAAATCATAATAACTTGTAAAAGATCATAACTTTGTATTTAAAAAAATTAAATTCTTGGTCTCCATGGGTGAAAGGGACCCATGTATGAAGATTTAACATACCTCAATTGAAGAATTCTTGAAAGTTCTTGAATTGGGAACCTTGAATTTGAATTATCTTGGAAAAGGAATGGTGAATTTTGGAATTTCTTGGAGTTTAATGTTGAAGCCTAGGATTTTCTTGGAGAGAAATTTGATGAAAAATCAATATAATAAGCATAGGATAGGTTAAATCCTTTGTTTACACAATTTGGGGGCTATGGGAAAAGACCAAACTGTCCTTGAGAATTAAAACTCAGAACTGGAACTGGAAATCTCAATTTTTGGCTCTGGCGAGATGTGGTACTATTGCGTTGCGCCACTGGAAAATGACAATCCCCATTTTGCCCAACGGCATTATGCAGTGCTATCGCGTTGCGTCACTGGAAAATGACAATCCCCATTTTTTCAAACGGCGGGACGCGGTGTTATCGCGTTGTGCCACTGGAAACGGACAGTCCCGATTTGGTACCTTGGCGTGACGCAGCGCTATCGCGGTGCCCCACTGAACGTGAATTTAAACCTTGGCGTGATGTGGTGTTATCGCGGTGATACACTAGAAAAGGACTAACGTGATTTTGTCCATCACCGCAATGCGGCCTTATTGCGTTGGGCTACTTTCACTAAAAGTGCCATAACTTCTCACCCGAGTATCGAATTTAGGAAAAATTGGTATCGTTGGAAAGATAATTCAATTTTCTACAATTTGGTGGGTATTGAACTGGAAAATTCTCGGTAGAATAAAAGATAAGCTTGTTTGAAGTTGACTATAACAACATTCTTATCGAAAACTCAATCGATAAGGAATATTTTGATCCGTCTAATAGCTGGGAGTTTTTTTAGGCCTTATGTAACGCCCCGAATTCTGAACCTCAGACGCTAAATGGTGCTTATAATCCTGAAGGATCACAAGCTAACCCATGACTAATATCTGTAACTGAGCACTGAATAATATACTGTAAAATATGAAAAACTGATGGAAAACTTGCCATAAGGTTCAATACTGAAGTAAAACTGAATAAAGTATAACAATACCAAAACTAAACAACTGTCTAAAAGTACTCTAGTCTGGAAAAAAAACCCTCTAAACTATCTGAATAAGGAGTTGATGGGACAATCCCCCAACTAACTCCATCTACTGAAATGCTAAATCTAATGCAATAATAAAATAAGAAACATCCTCAAATGATGAGGACTCACTGCTAAGTCTACTGTTGCTGGCTGAATCTGAACTGCTAAGGGTGCGCGGGATCCCGTGCTTCTGAATCTATGGTATAAGACACCATTGCGCAAGAGAAAAGTATGCGTCAGTACGTGAGAATGTACTGGTATGCTAGATAAGGTAAGGCTGAATGCAAGGGTTCATATGCATGAAATGTAACTGACTACGTAACGTGAACATGACTGAGTGAGAATGCAGGCAAGAGTGCATAAATTATAACAAAAATCATAGTATCACTGAACACTGAATTCTAATAATTGGATTTCTGATAACTGAGTCTACTGATACTGATTTATGATTGACTGAAGCTGAGATCAGACCTATCTAGCGGGTAATCCAATCTATTGATAATGAAAATGATTGACTAAATCTAAGATCAAGCCTATCTAGCGGGTGATCTCTGAATCTATAGAACTATCTAAGTTCTTTACTGATCTAAGTGACTGTGTCTAACAGTCCTAATTTCCATAATACTGATCTGAATTCTATTCTGAAGACTAAGACTGAAACTATGGAAGGTAGTCATCTAACTGACATACCCCTTTCGGAACTAATTGGGGTCCAACTTGTAACTCCAGCTAGAAGGGTGTCAGTACCATACCACGAGTAAAGACAACTTCTATGGAGTCAGTCCTAATCTAACGGGTGACTCCTGAGATCAGTCCTAAACTAGCGGGTGATCTCTGAGTATGTCAGTCCTATCTAACGGGTGATATCTCATACCTACGTTGGCTACGTAGTTCTGAAACTTAGGGATTTCTTTTAGGGACCCAGTCCTCACTAACGAGTGTACCCTCATCCCTAGGCTCGCTCGGTGCTGAATCCTACTCCCAACCGAAAGACACCAAACTGATTTCCTAGTTCATACTAGGCCTGACTGAGCTGTTACTGATCGTACTATTTAACTGAAATGAACTGAGTTACTGAATTATCCTAAGTTTTGTAACTGACTAAGTTCTACTGATTGTGGAACGACTGAGATTATCTTGAAACTGACACTGGCTCTAGGCACACAACTAAATTATCAGGTATTAAATACCCCCAGGACTCGATAGCACGGATAATATAAAGCATGACAATTCTTGAATAACATGATAATGGTTTATCATTCACAATACAATCAATGAGGCATTTCATCTAGCACTTGAAAGTCATAAACTTGTAAATGTATAGAGAAGCATATTAATGTCTCATGATTCATTCAATAAGGTCTTTCATCAAATACTTGGCATGCATTAACTTATACATAATTGGGAATTTCTTGTCAATATGCTATAATGACTCTATCTCATTCACATAGGCCTTTTATCAAACACATGGGGAGCATGCTTTGGTCATACAACAATCAATACATCTAAATCATCATGGCTACATCAACTCACTTGCAAATTTAAGGATTTATCATGAATATTATGTAGGTCATCACATACTAGGATCAAATCTTGAAACTTGTAATCTAAGACATGAATCAACACCCAACAATAACATGAACATGAATATCAATTCACATAATTCATGAAAACTCATAAATATATAATCTTTGAATTTAGAAAAAGGATTCTTGAACTTCATAGGTGGAAGGGACCCATGAATCAACATCTAACATACCTTAATACTTGACTTTAAAAAGATTGACGGTGAAATTCTTGAGTTTCGAGTCTTGAACTAAGAACCCTAATGCTTATTCTTGAGAGAATTTGAGAGAAAATAAGTGTACTTTGGTGAATAATGGCTGAATCTCGTGTTTTAGGGCTATAGGGGTGGGAAAAGACTGAAATAACTCTGGGGTCACGACTATTTTAATGATTGAAAATTGGGTACCGACGCACTGGTCGATGCGCCATATCGTTGTCACCAACGCGCTGCATCGGCATCGCGTTGGCTCTCTGGAAATTGCCTTGAGCTAAGGAACATTTTATCTGTCAATGCGATGGACGACGCGACGCGCCAACATCGTGTCGACTCACTGTTTTGGACACTAGAACTTGGTCTAAACGAGGTCCGAAAAAAATCCGAAACTCGTCCGAAAATCCCTATTGACATCCTTGATCATGAATTAACTAAGATATAGACATTTAAAGGACTTTAAGGTTGCAAAATGAGATTGCCAACTTTCAAAGGCTAAAAATAAACTAAGTCTGAAAACTTAGCTAGAATTTTCTAAGTCTGGGACCCCTTGACAAGCATTAATAGACTGAATTAAGTTTAAAACTTTGCGGGGTCTTACACTTTAATATACATCAAACTCACTCATAACACTACCAACGAACTATAATGTACTTTGCATGATCTTGAAACATGGCTCTAATAGTGGGTTGGATTTTTGGGGTATTACAGTACCAAAATAGTAAATCCATGGAGTGTCAATAATAAGATGCCAAAGTCCACGAACTCTGACTTCAAATCTTGAATAAACTCAACTTATTTAGGTAGTACTGATAGGATGCCAAATTCCATGAACTCTGAACTCAAACCTTGAGTTGAAACTCAACTTCTTCGAGTAGTATTAATTTGTCACCTACACGTAGGAAGACACCAAAAGCAAATACTTTTAGTTAAAGCGATAACACTCCTATCATATAGAAAATATAAATAATAGTGAGTGACAAAACTGAAAAAACTCATGAGCATGTCAAGTTAACAATATATGAATACTCAGTGAAAAATATACTAATTTTCTATTTTCTGTAGTACCATAATAAAGGCATAAACGTGGGACAACGTAAAATCGCTCCTCTACATACCTTGTTAAAACCCATCCTAGCTAAACGATCTATTTCACAATCAATAAATTGGTCTTAATTAACCCCTCTCTGATAGTTGGTAATTCTGGGAATAGTTTCCACTTGTCATCTACCAAAGAGAGTGTTAAACTTGACTCTGGCACCAACCAAATATAGATGAACAAAGGTACAATCTTTTACCTGTTTCCCCCTTCAATACAAAAATAAAAAAACTTGCCTCATGAAGATACAATCTTTAATCCTTTTCCCCCTTCAATACAAAAAACGGATAACTTAGCTCATAAAGCTACAATCTTTAACGTTCGCTTCAACTGTTTAACTCAAACCCAGCACCTATATAGATGAAATTTCACACCTAACAACATAAAACATGTATTTTTCAAAAGGAAAAGAAAATACACATATTAGTTTAGAGAGAGTGCAATAATCCATGACAAATCTACTTTACTCTGTTGCAAAAGAGGAATGTACTTGTCCAGGTCAGGAATAATCTATAATATATTAAAAGTGTTAAGACCCTTAGAAAAGTGATTTAAAATTTTTACCATTCATTAAAAGAATCCGTAATTGATTAATTATTAATTAATTATTTAAAATTAAGAAGTCCTAAAAATCATATACATGTAATAAGAATAAAATATATGGTAAATTAATGTAGGAATATTTTATCTTTTCTTGCCTGTATGAAAAAGGACGTTGTTTTTGTAACTTATTTAAGGCAAACACTACTAGGATACATTAATTTTTATAACTTATTTAAGACGAGAAAATTGTGAATAGAGAAAAATAGGTTTGTTGATTTCTTTGTTGAGTCCCTAACAAATCCTATAAGAAGGCATACACTTTTGGTTCGTTTTTTCTTTTCTGCATAAATGTTGTTAAAAATTTGAACTTAATTTTGGTTCTTCATCTTTTTAATAAAACATGCTACTAATTTCCTCTACATGTTGAGCAAAGCAATAATGCGGTCACGACCAACCTCTTTTGGGGGCCCATAAAGGCAAACTTAAATTTAGCAGATTGGTTCTCTATTTATTCGTAAGTTTTTCTTTTGAATTATGAATACAGTGAAAATAATAGGGTTTGTGGAGGATAGTATATACATAACCTTAGTCGTATCTTGATCTTCTTACTTTTAGTACTAGAATGAGATAAAGATTTTCATCCACGAGATTATCGACTTCAAAGAAGGAAAATCTTTTCTTATCAATGTGAACCAATTAATACAACTATACAAGGTTTGTTATTTTCCATTTTTTTACTATAAAATTATAACACTTCAAAAAATTAAGTTAGATTTGAATCGTTAAACTTTGTGATTCTCTAATTGTATATATTTCGTATTCTACGTAATGTATTAGTTATATCTATTGTCGTATAGTTGTAGTATATACTATCTTATACATTTTGATTTTCAATTGCTTTATTTTTGGTGTTTCGGGTGTCGTTCTATAACCTTAGTAATTTCTTTTGATATAGTTTAAAGTTGTTTTTAATGTTTTTATATGCATATTAATGTTATGTTTAAGTGTTTGTCATATTTAATAAAATCAGCAATTCATTTACAAGTCCAAACATTTTTTTATAATATCAAAGTGAACTCATTGAAACGAGATACACGCGCTAAGCGCGTATTGCTAAACTAGTATAGATAAAAGTGCATATAAGAGTCAGTGCATATCAAGGAGCCCTTATACTTTAGGAGTATATAAATTATCATAAAATTAAGATTTTTTGGGGGGAAATTTCACTTATTCAGCAAAAAAATCCAAACAACCGACTTATTTTAGGAAAAAGTCAAACAAACCTTTTCGATTGGGGAAAGGTCAGCTAATTCTTTATTAAAATAATATAGATTAATAATATTAATTGGAAAAATAAGTGAAAAGATAATTTTATTTATTGCGGGGTCTTTTAATGAAGGGTAAGAAGTTCAAATAATATTTATAAGACCCTTCACACTTTTAATGTAACTACTTTAGGGTACGTGTGTTGCACGTGAATTTTAACTGATCATCATCAAGGAATTACTCTTAATATAATGCAAAATAAAATTCTGAAATGGAGTATTTAGAAATTTTAACTAATCTAACTGAAGCTAACACATTATTCATAATCTAGAATAGGGTACTATTATTAGATACGGATTAGAAGTAAAATAATATTTACATATGTTTTAAGCTGGCGAATGAAATTGAAGAAATTACCATTATTGAAAAATCTAGGCAGCATAACGTGGTGAGGATTTATGAAAATTTCCAACAATATATTTATTCTTTGCTCTACTCCACGAAATCACTGCAATAAAACTATCAATGTTAGTATCTCGTATTAAGGAACTACGACAGTGAAAAAAATATGTTAATTAGTAAGAAAAACAGTGGATAGCATTCAGAGAAATAATGCATGAAATAATGTGGTAATTGAAATACAATGCACAATAGATGGTAATAGATGTCAAAAGAAAGAAAATATATGTACTAGACTAAAACTACAACAGAGACAATACCTCAAAGTCCCACCAAACATAGACCTGTCAAAAAGCAAGTCATCATAACTACCTAATAGTTTTCTCCATATTTTTCTATCTAATGCATCTATATTAAAAAAGAATGAAAAATTCTTAAAACAAATGTACTACAGGCATTTAAACTAAATTGTACATAAAACTACTATATTACAAAAAATTATGTTTCATAAGAAAAATAACTTTTTACCTTAATCTGGGAACTCCATACCATCCTATCTAATGCACATGTATAGAAAAAAATCACAAATTTATTAAAACAAATCAACCACGGACATGCAGCAATATTAAAACTAATAACCTTTTACCCTAATCTATGACCTCCATATCCTACTATATAATGCACCTGAATTAAAAAAGAATCACAAATTCCTTAAAACAGATATACTGCGGGCATACTACAATATTAAAACTAAATTGCACATAAAAGCTTAGACATTACAAAAAAAAAATATGATTCATAAATCAAAAAGAATTTAACCTTTTATCTTAATTTGTGACCTCCACACCCTCGTATCTAATGCACCTATATAAAAAGTATCACGAATTTTTTAAAACAAATTAACTACGAGCATGCAACAATATTAGAACTAAATTACACATAAAAGCCAAAACATTACAAAAGACGCAGTTCATAAATAAAAAAAAGTTTAACCTTCTACTCTAATTTATTACCTCCATACCATCCTATTTTATGCACCTATATAAAAAAAGAATCACAATTTTTTGAAAACAAATATATTACAGGCATGCAACATATTAGAACTAAATTACACATATAAGCTATGATATTATAAAAATGTGATTCAAATCAAAAAGCATTTAACCTTCTGCCTCAATTCGCAACCTCAATACCCTTCTATCTTAACACACATATATTAAAAAAATTACAAATTTCTTAAAATAAATATATTATGAACATACAATGATGTATATTTATGTAAAAAACTAGACCTAAATTAAATCAAAAGAAATTACAAAACAATTAGAAAAACATCATAGAATTCTTATACATGTAACCACTGGACAATGACGAAATATCAATAATGTTGAATTCTTGGTATTTTAGTTCTACATAAAAATTTGGGATAATAGTCCAAAAAATACTTGTACTTTGTCTAAATTTGTAGTTGCGCATACTAAACTTTGCGGGGGGGTCTATTACTCCCTGAATTATTTAAAGTGAAATTAATTCCTCCTCCCCTTCCCCCGAAATGCTATATCCAGTTTTGCAGTAGCAAGTGTAATACACGCGTTAATCTCATATTTACACTTGTATTTTTTATTTAAAAATATTTTTTATTTAATTTCTTCTCCATTCTTATTCTTTTCATCATTTTTTCTCCATTACAACATATTAAAGGTTTAACTAATAGCTCAAAATGCAAGAATGAGTCAAATTTCTGAAGAATATCTTAAAGATTCTTGATTTTTTTAAGCTTGATTCTTAATTCTTGAAATTTAGGCAAGATTTTGGGTGACTTTAGTAATGAAAAAAGATAGAAAGTTGAGGATTTGTATGGGGAAGAAATTAAATGGAGGAAGGTGAAGAAGTGAACAAAGAGGTGGTGTTGGCTGTGCGGCGGCAATGATGGGTTGGTGGAGAGAATTTGGCTATGGTGATTGGAAAAAGAAAGAAAGTAACAATAAAAAATATAATAATAATTTAAATAATTAGGTTGAGAATTTATATGGGGAGTAAAATGGAGGAAGATGAGAAAGTGGACAAATCGTGGCGATGGTGGTGGTTGCGCAGCGACAACAATGAGATGGTGGTGGAGAAAATTTGGCTATGCTGAAGGAAAGAAGGAAGAAATTAAAAATAAAAAATATAATAATAATTTAAATAATATAAACTGATTATTTATATGGAGAAAAATGGAGGAAGATGAAGAAGTGGACAATTAGTAGACATGGTGGTGGTTGTGCGGCGGCGTTGGTTGGATTGTGGTGGAGAAATTTGGTGGTGGGAGAAGAAAGAAATTAATAATAAAAAAATATAATAATAAGTTAAATTATATATGCATATATATATATATATATATATATATATTTATATATATTTATATATATATGTATATAAAAAAGAAATGTAAAACATAATTTTTTTAATATTTTCGGGTGACTCACTCTCTCAAAGAAAGTGAGATACACTCTCTTTGCCACATAAGTCTTTAAGGGTGTAATAATTTCACTTTAAAATAATTCAGAGGATAATAGGACCTCCGCAAAGTTCATTATGCGCAACTATAAATTTAAGTAAAGTACAGATATTTTTCGAATTATTATCCTTAAAAATTTATTGAAATTCAAATTCCAACAAATGACAATATCCCCTTTTAATATATTAAAAATTATTTGTTCCACATATTCTAGAAATCCTAAAATATTAATGCTCCTGATATTTCTTGCCATATAATAAATTTAAATAAATCAACTAAGAATAAATCTTTTTGACCACAAAAATTTAACCCAAATTTAGCCATAATAGTAAAAAAGGCTATCCATACTATAAACTAGTTATGTTTTGGACATTTTTGCTTCTTTCATCCTAGATTTAAAATTTTATCATTACTTTATTTATTACCGTTTTCAAAACATTCAAAATTTATCCCAATGCATGGGAATGGGAGAGGATCCACATATTAATTGCTGCACTATTTCAATGCAGCTATGGATGAGGCTACGTGTTAAGAAAGTTGATGGCAAGATCTTGTTTTATCTAAATCTTTTACTATAATCTTTACCTATATTGATAATAATTCTTATTTAATATTAAAGAAATATTAAAAGATGTAAAAAAATATTAAATTTTTTTTCTGAAAATAATGGGTCTCTTATTCGTTTCCTTTTAATTTGTAGAAACTTTACATAAATTTGGATCTCAAATCATCATTTATATATGAAATATGAATGTTTATATATGAAATATATATATGTTTGTCAGTAAAAGTAAGTAAAAAGTTTCAACATTATTGTCGAATTTCAAATACGATTGATAGAACAATTGGTGACCAATTATGATGAAAGAAGATCCCCATAGTCGTTATTTTATTCAATTCGTTTTCTCGTTTAAAATATTTTTTGAGAATAATTTTGTGAATTATCATCCTTTTTTTCAACCCTTAACTTCATAATAGTGATGCGCAAATTTGGTTGCTATATTTTATGACAATTATGTACTTAATATTGATATATCAAAGGAGATACCTCTGTGCTCTGATGACTTTCGAAAAGTACCTATTTCTCGAAAAAATCTATCATAATTTTTATAAATGTGATTGTATGATACTTATTGCTCGAAAAGAATGACCGAACTTATATTGTCAAGGAGAAGATATAGAAATAATCTAGTATAAAAATAGCAATACAAAATTAATTAATTATATTCCCATATAGTCAAAATTAGTGTGGTCAAGATAAATTCAAACTTCACTTTATATTTATGTATTATATTTACTTAATTATGTGTTTTTATCATATAAATAATTCTTAATTTTTATAATCTTTAATGTCATTGGCATCATGGCATTGTTTGTTTTGCCTCTTCTATTCTACATAGATAAATAAGCGCGCGCGCACACACGCACACACGCGCGCGCGCACACACACATATATATATATATCATAAAATTTATTAATATTTAAATATTTTTTTACTTTTTTTGGCAGATATATAATTCTTAGTCTAGATTATATGAAACGAGTAATTATTGAAATTTTCAAACACAAGAAATTAATCATTTTTGTTATGATTATAGTTATGCAATTTTGTTATAATATAATTTTTCTCATGATAATTCAAATTATTTTTTTTCCTATGTACCTTTGGAGGTAGGACGGAAAGAAGTCAATAAGATATTTGAAAATTTTACTTAAAGATTTTAGTTGAACTATATAAAAATTCCTAATATTTAAAACTTCAATAAAATTAAAATATCACCTTATGTTAATCTTACATTAAATTATATTTAAATTATAAAAAAAATACATAAAGGAAAAAAGAAAAAATATTTAAGAGTTTTAAAACTAAAATTTTTGCATATTTGAATTATTTTAAATATTTTAATAATGACAGTAAACACTTAAAACACTTTAGATGTGGTAGACATTGACAAGTTATAAAAATCATAGCAATCATATAGTTAAGAAGTGTCGACTCTAGTTAATATCAATCCAAGAGAATCACCCATTAATGTTAGTCTTGCTACGTTATGTTACGACAATTTGATAATCTGAGAACCATTACTTATAGTTGTTATTGAAATATGTGACCTCTAATTAAGTAATTTTATTATTGTTATGTTTATATAAATTTAAATACATATTTAAATAGATGTTTTTAAAATATAATTTGAAACTATTATAATAACAATAGTAAAAACTCGAGGCTCTTAGACATGGTAGACATCGACACATTATGTTTTAAAAAATAAATTAAATTTTTAAATAATTAAATGATGACCTAGTTATCAACCTAAGAGGACTAAACACATCGCCAGACACCTAAATTTGGCATGAACTTTCACTTTGGCACCTAAAGTCGACGTCGTTCATTTTAGGTACCTCAACTAGTATTACGATGTGTTATTTTGGCACTTCTTACACAATCAATAAAAATATATGATGTGTTATATTAAACGCGTTGCTGACGTGTAAAGTGACGAATAACATGACGGCATTTTTTATTTTTATCTAATTTTTTAAAATAATTAATTTAAATTAAAAATAATAAATTACCCCTCCCCCACCCCCAAAGCCCCAAAATCATCTTCTCCACCAAATACAGTTGCAATGCCCCACCCACCCCCAAAATTATCTTCTTCAAATACAGTTGCAATGCTCCCCCACCCCTCCCACCCCAAGATCATCTTCTTTAATATCCCACCCCAAAAAATGACTTGATTGGATGTCTTCCCATTTTGAAACCAGCTACTTTCCTGGTACAATTAATTAATCTGCTAAGCACCTTTAATTAAGGTCTCTAATTAAAAGGTTAGTTGAATTGATAAGTTTTCTGGTTCTTTCTTGCTCGATTGTCCGAAAAGATTGAACAAGTCGCTTTTTCTAGTTGGAGAAATTGGAGGAAATAAATTCAATTGGAGAAATTGAAGGAAATGAATTCAACTATGGCTTATCACAAGGTAGAACCAATGAAGAATTGAGAAGAATGGTGCCAGATGTTATTCAAACTATTAAAGTGAGGTTTTCATTGAAACTTTCCATTCTGATTATACACTTTATTTATCTATATTTATTTCTAATGATCAATTATTATATACAGAGGGTCATTGGTTTGGGGGTTATGCAAATTATAGTTCTAGGCAATTTCCCAATTGAAGAAAAAAATGATGAAAATTATGGGTATTAAGAAGAGTATTTACTCTAACTTGAAGGGAAAAAATGGTGGAAAGCCATGGGAGAAAGAGTGAGGAAAGAGGAGAAGAAAACATGAAAAAATTATGAAAATACTCCTCAAACGCACTCAAAATGCGTGTAGTTAAGTTGCCAAAAATGGCACATTTGGATACTAGTTAGGTGCCAAAAATGAACAACATCTAGTTTAGGTGTCAAAGTGAAAGATCGTGTCAAATTTAAGTGTTTGTCGATGTGTTTGGCCACTTACGAGAGTACTCATAGATTAATGTTGTAGTCTTGCGCCCCTATATTAAGCTGATATGATAATTTGTGAATCATTACGTAAATTTGTTACTAATATGAGCTCTAATTAAGTAAATAAATTTAAATTATATATTTAAATAAGTATAAAATATAATTTGAAAATATTTCAACAAGAAAATCCAAGATCAAAACACTCTAGATATGATTAGATATCAACACACTATAGAAATCATATAATTTATAAGTGTCGACCCTAATGAATTACGCTTAGAACCTTTATATTTTAAAATCAAACACTTATATATATATAAATTAAAGCGGAAGAATACAAATAAAAATAAGTACTATATATTTATTGAATCACTGGGGAAAAAAATATATTTTTAGTAAAATAATATTTCCCAAAATTCATAGGTCTTTTTTGGTTGTTGGACCATAAATACAATGTGGTTTTTCTCTAATACAGGGCAAGAGTAATGTCCTTCTCCAATATGGTTATTAACTTAAAGAATAAATTCTTTTGGCCCCAATAGCCCAACTTTTATAATAATACAGTTTACCCTATAAACTAGTTTCTTTTTTGACATATATTAATTATTATCTTTTTAAAAAAAAAATTAAACTACATAATTTAAATGTAATTTGAAAATATTTTTAAAATGAAAGTTAAAACTCTAAACACTTTAAACATGGCAGATATTAATGTATCATAAAAATCATCGAAATTATGTAGTTCATAAGTATCGACCCTAGTTAATATCAACCTAAGATAGTCGTGTATTAATATTACAGTCTTGCACCCTTATGTTATGCTGGTTTGATAATTTGTGAATCATTACTTATATTTGGGCATATTTTATTTGTTAAATTTTAAATCTAAAATTTTGGATATTTGAATGATATTTTAAATATAATTTAAAAATATTTTAATAATGATAGTCAAGACTTAAACACTTAAGATGTGGTGAACATCGACAAGTTATAAAAATTAAAATATTCATTAGTGTCGATTCTAGTTAACAACAACACAAGAGAGTCACATGTTAATATTGTAGGTTTGCGCTCATATGCTACACCGATTTGATAATTTGAGAATCATTAATTATATTTTTTATTATTATGACCTCTAATTAAATAATTTTATAAATTATTATGTTTAAATAAATTTATAATACATATTTAAATAAATATTTAAACATAATTTAAAAATAATACAATAACGACAGTAAAAATTAAACTAAAAACACTTTAGACATGATAGAAATCTTCACTCTATATAAATCATAAAAATCATATGATTCATAAGTGTCAATCCTATTTTATAACAACCCAAGAGAGTCACGTATTAATGTTGAAGTTTTATAGCTTCCTGGTATTGTAAATGTTCACTTACTTAAATAAAATCATTTATTTACCAAAAAAAATGTTGAAGTTTTACATATTTATTAGTTCTCATCTTTCAAAAACTAACATAAAAATTTAAATAATTAAATGATGATCCTAGTTAAAATCGACCTAAGAGAATACTCACGCACTAATGTTATAGTCTTACGCTCCTATATTAAGCCAATTTGATAACTTGTGAATCATTAATTAATTTTGTAATTAATGAAACTTCTAATTAAGTAATTTTATTATTTATTATATTTAAATAAATTTAGAAACTACATATTTAAATATTTTATAAATATATAATTTTAAAATATATCAATAAAGATAGTCAAAGCTCAAAACAATTTAGAAATGATAGACGTCAACACATCATAAAAATCATACAATTTATAGTTGTTGACAATAATTAATTACACTAAACTCTTACATCTTCTATGTTATGAAAATCTTACAGTTACATCCCCCAAAAATGTTATTTCCATTTTTGCTAAAAATATTTAAACCTTATGTTTTATCCCTTTTCGGATTTCATTTAAAAGAAAATGATTTTGACCTTTTTAAACTATTTCAAAAATTCAAGAAGATATTTCGAAATAATTTTAAAGAATTTACAGAGTCGCCACTTGATTTTTATAGAAAATATTAAGAAAATTTAACAATATTTCAAAGACTCAAAAGCAGAAATAAATCTTCGAAATTAAATAAACTAAGTAAGGGTTCAATTAACGTCCTAGAAAGGTTTTTAAGACACTTAGGAGCATTCGTTTAAAAACGGTTCACCAAGAAATTATTTTTTGTCTAACTTAAAAAGGTGACTAACTTTGCAAAAAAAAAAAACTGAATTTTTAATTATTTATCTACACATCTAAAAATGACATTTGTTTATTATTCAAACGAGAAATAGTCTACTTGAATTAGGAGAAAACACTACAATATACTCTACTTAATTCAATATTAATCTTGAGAAAAATGACGAAATAATTCGTTTAGCTCATGATTAATTCTTTTGAGAAAGATTACAAAATTTCAGTTTGAGAAACATTTTACTTAATCCATAATTATCTTTAAGAAATAAAAATTATGAAATGTTTGAATTGAAGAAAAATTCACTTAAACTAGGTTGCATACTTGAACTCGGGAAGGGAATAAGTTTGGAAAAAGGGAACTACGTAATTATCATTTTTAATTATTATTATTATTATTATTATTATTATTATTATTATTATTATAAGAAAAGATCAATTTTGCTATAGATAACACCATTTTGAAAAATATTAGGAAAATGTCATATTAGAAGTATTTTATCAATTATGAAATAATTAGAACTTACAAGAAAATTAGTTTCTTGAATTTGAAGAAAATTATTTTATTCAAGTAGATTATTAGTCATGTGAACAAGACAAGTGTTATTTTCAAATAGAGGACTTTAACAATTTTCTTTTAAAACTAGCTTAGGAAGAACAATAGAAAGAACTACTTTAATCCGTTTGGACAAAATAAATTAGGTGAAAAAAATCGTGAGTCAAGTATGAAAATCGAGGTAAAATAAAATAGCAACAACATGGGGGAAACACTGGATTAATTAATTAAAATTAGCGCTAATACAAATAAACAAGTATGTAAGTTGCAATTTATGAGATAATAAAAAATAAAAGTTGAGGTTGGGCCCCTTCTTGGCCCATCAGTGGGCTGCCCAGCCCTTGGGCCTTGCAATTCTATGGACTTTAAGTCCATTTTCCTGCCCGAATGCCAGCTGTATAACACCGCCCTTTTTCCTTGCGTTTTGGTGTATATACAGTGTATATAAGGCCGTATTTCAGTCATGTATATGCAACTTCAGCCCCCCAACAATATAATCAGCTTTCCTTTCCATTTCCTGCCACATATAACCCGTAAACCAGCCTCGATGTATATCAGTGTAAAAAGAAGTCCTTTTAGGACTTTGCCTTGAGGTTTTGACTCGATGATGGGTTGGACCCAACGGAGATGCAAGGGAAGAGTCCAAAAGGACTCGAACGAGGGAGTTCATGCATAAAAAAATGAGAAGGATTAGAATCCACAAGAATTTCTCTATTAAGCATGTAAAAGTGACTAAAGGATTCAAGCAAATTATACACTAAAAAAATGACAAAAGAGATATCTATAATAGTAAAGATAAACTTTCAAACTCATCGGTGTGTCAACGTGATTAATTTACTCAAGTGATAACGTCTAGAGGAAAAATTTCTATGTTATTTATCCCCCGAGAAAATAGTCAAATACCCCCCAATCTTTACCCCAAATTCCAACTACACACTCAACCTTTTAAAGGATCCTATTACCCCCTGAACTTATTTTTACCGAATTTATTACCCCCCCGAACTATTTTAAAGTGGAATATATACACCCCGAAATAGGACAATCAGTCATTTCTGATGCGGTGTGATGCACGCGCTGAACAGTAATGCCACGTCATTTTTTTAATCTAAAAAATTAATTATTTTTCCTTATATATTTTCCTTTTCTCTTTTATTCTCTCATCTTTTCCATTTTCATTTTTTTCTTTTCTCTTCTCTCTCAATTACAAACTATCAAAAATCTCTCACTTTTTCAGCCGCTAATCCCTGTCATGGCCGCTGCTGATTTCAGTTTTTTTTTTACGACAACAACTCGATAGAATGGAAGAAAACCATTTCGTGTTTATGTTGAAGTAACTGTTAATTGAGTTGTTTTTTTATGGAATTGGAGATACCCATTTTGTGATTTTAGTTTTTTTTTTATTTGACGACAACAACTCCATAGAATGGAAGAAGAACATTTCGTGTTTGCGTTGAAGTAAATGTTAATTGAGTTATTTTTTTATGGAATTGGAGATACCCATTTTTGTTTTTTGAAAATGGAAATGGGTTCAGTATTTAGGACTTAGAATTCATGAATATGAATAGAATGGAAGAATGTTAATTGAGTTGTTTTTTATGGAATTGGAGATACCCATTTTGTGATTTCAATTTTTTTTTTACGACAACAACTACATAGAATGGAAGAAGACCATTTCGTGTTTGTGTTGAAGTAAATGTTAATTGAGTTGTTTTTTATGGAATTGGAGATACCCATTTTTGTGATTTCAATTTTTTTTTTTTGACAATGGAAATGGGTTCAGTATTTGGGAAGGGATGAAACTGATTATTGAAGGAATGGGTTCAGTATGTGTGATTTCAGTTTTTGATGGATTATTGAAGTACGTAGCTCCTGTTACGTCCATGATAAAAAAAAAAGAAATGAAAAAGAAGCAGGAATAGGGAAGGGATAGATTATTGAATGTTAATGTTAATTTTTTGGTTAGTCAGTAGTCCGCAAAAAATAATATTAAGAATTGGGAGGTTAATAAATTCACGAGTCTAATATATCGGAGAAGATGATAAATTAGTCTTGGAGTAGATGCCATTGTTGAGTTCTTGAAGAAGAAGAAGGAAAAAGAAGAAAAGGAGGAAGAAGAAGAAAGAAAAATAATAATTAAATTATTAAAAATAATGATGTGGCAATGAAAAAATAATGATTTTAAAGTGAAAAAAAGTCAACTGATGCGCCTATGGGCGCGTGTAGTCACATGCAATGACACGTCAGCACCTGGGGGGTAATAAATTCGGTAAAAATAAGTTCAGGGGGGTAATAGGACCCTTTGAAAGGTTGAGTGTGTAGTTGAGATTTGGGGTAAAGGTTGGGGAGGGGGTATTTGACCATTTTCTCTTTATCCCCCCCCCCCCCCCAAAAAAAAAAAAAAAACTAGATCAAAACAATTCTACTCCAATTATGTCAATTTCATATTAAACAAAAGTGAGGACCCAAAACAGGATTTACATAGTAAAATTTTTACTTATGAAGAATATAGCTCATTATGCTCTAAAATCCATCAAAGAGAAGAAAAAAAACACACTATTTTGAGTTATTAAGCTGTTATGCTCATTTAAAACATGTTGAAAAATCAACTCTTTACACAATGGGAAACATATAAGAGACCACGATATAGATATTGGAGATCGAATGAAAAAGAAAAAAAACAACGAAAAATGAATGATGGCTGCCATCACTTTGGAATCAATAACAGCAAAAATTTACAATCTTTTGTGTGAATTAGGGGATAAAACTACTTTGCTCATTATTCAATCATTCACATATAATCCTTTTTTCTTTTTATATCCTCAAAACAGTACTACTACAATAAACTCAAATTGCACTTTATAGTCTTAAAAAGAGTATAACACAACTTACACAGCAAAACAACAAACAAAAAAACATTGATCTAAAAAATGAACCCGTGAACTTCTTTTAAAAATGGGTTTTATATAGATGCAACGGATAGCCGAAAGCAAGAGCATTATATAATAAACTTCAAATAAGATCAGGCCAATGCGACAAGTAAATCATCCAACAGAGAAAACAGATATGAAAACTGAAATTTTTACACGACTTTCATTATCAAATCCACTTCATGACAGCGGGAACAATCAGTATACTACCAAAACTGTACATTGTAACCTTTAAATAGGAAGTAAAAAGAAGAAGACGAAGAAGAAGCTAATGAAATTTTTACCTTTTTGGGAGCAGAAACTGGGACTTCGAAACTCGTTAGGACAACTCTCACCGTAATTTCAACTCTGTAATGGAATTCCAACGGTTTGGGATGGAATTTGAGAGTGCTCGAAAACTTCTCGGTTAAGTAGGGTTAGAGGTGCGCACCTCCAGAAGCCTCAAGTTTTCCCCCGAGAATTCCCCCCTTGTCTTGTTCCTTTCAATGTCTATTTATGTGGGAGGATATTGATTTTTTCATCTTTAAAATAGAGAAATATATTCCTAAAATTCGGATTTGAATTGACACCTTCTGATTTAAATTGGATTTTGGAATTGAAGACACACAATATTGAGTCAAAAGTCAACAACAATGGCTCTAGGTCTACAAAGTTGCAGAGATAAAATAGAGAGAGATGTTTTCCGTGATTTGAGGGGTTTGTTTGGTTGAATTTGCGGTGTTGTCGTCGGGTCGGGTCGACGAGTCGAGTTTGGGTTGATTTGGTTAGGTTCTTTGCCAAAATTGGTTGGTTCATCGGATTTGATGAGTCACCAACATTAAAGCTGGTCAACAAGTTTGAGGTCAGTTGTAGTTGTTGGACGCGTTGTTGTTACGGTTGTTGATGTTGTATGTGTTGGAAGTTGTTTATGCGTTATTTTGTTGAAGAAAAGGGAATCTAAGTTGGGCAGGGTCGGTTTAAAATGGAGTGGGGTGGATGTTGTAAGGTGTATGATGTTGGGTGTATTTATGCATTCTAGGCGTCATTATTCTAGCCTTTCTAGCCTTGTTTTGAGGATGATTCATTTTCTATGTGGGTTGATAATGAGATAAATGTGCATTAAAGTGTTAAAGCATGTGTTTATGATGTTTAAAGTGAGTTCCAAACAAGTTTGTACTTAAGAGATTCACGTAGAGTTCAATCCGGAAAACTAGCGTTACTAGCTTGAGCTAGGTGTTTGTCTAGTTGATTTCGGTAGATTCTATTGTGTTTAAGGTGTTCCAAATGGTTTTAATGAGTGATTATGAGTGGAATAACTTGTTGGGAGTGATAAAATTTCAATTTGAATGAGTGTACAGCTGGAACAATAAGTGAAAGATGAATGCGAACTAGCTTAGTTTATCTCTTGTTTTGATTCATTATTATGGATGTAGTGTTGTGTTTTTCTCTTAATTCATGCAGTATGATTGTGTAGGATCCATTTGGAGCTGAATATGATGATATTGTGATGTTAATAAGGCTTGGAATTCATGGGAAGGATGTCATAAGACAAGGGATCAAGAGGGGAGACTCAACACTTAACCAAATTTCGGAGAGCAAATTCTAGAGGCTTAGGGTGATTTGGAGGCACAGCTTTGCCTGGAGAGGCTCTCTAACCAGGGAGATGCCCCACCTGGAGCGTGTCTAAACCCAGGGCGACGCCCTACCCAGTCCCGGGCTCAACAGCTGAAGGTTTTCTTGTCCAACACGAAATGGGCTTACTCATATACTATAAATACATGTTGTATCATGTTTTTACATATCTTTTAGCATATTTTAGAGAGCAAAGGGCTGCTACAACTTCTTCATTAGGTTTTTATTATTTTTATTTAGTTTATTGATGTTTTTTATCGTTAATTACTATTTTGTGATTACGATTATGACTATGCATCGCTAAACGTCCTTTTTCGGGGTTAAAGACAAAGACATGAGTGCTATTGTTTTGAATTAAGTTCATTAATTTTGCTTATCATTATTGGTTGTGTGTTTATCTTTGATTTAACTCTTTTAAGGATTCGCGACCCTTAGAATATATCAATTGTCTACATTTTGATCTCAGGAGAGGGAATAGGGGATAGAACACGAAGATGAACAAAGTATGATTTTTATTCTTTTATAAAATAAAGAATTTAACTTAGCACCTAGGACAGGGATGTACTTAGGAGCCTTACTTGATTCAAGCGTTGGATGATAGCTTAAATAACCTAATTGGATTATTACATCCCCACTCAACGATGTAGTTGTAAGGTTCAACTTAGGTAAAAGATTAGAGGTTGGAAAACCATAATCATGCAATTAACCCTACGAATCTACAACCAAGATAAGCAAGTTAATGAATAAAATTCAAGACATAGTATGATTGTCGAAGTTCTTTAACCCTGGGTTTTCTCCTATTGATTGTCTCAAAACCTTTACTTTAGGCTTTGTTTATTTTACTTGTAAATTACAAACTCTAAACTCTATTTTGGTTACTCTCGCATCAATTGAATCTAAATTGTGAACTGAAATCAAATCGTTGCCAAATCAAGTCTCTGTGGGATCGATACTTGGCTTTCATTAGGCCACATTACTACTTGATAAGACCACGTACACTTGCGTGTGCGCTTGGGCGCTATCAAGTTTTTTGTGTTATTGCTGAGGACTTGTATTTTGGCACTTGTTTATTTTAGTTTTACTTTTAGATTTATTTGGTGTTTTTACGCTTGGTCTTAGTTTTGTTATTGCAGGAAATAGTTTTTTAGGTTGATAAACTGGCAAGGGATCGGGAGTTAGTAGAACCAAGTCCTGAACTCGAGCAAGACTTTCATCAATGCAGAAGAGAAGAAATCCTTCTCCCTAGAATTCCTCAAATCCGAGAAGACCAAGAAAATACTGCTCCAATTGCTGAAGAACAAGTAGCTCGAAGGTCAGTTAGGGAAGTGGCAGTACCACTATCGACGAACTTGACTTCCCCAATTAAAATACCTACAACTGAGGGGAATTTCGAGTTAAAACACAATATGGTGCAACTTCTTATTAGCAGTGGACAGTTTGCAAAGCTTTCACACGAGGATCCACAAGTTCACTTGCAGACCTTCATTGAGATTACTGATACATTCACTCCGACTGGGGTGAGTCCAGATTATGTAAGGCTGACACTGTTTCCTCATTAACTTTTATAACGACTCCACACAGTGCTTACGATCCCGAGGGACCATAAGTTAACCCATGAGCTGGTACCTGCTGTGAGCACGGAATAATAATACTAAAATAATACAGAAATAGGCTAAAATGCTGTAAGGTTCACAATCTGAATACTGATAAAGAATAACAACTGTAATAATATCTGATAAAATATTTGAACTACTGAATACTGTCTGAAATAGTCTAGTCTGAAAAGCCTCTAACTGAACTGTCAGAAAGCGGAGTTGATGGGACAAGCCCCTAACTAACTTCGACTACTGAAATACTGAAATACAATATATCCTCGATAGATAAGGACTCATTACAAAATCAGACACTGCTGGCTGAATCTTAATCAGTCTATGCGCGATCGGGAACCTAAGCATTCGAACCTATGATATAAGACATCATAGCGCAAAGAAAGAGTATGCGTTAGTACGTGGAATGTATTGGTATGCTAGATGAGGTAAGGCTGAATGCAAGGGTTTATATGCATGAACAACATCTAACTGAATGACATAGAGTAACTGAATATGAGAGTACATGGATAACTGAAACTGTTATAAGTACTGAGTATGCGATACTGCACATATACATGTATGAATATTGTAACTGAGCTTTTACTGAAACTGAGTTCTGAGTTCTGATAAGTGAGTAACTGATATCTGAGATTTACTGATAACTAAATTACTGATAACTGGGTGACTGTATCTGACAGTTCTGATTCTGTAGAACTGAACTGAGTTCTATACTGAGACTGAAACTGAAACTGTGGGAAGTAATAATCTAACCGATATGCCCCAAAAAAAAGGTAATTGGGGTCCAACCTGTAACCCCAGTTGGAAGGGTGTCAATACCGTGCCACAGGTAAAGAAAACTAAAGAGTTACCCTCATCTGGCAGGTACTCTAATGAGAATGGTTGAACCCTCAACTGGTAGGTTAAAACACCTCATCAACCCTCAACTGACAGGTTAATGTCTCAACCTAAGCTGGATACATAGTTCTGGAATGCAAGGACTGCTTCTATGGATCACACCTTCTACTGGCAGGTGAACCCCCATCCTTGGGTTCACTCGGTGCTGAATCCTACTCCTAACTGATTAGACATTGAACTGATTATATTGAGCTGAACTAGACTGATACTGAGTTTCACTGAGTTCTATAACTGACTGAGTTTACTGAGTTCTATAATTGACTGAGAGTGTTATTGATCGTGACACTACTGAGGCTATTCTGTAACTACTGTAGCTCTAGGTAAATATCTAGATTTTTGGGTATAAGGCACCCCCAGGACTCAATAGCATGAAAGTAAAGCATAACATGATATTGAAAAGTATAACAATGTCCACTCGTTCATAGTTCATTCATAGAGACATTTTATCAAACACTTGAAGGGCATAAACTTGTACATGATTGGGACCACATAATGACATGTCATGATTTTACTATTTACTTCACATAGGCATTTTAGCAAATACTTGGGGAGCATGAATTATTTCACATGATAATGTCCAACACATGAACATCATGAATATAATACTCAATTACAAATTCAAGGGTTTAGCATGCAATTCATATAATTCATCACATAAACTATTTTAATCTTCATGGAAACTTATAATTAATCATGAATTGAAACCCAATTACTATCATGAACATGACTACAAAAAATTTCAAGCATGGAAATCATGATTCTATAAACTTATAGTTTTAAAAAATGGATTCTTGGACTCTATGGGTGAAAGAAACCCATAGATAAACACCCAACACACCTGAATTGATAAGTTCTTGGAGTTCTTGGTGAGTTGCTTGAGATTTGCTCTGGATTGCTTGAAGATTAGGGCTTGCAATAGAGAGAGAGCTTGTTGATTTTGGAGGAAAAGTTAATAAAGAATGGTTTTAAAACGTTTTAGGGATTAAATCCCATATCTGGGTGTATAAAAATCATGGGAAAAGACTAGTTTAACCCTGAATGAAACTTTTAGTTTTCGTCGAAATTTTCTAAAAAAGACCCCTGGCGTGACGCACCATGATCGCGGAGGCCCACTGGAATTGAAAATTCTAAAAAATAGCCTTAGCGTGATGCGCTGTTATCGCGGAGCTCCACTGGAAATTGCCAATTGAGAACTAACACTGCTCTGCGACGCGGGCTTATGGCGTTGGCTTGCTGGAATTTAACGAATGTTATTTTGGCCATTGGCGCGATGTGGTGCAATCGCGCCATGCCACTAAAAATTGACTATTGGGACCTGGAAGCTCACCGCGATGCGGAGATGTGCCATTTGGCACACTATCTTGCTAAAATGGCTCTAACTCTTCGCCCGAGTATCGGATGTGGGCAAATTTTATATCGTTGGAAAGCTGACTGAATTTCCTACGCATTGGTAAGCCCTATACTTTAAAATACTGAGTATTTAGAAAAAATTATATAGGATAACTCATGTACTAAGAGTTAAATTAATCTAGGGAAATACGGGGTATTACAATATCTCCCCCTTGGGAATATTCGTCCTCGAATGAGACTGATTAAGCCAAGAAACACTGATAGACTGAGTTTAGTTATACTGAACATGCATATTTGATGCATGAGTGCATGACTAAACTGATTCATGAATACATGACTGAATATGCAATGGTAATGGATACCAAGTTTTTAACTGTAACTGGACATGGAACTAAGTAAAGCTAAGAAAAACTGCTACCTTAAGCTGAATCTGAGCTTGCGGAGAAGAGGTGAGGATACTTGGTCCATATATTTGCTTCTGCTTCCCAAGTGGCTCCCTTAACGAACTAATTCTTCCAAAGAATTTTGACCAAGAGAACTTCTTTATTCCTCAGTCTTTGAATCTGAAGATTGAGAATTCGGACTGGACCCTCATCGAAAGAGAGATCATTCTGAATGTCTATGCCCTCTAAGGGAACTATGACTGCTGGGTCACCAATGCATTTCTTTATCAAGGAGATGTGGAATACTGGGTGCACTGAAGCTAGATCTGAAGGCAACTCAAGCTTGTAAGCTATCTTTCCAAAATGAATGAGAATTCTATAAGG
This sequence comes from Capsicum pubescens, assembly GCA_030864215.1. Taxonomy (NCBI): domain Eukaryota; kingdom Viridiplantae; phylum Streptophyta; class Magnoliopsida; order Solanales; family Solanaceae; genus Capsicum; species Capsicum pubescens. Next base: position 82,875,418 of record CM061540.1, read on the forward strand.
ACCGACATATCAGGGACTGAGCTTTCCCTTCTTGCTGAACCTCTTCACTCCCTTCATGGGAGAGATTTTTAAGAACATAAAATCACTGATCTCAAACTCGAGATCTTTTCTTCTCATATCTGCATATGATTTCTGTCGGCTCTGGGCTGCCCTAAGCCTTTCTCTAATTAACTGAACCTTCTCTAAGGCATCAAACACTAAGTAAGGCTCTACTACTGTGGCCTCACCGACCTCAAACCATCCGATTAGAGATCTATATCTCCTACCATAAAGAGCCTCAAACGGATCCATCTGAATACTGGAATGATAGGTATTATTAAATGCGAATTCGATCAAAGACAAGTGGTCATCCCAACTACCTTTAAAATCAACAACGCATGCTCTTAACATATCTTCTAGAGTCTGAATGGTCCTTTCTACTTGACCATCTGTCTAAGGGTGCAAGGTTGTACTGAGGTAAACTTGGGTACCAAGACCCTTTTTGAATGATTTCCAGAAGTGAGAGGTAAATTGGGTACCCCAATCTGAGATGATAGACATTGGGACTCCGTGTAACCTGACCATCTCTCTGATATAGAGTTTAGAGTAGTCCTAGGCTGAATAAGAGGTATGAACTATCAAGAAATAGGCTGATTTGGTCATCCTGTCTACAACGACCCTGATAGAATCATGCTGACGACGAGTACGAGGCAAATTCATCACAAAGTCCATGTTCACTTTTTCCCATTTCCATGTGGGACTACTGAACTTCTGCATGGACCCACTAGGTTTCTGGTGCTCAATCTTAACCTGCTGACATATAGATCACTTAGCTACAAACTCTACAATATCTCTCTTTATCCTACTCCACCAATATATCTCTCACAAATCGCGGTATATCTTAGTGTTCCCTGGATGAATAGAGTAACGCACACCATGCACTTCAACAAAAATTCATTGCCTCAAGTCGTCTACACCTAACACGCATAGCCGACCCTAGCAACACAGCACACCATCTCTCCCTAGGAGAAAACCTCTACTTTCTGATCTCTGACTGACTCTTTCAACTTAACAAGGCTGGGATCTCTATCCTAATTTTCCTTCACTTCGGATGTTAGAGATGATTCTGAACTATTTTGAATCCACACACTACCCTCTGCTGAATCGACTAAGTGGACACCTAGTCGGGAAAGCTGATGAACTTCCTGAACTAACTTTTTCTTATCATTCTCAATATGAGAAACACTACCCATAGACAACCTACTGAGAGCATCAGTCACTACGTTGGCCTTGCCCAGATGATACAAGACACTCATGTCATAATCTTTCAACAGTTCTAACCATCTTCTCTGACGCAAATTTAAATCTTTCTGAGAGAACACATACTGCAAGATTTTGTGATCTGTGAACACATCCACATGCACCCCATACAAGTAATGCCTCCAAATCTTTAAGGAAAATACTACAACTACTAACTCAATATCATGGGTAGGGTAATTCTTCTCATGAGTCTTAAGCTGTCTAGAGGCATAGGCTATGACCTTACCCCTCTGCATGAGAACACAACCCAAACCTACTCTGGATGCATCACAATACACAACAAACCCATCCCATCTGGTAGAGTCAAAACTGGGGCTGAGGTGAATCGAGTCTTCAACTCCTGAAAACTCTTCTCACAAGAATCTGACCACTGAAACTTGACTTTCTTCTGAGTCAATCTGGACATGGGGGATGCAATAGAAGAAAATCCTTCAACAAACCAATGGTAATAGCCAGCTAAGCCTAAGAAACTCCTAATATCTGATCGAGAAATAGGTCTGGCCAGTTTCTCACCGCTTTGATCTTTTGAAAATCAACTCTAATACTATCACCGAAAATAATATGACCAAGAAATTCTACTGACCTTAGCCAGAATTTACACTTACTAAATTTGGCAAACAACTGATAAATTCTGAGAGTCTGAAGTATAATTTTGAGGTGATCTATGTGATCATTCTCGCTATGGGAATAGACAAGAATGCCATCGATGAAGACTATAATGAACATGTCCAAGTACTGCTTGAACACGTGATTCATTAAGTCCATTAAAGTTGTTGGGGCATTAGTGAGATCAAAGGACATAACTAAAAACTCAAAGTGACCATACCGGATTTGAAAAGCTATTTTCGGAATGTCATATTCTCTGACTCTGAGCTGATGATAGCCTGATCTGAGGTTTATCTTAGAAAAGTAACTGGCTCCCTGAAGTTGGTCGAACAAGTCATCAATTCTGGGTAGTGGATATTTATTCTTGACTGTGACTTTGTTCAACTGACGGTAGTCTATACACATTTTGAGAGAACCATCTTTCTTATGCACGAATAAGATTGGTGCACCCCACGGGGAAATGTTGGGTCTGATGAACCCCTTATCTAAAAGGTCCTTTAACTGTTCTTTCAATTCCTTGAGTTCTGCTAGAGCCATTCTATATGGAGGAATACATATAGGTTGAGTATCTGGAAGAAGGTTTATTCCGAAGTCGATTTTCCTATCGAGAGGAACTCTAGGAAGATCTTCGGGAAACATATCTGAGAATTCATTTACTACTGAAACTGACTCAAGACTAGGAGTTTCTGAACTAGAGTATTTGACTCACATAAGATGATAGACACAACCCTTGTATATCATTTTTCTCGATCTAAGGTATGAAATCAACTGACCCTTAAGTGTTGTAGTACTACCCCTCCATTCAAGGACTGGTTTATTTTGAAACTGAAAATGAACAATTTTGTTTCTACAATCAACTAAGGCATAGCATGAATGGAGCCAATCTATACTGAGAATGACGTCAAAATCTGCCATCTCTAGCTCTACTAAGTCTGCTGAAGTGACCTTCTGAGATATCATAACCGGAAAGTTCATGTATACCCATCGGGCTATGATAGACTTACCCACTGGGTAGAGACTAGGAAAGACTCTGCTAGAATTTCGAGACTGACTTCAAAGTTAACGTCTATATAAGGAGTTACGAAAGACAAGAAAGCTCCTGGATATAGCAAAGTATAAACATATAAATGGAAGATATTTAACGTACCAGTGACCACGTCAGGAGAATTTTCCTAATCTTTTCTGGACTGAAGTGCATAGAGCTTGTTTGGGTGTTGCCCACTGGTGGCACTAAAAGCGGCACCCTGCTGTTTCGGGAGATCGAACTGAGCTGAAGGACGATTATACTGACCCTAAGAACCTGACTGAGGACAATCTCTGATTTTATGGCCTAGATTTCCACACCCAAAATGAATATCACTGCCAACTCTGTAGACACCCTAATGGTTTCTGACAAAGAGGATTTGTTCGAGCACTGCTGACACTGCCTTGAGATTTAGAGTCTGGCGCCCTATCTTGGTTACCATTTCTGAACTTAGGTATTGGAGCACTGGCTGAGGATGGAGCTAGAACTGAAGATTTCGGGTAAAACTGGGAACGATTACCACCCTCTAACTTAGGCTGAGTAAAATTAAAGTTGTTTATTCTATCTCTCTTATTCTCCCCCCCCCTCTCTCTCCTTATTCTTAACCCTTTTATCTGATGAGCATGGACCATAAGCCTGGATATGTCCATCTCCCTAATTAGCATCGCTGTTCTGCACTCTTTAACAACACTCTCTGACACCTCAGATACGAATTTGCTCATATTGAACCTACTGTCTGCTACTACATGGGGAGCATACCTGGCTAACTGAGTAAACTTGAGGAAATACTCTTTCACACTCATACTGCCTTGATTGAGATTGATGAACTTTAACACCTTGGCTTCTCTCAACTCTAAGGGAAAGAATCTATCTAGAAAAGCAATAACAAACTCTTCCCACTCTATGGGCCCTAAATTTGTGCCCCTGTCTACCTTCTACTACTTAAACTACGTATAAGCCACATCTTTTAGCTGATAGGCGGCTAGCTCAGCACTCTCACTAGAAGTCACTCCCATGATATCTATGACTTTCTGAACCTGATCGAGGAACTTTTGTGGATCCTCTTCTGACTTAGATCCTGAGAATAGAGGAGAATTCATTCGGGTGAAGTCCCGAATCCTGATTGCAGCAGTATTGGCCACTGGGTTGGCCTAAACAGTAGCTGGTTGTTCATTCTGAGCTGCTACAAAATTGGCTAGAGTAGTAAACGCAACTCTGAATTATACATGGGAGACATGCTCGTCTAGGGGATCTGGTTGAATGGGCTGAGATGCTGACCGGTCTCCTATTCTTCTTCCGTTGTTCTTTTTAGGAGACATGTTCTGTAAAAAGAAGAAAGAAATAAATTAGACTGAGAGTTTTAACTTGAGCTCATGCTCACTCGCATGACATGAATACTAAAAGAAGGGAAACTTTTCCTAAAATATCTCATAGCCTCTCATCCATATGTGTGACACGCTACACACACATGTACAAGACTCTACTAGACGTAACTTTCAGATTCCCTAGGACTCTGTTAAACCTTAGGCTTTGATACCAAGTTTGTAACGCCCCGGGTCTGCACCCTGGACACTACATGGAGCTTCCGATCTTGAGGGAACACAAGCTAACCCATGAGCTGGTACCTATTGTGAGCACTGAATAATAATACTGAAATAATGCGAAAATAGGCTCAAATGCCATAAGGTTCATAATCTGAATACTGATAAAGAATAACAACTGTAATAATATTTGATAAAACATCTGAAATACTGAATACTATTTGAAATAGTCTAGTTTGAAAAGCCTCTGACTGAACTGTCTGAAAGCAGAGTTGATGGGATAAGCCCCCAACTAACTCCGACTACTGAAATATTGAAATAAAACATATCCTCAATAGATGAGGGCTCACTACTAAATCTGACACTGCTGGTTGAATCTGTCTATGATCGATCGGGAACCTAAGCGTCCGAACCTATGATATGAGATATCATAGCGCAAAGAAAGAGTATCTGTCAGTACATGGGATGTACTAGTATGCTAGATGAGGTAAGACTGAATGCAAGGGTTCATATACATGAACAACAACTAACTGAATGACATAGAGTAACTGACTATGAGAGTACATGGATAACTGAAACTACTGTAAGTACTGTGTATGCGATACTGCGCATATATGTGTATGAATACTGTAACTAAGCTTTTACTGAAGCTGAGTTCTGAGTTCTGATAAGTGAGTAACTGATATCTGAGATTTATTGATAAATAAATTACTGATAACTGGGTGACTATATCTGACAGTCCTAATTCTGTAAAATTGAACTGAGTTTTATACTAAGACTGAAATTAAAACTGTGGGAAGTAATCATCTAACCGACATGCCCCAAATAAGGTAATTGGGGTCTAACCTGTAACCCCAGTTGGAAAGGTGTCAATACCGTGCCACGGGTAAAGATAATTAAAGAGTTATCCTCATCTGACAGGTACTCTAATGAGAACAGTGGAACCCTCGACTAGCAGGTTAAAACACCTCATCAACCCTCAACTGGCAGGTTAATGTCTCAACCTACGCTAGTTATATAGTTCTGGAATGCAAGGACTGCTTCTATGGATCACACCCTCTACTGGCAGGTGAACCCCCATCCTTGGGTTCACTCGATGCTGAATCCTTCTCCCAACTGATTAGACACTGAACTGATTATACTGAGCTAAACTAGATTGATACTGAGTTTCACTGAGTTCTGTAACTGACTGGGTTTATTAAGTTCTGTAATTACTGAGTTTATTGAGTTCTGTAACTGACTAAGAGTGCTACTGATCGTGACACTACTGAGGCTATTCTGTAACTACTGTAGCTCTAGGTAAACAGCTAGATTTTCGGGTATTAGGTACCCCCAGGACTCGATAGCATGAAAGTAAAGCATAATATGATCTTGAAAAGTATAATAATGTCCACTTATTCATAATTCATTCATAGAGATATTTTATCAAACACTTGAAGGGCATAAACTTGTACATGATTGGGACCACATAATGACATGTCATGATTTACTTCACATAGGTATTTTAGCAAACACTTAGGAAGCAAGGATTATTTCACATGATAATGGCCAACACAGGAACATCATGAATACAATACTCAATTGCAAATTCAAGGGTTTAGCTTGCAATTCATATAATTCATTACATAAACTATTTTAATCTTTATGAAAACTTATAATTAATCATGAATTGAAACCCAATTACTATCATGAACATGAGTACAAATAATTTCAACCATGGATATCATGATTCTATAAACTTATAGTTATAAAAAATGAATTCTTGGACTCTATGGGTGAAAAAAACTCATAGATGAACACTTAACATGCCTGAATTGATAAGTTCTTAGAGTTCTTGGTGAGTTGCTTGAGATTTGTTCTGGATTGCTTGAAGATTAGGGCTTGCTAATAGAGAGAGAGCTTATTGATTTTAGGGGAAAAGTTAATAAAGAATGGGTTTAAAATATTTTTAGGGATTAAATCCCATATCTGGGCATATAAAAATCATGTAAAAAGACTAGTTTAGCCCTGGACGAAACTTTTAGTTTCTGTTAAAATTTTCAAAAAAATCCCCTGGCGCGATGCGTTATGATCGCAGAGGCTCACTGGAATTGACAATTCTGAAAAATGGCCTTAGCACAACGCGCCGTTATCGCGGAGCTCCACTGAAAATTGCCAATTGGGAACTGACACTGCTCCACGACGCGGGCCTATTGCGTTTCCTTACTGGAATTTGACGAACGCTATTTTGGCAATTGGTGCGACGATGTGCAATCGCTCCATGCCACTGGAAATCGACTATTGGGACCTGGAAGCTCACCGCGATGCGGTGATGTTCCATTTGGCACACTATCTTACAAAAATAGTTCTAACTCTTCGCTCGGGTATCGAATTTAGGTGAATTTTATATCGTTGGAAAGCTGACTGAATTTTTTATGTATTGGTAAGCCCTAAACTGAAAAATACTGAATATTTAGAAAAATTTATATAGGATAACTTATGTACTGAGAGTTAAATTAAGCTAGGGAAATACAGGGTATTACAACTTTTGGGTGAAGCTAAAAGGTCTGATTCAATTACATTATGGGATGACTTACCCAGAAAGTTCCTCATCAGATTCTTTCCATCAGGCAAGACTGCGAGACTTCACAGTGAGGTAGTGAGCTTCAAACAGAAGCCTGATAAAAACCTCTATCATGCTTGGAAATTCTTCAAGGCTCTTCTTCGGGATTGTCCATACCACCAACAGTCCAATAAGGTACTTGCTCATACTTTTGTAGAAGCTCTTGATCATAATACAAAGATTTTGCTAGATTCAGCCGCAGGTGGTCAAGCACTGGAGTTGACTTATGATGAGCTATATACATTGTTGAACCGCATAACATAAAAAAAATCCCAAGTGGCATTCAAATTCTAGAAGTGCCACAAAAAGAATTGCGGGCGTACTAGAGATGGACCAATTCATAGCCTTATCAGCACAAGTTTTTACCTTAAAAAATTTGATCAATTCTCAGTTCAGCAGCCTGAAATTAGGAGCTCCACAACCTGCAGCCACAGTCAATACCGTCCAACAAGCTGCAGGTTGGTGTGAAGTATGCAGAAATAGTGGTCAATTAGTAGTTATGTGTCCTTCAAATCCAGAATTAGTGATGTATGTGGACAATGCTCAAAGGCCAAATTATGGGAATGCCTACAACATGAAGTGGCAGACTCAGCCTTAGAACACACAACAACAACAAATTCAGCAACCACAGGCCAAAAAAAATCGATCAACTAGCAATATGGAAGAGATTTTAAAGCAGCTCCTAGCTAGTCAGGCACAGTTGACTGTAGACATAAAAATCAACAAGCAGCCACAAGAAGTTTAGAGTTGCAGTTGAGGAAATTATCACAAGCAATGAATGCTAGGCCACAAGGTGGGTTTCCAGTAGATACAAAAAATCCAAAGCAGATCATGACAATCACCTTAAGAAGTGGTAAAGAGCTTCAAAGAGGACCTCCCAAGGCAATAAAGAGAGTAGATGCCGATATGGGGACCCAACAGGTAAATAACAGAATTGCTGAAAATTCAAAAAAGTCTGAGTACTTGAAAGAAAAAGTTACTGCTGAAGAAGTGAAGAAGATGCCACCATTATCCTTCCCTCAGAGGCAAACAAAAGCGAAGGAGGATGCAATGTTCAAAAAGTTCTTTGACACATTCAGAGAGCTTCATATTAATTTACCTCTTTTAGATGTTTTGCAGAGTATGCCCAAGTATGCAAAGTACTTGAGGGATATGATAGAAAATAAGGTAAAATTGCAGGATGTAGGGGCAATAACACTCACTGAAGAGTGTAGCGTTGTGATGACACATAAAATCACTAAGAAATTGAAAGATCAGGAGAAGTTTGCTATCCCTATTCAAATTGGAAGTACAGTGGTCCATGCACTGAGTGACTTGGGGGCAAGCATAAATTGATGCCCCTATCACTATTTAAAATATTAGGATTGGGGGAGCCTAAATCGACACCAGTGGTTATGCAGCTCGCAGACGAATCCATAACATATCCAGAAGGTGTAATAAAAGACGTTCTCATAAAGGTTGGTAAATTCATTATACCTACTGACTTTTTTATTCTTGATTTTAAGGTAGACAAACAGGTACCAATCATCTTGGGGCGTTCATTCTTAGCAACTGGAGGAGCCTTGATTGATGTTAGAGAAGGCACACTCAAAATATGGGTAGATGATGAAGAAGTGGTATTTTATGTTTACAAAACACCTATTGTAAATTCCTAATATAAAGATTTATGTGTGATCAATGTTATTGAAGGGGGAAAGTGTGGGGTGATTCATCCACGAAAGACCTCTTCGGAGTACTTGATTGAGCAGCCAAAGATGAAACTACTGTTTCTCAACATGATAAAGGTTGAAGTTGAAAAAGATGTTGACCTTGAGAGTGCAAACTCAAGAGGCCAGAAACGAATGAAAAAATTGCTCCTAAAAAGGAGTAAAAAAATGAAGGAATATGGTTGAGTTGAGTTGGGTCGTGCCGCGATACTAAATCAGGCGCTGCTTGGGAAGCAACCCAAGTTAAGTAGGTATGTTTTCTTTTTAGTTTTTAGTTTTTATTTCACATAGTTTTTATTTTTGATTGAGTCACATGTTGATGAGAAGTCTGAGTACCATGAAATTGAGCTAAAGAGCATGGCAAAAACTGAGTGTGGGGTCCCATGGATCTCATTTATGAGTAAAGATGTTACTAGCTAGGCCTAGAGGCCTCAGGGAGTATTTTCGTCTCTTGCTTTTAAATTCACTTTAGGGACTAAGTAGATTTTTAAGTGTGGGTGGGAAAAATTCCCAATTTTTAGCTAAATCTAAACTTTTTTGGTGTAAGATATTCTTGTTGGTGCTATTTTTTATTACATGATGCAAGTGGATTTATTTGCAAAAACATGTGAATTGTGAGAATTGCTACTTTTTGAGACTCTTAGGCTCATGGGTGTGACTCTTGTACTTTTTGGCTTAAATTCGAATTCATGTTATTGTTTGGTTGGGAGTCTATGAAAATTCTATTAAGTTGAGCATGTGTCATGTACGTGTGAGGTATTTTGTATATTTCATGTTGCATGTGATGTGTAGAACTTGCCCGGTGTGTGTGTAAAGTGAAACAAAGAGTGTGGGTTTAGGAGATGATTTAGACATTTCTTTGATAGCCTTATTTCATACATTCTATTTGTCCTACCCTTTGTGCATTATCCTTGTTAACCCCCATTGAGCCTTTAGCTTTTTCTTTGGTAGCCTCATATGTAGCCTAATCCCCTTCTTTGATAGATCATAATTTGATTCAAAAAGCTCCTAAGTTCTTTAATAAAAAAAATAATTGAAAAAAAAAGTTTGAGAAATTGAAGAAGAGAAAAGTGAAATTGATGCCCCAAGGTAAAAGTTATTGATGTTTATAATTCATGTGTGATGGTTGGGAGGGATATAAATGGGGTTAGAAATATTTCCATGATTGTAGAAAAAGAAAAAAAATTGAATCTTGAAGGAATAAATAATATGCCCACCATGTGTTTGTGAAAATTCCTAAAAAGATGGGGCAAAATAAAAGAATGGGGTGGACAAAAATTGGTCTAAATGAATTGTTGGAGATTGGTTCTAATTGAATAATGTAGTGTATTAAAGAGCTTATAGAGGTTAGTCACTATTCCAAAATAGTTTATACCCGTCCCTTAGCCTACATTACAACCCGAAAAAGTCCTAATTGATCATAAGCTTTACATTCTAATATTAGTGGAGCATTACACTAAGGGAAAACTTATGATTCATTATGTGAAACTTGTGAATTCCTTGTGAGAGTGAGCGTAATTTGACTCTTGTACCCATCTTGTTATGAATTGCTTAATTATGAGTGATTATGGGTAACTCTCTTGTTGTGAGGGACACATGTTTAATGAATGTGGGTGATTTATATGATGTCCTTGATTGAATTATAAGCATGAGTTTGCCAACTAGGTGAGTCAATTCTTGACGCTAGGATGTTTTGGAGTAGTATTCATAAGCTTTAGATTGTGATTGTAACATGCGTAGTGAAGAAACTTGCATTTTGTGTAGTCATGGTAGTACTAGCTTGAGTGTCTTGCATGTAGTAGAAGTGTAGAATCTCCATCTCATGATGCTTAGAGTGAAGAGTTGTTCGAGGATGAACAAGGCTTTAAATGTGGGGTGGTGATGTTGGGTGTATTTATGCATTCTATGTGTCACTATTCTAGCCTTTTTAGCCTTGTTTTGAGGATGATTCATGTGCTATGTGGGTTGATGATGAGATAAATGTGTAAAAAAGTGTTAAAGCGTGTTTTTATGATTTTTAAAGTGAGTTCCAAACAAGTTTGTACTTAAAAGATTCATGTAGAGTTCAACCCGAAAAACTAGCGTTACTAGCTTGAGCTAGGTGTTTGTCTAGTTGATTCCGGTGGATTCTATTGTGTTTAAGGTGTTCCAAATAATTTTAATGGATGATTATGAGTGGAATAACTTGTTGGTAGTGAGAAGAGTAGTGTACAGCTGGAACAATAAGTGAAAGATCAATGCGAACTAGCTTAGTTTAGCTCTTGTTTTGATTCATCGTTATGGATGTAGTGTTGTATTTTTCTCTTAATTCGTGTGGTATGATTGTGTAGGAGGATTTTGAATCTGAATATGATGATATTTTGATGTTAATAAGGCTTGAAATTCATGGGAAAGACGCCACAAAACAAGGGATCAAGAGGGGAGACTCAACACTTAACCAAATTTTGGAGAGCAAATTCCAGAGGCTTAGGGCGATTTGGAGGTGCAGCCTTGCCTGGAGCGGCGCTCTAACCAGAGCTACACCCCACCTGGAGCGGGGCTAAACCCAGGGTGACGCTCTACCCAGTTCCGGGCTCAATAGCTGAAGGTTTTTTTGTCTAACACGGAATGGGCTTACTCATATACTATAAATATATGTTGTATCACGTTTTTACATATCTTTTAGCATATTTTGGAGAGAAAAGGGCCGATACAACTTCTTAATTAGGTTTTTATTATTTTTATTTAGTTCATTCATATTTTTAGTCGTTAATTACTATTTTGTAATTACGATTATGACTATGCGTGGCTAAACACCCTTTTTCGGGGTTAAAGCCAAAGACATGAGTACTATTGTTTTGAATTAAGTTCATTAATTTTGCTTATCATTATTGGTTGTGTGTTCATCTTTGATTTAACTCTTTTAAGGATTCGCGACCCTTAGAATATATCAATTGTCTACCTTTTGATCTCGGGAGAAAAAATAAGGATAGAACATGGAGATGAATAAAGTATGGTTTTTATTCTTTTATAAAATAAAGAATTGAACTTAGCACCTAGGACAAGGATGTGCTTAAGAGCCTTACTTGATTCAAACGTAGGATGATAGCTTAAATAACCTAATTGAATCATTACATCCCCGCTCAACGATGTAGTTGTAAGGTTCAACTTAGGCAAAGGATTAGAGGTTGGAAAACCATAATCATGCAATTAACCCTACAAATCTACAACCAAGATAAGCAAGTTAATGAATGAAACTCAAGACAGTATGATTGTCGAAGTTCTTTAACCTTGGGTTTTCTCGTATTAATAGTCTCAAAACCTTTACTTTACGCTTTGTTTATTTTACTTGCAATTGGCAAACTCCAAACTCTATTTTGGTTACTCTCGCATCAATCGAATCTAAATTATGAACTGAAATCAAATCGTTGCCAAATTAAGTCTCTGTGGGATCGATACTTGGCTTTCATTAGGACACTTTACTGCTTGATAAGACCACGTACACTTGCGTGTGCGCTTGGGCGTTGTCAGTGTGGGTTGGCTGGTGTTGTCGAATTTGTTATTGGCCCAATGTTTTAAAGGAAAATGGGTTGGTGGATTATTTTTGGGAAAGGGTAGATTTAAGATTTACTAAAATAGCCCAAATTAGATTAAAATTTTGATCAAGTTTATTTAAATTTTACCCAAATCAAATATCAATTGGCCAACTGCACTGCAATTGTGACCAATTGATTTAAATTAAGGTCAAATTTAATAAATTGACCAAATTTAATGAAAATTTGAAACGAGTTAACAATTATTTTAATTCCGAGCTTCTTGACTTAATAAGACTAAACAAATATTTTTTAAAATAAATTACTTTTAAGAACAAAATTATATTTAAATTAATACTTTATCTGTTTGAATTTATTTTCACTATAACCTCAATAAAAAGTTCAATTCTGATAAAAATATTTATTTAAGTAACAAAATTTATACATTCTCGGATATGTAAATACAAAAACGTAAAATCGTCACTTAATGACAAAATTAATCCAAATAAATATTTTAGAGCGCATTTATCCAGATGAAATAAACATTTCAATTTTATTGAAAATTGAAGAAATCTAGGATTAAATTTAGTCGTGGAGGGTAAAAATTAGGTGTCAATGCCTTGCATATAATGAAAATCTTACATAGTTGAAACTTTATTTAACTAGTTATATATAAATAATTTTCAAGGAAAAAATAAATAAAAACTACAGTAAAAAAGAGATTATATATAATAAAATATTATAGTTAATAAAATTACAAAAATTTACGTATTTAAAGCCATGAAAAGTTATAATATATAGTGGGTATATCTTTTAAATAAGTTGTATCATATTCTATTTTCAAAAAATATTTATTTATTTTAGTTAAATGTATGAATAATTTTTTTTACCCTTGTTTTAAATATTCGTTAGAATAACTTCGCAAAAATATTTTATTTATATTTATGGTTATAATTTATCGTTTAATAATTATATTATATACTTATAGAGACACTTCATAGGAGGTGTAAGTGTAAAATTATCACAGTTGTGTAAGTATTTCATTTTAAAATTTAGAAAGTATAGTCATATTATAAAGTGTTCAATATTAATCATTTATATATTGAGAATTTGAAATTAAATTTCATTTTAAAGGTCATTGTAGTCTTTTTACAATTGTGGCCAAATTTGGACCAAATTTTTGTGGCCATTTAACGCTTCTCATCAACTAAAACTGTATCATAAGAATCCAAAACCTAAGAGAATTCTAAAACTTATATAAAGTAAAGTAACTTACCTAAATTAAAGTCTTGTCCGATAATGAAAAACATTAAAAGTAGGTAGTTTTTGGTTTCATATTTTAATATAGTAAATTATTAGGCAAAATTTTAGTACGTATAAAATTCTGACTTTTTTAGTGGCATATATTAAAAATTATTTTTTCCACGTATTCTAGGAATCCTAAAATATTTATGCTCCTAATATTTCTTACCATATAATAAATTTAAATAAATCAACTAAAATCTACCATAAGAATCGTAAACCTAAAAGATTTCTAAAACTTACCTAAATTAAAGTAGCTTACCTAAATTAAAGTCTTGTCCGACAATGGAAAAACAATAAACGTAGGTAGTTTTTGGTTTCATATTTTAATATAGTAAATAATTAGACAATATTTTAGTAAATATAAAATTCTGACTTTTTTTAAAAAAAAATAGTAAATGACAGCTTCGTTTATTGTGGGGTCTTTTAGTGAAACATAAAAAAAAATTTAAATAATATTTTTAAGTCGTTCACAATTTTAATAGATTAGAAATTAGAGATAAAAAAATTAGAGAATAAAGAATAATAAATTAAAAAAAGCAAGATAAATAAATTAAAGGAGAAATAGTATAGAAATTCTAAAATGCTTTCAATTAGAAGTAGGCATGTCCACAGACAACAACCTGCTTCTTGCCGCTTTTATATTTTGTTTGTAGTAGACATGCGTGCGTTTGGCCGCTCCAATATTAGCGGTAAAAAAAATAGAGTAATGTCTGAATAAAAAATGTAAAGGAACTGAATTTTGAAACGGATTTCATCAAAAGTAGTACATGGCTACTGTACCTAACACCTTTTGTCTCCCCGTCACCCCCTTCACTACACTTCGCCGGAAGCGTAACCACCGGCTATTACTTGGCCATTTCAATGGACCTCCTCAGTTTTCTATCTCATCAACACAACCATTTCGTCAACAATTTATTAGTTGCCGGAAACTGAACCGATCTGTAATATCTTCGTCTTATATTACGGGCACTACTTTTGATGCATTTGTCTCAGAAAAAGATGAAATTGAAAAAGCGGATGATAATTTTATTGCGTTTCAATCAATTGAAGATCATAAATTTGAAGAATCGGATGATAGTTTAGTTGAGGGGGGTCAGTCAATTGAAGTTATCAGTTGGAGTGTTTTGTGGAAACTTGTTTCTTGGCATAAGTTGAGGCTCCTTGCTTCTGTTCTCTCCCTTGTTGCTGGCACAACTTGTACTCTCACCGTGCCTTTACTTTCCGGTATGAATTTTCCGCTCACTCTCTTCTTTTGTGTTTTATTTTTTGTTTTTCATAAAGCAAGATAAAATATACTCTACTGCTCCTTCCGTTCACCTTTAGTTAACTTGTGGCGTTTTGATTAATGAGATTTGATTTGCCACTTTCATTTTACTTGTGTTTCAATTTGTGTGAATTACTTTCTTTTTAAGTTTGATTAAAAAAAATGATCAATTACTTTTAATAACTTGTTCATTCACATGATATATTTAAGAATTAAGATTAAAATATTAAATTCATTTTGATATATTTGACATATTTATCATTTAAAATTATAAATTTTAATTTTTTTTTTCAATTTTAAAATTTCTTGTCAAGTCAAATTATGTCAAATAAATTAAAAAAAAAAAAGAATATTAGGATGATGACTAATTTAGTTAGTTGGATATGTTGTGTTAAATTGGTGAAAGGGGGTAACTGGAATCCGGTATTTTAGGTGGATTTGGAAAATTCTATAAAATTAAGGATAATTTTCCTAAATTTCACAAGGTTGGAATATAATTGTTTTTTTTTCTGTTTTTTTTTTAAAAAATTGTTTGGCTCAATAATATAACGAGGACAAAATAATAAACAAAAACAGAGGAATATTTTTTTTACCTTTAACAACAACAAGATTAAAATGAGATCAAAAAACTTTTAAAATCGTTAATAATTAAAAGGGACAAGTAAGACTCATAATATTTGTTAAATTAGAAAAAAATATATTCTTTTTTTTAAATTAATGTATCCGTTACCCCAATAACTATTCAATTATCTAACAATTATGCACAACTGTCACTTTTACAATTGCCGACAAAAGTGTAAATAAAAAGTTTAGGAATTGGTGGAGAAAATATCACTTCTATTCAATTTTTAAAACTTAAAACTTCTATTTAATTGACAAACTCAATTGTTTCTTTTAAGTAAGTTTAACGGCACGTCCCTCTCACGTATATAATTTAATTATTTAAAATTAAATAATTTTATTTGCTGCAGAATTTTTGATAAAGTGTAAAAGTTTATATTATTTTTTAAAGATTTTCATACTTTAATATAAAAATATAAACATAAACATATTTTTTAATGTAAGTGCATATTTTTTACATTATTACTTTTATATTTGTCATGTAGTACATATTTCTCTTGCTGTTAGAAGCCAAGAGAGACACATTAATTTGAAGTATATTTGTGGAACAGTTATTTTTCTTTTTTTGTTTCTATATTTAAATTTTTTTCTTATTTTTTAAGTCAATTTTTTACAAAATCATTGACATTAAACCTACTTAAAACTTCTAAAATTTTTGATACTTCTTAAATTTTTCTTATTTTAATGATTTTATATTTATTTTTAGATTTTTTATTTTTTTTAAAATTAAATTTAGTTGACTTAAAATTCTTAAATTAATAAAAAAAAAATTAATTGTCAAAAATTCTGATGAATTCTAATATTATAGATTATACTTTCTCCGTTTCAAATTATTCATCCCAAATTGAGATGACATATTGATTAGGAAAAATAATTAATAACATGACTAGTTTACCATAGTGCTCCTGTTAAATGATGTTTATATTTTCATTTGAAGAAAAAATAATTAATGCAAAGGGTAAAATATGAAATTTTTTTTATCTCTTATTGATTAATAAAAAAGAACAAGTAAAATGAAAAATCAAATTAAAAAATTTGGAACGAATAATTTAGGACGGAGTGAACTCCCTCCATCCCATTTTATGTGCCATCATTTTTTTTTTATCCATCCAAAAAAAAATGTATCATTCAAAATACAATTTCATTTTTATTCTTATTGATCCCACTTAATTAAAAAAATAAATAAGTAACACATTTTTTATAAAGAACAATTTGATAAACACTATCAAGTCTTTTCTTATTTCTTAAATTTCGTGCCCTATAAAATAACACACATGAAATTAGACGGAGGGAGTAGATTATTTTCTCTCACTTCAGGAGTCCGGATAAAGGGAAGACAAGTGTCTTTCCTCTACTAGCCATTTGTGCACACTGTATGTATAATTCAAGTCTTACTTACATGGCAGCAACCGTACCCAACACCTTCTGTCTTCCCCTCACCCCTTTCACTACACTACACCGGAAGCGCAACCACCGACTATTACTTCATCGTTTCAATAAACCTCCTCCTCAGTTCTCTATCTCATCAGCACAACAATTTCGTCCTCAATTTATTAGTTGCCGACGGAAACTGAACCGGTCCGTAATATCATCTGCTTATATTACTGGTCCTGCTTTTGATGCTATTGTTTCAGAAAATGATCCTAAATTTGAAGAATCGGATGATAGTTTTGTTGCTGTGGTTCAGCCAATTGAAGTTATTAGTTGGGGGTTTCTGTGGAAACTTGTTTCTCGACATAAGTTGAGGCTGCTTGCATCTGTTTGCTCTCTTGTTGTCTGTACAACGTGTACTCTCACCATGCCTTTACTTTCCGGTATGAATTTTCTTTTGTTTTTCTTTAGAAAGATTAAGTAGGCGTTTGGCCATAAAAACAATAAAGTTTTGAAGTTGAAGTTGGGGTTGGAGTTGTATTTGATCATGTATTTTTTAAAAGATGTTTTTAGACTTTTGAAAAGTCTTTTTTAAATTTAATTTTATGCTCCAAACTTTTTAAAACTATCAAAATTGTCCAACTAATTTATCTACCGATTATACTCATGAATGAATAGAATTTTACATCAATGATGGAAGGGTCCTGACCTTAAAATGAAAATATACTTGTCTTTTAGCTTAAAAATCTTACTAAACTATTTACTAGCAACATTATTGAGAATAGTTTAGTAAATAGTTGTTTACATCATAGATGCTAATATTTGTTTACAGTGGAAACAATTTCTTATGCTTAAAGTAAAGACTCTAAAGTAAATCATGAAAGCAATGTATAATCAGATGGACCATACTCTTCTGCCATTTGCTTTCACTTTCTGTGAGTTAGGAACAAATCTCAGAAACAAAGATTTCAGCATTGATCAAAGCCACTTGTACTCTTACTCCAACTGCAGCATTGTTGCTTTTAGCCTAGTGTTAGTGTAAGCAACACTAGTAGCTCTTCTTGTTACGGTTCTTCTAACCTTTTTAAGAAACAAGAAGACGTAAAAGAGAGCACGTTTTGCACACTCAAGATTTGCAGTTAATAAGGGCTTTTTGTGTAATATTAAAAAAATTGGGGGTATATGTAATAAAAATTAAAATTGAAATTGGAATTGGAAAAAAGTGAAAACAACAAATTGAAAAGTTGTTTTCACTTTTTAGAAAACAATTTTGGAATTGTTTTTGGAATATCTATGGCCAAACACCATGAATCTTATAAAGTGAAAAAAATTTCCGGAAAAAAGTGAATAATTTCTATGGCCAAACGACCTCTAAATATACTCTACTATTCTCTCTGTTCACTTTTACTCGTTTGTTTTGCTTCACAAGAGTCAACTTGACGAATCGTCAGAGCTAAATTGAATTACATTAATTACTATTTTAAACTTAAAATTTAGTTGTTCGAAAACTATAAGGAAAATAGTATAAGTTGTAGTCCTTCTCATGTTAGTATGATTGAAAAAAATGTATCTTAGAATGTTGGTCAAAGTCACATATATTGACTCTCGAAAAGCAAAATGTTACAAGTAAAGGTGACCGGAGATGGAACTTATATAATGTCAATGATATTGTAGAAAAACTCTACCTCAAAGTTCATAACTTTTCTTAATGAGTGAAACTTGAAAAGAATTAGAACAACATCAAATATTGAGTTATGTCTTAAATTGGAACGAATGTCATATAAGTTGAAAGAGGAGTGCTAGCCTTGGTGGATAGAGTTACCGGTTGTTGGTGGAAGGTGGCGGTATCGTGTGAAATTAGTCGAGGTACGCGAAAGCTGGTCCAGTTAGCACAGTTATAAAAAAAAGTTGTTGAGAAAGGAGCATGCTTTCTATTAAGTTTTGTATTTTTTTTTTACTTATTTATAAGAAAGAGCATTGATTTTCAGTAATTAGGAGGAAATAAAGTTGAACATTCTCATATTTCTTAAAAGGATTGTAACTCGTAGTAGATATTTCACATTTTAAGGCAGTCAGACGGCAACGCAAATCACATCTTTTTCATGTCAAATTTCAGCATCCAGTCTAAAATATATATTTCCATCAACTGTAGGATAGTGGAAATTTTCGCTTTTTGTGCTTGTTAGCAATGACAGCTGCCTATTGGGAAGGGGTTCAAATGAATCTCCTTTGTTAAAAACCTTAAATTGCTTAGATAAAGTAAACTTTGTTATACATACATTATTGAATCCCTGGACAGGTGGTAAATGTTGCATTCTATCATTTTCTTAATCCCTTCGTTAAAATTTCTGGGCTGCCACTGCTGCTTAGTGGTAAAAGATACAAGTAATGAATAATAGTGATAGTTAGCTTCTAAACTTTATGTCTAAAGCAATTAGCATTAGAGAATTATAGATCTGTGAATACAATTTTTATTAAACATTTTAGGAGTGAGGATGTGATCAGGAGGTCACGGGTTCAGGTATTGGAAACAACCCCTTGCAGAAATGTAAGGTGAGGCTGCATACAATAGATCTTTGTAGTCGGACCCTTCTCCGGGCCCTGTTCATATTGGGTGCTTAGTGCACGGGTTGTTGATATGATACGAAATGCGAAAACGAAAACAAAATACGGAAAACAAAAAATAACGAAGAAAAGGATAGATAGATAGACACAAAAAGAGGAAACGTAAGCAAACCAACGGTATATTAAACCAAAGGCCCTCAAACGTTAAACCTAGGTTTAAACAAGCACCTAACTCTTACAAAGACCTCGAGTGAAATTAATCACTAGCAACCAATGTTTCACACGGTCAACAAAGCTCCGAACAAGCCCTCATAAGTACTCGCAAATGTATCTTCATCATTCATCAATTCATTCCCAAGTAAAGGAAAATCCTAACTATTTATAGCCATGAGCTGTTTATTACAAAATGGGGCCAAAAGTGACCCAATGCCAAAGAAGCCTAATTGACACTTTTAGCAAGGCACCTCTTATGCTCCAAGCTATCATCCAAACACGACGTTGCTCAATGCGCCCATGGATTGTATCATTGGATATAGCTCCTCTCACGCGCCAAGCTATTATCCACACATGTTATTGTTCTAGTGGGAGCTCCAAAAGGATCCTCCAAACATGTCCTCGTGTCCTTAAGGTGGTCATGGCTTGGACCCCTTTGAGTCGACCTTGGGATATAGACCTTAGGAGATTGACGCTGATTCGACTTGTTTCATCCTCCCTTCTTGAAGAGGATTCGTCCTCGATCTGAATCTTGCATCGACTTGACATCACACTTTTCAAGTTTGGAATCATTTTGCAAGAATTTTGTTAGGCCTGCAAGTTTGTTCTCATGAGGAACTTCTTTGGATCCTCCTTAACCTGCAAAAGAGAGGGGTTGATACTAGGCAAAATGCTAGTAACGTGGTTAGTGGGTAACAAGGGCCTAATGTTGGAAATGTCTTTGCCAAATTGGATTTGGAATACGGGAACACGTCTTTGAGACATTGGTGCACAAATATGGTGGATGACTCCCAGGGTAGCGCTTTGGGTTGGTAGGCTTGAGGGTGTTTGGACATAGGGTCGAGGAATAAAATTTGCAGCTTTTAAATGGTCCCCAATGTTTGCCATCTTACCATCAATACCTCCCATTCTACCATCCATTTTTGACATTCTCCCAGTCATTTGTTTCACATCTTGTCGTATTCCCATGATGACCTCCAATATGGTATCAAGGTTTGCCCCACCCATGGTCTTTATTACACTTGAGAAATGGAAGGAAACAAATACGGAAGACTCGATTAAAACTAAAGAACCTGAATCAAAGAAGTTAATTAAGAAATAAAACTAGAAAAGTACAAATGAAATAGGATGAAGAAAGAAAAACGGACCCAAGAACTAATCAATCAACTAAGTAGATCAAATACTAGTTGTTCATTAGTTTAGGAATCAAGAAATGAAATTAGAAATCAAAATTTGAAACTAAGAAGTTGGAACCTGAGCAAAAGTGGGTTTTGGACTGTTGAAGTGCGTGGGAGTGAAGTGCCCATGTGTGTGGGGCCGCATGTCACAAAATAGTGAGGCTGATTCTGACCTGCGAAGTTATCTGCCCACGCAGATGGGGGCACAGATGCCCCCGAACAACCAACTATTGTAGGCCCTTTTTCTACTTCTTTCCTTTGGATTTTTTCTCTTTTTGAATATTCCTTTAGCATAAATAAGTACACCTTCTTTGTGAACTTCCAAATTTTCTACTCTTTTGTTTCAACTCGGAATCACTTCAAATTCTAGATCCGGGATCCTTTTGTATGGGAAACAAACCCCAATATCTTTAACCCTTCAATTTCACTATAAAATTTTTAGATTTGAACACCCATTTTCATTTCTTCAAAGCTCAACCCAACAATGGCAGATCCTTCAAATCAACTACGAATTAACACCAACTTTCAGATCTAAACTCAAATAGTACTAGAGAACACGAATCTAGCACTGGAAACTTAAGATAACACAAGAATAAAAAAATCAAAATTTGGGGAATTTTAAAAAACTTTTTTTTTTGGAATTTCTTTTGTGATAACGAATCCCAAGACTAGAATCATTGAAACGATCCTAAGTTCGGCTCTGATATCAAATGATACGAACCAAAATACGAAAATGAAGAATAAACTACGAAAATCACAACTCAAAAACACTTTCATCATCATTCAACAACTCATTTCTAAGAAAACGGAAATCCTAACTATTTATAGTCATGGGTTATTTATTACAAAATGGGGCCAAAAGTGACCCAGTACGACAAAGAGGCCCAATTGACACTTTTAGCAAGGCACCTCCAATGCTCCAAGCTATCATCCAAACGCGATGTCGCTCAATGGGCTCGTGGATCATATCCTTGGATATAGCTCCTCTCATGCGCCAAGCTATCATCCACACATGGTACTGCTCTAGTGGTAGCTCCAAAAGGATCCTCCAAACACGTCCCCGTGTCCTTAAGGTAGTCATGGCTTGGACCCCTTTGAGTCGACCTTGGGATATAGACCTTAGGAGATTGACGCTGATTCGGCTTGTATCAGCTGTTCATTTCAGGAGTGAGGATGTAGAATACTTTTATATCAGTATGCAAAAATCAATTTCTATTGAATATAATTCATCCAAGACAGTTGTCCACGTGTGGAGTAACTTAGGATTATGTTAAGCACCTATAGCAACTCATTTTTAAGATGATAGATATTTCTCTCTTAAACATGTTAGTGCTAGAGATAATACGGACGTGTGGAGAAGTTTTAAGTACGTTTAGTTTGCTTAAATTTTTAGAATGACAAGGTTGAGTGCGAAAGAGTATGCGTATAACGTATTCATAGTTTGGTTTGGCAACGGGGTGATCAATATTATAGGGCAGTTGCATATGTAAATCATATAACTATTCCAGCCAAAATTTGAAACAAATATCAGGGACTACATTATTTTGTTGCAGGAAAGGTGCAAATTTTAGATGTCACATGTTAAAAGTTATTTGACCAAACAGAGCCAATTTTCGGATTTGAGTTGCCAATTTCCTTCCTGCCTGCTTATTTTAGTTGAAACGCTTGGTGTGTTACACTATGCAGAGAACCAAGCAGATGAAAGTCTGTCTGCCCCTTTCCACCCCTTGGACCAGAGAAAATGAAGTGATTTAAGTCAATTATATTAGTTGTTCAAGATGCTATCATCCATATCAGGCAAGATTATAGGCGAAATTCAGTACAAGTGAAAAGACATTTTGATAGAGTGGTGGCAGCATCAGCAGCAACAACAACAGCAACAACATACCTCGTATAATTCCACAAGTGGGGTCTGGGGAGAGTGCCTTATCCCTACCTTGGGAGGCAGAGTGGTGGCACTAGGCCAAATTTGTTGCAATGCTAGTTAAAATCATGATATCAATACAATTGCGTCATATGGAACCACAGAAACTAGAGTAAATGTATTATTTGTGTTTAATAAATATAAAATTTATGCTGAGTAGGACTTACAGTTGCTTGAGCTTATCATTGCAGGAAGATTTTTCGAGGTACTTATTGGAACAAGACCAGAGCCTTTGTTGGAACTGCTCAGTAAAGTGGGACTTCTATATGCACTGGAGCCCATTTTTACAATTATCTATGTGGTGAACATGAATTCCATTTGGGAGAAGGTTATGTCCAGCTTAAGGGCTCAAATTTTTCAGAGAGTACTGATTCAAAAGGTTAACATTAAAATCAAATTAGATAGCTGTTTGAAACTTTAAATTGATGTATATTGGTTTGTTATAAGATGATAGTTAATAAGTGACATCTTAAATTTGGAATGCTAAGGTGATGAGTTATCAATCTTCGATCCTAAAGATGCTTTTGTAACTTTTGTGACTAGGGCAATCTAGAATTGGCATCATACTAGTTTCATGTATATAAGGAATCACATCTTTTAATTCTTTATTTCTCATGATTCCTTGGTAATGGTAGCATTCTGCTAACCTTGTTAATAATCACTGTCTATAACCTTTTTGTAATGGAAAAGATCAATCAACTGATCTACAAAATAGTTATTTTACTTACCAAAAGACGCGTTACTTTTTCACTTCAACTGCTTTGGAAACGTTTTTCAAGATTTATTTTAGCATGGGAAAGATCAATCAACTGATTTTCCTATACAAAGAGATCAATCAACTGATTTATGAAATAGTTATTGATGTACAGGAACACATGTGTTGCCTTTTGGCTTCCAACTGCTTTGGAAATGTTCTCCAAGATTTACTATTGCAAACTCTTTCAAGACATCCTTTTTAAAGCTTTGCTTTCTTTCTCTTTGCAGGTTGACTTTTTTGACCGTTACAAGGTATGATACTTCTTTTGTTGTGCTATCTTTTCTATTATACAAGGTCGTTCCTGCCCTTGCGTGCTTGTGGGAATTCCAAATAGAGCTTCTAAAAAATGTCTCGTGGAATGTACCTAATGCCAGTATGAATAATAACTTCATGAGGTGGCCTGTGTGCACTGTGGTTTTGCAACTTTGGATTAGGTTTTCAGCTATAAGAGAGATCGTATAACCCTAAGCAGATGATATTATGACCTGTGTGGATGCTGTTTGGGAGGGTGGACTACGAATTGTACACTTGGTCTTGCTCTTTCGTAGGCCTTCCAAATTTGGCTGTCTACTTATATTTGGTGTCTCTATTTACTGCTCTTCCTATGCCTACCTATTATTTATTTAGTTTTCTATTTGTAGGTTGGTGAATTAACAGCTCTATTAACATCTGATCTGGGTTCGCTCAAAAATATTGTCAGTGAGAATACTTCACGGGATCGTGGTTTTAGGGCACTATCAGAGGCAAGCAACTCTCACTAAACAAAAGTGAGCTTTATATTTATTTTGAATTAGTTCTCTTTCTTTTTGATTGCAAAGCGAGTCCAATGTTGGATCATTAGAACAATTCCAGTGTTCTTTTTCTGGGGTAGAATTTCCTGATGTTGCGTTTCCGAAATTTTTGGTTCTTAAAATTCCTTATTTAGACACTACTCTTTACTGATTTGGCTTGGATGTGTACATATGTGATGCACTCAACAGAAAATTAATCGATTCCAGGAGTTGAACTCGAGGAACAGAGTAGCTATTTAGGGTTCTAATCCGAGAAGATAGCCAAGATAGAGAAATTTAGGAGAAGAAGAAGTGAAATGTTATTATCATGAATGAATATGTAGTATTACAAGTTGGTATTTATAGTAGTTGTATCTAGTCTTAGATAACTACCAACTAATTCTGTAACTAACAGATGGACTTTAACTGTTTTTGTGAACTTTCCACTGTACAACTGAATTCTAACTAACTAATAACAACTTGCACTTCTAATTAACAACTTGCAACTTGCTCTAACTAACTAATAACAACTTGCACTTCTAATTAACAACTTGCATCAATACCCTTCCCATGAGAGCAGATTTGTCCTCAAGGCTGGAATGTGGGAAACCTATGTTGGACATCAGTGAGGAATTCCCAAGTGGCCTGGTCAGCATCAACGTCAGTCCATTTGATAAGCACCTGAGCAACAACCTTATTGCCTCGCTTCACCATTCTTCTTTCCAGCACAGCTTCAGGCAATGTACAATAAGGGTTGGAAAGATGAAAGACAGGTGGATGATTGATGACTGAAGGAACCTCATGACACCTTTTTAACTGAGACACATGAAAGGTGTGATGAATTAAGGCACTACCACCCCTACCTTAGCAGCAATAGGGTAAGGACCATAATATTTAGCAGCTAGTTTATTGTAAGGCCTCACAATAATGGAAATCTGTCTATAGGGTTGTAGCTTCAAGTAGACCCAATCTCCAACCTCAAAGCTTCTATCAGACCTGTGCTTATCAGCTAAAGATTTCATTCTCTGTTGTGCCCTCTGTATATGGAATTTCAGAAGGCATATAATAGCTTCTCTGGCAGCTAAGGACCTATCAACCATCTCCACTGATGACTCTCCAACCAAATAAGGAAGATGAATAGGAGGCCTTTGACCATAAAGCAACTCATATGGAGAGCATCTAATAGAAGAGTGATAAGTAGTATTGTACCACCATTCAGCTAGGGGTAGATAGTGAGGCCAATCTTTAGGACTATCAGAGCAAAAACACCTCAAGTAAGTTTCCAAGGTCCTGTTTACTTCTTCAGTTTGTCCATCAGTTTGAGGATGGTAAGTTGTACTTCTTTGCAACTGAACTCCTTGTAACGTGAACAACTCTTGGTAGAACGTACTGAGAAATATTGGATCCCTATCACTAGTTATAGTGGCAGGCATGCCATGGAGCTTGAATACATTGTCCAAGAAGGTTTGAGCTACTGATTGTGCAATGTATGGGTGTTGCAAACTCATGAAATGCCCATACTTGCTCAACCTATCCACCACCACCAAAATTACCTCTTTTCCCTGAACTTTAGGTAATCCTTCAATGAAGTCTAGGCATATATCAGTCCACACACCCTCAGGAATGGGTAGTGGTTGTAAAAGACCAGGATATGCAGCAGCATCATACTTATTTCTCTGACAGACATCACATTTATTGATAAACTCTTTAACATCCCGAGCAAGAAACTTCCAGTAGAAAAAAGATTGTAACCTCTTAATAGTAGTGTCCATACCAGAATGCCCTCCTTGGCTAGAAGAATGCCACAACTCAATGATGGTTTTCCTCAATTCTTGATCTGCTCCAACCACTAATCTGCCCTTCCATCTGAGTTGACCATGACACCAGGTGAAGAACTTAAAAGGCCGATTCAACAATTTAGTAATCAATAGTTGCAAGGAAACATCAGTAGACCAAGAATCCTTGATCTTGTCATATAAAGGGTCATTAGGAGTGAGGAGGGAAATAGCCAATAATTCAGAAGTGGGCATTCTGGACAAGGCATCTGCAACCTTGTTATCCACACCCTTTTTGTATTCAATAGAGAAATCAAAAGCCATGAGCTTGGAAATGCCATCAATTTGAAAATCAATGTGGATATTTTGTTCCAACAAATGCTTTAGTGCCTTCTGATCAGTTCTGATAATGAAGGAATTATTCAGCAGCTAATGTGACCACTTAGAGACAGCAAAAATAAGAGCAAGTAATTCCCTGTCATACACAGACATTGCTTGATGTTTGGGAGCTAATGATTTACTGATATAAGCTACAGGGTGACCCTGCTGCATTAGAACAATCCCAATACCCTTTCCACTTGCATTAGTTTCTACCACATACGACTTAGAGTAATCAGGCATGACCAAGACAGGTGCAGAGATCAAAGATTTTTTCAGTTTTTCAAAAGCTGCAGTACATTCTTCATTCCAACCAAAGTTGTCCTTCTTAAGCAGATCATGCAGGGGTCTACATATTGAACCAAACCCCTTGATAAACCTCCTGTAGTAGCCAGCAAGGCCCAAGAAACCCCTCAATTGTTTGATATTATTAGGCACGGGCCAATTGGACATTGCAATGATCTTTTTAGGATCAGTGGCCTAAATACTCCACCTTAGGCACCCCAAATGCACATTTAGAAATTTTAGCATATAATTAAAACTTCAGCATCAGATCAAATACTTCCTTGACATGCACAATGTGATCAGTCATGCACTTGCTATAGATAAGGATGTCATCAAAGAAAACCAGAACTGTTTTCCTTAGCAATGGTCTAAATACTGAGTTCATGAGGTTTTGGAAGGAAGAAGGGGCATTGGTTAAACCAAAAGGCATCACCAGAAACTCATAGTGCCCTTCATGAGTTTTAAAGGCAGTCTTGTGAGCATCCTTATCATACATCCTCAGTTGATGATATCCAACTCTAAGGTCAATTTTAGAGAATACAACAGCTCCTCCTAGCTCATCCAAAAGGTCTTCTATAATAGGTATTGGAAACTTATCCTTAATTGTTGACTGGTTAAGCTCCCTGTAATCAATACATAGCCTCCAACTTCCATCTTTCTTACCAACTAGTACCACAGGAGAAGCATAAGGACTGGTGCTATGTTGTATCACATCCTAATCTAACATCTCTTGTACAAGCTTCTCTATAATGTCCTTTTTTACTCCTGGATATCTATAAGGTCTCTTGTTAACTGGACATGTAGACTCCACCAATGGAATTCTATGATCAAACTTGCCTCTATGTGGTGGTAATGTTGTAGGTAATTCAAATATGTTGTTGTACTGTTCAATTAAAATTGACAAGTCTGGTGGAATTGAATTACCTTGTTCAGCTTGAATATTGTAACATTGACACCCTTCTTCCATATCAGTCAACAAGGACATCATAAAGAATTGAGTTTCTTCACATTCCATTCTGTTAACTGCCTTTGCTCTTGTTGTTTTAAGAGGTTGACTAGCCCCTCTCAATACATGCTTCTTACCCTTGTATCTGAATTCTATGGTCCTGTTCTGAAAATCAAACAAGATCCTGCCCAAAGTGTTCAACCATTGCACTCCCAAAACAATGTCTACATTTCCCAATGGTAACAACAAAAAATCAGATGCAAATGTGGTGCCTTGCAGCAACCACTGCAGATTCTTACATACTGAAGCTGTTTGTACTCTTCTACCATCTGCAACACTGACTGACTGAGCCAAAATTGTACTTGGTTTTCACCCTAACTTCTGAGCTACATCCTGGTAATGAAGTTATGTGTGCTACCAGTGTCAATCAAGACTTGTAAGGGTCTTTTCTCATGATACCCAATCACTCTAATAGTCTGATAGCTAGTTACTCCTGTAAAAGCTTGAACTGATATTGTCATGAGTTTATCTAACTCAACCTTATCATCCTGATCGTTAACCTTCTCATCCTCTTCAATAAGCATTTCATCTTCTAATATGTCCACCATATAGATATGCCTGTTAGTAATGCATTTGTGTCCCAACACATATTTCTCATCACAAAAGAAGCATAAACCCTTGGCCTTTTTCTCATCCATCTCAGCTGCAGTCAGTCTTCTTCCATTCCCATTGCTACTGAATCTGTTGGTTTTATTAGCTTGGGTTTTCACTGGCTTCTTGTATGTATTAGCAGGAATCAGTGCCTTTTGATAGAAGGAAGGTTTTGCTTGATTGGGAGTGGGCAAGATAGGTGCAGATAGGGGCTTTACAATAGATCTCAGACCCCAAGATTTAGCTTGTGCTTCAAATACTTCATCCTGCAATCTTGTGATTTTATAAGCCTGCGTTAATGTCTTTGGAGCTTGGATCCTTACAGCCTTATTTAACTCTGGTTTAAGCCCCCCTAAATAACAGCTAATAGAGTTTTCAGTAGACAAATTCACCCTGGTCAAGAACCTATCAAATTCAGCTTGATACTCTTTAACACTACCAGTTTGAGTTAAATTTTTTAGGGCTTCCATAGGATCTTCAAATTCTTCCCCAAACCTCTCATTCAAAGCAATTACATACTCAGTCCAAGAAGGATCCCTCAAAGAATTTCTAGCTTTCATGTATGACCTATGCCAAGCAATGGCCTCCCCCTCAAAATGAATAGCAGCTATTTTAACCCTTTGATCAAAAGCAGTTTCATCCATATCAAAAAACTGATCCACTTTATACAACCAGGTCCTTAAATCTTGACCTCCAAATTTGGGGAATTCTACTGTAGAGCATCTAGTAAGAAAATTACCAGAGTGGTGATTGGCTTTGGGTCTGTAGTCATGCTGAACCTCCATAGAACAAGCTCTATCAGCTGAAGATTCTGCTCTTCCAGCTTCCTAGTCGTTTGCTTGAATGCCCAACCTATTCATAACCTCCTTAATTTCACCCAATTCCTTATCAGCCTGGGAATTGCGTTCATTCATGGTGGTCATTCCGTCCATGAGTTTCTGTAACTGCTCTTGAATCTGAAGCAATTTCTCATCCATTTCTCCAGAAGCTTGCTCTTGATTCTTGTTTCGAGTAACTAGCATGCCGAGGAATGTCTTGCTTTGATACCAAATGATGCACTCAACAGAAAATTAATCGATTCCAGGAGTTGAACTCGCGGAACAGAGTAGCTATTCAGGGTTCTAATCCGAGAAGATAGCCAAGATCGAGAAATTTAGGAGAAGAAGAAGTGAAATGTTATTATCACGAATGAATATGTAGTATTACAAGTTGGTATTTATAGTAGTTGTATCTAGTCTTAGCTAACTACCAATTAATTCTGTAACTAACAGATGGACTTTAACTGTTTTTGTGAACTTTCCACTGTACAACTGAATTCTAACTAACTAATAATAACTTGCACTTCTAATTAACAACTTGCAACTTGCTCTAACTAACTAATAACAACTTGCACTTCTAATTAACAACTTGCATCAATATGGTGAGGCATCAATTGCGTGACTCCAAATTTTTAGCTCCCATCTTTTCCTTAATGATGCTCAAATGCATTGTCTGTTAATTTACTTTCTCCTTCCTCCCGTCCACCTTCTGCTTTTCCTCTGTGAGTACCTTACATCATAATCTTTCACACAGCTGGATTCTTTTCTTCATGCAGGTGGTGGGAACATTATCCTTATTGTTTGCTCTATCTCCCCAACTTGCACCAATTCTGGGCTTACTCATGCTCGCCGTGTCTATTTTAGTCGGTAAATATTTTATTTCTGATATTACTGGTTTCTCTGTGCACTTAAACAAGTTATAGCTAATACCTTTGTTGAATTTTCAGTTTCTTGGTGTGCACTTAATAGTTGTAATCATAATAAACAGTACTCCCTCTGTTTCAAAAAAGAATGACCTACTTTCCTTTTTAATCCGTTTCAAAAAGGATGGCCTCTTTCCTTGTTTGGTAGTATTTTATTTTCAACTTTCCACATGGCATGTTTATGACCAAAAGATTAAAGGGAATTTGGTACATTTGACATAACTTAAGTTTAGGACCTCAAGATCAAGAGTCTTCTTTATTTTCTTAAACTCTGTGTCATGTCAAACTAGGTCATTCTTTTTGAAACGGAGGGAGTAACATATATTTCAGCTTGACTTATATAATTCGTAAATTTTCGTAAATTCAACTACTGTCACATTCCAGACCCCACGGGTATGTTGTTGTTTTTGTACTATTGTCACACTCGCTTCATTGTATTGACATGTGGCGATTAGTTATATTGCTCAAGATCATATATCTTGGTTCATGCCAGAAAAGAAATACCAGAAGCAATATGTTTATTGGTAGCAAAGGCACAAGTAATAAGTAGAAATGGAACTGCAGAAAGAAGATAATTTTGTGGGTCTTGGTAATTACTGGTATTCTGTTTGAGTTGTCTGTGCGTCTTCCTAATGTTTATGAACTTATTAGCACTGTACAAGAGGTCAACTGTAAATGTCTTCAAAGCTCATGGACTGGTTCAAGCATCAATAGCTGATTCTGTGACTGAATCATTTTCTGCCATTCGCACTGTAAGTTCATGATCTTTAGCCCATTCAGATTTTACCTTAATTTCTGTAACTTTACTAAGTTTCAGATTGTCCTGTGATGCCCATACACTTCTATGGTGGTAATTCTGCAGGTAAGGTCATTTAGTGGGGAGAAGCGTCAGATGTCAGAATTTGCTCGCCAGGTAATATAGAGGCTATTTGATTTCCTTAGATTCAGTGAGGACTAGAATTGTCATAGTTGCTGTTCTAGAGATACTAGATTGTATTTGTGACAGGTACTCGAGTATGAGAGTAGTGGCATAAAGCTTGGAACCTTCAAATCCTTAAATGAGTCAGTGACGAGGGTGGCAGTTTATATCTCCTTGATGGCTTTATATTGTCTTGGTGGAAGCAAAGTAAAGGCAGTAAGTACTTTAAACATAGTGATGGATACTTATAACTTACCTACCAAAAATCAGAAGACGGATATTTATATCTTCAAGTGTTTATCCATCTTAAGCTGTAATTTGTTTTCAAGTTGAGTATTACATCTGCCAGTACTTTTTTCCAATCCACTAGTAAATTTATATCTGGACTCTCTTCCTCTAAGGATTTGACTTTATTTGCATATTAACTGATGCAGGGTGAATTATCGGTGGGAATTGTGGCTTCATTTATTGGATATACATTTACATTAACTTTCGCTGTGAGTAATTTTTTTGCCGTTGCTCACTTTCCCCCCCATTTTTCTCTTCCATCATCTACTTAACAGATTATGTGTTATAGGTTCAAGGGCTCGTAAATACCTTTGGAGACCTTCGTGCAGCTCTTGCGGCAACTGAGAGAATTAACTCTGTTTTATCCGATGCTGAAATTGATGAAGCGCTTGCATATTCTTTAGAGAAAGACATGAAGCAAAAGAAGGTCCATGATGAGGTTTTAGAATTATATTTGGTGAATGGTTCTAATGAGAAGAAGCAATCTACCAAAACAAGATACATGTCTACACTAAAATTCGGAAGCAGTGTGCGAAACCTGGCGGAGACTGGTGATATCTGTCTTGAAGGTATATACTTTTGCCATACCTGCTTCTTTGTGCTGCTTGTACAACACTGGAAAAGTGGATTTACTATTTATTTTGATAAGTTGATAAACAAGGTACAGATAACAAGTTCGATTGATGGATTTAGTTCCTTTTTAGATGGTTAAATCTCTAAGGTAGATCTTTGTGTAACTTTTTATCTAGGATGTTTTCTGGTCCCTTTTCAGTAAATTGTCTTGCTTATGAATACTACTTTTGTTTAGAGAAACAGATCATGTTCTTGTCTGTTCAGCTGTAGTTTCAGGAATCTGTCACACTTCCATATTCTGAAAAAGACATGGTGGGAAGAAGTAATGGAAAATGCACCATTCCCTTTGTTAATTAATAAAATTCTTTTTATATTTTGTATGCAGATGTGGATTTCTCGTATCCAGTGAGGCCTGATGTGGAAATCCTTCGTGGTCTTAATTTAACCCTAAAATGTGGTACTGTCACAGCTTTGGTTGGACCAAGTGGTGCAGGGAAGAGCACAGTAGTACAGCTATTATCACGTTTCTATGAGGTCTACTTTCGGTTATCTATTTGAATATTCCTGAATACAAGTTTATGTGGTCCTTCTAAGAAGGTCTAAAGGTAAATATATTAGCCAATAACTTGACCTTGCAGCCAACTCGAGGTCGCATAACTGTTGCAGGAGAAGATTTGCGCACATTTGATAAGAGCCAGTGGGCACGGGTTGTCTCTATAGTTAATCAAGTATGTATGTCTCTTTTGTCTTCAACACTCACTGCTTAAGCAGTGTAACACTACTCTCAGGATCATTTTCTTCACCGAAGATTTGACTTTGAAATTGAATTCTGGATGATGTCAGTGATTGTCCTGAGCCTTGCAATCACTTTCTATTTGTTTCTGACATCCATAAAATCTCGCTTGTAGGAACCTGTTCTTTTCTCTGTATCAGTTGGAGAAAATATTGCTTATGCTCTCCCTGATGAATATGTATCTAAGGAGGACGTGATAAGGGCAGCCAAGGCTGCCAATGCTCACGAGTTCATAATTTCAATGCCGCAGGTTTGTCATTTCTGAAAGGCTGCTTCTGTCATCCGTCTATTTGATATTTACTCCTATATCTGCCAATTATCTCTCGAGAAACTGACAGGGTTATGACACATTGGTTGGTGAACGTGGTGGTTTATTGAGTGGTGGACAGAGGCAGGTAGTAAATCGCTGTGTTGTTTATGCATGCACTTATTAGAGCTTTTCATTTTCTTTTTCTCTTCAAGAGTTTGCAGAGTTCTCTTGATTATACCGTCTTTCCATTTTCAGCGAATTGCTATCGCAAGGGCTCTACTGAAGAATGCCCCTGTTTTGATACTTGATGAGGTAATCTTTGACCCTTCTTTGCTCCCTCTGCTATCAATGTGTGCTCTGCAGTACAGTTCTGTGAGTGGCCTTTGTATCTTCTTTCTCTTTGTTAATTCTGGTTTAAGCCTTAACCTTTTTATTATTTTACATTACAAGCATATTTCCCAATCTGCTCTAGGAAGACCGTATGATTATTTACATCACAGAATTACAGCCATCCAGCTCAACTCAGAACAGTATAAGTATGAATGACAAATTCCTAGGTATTAGATGATGTTGTGATCAGGGGGACCTCGTGCATTAATTACGGGTTCATCTGAACCCAATAACTGTGGTTCAGACCATGTATATATCTTAGAAAATCCACCAAGTGGATCAGAAATGTGGAAACTATTAATGGGGAAGCTCAACTGAAAAGAGGAAAATGGCACCGGTAAATATGGGTGCTCAACATCAGAAGTAGCAAATGCTGGAATGTGGCTTCTGTGGGAAAATTATTGTGGCAGTTGGCCTCAAAGAAGAATGTGTTAGGGATTAACTCTTTATAAAGGCTCAACCTGATATATGGAGTATGGACACATGCTCCTCGATTGGACTTTAGCTGGTATTGGAAGAAGTTAAATGCAATCAAACTTGACATTGCTGTGTGGTATTTGAATGACAAATACTTACTGCCATCATATGGTGCTTTCTCAGTTGGTAGTAGTTGTATTGCTCCAAAAGTCAATCTGACTAGACTACAGGTAGCATATTTGATATGGAGTAGAGTTATGAAACCAAAACATATAGCAACTCAGAGTAAACTGCTTACAAAGATAGAATGGCAAGGATGAATATCCCAGCGGAGGATGCACATGCTATGCGATGGATTGCTTAATGAGACACATCAACATTTGTGTGTTGACTGCAGCTGGAAAAAAGAGGTAAGAGGCACACTTGTTACATGGACTGGAGTGACTGGCCAACAACAGGAGGTGCGACTATGCCTAGAATGGATCAGAAAGTAAAGATGCAGACAGTTTAAGAAGGAAGTGGTGGCAGCAGTATGGGGTGATATGATATACCACACTTGACGACCAAGGAACTGGAATTATTTCGAGGTGAAATAGTAAATACCAATTATGTAGTAGCACAGGTAAAGACAGAAGTCATAAAAGGATAGAGGTCTTACAGGAGTCTAGAAAAGCTCATACATGTAGATTTTTTATCCGAAGATTATGTACTTATTAGTTTTCTGGTTTTGTTGGAGGCTACTTAATCATCTTATCCTTCCTGGAAGGTGGATATGATTTGTAGGTGCGCTTTAGGTGTAACATTTTTGCTTGTTATGGTAAATGATTCTCAGTTACTACCCAACACAAAAGAATTTGAACCCAGTAAATCAAATGGGTTGTGATAAAATCTGAACTCAAATGCATAAAGTTTAAATTATGAATCCACCTTTGATTCTGATACTATATATATTTGATGAATCTGGCCTTGCTTTCTGTGTTTTCTGCAGGCCACTAGTGCTTTAGACACGGTAAGTGAGCGTCTAGTCCAAGAAGCCCTGGACCATCTGATGAAGGGACGAACAACTTTGGTAATTGCTCACAGATTGAGCACAGTCCAGAATGCAGATCAAATTGCGCTTTGTGCTGATGGGAAGATCGCGGAGTTGGGAACACACTTAGAGTTGTTGGAAAGGAAGGGTCTATATGCTTCGCTGGTTGATACTCAGAGGCTTGCATTTGAATAATGCATAGCACTTTGTTTTGTTAGTTTATTAGAACAATTTCAGAGGCAGAACATGTGATTTATGGTAATTTAAATTGGTTTTCTTGCTTTAATAGTTTGGTCAACTGCGTCCAACTAAGCGTGATATTCTGACCCTTATTTCCTTGACGCAGCATGATATTGTGCAGTGAAGAGGCAGTTATTACGGATTGAATGCTGAAAGGCTGGAGGATGGATGGATATAGCAGAAATAAAAATAGAGGGACAAGTCCTCGCTTTTTCTTTTGGAACACAGCAGAGTATACAAAGTATGTAAAAATTGGTACAATTGCAGTATAATGTAAATCATTTATCAATGGACATATACACCCAGGTTCCCATGAATTCTACATTTTCTGTATTACAAAATCCAAACTTGAATGTTCTATAACTTCAATTGAGATGTAACTTCAATGTTTATTGGCCTTTCTTTTTATATTACCGTTTGAGAGCTATACAATGTGATCTCACATAACTATTGCTTAGCAAAGCGTCTAGGTACTGGAAAATGAGAATTTAGCGTTCATATTTGCAAGACATTCTGTTGGAAGGCTAAGGAATGTATTCATAAACAAGTCGTCAATAGGTTCAACTGTTGCCACCCCAACAAGTTTGCACTTTCCTCCTCCATTTAGCCTCTGCCCTCTTCCTTCTCTAATTCTTCCTTTTGATTCCTCTGACGTTAAAAGCGTATCCACAAGCAGTGGTGGTGCTCTATAGATGGTTCCAACTGAAAACCAGAACTTGGCCTTGAACTCCAGATTAACCTATAAAAGGTATAAGCTAGAAATTCAATCTCTTTTTCTCATTTCTTGATGAGTTCATATATTTCTGTTAAGGACAATTTATTTATGGGGTAAGCAATGTACCTTGCCAGTCTCTTGGTTGACATATCCTTTAAGGAGCTCAGGTTCAATATCAATTTTCAGAAAAGGAGGCAATGGCAATCCCAAGAACTTAGCAGTTGCAGATGTTAATGGAGGAATGTACAACTTTTCCAAGTCAAAATCAATCGAAATTTCATTGCTCGACTCAATTCTTTTGCCAGTTCCAGTACCTGTACCCCCTTGTGCATTATACACAAAATCTGGATATCTAGAAATACCAAGTTTGCAAGCTTCAAAAGTCTTGAAGTCCACATTGAATGTACTAGTTCTTGGAATTGTTGTTTCAGTAACAACACCAGTAGACTCTGGCTGTTGCTGAGAACTTATGATACTGATTCTTGGTTTTAACTGAAGTGAGGCATATGAAGATACTTGTCTTGATTTGGTTTGGGGAAATTGGCAGGAAAATTGAGGAGTTGGTGAATAAATTTGAGACCCCATTTTGTTATTGTCGTACTTTGAAGAGAAAATGGAGAAAATTTTCTTTAAGTTAGAAGGTTAAAAAGTTTGTAAGATCTTTTGCTTTTTATGTGAACCTCAAGTTGTAGTAGACAAGGCCAATTTGTGTCCACGAGCTAAGACCTTATCACCAGATGGACCAAGTGGTCGGATTCTTATGCATAATTGCAACCATGTATTTTAGGGATATTAATATCGAGAATGAGTTAATGGTAAAAACACAAACAAAGTATCTTGGTTATTTGAGTTTTATATTTAAATTATCAGGTATTTGAATTTTTCGATTGAACTATCATCAATTATTTATCAAAACAGTCCTAAACTTAAACTATTTTATTATTTAATTTTTCTACTTAAACGTTCAAGTATGAAACTCAAACAATTGATAGCTGGGGTGTGATTTGATAAATAGTTTGTAATAGTGCTGGTAACAAATTCTAATAATTCAGATATGAAACTCAAAAATCTGAGATACTTTAGGGGTATTTTTCACCCTTCACTCATTAAAAATTGAATATTCGTTTCCAATTCAGTTTGTGATGTCAAATATACCAAAAAGGTCGTTTATGTATAATTTCTGAAAAATTAAGTAATTTTGGAAACTTATGGAGTTCTTCTGTCAAATCAATTATTGATGAACTTACAAAGTCCCTAAAATTGTATCCCATAAGACTCAGGCGCAGTATTTAAAATCATATTAATAGAAAGTCAAAGAGTTTAACAAATAGCTTATAAGATTTTTGCTGCTGATAATTGTTGACTTGCTTGTAATTTAATGACTTTTAAAGTAGATAATATCGGATAATAATAATATGACTTCAAAATTCAACATCTTTTTTTTTTTTTATATAGTAATGGCAGTATGGCACCAAGAAAGTACAATTTCAACAGACTACAGCTATAGAAGGCAAAACAAATTACGTATGACCTATCGCCTCTAGGAAATCTTAGTATTAATGTTCACAATACACATAAGAGAATTGTTTCACATTGGTTATTTTTAGAATTTTGTAAATGAACATTATTTTATCAAAATTGGATTTTTTATCATCCCATTCAAATAGTAAACTTGTGGGGTCTAAATACTTACCCAGGCTGTTTTTTTTTTAAAATGAAGGGTCAAAACACTAATTTGAATTTTATTTTTTAATCTGATGAAGTGTTAAAAAAATAGGTGTTGTGTTTTGATTGGTTGTAAGTCGATGTAGGTTGTGTGTGATACACGCGCACCACTCTAAATGAATGCAAACTCAAGATATGTGACAGGTCAGACGGGTGGGGTTTAATAGATATACTTCATGAGGGGTTTAAGAGTTCAGTAGAAACATGACCTTATTAAGGTGTCAACGCAGAAAAAATTAAATTCAGGGATCTACATGTATTCTGCCATAATCAATGTTTGGAATGTCATTTAAAAATAATATCACTAGTGTGAATTTTAAATTTAATTAAGTAAAAAATCTAAAATATTTGTCATAAATTTCAAATCTATGTTATAGATTTCAAACTTAAAATAAGTGAAATTCTATGAAGATAACTAAATTTTGTCCGGGATACTGTGATGGTAGCGTCATTGATTTCAAAATGAACTAATTTTTCGATGACTTTCAACCTTGGACTATTGAAAAATGGCTATTTTATAATTTTATCCATTCTTTGTCGTCTAGACTGTACTACAAAACTATGTTATGGTTGTAACACGTGCTATATAGTAAATTGAAATCTTATTAATCAAATGAATTTTATTGTTTGACATGATATTTGGACCATCCTGAATCTACAATGAGGTGAAATTTCATTGACAATTCTTGTCGCCTTGTCCCATTTTAATGAATTTTCATGTGTTTGTCTTTCCCCCCTTCCCCCCTTCCCCCAATACGAACTACAAAGTAATATCAATGATTCGCAACACGTACTCAAAATGTTCAAAACAAAAAATGAGGAACCACTACAATAACTCCTACTATCCTCATTCAAAAGTTAATTGACACTGCACGTAGAACGTCGAAGTTTTAGTTGCAGAACTTCGAACTTTAATTGACTGTTTACCAATTGCTTTGCAGATCTCTACCACATAATTATCTATTCCGGATGTGATGAATGTAGATATACTAAAAGAGATATAAATAATTAGGAATAAAGTTATACGAAGTAAGGTAGGAGAGAACTTCATGGTAAAAAAAAAATGAGGAAAGTAAAATTGAGATTGTTCGAGCATGTAAAAGGGAGGTGCACGAATACGTCAGTTAGAAAGCGGAATGTTTGGTTGTATCAAGAGTTAAGAGGCAGAGGTAGACTGAAAAAGAATCGAATGAAGATAATAAAACAGGACATAACACAATAACAACTTATTGAAAACATAATCCTAAATAGGAAGATGGGAAAGTCAAAGATTAAGATTAAAGATTAGTAGACAACTAGTGTGGTCGCCCGTTCAATGGGAGAGGCAGGGGCTAACCCAATACCCTCTTCTCCTCAGAGGAAGATTTGGGATTTCAAACTTGTGGATTTTCAATAAAAAACAGGGGCTGAAAATAGTTAAATGAAAAAAAATAAGCACCTCCACAGGGAATCAAACCCACATTCAACTACCCAAGAGACGGGCTGCTAAGGGTTTCTTTCCTACCACTAAGTCGTCCCTTGATTTATTTATGGATTCCCACTTTTCAATATTTATATGTTTTGATAATTTTTCTCATATAATTATAAGTCTTATGGTAGCGGGTGTAGGTTCCCGCCCCTACTTTTCCTTATTAATATTAGTATTGGGTAATCGTGTAGTTTCTTATTTTTCAATGTCTTTACCATCTATTGTGTCATTTTACTTTGTATCTTAATATTTTCTTGTCGCAATCCTTCCATCAATAACTTCTTGGGCAAAATAACCTTTCCACTCACAAAGATAGAGAGTAAAACTTGCATGCATCTAAGAACCTTTTTGGCCATAAATTTTTCAAGTAGTATTTGGAGAAAAGCTTGACAAATAATACTTTGGTCATACAATTTATCATTATTTGATAAATAATTCAAATATTAAAAAATTCTAGTATTTGAGTCAAATTCAATTTTTTGTAAACATCTAAAAGTAAAATATGTTTTCCAAATACTATGACCAAACACATAGTGAGATTTTACTCAAAAATAATTTGCCAAAAAGATTTGCAAATCTATGATAAACGCTAGCTTATTCTTTTTGGACAGTCCCTCCTCAAAAGAGGGTACATTCTTACCCTATTCAAATCCATTTATAAAATGGAAAAGGGCTAAAAAATGTCCTTCAACTATCTAAAATGGTGTAAAAATATCCTTCATCTACCTATTGAGCCTAACATGCCCCATCTGTTTACCTTTTGCCCTTCCATTTATCAGTTGCCTATTGGCCCAACCTCTTTTATGACATGACATATTTCTATTGGACAATTAATATTTAATTAAACTAATTAATTTTATCCTCAAAATCTAACCCGACCCAACTAAGACTCGCTCCAAGTCCTTTAACAAAAAAGAAATCTCAATTCATCATAATCTGCTCATCTCCTCCCATTCCATGTAATCCAGGAAGACATGTAATCCAGAACATGGATAGTTTACCTCAAATGCAAAGAAACCGCCAGGTTTCCACGCCGAAACAACTCCGTCGCAGAAATGGATAAGGTCATTCATACCACTTGCTCCACTGTCTAACGCTAGTCTAGGTTCATGTTTACCAACTTCAGCTTGTAGTCCACCAATATCTTTGCTTGGAATTTATGATGGATTACTCACCAGTCCCACAAATTCTCCTTCATCATCTCTCAAAGGCTCAAACCAAGATCCTTGCTTTGCATGGACTCTTTCCTGGCACAAACATAAAAGACAATGCTCGATTCATAATTTGCATCATAAAAATTTGATCAGTGATATAAACCTGGTTCACTAAGAGGAGCCATACTAAGTGCAACTAGCAACAACTATATCTAGGTCACAATCAAGTTGGGGTAGGCTATATGAATCCCAACTTTCATTTAAGCATCATTTCAAACCATACTAGGAGCAACAATCAAATACAAACCTCCAAATCATACCTCTGCACATTGTAAGATGCAATAGCAGTAGCAACAGAACTTAAGTCAGTAGCAATAACTCCAACTTTACCACCCAAAATCCTTGCAATCCCATCGATCATCTCCCAATCCATGAGAAGAGAGGAGATGAGCAAATTATGATGATGAATGGGGATTTCTTTTTTGTTTAAGGAATTGGAGCGAGTCTTAGTTGGGTCGGGTTATTTGGCCGGGGAGGGTTGAATTTTGAGGATAAAATTAATTAGTTTAATTAAATATTAATTGTTCAATAGAAATATATCATGTCATAAATGCGGTGGGACAATAGACTGCTGTCAATTGGAAGGACAATATTGATAGATAGACAGGCTCAATAGATAAATGAAGTACATTTTTGTACCATTTTAAATAATTAAAGGACATTTTAGGCCCTTTTTCGTTTATAAAATTACCATTGAATGCATTATTGGTGTTGATGTTGATGATTATCATTCAACTACTTTACAAATGCTGCTATATTCTGAACAGTGCCGACAACTGGAATCATTTTTATTTTGATACTACACTATACAAGAAAGCGTACCCACAGGGACAAAGCAAAAAGGATCATAGAGTCGTGGGAAAGCATAAACACGACAAATTATGATAGTGGATTTTGTCGCTTATGAAAATAAAAAATCCTTGGTTGGATGGTCCCTCCACTATCCACATCCACATTTTCCATTATTATTACGGAAAAGGTTCAAAAATATTCCTTAATTATTTAAAATAGCTTAAAAATATTCCTCGTTAGATTTTTGGTTCAAAAATACTCTTCCGTTAAATATTTGTCTCAAAAATATCTCTCCCTCTAACGAAATTCGAAAAAGGATAAAAAATACTCCTGAATTATCTAAAATAGATAAAAAATGCTCCTCGTTAGTTTTTTGGCTCAAAAATACCCCTCTGGTAAATATTTGGCTCAAAAATACCGCTTTCCTTAACGAAATTCCACCAAGCATGCCACCTAGATAAAAAAAAAAATCACGTGGCTATGCCACATTACTAGCCACATGTAAAATGTTATATTTTTTTAATTATATGACATTCCTTTCTTCTTTATTTTTATTTTTTTGCAAAGCAATTTTATTGATTTGGAAAAAAATATGATCAGTAAAATTAAAAATTTCTAAAAATATTTAAATAAAATAAATCAGTGTTTTTACTGGATTTAGTTTAACGTTTTTGGAATTTCTCGATACTGGAAAGGTACTAAATAAATTTTGTTAAAGGAGTATAAATTATTCAATTTTTTTCATTATATGATAAACTTTTCACTTAGATTATTAAAGAAAATTATATCCATTTTTTTCTAATGATTAAAATATATTAAATGTCATTTACTTTTCTGAAAGTGGAATTTTAAAAAATTCTAAGAATATTTGATGATTAAACATAAAATTAGAAAAACTATCAACATTCATTGAGTTCAAAAAAAATAAATCAACATCACTGAATATAATCTTTTTATTTAACTCTTTCATCAAGAAGAAAGGAATGTCATATAATTAAAAAATACTAACATTTTATATGTGGATGGTAATGTGGCATAGTCACGTAGTTTTTTTTACGAAAAAGGCTCAAAATACTTCCTAACGAAATTCAAAATCTAATCATACGTACGGAATGAATAATAGTAGAAAGAAATTATTTCACTTCACCAGAAAAAG
This sequence comes from Capsicum pubescens, assembly GCA_030864215.1. Lineage (NCBI taxonomy): Eukaryota > Viridiplantae > Streptophyta > Magnoliopsida > Solanales > Solanaceae > Capsicum > Capsicum pubescens. Next base: position 82,917,422 of record CM061540.1, read on the forward strand.
TTAGCCAACTTGTTATCTCGACCTCTAAAATTTCTTAAACATTAAAGTTTAACACATGAAGCAGCAGCGCAACAACATAGTGAGTAAATTATAAATACATTGTAGATTATAACTATAGTTTTAATATTACCACTGAAGTGGTTATAACAAAATATAAAACAAACGTTGAGATCAGAATTGTTAGTTAAAGGCTCTAACTATGAACGGGGACTAGGGAAGAAACATATCATATAAATGCACGACTTCACCTCATAAGTCACAGGTGGTTTCTATGATTAGGAGTTCAAACCATATGACCTCCTGATCAGATGGCTACAACTTCACTGTTGCACCAGGGATTCCTAAAAGACAAGATCGATCTAATTCCATTAGGATCATCAAAGTCGAAATATTTTTTGAAGTCTTTTTCGTAAAAAAAAAATCACGTGACTATGCCACATTACCATCCACATGTAAAATGTTAGTATTTTTTAATTATATGACATTCTTTTCTTCTTGATGAAAGAGTTAAATAAAAAGATTATATTCAGTGATGTTGATTTATTTTTTCTGAACTCAATGAATGTTGATAGTTTTTCTAATTTTATGTTTAATCATCAAGTATTTTTAGAATTTTTGAAAATTCCACTTTCAGAAAAGTAAATGACATTTAATATAATTTAATCATTAGAAAAACATGGATATAATTTTCTTTAATAATCTAAGTGAAAATTTTATCATATAATAAAAAAAAATTGAATAATTTGTACTCTTTTAACAAAATTTATTTAGTGCCTTTCCAATGTCGAGAATTTTCAAAAACGTTAAACTAAATCCAGTAAAAACACTGATTTATTTTATTTAAATATTTTTAAATATTTTAAATTTTATTGATCATATTTTTTTTCAGATCAATAAAACTGCTTTGCAAAAAAATAAAAATAAAATAAAGAAGAACGGAATGTCATATAATTAAAAAATATAATATTTTAAATGTGGATGGTAATGTGGCATAACCACGTGTTTTTTTTTTTATCTAGGTGGCATGCTTGATGGAATTTCGTTAAGGAAAGGGGTATTTTTGAGCCAAATATTTAACAGAGGGTTATTTTTGAGCCAAAAAACTACCGAGGGATATTTTTGATCCATTTCAGATAGTTCAGGGATGTTTTTGATCCTTTTTCAAATTTCGTTAGAGGGAAGGATATTTTTTAGCCAAATATTTAATGGAGGAATATTTTTGAATCAAAAATTTAATGAGGAATATTTTTAAGCTATTTCAGATAATTCAGAAATATTTTTAAGCATTTTCCGTAATTATTATTATTATAGTCAACGTCTATGCCGAAATTGATTGTATTTGCACCAATATTTGGCTCTCCATGGCCATCGGGGATGGGAACAAGACCACTTCCCCCAAAACTTCCAATCTGGAAAGATAAGCCCCACAAGCTTTAGTTTAATTAATAGTTTGGGACACGTCAACGGGGAAAAAACCCATCATTTTGTCTACCACCTCTTCACATGCTTGCACAATGCATAACTTATACTACTACTAGCCAACTTACGTCGTGCTATTCACGGTCTAATGTTCATCCTTAAAATTTTTAAGTTATGTATAATTTTATTATTTAATTAAAATTTTTATTTAATTAATTAATAAATTTTAAGTTAGACATATAATATTATATTTAGATTGATGAAATTTGCATGACGATATTTTAAGTTGTTCAAACTTTTATGACATTAATAGTCAATTATATTTTAAAAATAATTTAAGCTCATAATTATTGCGATTTATAATATTTTTTTTTCTATTCTACTAGTTAGAAGTGACATAGTAAAATTATTATAAAAAATATTTGTGAATTTTTTTTTAAGTGACTCCATATAAGACGTCATGTTAATTTAAAACATCAAAAATTAATTTATCATTTTACGTTTATTTTATTAAATATTATTAATTTTTTAATACTTAAATACTTATAATAATTAAGTATGGATAATTTAGTAAAACTACGATTGAAGTAGTTGAAACAATCATGTTATAAATATCTATTTCAGTTTTTTATTAATTATTATTAATTTTTTAATACATAAATGATTTATAATAATTACTTAGGGGTAATATAGTAAAATCACGATTGAAACAACTGAGGCAGACATGTCGAACATGAGCAACCTGCTTCAGCAACTTATTGTGACTTCTTATATAGGATACTAATAATATAATTTTCTTTAATGCTTAAATAACCATAATAAGTAATTAGGAATAATATAGTAAAATCACAATTGGAGCTGCGAAGCTGACATGTATTAAAAGTGATATAGCATAATAACTATAAGAAATTACTTGTGAAAATAATCTAAGTGAGCCTCGTATAAGACGTCAAGCTAATTTAAAACATCAAGAGTTAATTTATTATTTTATGTCTATTTCATCCTTTTTATTAAATATTATTAATTTTTTAATACTTAGATGACTTATAATAATTAATTAGGGGTGATATGGTAAAATTACGGTTAAAACAATTGAAGCAGACATGTCAGAAATGTTTATTTTACTTATTTGTATTAAATATTATTAATTTTCTAGTACGTAAATAACTTATAATAATTAATTAAGGGTGATACAGTAAAAACATAGTTGTAGCAGCTGAAGCAGGCATGTCGATCTGCTGCTTGCTTAAGCATAAAACTTCCTCTTATAAATAATTATTCAATTTAAATGACATAATGCTTAGATGACCTTAATAATTAATAAGGGGTGATATAATAAAATCGTGATTGAAGTAGCGAAGTAGACATGTATTGAATGAATTATAATAACTAATTAGAAGTGATATAACAAAATTAATATAAGAAAATACTTTTGAAAAAAATTAAGTAGATCTCATATAAGACGTCAAGTTAATTTAATATTAAATATTATTAATTTTTTAAAACTTACATAATTTTATAATAATTTTTAATATTAATTTTTAATATTTAGATAACTCATAATAATTAATTAGGGGTGATATAGTAAAATTACGTCGAACCAACCAAAGCAGACATGTCAAAAATGTGTCTTTTTATTTATTAAATATTATTAATTTTTAATACGTAAATGACTTATAATAATTAATTAGAGGTGATACATTAAAATTATGATTGAAGCAACTAATTTTTTTTTTCTGAATAATAACAAGTGAAACTTTGAGGAACTTAGTAGTCATTTTGAAAACTACCCTTTTATTAAATATTATTAATATTATAATACTTAAATGAAATAATTTATAATAATTAATTAGAAATGATATAGTAAAATTACATTTGAAACAGCTAGGACGACCCCAAGCTGCTCGACATTGCCGCTTCAATTATAGAGTAATAATTTTTATTAAATATAATTAATTTTTCAATACTTAAACGACTTGTAAAAACATCAAAAAATATATATATATATATTTTAATTAAATATTATTAATTTCTTAATACTTAAATGACTTATAATAATTAATTATGAGTGATATAGTAAAATCACGGTTGAAGCAGCTGAAACAGTCATGTTATAAATGTCTATTTTAAATTGTTTATTAAATGTCTATTTTAAATTGTTTATTAAATTGTTTTAATTTTTTAATACGTAAATGACTTACAAATAATTAATTAGGGATAATACAATAAAATCACAACTGAAGCAGATATATCGACCTCCTGCCTGTTTCAGCTGCTAAACTGCCTCTTATTATATATAGTAAAGTAGAAAGTAAAAAAAAAGCAAAGATTCACACTAAAAACAATTCTTAAGTCAGCTCTTTGGCAATCACAAGAAAGGGCTAATTGTATTGTTCAAGTAAATGAGTGTAAAACAAGCCACGTCAATACTTTAAAATAGAATATTATGTTATTGAGCTGATGGTGTGTAAAAGGGCTCCCATAAATCTAGGTTAAATTGACCGACAATAACATGTAGATCTCCGTATCAAGAACAATAGTAGCAACCTGCAATCCAGAGTAATAACGGATCACATTGCATTGACAGTATAACTTTTACCCAATCAGTTTATATAACTTTAAAATCTTAAAAGATTACATTCATCCTATGCAGCCATGCTTGGAGCTCAAACGCTATTGAAGACGCTGCAGTAGTAGCAGGCGATTGTTGTTTATATAAGCCTCAGCATTTGAGAAAAAAGCTCATGCATTTATTTAAAATATAGGTCAAACACCCGCATTCGGATCAAAGGCAAATGAGATGGCTACACAGATGCCAGATGGCCATGCAAACTCATTGAATTTCAAGACTGAAACATTCTAGACGTGGAAAAGCCTCATAAGCAATTAACTCACACCCCTTCACATTAACGATTGGCAAAAGCTATGAAACTCAAGGAAACATCATTACGACATTACCAAAATCAAACTTGTGAGTGGCGAATGAGCTTGAGGGTTTAGACCAGAAGCTCATGAATCTAACATGTTACATGACCTCATTAAGTGAACATAATGGTTAAGCCATTAAGTCATCTACACTTTCAACAGACGAGAGAAGACCTGAGTGATGTGGCGGTAGGAAGACACGTGCATGATGCCCACCGGATAACTGATTCAGTCACCACAATATCAATCTGTTCAAATTCACCAAGACCAATTGTATGGTTCCTCCTGCTCTGGATGCCGAGGGTTCTAGATCCATTGGATCCACTCTTTCTAACTTCTGCTGTCTTATCTCTTACCACTTGCTCAAAGCTTACAGGAGAGTCTGACAACATAAGCACCTTTCCCACACTGGCATCTGTGACACAAGTCAAATAGGTGTAAATCCTAGGACTCCAGACGGCCATAAAAATTTGGATATAGCAGTTTACTTTTGAAGATCAAGTTAAAACAGAAAACTGTAAAATTACCTGTATGAAGTAAATCTACATCAGATGCTCTAACAGATAAATCAACTTCATAACTGCCTTGATCAACAACTAAATTCGGACCGAAGAATGTAAAACTCGGCAGTGTTAGAACAGGAGAAGCAAAGTCATGGCCATTTGATCCACCAGCACTACTGAAAGAGAATACAGCGGAGCCATAGGAGGTTGTCGATTGTTCGGTTAATAAAGTAGAAAATGATGTCTTGCACGTGAATCTTGGCGATTGGACATCAATTAAAACGGCAGAACATGTGCCAAAACTGATATCCTGATTCCGAGCCATAAGAGAAGAGCAGCAGGAGCCTTCATCTGAATGCACTTTTAGGCGTGGTACATTGAAATGTGGTAAGCTATCCCGTACCCAAGCATGATCTGTTACGTGTGAAATCATAATAAGGAAACGCGAAGAACTACGCTGCTCAACTGATACATCCTCAACTGCCTCTCTACTTATTAGATAAAAGGAAAAACCTTTAAGAACCGAAAAATCTATCTCAATCAGAGAAAATCAGTATAGCAATTGGATCTTTGAAAGTTGAGTTCCAGCTTACGTAAGAAAAATTCAATCCATTGACTGAGGAATTTAGAAGATTTATTATCTGGAGAGGCAGGCTGATAGCACAAACAAAGTGTGGTATCAACTATCAAATACGTATATCATGTAGAGGTCACAAATATGGTACAGCTGAGCTCTATCTATTTTTATGCAAAATTTCATAATCACAGGAATAAAGAGTAACTTTGAGAAGAATATAAGATATTAAGTCTTTCAGAAATTGACGGATCTGATGCAGTAACATCTCCAATGAATTTAGATATTTTGGTTTTCACAGTTCACTATCAACTACAACTCTTAGTAGGTTTATTCTATATTCACAAGCTGATGTGCTTGATTTTTCTATCCTTTCAAATCAATTACTGATGTCCAACACAAATAAATATGCATTCTTGATGCATCAAATGTCATTCATCAGTTCTATCTAGGTAACAAGTATAATGAGTTCGATATTATATCTTGCATCGATAACCTACCTAAAATTTGCTGAGTTGTAAGCCTCTGAGAAGGATCGGTACATAGCATTCCTTTGATCAACTCTTTCGCCGAAGATGATATTGTCTCCCAGCGATCAGAAGGAAACCGCAAATCAGCTGCCCTGACAGCATCAAAGATCTTTGACTTTGTCTTCCCCCAAAATGGTGGTATTCCACTAAGAAGAATGTAAAGAATAACACCAGCGCTCCAGATATCAGCTGCTTGATTATAACCTCCTGCGAGGACCTCAGGAGCTATATAAAATGGGCTGCCAACAGTACCATGCAAACTTTGACCTGGAACAAGAAAATTGATGATGCATAAAATTATGAAGAAAAGGTATAATAATGTTGTGTATTCGTTTTTTCAGAGGAAAAGGGGGGAATTACCTGGCCTGATGTACGTTGCCAGACCAAAATCAGCTAATTTTATCGGAGAAGAAGAACCCTTTGTAGCCAAGAGAATGTTCTCTGGCTTAAGATCTCTGTGTACAATGCCTTTATGATGACAATACATCACCACTTCCATTAGGTCATGGAAGAGAACCCTGGCCTCAGCCTCAGAAAATCTACCATGCCTCTCCAGCTGGTGAAAAAGTTCTCCTCCAGCACAAAGCTCCATTACTAGATGTACATTATCTTCTTCCTCATAAACCGCCTTGAGATCTACAACATTTGGGTGGCCAGAAAGCCTGGTCATTATTTCAATTTCAAGTTTGACACTTCGCACATCCTCCTGAGTCACCAATCTATTTTTAGCAATTGATTTACAGGCCAACACCTCTCCAGTGAACTTATCAGAGCATGTCCTGATTATCCCAAACTGCCCCCACCCCAGTTGTTCTCCAAGGACGTAACGATCATGCAAATTAGCAGTATAATTTGCATCCAAAATAGTCTCACTCAAGTTTGCAATTTTATAGCAACAACATGTATAAAGTGATGTTTCAGTGTTGCTGTTGCTAATAGCAACAGCCATACGAGAATCGAACCCCGATATAACCAGAGAATACCAATTAAGATCTCAACTTTCGTTTCTCCGGTCTTGAAACCACTATCTTGTCAAAGTTACCCTCTCCAAAAAGTAGGAAAGCAAATTTCCAAGTCAAAGTAATTGATTTTGGTTCACATAAGAATAGACCATATCAATTTGGTCAACATACACAAAAAGAAGCTTCCAACAACTACATAAGGCGTTCAACTAATCTGTCCATTCTTCTCAATTATATCCTCATCACATTAGAAGATCAAACTCTTCCATCCTTCTAAATCAGCTGGATCTGACAAGTCCAAAAAACGCACACAACCACAATTTCAACTTCACATACTGGAAAATAGAAATGATTGTTCTTATTCTTTATTAAGACAATTGTTCTTATTCTTTCTTAAGACAATAACTTTCCGAAAAACGTCACAAAATTCAGCTAAGCTACCAAACAAAATTCAGCTAAGCATATCTTTGGACAGATCCTACAACTATAACTATGTTAAAATGAAAACAACAAGCAACAAACAAAAACAAAAAAGATTCAGTATTTTCAAAAAATGATACTGTACTACACATTTCCACAACTATGACAAACTAACCAACAAAATCAAACTACATACTTTCACCAACAAACACAAACTAACACACACCCATTAGCAAAAAACACACATAAACAAATATGGCGCCTTCAAACTAACCTCAAAAACACCCAGATCCATTATTTTCAAGAAACACATGAAAAGCCAAACTTTATTCAAATCAAAGGTGAAAAAATACAAATAGTAAAAGGAGTAAGGCAAAATGACGAACCAGAGAGGAGAAAAGGGAAGTGGGTCGGAGTTGGTATTGGAATTTGTTTGTCCACCACAACCCACAGGAGAGGAAGAGACCACCGGTGGAGAGTGGGGCTGTGTCTCTTCAAAATTCGTCTATAGCTTAAACCCAAACCCAACCTCTACATTAATTTTTTTGCATACGTATATATTTTCTATTTGAGTACGCTGAATCTTTGCGTTGTGCTCCGCTCCTTCTGTCCTATATTATTTGTTCACTTTTACAACTTACTCCTATTACTTGATAAATATAATATTTTTTATCTTATATTAATTAATTATTTTATTAAAAATAATTATTTCATAATAATATTCACCTTACTAAATCAAAAAGTATTAATTAAATTTATTTTATATAATTCTTACAATCAATTTTTTTTAAAGTATTTACATTTATTTGTAAAGTTCTCCAAGAAAATCTGGAGACGCGTATTAGGGTAGAAGGTTAGTGTCAGTTTGGGTGGGTAGGGTAGGGCATTACTTGGTGGGTGTATTATTCTTGTTATGATACCTTGTTGCATGTTGTGTTACGATTGTTTACTGTAGACACCTAAAATTTGTGGACTCTTCAATAAGAATTCAAATTCTGTTAGAGTTGTAGAAGACTACTTTACCCTAAATCTCTCCTATTTAAAGAGAAACATGTTCCCTGAAACATGCATCTTGAATATCCCATAAGCTGATGGGTATTCGTAAAAAGATCGGGATCTTCAATATCCCACAAAATCATGGGATATTCATAAAGAGATCATCCTATGTTTGAGAATAAGCCACTAACGGCTCTCGAATTACGGAGAAAATCAAGAGAGAAGAATCAAGGGAGGAAAAGATTTGTAACCACAACCGTTTATCAATAAAAAATTCTTGTTTCTTCATATTTTTGTTTGTGGTTAAACTTTATTTTCCACGAATTTAAATTATGTTGCAAACAAATTGGCACACCCAGTAGGACCAAATCTGCCCTTCATCTCTTCTCTCATAAATCAAATCTGCAAATCTGTAGCCGCCGCATAAAGATGGAAGCTCTCTTGGTACTTCAAGACTCGTCATCAAATCTACACTTCGACAAGCCTTGAAGTAGAGGGCATTTGTAGACACCTAAAATTTGTGGGACTCTTCAAGAAGAATCCAAATTCTGTTAGAGTTCTGGGAGGCTACTTTACCTTAAATCCCACCTATTTAAAGGGTAAAATATTCCCTGAAAGAGGCATCTTGAATATCCCATAAGCTGATGGGTATTCGTAGTTCGAGAAATACGCCACTAACGGCCCTCGAATTAATCCTATGTTCGAGAAATACGCCACTAACGACCCTCGAATTACGGAAAAAATCGAGAGAAGAATCAAAGGAGGAACAAATTTGTACCCACATCGTTTATCAATAAAATTATTGTTTCTTCATTTTTTATTTGTGGTTGAAGTTTATTTTCCATGAATTAAATTATGTTGGAAACAAATTGGCACACCCAGTGGGACCAAATCTGCCCTTCATCTCTTCTCTCATAAATCAAATCTGCAAATCTGTAGTTGCCGCATAAAGATGGAAGCTCTATTGGTACTTCAAGACTCATCATCAAATCTACACTTCGACAAGCCTTGAAGTAGGGGGCATTTGTAGACACCTAAAATTTGTGGGACTCTTCAAGAAGAATCCAAATTCTATTAGAGTTCTGGGAGGTTACTTTACCTTAAATTCTGCCTATTTAAAAGGTAACATATTCCCTGAAAGAGGCATTTTGATACCAAACTCCCCAAGAACACAACAACACAAACACCAAAATCAGTCCACTAGTTCAAGAACTATGAACCCTTTTGATAACCTCTCTTGGATTCGCAAAAAGAACAAGAAAGGAAGTGATATCAAGAGTAAAACACACTAAAATAGCAACAACACTTGATGAAAAAGATGCAATAACAACAACACACGGTTACAAGACAAAAACACAAATGGATTATATAGATATAGACAAACGATTACAAGAAAGTAAAGATAGATAGATAGACAAAGGGATGGTATAATATTAACAACCCAAAAGCTTATTCCACTTTTGGACTTTAATATCACACACAACCTAAACCTATCTCTTACGCGACCTCAAGGGAACCAGAATTCCCAAGCAATCTCCATTTCTAAGCAAATGATCAACACAAGGATTCCACCTTGCTAAAGACTCTCAAAGAGGCTACAAAATATATTCTCCAAAAATCTCTAAAAAATGACCTAATGAGGTTCTATTTATACCTAGGTTAACTTATTACAAATGACTAAAAAACCCTTGCAAAGGGCGGATGAACAGTGAACGCGAATGAACAGTGAACAGTTTTGGAGCTTGTGGGACTTGTTCTCTACACTTCAAATCTTGTTCCTTGGATGGGAAGCCCCCGAGATCGAGTCTTGACGCATTGAACCCTGATCATGATCGTACCCGTATCACATCTTGAGTATCCCATAAGCTGATGGGTATTCGTAAAAAGATTAGGATCTCCAATATCCCACAAAATCATGGGATATTCATAAAAAGATCATCCTATGTTCGAGAATAAGCCACTAACGGCCCTCGAATTACGGAGAAAATCAAGATAGAAGAATCAAGGGAGGAACAGATTTGTAACCACAATCGTTTATCAATAAAAAATTCTTGTTTCTTCATATTTTTGTTTGTTGTTAAAATTTATTTTCCACGAATTTAAATTATGTTGCAAACAAATTGGCACGCCCAGTGGGACGATCTCTACCTCTCATCTCAAATTTTCAGACTTTGAAGATTAAGAACGCCGAAATGACTTCCAAGAAGATCAACTCTCAATCAACTGCTTCCAAGGCTGCTGATTCAAGGTTCTTTGCCGAAGTAGAAAACATCCTTGGTATTACTTTCGGGAGCTTGGGAGCTGTCACGAAGAGTAAGGCAAACATGTTAGGACAACAAATACATCTAATGTCGTCCGCGCCAACTCCAGTTTTTGGATCTTCAACCCCGAAAGGAATGAAGTCCAATGCAAGTGCTTCGGAAGGAGGAAGCAGTGTCGCGGAATCTCTTAAGAAGACTCTTGCTCTACTTGAGCATTCTGATTCCAAATGCTCTGGCGCAAAGAGCGATGGTCATTCAACAAACGCGTCATCTCCACTTACACCGCATAAGTTGAGCACTTCAAAGATCAACCTATGCGATGATCCATGTTACTCTCCGACGTCTCCGGTAATCATACAAGCAATGGTAACTGATGCCTCGTCTATGGAGAAGCAGATTGCGAATCTGACAAAGGCAATTGAAGGCCTGACCAACTATGTTTAGAATTAAGAGTCTAGGAATGATAAGATAGTGGATAGGGTGGAAAACTTGATAGACGTAGAATCTAGCCATGCATCGGGAAAAGCTCCAGAGGTTCATGATATAGAAAATCCTATGAAACAAACACCACCGACTAAAGAGGTGCAAGTTTCTGCTGAAGGAATGATCCCGATTGGGCAATTGAGGGAATTCATTGAAGGGACCCTCAAAGACAAGTATGATGTTATCACCAAGTCTTGACTTGTGTATGCCAAGCCCTACACTGCGAGAATAGATAGCCTCAAAATGCCTGCCGGCTATCAAACCCCCAAATTTCAACAATTTGAGGGCAAAGGTAATCCGAAACAACATGTCGCACACTTTGTTGAGACATGTAATAATGCTAGAACTTATGGTGACTATCTTGTCAAATGTTTTGTTCGTTACCTAAAGAAAACCACCTTTGATTGGTATATGAACCTCGAGCCTAACTCTATCGATAGTTGGGAGCAATTGGAACACGAGTTCCTAAATCGGTTTTATAGCACAAGGCATACAGTGAGCATGATAGAGCTCACAAATACTCGGCAAAGAAAGGATGAGCTAGTCATCGACTTTATCAATCGATGGAGAAATGCAAGTTTAAACTGCAAAGATAGGCTCAGTGAAGCTTCTGCAATAAAGATGTGTGTCTAAGGAATGCACTGGGGGATTCTCTATATTTTGCAAAGAATTAAACCAAAATCCTTTGAAGAGTTAGCTACTTGTGCTCATGATATGGAGTTGAGCATGTCTTCTGTATAAAAGGAAGTAACGTCTAATCCATGACCCTCGAAGGGGAAAGGATAAGCAAGAACCCAAATGATGGGGCAAGTTTGTCCCAAAAAATGACAACAAGGAGTCCATGAATGTTGATGTGTCTCCTGTGAAGGTCAACACAAAGGTGACCAAGAAGCAAAGTGTGAAGACGACTTCTGGAGCACGTCCAAATCAGAAAACTTTAAAGGAGATGTAAGAAAAAGAATATCCCTTCCTTGATCCTGATGTTGCCAAGATTTTTGATGAACTCCTTGAGCATAAGCTCATTGAACTCCCAGAGATGAAGCATCCTAACGAAGCTGGGAGGACCAATGACCCTAATTATTGCAAATATCATAGGCTCATAAATCACCCTATGGAAAAGTGCTTTGTCTTTAAAGATAAAGTCATGCAACTGGCAAAAGAGAAGAAGATCTTCTTCGATGATGAGACGGCCAGTTCTCATCAAATCTCTGTCACATTTGGCTCGCTTGATCCAGTCCAAATATGTGTCGAAGAGCATAATGAGAAAATATTAGAGCCTCACAGGTCTTTAGTTGACGAAGGCGATGATGAAGGTTGGACTCTGGTGACTAAGCGCAGACACAGGAGGAAAAGTCTGCGAAAGGAGTCGGCTGAGCAGCCAACCAGAAGGAGAATGGTGAAGAAACCAAGAAAACAGAAGCTGGTTGAACTTTCAAAAAGGACGACCATCATAGAGCTTCACCCCCTAAAACTTCGGCATCTGGTGACTTTAGAGGAGTTCTTACCAAGTTGGTTTCGTGTAAAGACTGCCCAAGTCAACCTTGAGGCGTCTTGTTTTAATACCACCAAAGAGGGGGCAAAGTGTGAGAATCTACCCATGAAAGTTCCTTCATCTTCCGAAAAGCTTGCTGAAACTCTTGGCGAAGAGACACATACGTGTGATACAAAAATCATATTCACAAATAACGATCTTCTGCTTGGTGAGGCCCTACGTAACCGTCCCTTATACATGGTGGGTCAAATTCTAGGAAAGAAGATCAATAGAATCTTGATAGATGAGGGATCTGGAGTCAACATCCTGCCTATTCGCACAATGAAAGAACTTGGCATCGCTACTAGCAAACTAGAAAAAAGTCGTATAATGATCCAAGGCTTCAACCAAGGGGTCCATAGGTCCATGGGATGTATCAAGTTGGGGATTCGTCTGGATGATTTTTAATCAAACCCATTGATGCATGTGATCGATGCCAAAACTTTATACAATATATTGCTTGGTAGGCTCTGGGGTACGGGAATAAAATTATCTCGTCCTCTTACTATCAATGCTTGAAGTACCTCGAAGGTAGAATGGAAATAAATATAGTTGCCGATGACAAGCCATTCACTGAAGCTGAGTCACATTTTGCCGATGCAAAATTCTACTTAAAGAAGCATGTTGTGGATGAGAAAAGGGTTGAGGATGTCACTAAGACCAAGTGTGACGATCTTGCATCTAAGAAGGTCGCGGTGACTGTCAAAAAAATCACCACCAAGAAGCCTCTCTTCACTTTAAATAAAGAAAGTGTCGCTTCTACGAAAAAGAAGGCAACTCCCGTTCTTTACTATGTACCGAAGGTAAAGAAAGAGAAAGATCACCCATAGGATTCCCAAGATAATGTGCTAAAGGGGCTAACTTTACCTATTAGGAAGATTGATGCAATAAATCCATCCTCAAGACTTCTTGAAGAGTCTCTGGCTCAAAATCTGCCACAAGATATGACACTCCCTACGAAGTGTACGAAAGAAGGCTTTGACCTAAATGCATATAACCTATTTGTAAAGGTTGGATACAATCCTAGTGAGTCATCAAGGATGGGCAAACTTCCATCAGAGGGTACAACCAGGAAGGCACGTGAAGGCCTAGGATACACACAACCACCTCTAATTCGCTTCTCCAAAAGATCCCAAATATGCCACAAATTCATGAGGTATTCATAAATCTCGAATATCTCAAAGGATTAAAACCACCGTCTCTTCTTGATTAATTAAATAAATCAAGAAGATCGACAAATCCTCCTTTCATGGAGATTAAATCTAAATATTCCTATGCTCGATAAATACGTCACTAACGACCCACAAATTAAGGAGAAATTCATATCCAAATCTTCCTACATTCGAGAAATACGTTACTGACGGCCCTTGAATTAAGAAGAAATTAAGAGAGAAGAATCAACGGAGGAACAAATTTGTACCCCCATCGTTTATCAATAAAACTGTTGTTTCTTCATATTTTTATTTGTGGTTGAAGTTTATTTTCCATGAATTAAATTATGTTGGAAAAACTTACTATTTTATGTTCACTATTCCCTATACGTGGCGTATTTATTGCCTTGTCATCTTGTTCCATGCCTTTTGTATGAATTTCATTACTATTCTTTATCTTGAGCCGGGGGTCTATCGGAAACAGCCTTGCTACTTCTCCGGAGGTAGTGGTATGGACTGTGTACATCTTACCCTCCCTAGACCTCACGATGTGGGAATAAATTGGGTTTGTTGTTGTTGTTGTTGTTGTAAAGTTCTCCAAAAGTTTTTCTAGGTGAATTAGTAAAATCACCTTCTTATTTATGATCTCTTAATATACGTATAAAAAAATGACCAACTAATATAAGACGGAGAGGAATAAAAAGATAATTTTATAAAATACTTCCTTTATTCAATAATATTTATCCACTTAACACATATCTTTGGAAATACTTAATAAATAACAAGAGTAATTTTATTATATTACCCGTTGAATATAATAAATTTAATACTTTAAAAATTATATTGAATAATGAATATATTTAATATCAAGGATAAATTATTCATTAATTTTTCAAACTGAACAAATATATTATGCATTAATTTTTAGTAAAATAGACAAGAGTTTACAAATAATTTGTTTACTTTCAAAAGAATTAAAGCTTGAAATAAATAAACAAATAATTTAAGACAATTATTTATAGTAAAATGGATAACTGAAAAAGTATTTTTACTTGCTTTTTGGGGCGCTTTATTATTTCGTTGGGTTCCTTTGCTCTTTGAATTTAAATAAATGTTGGATTTAATTATTACTATTTGTTTGTGATACCCGTTTGCCTTACTTGAGTTGTGTGTACGTACGTAATATTGCAGATATATCCTTTAAACGTGAGTACGTGACGTAATTCATCAGCTCTCGCCACCCTAATTTAGGTTGCCCTAAAGTATCAATTTATATCGGTACATTATTTGAATGGATACAAAATTTAGGTAGGGAAGTTTTTGGAATACTTTATTTGAAACATGTCATATTAGTATTAGTATTAGATTATACTTTTCTACTATATTAGAAGCACCCGTTTAGTATTTTGGTTATCGACATGGTTGCTTGAGGGTAAAAAATAATTTCATAGATGGTATTTTCGTCTGTTTATTTACTTACTCCACGTGGTTTTTCAGGCACCACATCATTCATTATATGTGGCTTTCATGCCCCTCTGTCTCTTTTCAACTGCCATATGAGTAGGACTCCGACCATATGTACTCCTACAAAAAAAGAGTTCGAATAGAGATTGATTGTGCAACTACCTTACTTAAGCAATTCTTCTTGAATTGCAATCATTAAGTTCAGATTCAGTATCTCAATAATAGTCTCCCTGCCCATTTTGGGTTCTCCAAATTTGATATAATCAACGTGTTTTTACTTATCTATTTTTGAATATGATACGAATTATTAAGATATATGCGCTAGACACAATCTACTAATTAATCTATTTCTTTCAAATACCCCACTACAAATAGATCACAATTTCATTTTATAATACCTCAGGATCTAATGAAATTATTTTAGTAAAATTTAGTTCTCTCAATTCCCAGACGATTGCACCAAAAATTTGAGTTCCTTTTGGATTTCCTTCTTGATCAATAACAACTAAAGCATTGTCATCATATCATATTATTATCCCATTGTTACATTTGAGTTCTTTACAGGTACATACAAATTACAACGCTGACTACTTCTAATCTTTCTAGGGGCATATTTGGTACTGCTTCTTTGATCACAAAAATAATAACGTCACCAATATGAGCATATCGACGATTGCTAGCTCCTATGATTCGAATATACATCAATTCTCGAGCCCCGCTATTATCCACTACATTTAGATGGGTCTGAGGTTGAATCATTTTTTAGTCCGTTCTTCGAATGCAAAAGGCGAAGAAAAAAAGAAATATTTTTGTGAAAAAAAAGAAATATGTGGTTTTGTTTAGCCCTTTATACATTTTTGCCTATTACATTACGAAATAATGAATTGAGTTCGTATACGCATTTTGGATGCAGCTAGTGAAATAGCCCTTCTGACTATATTTTTTGTTACTCCACCCATTTCATAAAGTATTCTCCCCGATTTAAAAACAGCTATTCAATATTCAGGAGATCCTTTCCTGAATCCATACGTGTTTCTACGGATCTTAGTGTAATTAGTTTGTCTGAAAATATACGTACCCATAGTTTTTCACTAAGACGTGCATTTCGTGTCATTACTTGTTGGCCTGCTTCTATTTGTCGAGATGTAGTTCAAGCAGGTTCAAGTGACTGATGATCATATTTACCGAAAGAAATATGATTATCTCGATAAGATATTCCCTTCATTCTTCCTCTATGTTGTTTACTGAATCTGGTTCTTTTAGGGTTATACTTGATGGTTGTTTCTGAATTCCATCTCTACTACAAAAATGAACATGAGAGTTTCTTCTCATCCAGCTCCTCGTGAATAAAAGAATTTCAAATAATTCAATTTGAATTAAGCTAGAAGAGTCAATCTTAAGTTAAGATATATATGTATTTACTGCGTAATACCTTGAACGTGGGCTTATTTGAGATTTCATTAAATCTATTAGTAATTTTTATATCTTGTTTGAATAGATAACTAAACTTTTTAGTTTTAATAGAAATATATTACACCAAATTCTTATTTTGTCCTTTATTGTATTGTCCTAATTTTTATAATAAAAAAAGTTTTCGCAGGTGATTATTTACTCTTTCAATCCCTATTTCATATGTAGTGTTAACTCGTGATTTTTTAGATCTCAGAATACATGAATTAATCTCTGGTTCATTCCGTCATCCTGACCAGTGAATCATTAAGAAACCTTATTCAATAGAATTTTCTGCATTCGCAAGTTTCATCGTTTCCATCACTTCTGACTTAATGGTTAGGTCCGAATTCTACAATGGAATGGAATTGGTTCTTGAGTCAATCTTCTCGGTCCTTATTGGCTCGATCTCTTGATCTTTTGTTCTATTTTTTTTAATAAAGTAGATTTTTTTCATTACGGTATGAATGCATATTGATGCTTTATTACATTGCCTTTCATGAGATTACTCATAGACCTTACATATTGAAATTTTATATCATTGGTATTCTTTTTATCTCTTTCTCTCCTCCTTTCATTTATCCACGTCTTTTTTGTTTATTTTGCTTTACAACTTAGAAGCAGATTTTGGTTTGATACAAAGATATGATCTATATATCATATCTTCACTGGTTCTTTAGATCCAGATAAGGCGAAGTGATGGTTTGGTTATTTGTTCTATAGTTTTTAGTTCATACTATGTGGGCTGGTCTTTTTAATCCTAACACTAAAAAAATCAACAAGTCACACACTAAGCATAACAATTATATCAAATGGTCAATCGATTTTTTATTCAACCTTTTAGAATTAAGAATTATAAATGTTTCCGTTGATTGATTGGAAAAAGAATGAATTTGTCTTTTTTTGTCCAATCATTGGATAGAAGGAAAAGACAAGTAGTAAAATTATTACTCATCTAGAAATATCCAAATTTTATTTCCCAATACTTCATAGATAGTTTGAACTGTATAAAAGCAATAATTAATTTTAGCTCAAATCGTTTGTAGGGGAACCCCACCTTCTCTGATTCATTCTACATGTGCAATTTCTTTTTCATCGATATGCCTCATAATTTGTATTTGAATTCCTTTTGTATCTGCTTCTTCTGTTAATTCAATAGCCTTCTTCATTGCTTTTCAATATGAAACTCTATTGTTTAATTGTCCAGCTATAAATTCTGCAAGAATATTAGAATTTTCATAAATTTTTGCAATTCTTGTCACAACAATGTTCAATTTTTGATTTACACAATTAAATTCTTTTTGTAAGGTCATTTGTAATTCTTCGACTGGATAAGCTTCACGACGGGACAGTCTTCATAATAGAAGAGACATGGCGATAAGCTTGCGCTTATTTGAAGAGATCAACATAAATGATTAAAATGTGTCATTCACGATACATATAATATTTAGTTAGTGCTGCTCTTGTATAAAGAGCATGGTATTTGAATATAGCAGGGGATTCCGCAGTTTTGACTACCACAATAGTGTATTCCATCGCTATTTTTTCTGTAAAGTCGTTATTACCTGGGCCACAGAATACGCTTAAGGTGTCGTATCCACACACCCCATTTTTGTCCCTAAAATATAAAGTACAAGTATAAAGTTTCATTTAAAGAAAGAAACTGCTCCGAAAGAAACATACTTAAAGAACGCATAACTCCTTTTCTACCTTAGTGAACCACTTCTAAAAGCTTGCAGTGTTATCAGTTGGCTTGCCATCCCCGTAGCTAAAGTATCATGTGTTAAAATGTAAGCTATGTGAGAACTATATGCTTAAGTTAAAGTAAATAAAAACCAATCTGACATATTCCCAATGAACATATCTCTTACGCTGCCATCATGAAAAAAAAGAAACACAATTTGATATGCAGCCAGAAATGCAAAATTGTTTAGTAGGAACCACTTCTTTGCATATTCAACTTTCTTGTGCTCTCGTTGATCCTGCAATTTTCACTATCTTATCAATATAGATAGGAGATCTAGTGCAACATCTATATATCATAAAACCAAAATAGTCAAAAGCTATGTTGCTTACGCTTTTTAAAAAGATTATTGCACTTGTGTCGGATCTTTGAAAAATGCATATCTCATGATCCGACACCCTCGATAATATTTTTGAAGAGTTTGGACAACACAAGTCAAAAGTATTTTAATTCTTATCATAAATTGGACCACTTGGACTTCTGCATACAACGCATTTACCAAATTTTGGGTAGCACCAGACAATAAAAATCAATACTAAGTTTTCATTTTACTCCTGTTGCTAGAGATTGAAGTTTCTTAATGTTGACCTATTAAGTGAAACACAATTTGATCTGCAGCCAGAAGTGCAGAGTGGTTCTATAAAAATCCGTTTCTTAAGCACTCAAGCACTAGTATATTTAAGCATTATAAATCACTTAGATATTGATATATTTTTTTTCTGTACATCATTGCTTTCTTGAAGAATTTATATTTCAAATTCAATGAAGATGTACATATACTCGGACTGTGACCATGGTTACCCTAACTTTCTTTAATTTTTAATAGTAAAATGGAGAAACAATAAAAGAGAGCAATAAGAAAACAAATGAAGTGAACTAAACCTGGTATCATAACGGGTTGGAAATCCTACCGAGCTTTTAGTCATTTTTGCTTGTCAAAATTATGCGTGAAGTCATGGAAGATATAATAGAGGAAGAAGTTGGATAGGTTGCTTTGAACAAGAGATCTAACGACTTATTTTTAGAAATGAATGAAATAATGAAACAATCAGGTATTTTAGTTTTATTAGTGTTATGTGTTTTTTCTGTTCCATTTCATATTCTCAACAAATATTCATAGAATGTAGGGCCTATTTTTGTCGCCTATTCTCAGATAATCGCAAATTTTCAAGCTAATTCAAATTTTAGAATATAATAAACTTTCTCGAATAAAATAATTTTTCTTTCCACTTTGAACTACAGGGAGAGTTTGTCTAAAATCACCACCAAAGACAATAATTTTTTTGCCAAACGAGGTGTTTGTTTCCATTAAATCTTTCAACAGTAAATCAAACGTTTCAAGCAGTTTATTTTGGCCATAGATACTTCATCCCACATGATCAATTTGACATCATGTATTAAAGCTGCAAGTGAGCTTCGTTTGCTGATGTTACATGAAAATTTCTCATCTATTTCAATAGAAAACTTAAATGGGAGTGAGTAGTTCGATCTCCTGGGAGAATTAAAGGTGCAACACCCGAAGTTATTATTTCTAACGCAACAAAACCTCTTGACTGTACAACGGATAATTAAGCTCGATATAAGAAAGCTTTACCGGTTCCTCCAGGTTCATCAGTAAAAAACACACCCAATTTATTGAAAAATATTCTATTTAGAGCTATGTCATATGCTATTTGTTGTTGAATATTTAGTTTTTTTTGTAGTAGCAAATTCTCTTCTTTAATAATGATGTTTCTCTCAAACAGACAATCATTGGCTCCTTTAATAGGTACTGAAGCTTTTATTTTCTCTGTAATAAGTTTATATTCATTGATATCATGACCCATTAAATGTAGAAAGTCATTAATATGAATTAATGTCATATATGTAATATCTTTTGCATTTATGTTAGTTAACATTTGAAAGTCTTCTAACATTGTGCAACACCCCAGATACTTGGTTCTTGAGAATTTTTAAAATTTTATCCTCGCTGTCCAGACTACGACTCTCCTAATGAGTCATAGGGAGTCTTAACGAGTCGTAGGACCCTAATTATAGCCTGAAAAATATGTGTGGCTAAGTTTCCTATCCTGATTACGAGTGGCTTCCAACGAATCATAAAGACTCTATACGAATCACATAATACAAATCATAGGGTGACCAATGTGAGGCCCAAATAGTTATGTCCTAGATACGACTTGGACCCTACGAGTCGTAGGGTCACGATGCGAGTCACATGATATGAGTCATAGGGTCAACAATATATGTGCCCCATGACACTATTTTAATTATGACTCGTGGTAACGAGTCATAAGGTGTCTTAATGAGTCGTCATAATACTCATAATGACTAGCGATAATTTTTCAGCTTTTAAATTGAGGACACTTTGGAAATTTCCCTCCTTACCCACTTAGACCCCACATCCATAAAACACCTTTGGGCATTATTTTAACACTGTAACGAAAAAACTCACTTTACTCTCTCAAATTATTTCAAGCAAATCAAGATTGGGTTTCCTTAAGGTTGAGCATCTAGAGGTCAATTCAAGGTTTCTTCTCCATATTGAGAATCCTTCAGGCATGTTACTCTTCCCCAATTATTACTTTATGAAAATCATGTATGGTTTTGAATGTGGGTTTCAACATGGTTGAGGGTTTTAAAATAATTGGTCCTTAAATTATTTCCCCATGAATCATTATTCATTATTTATACTTTATTAATAGTTTTGAACATAAGGGGTGCATGGGTATGATGAATAAACTAAGGGATCATGATTTCCGCCAAATTTGATGCTTTGAAATTAGATATTTTTTTTGAATAATTGTGTTTTCTCAACCCACTTGTGTAAATGGCTTTGAATTGTGAAATTTTTACTTGGTTTAACTTACCCACATTAATGCATTGCATAAATAGTAAACCAATGAACATGGATTTTGAAAGCCTTGTTGGCTAAGTTGTGAATTAATGAATAAAAGGGGATTGAGGCATTTCCCCCAAGTTAATGTGATTGTTATGACATAAAGATAAGTTTGCAAGTGTAAGGGTATGACGATACCCATGGTGTGCCTTAACGATTAGTTCTTTGTTTAATAAATGAGTTATGAAGCTTACTTTAATTGGGCTTTAATAAGGGTTATGTAGCTGTATGGTAAAAGTGGAGGTCCCAAGAGACCAGTATTGAAACCATGGTTGCCAACATGGGGGTTTAAATAACCGGGAGGTTTCAGTCCCCCTTATTATATGATTGGGAGGTTTGAGTACTCCATGTTATTGATGAAGTGCTTAAGTCACTCTTGGTATGTGCTGGGAGGTTAGATTCCCCCGCAATGCACATAATATGTATATGTGAATATCCTTTAGTTTGTGCGGCCACACACACTGAGGCTCTTTCAGTTAGGGAAGAGTTAGACCCAAATAGCCCATGGGTGCCTTGTTATGATGGTTATGCTACACTGTCCAGATTAATGATTTTGAAAAGCATGATAAGCCTTGTTCCCTACTCCCACATATTAATTAAATATGTATATGATGATGCTCACATGGTTTTGAATTAAATTTAACTTGGCATTATTTTATCCCCTATCCCTAAATTACATGCTAATGCTCAACCCACTAACCACTTTTGGACACTGTATTAATGTAGGAACATGAGATACTTCTACTTTTGCTGTGCAGTGTTAGGTGGATCGGCTCGATTCATCGATCATTGATGGTGAAATGGTGAGCTTTCATTCTCTAGATGACTTGGTTATTTCATAAGTTTAATTTTTATAGACTAGAATTAAAGAGTTCACATTATCATTATGATTAACATTGTTATTATTATTGTCAGGGTCGGGGGCATGTCCCTACTTTAATTGGTTTTTGGTTTTGTTAGATGCTTTACGCATATTATTGTGGTTGGGTATTGTTAACTGATATTTCATAGAATTTGAGTTTTATCTATTCTATCTTGTCATATATTTGGAATTCAGCCATTATTAGGTGTGTTATGTTTTCGATTGGCTAGGCAAAGGGAGTGGTCTTCGATCCTCGGTGGACTTGAGATACCTGTCATGACTAAGTGCTAGTCTGAGTCATGACAAAGTTTGTATCAGAGCCTAGGTTTGGTGTCATTGGGTATCCATAAAGCCGTGTCAAGTAGCGTCTATTTTATGGGTGTGTAGCATGCTACACTTATATGGGAGAGGCTACGAGGTATTTAGGAATGTTTCCTTTCTTGTGATCTACTTTCGGGCTATATAGTGTAGGGTGTTGAAATCTCCTCTACTCCTTGTTTGTACACTTTTCAGATCATGCCTCCCATAAGATTTGATGCTCGTAGAAACTCTTCTATCCCGCTTGAGGACAATGTGGATGAGGCTCGTCCTACTCATGGAGTTCAGACTCGATCTAAGGTCACTGCTTTTGATTGACCCAACAGAGTTCCACCGGTCTCCACTGATCTTTCTTTCGCTGGTAACACTCCTGCTCAGACACCTATAGGAGATATTACCAAAGTTGAGTTTCGCTATTCCATTCATTTTTTGATCCAGTTGGTGACATCTCAATCATAACTATCTGGTCCTGCTAGTGCTGTTGTGAGTTCTTTTGAGGCTACTAGAGTAGGCCAGTTTATGAGGCTGAATCCTTCGACCTTTATTGGCTCTAAGGTTGAGGAAGATCCTCAAGGGTTCATAAATGAGATGGAGAAAATTCTCTATATGATGTATGCTTCTGACACTGAAGGTGTGGAATTTGTTGTATACCAGCTGAAAAATATGGCGTATCAGTGGTATGAGGAGTGGGATCGCTCTAAGGATGATGATGTGTAGTTAGCATTATGGGAGGATTTCTTAAGTGCTTTTCTTGATCGATTCTTTCCTCAGGAGTTAAGAAAAGCGAAGGTGAAGGAGGTTGTGAACCTATAGTAAGGTAAGATGACTGTGAAAAAGTATGCCCTAAAATTTCACCAGTTGTCCCGTTATGCTCCAGAGCTGGTATCTTCTATGAGGGATTGAATAGGGGAAATTTTCTTCTAGGTTATCCCGTGATTTGGGTTGGAATATAAGGCCTCCCTATTTAACAATGGCATGGATATCTTGAGGATTGTGTGTATATACAATAGGTTAAAGATAACAAGAAGAAACAAGCCAAAATAGGATAGAGGCAAAGTAAGAGATCTCAATTTTTCAAGTTGGGTGGTGGCCCACAGAATAGTGGCAAGGATGGTAAGTAGTGGTCTAAGAAGAAGTGGGGGAATTCTAGTTCTTATTCTACGTGTAGTGCTCCTTATCCCAAGTTGTTCGGTGATCGCCATTTTTAGAATAACAGTGGATTTAAGGCATAGGGTGCATAATCTCAGGCTCGTAGGGCTGACTCAGCTCCATCCTATTCCCCTTGTTCCTTTTGTGGTCAGGTACATCATAGGGTTTATGACCAGTAAATGAATCAATATTTTAGTTTTGTGGTGAGATTGGTCGCATACAACGAGGTTGTCCTTCTAGGATGCTTCTGGAGAAAATAAGGTTCCTGTTGCTACTTCTTCATCCCCTACACCAAAGAGTTCCACTTTTGGTTTCGGTACTAGTCGGAATCGACTTTATGCTCTTGCCACCCATCAGGATTCTGAGGCATCTCCCAATGTTATAAATGGTACGCTAAAACTCTTCTCTTGTAATGTATGTTGTTTGCTTGATCCCAGATCTATTCTTTCTTATGTGACCCCATATGTGGCTATTTTTTTTATACTGAGTGTATTCCAGATCTTTTTTCTGTATCTACCTCAGTGGGTGACTATCGTGGCTAAAATAATATATAGAGGTTGTGTGGTATCTATCTATGGTAGGGAGTTGGTAGACCTGATTGAGTTCGACATGTTAGATTTGATATAATTTTAAGGATGGATTAGTTGCATTCGTGCTATGCATCTCTTGATTATCGAACTCGAAGGGCCAGTTTCCAATTTTTTAATGAGCTGGTGATTAAGTGGAAAGGTAGTTACCTAGTGCCTAAGGGAAGGCCCATTTCTTATCTTAGATCCTGGAGTCTGATTTTAAGAGGTGTCTCTACCATTTAGTCCTTGTCAAGGGTTCTAGATTCGAAGGTCCTTCATTGCCAATCTATCTCTATGGTCTGTAAGTTTTCCAAGGTATTTCCTGATGATCTTCCGGGTGTTTCCCTCGGTAGAAAAATTTATTTTAGGATTTATCTTCTTTCGGACACTCATTCTATCTCTATATCTCCTTGCAGAATGGCTCCGGCTGAGTTGAAGGAACATAAGGATTTGTTGAAAGATCTTCTAGATAAGGATTATATCTGCCCTAGTATTTCTCCCTGGGGTTCTCCTATTTTATTCGTATATAAGAAGGATGGGTCCCTTCGGATGTGTATAGATTACAGCCTGTTGAAAAAGGTGACTGTGAAGAATAAGTATCTGATTCCAAGGATTGGTGATCTCTTTCATCAGCTTCAGGGAGCTAAGTACTTTTCCAAGATTGATCTTCGATCAGATTACCATCAGTTAATGATTAGGGAATTGGATATCCCTAAGACTGCCTTCCGAACTTGGTATAGTCATTTTGAGTTTTTAGTTATGTCCTTTGGTTTGACTAATGCCCCGACGACATTCATGGATCTTATGAATCGGGTTTTCCGTTAGTAATTGGGTTTGTTTGTGATTGTGTTTATTAATTATATTTTGGTTTATTCCAAGAGTGCGGCGAATTATGCCGATCACCTCCGCCTTATGTTGCAAACCTTTGAAAGATCAACGACTGTATGTGAAGTTCTCTAAGTGTGAGTTCTGGTTGAATATTGTGACCTATTTGGGTGATGTTGTTTCTAGTGAAGGGATCATGGTGGATCCACAAAAGGTTGCGGTGGTTAAGAAGTGGCCTAAACTACGACTCCAACTAATATTTGGAGCTTCTTGGGTTTAACCAGATATTATAGAAGGTTTGTGGAACATTTCTCTTCTATTGCTTCCCTATTGACCAAGTTGACTCGGAAGAAGGTAAAGTTTATATGGTCTGATGCTTGTGAGTGTAGTTTTAAGAATTTGAAAGATATGTTAACTTCGACTTTGATTTTGACCCTACCCGAGGGTACTAATGGTTTTGTTGTTTATTATGACACATCTCAGCTGGTACTCGGTTGTGTGTTTATGTAGCATGGTAAGGTAGTTGCATATGCTTCTTAGCAATTGAAGGTGCATGAGAAAAACTATCCGACCCATGATTTAGAATTTTTAGCTATGGTCTTTGCTTTGAAGATTTAGCATCATTATTTGTATGGAGTGCATGTTGACATCTTCTCAGACCATAAAAGTTTGCAGTATGTGTTCACCTAGAAGGAGTTGAACCTCAGGCAAATGAGATGACTCTAGTTGCTCAAGGACTATGACACGAGTCTTCATTATCATCCAGGTAAATCTACCGTGGTTGCTAATGCTCTTAGCAGGTTATCTATGGGAAGCTTATCTCATGTGGAATAGGATAAGCGAGAATTGATAAAAGATATTCATCGTTTGTGCTAATCTTATAGTTTGTATCTTAGACTCTGAGAAGGTGGTGTGATTATGCAAGAGGTAGTGAAATTATCTCTTGGTGCTGAGGTGAAAGAGAAATAGATCTTAGAACCTATCTTGATGCAAATCAAGGATGATGTGGGTCACTAGAAGGTGATGTCTTTTGAGATTGGTGGTGATGGTATCTTGAGGTACCAAGGTTGATTATATGTTCCTGATGTATGGTCTAAGAGAGAAAATCTTGGCTAAAACTCTTGAGTCGAGGTACACTGTTCATCCTGGTTCCACAAAGATATATCATGACTTAAGAGAAATTTATTAGTAGAATAACATGAAGAAGGATGTGGCCAATTTTGTGGCTAAGTGCATGGTGTTCCAACAAGTGAAGGTTGAGCACTTGAGGCCTAGTGGTTTGTCTCAAGAGATCAAATTGACCGTGTGGAAATGGAAAGTGATTAATATGGATTTTGTTACTGGTCTTTCGCCGTCTCACCATCAGTTTGATTCCATTTGGGTCATCGTGGATAGGATGACTATTTATGCTCAGTCCTTGCCAGTGAAGACTAATTATTCGGCACAGGATTAAGCTAAGCTCTTCGTTGAAGAGATTATGAAGTTGCATTGTTCTTCAGTTTACATCATATCTGATCGAGGTACTCAGTTCTCATCTCACTTTTGGCATTCCTTTCAGAGAGGCTTGAGGACTAAGGTGGACCTCAGCACCACTTTCCACCCTCAGATGGATGGACAAGTAGAAAGGAAAATTCAAACTTTAGAGGATATGCTAAGGTCTTGTGTGATCGATTTTTGTGGTAGTCGGGTCGACCATTTGCTTTTTAATGAGTTTGCATACAATAATAACCAACACTCCAGTTTGGGATGGCGGCGTTCGAGGCTTTGTATGATAAGAGGTGTAGATCTCTTATTGGGTGTTTTGAGGTTGGTGAGAATAAGTTGTATGGTCCCGACTTGGTTCACTAAGTTATGGAGAAGGTGAAGGCGATGGCTTAAGACCGCCTAAAGTCGCCATAAGTTCTATTCAGATATAAGGTGAAGGGACTTGTAGTTTGATATGGATGATTTGGTGTTCTTAAAGGTGTTTCCCATGAAGAGAGTGATGTAGTTTGGAAAGAAGGAAAAACTCGGTCTCTATTATGTTGGTCCATACCATATTTTAAGGCGAGTAGGCAATGTGGATTATGAGTTGGAATTGCCTTCAATTTTGAGTTCTATTCATTCGGTCTTCCATGTTTTGATGTTGATGAAGTGCGTTAGTGATTCTTCCTTAGTTATTTCTTTTGTGAGTGTGGTGTCTTGGATTTCTTGCCGTATGAGGAAGTACCGACTGACATTTTTTATTGGCAAGTCCGTTGATTGGGAGCAAAGGATGTGGCTTTGGTAAAGGTTCTATGGGAGAACCAAAAGTGTGAAGAAGTTACTTGGGAAGCCGAGGAGGACATGAAGTCCAAATACCTTTTCTTGTTTCCCGTTTTGGATAATCGTGCATGAGGCATGTGTAAACCTTAACATCTTTATTTTCTTAATTTGCTAAAGGAAAATTGTGATTTCCTTGACGTCTATGTTTTCTGTCTTTATTAAAGGCAAGTGTGGTTGTGTTTGGAGTCAAATGGTGCTAATAAATACCTCATCCTGTCATTCGAAGATGAATGATCCTAAGGAGAGGTCGGGGGGAGGGGGAGTATGCAACACCTCTGATTCTTGGTCCTTGAGAATTTCTAAAATTTTGATCCTCACTGTCTAGACTACGACTCCTCTTATGAGTCGTAGGGAGTCTTTACGAGTCGTAGGACCCTAATCATATCCTGAATAGTATGTGTGGCTAAGTTTCCTGTCCTGATTACAAGTGTCTTCCAATGAGTTGTAAATACTCTATATGAATCGCATAATACAAATCGTAGGGTGACTAGTGTGAATCCCAAATAGTTCTATCCTGGATATGACTTGGACCCTACGAGTTGTAGGGTCACGATGCGAGTCATATGATATGAGTCATCGGGTCAATAGTATGTGTGCCCCATGACACTATTTTGACTACGAATCGCGGTAACGAGTCGTAAGGCGTCTCAATGAGTCATCATGAAACTCGTAACGACTGGCGATAATTTTTCAGCATTTAAGTTGAGGGCACTTTGGACATTTTCCTCTTTACCCACTTAGACACCACGTTCATAAAACACCTTTGGGTCATTATTTTAACACTTTAACAAATCAAAAACCCTCTTTACTCTCTTAGATCCTTTCAAGCAAATCAAGCTAGGGTTTCCTTAAGGTTAAGCATCTAGGGGTCAATTTAGGGTTCCTTCTCCATAATTGAGAATCCTTCAGGCATGTTACTCTTCCCTAATTATTACTTTATGAAAATCATGTATTTAAATGGTTTAATTGGATGGTTTTGAATGTGGGTTTCAACATAGTTGAGGGTTTTGGAATGAATGGTCCTTAAATTATTTTCCCGTGAATCATTATGCATTTTTTATGCTTTATTAGTGGTTTTAAAAATAAGGGGTGCATGAGTATGCTGAATAAATAAAGGGGTCATGATTTCCCCTAAATTTGATGCTTTGAAATTGGGATTTTTTTTGAATAATTGTGTTCCCTCAACCCACTTGTGCAAAATGGCTTTGAATTGTGAAATTTTTACCTGGTTTGACTTACTCACCTATGTTAATGCATTGCATAAATGGTAAACCAATGAACATTGATTTTGAAAGCCTTGTTGGCTAAGCTGTGAATTAATAAACAAAAGTGGATTGAGGCATTCCCCTAAGTTAATGTGATTGTTGTGACATTGAGATAAACTTGCAAGTGTAAGGGTATGACGATACCCATGGTGTGACTTAATGGTTGATCCTTTGTTTAATAAATGGGTTATGGGAAACTTCCTTTAATTGGGCTTTAACGGGAGTTGTGTAGCTGTTTCTTGAAAGTTGAGGTCCGAGGGACCAGTACTGGAAACTGCGGTTGTCGACGCGGGGGTCTAAATGACCAAGAGATTCGAGTCCCCCTTATTATATGATTGGGTGGTTCGAGTCCCCCATGTTATTAACGGAGTGCTTAAGTCACTCTTGGTATGTTCCGGGAAGTTCGAGTCCTCCATAGTGCATATATATGTGATTATATATGTATATATAATATTTACCATCCACTTTAAGTAAATCTTCACATGATTTTGACCCTCTAATATTCATTAATAATAATCCAAGGTAATATCTCTCTCCTTTTGTTGGATG
Source organism: Capsicum pubescens (assembly GCA_030864215.1). NCBI lineage: Eukaryota > Viridiplantae > Streptophyta > Magnoliopsida > Solanales > Solanaceae > Capsicum > Capsicum pubescens. Next base: position 82,946,571 of record CM061540.1, read on the forward strand.
AGCTGTTACAAAATGGCTAATTATAGAATGTTGTTTTCAACGCGTCCACATTTTATATGTTGGTGACCATACGAAATATTTCGTAAAATCTTTATATAATAACGAAAATTGCATAGCATCATGGTTAGTGTAGAACTTAATTAACATTCTTTTTCTTACTATTGGATTATTCAAAATTTTATCAACTTTGTCAACACTCTTAAATGAAATAAATTATTGTCCTTTCAAATGTAATTGAATATGACATACAACTGGAGTCATCTCACTTATTGAAAATCTTAATAGTCGCCAGGCTACCTTAGGAGGTTAAACCCATCTACTGGATAGATATTCTTTTATTTCATCAACATGCGTATCTGCTGCTATGTTTTTGAAAAGTAATTTTGTCATGTCTTTTACAAATATTTTTATAGATGTATTTGACAACTTTGATATTAGAAAAAAATTCAACATTCATATGAAAATTATATTTGCATAACAAAAAGGGATTATATGGAACAATTGATGAATTGTCTAGGAGAAGCCATTCTTTTTTATACATTCCGTAGTTTTTCTTCTTTTGTATACTTGATATGAATTCTTCCTTTAGATGTTTTTTCAGCATAATCTTTTGGATATTTAAATTTACAGCAACCTTTTTTTTCATGCAACTATTCATGGGGTTTATTTTTCCACAAGGTCCATGTATCATATGTTTAATAACAATTGAATATAAGTTATGATCTTTAGAAAAATCAGGTAATTCAGCACAAATAAATTTATCATAAGATTCAGGAGTCAAACAATAGAAAGTATAATAAGGAAATGAGCATGAGGAAGACCACGTTTTTGAAATTCTATAGTATACATGAAAGCAACAACTTTTCCAAAAATTTGTCTCTTTTGTATGTCTTTTTTTAATTCTTGTACTTTTGTTCTGAATATCCTCCTAACCAAATCAGGCCTGTTTTGGACCTCATTAATAAACATTAGGTGTTCTTTTATTTCTGGCCAAGATGGATTGCAAGTCATTGTTATAAACAAATCAGGTTTTCCATAATATTGTACTAATGCAATAACATCCATTTATCATCGGCACATATCTCTTGGTCCTCCTATAAAATAACAGGAATAATATTTTTCTTTCCGATTTTAGAGGCTTCCCTTTCTCCGGATCTCAAAATATCAAGGATTCCTTCTCATACCTCAATTCTAAATAAATCTTAGTTCAATGAGAAAAAGTCTAATCTTTGTGTCTCCAGCTTTATATATATGTTTACTATAAAATATTATAATATTCTTCCACAATGTAGTATTTTATTTGTCTCATTATCTCTCATTTGAAATTTATAAAAGTGATACTCAAGGCATGATATTATATATCTTTTTTTGTTTTCCTTTTTTCAGTGAGGTTGCTTCCATATCAAGAAATTGATATATTGAACACATATTTGATATACTGGGCAATTGCTCATGTTCACAGTGAGCTGTACTTCTAATCACATTATTCATTTGAAATATTCTTTTGATTCCATAATTCCATCAATTCTCTCCATATAAAAATAATAGTGGATACTGTAGTGGATCATAAAATCCATAGTAAGATTACTAATTGAGTACTTGTAATACCCCATACTTTTCCTAGTTCAGTTCAGCTCATAGTGCATGCATAAGAAGCTTAGAACCTGAAAATTTCACTAACTATTGGGGACTTAGTCTTATTTTTGGCCTCTTAACTTCGAGGGTTTTTAAACCGACCTTCTCAACCCCGAGATATAAGTTTTTGAGATAATTCATGTTCAGGGGTGTAAGGAGCATGCCTCGGTAAAGTTTTGGATTTTTGGATGAGGATTGGGGCACGTTTCGATTTCAATTCTAGAACCTCACCGCGATATTGGCGCGTTGCGGTGGGTATGGCAATGATCCCTTTATCGCATTGCGGTGCCCCTTTAATCAACATCCCAGTTGCGAATTTAAATTCCTGAGGGGCAGTTACGTCTTTTCCTCTCAACCCAGTTCGTAAAAATACGAGATTAAGCTTTGGTTAAGGTATTATTTGCCCATTCTCCTTTAATTTTCTCTCAAAGAAATCCTAACCTTATCCCAAGAACATCTAATTCAATTAGATTCTCTTCAAGATAAACCAAGAATCCAAGTTCCCAATCTGAGAATTTTCAAGAAAGCCTTCGAGATCATCTCCAAGGCTTTCAAGGTCAAGATTTCTACACCAAGTCAAGTCTATTAAGGTATGTGGGGTTATGAAAAAGGATACTCTTTTATTATTGGGCCCAAATGTTATTTTAAAGTTAAGATTATATGAATTGCAAATTAGGGTTCATACCAAAACCATCTTATTTTAAGTTTATGAATTTATAAAGTGATTTGAGTATTGATGTGCATATTTATTCTCATCTATTTATGCTTTGACTTGAATATTTATACTATGGATTGAATTTCATTATCTTGACTTGATATTGTTGAAAGATTTCAAGATGATTATTAAGAATGAAGATTTACTGTTAAATTATGAGAATTTAAGTATATATGTTCTAAACCCCAAGTATGAGTTTTGAGATTTCAAGAAGACTATGATCTTAAACTTCTTTGATAATTTTATACCAAGACTTAAAGTAAAGCTTGATCTCTTGATCCTAAGCTAAGATATGGAATCCACATTTGTTCAACTTGAATATGATTTAAAGCAAAGAGAAGCATAAATGGTTTTCATTATACAAATCCTTGTTCTATTTTAAGGTGGATTTCCTAAAGTGTGAACATATAAGTGATATGGGAGTAGTATTTAGCACCGAGTTGGGTATGAGTCTGAGGTCACATTCCCCAGAACTATGTGCCACCGTAGGTTTAAGTCCCAATATGGGTTAAGTCAGTGATCACTAAGATTAAGGTTCTATTCCGATGGCAAGGGTAAGAAAACTATCCCAAACGTGTGTAAGACGTTAGACTCCATGATAGCTCACATAGTTTATGTCGGTTAGAAGAACCTCCCTAAGTAAGAATAAAAGTAAAGCTTTTAGAACCAAGTGTTATGACTCACAAAGTTTATCCTTATGCTTTATTACTCATGTTTATTATTTTGCAGTCTTCGTTTTATTTAAGCCCAAAGTGAGTCATTTACACTTAGCATGCATTATTTGAAAGTCTACGTGCATATTGAGTTCTTGTTTTATTTATGAATTCACTCCACATACTCAGTACATTCCAGAGCTACTGATCCACATATACGTCTATGTGCTGCATTATTTCATAATATAGGTTCTGGTGCTCAATTCCAGTAGCGTAATTAACTACGGGCATCTTCACCTACATCCCGACGTTTGGTGGGTCCTTATAGTTCGAGGACCCATTTTATCAGACTTTGAAATTGATGAAGTATTTTAATTATTTGATTTTTCTTAAGTTCGAGTCAGTTGGGGATTGTCCCAGTGGCTTTCTAGTTGGAAGTAGAGGCTTGTCCGATTGTTTTCTGTTTTAGATTCATAAGTGTTTGTCTTCAAGATTTCCAAGTTTAAGATTTCCAGTTAAGGTATTAATTCAGTTATCTTAAGATTTCATATGTTAAGTTTACTTTTATCGTGAGTTCCAAGTTTAGAAGGAATAAAAGGTTAGTATGGGACTACTCATAGTTTTGAGCACCGTGTGATATCCAATGGGTATTTCTGGGGCGTTACAATTCTATTACTATGGGTATAAATCCTTATGGGGTGCATAAATAGAGTATGTTGAATTTTGTTCAACCCATATTGGTGTAATCTCTGAGGCAGTAAGTAAGTTATAGGTTCTTTGATCTAAGGTTGATTCACATCTAAGTGCAATATAAAACATTGGTAAGGATGGAACATTTAGAAAAGATCAAAGGAAAACACTGTATGGATTCACTTTCAATATGTTCATCAATTTTTGAACTATTGATTCACTAACTTTACCTGAGCAGGCCATTCTATTAGGAAGTTCATTATTGTTATCATAAAAGTATAGCTGTAAATTTCTTAGGGGTTTGAGAATGATTCTCATAGTTTAGGATGATTTTTAGGATTAAAATGGATTGGAAAAGTTACATGGGGTGAAAGGACTATTTTGCCCTTGATTTAGTAAGAGAAAAATATATTTTTACTTCTAGAAATGGGGATCGCATCGCAATCCAAATTGAACCACCCCATCCATGATCATGTAGCCAATCGCGTCGCATCAGCCGTGCCTCGTGCGACTACTCGGGCACCTTGGGAAACTTGTCACTAAAACGCCCATAACATTTTACTCCAAACTCGAATTGTCAAACGGTCAGCTGCATTTGAAAGAAGACTCGAAGACCTTTAATTTGGTATACAATAGGCCACCTAAATCATTATATTTTAGGAGTAATGATCTTTTGAGGTTGACCCAAGTAAGAATTTCTACTAAAACTCAATCGGTAGGAAAGTTCTCAACTCAATTTTGAGCTAGGAGATTTCTATAACTTCAATCCATCTCTAAAGATGTTCACACCCTAAAGATTTGATAAAGAATTGATATTCATACTTATATATAAACTAGTTTAGGTGTACGTACTTTGCACGTGTATATAATTAATTAATAATAAATGAATATCAAAAGAATAAATTATTATGTGTACCTTATATTATTAAGTTAAAATTTTTAAAAATCAACATTAATTTGAAGACAAAAAATGTACATGAAGAAGAACATGATAATTCACCATACATTTTCTAATGTCTCTTTTAATTATTATAGACATGTGAAATATATTAAAATATACTTTAATCTTGTAATTTTAAATATGTTGTATGAAAATTTAGAAATAGGGTATTTAAAAAAAGATATGAATTTATAGTTTCATCTATTCCTATTTTTTCACATATTATATTTTTGATATTTTCTCCAAGTTCACCCAATAAAGATATAGTTCTTGATCATAATATAAGTTACTATTACCTTAATGTATTACAATTTGATTTCTTGACAACCTTAGATTTGAACAATAAGTTCCAAGTGACCTTTAATAGAGAGCGCTTAACCTCTAATATGAAACTTTTTTATGTGAATTCGGATTTAGTCGAGCTCTACTGTAGATACTGAACACTTCAAATTGTAATGTAAATTTAAAAAAAAAAGAGAAGATATATATACAAATTTACATCAAACTAAGAAAAAATTCTCAAGTTCACCTCAAATCAAAAGAAGCAATTCTCGAAATTGTTTATGACCTCTTTATACCTAAAATAAGTGATTTAAAAAATTTAATGATAAGCCAAACAACTAATAAATAAAAATCAAATCTCCTAAAAACCTAATCCCATGAATAATCCTCAGAACATAGTACACGTAGATTTTTTTAACCATAAGCATAAATAAAAAAATCTTTAATTAATTAATAAGATAAATAATTATTATGAATTCAGAGTGAGCTATCAATTTTTTGTAACGAAATGCGACGATCCAAATTATTTATCCAAAATCAACATATATATATATATATATAAATATAAAGGAGATTTATAGGCATGCTTATGTGGCATGCTTCATAGGACAAGAAAAATATTTATCTTTTTTCTCCTATTTTTTTTTAGTTTTTTTTCAATATTTTACAAGTCGTTGTATTTATGAAGAAAAAAAACTGCACATTGAATAAGGAAAATAAATGGCTATTAAGTGGGCAATTTATTTTTGCCTATTCATATTCTATTTTCCATATTATATATAATCTTCTCATTTTTTGGGAGGGTCTTATGATATGTTTTTTTCTCTTCTCTTTTATTTTCTTCTTTATTTTTTGTTTTAATTTTATTTCATATCTTTGATTTTAATGTATATTATCATCATCTTATTAAAAGGATGGTGAAGATGAAGTTATTTGATATGAAGAGGTAAGCGAATAATTTATAACAATAGCATTTCACAATATTGTCATATGTATACTAATATGTGGCTTAAATCCCTTTCTTGACATGTTAAGTGTTTTGTTGGCATATTTTATTTTTGATTGACTTTGATTCTGTCAATATTTAAATTATAATGCAAACTTTGGATATTGATCACAAAGATCTAATCCTTTCCTCTTTTTGCAGGTTACTTATTATTGTCAAAATAATGATTTATTTTTAAGTTGGAATTGCTTATTCAATGGAAGGTTTAGTAATGCAATACAATTTATTAGGTTAGACATTAAATTTTTCATTTGTTCGCAAGTTGAAATTTGTTATTGGAGGGCTTGCTCCTTAATCAGTCTCTGTTTTGAGCTCTTAGTGCAGAAAATTCTTTAGTAGGAGTGATATCTTCGAATGGATCCTATCCGGTGTGAATCCATATTAATCGGACTCGAATGGAGGTTCCAAGTACTGGCTGAGAAACTTAAAAAAGAAAAAGAAAAACTTATCATAGGAGGTTTTTAGATCAAATGAGTTCGTAATTGTCCCATACTGAGATGGTAAATACTCTTTGATTTTTATAGAACTCAAATAAAATATAGATAGAAATATCAACATATCAAATTATTGCTCTCCATAGCTTTTACTTGATGCTAGACATCTCAACAGTCTCTCTTCAAAGAGAAAGAAATCTTCTCCATCTTTGTTCAAATATATATGTTACAGGGTTAGAATTTCGTCTTCTTTAATTATTGTTACAATTCATTAGCTTGTTATGATGGGCATATACCGCTTACATTATTTTAAGCATTCTTCTTTGTGTCATTTTTTGAAACGCTTAAAGTTTTTAAAAGATAAACATATAAGAGGTGATGTTCACTTCTTTATGGCCTCCAATTGTATCTATTTTTTTCTTATTTTTTTGATATTGTTGTCTCCATTTCACTATTTAATGATAACATAATAATCTATATTAAAGTTTTTTTATTAAATAATTTATTTAATAAGTCATTTTCATAACTTACACCACTTTCACATTCCCATAACTTCTATTCTAATAATATCCATTAATTTTGTGCTTTTAACTCACATATTACCATCTTTATAACTCTTGCTCTTAATAATCTTTATTACTCAAGAAAATTAAGAATTGTAAATGGACAATTAAGAATCATCACATACATTATTTCAATTCTATATAAAAAGCCTTGTGTAGTTATTTTAATTTTGTAAGGTATAATGTTGTACACTTCAAAAACATATGGAGAAGAAAGTTATGAAATGTTGAAGAAGGTTTTGAATTTTGTTGATAATCCAGTGGGGTGCGGAGGAATTATGGGTATTTACACAATGATCTATTTGATTTAATTTTTTCATGCTTTTTTATTGAAAAAAAAGTACATTATTTCAAATTAAAAATCTCAACTTCATTGAATGTGAAATAGAAATGAAATAAAATTGTTATTAGAGAATATATTTTAACTTATTGATAAAGAATATACTATCCATCATTTAATAAATGTTAAATTATTAAATTTTATTCTCTTTTATGAAATGAAAATATTCTTCATAATATAATTATAACAAGTTATAATATTACAATTAGACAATAAATCTAAAGTAAATATAAAATTAATCGGAGAAAATAATTATTTTTTTAACACCTCGCACAGCGTGGCTAATTTTCTCAGTTATAAACAAGTCAATTTCATTACAAATTATCATGAATTTTGAATGACCAACCAATTTCTTGTGACAAAATGTGACGATCTAAATAATCTGTCCAAAATTGTAAATAATTCAATTTCAAATCACTAATTGTATATGAAATACTATAAACAAAACTCACAAAGAAATTTCTCAATTTATAATTGCTTATAAAAAATACATCAATTATTATTGTAAACTTCAAAACTAATCTAAAATTTTAGAAAACATACCTCTGGACAAATTCACTTCAAGAAACTGCAATTTTACTAAAGAATATGAATGATATATTTATGGTGAGAAACATAAGAGAATCTAATAAGACAAACATTAAGATCTACTATAAAAGAAAAATTCATAAAAAAAAAACTTAGAAATACAGAAGCAATGTTAACGATAAAGTTCATGAATGAGATTGTCCAATAATATTTTTTATATATATATAGAAGACCCTAAATCAAAAAGAAATTTAAAAAGTAAACATTGTCTAAACCAAAAAGGAATTAAAAAGGTGAATATTATAGATTCCAACACCTAAAAAAAGAGCTAAAACGTGAAAAAAAAATTAAAGAAAAAGACAAATAGACTCCTACTTAGAAAAAACATTACCTAAATCACAAAAAAAAAGGAAGTTTAAAATGACAAACATAAATAAAAGCCATTATTTGTGGAAGTGGCACCTCTACTTAAAAATTTGGCACGGACAAAGTATATTTTAAGAAAACAACGAAAAACTATAGTAATAGGAAAAAGAGAACCCAAATCTCTATTTTAGATCACCTGACTTTTTTTTAAAATATTAATAATCAAAATTTAGTATATTTATTTTATTAGGATTCCATATATATTTTGCTAGTTATTTCTTTCCATATATTCCAAAAGTCCTTAATCTCTATTCCATATATTTTAGGAGTGTTTAATTTCTATCATATATTTGTAGGAGTCCTTAATTTGATTAAATAATAATTTTTTTTTTTAAAAAGGTGAAAAGATAATTTTGTCTATTGAGGAGACTTTTAATGAAGGGCAAAAAGTTCAAATCACTTTTCTAAGGGACTTCACACTTTTAATATATTATAGATAGAAATATTGGATTTGGGTTTATACATGTATGAAGAACAATTCAAATTCTAGCCCGAACATGTGGAGTGCTACAGGAACCTACTAATAATAAAGCATGAAGAAAATAAGATTGACTTATGAAGGTTATTTTGTGGAATATGATTAATTTGGTATATTCAGATACAATTGATTGATATTTTTTTCACATACAACTCTTATTTATCCCAAAACTATACAATTGACTTTTTTTTTCTCTGAGGTTTCTTGCCAGTTTAATGATATGTTTTACAAGATCTAAGGTACTCAATACTTTAAGTATGAAAAGAGGAAGTATCTAAGCTTTAAACAACAAACAGAAGTAAACGTAGTTTCTAGTAAATGTCGTAATACATTACTAATACTCTACATTTAATTCAAAAATTTCTTATAGGAAGAAGCACAAAGAACAATTTGTCACCAATCAGGATAAACCCAAAATATTGGTGGTTCAATTTTCTGCAAACCATTCTCATAAAATTATTTGACGCATCCATATTCCAAGCTAAACACACCCATATCATGAGCCCCATACATGTAATCTTTGTTTACTCAATCCCAATAATCATCAGTAAAGTAAATTGAATTCGTTTTGTAGCCCAAATGATCCTTAGCCAACATAAAAAAAGACTGATTTCCTCAAAGAAATAGAATGTGATCATTCAAACTATCCACTTCTAACTATTTTTCTTGATTCATATTCATTTTATAAACATTGAATTTAATGTTTGTATATGCACCAACATTGTCACATTCTGTCATGACCTAAATCAGGGCCTAATTGTGATAAGTATCTCAACACCACCGTGGGCCGGAGATCACCCCCTTATCCTAACATCCAGAACACATTAAAAGTAAACAATGGAAGATAACCAAAATATAAAATAATGAAAGATAAATCAAATGAAATCTAAGAGTCTAAACAAGACAACCCATCATCCCAACACTGTCCGAAAAAACCTCTATAGCTTGAAATACCAAACCAGGTCGGGACATGCCCTCGGCCATGTCGAATAAGAATTCAAAATTCCTAAAATCTGAAAAGAAACCTAATGAAATGACAGGGCTTTCATAAAGATGGAGGCTCACCACTTCACATATCTCGACTAACGTACCACACCACCTAACGCTGCATAAAAGTAACAGAAAATCCCTCAGACACTACATCATGAAATAATGTAGAGTCTAGTAACGGTCAGTGGGGAAAGAACCGACATATAACTCAAGAAAAATTGATCAAATAATTCTATAAACCTATCAAAACCACATGCACAACATTTATGTATACATATATAGGATGCTGGGATAGGGACAAAGCTCATAAACATGAGAGTTTAAAAAATTAATATGAACTGTGTAGCTTACTCCATCCTAAAGGAACCCATGGGCTATAAGGGTTCAGCTCTCCCTGCTGAAAGGGCCCCAATACGTGTTAGCCGCATGAACTGAGAAAACCGAGGAATGGATAAAGACACCAAGGCGATAGACATAAAAAATATAGTGTGTGCACCAAGAACACAGTCACGTGGACCCCTACGCTGACAAATGTGGTTCCCAGTGTTGGTCCCTTTGGAATCGACGCCTTCACAGTGAGCTACACAATTTCTTTTAAGCCCAAATTAAAATAGTTGACACATAAACTCAACAATTAAAAGAAGAGTCTTTACTAAGGCATTCACCGTCTTGGTATCTTTACCAATATGCTTACAAGGTTATATAATTATGCCAAACCAATCCACGTAACAGTTAGACTTCCAAGTTCCATTAAAATCTAAAGCATTGTCACCAAAAGCATTCCAAAACCATTTTTATTTATCCATTTATCCTTTAGTGCAGTGCAACGCTTCAAAGGTATGTTAAATTATGTGAATATTCATATTTAAAGCCAAGTTCACAAAGTGGGTTGAGGTTAATGCCAATACCATGGCAAAAATCCATTAATTTGGGGAAACCCATAGTCCTCGTTCAAATCATTATAACGATGCGCCCATTCATCCACAATAACTATCAATTAAAGTATAAAAAACACATTTAAATCATGGAAAATATAATCCAAATAATAACCATCAAAAGCCCTCAACCCAATTTCAAACTTCCAATTAAAATTAAATGAATGATGATTAAATAAATTCCATAATGTAAAATTCAAATTAGGGATGAGCAACATGCCTGAAATATGGAGGAAATTGAAAGAAATTTGAAGTTTGGAGCTTGAATGTTAGATTTCCTTATAAAACCCTAGTATCTCTTGCCTTGAGAGTTGAAGAGGAAAAGAGTAAATTTAATCCTGATAACTAAAGGCAAAGAGGTACTTTGAGTGTTTTTAAGTTGTGGGAAAGAGTGTGAAGGAAGGAAAAAAACAAAAAAACCCTAATTAAAACATGCAAGAAAAATTAGGAATAGTCTTCACGACTCGTGAGGTCTGACCACGAGTCGTGACCTGGAGTCATTACTTGAGGATCAAAAATCTTATCCTTCACTGTTATGACAACAATTCTCTCATAAACTCATTATCTGACATCACGAGTAGTGACGAAGACTCATGGTCAGGGGATGCACTTATGGGTGAACTTCTGTTGTGACAACGAGTCCTTCACAATGACTCTTCGCATATAACAATGAGTCAAAGACAGGGACCATTGTCACTGCCAGTTTGACTTCACTTTAGAAACTTCGCTAATTCAATTACTCAACTCTTGGAGGGTCTAAAGCTTAAGAACTTGGGGTGTTACATTACCCCCCCCCCCTCACCTTAGGATTATTTATCCCCGAATGAGAAGTTAGGGCACCCTTGGCATGACAAAAGAAAGAATACAACCAGAATCCAAGGACAAATTTAAAATGCGATAAGAGGGGACGTGGAAATCATACCTTAAGCATTTTCATCCAACATGGGAAACAAGAATGGGTACTTGGATCTCATATCTTCCCCAGCCTCCCATGTAGCTTCTTTTATCTTTTGATTTCTCCAAAGTACTTTTACCGAAGCTATATCCTTAGTTATCAATTTACGAACTTGCTTATCTAATATTTTAACTGGGACTTCCTTATATGACAATGAATCCATGACACCAACATCCTCAATAATCACTATCAAATAAGGATCACCCACACACTTTTTCAACATAGACACATGGAAAATAGGGTGAATTGAAGCCAGACTCACGGGTAAATCTAATTCATAAGTGATATTTCCAATTATCCTCACAATCTGATACGAACCAACATAACTGGGTCTGTGTTTCCCCTTCTTCCCAAATTTCATGAATTCTTTCATAGGAGAAACCTTCAAGAATACCCAACCACTAACCTCAAACTCTAACTCTCTCTGCCTTACATCTGTTTAATACTTTTGGCGACTTTGAGCATTCTTAAGTCTTTCTCTAATCACTTTCACCTTCTTTATGGCTTGGTAAATTAAGTCAGGACCAAACAACCTTGTATCACCAACCTCAAACTACCTAATAGGAGACCTACACCTTCTACCTTAAAGATCCATAAAAGGAGCCATCTGAATGCTAGAATGATAACTATTATTATAAGCATACTCAATGAGAGGCAAATTATCAACCCAAATATCTCTAAAATCAATCACACAGGCCTTTAGAATATCCTCTAAAGTTTGGATAGTACGCTCTTCTTGCCCATCCATTTGAGGGTGGAAAGTGGTGCTAAGGTTCACCTTAGTCCCCAAACCTTTCTGAAACAAATGCCAAAAATGAGAATAGAATTGCGTACCTCGATCTGAAATAATGGAGATGGGCGTTCTATGCAACTTTAATATCTCTTGAATGAACAACTTAACATAATACTCTCCTAGGAAATTAGTCCTCACTGACAAGAAGTGAGAAAACTTAGTCATCTTATCCACAATGACCCAAATAGAATCATACTGGTTGCGAGAAAGCGAAAGACCCATAATGAAATCCATATTGATCATCTCCCACTTCCACATGGTCAACTCTATCTCTTGAGATATGCCACCAGGCCTTAAATGCTCAACCTTGACTTGATACTAACCATACACTTAGCAACAAAATTCACCACATCTCTCTTTATATTATTCAACCAATAGATTTTCTTTAAGTCATGATACATTTTGGTCAAACCTGGATGAACTGTACATCTGAACTCATGAGCCTTAGGCAAAACTTTTTCCCGCAAACCTTCAACATCAGGATCACACAACATTTCTTGATACCTTAGAATATTGTCTCCCCTAATCTTGAATGCCATGACCTTTTGCCGACCCACATCTTCCTTAATCTGCATAAGTGTGGGATCCAAATCTTGTTTCTCCTTCAGCTCAACCACAAAAGATGATTTGACCACTTCTTGAACAATCACTCCTCTATTCCAGAGTCTAACAGACGAACTCCCAAGTTAGCCAGTCTGTGGATGTCCTTCACCAACATTCTATTATCCTCATCAAAATGGGATAAGCTCCCCATAGACAAACCGCTAAGAGCATCAACAATAACATTAGCTTTACCTGGGTGGTAGTGAAGCCTCATGTCATAATCCTTAAGTAGCTCGAGTCACTGCCTCTGCCTGAGATTTAATTTCTTTTGTGTTAACATATACTGTTATCTCTTATGGTATGAATAAATATCTACATGCACCCCATACAAATTATGGCTCCAAATCTTCAAAGAAAAAACCATAATCGCCAACTCATGATCGTGAGTTAGATAATTTCTCTCATGAGCCTTAAGCTGTATGGAAAAATAGGCTACAACCTTACTGTAACGCCCCAAATCTGGTACCTGGAATGTTACGCGGTGTTCATGACCCCGAAGGACCACAAGCTAACCCATGACGAATATCTGTACCTGTATACTACATACATACTATATAATACAAAAACATGAACTGAAAGGCCATAAGGTTCAAAATTGTAACATAAGATCTGATAAATCATAACATATGAATGGGGTATGAAATACCCAAAACAAAACTGAAATAAGCTATCTGAATATACTGTAGTCTGAAAAAACCTTTAAACATGACTGTCTGAATAAGGAGTTGATAGGATATGTCCCCAACTAACTCCAACTAATAAATTAATTAATGAGATAATAAAATGATGATCCTATCCTCTAAAAATAAGTACTCACTTCTAACTCTTACTGCTGAGACTGGAATCTACTTATGCTCTGGAACTCGTGTCTCTGAACCTATGGTATAAGATACCATAACGCAAATGCATCAGTACTTTGAATGTACTGGTAAGCATGTGAGGAAAATTGAATGCATGGGGTTCATATGCATGAACAATACTGACTAACTGACTAATATGAATGTGAGAATACATGCATGAATACATAGTAACTATAACTGAGATCGTAATAACATGAATTTACTGATAACTAACATGACTGGTAACTGAGTTCTGATGACTGATATAACTGATAACATGAGTGACTGTATCTGACAGTCCTGAATCTGATGGAACTAACTGAGTTCCATACTGTATCTGAGTTGACTGTATCTGATAGTCCTGAAATCTAAAGAACTGTCTGAGTTCTTGAATGATACTAACACTGAAACTGTGGGAAGTAGTCATCTAACCGACATGGCCCAAATGTGCTATAATAGTTAAGCTGGGGTCCAATCTGTACCCTGATTGGAGGGGTGTCAATACCGCACCACTGGTAAGGACAACGTATGAGTAACCCTAATATAACAGGTAACTCTAGTGAGAATGGTGGAAACTCTCATATAGCAGGTTAATCCACCTCATCTACCCTCATATAGCAGGCTATGATGTCTCAACCTATGCTGGCTACATAGTTCTGGAATGCAAGGATTTCTTCTAAGAATCACACCCTCATATAACAAGTGAATTCCCATCCTTGGGTTCACTCGGTGCTAATTTCTACTCCCATCTGAATAGACACTGAACATGATTTACTGAACTGAACATGGACTGAGTTAGTGAATTCCGTTGACTGACGGAATACTACTGATATCTGAAAACTGACTGAGTTCATGAGATCATGGAGATTTCCTGAGTCATAAGACTGTCTGAAGTCTAAGGATCATAGCTTGACCGAGAGTATCATTAAAACATGACATGGCTCTAGGCACACAACTAATATTTCGGGTACAAGTACCCCCAGGACTGTATGGAAAGAAACTGACAAAACATGACTTTCTTGAATACACGACTAACATCATAATCCATAATACATTTATTGAAGAATTTCATCAAACATGTGATCTGGATAAACTTCTACATACATGGGGGTTTCATGATATCATGCTAGTTGGGAATTTTCCTTCATCTAGGCATTTAATCAAACATATGGTAGGCATAGTATGTGAAAACAACATTATACAACAATTAAACATCATGATTCAATTCTAATTTCATCATTTAAGGGTTTATGCATAGGTTAGCATGAATCTATATCTGTACTAATTAAACCCACATATAATTTATCACCCAATCATGGAATAGAATTCAATTACTCATTATCAAGATGAACAAGAGCAACCTAATCATGAAAATTCATAAAGGAAATCCATAAACTTGAACTTAGAAAAGGAATTCTTGGGCTTTATCGATGAAAGGAGTTCATGAATGAACATTATGCATACCTGGATTGAGTTTCTTGAAGTTCTTGAACATGAAGAATTTGAATCTCTTAGTTTCTGAAGAAGATTTGGATTTTGTTCTTGGAGATTAATGTTATAGAGAAAACTCTAGTTTTGTTGTGGTATAAAAATAATGAATTTCTGAGCTTTGGTTGGATATAATTGGGTATATAAATGGGTGGTAAAAGACTAAAAATACCCTTTTAAAATGGCTTTAATTTGCTGAATCGGGACCTGTCGTGCGATGGTCCGTCATTTCGACCGTCGTACGTGGACCAAGAAAAGGGCTTACTGCCTAAGTAGCAACGGCCTGGGTGACGGTCCATCACAAGTTCGACGGTCCGTCAACCTGCCCGTCGCACCTTATCCAGAAGGTGGCCTCATTGTTTCCCTTGCGACGGCCTGAGCGATGGTCCGTCGCTAGTCCGACATTTCGTTGGTCTAACCGTCGCACCTGAGCGGTTTTACTGCCTTTGTATTTTGGCCATAACTTTCTCCTCCGATGTCAGATTTTAATGAAATTGGTATCGTTGGAAAGATAATTCAATTTCCCACCTAAAAAAAGTAGAAATATTAAAAATACCATATGTACAAAAGTGGATTCATCTTTCATAGTAAGTTTTTAACATTTTTGAGATGATTTCAAGCTAGGAAAAATTATGAGGTATTACAATCTCTCCCCCTTGAGAACATTCATCCTCGAATGAGACTGAGAGTGAGGAGAGAAGATAACAAACATACATACTAAACATGAATAACTGGAATATGATCTCATGACTGATAACTGAACATATCATACTGAACATGCATATTTGATGCATGTGTAACTGATTCATGAATGCATGACTGGGTGTTCTGATGAACTAAGTTTATCACAATGAGAATGTATGTCTGATGCATAATTATATAACTGAACCGATACATGAATGCATGACTGAATATGCAATGGTACTTGATACCACGTCTGTGATGAACAATGAACATGAAACTGAGTAAGCTTAAGGAGAAATATTTCCTTGAGCTTGATCTGAGTTGACGGAGAAGAGGTGAGGATACTTGGTACGCATGTCTGCTTCTGCTTCCCAAGTAGCTCCCTCGACAGACTGATTTCGCCAAAGAACCTTAACTAGAGAGACTTCTTTATTCCTCAATCTACGAGTCTGATAGTCTAGGATTTCAACTGGAATCTCTTCATAAGAGAGGTTGTTCTAGACATCGATGCTCTGAATAGGGACTACAACTTCTGGGTCACCTATACATTTCTTGATCAAAGAGAAATGGAAGACTGGATGAACTAAGGCTAGATCTGTAGGCAAATCGAGCTCATAAGCTACCTTGCCAAAGCGATTGAGAATCTTGAAGGGACCGATATATCGGGGAATGAGCTTTCCCTTCTTGCCGAACCTCGTCACTCCCTTCATGGGAGAGATCTTTAGATAGTCACCAATATCAAACTCGAGATCTTTTCTATGAACATCTGCATAAGACTTTTATCGGCTCTGAGCAGCCCAGAGTCTTTCTCTGATCAACTGGACTTTCTCTAAGGCATTGAATACCAAGTCAGGCCCTATAACTGAGGCCTCAATAACTTCGACCCAACCAATTGGAGATCTACATCTCTTACCGTATAGAGCTTTGAATGGAGCCATAACTCAATCAAAGGCAAGTGGTCATCCCAATTACCCTTGAAATCAATTGCACACGCCCTTAGAATATCTTCTAGAGTCTGAATGGTCCTTCCTGCTTGACCATCTGTCTGAGGATGGAAGGTTGTACTGAGATAAACTTGGGGACCAAGACCCTTTTGGAACGCTTTCCAGAAATGAGAGGTAAAATGGGTACCTCTATCTGAGATAATAGATAGAGGAACACCGTACAATCTGACCAACTCCCTAATATAGAGTTTAGCGTAATTCTCGACTGAATAAGAGGTATGAACTAGAAGAAAATGAGCAGATTTGGTCATCCTGTCTACAATGACCCAGATTGAATCATGCTGATGACGAGTTCGAGGCAAACCCATCACGAAGTCCATGTTCACTTCTTCCCACTTCTAAGTAGGAATACTGAACTCCTGCATGGAACCACTAGGTTTTTGATGCTCTATCTTAACCTGCTGACATGTAGAGCACTTAGCCACAAACTCTGCAATGTCTCTCTTCATCCCACTCCACCAATAGATTTCCCGCAAATTGCGATAAATCTTTGTGGCCCCTGTATGAATAGAGTATCATGCACCATGCACTTCTTCAAGAATTCGCTGCCTTAAGTCATCTATAGCTGGAACACACAGACTACCCTGACAACGCAGAACGCCATCTCCCCCTTGGGAGAAACCTCTACTTTCTGATCCTTGACTGACTCCTTTAACTTGACAAGGCTAGGATCCCTATCTTGCTTTTGTTTCACCTCAGAAACTTGATATGATTTTGAACTACTCTGAACCCATATATCACCCTCTTCTGAATCGACTAAGCGAACGCCTAGTCTGGCAAAATGATGGACTTCCTGGGCTAACTTCTTTTTACTATCCTCGATATGAGCAAAACTACCTATAGATATTCTACTGAGAGCGTCGGCCACTATGTTGTCCTTGCTCGGATGATAAAGGACACTCATGTCATAATCTTTCAAGAGCTCTAACCACCTCTTATGACGAAGATTAAGATCTTTCTGAGAAAAGACATACTGAAGACTCTTATGATCTATGAACACATCTACATAAACACCGTATAGGTAATGCCTCTAAATCTTTAAGGCAAATACTAAGGCTGCTAACTTAAGATCATGAGTAGTGTAATTCTTCTCATGGGGCTTAAGCTGTCTGGAGGCATAGGCTATGACCTTACTATGCTGTATGAGGACACAACCTAAAACCACTCTAGACCATTTGGTAATGCTAGAACTGGAGCTGAGGTGAGTCAAGTCTTAAACTCCTAAAAACTCTTCTTGCAAGGATCTGACCACAGGAACTTGACTTTTTTCTGAGACAATCTAGACATAGGGGATGCAATAGAAGAAAATCCCTCAACAAACCGCCTGTAATATCCAGCCAAACCCAAGAAACTCCTAATATCTGATGGAGAGACAAGGCGAGGCCAATTTCTTACTGCTTCGGTATTTTGAGGATCTACTCTAATGCCATCACCGGAAACGATATGACCAAGGAATGCTACTGAACTTAGCCAAAACTCACACTTACTGAATTTGGAGAATAGCTGATGATCTTTGAGAGTCTTAAGTACTTTTTTGAGATGGTCTGTATAATCTCACTCACTGCGGGAATAGACCAGAATATCATCTATGAAGACTATGATGAACATATCCAAGTACTGCTTGAACCAAGTATGAGCCAAATCCTGTAACTGATATGCACCTAGCTCCGCACTCTCACTAGACGTAACCCCCATTATGTCTGTAACCTTCTACACCTGATCTAGGAATTCTTGAGGGTCCTCATCTATATTAGACCCAAGAAAGGATGAAGGATTCATTCGGGTGAAGTCCCGAATCCTGTCTGCAGCTGAATTGGCCACTGGGTTGGCCGGAACGACAGTTGGTCGCTCATTCTGAGCAGCAAATGACTGAGCAAGAGTAGTGAATGTGGCCCTGAACTCCATATAAGAAACATGTTTGTCGAAGGGATCTTTTTGGACAGGCTGGGTTCTTTTCTTGGGAGGCATATTTTGAAATAAAGAGAAGAAACGGATTAGACTAAGAGATTGACTTGAGATTATGCTCACTGGCACGACATGAATACTGAAAGAGAGAAACTATTCCTAAAACATCTTATAGCCTCCTACACATAAATGTGGCGTGGAACACACCCATGTACAAGACTCTACTAGATGCGACTTTTAGACTTCCTAGGACACTATTGAACCTTAGGCTCTGATACCAAGTTTGTAACGCCCCAAATCTGATACCCGTAATGTTACACGATGCTCATGACCCCGAAAGACCACAAGCTAACCCATGACTGATATTTATACCTGTATACTACATACATACCGTATAATGCGGAAACATGAACTGAAAGGCCATAAGGTTCAAAACTATAAAATATGATCTAATAAATCATAACATATGAATGAGGTATAAAATACCCAAAACAAAACTGAAATAAGCTATCTGAACATACTATAATCTGAAAAGCCTCTAAATATGACTGTTTGAATAAGGAGTTGATGGGACATATCCCCAACTAACTCCAACTAATAAATTAATTAATGAGATAATAAAATGATAATCCTATCCTCGAAAGATAAGGACTTACTTCTAACACTGACTGCTGAGACTGGAATCTACTAATGCTCTAGAACTCGTGTCTCTGAACCTATGGTATAAGACACCATAGCGTAAATGCATCAACAATTTGAATGTACTGGAATGTATGTGAGGAAAGTTGAATGCATGAGGTTCATATGCAAGAACAATACTAACTAACTGACTAATCTGAACGTGATAATGCATGCATGAATACATAGTAACTATAACTGAGATCGTGATAACATAAATTTGGTGATAACTAACATGACTGGTAACTGAGTTCTGATGAATGATATAACTAATAACATGAGTGACTGTATCTAAAAGTCTTGAATCAGATGGAACTAGATGAGTTCCATACTATATCTGAGTTGATTGTATCTGACAGTCCTGAAATCTAAAGAACTATTTGAGTTCTTGACTGATACTGATACTGAAACTGTGGGAAGTAGTCATCTAACCGACATGCCCCAAATATGCTATAATAGTTGAGCTGGGGTTCAATCTATACCCTAATTGGAAGGGTGTTAATACCACATCACTGGTAAGGAAAACGTGTGAGTAACCCTAATATAATAGGTAACTCTAGTGAGAACGGTGGGAACCCTCATATAGAAGGTTAAGCCACCTTATCTACCCTCATATAGCAGTCTATGATGTCTCAACCTATGCTGGCTACATAGTTCTGGAACGCAAGGATTGCTTCTAAGAATCACACCCTCATATAACAGGTGAGTTCCCATCCCTGGGTTCACTCAGTGCTAATTTCTACTCCCATCTGAATAGAAACTGAACATGATTTACTGAACTAAACATGGACTGAGTTACTGAATTTTGTTGACTGACGGAATACTACTGATATATGACAACTGAATGAGTTTATGAGATCATGGAGATTCCCTGAGTCATAAGACTGTCTGAAGTCTAAGGATCATAGCTTGACTGAGAGTATTGCGAAAACATAGCATGGCTCTAGGCACATAGCTAATATTTCGGGTACAAGTACCCCCTGGACTCGATGGAAAGAAACTGACAAAGCATGACTTTCTTGAATACATGACTAACATCATAATCCATAATACATTTATTGAAGCATTTCATCAAACATGTGATCTGCATAAACTTTTACATACATGGGGATTTCATGATATCATGCTAGTTGGGCATTTTCCTTCATCTAGGCATTTAATCAAACTCATGGTAGGCATAGTATATGAAAAAAACATTATACAACAATTAAACATCAGGATTCAATTTAAATTTCATCATTCAAGGGTTTAGGCATAGGTTAGCATGAATCTATATCTGTACTAATCAAACCCACATATAATTTATCACCTAATTATGGAATAGAATTCAATTACTCATTATCAACATGAACAAGAGCAGCCCAATCATGAAAATTCATAAAACTTTAACTTAGAAAAGGAATTCTTGGGCTTCATGGACGAAAGGAGTTCATGAATGAACACTATGCATACCTGGGTTGAGTTTCTTGATGTTCTTGAACTTGAAGAATTTGAATCTCTTAGTTCTTGCAGAAGATTTGGATTTTGTTCTTGGAGATTAATGTTAGAGAGAAAACCCTAGTTTTGTTGTGGTAGAAAAATAATAAATTTCTGAGCTTTGGTTGGATATAATTGGGTATATAAATGGGTGGTAAAAGAACAAAAAGCCCCTTTTAAAATGGCTTTAATTTACTGAATTGGGACCTGTGACGGCTCGTGCGATGGTCTGTCGCTAGGGCGACGGTCCTTCATTTCGACTGTTGTATGTGGACCAAGAAAAGGGCTTACTGTCTAAGTAGCGACGACCTGTGCGACAGTCCGTCGCAAGTTCGACGGTCAGTCAACCTGCCCGTTGCACCTTATCCAGAAGGTGGCCTCACTATTTCCCTTGCGATGGCCTGAACGACGGTCCATCTCTAGTCTGACTGTCCGTCGGCCTCACCGTCGCACCTGGGCAGTTTTACTGCCTTCTGTATTTTGGCCATAACTTTCTCCTCTGATGTCAGATTTTGATGAAATTGGTATCGTTGGAAAGCTAATTCAATTTGCCACACAACAAAGGTGAAAATCTTAAAAATACCATATTTTAAAAAGTGGATTCATTTTTCAAAGAAGTTTCTAACATTCTTGAGATGATTTCAAGCTAGGAAAAAGTACAGGGTATTACACTTACCATGCTGCATCAAAACACAACCCAGCCCCACACAGGACGCATCACAATACACAACAAACCCATCAATACCCCTGAGCAGAGTCAAAACAGGAGCAAAAGTCAACTTATCCTTCAACTTCTCAAAACTACCCTCACAAGCATTGGAATACAAAAACTTAACCTTTTTCTAAGTTAATTTCATTAACAAAGACACAATAGATGAGAAACTCTCCACAAACCTCGTAGAGTACTCAACCAAGACCAAGAAGCTCCTAATGTTGGTTGGAGTTGTGGGTCTAGGCTATTTCTTAACAACCTTAACTTTCTTTTGATCCACTTTGATCCCTTCACTACAAACAACATGCTCGAGAAAGTCACAACACTTAGCCAAAATTCACACTTGGAAAATTTCACATACAATTTCTAGCCCATAAGAGTCTGCAACATAATTCAGAGGTGACTGGCATGATCCTCCTCACTTTTGAAGTACACCAAGATGTCATCAATGAAGACTATAACTAACACATCCAGGAACTGCCTAAATAATCAAATTATAAGATCCATAAATGCAGTTAGAGCATTAGTCTGCTCGAATTACATAAATTAAAACTCATAATGGCCGTACCCAATTTGGAAAACTGTCTTGGGAATATTAACCTCCCTAATTTTCAGTTGATGGTAGCCCAACAGAGATCAATTTTTGAGATAAACCTAGCACCCTGAAGCTGATCAAATAATTCATCAATCCTTGGAATAGGGTACTTATTCTTCACTGTAATCTTATTCAACTGATGGTAGTCTATACATATATGAAGAGACCCATCTTTCTTTCGCACGAAAAGCACATGAGCACCCCATGAAGAAACACTAGGATGAATGAAACCCTTATCAAGAAGATCCTTTAACTACTTCTTAAGTTCCTTTAGTCCAGTCAGACCAATTCTATAAGAAAGAATGAAAATAGGATAGATATCTGGTAGAAGATCAATCCCAAAATCTGTTTCCCCGTTGAGAGTAATTCCAAGAAGATCATTAGGGAAAACTTCAGGAAATTTATTAGCCACAGGGACAGATTCCAAAGAAGGACTTTTAGCATTATAATCCTTAACCCGAACTAGATGATATAGACACCCTTTAAAAAAAAATCTGAGCTCTAAGATAGGAAATAAATCTTTCTTTAGGTACTAAAGGACTCCCCTCCCATTAAATCACCAATTTATTAGGAAAATGGAAGTTGAAATTTTGGGTCCTATAATCCAGAGAAGTATAACACAAATGGAGCAATTCTATCACCAAGATTACATTAAAATTCACCATATCAAGTTCTATCAGATCCACCAATGTATTTCTATGATGAATGGACACCATACAACCCATATAGATTTTTCTACCAACAATAGACTCACCCATGGGAGTACACATAGAAAATGGGTTAAAAATATTTTTAGGACCAAAACCAAAGCGTACAACCACATAAAGGGTCATATAAGACAAAGTAGAACCCGAATCAAGTAAATAATAAACATCGTGAGATAAGAACTATAACATAATAGTGATAACATTGGGGGATGCCTCAGATTCCTAATGAGTAGCAAGGGCATAGAGATAATTCTGGCCAGTGCCGATACCTGAAGTAGTGTCGCATGAGCCAAAAAAGTGGCAACCGAAACCTTATTAGCTCTAGTGGCAACTTTAGCTAAAATATAATTT
Organism: Capsicum pubescens; assembly: GCA_030864215.1. NCBI lineage: Eukaryota > Viridiplantae > Streptophyta > Magnoliopsida > Solanales > Solanaceae > Capsicum > Capsicum pubescens. The sequence continues at coordinate 82,969,976 of CM061540.1, forward strand.
TGTTGCATATGACCAGGCTGACCATAGGTAAAACATAAGTTCCTCCCATCCTCACAATAACCACAGTTAAGCTGCCCATAAAAATGACAAGAAGGGTAAGGTGGGGCTAACTGAGCTCCACTAGCCTAAGACTGGGTTCCATGTGCCTTAGGACCACTTCTAGCCTAAAAACGATGATCACCTGAAGGCTTAGGATAAGGAGCACTAGCCGTCAAATAAGAACTTCCCCAATTCTTTTTCTTTGTCCACTGCATACCATCCCTCCCACTGTTCTTCTGGCGTGCACCCTGTTCTAAATATCTATTCTTGTTTTGCCTCTCTCCCTCTCTACCTACTTATTTTTCTCATCCTCTACCTGCTGCATATAAACCACTAACCTAGAGATGTCCATATTATTATTTAACATAATAGCCTTATATTCCAACACCAAATCATGAGACAAACTAGAAGAAAACTTCCTCATCCTGGATCTCATGACAGACACTAACTCCAGAGTATAACGGGACAATTACTAGAAATTTAGTGCATACTCCTTTACACTCATCTTTCCTTGCTTTATGTTCATAAACTCTTCGGCCTTAGCTTCCTTCAACTCCTAAGGATAGTAGTGATCAAGAAAATCACCTATAAAGTCATCCCACCCTGCTAGTTTAGCATCATCACCTCTCAATCCTCATTGCTTTCCACTCTTCATACCACTGGTAAGACACATCTTTTAATTAATAGACAACAAACTCTAGACCCACTAAATTAGTAGCATGTGTAACCCAAAAAATCTTCTCCATTTTGCTAATGAACCCCTGAGAATTCTCCTCAACCTTAGAGACTGTAAAGGTTGAGGAATTAAACCTCATAAACTTACCAACCCAAGTGACCTCAGACGAGCTAGCAACAGGACCCACAGAATCAGACCGATGAGATTATGATGCCACCTATTTAGCAAGCATATAAATAGACTGACAAAACTATTCATTAGAGATATCTCCTTGAGGTGACTGAGCATAAGTATCACTAGCCTGGGAATTCTGATAAGGACTAGTAGGGATTGATGGGACCTTATATGGTGTAGTATAGTTGTGAGCTGGGACTCTAGATTGAGTTTGCACTCCATAAATAGGGAAAATTCCCTCCACATTCTCCATAGGTGTGGCAGAGTTTCCAGCAGAGTTTTTACGATCGTCAGATCTTCAGGAAGGCATGATCTGAAATGTAAGTAAGCCAAAAGTTAGAGAATATACAAGGTAACTAAACTCTATAGCCTGAAATAGATCACAAGAAAAGAAACCATTCCTAAATGCCTTGTAGCCTCCCCCTTATAAGTATGGTGTGCTACACACTCATAAAAGGACCCTATTTAACAAGGCTTAATGGACACCCAATGACCCTAAATCGTGCTCTGACACCAAGCTTGTCACGACCTAAATCAGGGCCTAGTCGTGACGGGTATCTTAAGCCCACCATAGGTCGGAGACCACCCCATTAGCCTAACCTCTAGAGCATAATAAAAGTAAATAGTAGAAGACAACAAAAATATAAAATAAAGATAGATAAATCAAATAAAATCTAAGAGTCTAAACAAGACAACCAATCATCCCAACGCTATCCATGAAAGCCTCTAAAATCAGAAATACCAAATCGAGTTGGGACATGTCCCCGACCATGAAGACAGAGAATTCATAATTCCTAAAATCTGAAAAGAAACTTAATGAAATTATAGGGCTTTCTGGAAGATGGAGTTCACCACTTCACAACAGCTCAACTAATATACCACACCACCCAATGCTGCATAGGAGTATCAGAAAATCCCTCAGACCCTATATCATGAAATAATGCAGCATCTAGGGATGTCATAGGGAAAGCACTGACATTTTACTCAGGGGAAAGTGATAAAATAATGACATTTCCAAAAACCAATCAAAATCACATGGACAACATTTATGTATACATATATAGGATGTCGGGATAGGAACAAGGGTCATAAACTTGAAAGTTTAAACCATTAGTCTGAACTATGTAGTTTTCTCTATCCTAAAGGTACTCATGGGCTATATGGGTTCAGCTCCCTTTGCTAAAAGGGCCTCGATACATATTATCCGTACACACCGAGGAATGGCTAAAGATACCAAGATGATAGCCATAAAAAATATAGTGTGTGCAATGAGAAAACATCCATGTGGACCCCCGCGCCGGCAACCATAGTTCCCAGTGTTGGTCCCCTCAAAACCAACACCTTCACAGTGAGCTACACAATTCTTTTTAAGCCCAAATTAAAATAGTTTATACATAAACCCAACTATTAAACAAGGAGTCTTTGCTAAGGCATTTACCATCTTGGAATCATTATCAATACGCTTTAAAGGTTATATAATTATGCCAAACCAATCCAACATAATCGTTAGACTCTTAAGTTCTATTTAAGTCCAAACCATTGTCACCAAGAGCATTCCAAGACCATTTTTCATTATCCATTTATTCCTTAATGCAATGCAGTGGTTAAAAGGTAGTTAAACTATGTGAATATTTGTATTTAAGAACAAGTTCACAAAGTAGGTTAAAGTTAATGCCAATACCAATCCAAAAATCCATCAATTTGGGGAAACCTATGTTCCCATTTCAAATCATCAAAACAATGCACCCATTAAGCCCCCAAAACCATCAATTAAAGTATAAACAACATATTTAATTCATGGGAAATACAATCCAAATAATAATAATCAAAAGCCATTAACCCAATTTAAATTACCCAATTAAAATCACATTAATAATGATTAAATAAAAGCCATAATGTAAAATTCAAGTTAGGTACGAGCAACATGCCAGAAATATGGAGGAAATTGAAAGGAATTTTAAGTTTGGAGCTTGAATGTTATATTTCCTTGTAAAACCCTAGTATTTCTTGCCTTGAGAGTTAAAGAGGATAAGAGTAAGTTTAATCGTGATAACTAAAGGCAAAGAGGTCATTTGAATGTTTCAAAATTGTGGAAAAGAGTGTGAACGGAGGAAAAGACCAAAAATACCCAAATTAAAACATAAAAAAAAATCAAGAACAGTCATCACGACTTGGGTAATGACTCATGAGGTTTGACCACGAGTCGTGACCTGGAGGCGTTACTTGAGGACCAAAAATCTTGTCCTTCACTGTTATGATGGCGAGTCTCTCATAACGACTCGTTATCTGACATCATAAGTCATGCCGAAGACTTATGGTCAGGGGCTGAACTCCTAGGTAACCTTCTATTTTGACAACTAGTCCCTCACTACGACTTGTGACATCTCACAACGAGTCGTATCTAGGGCCCGTTATCACTAGTAGTTTGACTTCACTTCAGAAACTTGGCTAATTCAATTAATCAACTCTTGGAGGGTCTAAAGATCAAGAACTTGGGGTGTTACACATTCTTCCTCATATATTTATTTTCCATCCTCTACAACAAATTCACTAATGTACTTTACAACTAACAAAATAGATCAATTGGCTAGTATCTCTTAGAGTGTATGAATTGGCTTGGACAAGATGGTTAAAACATGTATCTTTTTCTAAAAGTTGGAACATACCTCTAATCGAGTCGAAGCAGCCCATTTGCCTCTCAAAATAGCTGATCATGATGCAGAGTGATATAGAAGTGTCACGATTAGGGGGTGGGAAAACTAGCTCCAACTTATTTAACCCGTTCAACCAATCCATGTTTTAATGAGTTTTTGCTAGAGTAATTTTGAAAATGGTCTGATTTTCGCTAGTCCAAGTTAACCCATGACAAATCATTAGTACAATTGGACCCACGGTGATGCCCAAATTTGACCCATGCATGTGCTCAATCTTAGCCTCTAGAGTTCTATATTAATTTTTTAAAAATTAATCTTTAGCTGCTTCAACTATTTATTTCAGATGTGTCCTTTTTATTTTCTTTAAAAAAATCTATAGAAAAAAAATCTTTATCTCTATAATTTTTATACAAATAATATTATTTAGCTAAGATAATGAATTTGCAATTGCATTTTTTCATTTCTTCTTTAGATATAGTGACGATTTATTTTAACTATGTAATTTTTATGAAGTAGTTTTTTTAGTGCCAAAAATTTCAAGGAATTAAGGCATATTCTCTCTATAGGGCTTTATGGTCATTTATTGTACAATTTACTTTCAATCTTCATTGGCAGCCAAATCTGGGAGCTTCTCTCTATATATTTATATCTATCTATAATATATTAAAAATGTGAAGGGCCTTAGAAATATTGTTTGAACTTTTTTCCCTTCATTAAAAGTCTCTACTTTAGACAAAATCGCCTTTTCACAATCTTTTTCTAATATTTAAGAGTTGAAAATTAATTAAATGTATTTATGGTAAAACCTTTTCTTATTAGAATTAATCAAAATTAATAACAACTCATACTTTTTTCATTAGTTTAAGAATTCTAAATCAACTAAATTTGATTTTAGAAAGATTTGTTAAATCAAAAAATAAATATAAAAGCATTATAATAAGAAAAATTTGAGAAGTAGAGAAAGACTCCTTAAAGAAAAACTCCTAAAATACATCAAAAGACTCTTAAAATACATAAAATAAGAACTTTTAAATATAATATGCATTTTCATTTCATCATGAAATCCAACCTTTTTTTTTACTTTACTTTATTAATTAAATAAAGGATCCTATATAATTAAATAATAAAGTTCCTAAGTATTCGGAGTTACTACATAATTCAACAAGGAAAAATCAAGTAGTCAAGAATTTTTGTTAATTTCAATGTCCTAATAATAGCAGGCTTGAAGTTTAGGGATTTCTTTTTCCTAAGTATAAATAGCCTAATGAACTTCCATTGGAATCACATTATCGTATTTTTAATTTGTAATTGAGTTTTTGATTGTCTTGATGAATTCCTTAGTGGTCTTCCTATATTCGAGTTGTGGATGTTGATAAGATAGAGGTTACATAATGATGTAAAATCTTTTTTTTATTGTAGTTGTAACTATAACTTTTATCTTCTGAATATTGTAGTTAAGAATAATGTAGAATTATTGACACAATCCGAACAAGGACCTTGTCGTAATGGGCATCTCAAGTCCATCCAGAACCGGAGACCACCTCCGCTACCCAACTCAACCTCTAAATACGCATACCCTGAGTCGAAAGCACTCGGAACATATAACAAGATAACGTTTATTAAAATTTCAGACTCTGGAATAGGTCTATAACCTGGACCAATGCAAACAAGTCCAACCATCCATTGCCAACCAACAACCACAACCAAACCAATATAAAAATTAAGTTACTGTCCATAACATAACATAAAACGATGGAACAATCATAAATTCAGTCACATGGTAAAAGCCCCAATACCAATGCCAATACTAAGATTGATATCAATACCGACATTGCCCATTCCAACTCATAGTGGTCACACAAAGCTCTAACCAAAAGAAAAATAATATCCGGTTGAACATGCCCCCAACCATAGCCAAAATCAATATCCATAAAATGACCAAAACATGTATAAACATCTATGACATAAAATGGAGGCTTCTGAAATATGAAACTCACTACTTAAATCCAATCGAGATGATCCTGAATCTGAGCACTATGTAAGAGGAGTAGAATGGCTATTCCTGCATTGTGTTGGGATACAGTCGCCCAAAGATGGGTTAGCGGGTGAATGCTAGCATTAACTCAATATAAGGATAAGATAATGCCATCCCGTAAAACCAAATAAACCAACCATATGCATACAACCATACATATATGTATATATAACCATTACGGGAAAGAGAGCTGGGTTTAGCATACCTTTAAAACCATTAACCTTGGTATGTGCAGCTTAACTGTCCTAGAACCACCCACAGGCTATATGGGTCTAGTGTAACCCCCTGTACGGGCCTCGATGCATATAGCCACACAAACCGAAGATACCATAAGAGTAGGGGATTCCTGAGTACCATTCCCTCTCCATGATACATATGTAAGGTGTACTTAGAGGATTCCCATGTACCTCATAGTATCATATATGGTCACTATGACCAACCCTCATGTTGGCAAACATGAGTTTTTGGAGTCCGTCCATTGGACTCGTACCTTCATGGTTAGTTATAACACCCCTCAATTATTGCCCAATTAAAACCATTACCATCCAACTAAACCATTAATCCATTATTATTAACCAAGGCTATAAGTAGTAGTATTGTCATACTGACTATAGCTAGCAAGCAATGCCCTTATCAAACCTTTTTATGCAAAGGGATTCCCATGTACCCATAGATTACAGTATCAAGTTAACTTGGGGGAATCCCGTGTACCCCACAAGTGTTCCATTATTAAGTTTGCTTAGGGGAAGCCCATGTACCCCACAAGTTGTTCATTAGTATGTTTACTTGGGGGATTCTTTGTACCCCACAAGGATGTTTAATTAACCATACCCATGACCACCAAACCTTACCATTTAATCATTCCAAACTATTAAAACCATTTACGCCATATAGGGTTTCATTACCAAACCATACCATTCAATAGTTCTATTAAAAGCCCAATAATATAGTAAAAGCATTACCAAAGGCATTTTATCAAATATGTTGGGGGCATAGTATTTCCAAACTCAATTCCAAGTTACCAATTAGCCATTCCCATGCAACCAATTGTCCAAACCATAATTAAAGCATGTAAAAACATAATTAAAATATGGGAAAATCATAACCAATCATTTAATACCAAAACCCCAACATATATTTGAAAACCCCAAAATCATACAATAATCATGCCATGAAAACAATGTATAAATCATACCTTTAGTTGGAACTAAAACTGAGGGATGAGTATATGCCTTAGATTACGGAGATGATACTCGTACAAACCCCAAATTGATCCTCTAGATGAAACCCTAGACTTCTTTGCCCAAGAGCCTTAGAGAGAATTAGAGAGAGTTTCTAAGTGTTTTAAGATTAGAATAATAGGGTAAAGATATCCCAATATTGATATAAGTCGTGAGGCCTTAAGAGGTTAAGTGGGGAAATATCCAGATTTCCCTCCAACTTAAACGACTTAAAATTCCCATCATATAGTAAGACTCCCTGATACCAGTCGCATCATTCCATTCGAGTGGTACTTACCACTCTTACCCTAAGACTCCCCTTTGGACCCAACAGTGTCCAACATATGACTTACCCAACCCAAGTCATACCCAACCATACGATTAGTACCCTTAAACCGCACCCCTAGCAGAATAGAACCAAATAAGGTTTGAACTACCTACCATACGAGTCAATGGTACGACTCGTACTCTATTTTACGACTCATGGCGATCCACTCATACTTAGATCTAAGTTAAGTTGCTAAGTCTCATATTAAGTGAAGGAAAAAACCCAAACCATATGACCCATTACCCACTGTACGACTCGTACCCACCAAGTTGTACCCATTCTAGAAACCAATCCAACTAACCAACCAGCATTGATTAGCATACGACCAAGAGTATACCAACCATACCCCATCATATGACTGTACCCATAAGTCGTATGATGTCTAGAATGCCAAAATACATGATATTTTCTAAGGATTCAAACCCAGGGTGTTTCAATCTCCTCCACTAGGATCATTCATCCCTGAATGACGAACAAGGTAGTTCAAACACAAACACAATTCATTTGCATTATCAAACATTAATCCAACCTTTAATAAAGTTAGAAAACAAAGATGTGATCAAGAACACATACCTTCCGCATGAATATCCCGAGCAAATGAAAAATATAGATATTTGGACTTTATGTCCGCTTCTGCTTCTCATGTAGTCTCTTCCACCTTGTGGTTCCGCCATAGAACCTTAACTGAGGCCACATCCTTGTTCCGTAATCGTCTAAACTGTCGATCCAATATCTCAACTGAGACCTTTTCATAAGACAGAGAATCTAAGATACCCAATCCTTCTAAAGGAACCATCGAAGAAGGATCACCGAGAAACTTTCTCAACACGGAGACATGAAATACTGGATGAATGGAGCTCAAAATAGAAGGCACCTCCAATTCATAAGCCACATTACCAATCCTCTGCAAAACCACATAAGGACCAACATGCCGGATACTGAGCTTCCCCTTTTTACCAAACCGCATCACTCTATTCATGGGAGATACCTTTAGGAATACCCTATCCCAAACCTCAAATTCTAAGTCTCTACGCCTTACATCCACATAGGACTTTTGACGACTTTTGTCAACCTTAAGCCTATCCCGAATCACCTTTACCTTCTTCATAGCCCGATAAACAAAATCTGGACCGAATATATCCATCTCACCAAGTTTCAACCACCCAATAGGAGATCTACACCTCCTACCATACAAGGCCTCAAAAGGGGCCATCACAATACTAGAACAATAACTATTATTGTAAGCAAATTCTACCAAAGATAGATGCTCAATACAATTGCCACCACAATCACTCACATATCTGATATGACTGGAGCATATCATCTAATATCTAAATAGTCCTTTCTTCTTGCCCATCCACCTGCGGATGAAAAACAGTACTTAGACTAACTATAGTCCCAAACACTTTCTAAAAATACCACCAAAAATGAGATGAAAACTGTGTACCATGATCAGAGATAATCGAAATAGGTACCCCATGCATCTTTACAATCTCATAAAGATACGACCTCGCATAGTTCTCAACCAAAAAATTAGTCTGCACCGGCAAGAAGTGAGCGTACTTTGTTACCCTAACCACAATGACCCAAACCAATTCAAATTAGTTTCGAACCGAGGAAGTCCAATAACGAAATCCATATTGACCACTTCTCATATTAATTCAGATACAACCCTCTAGGCCTCATGTGCTCAACTTTGACTTGTTGACACACCATGCATTTGGCCAGCAATTTGCCACATCCCTTTTCATACCATTCCACTAATACATCTTCTTGAGATCATGATATATTTTTTTGTCAAATCGGGATGAACAACATAACACGATTAATGTGCCTCAACCAAAATCTTTTGTCGCAAACCATCAATGTCAGGAACACATAACTTCCCTTGGTACTGCAAAGTACCATCACTACGGATCTCAAACACCATCACCCTTTGCCCATCAATATCACTCTTGATTTTCGTCAAGATGGGATCTAGAATTTGTTTTTTCTTGATCTCTGCACCAAGAGACGACTGAACCACTTCCTGTACCATTACATTACCTTTCTCTGAGTCCTAGAGGAAAACTCTAAGATTAGCCAAGTGATGAATATCCTTCACCAATTCCCGCCTCTCCTTATCCACATAAGCTAAAATCCCCATGGACAACCTGCTAAGAGCATCAACAACGTTGTTAGGTTTACCTGGGTGGTAGTGAAGACTCATATCATACTTCTTAAGAAGCTCCAACCATCTCCTTTATCTAAGATTTAGCTTCTTTTAAGTGAACACATACTGTAGACTCTTATGATCAGAAAGATGTCTACGTGCACTTTATACAAATATTCTGTTAAATTTTCAAAGCAAAAACCACCACTAAAAGCTCCAAATCATGAGTAGGATAATTCCTCTCACTGCCTGGAAGCATAGGCAATTACCTTCCCATGCTGCATCAAAACACAACCAAGTCCCACCCGGGATGCATCACAATAAACCAAAAACCTCTCATTGCCTTCAGGCAAAGTCAAAACCAGAGCCGAAGTTAGCTTATCCTTAAGCTTCTCGAAACCACCTCCACAAGCATCCGACCAAGAGAAATTTACCTTCTTTTGAGTCAACTGAGTCAATGGGGAAGCTATCGTCGAGAAACTTTCCATGAACCTCCTATAATACCCAGCCAAATCCAAGAAGCTCTGAATGTTGGTTAGAGTCGTTGGTCTAGGCCACCTCTTAACCACTTCAACCTTTGGCGGATCCACCATGATCCCCTAACTAGAAATAATATGATCAAGAAAAATTATGACGTTCAACTAACACTCATACTTGGAGAATTTGGCATACAACTGCCGCTCTTTCAAGGTCAGTAACTCTACACGAAAGTGATTAGCATGATCCACCTTACTCTTAGAATATACCAGGATGTCATCAATGAACACAATGACAAAAAGATCCAGAAACTGCCCGAAAACCCTGTTCATCAAATCCATAAATGCTGTCGGGGCATTAGTCAAATCGAATGACATAACCAAGAACTCAAAGTGCCCATTTTGAGTACGAAATTCCGTCTTAGGGATATACCCCTCCTTAACATTAAGATGATGATACCCCGATCAAAGATCTATCTTAGAGAAGAATTTGGCACCTCACAACTAATAAAAAAAGTCATCTATATTTGGAAGAGGATACTTGTTCTTAACCATCACCTTATTCAACTATCGATAGTCAATGCACATCCAAAGGGAACCATCCTTTGTACACACAAATAATACTGGTGCACCCCAATGGGACACACTAGGACAGATGAAACCCTTACCCCAAAAATCCTTAAGTTGCTTCTTAAGTTCCCTCAACTCAACCGGAGTCATTCTATTAGGAGGAAGAGATATTGGACGAGTGTCCATAACCAAATCAATCCCAAACTCAGTCTCCCTATCCGGAGGAACACCAGGAAGATCATTCGAAAAGACCTCAGGAAACTCATTCATCACTAGAACCGAATGCAAGGAAGGACCTTCTAAGTTAGAATCTTTAACCCAAACCAGAAGATAGATACACCTTTTAGAGATTAACCTCTTAGCTCTAAGATATGAAATAAACCTCCCCCTAGGAGCTAGAGAACCACCCTCCCACACTATAATTGGTTCACCAGGAAACTTAAAGACAACCTTACGGGTCCAATAATCTAAGGACGCGTAACAAGAATGTAACTAATCCATCCCAGAATAATGTTAAAATCTACCATACAAGTTCAAACAAATCCACCAAAGCCTGCCTACTACCAACATATACCATACACCCCTATGGACTCTTTTAGCAATCATCGAGTCACCTACCAGGGTAGAAATAGAAAAAAAGATCTGAATAACCTCGGGATCAAAACAAAATACACAACCACAAATAGGGTCACATAAAAGAGAGTGAACCCTGGATAAGGCAAACAATACACATCACGAGAAAAGAGTTGTAACATACAAGTCACGACATCAGGCGATGCCTCAAGTTCCTGCCGAGTAGCAAGAGCATATAGCCTATTCTGACTGCGCCGCTACCAGAAGTAGAAACAGATGCAGAAGCAACATCCTTTGGTGCAGAAGCAAAAAATAATGCAATCGGAGCGTTGCTCGCTCCCAAAATTACCAACTAGAAAATTTCTGAGATATGGCCTAGATGACTATATTTGAAATATTTGCCCTTCCCCTAATCACAGAAACCCTTATACAACCTACCACAAAACTAATAAGGAGGGCATGATGAGGCCGAATGAGACCCACTTGCTTGAGATTGGGCACTCTATGCCCAAAAATTATTGTCACCCTGCTAGCGCCTATCACCTGATTGCTTTGGGTAAAGAGCACTATCTGAAGAGAAGTAATATGAACTCCCCCACTTCTTCTTTGGCCACTTTCCGCCTTCTCGACCACCTTGCCCCGACACCTTATTCAAAAAACCTAAACTTATTACCTTACCTTTTCTTAAACTCAACTTGCTTCCTCTTTTTCTCCCCCACTTGTTGCATACAAACCACCAACTTAGAGATATCCATATATTGATTAACAATACAGTCTTGCTTTCAAGGATCAAATTTTGAAACGTGAACTTTCTCATCCTTACCTTTATATCAGACACCAATTTTGGAGCATACCTTGACAACTGATGAAATTTCAAGGCATATTCCTTGACAGACATTTTCCCTTGTCTTGGATTGTCAAATTTCCCCACCTTTGCTTTCCTCAACTCTTGAGGATAGAAGCGATCTAGAAAAGCATTGGATAAATTCTACTAAAAAGTTAACTCCTCAATATCACCTCTCGCCCTATCCCACTCCTTTTACCATTGGTACGCCATATCCTTAAGCTAATAAGCAGTAAATTTCACCTATTCTATATTCGTGGCCTACATCACCCTAAATATTTTCTCCATCTCATCAATGAAACCTTGAGGATCCTCCTCCACCTTCACACCAGTAAAAGTAGGAGAATTTATCTTCATAAACTGGACACCCTTGTGGACTCAACAGATGAAACACTAGATGTATCCCGCTCAGCCTGAGCAACAACTACCTAAGCAATAACATGAATTGATTGAAAACTTTTTGCATTCGTCACCTCACCTTAAGGAGGACTAGTAGAAACCGATGGAACTCCAGAAATATCAGGGACTGGACTCCTAGATCGAGTATGGATCCCCTAAGTAGTACATGTCCCATCAACATTGTCCCCAGTTGGGACAAAGGAGTTTCCTTGCATCTCAAATTATTGAGGCATGATCTGAAAAGCGAACAAATTAGGATTAGAAAAGATTCCAGGACTTAGACTCCAGCTTTAAAATAGAATACCAAGAAAGTGAAATATTTCTAAATGCTTTATAGCCTCTCCCTTAAGAGTGTGGCGCACTAATCACCCTTAAAAGAGACTCTACTCGATACGGCTTTGTGAACCTCCAATTGACCATGAACCTAAAGTGCTGATACCAACTTGACAAGACCCAAACCAGGGTCTTATCGTGGGCATCCCAAGTCCATCTAGGACTAGGGACCACTCCTGTTACCCAACCTAACCTTCAAATACGCATACCCTAAGTCGGATAAATTTCGAACGTATAAAAAAATTACATTTATTATAATTCTAAACTCTGGGATAGGTTTATAACCAGAACCAACCCAAATAAGTCCAACTATCTATTTCTAACCAACAACCATAACCAAACTAATATAAATACAGTCAAATCGAGCTGATCCCAAATTCGAGCACTATACAAGATGAGTAGAATAGTTGGTTCCCATATTGCATGGGGATATAACCACCCAAAGATAGGTTAGAGGGTGAACTCTAGTATGACTTAGGATAAGGATAAAATAATGTCATCCAGTAAAACCAAGTAAACCAACCATATGTATACAACCATAAATATATGTATATATAACCATGCTGGAAAAAAAGCTGGGTTTAGCATGCCTTTACAACTATTAACCTGGATATGTGTAGCTTAACCGTCCTAGAACCACCCACAATCTATATAAGCCCAGTGTAACCACCTGAATGGACCCCGATATGTATAGCCACACAATCCAGAGATACCATAAGAGTAAGGGATTCTTGAGTACCCTTCGCTCTTCATGATATGTATGTACAATATACTTAGAGGATTCCCATGTACCTCATAGTATTATATATGGTTACCATAAACAACCTTTATGTCGACAAACGTGAGTTTCCAGTGTCCATTCATTAGACTCGCACCTTCACGGTTAGCTATCACACCCCGCTATTATTGACCAATTAAAACCATTACCATCCACCAAACCATTAATCCATTATTATTAACCAAGGCTATAAGTAGTGGTATCATCATACCGACCATAGCTTGCAAGCAATGTCCTTAGCCAACCTTTTTATGTAAATGGATTCCCATGTACCCATAGATTACCTTACCAAGTTAACTTGGGGGAATTCCTTGTACCCTACAAGTGTTCCATTATTAAGTTTACTTGGGGGAATACCATGTACCCCACAAGTTGTTCATTATCATGTTTACTTGGGGGATTTTCTTGTACCTCACAAGGATGTTTAATTAACCATACCCATGACCACCAAACCTTACTATTTAACCATTCCATTCATTTAAACCATTTACACCATTTAGGGTTCCATTATCAAACCATACCATGCAACAATTCTATTAAAAGTCCAATAATATAGTAAAAGCATTACCAGACATTTTATCAAACATGTTTGGGGCATAGTGTTTCAAAACCCAATTCCAAATTACCAAATAACTATTCCCATGCAATAAATTGTCTGAACCACCATTAAAGTATGTAAAAACATAATTAAAATATGAGAAAACCATAACCATGCATTTAATACCAAAACCTCGACATATATTTGAAAACCCCAAAATCATACAATAATCATGCCATGAAAGCATTGTATAAATCATGCCTTTAGTTGGAACTAACAATGAGGAAGGAGTACATGACTTAGATTGTGAATAAGATTGAGAGAAATCACTCATACAAGCCCCATATTGATCCTCTAGATGAAGCCCTAGCCTTCCGTTACTCAAGATCCTTAGAGAGAATTAGAGAGAGTTTCTAAGTATTTTAAGATTAGAATAATAGGGTAAATAATGTACCAATAGTGATATAAGTCGTGGCGCCTTAAGAGGTTAAGTTGGGAAATGTCCATATTACTCCCAACTTAAATGACTTACAATTCCCATTATATGGTACGAATCTCCCATACCAGACACACCCTTTTATTCGAGTGGTACCCACCACTCGTACCCTAGGCCTCCCTCTTGGACCTAACACTGTCCAACATATGACTTACCCAACCTAATTTGTACTCAACCATACTATTAGTACCCTTAAACCGTATCCCTGGCAGAATAGAGCCAAAGAAGGTTTGAACACTACCTACTATACGAGTCAATGGTACAACTGTACCCTATCCTACGGCTCTTGGTGAGCCAATCGTACTCAGATCCAAGTTAAGTTACTAAGTCTTATATTAAGTGAAGGGAAATTCCAAACCATACGACCTATCACCAATCATACGACTCATACCCAATAAGTTGTACCCATTTCAAAAACCAATCCAACCCACCAACTAACACTGGTTAGCATACGATCATGAGTATACCAACCGTACCCTATAATACGACTGGTACCTATAAGTCGTATGATGTCCAGAATCCAGAAATTCAGAAAATTTTATAAGGGTCCAAACCCAAGGTGTTTCAATTAAGACCTTTCTTTAGTTGTTGTTCTAACTACAAAAATTTTCTTCTAGATGCTGTAGTTAAAAATGGTGTTGAGTTCTTCCTTAAAAACCTTCCTATATTCAATGTTGTGGATGATCAGTTAGAGGTTGCCTTGTGAATTAAGAAACTTCTTTTGTTTTAGTTGTAGCTTTAAACTTTGTCACATGGGTGTCGTAGTTAAGAATGGTGTTGCATGATAATCTATTGTAATGGTAAGTTACCATTCTCTTCTGAAGTAGTTGCAGTATCCAATTTAGTTTTCGATAAATATAGATTTTGGGTAGAGACAGATCTAGGATTTTAAGTTCGTGGGTTTCTTGGGCAAAATAAAAATTCAAAAAAAAGTGACTGATGTGGTTAGAACGCGCAACCAAGAGGGCAACAATGCTTAAGTAGACACCTTCTTTGTGCGTTCCCAACTTATAATTTTTATATATTTACTAGATTTCTCAATATAAATATAATATCCTCAAAAAAATTACTGGATTCCCGAGAACCCCCACCTAACCCCCTAAATTCACCCCTGATTTTGGGTAAACCTATTTAATTTCGCAATTCGCTGAAGACCTATATAGAGCAAGTTTTTAGCTAGAATTTGTTCTAAATTACTAAATGTTAGATTTTGATTTTGTTTTAATTTTCTTGACATTCTCCTATAGTGTGTTATGTGTAGTTTTCTTTCATTTTTTAAAAAATTGATTTTATTTATTTTAATATTTATGTTTTATATTTGTGATATGTGTTGCGACAAAATTATGATATTGTTAGTCTTTTGATAGATGATTTTTATTCCAAAAGGCTCCACGAATAAGAACAATAGCTTTTAACTCATCATGTATGTAACACGAACGTTGGTGCTCTTTCAAACCGAGAGATTGGGATTTTCTTCCATCGCAATATTTAGATTTGTTATCTTCTATTTTATCATAATCATTTTCTTTTTATTAATTTGTTGCAAGCAATTGTGTTATATTATTATGTTTATATGGTATTATATATATTTTATATAGTAAATTTTAACAAGAGTTAGTCCAACATGTCTATAAAGTTCAACAACAATACAAGTAAATCTCTATCTAAATTTTACCTTTTTGAAATAATATTTATTGTCAAATAAATTACTCGCTTAGATCACGCGCAAAATACGTACATTAATCTAGTAAGAGTGAAAAGAAAGCAGAACCTGGTTGTCCTGCCAGCTTCTAAAGGAATTTCTGGTCATTTACTGTACATTTTACTCTCAACCTTCATTGGCAGTCAAACCTGGGAGCTTCTAAAGGGGTTTTTGGTCATTTGTCGTGCATTTGGCTTTCCTAAGCCCATTGCATTCTTCAGTGTGAAGTGTCCCTTTTTAAGTTGTTAAATATTTGAAAACTTTGTAAAATGTATAATAAATTATAATAATTAATAACTTAAAATATTTAAAGGACGTAAAAGATTTGGTTGATTCTCAAAATTTTATTAGTATCATAAATTGAGACAGAAAAATTAACATATATTATTTTAAAATAATATAAAATATATTATAAATCATAATAATTATCAATTTAAAATATTTAAAAGACATAAATATTTAAATGGCTCTCCAAATGATAAATTTAATCAATGCCATATATATTTTTTGAATAAAATCATGTAGAAAATACTATAAATCATAATAATTAACGTCTTAAAATACATTAAAAAAATGCGATCAACTCAACTCTCCATATTCCATCTGGATAACCTAAATGCTAGAAAATTATAGAAAATGTGACAAGTGTACGTCCACATGTTCACTGTTCAACCAAACAAAACATACAATAATTTAATTATTCCATCTCCAATATTGTATTCTGATCCTCCCAAACTTACATACCTAATAGATAAGATTAGCCCATTCAAGCACTAGCCCAACTCACTATTATAACGTATTTTGTTTTGCCTGATAGTTTGCTAGCATACTATGTATGATATTCAAGTAAGATTTAAGTATTTGATGATGGAGTGTACTCAAGAAAATTATAATTGAGCCTATGGCTTAACATCTGATGTCCTTCGAGATTCTTCAGAAAAAAAGGATAAATTACTTGTCTTAAATTAATAATTAAATAACCAAATATTGTCCAAAGAACAAAACATTGCAAGTAGCATAAGCGCTTTATCATCGGCTACCGACACTACAAATGAATTCGACAATTAGTACACTTTCTAAACAACAACATGAAGTTAATTCACATATACAATAATTTGTACAAAAATTAATTCACACATGCTCATATTCATCACATTTTACATGATGCAGTTATGATGCATAAAAAGGAACAACAGGATACATTGCTATAATATCATCTTCATTCATAAAGGAGGCTTCAAATATTGAAATTCACCTAAGATGTCAGAACTTTAAAAATGTAGACAGTGAACTCCAGGTTGAGGAGTTACTCGAAATGCTGTCAATTTATCAATATCCTTGGTTTGATACTCAAGAGTATAATAAGTTAATTTGTACTCTTTAATGTGGTGACATAAATCCCTCTCTACAACTCATGAATTAAGAAGTGTCATAACAACAAGGTGTGAAGAGAACTTCTTAAACCTTTTTACAGTTGAAGATGGAGGAGGAAAGACCAAAAGAATAGAATAATTACTAACCTCCTGCAACATTCTTCTTGTAATAGTTAGAAATAGTACTAGAAAAAGAGAATTCTTTTTAGTTAAGATAAAGATTAATTGATAGATAGATTCATGGGTCGAAGCGAAAGAAGCTTAGCTCAGGGGCTTTTGTGCCTTGTTTCCAAGATCTGGTGGATAGCTTCCACATTTCCTAGGGCTTTAATTCAGATGGAGGAGCAGTCTGAATTCATCAACCAAAGATGAAAGTAAGAGAGACAATTCTTAAAATTCTTTGATCCTGAAAGCCCAGCACCGGCTAGGAATTCTTGTCTGAACTTTTTATTCTTAAGCCAATCAATCAAAAAAATAAGCCAGCCATCATTTGACACTTCCCATCGATAAAGAATGCTCTCAAAGGAAAGAGTCATGCAAGAAGGTATTTTCAACCAAAACTTTCATTGTTTCAGAACCATAACCCATCACTTGGCCTTTCCATGAATGTACATGCCTAGACCTTTGTCATTCTCTTCCACCGAAAGCAAAAATAGCACAATCAATCGCATCTGCAATCAAAATCCAAGCAGGCACATAAGCAAATGATTGGCTTTTCTTAGTCTTTATTAGCTTGATCGGCAATTGGGACACAAAAAAGGGAACTTTTAGAATGACTTCAATTGGCATACACAACCCAACTCTTTCTTAGCCTCTTAGACTGCCTTGCCTGACCTTTAGCTCTTCACTTTATGCCTTACTTCAGCTCTAACGAGAACTCTATGATGAGGGAGTTAGAAGCCGAATTTAAAGATAGACTTTCCCTATATGACATTTCCTTAAAGTTTGCTCGAAGCTTTCAGGTTTACTTGTTTTATATTATGGTTATAGAGAATAATTGGTCCTTTGCTTCTGTTAGTTAGGCGCAAGGATCTCATCTCTTTAACATACTAAAGAGACAATTTTTTGGAAAAATTGTTGCTTTTATGTATACTATAGTATTTCAAAAACGTGGTCTTCCTCATGCTCATTTTCTTATTATACTTTCTACTGAGCACAAATTGTTGACTCCTGACTCTTATTATAAATTTATTTGTGCTGAATTACCCGATTTTGCTAAATATCGTAGCTTATATTCACTTGTTATTAAACATATGATACATGGACCTTGTGATAAAATAAACCCCACGAATAGTTTGCATAAAAAAAGATTGTTGTAATTACTTTGTTGAACAAACGTCTAAAAGGAATAATTCAAATCCAATATATAGAAGAAGAAAAACTACAGAATGTATAAAAAAGATCGGCTTTCTCATAGATAATGGATTGTTCCATATAATCCCTTTTTTTTTATGCAAATATAATTGTCATATGAATGTTGAAGTTTGTTCTGATATCAAAGTTGTCAAATACATCTATAAATGTATTTGTAAAGGACAAGACAAAAGTACTTTTCAAATACATAGCAGTGATATAGATATGGATGTTAAAAAGAACACCAATCTAGGATTTTACCTCGTAAGTCAGCTTGGTGATTATTTAGATTTTCAATAAGTGAGTTGACTCCAACTGTATACCATCTTTAATTACATTTGAAAGGATAATAATTTATTTCATTTAAAAGTGTTGACAAAATTGATACGATTTTGAATAATCTAATGGTAAGTAAAAAAATGTTAATTGAGTTCTTCGCTATAAATAAAATGAAACATGATTCTATGCAATTATCATTATTATATAAAGAATTTCCTGAATATTTCGTATGGTCACCAACATATATAATGTGCACACATCGAAAACAACATTCTGGAATTGGTTGTGTTGTAGCATCTCATCCAATAGAAGGAGAAAGATATTACCTTAGATTATTATTGATGAATGTTAGAGGGCCAAGATCGTATGAAGATTTACTTAAAGTGGATTGTAAATATTGTAGTATGTTTAGAGAGTGCAGAAAAAAGAGGTCTACTGCATTGTGATAGAAATTTGATAGAATGTATATTTGAAGTTGTCAGTTACCAAATGCCTTAAAGTTTACTACATTTATTTACAACATTATTGGTCTATTGTAATCCTGCTAATCCAACAAAAATTTAAAAATAATTTGAAGGACCAATGTCAGAAGACTTTCAAATGTTAACTAACATAAATGCAAAAGATATTAGATATAAGACTTTAAATTATATCAATGCCTTTTTTTATTTAATGTGACATGATATCAATGAATATAAACTTATTACAAAGAAAATAAAAGCTTTAGTAGTTATTAAAGAAGCCAATGATTGTATGTTTGAGAGAAGTATCATTATTAAAGAAGAGGATTTGCTACTACAGAAAAAACTAAATACTCATCAACAAATAGAACATGACATAGTTCTTAATAGAATATTTTCCAACAAATCAGGAACTTTTTTCATTGATGGACCTGGAGGAACTGGTAAAACTTTCTTATATGCAGCTTCAATTCTCTCAACCCAGGAGATCGAACTGCTCACTCCCGTTTTAAATTTTCTATTGAAACAGATAAAAAATTTCATGTAACATCAACAAACAAAGCTCACTTGCAGCTTTAATACGTGATGCCAAATTGATCATGTGGGATGAAGTACTATGGAAAAAAAATTGCTTGAAGCTTTTGATATACTATTGAAAGATTTCATGGAAACAAACATCCTATTTGGTGAAAAGTTGTTATATTTGGTGGTGATTTTAGACAAACACTCCCTATAGTTCAAAGTGGTAAAAAAGATTTTATTCGAGAAATTTTATTATATTCTAAAATTTGAAATCAATATGAAAAATTATGATTATCTGAGAATCTGCGAGCACAAACAGACCCTACAATCAGTGAATATTTGCTGAGAATAGAAAATGAAATAGAAAAAACATATAACAATGATAAAATTAAAATACCTGATTGTTTCATTATTCCATTCATTTCTAAAAATGAGTCATTAGATCTCCTGTTTAAAGCAACCTATTCAGATCTTCATACTTCTTCCTCTAATATATCTTTTGTGACTTCACGCGTAATTTTGACAACAAAAAATGACTTTATTGATGAAATGAATAATTTACTTATATCTTAATTTCCTGGTGATGCTAAAACATATGTTGCATTTGATGAAACTATTAAAGAAAATGATCAAAGTGAATATGAAAATTTTCTACACACCCTACATTTTGTTGGTTTACCTCCCTACAAATTAATATTAAAAAAATTATCCTCTTATGTTATTGAGAAATTTAAATCCTTGTGAAGGATTATGCAACAATACTCGACTTATTTGTAATGATCTTCAAAAACATGTTATAAATGCTATAGTTTTAAGCGGAGACTTCAAAAATACACATGTATTTATTTCAAGAATACCTTTGTTGTCATCAACATATGAAAAATTACTTGCTCCTTTCAAAGAACACAATATCTTTTTCGATTATATTTTGCTATGAAAATAAATAAAGCTCAAAGTCAGACTATGTACTTTGTTGAAATTTATTTATGAGAGCCGATTTTTTCATACGGACAACTATATGATCCCTATCACGAGCAAAAAGTTCCAATTGTGTAAAGGTGCTAATTCGACCATAAACACCAGATGATGTCGATGATCATTCATCATACAATGTAGTATACGACGAAATCATTCAAAAAACGTTGACCTAAATAGACCCTTGGATGGAACCAAATACGTTTCTCTGCAATTTCTTTATGACAGAAAGTTTCGTTGAATCTCAACAAAGTCCTACGAACTAATTCATTACTACTCACATGTACTTCTACTTTTATATATTCACATAGAACAGGTCTATATCTGAGTGAAGATACTCAACTATCCCATATTCTGCATAAACTGCTTATTATTATTTTGGATTTCTTTTCTCTGGCTTTAGATAATCATAACTAAGTAAATTTCATGGCTTTCAAGAATTTTGTCGACTCTTTCAGACTATGAATTTGTTTTGTAACACAAGAAACATATTCACTGCTTTGGACTATACCAACATGTTTACCTTCAGATATTTGGTCGAGACTATGGAGTTTTTTTCTCTAACTCATCCTTTATTTCTATCTTCTCAGGTTAATTTCCATTATACCAAATGTTTTTCTCCTATTTTTTATTATCTCTTACCTTTTAAGATATTCTTAGCAATATAATTCCTTATCAATCTCATCTTCAGTGTCTTTCTTAGTTTATTTGAAACTGAGATTAAAATAGTAATTCATAATCCAAAAGTTACAGAAGTGGCCTTTTATATAATAACCAAGTTCTTTTGAAGACTGATAACAAAAGGTATGAAAAAGTTGAACTAATCTTTGAAATATGAAATAATTCATAAATTTCCTTCATTTCAACATGAAGTTTAAGAAATCAATGATAGATTCATTTTGGTGAAGTGGAGATAAAACAACTGTTGTAGAAACGAATGCACTACCCTATTACCAATAAGGGAACTTGGTGGGATTTCTAACCCGTTATGATACCAGGTTTAGTTCACTTCATTTGTTTGCTTGCTGCTTTCATTTATTATTTCTCCATTTTATTATTAAAAATTAAAGAAAGTTGACGTAACCATGGTCACGGTCTGAGTATATGTGCATCTTCAATGAATTTGAAATACATATCTTTCAAGAAAGCAATGATGTACAGGAAAAAATATCCCAATATCTAAGTGATTTATAATGCTTAAATATACTAGCACTTGAGTGCTTAAGAAACTGGTTTTAACATAACCACTCTGCACTTCTGGATGCAGATCAATTTGTGTTTCTCTTAATAGGTCAACATCAAGAAACCTTTATCTCTAGCAGCAAGCGTAACATGAAAATTTAGTATTGTTCTTTTTTGTCTGGTGTTACCCAAAATTTGGTAAATGTGTCGCATGTAGACGACTAAGTGGTCCAATTTATAATAAGGATCAAAATACTTTTGACTTGTGTTGCCAGGCTCTTCAAAAATATTGTCGAGGTGTCGGACCATGAGATGCATTTTTTTAAGATCCGACGCGGGCGAAATAATTTTTTTGAAAGGCGTAAGCAACATAGCGTTTGACCATTTTGGTTTTTTGATATTTAAATATTTCACTAGATATCCTATCTATGTTGATAAGATGGTGAAAATTGCAGGATCAACTAGAGCACAAAAAAGCTGAATATGCTAAGAAGTGGTTCCTACTAAACCACTCTGGACTTCTGGCTGCATATCAAATTGTGTTTCTCTTTTTTTTATGGTGGCAGCGTAAGAGATATGTTCATTTGGAATATGTCAAGATTGGTTTTTTATTACTGTAATACCCCAAAAATTCAAACCAACGCTAGAGTTATATTTCAAGCTCATGCATAATATAGTATGGTTCTTTGATAGTTTTATGAGTTAGTTTGATGTATATTAAGGTCTCAAATAACTCCCAGCTGTTAAACGAATCAAAATATTTCTTACTGATTGAATTTTCGATAGGAATGTTGCTTTAGTCAACTTCAAATGAGCATATCTTTTAATATACTAAGACTATTCTAGATCAAGTCCTACCAAGCTGTAGGAAATTAAATTAGTTTTTCCAACGATACCAATTTCGCCTAAATCCGATACTCGGGTAAGAAGTTATGGCACTTTTAGTGCAAAATAGTAGCCCAACGTGATAAAGCCGCATCGCGGTGATGGAAAATGTCACGCTCGTCATTTTCCAGTGTGTCACTTCGATTGGCACCACATCGCACCAAGGTGTCATTTTGCAATTGTCCATTTTCCAGTAGGGCACTGCGATTGGCACCGCATCATGCCAAGGTTCCAGTTCGCAGTTGTCTGTTTCCAGAGGCGTAACGTGATGGCACCGCATTGGCCGTTGGGAAAAATGGGGATTATCAGCTTTTCTGTGGCCCAACGCGATTGCACCGCGTCGCGTTAGGTGTCAAATCAGGATTTTCAATTTTCGCAATTTAAATTCCAGGGATTGTCTGGTCTGTTCCCATAGCCCCAAATTCATCCAAACACGAGATTTAAGTCCCAATAGAGCATTATTTGCTCATTATTTCATAAATTACTCAAATCAAAGTAGCCCTCTTTCATGAACAAAAACCCTAGCCTTCAAAGTTCAAGATCAAAACTCAAGAATTCACCATCAATTCTCACGAATTCATCAACCCAGGTATGTTAAGTGTTCATCTTTGGGTTCCTTTCACCCATAGAGACCAAGTATCTAATTTTAATTTCAAAGTTGTGATCTTTACAAGTTATTATGATTTTAAATTGTGATTTTAACCATGAACTCCCATGAATTATAATTCTACACCATGTTTCCATGAAATTGTCGTTATTCAACCCCACATGTTTTAATAATGCTATTCGCTGATTTAATTCATAATTCGTGATATTGATGTTGAAATCATGTTATTTCTACAAGCTTTAAACTATTTCCACGCTTAGCTTGAACTATGAACATTAAGTGTTTGATGAAATGCCTACAAGAATGAATTTTGTATAATGCTTCCCTATTATGTCCCTTAAGTTTTAGCACTATTTAGCTATTATTGCTCTCGAGTCTTGGGGGGTATGAATACAAAAAAGCCTAGTTGTTTACTTAGTAGCAGTATCTTCAGAATAGTTTTAGAATATGCTATGAGCATTATCAGTTCAGTCAATTATCATAATTGGTTAATTTTAGAATAGTTCTGTATTCCAAGTCAGTTCAGTTGGGAGTAGGATTTAGCACCGAGCGAACACATGGATGGGATCTCACCTTCCATTTGAGCGTGCAACCTTAGTAGCAGTCCCTATATTCTAGAACTACGTAACCAGCGTAAGTTGAGATGTTAACCTTCCAGTTGAGGATTGATTTCATACGAGTACCTGTCAGTTGAGGGTAACCTTTAGTCCTTCGGGACAACACTTTAGTGGATCCACATGGCCAGTGTTAGTGCTCGTGGCCAGTATTGACACCCTTCCAACTGGGATCACAGGCTGGACCCCAACTTGCTCATTGGGGCATGTCGGTTAGATGATAGCTCCCACAATCTCAGTCCAGTGATTAGTTCAGCAAATCACTTTCAGTTTGCTTGACCATAGCATATAGATATTAGTAATTCAGTTATCAAATTTTAGTATTTTAATTTACAGATTATATTCAGAACATATTTATGCTTGATCACCCATTCTCAATATTTACAGATTTCATACGTTCTATTCAGTATTTCATGCTATTTATTCAATCAGTTATTATTCATGCACATGAAACCATGCATGTCAACTTACCTCATTTAGCATACCAGTACATTCAAAGTACTGATCGCATACTCTGTTCTTGCGCTATGATGTATCATATCATAGGTTTGGATGCTCAGTTCCCTGATCGCACTTAGACCTTCCAGATTATTAACTGCAGCAGTGGTGAGTCCTCATATTTTGAGGACAGACTATATTTACTTTCATATTTTTAGTTCAGTAGTTAGTTGGGGCCTATCCCATCAACTCTTATTCAGTCAGTAGACGTTTTTCAGACTAGTACAGATAATCAGTCAGTTTTGTTATTATTTTATTAGTTTTAGACATTTATTTCGAGCAGTTGTTTTCCAGATTCATGACCTAATATTGTTTTCAGTTATTTAAAACCTTATGGATTATCAGTTGTTCTTCTGCATATGTTATTATATTATTCAGTGTTCACAACAGGTACCAACTCATGGGTTAGCTTGTGGTCCCTCGGGACCATAAGCATCGTGTGGCACCCAGGGTGTTCTCTCGGGGCGTTACAATTACTTTAAGCATATAGTTCTCGCATAGCTTACATCTTTACACATGATACTTTAGCTACGGGGATGGCGAGCCAACTGATAATACTGCAAGGTCTTACAAGTGGTTCACAGAGGTAGAAAAAAGAGTTATGTGTTCTTTAAGTATGTTCATTTCAGAGCAACTTCTTTTATTTGACTGAAACTTATATTTGTATTTTATATTTTAGGGACAAAAACAGGGTGTGCGGCTGCATCACTTTACCTGTGGCCTTTTTGGGCTGGGTAATCGCCAATATGAACACTTTAACATAGTACTTTTTGGATATCATTTTTTTATTATCCATATTCCTGTTTTGTTATCTTACAAATCTTTTGGAATAGTTTGGGAAGGTGATAGATGAACAATTGAGTGAACAAGGTGTGTATACGTTTTTTTTTCTCTATGGTATATGATCTATAAACTTCCAATACTAAATATAGAGCTGCTTGAAAGTTGTTGCATTATATTGCCAAGTAAATTATGTCTTCTCTTTTGGCTCAACTAGACTACGTTGTATGATATTGATGGTATGTGAGTCTATTTATTTTCCATTTGCTAGAAATTAGTAGTTGAAAATGTTTTTGTTTTGACCATTACCAGTTTAAAAAAGAATGTATTTTGTTTTGCTAGTGTTTCTTAGATCATTAAGTTTTTTTCTTACTTTTTGTGTAAATATACCCAATTGATAGTATACGTTGTATTACATTCGGATTCTTTTCTTTACTTTTGTTTTTACGATTTTTGTCAATTCATGTGTTCTAGATATGGTTGATCCATTGTGGGACGTTGCTTTTCTGCAAGATGCCGTGCAGGAACTTCGGAGAAAGGTTCATGACCTCCAGTGGGAGTTGGACGCCGTGAGAGCAAGGATGCTCCGGAAGATCTGCAGGCTAAGGAGGGCCCTGCTGCTGCCGGTTGAAGTTTGGTCGGCTGGAAATAATAATAATTATAATGATGATGATAATAATAATAATTAGATTATTTTTTTCTTTTAGCCTATGTATTTTTATTTAATTTTGTTTAATAAAAAAAATTATGTTTGATCGACTTTGTCGTTTTAATTCTTATTTAATTTTCATTATGTCTTTTTTCTTCTCAACAAACATGTCGACAATTAAGGAATAATTTGAATCCAGTAGCAATAGCAAGAGTTGAAACATATTAGTTATCTGTTGGGTTTGTGGTAGGAGTTGCATTGTGTTGTTCCAAGTAGATTACTCATCTGATGCAACAGATGAGTAATATATTGCAACAGATAA
Source organism: Capsicum pubescens (assembly GCA_030864215.1). Lineage (NCBI taxonomy): Eukaryota > Viridiplantae > Streptophyta > Magnoliopsida > Solanales > Solanaceae > Capsicum > Capsicum pubescens. Next base: position 82,996,463 of record CM061540.1, read on the forward strand.
CTAGTCTGTTGCAACAGATAACTCGTCTGTTGCAACAAATTATCAATTTGTTTGATTCATGTTACGGGCTCTATAGGACCATAAACATGAATCCAACATATGAGTCTTCTGTTGCAACAAAATATTTATCTGTTGCACCAGACTGAGTGATCTGTTTAAATTGTGGGCTCTTATGTTGTATTCATGAATGGGTTCTATCCATTGTTGAAAAAACAACTGTAGCAGTATACCCAGATGACAAATTCAACTAAAAATCATAATTTTACTTCCCAAAGTCACCTATGAAGTAATGATAAGGTGAAAAGTGATGTACGAAATAAAATTTCACCTAAAAAATTAGTTAAGTAGCAGCAGTAGCGGTAAAAACAACAACAAAGGTCGGCAAGAAGAAGATGACGATGATAATGAAGTAGAAGATGATGATAATGAAGCAAAAGATGATGAACAAAGCAGCAGCAACAATGAACAACAAAAATCACGAAGAGAGAGAAAATAACAACAGATGAGAAGAGAGAGAGAAACACATTTTTTTTCCTCTGTTTCCCGTTATATTAACTAACATTTAGATCAAAGTGTAAATTGAAAAACTTGTGGGTTATTTTCAAATTTCTCCGCCTTTCTTAATCCATAATAAAGTAATTGTCACCTCTACTCAATTATTAAGACTTGAGTTACCTGCACCTCATTTTCTAACTCTTTATCACTTTTAGCTCAAAGCCCCTAGATACATAGGACTTATCTAAGATGCAGAGCTAAAATTATTTTAGATACACAAAACTTAAAATTATTTCAGATATACAGTCCTAGATATACAATTTCAAATAGTCGATCCTAGATATACAATTTTAGATACACAGTTCTAGATAAACAGTCTCAGATATACGCGAGCCTGTATATCCGATATACACGCGACTCTGATATGTTTTGTAGTTTAATTTAAAGTTAAGGGAGCTTTTGTAAATATCCCCCTTATTTTTGTCTATTTTTCTTATTTGTCCATATTTTTTTCACTATTTCCTCCTTTGTACTTGGTCTTCGCCCCTTGAGCTAAGGATTTTTTGGAAACTGACTCTCTACCTGTACGATGTAGTGGTAAGATTTGCATACAATTTAACCTCCCTAGACGTCATTTGTGGGATTCTCACTAATATGTTATTGTTGTAATTTAAAAAAAAAAAATCTTCTAAAAAATTATATTTACTACTATTACTACAACAACAACATACCCTATATATTCCCACAAAATGAAATCTGAGGAGGGTAAACATGGACGGATCTAGCACTCGGGATGGAGGTTCTCGAGAACCCTCAAACATTTTTGTAAACCTTATAATTATATTTAAAAATATATTACATATATAATAATATTTAGTTAGAAGCCCATTAATATAGTTGGTGCTTGGTTAGTGATTCAAAAGCTTATTTCAGAAGCACTACTTGCGGAAATCTTGGTTCAAATCTCCTGGACAACCTTTTTAAAAAAAATTATTAGGAACCTTTATCTAATTGAGAATCTAAAAGCTTAAAATTCTGAATCCGCTTCTGAGGGTAAAGTGTATGTAGTACATATCTCTACCTTAGATGAAGTAGAGATGTTGTTTTTGATAGACCCCCGGACAGATAGCAGTATAACAAATAAAAAACATAAAAATAAACAATAAAATGGGATAACACACTGCTAGATAATAAAAGAAACACGACAGCGACAAAGTAATACCATAAACTATTCATTTGAAATCACAAACATTATCAGAATATTACAAACTAAAAACTACAAGGAACTACAAGCACAAATACAAACAAAGGACTCCTCCTTGCTATTACGAACACACTCCTACCCACTAATCCTCTGCCCTAATTCGCGTCCTCTAACCTTCCGATCAAGGGGCATGTCCTCCGTAAGTTGTAACTGCTCCATGTCATGCCTAATCACCTCCCTCATATTTCTTCAGCCTACCTCTACCCCGCCTAAAATCATCCATAGCCAGCCTCTCACATTACCGTACTGGAGCATCCGCGCACCTCCTCATCACATGCCCGAACCATCGCAACCTCACTTCCTGCATATTATCTTCTACGGAAGCCACTCCCATCTTCTCGCGAATAACCTCATTTCTAACCTTATCTCTCCTGGTAAGTCCACGCATTCATCTCAACATCCTCATCTTCGCCACCTTTAACTTTTGGATGTGGAAGTTTTTAACTGGTCAACACTCCGCTTCATGCAACATAACTGATCGAACTATCACCCTGTAGAATTTACCTTTAAGCTTAAGAGGTACCAAAATTTATAACTACTACGTCATTAAATAGGTACCACCAAACATTATATTTATAGGAATAACGGCAATGAAAATTAAATTGACAAAATTAAGTGATATTTGAAAGATAAAACAAAATTCAGTTATGATGATGGCCAATTATCCGAAGTTACCATCTAAGCTTTTAACTCTTTACATAGTTATGATAAAAGTAATTCAAATCAAACTATTCAGACCTGGGGTTCAAAGTTTATCTAAACCTGCACTTGTATTATTTTCCCCCTAATTATGATTTCAGTTATCCTCTCTTTCTCTAGGAAAATGGCTGAATTTACAAGTCTAAAAGCGAAACGTATAATACCAGTCTTAGCAATTTTTTTAACCTACCAAAACTACAAATATTCTGACCCCAGAATTCGGTAATTTGAACATTATCTTGCTGCCGCTGTTGATTGGCATTTCATTGCACGTAGACTTAAAGGCTTGAATCATTTAGCTCCAACAACAGCGAGTTGCTCAGATGATATGCTGCATTCCTCACTTCCAACCCTAAGGTTGTAAATCTGAATCACCAAAGGAGCAAAAAAGGATAAGAGCCCCAAGAAAGAGCCTTAACTTAAAAAAACCAATCATTCCGCTCCTTTTTGCTGTACGATTCACGGAACAAAATGAGCAAAATAGGAGACGTGAAAGTGAAATTGAACATTCGCACAACAGGTCTGCTCACAATGGTGAATTAGAAAAAAAAACTGGCCAAGTTGTTGCAGACATGTCTATATTTAGAGGACTGGAGTCTCCTTGTCCTTACGGAAGCAACCCTTCAGATCACCAGCTAAATAAGAAGGCGTTGCTCTTCCTAATATGTTATACGGTTTCGATCAGTACTACTGGATGGAATTGTAATATTGCTCACTACAAACTTATTCAAGGAACAAAAGATTTTTGAGCTACATCCATAACTCGTGAACAATTAAGGACACCAGAAATGTCCTCCCGGAGATATACAAGAATATCATCATATTGTGTACAAACCAGACTAGGAAAAAAAATGCCTGGAACCCATCAAGAGCTCAATAGTTAAAAGCAACTAAACGTCAAGGGCTCTAAACTATGCTGCTGCTAGAAAGTGGCCTGGAGTAGTACTACCTCTGAATATCAAAACTGGTACTTCTTATCTTATTATATGTTCTTTGCTTGGTACATTTTCTCACCAGGAGAAGAAAAATAAGATAATTGCTGGCCAGCAACAAAGAAATATTATCGTTGTAAATGTAGCAATCCTCTCAAGATGTACTGCTGGATTCAGTTAACCACTTCCAGACTCTAACTTGACCTGATTCATCACCAGTAAAAAATAAACCAGCAGGACCGATCTCGATTCGACGGACACCCTCCTTTGAGAATATCTTCCCCCTCTCGGAAAAGCTAAACAGAAGAAGTACAATGGTGTTACAAGATCCATTCAATATTAAGAACCAACTATGAGTAAAAAACAGCAGAGACAGTGCGTGAAGCTTACGATGGCAAATCATAGACGTGAATCGTGTTGTCATTGCAAGAGCAGAGCAATACGGGCTTTGCTTCTGAATCATGCATGCCACAAAGAGCAAGCAAACCCTGAAAATAAGATAACATTGTAAATGACAGAAATTCTCCAAAAAGGGAAAGAACTCCCATTGTTGGTCAAAAAAAAAAAAAGACGCCCATTTAATAATACATCATTGGGGTTTGAAAGGCAAAGCAATCATGCCTCATTTTCTGCTCGATATGCAATTTACTTAAAATCATCAAAGCAGTCAGGAAAATATGAGTATAATAATAAAGTCTCAAAGTAGTCACAACAAATATTTTCTCCGCCCAGAAATGTATAACATGATGTTAAAATATGGGATCAAACTCCAAAAGATGTTGGCTGATATCGGGCACCGACCTGCTATTTATAGATGTCCAAGAAATGAAACACTTCTCAAAATTAAAAAGCTATCTCATATCGGGCACCGACTTGCTATTTATAAATGATCAAGAAATGAATCACTTCTCAAAATTACAAAGATATCAAAATTTCTTCAGAAATAATAACTACAAAAGGTACAAGAAATCAAATAGTTCTCAAAAGTTCAAAATCAAAATAATCATAGTGTTGTATATTGGAGGACCTTCTTTTATAATTAATATTAAAGGACCTTCTAGTTTCCTACCAATTAATTTGTTATTTTCGTTTTGGACATTTCTATCACTCAATGCTTTAATGTAAAGCTAACTGCTGAAATAGTTAATATTGTTATTCAATTACACCTGAATGCAAGAAGAAAAATCCTTCTCATGATAAGTAAGAAACAACAATATCACGAAATATTTCTTTATTTAACGACCAACAAGAGATGAGAAAGGAATAAATAACGTACACCACTATCTTTTCTGTTACCTTCCAGTTTCAAAAAAAGAAAGGAATAAAATAGTCTAGTTTATTATTTTTTCTAATCTCATTTTCCAATGGGTACTTTTATTCACACAACTAGAAGGTACTAACTAAAGAAAAAGGACCCACTGGAGTTGATTGCTCAAGTATGTAGAGACGAGAAACTCTAGTAATGCCTCTATATCACTTAGAGGTCGTTTGGTTGTAGTATTGGAGCAGTTAACAAAGGGCAGCCCGGTGCACTAAAGCTACCGCTCTGCGCGGTGTCCGGGAAAGGGCCCCACCACAAGGGTGTATTGTACACAGCCTTACCTTGCATTTCTGCCAGAGGCTGTTTTCCAAGGCTTGAACCCATGACCTCTTGGTCACATGACAACAACTTTACCAGATTTACTCCAAGGCTCCCCTTCTATTGGAGCAATTAATCCCAACATAAAATCTTGCAGATAGTGCAGTATTTGATTGGATGCATAACCAAAAAAAAAAGAGTTGCATAACAAAGTAGCATTTGGTTTGTGGATTTACATAATATATACCCATATTAAGTAATGCGGGAATCTATGTATTATTTAAAATTTTATGCAGGATGAAATGTGAGAATATGGGCATTAGCAATGAAGAATTAAACTATTGAAAGACCGAAATGCCTTTTAAAGTAAGCAATTCATGTATAATAATCTTTCTATATTAATCACCAGCATAATGAATGTCGACCTAACAAGTAAATGAACCAAACAACCTCTTGGTCCCTTACAACGTACATGTTACAATAGTATTTCACATTATATCGACATCTAAACTTTAAGAATGATGCTCCTCAAAGCAATTTTTTTCATGCCAAACCATCCAAGATATCCTAAAATAATCCAGATTTTTCTCAGTTCCTTCCTCAGTCTCCGCCACGTGGATAGTGCAAATTCCAAATTTAATGGAATGTCCACAAAATTTGAGGAACATACACCAGCTATGCCACATACTATTAAAGTGCAAGAAAATGTGAACTGTTACTATAGACCACTCATAAAACCATGTTCCACTCATCACCCAGTGTACAGTTCGTAGCCTCTTCTCTGTAAATTGTTTGGTGTCAAGCAAGCATTGTGTAGGATAGTACAAGCAAACCAGGTTACTGTTATTGGCCAAGTTGCTGGGACTCAGGTGCGGGTATCCGAGACGGGTGCGGATTCGTTAAAATTTAAACTTTAAGATCCGGGGTCCGATTCCAAGCATGGGTGCGGGTTCGGCGAAAAAAATTCAAAAAATGTTATAAAAATAGAGTAATAAAGATATTCCAAAAATCCACCATTGAACAAAAACAAGAAAGCATCCAGACTTATGACATTAACTCATAGGTTTAGGAGTTACGTTATTTTATCTCTTTTAGTTACCTTTGCAATCAATTTTACTTTTTCAATTAGAAGTCCCCTAGGCGACATGTCAACTCTCAAAATTGTCAGCCTACTATTTTCCTTGACATACTGCCGACATACTAGTATTAACTTCACTATTTCTATTATATTTCTATCATTAATGACTATTATTTTACTACTATATTAATATGAATTCTAATAGTAATAAAGAGTCACTCTCAACTTCCCTCCAAATTTGTTTTTGATTTTGCTCAAAGTGTCCAGATTCGTTTGACCGAATTCGAGACACCCCCCACAACCGCACCAGCGTCAGTGTCGCGTCGAGTTTGGCGGAAAAAATTGAAGAGTCTGCGCAACAAAGGTTATTGCTGCATTTGTTTTCTTATCTTTTTATTAAATGACTGTGGTGTTTGAGCAAACTTGCGACCCCCCCAAACCAGCATCAGTTAACTCTATCCACCTTGGGAATTGAGCCTGAGACCTTATGATGCTCAACCCAACTTCATTGAACCACTAGGCCACACTCGTGGGTGCACATTGGCTGTCGTATCTTCCTCCAAGGCCATTTAGAATTATCTCAAACATGAGCATACAGAGAATTTACCATCCCCCATCCAGCCATCCACTTAAAAGAATCACGTTGGTCTTCAATCAACCTCGCCTCCTAAACTGTTATAGAAAAGTGCCTTGTCAAAAAAAAAAAAGAGAGAGAGAGAGGGGGGGAGAGGAGTAGCGTTGTCAATCGTACACTTCCAGTATTAGAATTTTCCAAATCCAATTCCCCTACTAAGATTTCTACAAGATGCACGTCTGGATAACCATAATTAAACACACCTCCTTTAATGTTCAAAGAAAAAAAAATTAATTCTATCAATCTCATCCGTCTTTCTAGTTCCTCCTAAATTGGAGATTCTAGTTGCTCCCCACTGAGACATCCTCATAGAGAGCTTTCATCATTAACCACAAGCACGTATAAATCTGGAAACCTGTCTTTCAAAGTACTGTTGTCGATCCATTTCATTGACAACAAATTATCCTTCTTCCTATCAGATCATACCCTATCTAGAAACTCTTCTTGGAGACTCCTAATGCACTTCCAAACAAATTGCAACTATGTGGGATAAGGTACAAGTCTAGCAAACGTCTTTTTAATCAGTCCATGAAATATGTTTTCTTTTGTCTCACTCCCACACTCCAGTAAAACGGGACATAGATAACACGAAATTCCAGGCTACATTATCTAGAAATTTAAAAGTGGCATCCCATACATTTGTAGCAAAAAATCTATTAATTCTGGAACCAAAGCATAGGTATCACTGTTACTTAAGCTATGCATATTGACCTCCACAAAGAGGAGGATCAATTCGACAGAAATCCAAAAACACTTATGGAAAATCTAAATTGGCTGTGTAATTCTGAGAGCACCTGTCCACACAAATACTAGTCTTTGCTGGTACTGAAATCAACCCCAATGACTCATGACCAGGTCCATAACCCTTTCTCTGTGTGAATTCTAAAAAAGCTTCTCCGTTCTTTTCTTGAACCGGGCCTTATATGCCAGGAAATAGCTTAAGTCCAGTGTTTATCAACGAAATTAAATAGCAAGCAACCACTTTTTTCTTAACACTCCTAGATTATCTTGTCCACCATCACTACAAACTTGCTCACTTTTACTTCTATTTCCCACCTAATCTACCCTATTGTTTAGCTTATCTCCTATTGCTGAGGCCGTACAGTATTTCCTTTTTCAATGAATTTATCGAAAGAAAAACTGTTGATTGATCTCATAACAGCTATCTTAATTCCTTTTTTTTTGTAGATGATATCCTCATATCGTTTCTTATTACAGCTGAATAATGTAACTTCTATTCTATCTATTTTTCAAAGATCCAAATGATTCAAAAAAATTTTAGAATTTAATTAATATTTTAACTTTTATAGCTTCTATCGTATATATTGTCTTTATTTAGCAACTTTAACATAATCATTATACAACAACAAAGCAAAATCCACAAGTTTCAAAATTCAATTCATAATAAATAAATTTCACTCAGGTTTTGCTTGGCCAACAGGACCTGCAGAAGGATGTCAATACTTTACTCCCTTATGAACCATTTTCCACGCTGACATTAATATTTGGATATTCAAATAGCATCTTTTCTTCACTACAGCTTTCTCAAAAAAATAAATCAAATGTCTCAATTTTAAAGCAGTGCTTTCTAATGTTTTTATGCAGTTCCAAATATAACTTTATATTTCAAACAAAATAGAGCCAATCATAATCCGGGACCAAACTAAAAAAGTTCTAGTTTCATGCTCCAAACACCATTTATTTGGGACAAGAAGACACCATTTTTCTTTTTAGATTGTACCAGGTGTAGTACTCCTTAGACAATTAACTCAAGAATTTCAATAACATCAATATAGTATGACTTTTTGTTCTAGGAATTATACTGAACCCCAAGTATAAGTTTATTTCGCGAGTACAATTATTAAAGAATATTTCATCAAGAATAAACCCAAACCATTTTATGATTCTCTTCCCTATCAAACAAATTGATACGAGTAATTCTAAGCTTACATCAATTTTTCTTTTCTATGTTCTCGAACACATCATTTCCAGAAGGTAAATCTTAAAACTTGGTCTACACTGAATGAGTTTGTTTAAATTTTGGACTTAATTAATACTCCAAGACATTTTTTCTAGATGATATATGAGTGCATACACCAAAGCGTCATAAAGTAAATATTGACAGACAAAGTAGTCTCACATACACGTTCTTCTTGATGAGTATATGTAACCTCCAAGTTCCCACTCTCATTAGCAGCCCAGACCTATAAAAACAAGCACAATCACATCAATACATGATTGGATAAGCTTAAGAGGGCTAAATTTCAAGAAAAAGAACAAACATAAACCTTTATCGTTTTGTCCAGTGAACACGATAAAAGAAACTGATCCCAGCATAAAACAGACATAACAACACTTGTATGATCTGTCAAGACCTGTACACACTCCAATGTTTCAAGGTTCCATACCTGAAGATACATTAGCCACAGTAAGAACAAAAACGTAGCAACTGGAAAGTCTAGGTCAAATATAGAAAAGGCAATAGAAAAACATAAGATGATATGAGAAACCACATCGCACTCCCACCAACTTACTCTTATTGAATTGTCCATGGAACCGGAATATAGTCTATTAGCTCCAACGACCAGTGATACCACATGATGAGTGTGTCCTGTCAATGCTTTGACTGGATCAAAATTGTTGGTGCTCCCATTATATTTCCATGCCAATATCCCATCCTGCAGTTCCTTCGCGTTAATTTACAGACTGGGACACCAGGTTGTATAGACATGCACTTACGTTCCACACCTTTTTCTTCTTTTCCTTTATTTAGCAAACATATAACTAGCCATACACACTTACCTCCGTACCAGCAAGGAGCATATCATTGCCAACAACAAGAGCATAGACTTGTCCAACAGGCCCATTAAGACTGAGGTCAGTTCCTGTTTGAGTATTCCATGCCTGCAAAGTAATCACACACATCAGTGAAGAAAGGAATGGAATGCACTATATTAAGAGTGTTGAACATATTTGTAAATAGATCTGCATATGTCTATGTGATGGCCAAGATACAGAGAGAGTGGGAGACATGAACTGCCAGTAAAGAAAGAAGGATGATAAGTAAGTCTGTTTGACAGCTCACCTTGACAAGATTAGTTAAACCCACAAAAATCCATGGCCCTTCACTCAGCATAGAACCTACTTCACCATCAAAATTGACAACCCCTGCACACTACAACAATAGGAAACCACAGCATAAGAATTCATTCATGATCCTCTAAAGCTAGACACTACAGTCTCACAAAGAGAATAAATCAATCATATCCATTGGAAATTTTTGGCAAGAAACTACTTGACTGACCTTCAGAAGTCCTTTAGATTCAACTTCAAAATTACTTCTTTCCTTTTCTGTGTAACTCGGAGATTCACACCTTGTTTTCTTACAACTGGTCAAGCTGAACCAATTTTTTCTTTCCTTTTTACTTCGTTCAGTAAGGCAGAAGCTTCAAATTTTATTATATTAACAGGATAAACTGGACTACTGGAGAAAGAATTCTCCATATTCTAGGGATGGTGCATGCTATTAAGATCTGATGCAACGAAAGGATAACAATGTAACATTACTGTTCTGGAATAGGGTGATCAGTTCATATGACACGGAAAACGAGCGCCGACCAAGTGACATTATTTCCTATTTTTTTTTGCAATTAATGTTTATACAATATCATGATTTCAAGCAAATAAGACTAGATTTTTCCTATTCCAATTATCATGTTTAACATTCTTGAAAAATTGAAAGGAAACAAGTATGAAGAGAACCTGGCCAGACTGGCAATCCCACACTCGTACTGTCTTGTCCGTACTCCCTGAATAAAGCTTATCCGACCCTGATGGCAATGCAATCCCCGTAACAACCTGTTTCATTACCCATTTAATCAACAACAACAATGTTCCATCCCAATACCTAAGAACAAACTAAACTGCCACGCCCCTTGAATCGAACGTTCAGATACAAAAACAGAACAAGTATAATCACCTTTTGATGTCCTTCAAGTTGGGTCAACAATGTGAAGCAGTCACCAGTAGTCCACGAATGCAAAAACCTACAAGTATTTCCATATGTACAATTCCCTTTAACCCAATAATTACAAACTTTCTCGGTCTTCTTCACAACTGCACCTCCACCAGGAGCAGTTCTTCCCCACGTATTATTAAAATTCGGATTCCTCCGCATCCCTCCACCACCTCTATTATCATCGTTAAACCCATGAGGCCTCTTCGACGAGGAAGACGACATCCCATTCCCTGCCACATGCTGCTGCTGATGTGGTGGCGGTCCTTGTATTTCTCTATGTAAAAAGGGACATGGAAATCTGTTGCATCTTCCAGCTCGCCAATGAAAACAAACTTTTTGCTGTTTATTATTACTGTTGTCCAATTGTGAAGGACCTAACCGGTGGAAAACACGTTTGCTTCCATCCATCTCCATTACCCTTACTGTAACCTCGAATTTTTTATTAGCTAGTTTGTCAGTGGATCTTTTGGGCGACAAATTGTACAGTGAAGTTTGATAATTTCAGCGGATCTTCAGGAGATAAACCCAGTGAATTAGTGAATAGGGTTTGATCATGAATGAAACAGATTTAGAATTGTTCAATGAAATTGATACAATGAAAAGGAGGAGAATTGGAATTGAATATTAGGGTTTAGGATGAATTGGAAATCCTAATTTTGGAGTTGCAGAGAGTTAATTTGGGGCGGGGGGCGGGAGGGGAGGAGAAGGATGCCCAATTTGTATACTACACCCGACAGCGTCAACTTTACGACCCAGGTAACTAACGGATTGTTTCTTCCGCGTCAAAATAACTTTATACTCCCAGTAACTTTATTTATTATTGAGGAAATAACAAGGAAAAAAATAAAATTTCAGCAATTATTCAAATGCCAAGGGAATGCCCTTTTTCTCTTTCTTTCCGATTAAATTTTCTCTCTCCCTATTTTTATAAATAAATTACCGATCATATGCATTACTGCTTATATATCTAAACTAACTGATTTAACTATAATTAAAAAAATAAAATATATGTCTTAAATACATGACACAATTAACGCTATATATATGAAATTGTGATTAATGGATCCCTTAAATTCAGTAACAGTTTTTCAATTTTGAACTTTTGAAACATCAAATCAATTCAACAATCGGATAGAGGTTGAGAAATCTCGGGTTGATTTCGACAATTGCATCCGAATTGCATCTCATGTAATAATATACATTGCAAACCAATATAAATTTAATATGCAAAATATAAACAAAAATTTTCAAAACTTGAAAACAAAAAATAATGTTTAATACTAATGCCTAATATCCTTTCACATACATAACAGTGTTCTATGTATACAGGCTGAAATAAACACACATCTACTTGTCTAACAAAGCCATATACATAACTCTATTACTTATAACACTGTTAATGCATAACATATACATAACTCTGTAATGTATATGCTCTGAAAATACAACAGCCCAATAGTGTCTGTTTCAACACATATACATAACAGAATTATGTGTATGGATTGATATACATAAATGTTCCATGTATAACACTGTTAATGCATAACATATGCATAACTCTGTAACGTATATGTTCTGAAATAAATAGTTCACCAGTGTTTGTTTCACCACATATACATAATAAATTTAAAGTATATGGGCTCATATACATAATAATGTTATGTATATGGGATGAAGTAATGTAACTAAGATCTTAGCTCAATATAAGCTCACTATTGCATGTTAAAGGGGTCCAAGAGTTAGAAAATTTCACTAAGGGGTCGTTTGGTAAAGTGTATTAGAAAACTAATGCATGCATTAGTTTAATGTGTATTATTAATACCTTGTTTGGTATACTTTTGCACCCTACTCTATTATGTGTTGAGGTGTGTATTACTAAAACCCCAAAATCCATGGTATTAGCAATACAATGGATCCAATACATGCATTAACATGATTAAAGACACTATCATCCCTAAAAAAAATTCGCATCCTTTCCAACATATATATGAAGGATATTTTTATAATTTTTTTTTGTTTTAGAAATTATTTAATTCATGTTATTTTTAATATATCAAACCAAACACGGCATAAGAAAAATACAAGCATAGCTAACACAAGTATTGCTAACACACCATATTTTGCATTATTCTTATACACTCTACCAAACGACCCCTAAGTGTTAGGACTTAGTCATTTTCAAAGCCCCTTAAACTTTGATGATTTTATTTTAGATCGTTCAGACCTCGGAATGTTATTTTTTAAGTTGATTCATGATCGGGGTTATCAATAGTACATTTCGGGTGAGTTTCAAATTTTTTGAACGAGTGTAGCGGTGTGTATGAATCACCAAAACAGTAGCAACACTGGGATCTGCAGCACACCCACCAGCGCACTGCTAGGGATGCCCGCGACGCGTGGGTCAGTCCGGCGGTCCAGAGCCTGCGGAGCGTGCCCCATCGTCTGCCCCTTATTTTCCAACTTTTGTTCTCATTTTTGCAAGGGCAATTGGGTCTTTTTTCTTTACCCAATTGGTTCATAACACAGGATTAAGGGTCCCAAAAGTATAATTTGTCATCTTATTCACAAAATTCTCTCAAAAAAAACATTCTCTCTCAAGAACAAACCCTAGACTCTTCAAAAGAAACAAGGGATTCAAGCTTAATTTTCAAGAAAATCATCAAGAACCTTCACAAATTCATCAATTAAGGTATGTGCAATGTTCATCCATGGGCCCTTTTCACCCATGGAGTCCAAGAATCTCTTTTACACTTAAAGTATGAATTTTTACATGATTAGTTGAATTATGTCCATAAACATCTTGATAAATTGTTTTCAAATTTAGAATATGTATGTTTTCAAGTGGCACGAGCCATCATATGTTTTGAATGTCATAATCTTCATTTCAAATCCCTAAGTGATGAATTGAATCTTGTAACCATGATACTTTCGCATGCTTGCTCATTCCTATGCACAAGTTATGACTCTCATGTGTTTGATGAAATATCAAAGTGATGAATTTTGAATAATGATTTCCCTTCATGGTTTCCAAAGTTCGTATAGTTCCTTATTATTGTTTACATTCAGTGTTGGGGGTTATGAATACCCAAACTTAGCTGTTTAAATAGTTTCAGTATTTATAGAATGATTTCAGATATATCATGGTCATTATCAGTTCAGTTAGTTATCATAATCAGTTATACTTAGATCAGTCCATTAATTAGTGTCAGTTTAGTTGGGAGTACGATTTAACACCGAGCAAATACAGGGATGGCGACTTCCCCGACAGTTAGGTAGAGTCGTTAGTAGCAGTCCCTGTATTACAGAACAATGTAGCCAGCGTAGGCTGTAAGGAGTCACCCGTCAGTTTAGGCTTGACTTTCTCTGAGGAGTTACCCGTCAATTTAGGCTTGACTTCCTCCAAAAGGTCACCCGTCAGTTTAGGCTTGACACCCTGATTTTTTAGTACACCAGATTAGCGGATCTACGCAATTATTATTAGTACCCGTGGCATGGTATTGACACTCTTTCAATTGGGATCACAGGTTGGGCCCCGATTAGCTCAGATTGGGGTATGTCGGTTAGATAATACCTCCTACAATCTCAGTTTATTATTCAGTTTAGATTTACTTGACTATAGCATACAGTTTAACAGTTATTCAGTTATCAAATTTTAGTATTTCAGTTTACAGACTATTTCAGTATCATGTTATATTCTCGATCATGTGTTCTCAGATTTTACAGATTTCACGTATATTATGCATTAGTTATCTCATGTTATTCAGTCAGTCATTATCTTATGTTATTCAGTCAGTATTTCATGCACATAAACCTATGCATTTCAGCCTAACCTCATCTCATATACCTGTACATTCAAAGTACTGACCACATACTTATATCATAGGTTCGGACGCACAATTTTCTGGCCGTGCTTATATAAGTTCAGCACTTCAGTAGCAACAGAAGTGGTGAGTCATCATCTTTCAAGGATAAGTTTATCTTCATTTAGTATTACAATATTCCTCTATTTGAGTTAGTTTGGAGTTAGTTGGGGTTTGTCCAATCAACTCCCCAGTCAGTCAGTTAGAGGCTTTTCAGATATTCAGACAATTAATCAGTTTATCAGTTATTTTATCAGTCTTTTCAGACGCTCAGATTTATGACTTATCAACATTTCAGTATTTTTTAAACCTTATGGCCTTACTCAGTTGTTTTCGCATATGTTGTTCATTATCAGTTTCACTCGGTGCTTACAACAGGTATCAATTCATGGGTTAGCTTGTGGTCACTTGTGACCGCAAGTACCGTTGTCGCGACTAGGGGATAGCCTCGGGTCGTGACAAGTAACAACAAATTTCATACATATGTATATGGTTTGACATAAAAACTCTCGGCAATATCAAATTTCATACATATACATACCTTTTTTTTCTTCCTCTTTTTTTCTTCACAAGAATGATATCACCAGCAATGATACAAACTTTCCTGTGTATCTTACTATATATAAGATAAAGACGTGTAGTACCATCAATACACATAGCTTCATATCTTCCATTACCAAAGCACTTTTTTCAGTTTGATTAAGAAATATATCTTAAAATATTAATCAAAATTTGTATTGTTTCACTCTAAAAATAAAAGAGAGAAATTTAAAAGAAATGGAGAAAGTATAAACATCACATATTAATAAATGTTAATTATAGAGAAATAGAGAAGTGGAAGAGATAATAATCTCCAAGGAAATCAAAATTGATTGATTGTAACTTTTCGGTAAAGATGCGATAAATCAGTCATGACGACTGATTTGGGGGGAGGGGGTCAAGTAGGGTTTAAGGTTATTTTTTTAGGGTTTTTATGAATTAGAAATTGGAATTTGAGAAGAACAGATTTAAATTTTGAAAAAGTAAGTTTCCTTGATTGTATACACCTTCTAAGGAAATAAAACCTTGAGAAGGAAAAGATAAAGTTATGCATATGAATTATAGATAGAGAAATTATAAATATGAGATATTTGTAATTAGTTTGGGAATTTGAGATATTGTGTAGTAAAAGAAAGTAAAGTTGTGTTTTTTTGTAATTTTTCGATAATGTTTCACTCTTTGTTTTGTTTTGCTAACCTTTGTTATTAAAAATAATTAATTCTGTTATAAAACAATAAAGAATAAAGAAAAAGAGTAGAGAGAATAGAGAGAGTGATTCTTATTTCTTCTCTTGAGGGGTGATTTACAATAAAGGAAGTCCTTCTATTTATAGGGAAATTTGCCCCTAGTTTTTCACTAAAAGACAAATACATTAAATCCTGATAGATATCAACTAGATCTTATTAGATTTTGATAGACATTCACTATAATGTAAATATATTTATAACACTCCCCCTTTAATGTCTAGATAGATAATGTACCTCGTCAAAACCTTACTAGAAAAAACCCAATAGGGAAAAAAAATCTAGTGAAGGAAAAAGAGTACATATTTCTAACAATACACATATCGGTTGCCTCATTAAAAACCTTACAAGAAAAACCCAGTGGGACAAAACCTTGTAAGGGAAAAAGAGTACAACACGTATTAACTCTCTCTAATGAGAACATCCTTGAACCTTTGCATCCCGATCTTGTGCACCATCTTCTTAAAAGTTGTAATTGGAGAAGACTTGGTGAATAAATCAGCCACATTTTCACTTGAACGAATCTGTTGCATGTAGATATCACCATTCTTTTGTATTTCATGTATGTAGAAAAGCTTTGATGAAGTGTGCTTCGTTCTATCTCCTTTTATGAATCCTCCATTAAGATGTGCTATGCATGATGAATTATCTTCGTATAAAATTGTGGGTAGATTGTCATATTTCACACCATATTTTTCTCGAATGAGATGTATCATGGACCTCAATCATACACATTCTCGGCTTTCTTCATGAATAACTATTATCTCAGCATGATTCGATGAAGTGGCTATGATAGACTACTTTGTATATCTCCAAGATATTGTAGTACCACCACATATGAACACATAGCCTATTTGAGATCGAGCTTTATGTAGGTCAGATAAGTACCCAAAATCAGCATGACCAATAAGATCGGGACTGCAAATTGCTAACAAATTAACTAAAAAAAAGGCTATATCAAGCCTTGTAGTATTTGCAAAATACATTAGTGCATCAATTACACTAAGATATGGTACTTCATAACCAAGGATTTCCTCATTCTTTTCTTGGGGTCGGAATGGATCCTTATTCAGTTTTTGCATGTTTCTCATTTAAGCAAATACTCTATTGCTTTTGAAAACTCTCCAAGAGTTTCAATGATACTCAAATCATCAAATTATATCTTATGAAGATAATAAAAAATTTTCTAGAAACTTTATATGTTTCAGGCATTTTGAATCCTTTAGGGATTTTCATATGGATGTTTGTCAAGTAACAATATCCAACATGTCAAGTGTGACATCTTCAAGTGTCTGGACTGTAAATCAAATAAGTTTTATGCTTACCAAAATGCATTCTTTCAGGTCACTTGATAAATATTTCTATGTCAACATGCTTAAATTAACGTAGAATTCAGATCCTCATAATCTTTTATAATATTACGCCAATATTGTATCAAAGATATCGTCGATGATTTCTTATTTTGTATTGGTTCATAGTGCGACATAACATTTTGAGATCTCATCACTTTATTATTTTCAGGTACCTAAACCTCTCATAAGGTTTCATGAAGTGTTATGTCCTAGGCTCTTCAAGAGCACATTGCCTTCTTATCATGATTATTTGCTCTTTATTCTTTTCAAGGATTATTTCATTTGAAACCGATTGGTCTATCATGCTTCACGCATGCATAGACTTTATCCTTTAAGGACACAAAATAGGAGCACTTGCAGTTAAATATGAGATGCTTTCGGCATTTAACTTGAATTATCTTTTGAATGAGGATCTGATGATAATTTCTAACATATTTCATAGTTGTTTATAATCTCCCCCTTATGTTAGAAAAACTAACATAGATCCTCCATCTTCTTTGAGGAATCCATCTTTGTGCATCGTGGTATATTTATTAATCCTATACCGCACATCAAAACTATTAGATGGAATAGTTAGTTTCCGACCTTGAACCAATTGAGAGGGAAGAAATAATCATAATATATTGGTCAAATACATACAAGTGCTATTGTATGCAATATATCATATTTCATACCAATACATGAAACTTTATTCTCATTAGTAATGATTCAACTATTTATGAAAGACATTCAATGCTAAACCATCATCATCAAGATGAATTATCTTGATTACACAATCTGAAAATTATGCTCAATTTATATTGAACAAGTAACTTTATGAATGTTAAATGTAGGTTGACCATGAATGTACATGTGATCATCTTATTGATGCATTTTTTCAACATATCACATGATAGGTGAACGAGCCCTTGTTCACCTTTTATTCTTTTCAGATTTTGAGGGATCCAATCCCCAAATTAATTGGTCCAACCAACTTATCATGAGAACAAGCAACATTAAAGTTCATGAAGAATTTTCTAATTCTTCAATATATGTTCAATACTCAGTATGCTATCTTCGGGATATCGCAATCGTTCATATCAACTTATGAACTTTTAATCTAGTAAACTCCAAGTTTACCATGATATGTGTTTTTGCTTTAGTAAATTTCAGATTTACTATTATATGAATAAATTTTAGATTTACTACTTCAGGAGTAGATTTCAAAATTATTCAACCTCTTTCGGAGGTGAGTTGTGATATAATCACAATCAAGTGCACATTTGCATTAATAAGTTTCTCATTCCCCAGGAATGGAATATAATCGTTTCTTAAGCCTATCAAATTATGATAGCTTATAACCTCTTTCAAGATTTTGCTACTTCAAAAGCAAATTGAGGAATACATATGATGTAGAGAATTTTTTTCTAGTATATCTTATAATCATATAAGCGTGTAAAAATATCATTATTTTTTATGATCATTATCATATTGTCCCTCCACGCGTATATTCGTGCATTCAATCGCTTGTCTTCTTTCAAACATATTATACATTGCTACTACATACACCTCAAGAATGAAGTAAGTTGTCATATTTCAGACTTATCATATATTGCTACCACATTCACTTCATGGAATGAGGCATATTCAATGGGTCGAAATTCATGACTTTTCATTAAACACCCATTATTTTGCCTTAGCCATCATAATATCATCAATATGGTGTATTAAGATTCAAACTCAACATCTTATTCATATAAAAACGTCTTAGGCATAAATCGATGAGACTTGAACCCAACATATTATCATCCTTTTTGATAATATTGTTCTTGAGGAATAAATTTAAAATATAAATGGTTCCAAACCAATTATTTTTCCTCAAATCCAATAATAATTATATTAGTAGTAGCAAAAGAAAGATAACATAATGAATTGCTAACCTTGAAATCCTTCAAATTTATAATCTCACCTTGTTTAGCAGAGTCTCGTGCTGATAATGTATTATAAAATAATAAAGAATAAAGAAGAGTAGAGAGAATAGAAAGAGTGATTCTTATTTCTTCTCTTGAGGGATGATTTACAATGAAGGAAGCCCTTCTATTTATAGGGGAATTTGCCCCTAGTTTTACACTAAAAGACAAATACATCAAATCCTGATAGATATCAACTAGATCTTATCAGATTTTGATAGACATTCACTATAATGTAAATATATTTATAACAAATTCAATTTACTTGTCCAATTTCTGAAATTAAAAAATTTTTGTTATATTTTTTTAACCCTCAGTATTTAATAATTATATAAAATAACAATAATCAAATTTTAAAGTTCTTAAGTATTGTTAATAAAGTTAATTTAGTAAAAATATACTCCTAAATAAATTATTCTTAAGGTTGTGTCAAGTCAACAGGTTCTTAAAAGAATTTATTAAAAATTTATTTTACTAATTTTATTATTTTTTAGAAATCTAAATTTGATATTTAGTATTTAATATAGTAACTTAATCACAAGGTTAATATTAGAAGAAAATAAAAATAATTTTCTAAAATAAATAAGTAAAAAAAATATTTTTAATATGAGAGACAAATAAACGATAATTATCTTTTATCTTAATGCATCTCTTATTTACCAAAAAAAAAACGATAAGTATGTATATACATACATACATACATACATACATATATATATATATATATATAAAATTGGAAAAAAATAAAATCACTTTTCAAAATTAAAATTATCAATATATCTCTGTCAAATCAATTATAAAACTTTTTGTTTGAACTTTTTTTTTTACTTCCAAAAAGTTAGGTTGTAATTTCTTATATTATTTATGTTGATGAATTTTATTTATATATAAATATAAATTCATGGCTCACAGGAATAATAGATTTAATCAAATGCTGGTGAGTTGTGTTTATCGCTGATAAAGATAAAACGTTATTTGGTGTTAGCATAAGTCAATATATATTTTTACTTTCTTTTTATTTGGCCTATATTGACTTGATATTTTTCTAAGGAAAATATATATTAAGATTTTATTTTACTAAATTTACTATGATTTGAAAAATATAGATTTGACTATTAATATTTTACAATTTTATGTAATAATAAATATAAAAATAAAAAATATCTTTTAATCTGTTAAAAAAGAACAAATAAAAATTTTATTTTTAATATGTGAGGTAAGTAATTTTTTAATTGAATTGTTGACTATATAATTTAAAATAATTTGATATTATTATGAAATATAAAGTAAGAACAACAAGAATAAATAGAGAAAGAAGAGGAGAGACTTCTTTATTTCTCTTGGGATGAGAGATCATAAGATTGAGAATAAGATGAGAGATCTTATCTATATTTTTGACAGACATTCAGTATAATACAAATACATTTATAACACTCTCCTTGTCTAATTGATAGATAATGTGTCTCGTTAAAACATTACTAAAAATATCCAATGGAAAAAAAATCTAGTAAAGAAAAAAGAGTACACATCTCTAACAATACGCATATAGGCTGACTCATTAAAAACCTTACAAAGAAAACCTAGTGGGACAAAACCTCATAAGGAAAAAAGAGTACAACGCGTATTATCCCCCCTAATGAGAACGACCTTGAACCTTTGCATCCCGATCTTGTACACCATCTTCTTGAAAATTGCAGTTGGAAGAGACTTGGTGAATAAATTAGCCACATTGCCACTTGAACGAACGTTAATATCATCATTTCTTTATAGCTCATGTGTATAGAAAAACTTTGGAGAAATATGTTTCGTTATATCTCCTTTTATGAATCCTCACTTAAGTTGTGGTATGCATGTTGCATTATCTTCATATAAGATTGTGGGTACTTTATCACATTTCAAACCATATTTTTCTCAAATCAAATGTATTATGAGCCTCAATCACACACATTCTGGGCTTACTTCATTTATAGGTATTATCTCAGCATGATTTGATGAAGTAGCTATGATAGACTGCTTTGTATATCTCCAAGATATGACAGTATTCCCACAAGTGAACACATTGCATGTTTGAGATCGAGATTTATGCGGGTTAAGTAAATACCCAACATCAGCATAATCAACAAGATCAGGACTACAATCTTTAAAATAAAATAAGATCATGGGTTTGATCCCATTTCGATGTCTCCTAGCAGGAGCAGAACTATACCTTACTAACAAATTAATTGAAAAAGATTTAGATCTTATAGTATTTGCAATATACATGAATGCATCAATTGCACTAAGATATGGTACTTCATAACCAATCTAAATTGGTATATTTCTCATTTCAGCAAATAATCTATTGCTTTTGAAAACTCTCCAAGAGTTTCAATAATTTTCAAGCTATAAGTTTATACAATATAAAGATTATAAATAGGTTTCACAGAAACTTTTATATGCTTCAAACATTTTGAATCCTTAAAAATATTTTCATATAAATTTTGTCAAGTGACAATATTTAACATTTTATGAGGGAGATCTTCAAGTATTTGGACTTCAAATCAAATAAGTTTTATGCTACCCAAGATGCATTCTTTCACGTCACTGATAAATTTTTCTACGTCAGTATGATTAAATAAATGTAGAATTCAGATTCTTGTAATTATTTACAATATTGCGCCAATATTGTATCAAAGATATCGCCGATGATTTCTCATTTTGTATCGATTCACAATGTGACATAACATTTTAAGATCTCATCACTTCATTATTTTCAGGTACCTGAACCTCTCATAAGGTTTTATGAGGTGTTATGTCGTAGGCTCTTTAAGAGCACATATGTCTTCTTATTACGATTATTTGCTCCTTATTCTTTTCAAGAATTATTTTATTTGAAACTGAATGGTCTACCACGCTTCACGTATGCATAGACTTTGTCCTTTAGGGACATAAAATAGAAACACTTGCAGCTTAAATATGAGATATTTTCGACATTTGACTTGAATTATCATTTGAATGAGGATCTGATGATAATTCCTATACATTTTATAGCTACTTATAATCTTCCCTTATGTTAGAAAAACCGACATACATTTTTTTTTGAGGAATCCATCGTTGTGCATCATGGTATATTCATTAATCGTATACCGCACATCAAAATTATTAGATGAAATACTTGGTTCCTGACCTTGAACTAATCGAGAGCGAAGAAATAATCATAATTTATTGGTCTAATGCATACATGTGTTATTGTATGCAACATATCATATTTCAGACCAACACATGATGCTTTGATCTCATTAGCAATGGTTTGGCTATTTATCGAAGGCATTCAATGCCAAACCATCATCATCAAGATGAATTGTCTTGATTACACAATCTGAAAGTTATACTCTTAACTCAATTTCATTGAGCAAGCAACTTTATGAATGTCAAACTGCAAGTTGATAATAAACGTACAAGTAATCATCTTATATTGATGCATCTTAATAGATCATATGATATACGAACAAACCCTTATTTACCTTTTATACTTTTCAGATTTTGAGGAATCAAATTCCAACATTAGTTGGTGCAACAAACTTATTAAGAGAACAAACAACATAAATAATTTTTGAAGAATCTTTTAGTTCTTCATTACATATCCAATACTCAACATGCACATCTTCGGGATATCATAATCGTTCATGTCAATTTATGACCTTTTATACTAGTAAACTCCAAGTTTACCATGACATGTATCTTTTGCTTTAGTAAATTTCAGATTTAGTATTACATGAATAACATTTTGAATTTACTACTTCAGAAGTAGATTTCAAATAACTCTTCTCAGTTATTCTGCCTCCTTCGGAGGTGAGTTGTGATACCATCACAATCAAGTGTATGTTTGTATTAAAACAATCAAAATCCTCATTTCCCAGGAATGAAATATAATCGTTCCTTAAGCCTATCAAATTTTGATAACTTATAACCTCTTTCATGATATTTACTTCAGGAGAACATTGAGGCATACATATCTTTCAAAGTATATCATATATTGCTACCACATTTAATTCAAGAATGGAGTAAATTGTATCTTTCAGACCAATCATATATTGTTATCATATTCACTTAATGAAAGCATATTAATGAGACACGTTTCATGACTTTTCACCAAATGCATATTATTTTGCCTTAGCCATCATAATATCATCAATATGGTGCATTGAGATTCAAACACAACGTCTTACCCATATAAGGCGTCTTAAATATAAATTAATGGACTTGAACCCAATATCTTATCATCATGGTGCATCAAGACTACATCCTGATATTTTACCCTTTCGATGCGATTACATGTAGAGAATTTTTCTCTAACACATCATTCAAATTATATGATGCTTTAAAAAAATTGTTAGTTAAGGAGCTATGAAACACCATAAAATTTAACCGCTAATAATAATATGTTTTATATGAACTCTACTAAAGTTCAAGCAAACCGTGACATCAATATCATCATATTTCTTGATGTTTCATCACATATTGTTCATTAGAAACAACTTATGCTTTCTCCATAACTTTACACGCTTTGATCTTTTCAAAGTGCTCAAAGCACCACTTACCATTATAAGTTGACATTATTTAATTAACAATAAATTCTCAAATACTATTGGTAGCCAATGAAGCCCTCCAGTAAGAAATATTTCTTACAAGTTATTCTTGGTTCTTCCACTATTCTCGGTTACTTTGCACAACGAAACTTCCTCCTATTGAAGTGATCAAAATTCTCCTGTACTTGTGTAACAAGAATTGTACCTGAAACATAAAATTAAATTTAACATAAAGTCTCGTGCTGATAACGTGTTATGAAATATAAAGTAAGAACAACAAGAATAAATAGAGAAAGAAGAGGAGAGACTTCTTTATGTCTCTTGAGATGAGAGATCATAAGACTGAGGATAAGAAGAGAGATCTTATCTATATTTTTGATAGACATTCACTATAACGTAAATACATTTATAACGACCTAAGGAGTACATTTTATAGATAAAATATTACTATAGATAAAGTAATTAACATTTGAAACAATTCAATAAAGAAAATCAATAAAATACTATAAAAGCTTGAATACAACAGAACTCATTTGGTCCAACAATATTTTCCCATATACTAAAAATAGATGTGCATCAATACTTATCTAGTTTGAAAAATTAACGAATGTTTTCATTTTCTACCCATTTCATCTTTAAGTAATATTTATCATTCAATGTATTTTTTAAAATATTAAATTTATTATATTTAAAAAATAATATAATAAAATTATCTATTTTTGTAACCTATGCAATTCAATAGTGAATAAGTATTGTAGATGGAGAAAGTAGTAATTTGGCACACAATTAAGAAGTGAAGACGTTATTCTATACAAAGAAAATAAAAATTGATGTGAAAAAGGAAAAGTAAATGGACCCACATCGGTTGAGGCACAAAGGTAAAAGCAAAGCATAGCCATCATTATAAGTATGCATTTCTGAAGGTCAATGGATTCATTATATTTAATGATATTTTAATATGGAGCATGATCTGTAATTTACCATAAAATGGTGGACTTTCTCCTAAAGTTATTAATAGGTTCAAATAATAAAGCAAAGAAGACAACTTTGCCAAGCAGGTTGATTTTGCAAAATTATTTAAAGACCATAACATCCCCAGTCTTTTCACAATATCTATAAGCTGACATGTTTGAAGGTTATGCTTCTAATATATAGAAAAATTAAATAAGGTCAAACACATCGACAAATCCCTCAACTTGACACGATATTTTCCTTTGACACCTCAAGTGGATGTCGTTCACTTTTGTCACTTTTTGCTAGTCATCATGGGCCGTGTGTTACACGCATTTTAAGCGCATTTCAGGGGCATTTTCATAATGTTATCATCTTTCTTCTCTTTCTTTTTCACTCCTTCATCCATTAATTTTTCACCATTTTTTTCTTTTCTTAACACAATTTTTACTCCATTAATTCTTGGGGGTCAAGTCCACAATATCAAGTTTTTATTCTGTTCTACTTCATTATTGTGTAATTGGAGTGTTCTCTTTTGAAGTTATAATGAGAATTGCATTTTTTTGCAGTTCCATGAAGCTCAATCCATGAAGAAAAATTGAAAATCAAGAAAAATTGATGAAGAAAAACTGCAAATTGAAGCAAAATCGATGAAGAAAAATCTAAAAATGAAGCTAAATCTATGAAGAAAAACTAGAAACCGAGAAAAAATCGATGAATGCAAAACAGGAGATTCATTTTCAAGCACCCATCAGTAAATTATATGTTTTCTTCTAAGCCACTCACAATTGTATTTATGTTTTCTTCCGTTAATTAAATTTCTAATTGAACACTGACCTCCTCCTTCCCTATATTTTTTTGTCATGTATCTGAAATTCTAGTTCCAAGTAACTCTCATTCGTATTTATATTTTCTTCCATTAATTTATTTTTTTAATTGAACACTGACCTCCTCCTTCTTCGTATTTTTCATCATATATTTAAAATTCGTGAAACTATGAATGCGGATCTATCATTGTTAGAGAATGAGAAGGTATGTTTATCATTATTGAAAAGTTCAATCTCCATTAATGGAGGTTTAAGCTAAAAGAAAGTTGGGTGGAGAAGACAATGTGGGGGGCTTTTTGTAATTATTTAGTTAATAAAACACGTGTCATTAATTCATTGGATACAATTGCCATGTGTTTTTTTTTAAGAAAAAAAACTAATTGTGGGTGTATATAATGATGTGATAATGTAAAATGAGATGACATAAATCAATTGGTCGGCTAATCCATGTTGGCAGGGATTGAGACGCACGCACCAGAGCTGATATCGAAAGGCGCCAAAATGACACACTTTATAGCTATTTTAGGTGTTTAAAATGAACATAATTCACTTGAGGTGCCAAAGTGAAATATGGTGTCAAGTTGAGGTGGCGGTCGATGTGTTTGGCCTTTAAATAAATTATTATTAATAAGAAAAAATATTATAATTATTCTATATGAGAGTTGTTTTTTATTTACTAGTCAAATGTACGTGCTTTGCATGTGTGTATCACATAAATTAATAATAAGTATATATAAGGAATAAATTATTATGTACATTCTATTATTAAGAATAAAACTTTAAAATTTATAATTTCTTTAAGCATTTTATTTTCATAAAA
Source organism: Capsicum pubescens (assembly GCA_030864215.1). Classification (NCBI taxonomy): domain Eukaryota; kingdom Viridiplantae; phylum Streptophyta; class Magnoliopsida; order Solanales; family Solanaceae; genus Capsicum; species Capsicum pubescens. The sequence goes on from CM061540.1 coordinate 83,022,772, forward strand.
AGAAATTTGTGTACCTTAAGATATATTTTGTTAACTTGAAAATAATTTTATCTATATGATAAATTCAGAAAAATTAAATTAAATTCTTTTTATAATCAGTTAGTTCAAAGACTCAATTATTCATTATCAATATTATAATAATAATATACCCAGTAAAATCTCATAAGTAAGGTATGTGGAGGGTAAATGGAGAAAATATGACAACTACTCAGCCACACAAAAGTACTAATCATCCACAAAATAGTGTGATGATCGAAACACAATAAACAATAACAACGATAGATATTTATGGCTAAACCTAAGCTACCATACTATGGTGCATGACAATACTTCTACCCGAATAATCTTCTACCTGAATACGCATCCTCCACATCTCCCTATCTAAGGTCATGTCCTTGGTAACCTGAATGTGTGTCATGTCCTGTCTAATCACCTCACCCTAATATTTCTTCGACCTACCTCTACCTATTTTCATACCTACTATATCCAACCTCTCGCACCTCCTAACTGGGGCTTCTAAACCTCGTCTCATGACATGTCCAAACCATCCCAATATCGTTTTTCTCATTTTGTCAACCACGGAGACCACTCCAACCTTATCTCGAATTACCCTTTTCCTGATTCTATCACACTTAATGTATTCACACATCCATCTCAATATCCTTATTTTTGCGACATGCATCTTCTGAAAAACATTTATTTGTGTTGGTTAAAATTTTTAATATTGGTTTATCGTAGATTAGGTTGAATACATGGATGCAAAATTCATAAAAGACAAAATGATAAAAGACAAAATAAATCTCATTAGTAATATTTATGAATTATAGCCAACAACAAATTAAAACAATGCAAATATTTGGTATTATGTACGGATAATATTTTAAAAAGTGCAAATAATTAACAAATCCAAATTCTATGTTAGCTTTCTTGGGATGATATTCTGTACTTTTGCAACTTCTAATTAGGTAATAAACATCAATAATTTCTTTAGTTAGGAAAGAATAATATCAGGTTTATTTACAGAGTAATGCCAGGTCTAATCTATATGAGGTTATGAGGAGCTAGGTTAGACACTATGTTACCCTCCTTCATGTATTTTGCTATTGGATTTTAATTTATAGGAGGGTCATGTATCTAATAATTTTATCTCAAAAAGTCACTCAACTTAATAGATATTTGGAAAATTAACCTAAAAGACCTTTAGATCAATTTTTGAGAATGTCTAGGTTAAGCATGCGATGGATATATGACATTGTATTTTGGGTATTACTTGTCTTCATCAATATAAGGAATTAAGAGAGAAATGAAAATGAGAGAGTCTTATTGGTAAAACCCCTTGCGGCGGCACCATAAGCCGATTGTGGGTTGAGAGAAACAAAAATGAGAGAGTCTTAGTGTCGAAAATCCTCGTGGGCACCAAAAGGAGATAATGAGTTGAGAAAAATAAGAGAGGCTCGTTGGGAAAAATCCTACAAGGCATCACTAATCGAATGAGGTTTATGATCTAGATGTTGGGTTTGAGAAAATAAAATAAATCTCAAGCTCAATGAGTTGGAAAGAGTTGGTGAATAGTTGGGATGGAAAGATCGAGTTATTCCATCCAAAATGCATGTCATAATCATTAGAGCCGGCTATCCCGCTCAGATAGGTTTTTCTTTTCTTTATTTCTAAAAAAGGGACACCCACTGTCTTTTATTTCCTTTCTTCATTTATATTGTGCTTTCTTTTGCATGTTATCAAATTGAAAATCATTATCATTTTTCTCGTGTCTTTGAATCAAGGCCATGTCAAAGCAAGTAAGAAAGGACTTTAAAGCTTTCGATCAACATCTTTAATTGCACAAAGCAAGGCAAAAAGTTGGCACGTGAAGACAACATGATCCAAAGTGAAGCAAGAAATCTAATGAATTCTCATCAGCTGTTATGTCGTGGACTCACAAAATACAAAGTTTCATAGATTTTAGTTCGGAGAAACCATGAACGAGAGGTATAGTGTTTTCATCAAAGTCAGTCGTGATATCTTGAGGTTGGGTCAATGGTATAACAAGTCAATGACACGTGCCAACAGTTTGAAGCAAGCTAAATTTGACAAATGCAAGTGCAATCGCCTCAAAGTCAAGGCCACATACCAACCACCGTGTTTTTTAAATCACAAGTTTTCTTTGTGTGAAAAGGAATACATCTTACATTCAAATCAGGGGCTTCAAAGTCTGAATATAAAGGGGTGCAATTCCTCACTTCTAAAAATAACAGAGGCAATATAGTGGCACATGTTTGATAATTGCAGTCATGGTAAAACTGATTACCTTGTACACCTAGGAGACGTACTACCTAGTCTGGGTCTTTTAGGTTTTATTTATAAGAGACGCACTTCCTAGCTCAAATCTTTGCTCCTAAAAGACACACTTTCTAGTTGAGTCCTTGCATTTAACCTTTAGGAGACACAATTCCTTATTTGGGTCTTTCAAGTTTCATACATAGGATACACACTTTCTAGTTTGAATTTTACTCCTAGAAGACACTTTTTAGTCAGAATCCTTCAATTCAATCCTTAGAAAACGCACTTTCTAGTCAGAGTTCTTCAGTTAACTCTTAGGAGATGCACTTCCTATCTTGGTCACTAAGTTTTAGAATCAAGAGATGCATTAATTAGTCAAAGTCTTGATTCACCTTTGCATTATGCATTTTGCAATTAGTTATGATTTGGTTTGACACTAATTTTTTTTTTCAAACATTAAACTGGGGCAAAAAATTTATTCGTGTTATTTGGGACTTTACTTTCTATACAGGACCCTCTTGAAAAATGGGACTTTACTTTTTGTTCAAGGCCCTCCTACAAAATGAGACATTATTTTCAGTTTAGAACCCTCTTGAAGAATGAGACTTTAATTTTCCATTCGGCACCCTCCTAGAAATGGGATTATTGGGAACCTTCTAGAAAAGGAATTAGCACCCTCCTAAAGAATGGGATTAGTAGGACCCTCTTAGAGAATGAAACTTTAATTCTTCATTCAGAACCTCCTAGAAATGGAATTATTGATGGGGAACCTCCTAGAAATGGGATTATTGGACCCTTTTGAAAAAAATGGGACTTCATTTTACAAGACCTTCCTGAAAAAATAGGATCAGCAGGACCCCCCCTGAAAAATTAGACTTCATTTAACAAGACGTTTTTGAAAAAATAGGATCAGCAGGCCCTTCTAAAAAATAGGACATTATTTAACAACACCTTCCTGAAAAATAGGATGAGCAAAACCCTCCTACAAAAAGGGACTTCGTTTACAAGCCCTTCCTAAAAAAATAGGATTAGTAGGACCCTCCTGAAAAAATGGGACTTCATTTAACAGGAGCTTCTTGAGAAAATAGGGTTAGAAGACCCTCCTAAAAAATGGGACTTCATTATGTCATGATCCAAATTAGGCCTGGCAGTGACGGGCATCCCAAGCCTACCAAGGCATGAGATGACCCCTTAGACTTACATCATAAGCATAGTAATATGAAGAAGTTGCGAAAGCCAACCCATAAAATGAAAGAGTTTATAAATAATGAAATAAAGTTTGAAAACCAAATCCAAATCCAGAAAACAATTACCCGAATAAAGTAGTGTCCATGTCTTAAAAAGCAACATTTAAACAACAACCCACACCATCTACGAAGCCTCTAACTTTAAGAATAATTTCTAAGTCGGGACATGACTCCGACTATACCATAAAACCAAGAAACAACATTATAGAAACATATGTGAAAAGTACAAATATCTTTCGGATAATGGAGGGCTTACCACTTCTCACTAGCTACCCACTAGGCTAATGAACAACCTATGTTACACAGGGTCACAAGAAAATACCTCCAAACCTACATCATAAAATGATAGATCCCGGAGATGATAAGTACGACAAGTACTGACATGCAATCCAAGGAAAGGGATAAAATATACATGTACCAAAATCAGTAATAAAACACATGGATGATATATATATATTTACCAAAAATCAGTCATAAATCACATGCAACACAATTATACATATATAGGATGTCGGGATTGGGGCAAAGGGCATGAAATATAATAGATTAAAAACTTAATCCTGAATTGTGTATCTTATTCGGACCTAAAGGCACCAACAGGCTATATATGTCCGTCTCCCCCTGCCGGAAGGTTCTTAGTCCATATTAGCTGCATGTACCGGAGATTGGCTAAAGACACCAAGGCTATAGCCATAAAAAATATACTGTATAAATCAGACAAAGTGGTCATATAGACCCCCAACGTCGGGAAATATGGTTTTCAGTGTTGGTCCCCCGAGGACTACACTTTCTAGTTCAATACATAATTTTCTTTAAGCCCAAATTAAAATATTTTTTTTTACATTCCATTAACCAATAACCATGGAGTTTTTCATTGACATATTTTCGAATTGGTATCGTCATACCAATACACCTGCAAGATATTAATCTTTCCAAACCATGACCATTTAACTAATTTGATTCCAAATTTCGTTTAAAATCCAAAAATATAGCCACCATGGTCATTTCAAAACCTCTTTATGTTTTTACCAATTAATGCAATATTTCAAAAGATGAGTTAAACTATGTAAAATCCTTGTTTAAAGCCAAGTTAACAAAGTGGGTTGAGGTTCATGTCCATAACATCATACAAAATCCATAACCATTGTGAAACCATATTTGCCAATTCCATCATTACCATAAGACACCAATTCAGTCCAAAATCCATTATTTAAAACCATGAATAACACTATTAAAACAAGGGGTAGCAATGCAAGTGTTCAATAACCAAAAACCCTCAACCCTAGTTTAATCAATCATTAATAAACAGTTAAATACCAAGTAAAATAATGAAATAATTCAATAATTAAAATAAGGAGCGTCCAACATGCCCTTTTGGTGAAAGAAATTTGGAAAAAGCTTAAATCCTTAACCTTGAAACGTTAATTTGATATGAGGACTTGGATTTGTTTTCCATACCCTTGATGACGAAATTGGTGAGAAAACCTTGAGAAGAATCTTTGACCCTTTTCTTGAAACTTTAGATTGGGAGTTTGAGGTTTTTGGGAGAGAAGATGAATTAGGGATTAGAGAGTGATTATCATGTTTTGGGATGAATTTGGGGATTAAAAATGGATTAGGGGACTTATATGGGGTGAAAGGACTATTTTTCCCTTGATTTAATGTGGAAAAAATATATTTTTACGTCGGGTAAGGTGGGGGTCGCGCCGCAGGCCCAAATGTGGGGCAGAAGCTTTGCCTCGCGTGACCCATCACACACCATGGACTGTCTCTCACTAAAATATCTATAACTTCTTACTCTGGACTCAGATTGACAAACGGTCGGTGGTGTTGGAAAGAAGACTCGAAAGGATTTAATTAGTATATAATAGGACACCAACTCATTATATTCTAAGAGTGATAATCATTGGAATTGACCCAAGTAAAATCGTATACTAAAACTCAATAGGTTGGAAAGTCCTCAACTCAACCTTGAGCTAGGAGATTTTTGTGACTTCAATTAATAGCCAGAGATGTTACCACACAAAATAGTTGATCATCACACTTATATTAATCTAAAAATAATTTGGTTCGGGTCTATACACGTATGAGGGACGACTCAAATTCTAGCCCAAAAATGTGGGGTGTTACATTATCTCCCCCTTGGAATCACTTGTCCTTGAATAATGGATAGGAACTTATTGAAGCTCTAGAAGTACGAAATAAGGATGCAACTTCACATTAGGAATCCCCCTTCAACAGTATATACATAGGCATCAAAAGAGCTCCATGACAACAAGTTGAACGTATAAGCATGAATCATGAGATAACGAGATTTAGCATAAACATAATCTAGGACATGAGCTTATTGAACATGATAATTTCAATGTGAGGTATTGATTTTCTGAAAATCATCAGCCTGGTTAAGATTGACACAAGACATGATATAAGATTTTTATGGGACATAAGAATAGAAACATTCTCGACCTCCAAACGTCTAATAGCCCTTAAATATAGTAATACTTCTCAACTAGTAATCAGCTATGAATACCACACTTTACCATTTCAATCCTTATAATTTCCTCACAAAACACATAACTACACGAGCCTAAGTCTAACTACATACTTCTTCCATGTTAAAGCCTGACCCAAAGTTAAAAGGTGTTAGCTTAAGCTATGAGACCCTATACTCTATATCCCTCTAGGAATACCATTCCATCTTGTCACCATAATTAAACAACATCATGTATTGATCAAGGAGTACTAGCCACATAACATAATGGTTTTTGTATCTATCAATTACAACATTCAAGCCTATCTTTACTATATCCACTTTATAGATCTCCCCATCAAAACCAGCTTCCTAAATCACTTTTACAAAGATTTTCGCCATATATTCTTTTCCTAACTATTTCACATAACAAAAGTTCATATCACTTCTCCCTCTTCATCTATAATCTTAGCTCAAGTCGTCAGATCCAAAATTTTCATAATAAGGAACATCTACTCTCTTATCTAAAATATTACCATGCTTCCATAACCACTATTATCCTATCATAAAAAAGGTCATTGGGGGACTAGAGTATAAGCAACAGGAAAGGGGAGTGACACTACACATGCATTCACCCCAACTACCTTCAAAATTCTATAAACACCACTGAGTCTCCTTTTCTAAGACCTCCATAAGTGAATTATAAATATATAAATCATTAGCCAACCAATTCTTTCATTCACAACCTATGATAGATCTTACTTCTACAATATCTAGTCCTCATGAGTTTCTTTCTTATTTCAAACTAAAGACGTAATTATTTTAACTAACCACTCTTTTTTTATCGACTATCATAAGTTTACTAATTTTCGTACACATTAATCAATACCATAAGAATATAACAACCCCAACACTCACTTCAAGGTTACACAAATACAACTACCCCCCTTTTTATTGAAAAGTTAATCTCACTTTGACTTTTAAACTTAGGACATCATATCACTAACCTTGGGATCATCTTACCATTCATAGGTAGTAAAATTTTATTTATGCTACCTCTCGGGTGGAAATACTATCCCAATATTCAGGTACACATTTTTCCCTTAAGCGAGACTTCTACAATAATTCTGAAAGGGACTGAATGCACATCTTAGCTCGGGATGAAAAACATGATTCATGAGGATAGAGGTATAGGCTTGAATCAATATACTTTGATGCTCTAATGGACTCTTTCCAAGTCCTTCTGCCATTTCATAACTTTTGATGACTCATTCGAAAAGGACCATATTGTTAGGAAGCTAAGCCTCTGCACTTGTATTGCCTCGATAATGGGACACAACCAAGAAAATTAGAGCAAGGAAGGAATTTGGATAACTTTCATATGGACAACACTATTACATAATCTAAAGTATGAAATAGTGAGAAATATTTCCTAAATGCCCGACAACCTTCTGATTATAAGTGTGCTGCACAAGACACCCATAAGCTAGACTTTACTTGACATGACTTTTAGACACCCTAGGACCCTGAACCGTGCTCTGATACCAAGCTTGTCACGACTCAAATCGGGGCCTGGCTATAACGGGCACCCCAAGCCTACTAAGGCATGTGATGACCCCTTAGCCTTATATCATAAGCATAGTAATATAAAGAAGTTATGGAAGCCAACCCATAAAATGAAAGAGTTTGATAAATAATGAAATGAAATTTGAAAACCAAATCCAAATCCAGAAAACAATAACTCAAATAAAGTAGTGTCCATGTCTTAAGAGCAAAATTGAAATAACAACCCATATCGTATATGAAGCCTCTAACTTTAAGAATAACTCCTAATTCGGGACATGACTCTGACTATACTATAAAACTAATAAATACTATTATAGAAATATATGTGAAAATTACATATGCCTTTCAGATGATGGAGGGCACACCATTTCTCACCAGCTGCCTACTAGGATAACAAACAACCTACGCTGCACAGGGTCATAAGAAAATGCCTCTGAACCTACATCATGAAATGATGTAGTATCCGGGGATGGTCAGTATGGTGAATACTGGTGTGCAACCCAAGAAAGGGATAAAATATACATGTACCAAAATCAATAATAAAACACATGGATGAAACATATATTTATCGAAAATCAGTCATAACTTACATGCACCACAGTTATACATATATAAAGACATCCACAAGCTATATGGGTCCACTCTCCCTATCGGACGAGCCCCAGTTCATGTTAGCCGAATGTATCGGAGATTGACTAAAGACACCAAGGCGATAGCTATCCAAAATATTCTATGTAAATCAGACACAGTGGTAATATATACCACCAACATCGACAAATACTGTTTCTAGTGTTGGTACCACCAGAACTATACTTTCTCAGTGAACTACATAATTCCCTTTAATCCCAAATTAAAATATATTCTTATATTACATTAAATAATAACCATAGAGTCTTTCATTAAGGCATTTCTGAATTGGTATCATCATACTAATAGACTTCCAAGCTATTCCTGTTTTGCCAAACCATGACCATCTAAGCAATTTGTTTCCATATTCTATTTAAAATCCAAAACCATAGATACCATGGACATTTCAAAACCTCTTTGTGTCTTTACCAATAATGCAATGCAATATTTCAAAAGATGAGTTAAACTATGCAAAATCCTTGTTTAAAGCTAAGTTAACAAAGTGGGCTGAGGTTCATGTCCATAACATCATACAAAATCCATAATCATTATGAAACATATTTTCCAATTCTACCATTACCATGAGACACCAATTCAGTCTAAAATCCATCATTTAAAACCATGAATAACACTATTAAAACAAGGGGTAACAATGCAAGTGTTCAACAACCCAAAACCTTCAACCCTAGTTTAATCAATCATTTAGAAAAACTTAAGTACCGAGTAAGATAATGAAATAATTCAATATTTAAAATAGGGAGTGTCCAACATGCCTTTTTTTCGAAAGAAATTTGGAAAAATCTTGAATCCTTAACCCTGAAGCTTGAACCCTAGCTTAAATTCGATATGAGGACTTAGATTTGTTTCTCATATCTTTGATGATGAAATTGGTGAGAAAACCTTGAGAAGAAACGATAATCTTTGACCCCTTTCTTAAAACTTTAAATTGAAAGCTTGGGTTTTTTGGGTGAGAAGATGAATTAGGGATTAGAGAGTGATTATCATGCTTTAGGATAGATTTGGGGATTGAAAATAGATTAGGGGTGTTATATGGGGTGAAAGGACCATTTCTCCTTGATTTAATGTGGCAAAAACATGTTTTTATGTTAGGTAAGGTGGGGGTCACGCCGCTGGCCCATATGCGGGAAAGATGCTTTGCCTCGCACAGCCCATCGCTCACCATGGACAGTGTCTCACTAAAATACCCATAACTTTTTACTACAAATTCAGATTAACGAACGGTTAGTGGCATTGGAAAGAACACTCGAAGGGATTTAATTTGGTATATAGTAGTCCACCTAAATCATTATATTCTAATAGTTATAGTCGTGGATTTTGACCCAAGTAAAATCATATACTAAAACTCAATAGGTTGGAAAGTCCTCAACTCAACCTTGAGATAAGAGATTTTTGTGACTTCAATTAATATCCAAAGATGTTACCACACCAAATAGTTGATCATTACACTTATATTAAAATATAAATCATTCGATTCAGGTTTATGCATGTATGAGGGGCAACTCAAATTCTAGCCCCAAAATGTGGGGCGTTACAGTTTAACACGACCTTTCTGAAACAAAGGACAAGAAAGAACCTCCTTTAAAATGAGATTTTCTTTATCATTACTCTTTTGAGATTTTTTTAATTCTAGTTCACTATTGATTTTGATTTTAGGAACCGCCTAGATAAAAAAATGATGACTTTCATTTCAAGCTCAGGAGTTTGCCTAAAAAATATAGTCAATTTTCAATTTCAAAGGTAGTAGTAGCAGGAATTCACGTGAAAAACAAGAATCATTTTCATTACTAGCTTAGGAGACCACCTGAATAATGGGGTGAAGACTTTTAATTTCAAGTTCAGGAGCCTGCTTAAAAAGTAGAGCCACTTATCAATTTCAAAGGTAGAAGTATTAGGAGCTTTCCTGAAGAACAAAGTCAATTTTCTAGTTCATCTCCAATTCCAAATGTCTGCACGGAGAAGGAGTTTACTTTCAAGTTCAACCTAAATAAAAATGTATATCTTATCACTTGAGAAAGTATTGAAGAATCAAGTCCAAACTCAAGAGAAGCTGCATAGATAGGATTTTGTAATTTCATTTTTCCTTTTTAACTTTTGGTTTTCATATTGATGTAATGACAAGAGTCGCGGACCGAAACCTCGACAGGACCTCACTCGACTCTCTATAGTACAGTCCCTCTACTTTTTTATTCCTTGAACTATACGTGACTTGATTCCCTTATAGACAGGGATAAGTAGGATGTCCAAAACCAGTGCTCGATTGCACTCTATCTTTCTTTTCATATTTTGAATAATGGTCGAATCAAAACTTGCCTCCTTGTCCACTTCTTTATCTGAAAACACTTTGTGTTACAACCAAAGAAGGGCATGATGTTGACACGTAACTTTTGACCTTCACGAGCTTCATACTTCATTTTATTGCATTGGTTTTAGTTTTCCTTCTCTTTATATGATAATCTAAAAATCTTAAAATGATGACAAATTGTACATTAACATTTGAATCTCCTATTCTTCTATATATCTATGCATTAATTGTACATAATTGTATAAAAATTTCAATTATAACTATGTATCAGAATTTCAGGATATAGACACATCAAAAATCCTTTTAAATCTTCTCTTCTTCTATGTATCTAAGTATCAAATGTACATAATTCTTTTAGAATTCCAATTGTTTCTATGTTAAGAATTCCTTTGAATATTTTCTTCTTCCATAAATCTATGTATCAGCAAAAAAAGTTTAATACATTTTGAGATTTTTCCTAATACAATTTGTATCTATGATTTAAGTTTTTTACACCTGTATCTATGATACATTTTTTAAATTTCTCTAGAACAATAAAGAGGAGCAGGGATTTTAGAAGCGAAGAAGATTTTGATACATTCTAAGATTACTCTTTGTTGATACAGTCTGTACCTATGATACATTACGAATGAATTTCTCAGAATTTTCATCTCAAGAAACTGATAAAGATTAGATATTTAAGGGTTTAAAGAAGTTTATGAATCTGAATAAGAATGTAGGGACTGGGATTTTAGAAGGGTTTTGGGTAGGGAGAGATAGATAGATTGGGGTGAACTAGAAAAAAATTAAGAGAGGTCGAGAAAGGAGGGGATATGGAGGAGAGTGGGGAGGGGGGAAGAGAATCTGTTGAGAATTGTAATTAGGCAAACTATATTAGTGTAACGACCTGAGATTACCCCTAATCGTCATATGGTGCTTGGAACCACAAGTGATCCCAAGCTAACCCATGAATTGGCATACTGTTGAGCAACTGATTTATAATGTATAAGGTAACTGAATTTATTGTGTGAAAACATAATAATGGCATAATCTGAATAGTTACAATATTGATAAGGTTTACAATATGATTAAAACTGAGAAAAGAACTAAAATTACACAACTGACTCTAACTGACATCTATGAAGCCTCTACTATACTGACTATACGTAGTTGGGACATGCCTCCAACTACCACTAATCAATACATATGAAAAATAAATGAACTGTACATGAACTAAAACTATCAAGAGTTCCCGAAGTAGGAGAACTCATCACCTACTGGCTGTAATCTGCAACAGTCTTATCGTGATGTGCAGATTATAATTGGTACCTATATTATGAAACAATGTATCCACACAGACGTATATGTGGATTAGTACTTCTAGAATGTACTGAGTATGCAGGGGTGAATGCAATAAGTAAAACTAATTTCATACGTAATCATAAAACATGCATGCTAGGTGTACCTAGACTTACCAATAGGATGGAATAAACTGAAAACTGAAATATCTTAAAGCATGAGTGACAAACATACTCTAATAAGATGGTGAATCTCTACACTTAGTTTCTGTAAAACTATACTTTAAGGATATAAGTAGAACTGAAGCTGAGATATGGTAACAAATGAATACTATAGGAATACTGAGTCTTTAACTACGTGATTGAGACTGACATAACTCGAGGATCTGAATATACAATTATATTAAGCACGAATACCTAAACATACAAAACCAAATGTGACATATACTAAGCTTATCTGATTAACTAAATGACTGATAGCTGAATACTGGTCATGTAAGTCTGGACTGTACTTAGTCTGAATAACTGCACTAAAACTATGAAGTACTATGCATATGAGACAAGGACTAACTGAAAAACATGAGATGACCGAACATAAATACCTGTAAACTATATTATCTGAGAATGCAAGACTAAGCGTATACCATGATTCTGAAATAGTTTGTAAACTGAAATACTGATAACTGAATAACTGATAACAATATGCTATGGTCAACAAAACCTAAAATTGAACTCTGAACTGAGACTGTAACTGAGACTATAGGAGGTATCATCTAACTGATATGCCCCAATCTGAGCTAATCGGGGTCCAATTTGTAACCCCAGTTGTAAGGGTGTCAGTACCGTGCCACGGGTATTAATACTGGCTGTGTAGATCCACTAAATTGGTGTCCCAAAGGACTAAGGAGTAACCCTATACTGGCAGGAAACTCATGAGATATGTGTCAACCGTAAACTAGTAGGAAGACATCTTAAACCTACGCTGGCTACGTAGTTCTGTAACTTAGGGATTGCTACTAAGGGTCAAACCCTAAACTGGCAGGAATGCCCTCATCCCTGAGTTCTCCCGTTGCTGAATCCTACTCCCAACTAAATGACACTGGAATACTAAATGGTGTATGCACTATTAACTGATAAGCTCAGGTCATGATATTTTGAAAATAATAGTGCATACGGATTCTGAGGTACTTATTAGCATTTAAACTGATTATGATGACTAAATGGATGACAAGACTCATGGTTTATCTAGAATCATTCTGAACATACTAAAGCTAAGTATACAGCTAAATTTTGGGTATTCATAACCCCCAGGACTTGATATCAATAACAACAGGGACATACTAAAGCTTCGAATCCATAACAAGAAAGCATTATTAAATGAAACCCATCACTTGGGCATTTTATCAAACACATGGAGATTAAGACTTTAACATGGGGTAATTCATCAAACACATGTGGGTCATGAACTTGAACATGGGAATATCTTGAACATGGGAGCATAATATGATTATATGACTAAAATAAAGAATTGGGGGATTTAGATGGAATTCGCATGAAATAGAACATGAGAATTTCATTAATGCATGTAAAGATCATAACTTGAATCATAAAAATGTCTTAAACATGAACATGAGGGAACAATAGAGTTACATGGAAACATTCATAACTTGGGGATTCATCTTGAAATTAATTGAACATGATATGGGAATTTCATCAAACATGTGGAAAGCATGAATCTAAAATATGAGAATGTTGCTAAAAATCATGAATTTAAGATCTATCATGGAATTCACTTGAATAAAGCATGGAAAACTCAAATTCATAGCATGGGGAATTCAAAATATTGCATGGAATCACAGATGGACTGAATTAATTAAAATCACCATGAAAACATGCAATTCAATCTTTCTTGAACATTTAAAATAATATAATGATCAAAAAATTCTTTCTTTAATTAAAATAAAAGAGTTTTGGGCTCCATGGATGAAAGAGGACCCATGGATGAACTCCCACGTACCTTAATAGATGATTTGAAATTGAAAGCTTGACTTGGAAGCCTTGGGAATGTTATTGAAAGCTTTTTCTTGAACTTCTTGAATTATGAACCTTAATTTTTTGATTGTATTAAAGAAACTTTGATGAAGTTCTTGGTGTTCTTGAGGGGGATAGAGTTTTCTTGGAGAGAAAAAGCTAAGAAATCATGTATCTAATGCTTTTGGGGGGTTGAAATTAAGTGTTATGGGCGAATTTGGGTGAAGGGAAGTGACTAAAGTGCCCTAGACCCTTTAGGAACTGAAATAACATATGAAATAATTTTGTAATGCATTAGCCATCGCGTCGCATCGCTAATCGCGTCGAGAACCGACACATCATTTCCCAATCGCGTCGGCTTACTACCTCTCACGAAAAATACCATAACTTTTCATTCGGGTATCAGATTAAGGCAAAATTGGTATCGTTGGAAAGCTAATTCAATTATATACAATTTGGTGGGCCTTAAGCTGCAAAATTCCACTTATATAAAAAGTTATACACGTTCAAAGTAGACTCTTGTAGGATCGAATACCAAACTTTCTACGAATCAAAGACTCTAAGCTCAACTTTGTTCTAGTGATTCTTATGAATATTTTTCACCTCAAAAGCACATCAAACACGAGGATAAAGATCATGAAACTTATATTCATATGAGAATTATTTGGATTAGCTTATACACGTAGGAACAACGATTCAAATACTAGCCTGAAAATATGGGGTGTTACAATTAGTACTCATAATTATAATCCAAGCTATAGCCCTTTATGAAAGTTAAATAATTTTTATATAGAAAAATTGTTTTCATGGCACTCCAATTTAAATAGTACAATAATTATGTCTTGATGATGTATTTTCTATGTTGATTAAACAAGAGTAACAACGATAACATACTTAGTGTAATCTCATAAGTGGGTTTGGAAATAATGGTGTATGATGTCTTGCCTATATATTGTGAAGCTAGAGGCAGTATTATATAGACCTCAATCTCAAGCACAAAAGTATATTTCCTTGAGAACTTAACTAGATCTATACATTATGTATATGGTACTTTCAAGCATTGAATCTCCTATCCATAGAATACGTCCATCGCAAGCATTTTAGCCTTATTTTTATGTAAATATCTAGTACACTTTTGTTTAATTTGCTTATCCTACTTCAACTTGACTTGATTTTTAATTAAGAAAATATTTGGAAGTGTGAGTTGTTCAATTTTTGTCTGTACAAACTATGGTTTAAATATTTGACCTTGTCTATTAGTATTGTTAGAATAAAGGGAAAATGGCCACTTTGATCCTGTATTATAGGTTTATTTCAGTTTTGGATCTTGTGTAATTAAATTAAGCATAATTAACTTCATTTAATATAAATGCAGGATTTTGATCCTTTAAACTTAGGAAAGTTAAAAAACTTAACGATATCATTCATTTTAAAAATATACAAAAAATCAAAAGTGAAGTTAGTTTGTTTCGATGACTAGCTTCCATTGATGAGCATAATAACTAGCTAGTCATCATCATCAATCCCATTAGGACATCATTATATGATGAGTTGGGTAAATGAACAACTCTAAGGAATACGTATTATAATTTTACTTGTGTGTATCTAAAATATCTTAGCAACTCATGATCCTTATAGAACTACTAGTGTTTCTATATAGGAAGTACAACAACAGTCATGTAACTTATTCAAAAGCAGAGAGCTTATTGACATACATAATTGTGTATTTTGATAAACCCAACCTGTTGTTTCATGTTTTGATGATGGCTATGAAACATTTAGGGACTAGGTCCATTAATTACTTTGCTGAAGCCCAGTTGTACACTATCACACCCCGCACAGTTTTGTCCTATAGCATAATTACTGTGCAGGTGCACAGTGTACAACAAATATACACCTGATCCAATTAAATTCCAATGAAGATTCCCTTACAAGTATATAAGCAATAGAAAGCAACCTTGGAAGATAGTTTTTGCACCTGATATTTTTGTGAAGGAAATAAAAATCCTTGGGCTCAAAATCTTGGAATTCCATTGTTCTTTAGATTTGATTTTCTTAAGTCATGTCCTAGAGCCTAATTTACTCCAGTGTTGTGAGTAAAGATTTCTCTTTATTTTTGTTGATCTTGCTTAGGTAGAGTTACCTAAGGTTAGTTGGATATAGTTAGTCGACTAAGGGAGCAGTGAGACATAGTTGTCTAGAGTTACTTTGTAATAGAGTTATTGTAATCCTTAGGACTTAGAGTTAAGTTCATTTTGAGTTTGTAATTAGAGTTGATTGATTATAGTTAAGCTTGAGAATGCCAGTGAGGGCAGGTCATGATTTTTCTCCCTTGAGTAAGGAGGTTTCCACGTAAAAATTGTGTGTGTCGATTTACTTTGAGCATTTACTTTGTGTTCTTATTTTTATATTACTTATTACTTCTTAGGGATCTGGTCCCTTAGTGTTGGTGAACTCTTACGATTTAATAATTAGTATTAAAGCAGTGCAATCTAAATGATTAACGCTTAGAGTGGATCCTTAATCTTGGATGCACCACCAAATCTGGAGGAAGGACAATCAACCACCAGACCATATCGATTCAATGGTCAATACTATGGTTGGTTGAAAATAAGAATGCATGATTTTATCATGACTGAAGATAGTGAGCTATAGGATGTGATCCTTGATGGGCCTCATGTTTTTGTGAAAGAAATTAAGGAAGGTGAAATCACCAGGACGGTTGCTAAAACTCAAAGAGAATACAACGAGAAGGATAAAAAAAGATTGAAAAAAATTTCAAAGCTAAGAAGCTCTTAGTCTGTGGGATAGGACCTGATGAGTACAATCGTATTTCTTCTTGTGAGAGTACAATGGATATTTGAGATTGTCTAAGGACTACTCATTAGGGAATGAGTCAGTTCAAGTAACCCAAGGTGGATATGTTGACCGCTCAATATGAAGCCTTCTCTATGAAGGAAAGTAAAACCATTCAGGAAATGCATACCAAATTTACCTCAATCACCAATGAATTACACTGTCTTGGTGAGGTAATTCCACCTAGAAAATAGGTGAAGAAGATATTGAGAGTTTTGCCTAATTTATGGAAAAGTAAGGTTAATGCCATTTCTGAAGCTAGAGATCTAAAAACTCTTACCATGGATGAGTTAATAGGAAACATAAAGACCTATGAACTAAAGAAGCAGCAGGATCAAGAGAAGAAGGAGACTAAAAATGAGAAATATTTGACTTTAAAAACTTTAAAATCTTAGTCTAGTGAGGAAGATGAAGATGTTGCATTTCCTACCTAGATAAAAAGTTCATCAGGGCTATGAAGAGGAGTGGAAAATTTTAAAAGAAGAGCAACAATAGTAGGAAAACATGTGCATTTAAGGTATGTACAAATGTGACAAACCAGGATATTTCATTAAGGATGGTAACTTACATAAAATGGACTATCAAGAATATCTGATTCAGGAGGATATAAGGCCAAGAAGAATAATGGGGTCCCTGACAAGTCTAAAAGGAAAGCCGTAGCTGATTATGTGGTGAAACAAACCTTGTTTGTGTGGGGAGACTCATCAAGTGAGTCAGATGAATTAGAAAAGACTGAATATGCCTCTATGCTGGTTATGGAAGATAGTGAAACTACTTACAATTCTCTCTTTGTTGTCATAGCTGGATCAGATGAAGAATAATATAATGAGGTAACTCCCTTTAACATTAAACAAAATTTAAATGAATAAACTCCTAAGAAGTTAAAGAAACTTGCAAATGTCTTGATTGACTCTGTATGTGAGTTTACTTCTAAGAAGGATATACTTGAAGATAAAGTAGAAAATCTAGAATATGAAACATTAGCGCGAACTAATTAGTTGTTTAAGCTAGGAAAACATTGTCTAAAATTAAATTCTAAAAACAAGGAGATATTGAAAAAAACTGAGGAAGTTAGCTGAATCAGATGGTAAATGAAAGAGAGAGACTAATAGTTTGCAACTTAAACTTGTGTAGAAGTTGAAGAATTCTCAAAAGCTTCTCATGTCTGCTCTTAAAGAGAATGATGAGTTACAAAGAGACCTGGTCCGCATAAGATAAGATCTTAACAAGTCTATGAAATGGACTACCCTATCATAAATTCTTGAAAATTTGACAAATCAGGGTCTGAATAATGGTCTTGGTTGTCAACATAAATTTTCTCCTTTCAAGCCTCATAGAAAATATACCTTTGTAGCTAATAACTCTCTATGCACCCACTATAACAGAAATGGTTATAAAAAGAAGGTCTGTCAGGCAAGGCTTAGAGCTAAAATAAATTCTACAAACATGTTTAGCAGATGCAGTCACTTACTAAGGGACCTAGTCCCTTGACAAACTTCAAGAAGAATACACTGCCTAGATGGACCAAGAAAGTTATGATCACTCCCCTATCCCCTATTGAGAACTTAGAACCAAGTGTGTTCCTAAATCTAATAAATGATCTCTATATGTAGGGAGGAGTAAAAGAAAGTAGTCGAAGCCGATTCATAGATAAAGGATTCTCTAAGCATATGACTGGAAAAACTGATTGTTTTCTCTCACTCAAGGCACTTCAAGGTGAATGTGTCTCTTTTGGCAATGAAAAGAAAGGTTATATTCTTTGTATTGAAAATATTGGGAAATCCTTAAATCATGCTATTGAAGATGTGTACTATGTAAGTGGTTTGAAGTACAACTTACTAAGTGTGTCCTAAATCTATAATAAAAGAATCAACAGAAGTTCTTGACTGATTAGTGTATTGTAACTAGCTTGAAAATTGGAATGTTATTCTCAGGTCTAAAAGATGCAAGAACATGTATGTGGCTGATTCAGACTTAGTCCCTAGATGTGAATTGACCTGCTAAAGTCTCAAAGTGATAATGTTGATTTGTGGCACAACATATTTGGTCATGTAAGTTCCCCCCTTCTTAACAAACTGGTCTCAATGGACCTGGTTCGTGGTGTTCCAAAGTTGCAGTCTTAGACACTAGGATTTGTGATGCTTGTGCCAAAGAAAAAAAACCAGGTCATCACTCAAGCAGAAGAAATAGATGAGTACTACAAGACTCTTTGAGTTGCTGCACATGAATTTATGTGGACCTATCAAGGTTCAAAGTAGAGGAGGGAAGAGATATGTTTTTGTTATTGTGGATGACTACTCCAGATTTACTTGAACCATATTCCTAAGAACTAAGAATAAAACATATGAAGTCTTGGTGATCTTTGGCAAGCAAATTTAAGTAAAGCTAAATAAAAAGATAGCAAAGATCAGATTGATCATTGAACAGAGTTTGAGAATGCCAAAACTGAGGAATTTTTTGCTAAAATGATATTAGTCACAACTTCTCAGCTCCAAGAAGTCCATAATAAAATGGAGTGGTTGAAAAAAAGGAAGAACAGAACACTAATTGATATTGCCAGAACTATGTTGATAGATGGTGGTCTTTCTAAGAGTTTTTGGGAAGAAGCTGTCAATACTACATGCTATGTTACCAATAGCTGTCTGATCAGATCTATTCTCAGCAAGACTCCTTATGAACTTATGTTCAACAAAAGGCCAAAACTTGATTACTTAAGGCCTTTTGGTTGCAAGTGCTTTGATCCAAATAATAGAAAGGGTGAGTTGGGAATGTTTGACTCTAAAAGTTATAAAGTTGTATTTGTAGGCTACTTCTCAACTGGTAAATCCTATAGAGTCTACAATAAAAGGACTCTTTTTGTGAAAGAAAGTGTGCACACCGTCTTTGATGAATTAGGAAATATAATAATCCTACAGAAAGTGATGACACAGATATAGAGGAACTAATTCTCATTTAAAGGGATCATTCAGCAAAAGCTGAGTTTCAAGAACAAAACACTCAGAATGATATAGTTGATGATGAAGATGGAGGAAAAAAACTAGGCCCTCATTTACAAAATCTTGACATGGATAAGTAACAACAAGGAGCACAAGATCAAATCCATCAAGGAACTGGTGCCAATAAACCACTGGCAACTCAAAAAGGCCAAATTGGAAGCATAAGTCATCTCACCCTCTTGAGAA
This sequence comes from Capsicum pubescens, assembly GCA_030864215.1. NCBI lineage: Eukaryota > Viridiplantae > Streptophyta > Magnoliopsida > Solanales > Solanaceae > Capsicum > Capsicum pubescens. The sequence goes on from CM061540.1 coordinate 83,042,628, forward strand.
TTTGACTTCTCCACTAAAATCAGGAATGCAAATTAGGACACAAGCAAGAATTTGGCCTTTTTAGACATCATATCATAAATTTCACCCAAAAATGGGAAGGAAACCCTCAAAGATGCTGAATTCGTAAATGTTATGCATAAGGAACTTCACCAATTTGAAAGAAGCAAAGTTTGGCACCTGATCCCCAAACCTGCTGATAGAACTATCTTTGGAACAAAATGGGTATACAGATGTAAGAAGGATGAGCATGGCATTATCATTAGACATAAAGCAAGGCTTATTATACAAGGATATAATCAAGAAGAAGGAATTAATTATGATGAGACCTTTACTCCTATTGTAAGGATGAAGCAATCATAATTTTTATTGCTTTTACTGCTTATATGGGTTTCAAGCTTTTTCAAATGGAAGTAAAGAGTGTCTTTTTAAAAGGAAATCTGAATAAGGAATTATATTTAAGCAACCTCCAGGCTTTGAATATTTTTATCTTCCACATCATGTGTTGAAATTGGATAAAACTCTGTATGGGTTAAAGTAGGGTCCTAGAGCTTGGTATGAAAGACTATCAAAGTTTCTTCTGGAAAATGGTTTTAAGAGAGGAAAAATTGATGAGATCCTATTTTTTAAGTCTAAAGGAAACAACTTGGTGATTGTGCAAATTTATGTTGATGACATTATTTCTAGAGCAACTTCTAAGTCCCTATGTCAAGAATTTGCTAAAATGATGGGAAGTAAGATTGAGATGAGCATGATAGGTGAGTTAAGCTTCTTTCTTAGGTTGCATATTAACCATACATCTCAGGGCACCATGATTTGTCAAGAAAAGTACATCAAGGAGTTGCTAAAGAAATTCAACATGGGGGATGCCAAGCCTATTGATACCCCCTTTGGAACTAGCTCCAAAATGGATACTAATGAACTTGGTCCCTTAGTAAATGAGACCATGTATAGAGAGATCATTGGATATTTACTATACCTTACTACTAGAAGGTATGATATTATGTTCAGTGTAGGTATGTGTGCTAGATTTCAGGCATGTCCAAATGAGTCTCACTTGAAAGCTGCCAAAAGAATTCTCAGATATCTAAAGGGAACAAGGGACCTGGTCCTATTCTATATTTCAGGAGATAGTTTTGATATAATTAGGTATGTTGATGCTGACTATTTTGGGTACTTAGTGGATAGAAAAAGTACCTCTTGAATGACATATTTCCTTGGTTCATCTCTCATTTCATGGGGTACTAAAAAGCTAAATTTAGTTGCTCTATCTATCACAGAAGTTGAATATGTAGCTGCATTTTCATGTTGTGCTCAATTACTTTGGATAAAATAGTAGCTGAAGGATTTTGGAATTGTTACTGACACTATTCCACTGATGTGTGACAACATAAGTGCTTTAAATATGGCAAGGAACCCTGTGCAACACAAGAGGACAACGCACATTGATGTAAGACATCATTTTTTGAGGGACAATGTTGAAAAAGCAGCAATTTGTATGAAGTTTTGTAAGACTAAGATCAAGTGGCTGATATCTTCACAAAGGCTCTCCGCAGGGAATAATTTGTGAAGAACAGACTACGGCTGGGTCTAGTCAAGATGAATTAACCTGCTTTGGTGGATCAAATTCCTCATATTTTGGCTATGATTAGGGAGCAGGTATCCTTATTTCATTTTGAGCAAATTGGTCTAACTCAGTGCTATACCTTCGCAGATATACACGCATGGTGAGCAAACCCTTAAAAGAGAGATGATAAGACATACATCGAGTAAATGAATTACTTCAAGCAAGGTATGGACCTTGTCCCATCCCACATGTTAGTATCATGTGCGTCTTTCTTAAAAATTGCATAAAATAACTATTCTGAAAAGCCACATGACTTTTCCCGCCTGTCTGAAAGCTATCAAATTATTTAAATGTGAAAGGGTAAACCAATTGGGACTATACACATCCCTTGTCCTTTAATCCCAAACGTTAAACCCCTTCCCCTCTTTAAAACAAAATTAAATCCCTTTTTTTTCCTTCACTTCTTCCTAAATTCTCTTTAAACCCTCAAACAACGATTGTCTTTATCCCTTTAATTTTTTTCTCTTGCTTTCATTTTTCTCTCTCAAGAAATTAAAATTTTTGATATAGCTTCTTATTCAAATCCATCAAAATCCTGAACCACTTATTTTCTCACACCCTGATCAAAAAATCCTTTCTTAGTCCCCTGTTCAACATTAGTGTCTATGGTAGAACCTACCATTAAAGAAGTCTCTGAAGTCACTGAATCAAACCTAGAAAGAGCTATTGTTGCCGATACCAGTAAAGCTTTTGGGTCACCCATAGAGACTGAATTCCCAACAAATACTACTCCACCAGAAACCCTAAAAATGGATACCCCCTCTAAAACCCAAAACAACCAAGTTCTCCTACTTTCTCAGATTCCAACCCCATTTTGCTCAATTGTTCGAGAAGGACTTTCCAATTAAAAATTTGAACTCCTCTAGTAATGTCTTAACATGAAAGGATTGGGTGGTTGAGAGCTTCATACTATTGGCTAGGGCTCAAAGAGAAAGCACAGTTGAGTTGGAAGAAAACCTATTTGAGGAATCCCCACTCCCCACTCCCCATTTTTAGCATAATTCTTATTTCTATTTAGTATCTTAATATAGTTGTGCAACCACCCATAGAGGATGATGATAAGTAGAAAGATGATGATGTGCCCTTGAGGTGGGCAATGTAAAAGCAAAGAGGTAGTAAGGGGAAAGAGAAAACTATTAACCTATTAAAGTGGTCAAATCTTATACCACTAGGAGTGTGGAGAGAAAATTAAAGGGAGATGCCATGAAAGCAACAAAACAGCCACAACAAAGAGAAGAACGCTGAACAAAATGTTGGTTGATGAAGAACATATTGGTTAGTTGATATGTCAGAAAGAGAGGAAGATATTGATGTTGATGTTTATTTTGTAATAAAAAAAAGGAAGTTCAAGAAGAAAGGAGGACCAGGTCCTCCCAAGCAAAACCAAAATATGTTATTCCAAGGAATCACATTACAGTGAAAAAAGGGCATAATACATAAACATGCCCTTTAACTTGTCCATAAATCACATCTATGACCTCCAGCTTTAGGTGTACACAAGTAGGCCCTTAAACTTGCACAAATTTGAACAAGTAGACACACATGTTCGATGTGTCATAATATATGTAGGACGTCATGTAGGACAAGAATTATCCACGTAGGCTTCCACATATGGCATATATGTCTACTTGTTCAATTTTATACAAGCTTAAGTGCCTACTTGTGCAAACCCAAAGTTGGAGGTCATAGATATGATCTGAGACCAAGTTAAAGGACACGTTATGTATTATCTCAAAATAAAAGTGCCTGAGGTACCTAGTCCTATGAAAGAGAGTGCCAAAAGATGAGTCAGGAAGTGGCTCTAAAAGAAGAAAGGTGCAAAAAAAAGATCATGTCCTGTGGAAAAAAGAAAGAAATGAGATACTAAAGTCTCAAAAGGTTCTGTCAGGAAGGGCATTTGACCCTAGAATATTTAAACAACCAGTGATGGTTGAATTAGTGAAGTATGTGAGACATCAAGGATGGTTGCACCTCTTTGAGGAACCAATTCCTTCTGTGTTTGAGAAGTAGGCTAGTGAGTTATTCTACTTTATAAAATTTACAAAAGATAGTTTGAGTTTGTCTGCTTTGGCGCAAGGAAAGAAGGTGAAGTTGGATAAGAAGACCCTGGGAAAGATTTTGGCATTTCCATTATTGGAGTCGGATCTATAAAGAATCAACAACCTTCAGTGGAATTCATGAAGGATGCTTCCAAGGTGGGTAGGACTTATACAACAGGTGTTACAAAAAAAGTTCCTAAAGGGTGAATTCCATTTGGCATATGAGTTTCTGAACAAGGTGGTTCTACCTAGGTCAGAAAAAAGGATTGTAGCTTTTGTAGATGATTTTTTGTGATGGAATGCTTAAGAAAGTTTGAAATTGTGAGTCTGTCTGCCTTTTTTATTGAACACGTGTACAAGGTTGTAAATATTAAACAAGAAAAATATGGAATGCCATATGGGTATGTTCTGAATAGAGTGTTCAATCACTTTAAGATTGTTGGTGAGAAGGGCACACCTGGTAAAACAAAGTAAATGTTCACTCTGAACACTTTAATTGAAAATGAGTGTGTTTAAGGAAAAGTGTGGACCATGTCCCAAGTGTCAAAGAGGATTGTTGCCCAAGAAAAATTTGAGTATGGAGGCGGATGAGTTGAGAATAACACTGGTTGTAAGGAAAGAAGAGATTACACGCCTCAAGATGAGGAATCAACACCTGTATTCAGAAGGACCAGGTGCTTAAGAGGAACTAAAAATTGAAAATATTGCATTAAAGGCATAGGTCACTGCTCTGATAGGAGAGGCCAAAGAGTTGAATGCTGAAGTCAAAGACCTCACCAAGAATGGAGTGCAATATTCTCGTTCTGCTGAGAGTGCAAGAATGGAGATGCTTCTCAGATCTCTTGCCCCTAAACCTCCACCTTCTTAAGACCCTACCCCTATTGTTTTATGATTACCCTTGAGTCTATTTCACTTGATTATGCCCGTGGCTAATTAAGTTCAATTTATGTTTTTTCTTAAATTGCACTGTATGGTACCTATCTTGTTTATTATATGAATGGAACTTTTATTTGTGTATATTATATCTCTTTTATAAGTTTTTTATTCATATTAGTATTTTCCCAGTGGCCATGAGTTAACCTATTTATGCTAATTGATTAACTTGGTTACTGCTTTTACTTTTTTATGATGCCAAAAGGGGGAAAATAATTTCACTACAGGCAAGTATCAGTGGGACCTGGTCTTTCTTATGGCATCTATTGTAAATATCATGAAAGAAGTATTGTTGATAGGGGGATGATATATTGTTGATAGGGGACAAGATGTTACCGAAAGGAGAATTTGAAATAGAACTTGAACTTGTGTGAATGACCTTATGGATATGCTGAAGTGAGGCAGAATTTGTATGCTCTTTAAGATTCTAGTTTTTCATAATTAAAAATATGGGGAATTGTTGTTCCATGTTTTGATGATGACTATGAGTATTCAGGGACCAGGTCTGTTATATATTTTGCTGAAGGATGTACACTGTCGCACCCCGTATAATTTTGTCCTATAGCATAATTATTGTGCAAATGCATAGTGTACAATAAATAGACATCTATTCCAATCAAATTTCCATGAAGATTCCCTTACAAGTATATAAGAAATAGAGAGAAACCTTGGAAGATAGTTTTTGCATCTAATATATTTGTGAAGGCAACAAAAACCCTTGGGCTTAAGATCTTGCAATTCCATTATTTTTTAGTTTTTCTTTTCTTGGGTCATGTTCTAGAAACCGATTTACTCTAGTGTTGTGAGTAAATATTTCTCTTTATTTTGGTTGATATTGCTTAGGTAGAGTTACCTAAGGTTAGTTGGCTAGAGTTAGTCGACTAAGGGAGAGATAAGACAGAGTTGTTTAGAGAAGCTTTGTAATAAAGTTATTGCAATTCTTAGGACTTAGAGTTAAGTCTATTTTGAATCTGTAATCAGAGTTGATTGATTATAGTGGAGCTTGAGAAAGCCAATGAGGATAGGTCGTATTTTTTTTTTCTTGAGCAAGGAGGTTTCCATGTAAAAATTTTGTGTGTCAATTTACTTTGTGTTCTTGTTTTTCTCTTACATATTACTTCTCAGGAACTGGTCCCTTGGTGGTGGTGAACTCTTACGATTCAACAATTGATATCAGAGTGGTGCACTCTAAACGATTAACACTTAGAGTGGGTCCTTGATTATGGCTGCACCACCAAATTTGGAGGGAGAGGTTAAGAAAGAAATTCATGTAAGAAATGTTTTAGAAATGTAATGAAATCTGGGAAGAATCAAAGAAAAAAAATGAGTCTAATTGAAAACGAGAAGCAAGAATCTTTAGTGATGACAACGACCGAGGGAGAAGTGGAGAAGAAATAAAGATGCTGAGGGTTACAATGATGAAGAGGAGAAAAAAATGTGAGAAATCTTTTAAAAAGAATGATTCAACTAAACTTTTAACTTCCGTTAGCTTGAAGGATCAAAATCACACATTTATATTAATTAACGGTTAATTATGCTTAATTGAATTATACAAGGATCAAAACTGAAATAAACCTATAAAACATGGACTACAGTCGCTATTTGCTCTAAAATAAAAAGTAAAGTTGTATTAACTTACAAATCACTACCTTAAAAATAAGTAGGTGTTTGGCTATGAAAACCAAAAAGAATTGAAGTCGGAGTGGGAGTTGTTGTATTTGACCTTATCTTTTTGGAAAGACTTCTTTAGACTTTTGGAAAGACAAAAAGTTAAATAGTGAGATGGAAAAAGCGAAAACAAGTTGAGGGTTGTTTTCACTTTTTCAAATACAACTTCAAATTAGCCAACCATTATTTTTTGAATAAAATGAAATAGTTTTTCAGATAAAAATGAATATTTCTCATGATCAAATGGGACCAAAGTGCTTCAAAACACTTTTTTATTTTAACCAAACACTTTAAAAAATGCTTAAGTACTATGTTTACCCTAAATGTAGTAAGACATGAACTCTTGAGTTACTAAAGGTGTGCTAAAACGTTACCGTTATAGAGAATTGATAAAATCTATTATAAATTATTATTATTTTTTTGGACACATTCTAGTATGGCAATAGAAGAAAAGCAGGACAAACATTCTATAAGGCAACTGTATTGAAACAAAAAAGAAGAGTACGTGGTTGAGTTCAAAAACAAAATATTTGAAGTTGAAGTCAGGGCTGTTAACCGGTCCGGTCCGGTTCAAATCGGCACCGAGCCACGAAAGTTAACCGGTTTATGGGCCGGTCCGGTACCGGGTCAATGTTAACGAGTCGGTCCGGGCCATGCCCAAACAGTGAAATTTACTCAAACGAGAATCGGCCCACCTAAAAATTATCCGGCATTGACCAATCAAAACCGGTCAAAATTTTTAAAAAAAATTAAATTCATATTTTCATATTTTTTTCAATATATACACACCTATATATATTTTTAAAACGTTAAATAATATACATACAACATTTATACACTAAATATATATACTACTTTAGAAAACATATACACATGTATACATTAAATAGATACTAGTTTAGACTATATAGGATATATATGCACATATATACGTACAATACAATCTATATACTACTTTAAATAATATACATACATCATATATACACTAAGTATATACTACTTTAGAAAACATATACACATTTATACTTTAAATAGATACTAGTTTAGATTCTATAGAAAATATATGCACATATATATGTACAATACAATATATATACTACTTTAAATAGGATACATACAACATATATACACTAAATATATGTACTAATTTAGAAAGCATATACACATGTATACATTCAATAGATACTAGTTTAGATTCTATAGGAAATATATGCACCTATACACGTACAATACAATATATATACTACTTTAAATAATATACATACAACGTATATACACTAAATATATACTAATTTAGAAAACATATACACATGTATACTTTAAATAGATACTAGTTTAGATTCTATAGAAAATATATGCACATATATACGTACAATACAATATATATACTACTTTAAATAATATACATACAACATATATACACTAAATATATACTACTTTTGAAAACATATACACATGTATACTGTAAATAGATACTAGTTTAGATTCTATAGAAAATATATGCACATATATACGTACAATATATACATTACATATAATACTACTTTAGAAACATATACACATGTATACATTACATATATACTATTTTAGTCTATGGAAAATATATACACATACGTGTAGAATATATACTACTTTAAATACCACTTGAAATAATACACATATAACATATATACACTATATATATACTACTTTAGAAAACATATAGACATGTATACGTTAGAGTCTATAAAAAATATATACACATATATGCAGAATATATACTACTTTAAATACCACTTTAAAGTTGAAAGATATATACATTACATATTATAGTACTTTAGAAAACACATATATACATACAAGATTACAATGTATGCTACTTAATATAATAATACTTGAAGTTTTGGACATATATTCATTATATGTTTTCATTATATTTGAACTTAAAATATATTTATTTTTTCATTATGTATATATATGTTTGTTATGTTTATTACTTAGTGTAAAGTTTGATAGTAATATATTAAAAGTATTTAATTCAAACTAGAACTTCAATTTAAATGAAAAACTTATACACATTAACATATATACATTACATATTATACTACTTTAGAAACTTATACACATTAAATATATACTATTTTAGTCTATAGAAAATATATAGACATATATGTAGAATATATACTACTTAAAATACCACTTGAAACAACATACATACAACATATATATATATATATATATATATATACTACTTTAAATACCACTTGTGTATATATGTAGAATATATGTGTATATATGTTGTTATGTTTATTACTTAGTGTAAACTTTGATAGCAATATATTAAAAGTATTTAATTCAAACTAGAAATTCAATTTAAATGAAAAAAATTACAAAGTAAGGAGTGAATGAATGTTGTATTTTATTGATTGGAAAATGATCCAAAACTTATAATTTACATGAATGAAAAATCTACAAATTTTGCATCATTTTTTCCAACTCGTGCATGTTAATATTAACGAAAACTGCCATAGGATAGTCAAAATCAATGGGGGCAAAATTATGCATTGGACTTGATTGTCCTGAGTTCTTCAATATTCTGTTCGTCTTTCGGCTCCACCTCCATTCTTTGATTTCTTTGTTCCTCTCTAATCCAATCTTTAAGGTAAACTAGTACATTCATAGCATTGCTTTTCAATAAGTGTCGGTTGTCTCCAAGCTGTTGTCATCCCTGACTAAAAGCGCTATCCGATGCAATGGTTGACATTGGAACATTCAATATATCTATAGCTAATCTTGAAAGCACAGGATATTGTCTTTGATTATTCTTCCACCAATCCAATGCGTTGATCCTTTCTCCACGATTCTCTATCGGCTGTCGAAGATAATACTTAAGCTCTTCCCAATAATTTGTGTTGTATGTTGAAGGAGAAACCCTGTCCCAAATATTTAAATCATAAAAGTAATTAGGAAAACCACTAAGTACCAGCCTTTTAGAAGATGATGGATCCTGGGAGCTTGAGGAGTGACAGTTGGAGTGATATTTATCGGTACAGCTACATCAAGTAAATCGGTATAATGGTTATGTAATGCTTCTATGTAAATGTTCGCATCACTCATAGCCGTAAAAAATCCAATTTTTCTTCAGGCTCTATCTCTAAGGAATTATAAATAATAGAATTAAAGTTGCACATAGTATTATATTTTATACATGGATTTAATATAGCACCAATCAAGTAAATTGGGGAAAGTGGATAAAAATACTTTGTAAATTTAGCAAACATAGCACCAACAGCTTCTTTGTAACCTTCTCTATTTTTATATTCTTTAAGCAAACAAGAAATGTCGGCTAAATAAGCTAAAATATTGTAAACAATATGATAATAAGCACCAAAAAATTCAACCGTAGCTATATAAAGTTTTTTCAAAAACTTAACAAGATCATCAATTGCAGCCCAATAGGAATCATGTAGCATACACTCAGAAAAAGAACTACAATATTGGTTAAAATTCATTGTAATAGGAATTTTATAAGCAAGATGAGTTTTTAAATAAGTATAAGTAGCATTCCATCTAGTATCACATTCTTCAGGTGTTAATATCGGTCTAAGTCCATTTTGTTCACATTTAGCTTTAAATTCTCTCACTCTACCTCTTCGATTATTTCCTTGAATAAAGCCAACAGCAAGCCATACCTTTTCAATATAAAGCTCCAAAAATTCAAGACCATCTTTTACAATTAAATTATATATATGACAAACACACTTAACATGAAATATTTCAGGTAACGGCAGAGAAAGGTCATTTTTTAACTTGTCAATAGAAACCTTGTTGTTAGATGCATTATCAAAAGCAATACATAAAATTTTTCTTTCAATACCATAATATTCTGCAACTTTAGTAATAGATTCAAAAATAAATTTTTCAGTATGTCTATGATCTTCATCACACAAAAAATCTAGAATACGTTTTTGCATAACAAAATTACTATCTATTCAGTGACAAGTAATGGTTAAATAATCATTTTTATTAACAACACGACCAAGTTCAGAAGTTAGAGCAATTCTACATTGAATATTTTTTAATAACGTAGATAAATAATAAACATATTATGCATTGAGTCTAAAAATATCGGCCCGACAAGTACTTCTAGGAATACCATTAAACATAAAATTATAAATTGCTTGAATATAATGAATAAAAGAATCCGAAGAAGCAAAAGTTAAAGGCAAACAATCCATAGCTATCATTTTCGCTATTTCTTCCCGATCCTTCATTTTATTATAATTCTTAATTAATTGACCGCTTGTTGGGTTCAATCTAGTTTGTGTTGGCCCACCAACAGCCTCACCACCTTGTGCAATAATTAACTCTCTCTAGTGTCTATCTCTTAAATGTTTCATCAATGAATCAATCCTCCTTTATTGCCTCCAATTTTATGCTCATATACGATTTCACAAATATTGCATTGCACCTTACTTTCTCCTTCTAGTTCTGTAAAAAATTCTCATTCAATACTAGTTCTTCTACGAGCTCTTGGGGCACGTGGAGGAAGATTAACCTATTCAGATCTAACATTAACATTTCCTATTGCGGGTGTCTCACCAATATTTTCATCATCTTCATCTAAATTAACCACATTTACTTCATTTTCTTATTTTCCTGAGATTCTTTATAATCCATGTCGTGAGCACCTACACCTATTTCTTCCTCAAAAGGTTGATTAGCCGGTACCAGAGGCACATAGATATATCTATGTCAATTTATTTTTTTACTACCACTAACACTTTTGAGATAATTTTTTTGACACTTTTACCGATATTTCTTATTTTATCCATATTAAAAAATAAATTAAAAATATTCCAAATACACACAAATAATAAAAATAAATATTCAACAATTAATACATTAATTAAAAATTAAAGGTAAGAAATGAAACGCTAGTATCAAATTTTGAAAGTATCCAAAAGTTGTGACTTTAGGAAACTTCCACTTGTATTTGTAATTGCAAAATTTAAAAATAAAATTAAGCACTTTAGGAGATAATTAGAATATTTGATAGAGATTGAGATTTGAGAGAAAGAGATTTGTGTGAAAAATGAATTTTGAATTGGGGGTATATATAGAAAATTTTTTGAATTAATATTTTTTTTTAAATTGCCAATTGGATTTTGGGGCCCAAACGGCTAAATGCCATTTTTTTTTAAATTGTTACTGGTCCGGGCTGGGCTGGGTACCCCGTGGGCCTGGTCCAGGTTTGTATAAGCCCGGGCTTACCAAGCCCGTCAATGTGGATGGCCTAGCCCGGGACCGGAAGCCCTATAGGCCGTGGGCTCATCGGGTCGGGTCAAACCGAACTGGGCCAAGTAAATGGGCCGAGCTAACGGGCCAGCCCGACCCGTTTGACAGGTTTAGTTGAAGTTAGTATTTAAAGTAGTTAAATTATGGTTGGATAAGAATCTCACTAAGAAAAATAAAACTAAACAACCCTGTGCAAGAATACCATCATTTCACTTGAAACATTTCTCAAAAAAAATTGTCAAGTATTTTAGTGGTATATAAGAAAAATGAAATTTAGTTTTAAGCATTACAAATATATATATAAACATTAAAATGTTATATTTTTGGTGAAATGGGGCATAAAAATGATCCAAAAAAGATACTCCTAAACGCAAAATGTCCTCTTGATTTCATTATTAGTCGAGTTGACAAGCTAGGTTTTGCGGACATCATTTTTCTTTTGTTGGTAACCATAGTAGAAAATGAAAGAGTTAATGGACAAAACACGTATGAAGTATAATATTTTTGTGAGTTTCATATATGAACTATTAGATGTACGAGTTTTCTATTCTAACTATCATCAAATGTTTATTAAAATATACCTCAACTAAAATATGATAGTGCGTGTACTGCACTTTTTTTTATTTAAAAATGGTGCGAAGTGACACCGCACATAGATAAATAATTTCACTATGACAAAACTTAATTATTTGAGGGATATATTCGGGTAAAAGTTAGAAAATGGGTCATTGTAAAAAATTTTGGATCTCAGAAGTGGTGCGGTCAGACTTCTTCTTCTTCAACAATGATCTCCTTTCAGTTGTGGTTGATGCCTTGCTTCCATTATCCCCAGCTTGTTTTTTACTATTATTAAGCTACAATTTTGACGTGGATCTAAAGTTAGTTACTACTTTTGCAAAAGAAGAAGAAGAAGTTTCTCTTTGTCACATAATTTTATGACTTTGTAAGTTTGTGTTACGACTCAAGTCTACACCCTAAATGTGACCAATACTCGAGTCGACAAGTGATCCCAAGTGGACCGTTGGTACTGACATGCAACTAAATAATTTATATCTTGAACATAAGTAGCAACAATTTCTAATTTATGGGAATAATAAAAGCCTGACTGTTTAAGAATGAGAGGAGCATAAATCAAATCAACAAACTAGATTATCTATATTTGAATAAGCCTTCTACTACATAAAGAGAAGTTTCTGTCAAATGACCGCCAACTAACTAAAACAACTAAAAGAAAATAACACTATCTCACGTGATGAACAACTAAAGTCCTCGAATGAAGGAAGACTCACCAGAGCTGATTGATATCCTAGAGATTTGATCTATTCACAAGTTTGGGAGTGAGTACCTGAATATACATCATGATAAGATATAGGGCAAAAAAAAAGATATGTAGTCAGTACTATTGAATATACCAAGTATATGAAATCATGCTACTAACTTTAAAAGATTCACTATCATATGAAACATGCCTGAAGCTGAAAGTACAAATATTTAATAATACGTGATTCAAAATAGTGAAACATAAATTATTTTCCGAGTTATGAGCTAAACAATATCTAAAATTGGAAAGTTGTATAAGCATAAGTATTTCATATAAATTAAAATTGATACTAAGAAGTTTCTTACAATCGACATACACCACGTGATCTCGTGATGTCCAACGTATAATTCCAGTTGGATGGGTGTCCTAAACCTTGCCAAAGGTATAGAACCTATTTGATGTGGACCCACTACTAGCCCTTTGGTCCAAAGTGTTGACTTAACTGGTGGAGCAACTCTAGTCCCATAGTGGCACATATTTATGGGACTTGGATTATTTAAACCCTTATCATTTGGTGCTAAATACTACTACCAAAATAAGTCTTATAATACTATTTTCTCATAGATAAAATTGTCTGTCAGAAACTAAAACATGAAACTTAGCTTAAAATATTTGTAATTACTGAATTCTAAGATCATGGAATTGAGTCATGCTAAATGATGATAACTTAGGCTTAATCATGTTGAGTCATGTCAAATCATGCTATGTTTTTAGACTAGGAGAACATTATCAAAGTCAACTTAATAAGAACAATTTCAGCATAATAAATTTTCTAAGAATTGATATCATAATAAATTGCATAATTGGGTATGACCCTAAATCTTGAAATCATGAGACTCATAATCTAAAGTTTTAATATAGGATATGATAGTGAAAGGAGATTCTCATTTAATATCCCATAAACCTGATTGCTGAAGAATATGGACTAGAAATTGGATTTCTAAAGCATGAAAGATAAACCCTAAACTTTGCTTATGAGGAAGTTTTATGAATTAGAGACTCAATCAAGAGGATGAGGAGTAACTAATGAGTTTGTTCTAACAAACTTCTTTTTAAGACCCAAAACAACCTAGTTTAGGATAAAGAGATAGGGAAAATATTGAATTGCTTTGACGATGGAGATCTACGAGTCATTCCAGGACTCGTGATTATAGTCCACGAGTCATGGTATTACTCTTGGTTCCTATGATTATTTTTTAGTCCTTTTTTGAATTTCACTTCCATGAGTCTTGGTAAAGATAATGAACTCATTTCATTCCAGTTATTTTTCAAAGATAGACCTCAGATCCGACTATCATTAGCTCAGAGTCAGATAATGTGACATTCCAAAGATGGCCTCCAGAACTCAATATGATCACTTTGAATTTGGTATTATGTATTTTAGACTAATGAATGTTACTGTAGCTTTTATGGACTTGATGAATAGGGTGTTCTAGCAGTACATGGACATGTTTGATATTATCTTTATTAATGACATCCTTGTTTATTCTTAGAGAGATGATGGGCACACAAACCATTTGAAAATTGTCTTGTAGACTCTCAAAAATCATTAGTTATTTTCTAAGTTTAGCAAGTATGAATTTTGGTTAAAATCAGTAGCGTTCCTTAGTCATATCATTTTTGGTGAGGGAATTCAGGTTGATCCTCAAAAGATCAAAATAGTTAGGAATTGGATTTAGTCGATCGCTACAGGCAGTTTGTTGAGGATTTTTCTCTATTGCTTCTCCCATGTTAATATTGACTTAGAAGAAAGTTAAATTTTAGTGGTTCAATTTTTCCAAAAAGAGTTTTTAGGAGTTGAAAACTCGACTGATCTACACTCCAATTTTGACTCTACCAGAGGGTTCAGATGGATTTTTGGTTTATTGTGATGCCTCTAGAGTTATCCTTGGAAATGTGTTGATACAACATGTCAAGGTTATAGAATATGCCTCTAGACAACTCAAGCCTCATGAAAAGAATTATCTGACTCATGATCTTGAGTTGGCAACAATTATTTTTTCCTTAAAGATTTGGTGGCATTATCTTTATGGGGTTCATGTAGATGTGTTCATTGATCATAATATCCTTCAATATGTGTCCAGTCAGAAAGATTTAAATCTTTGACAAAGGATATGACTAGAGTTATTAAAGGACTATGATATGAGAGTCTTGTACCATCCAGGTAAAGCCAATTTAATGAATGACGCTCTTAGACGGTTGTTTATGGAAAACATTTCTTATGTAGAGGACGAGAAGAAAGAGTTAGCTTGTGAGGTTCACATGCTTGCTAGATTGGGAGTTCGATTAGTTAATTCAACTGAAGGTAGTGTCATGGTTTAGAATCCTCTTTAGTAGCCAAAATAAAGGCAAAGAAAAATAGTGATCCTATTTTTCTTAAGTTGAAAGAAGTTTTTCAAAGTTAGAAAGTTGAGGTTAACTCCTAAGTGGGAGATAGTGTTCTTCGATGTCAAGGCAGACTTTGTGTTTCAAATGAGAATGACTTGAGGCAATCAATGCTAACAAAATCTCACAGTTGTCGATACTCTATTCACCCAGGAGATACTAAGATGTACCATAATCTATGGGAAGTCTATTGGTGAAATGACATAAAGAAGGATAAAGCAAATTTATGGCTAAGTGTCCAAATTGTGAGCGGGTTAAGATTGATGGCAAAAAGAAGAATATCCTGGAATTTGTGGCTAAGTGTCCAAACTTCCAACAAGTTAAGGTCGAGAACCAGAGACCCAGTGGTATGATCCAAGATATCAGTATTCCTACTTAGAAGTGAAAAGTGGTGAATATGGATTTCATTACAAGGTTGCCTCGTAATTTCTGGCAATATGATTCTATTTGGATTATTGTGGACCAAATGATCGAGTCAACGCATATATTTCCAATTAACACTATAAATTCAATTGAGGATTATGCTAGACTCTATTTTTGAGAGTTGGTAAAATTGCACGAAGTTTCTTTATCTATCATCTCTGATAAGGGTACCTAATTACTTCACAATTTTGGAAAAAACTTTAGAAGGGTCATCGTACCCAAGTTTATCTTAGAATAACTTTTCATCCATAGATAAATGGTTAGGTAGACTGGACCATTCAAACTTTAGAAGATATGTTGAAAGTTTGTGATTGATTTCAAGGGTAGCTGGGATGTTTATTTGCCTTTGATTGAGTTTTCTTATAATAAAAACTATCACTCTAGTATTGAATTAGCCTCATTCGAAGTGTTCTATGGTAGAGGCGTAGGTATCCTATTTTTCAATTTAAGGTTAGTGAAGCTACCTTGATAGATCCTGATTTAGTCCATAAGGCTATGGAAAAAGTTCATCTAATTAGATAAAGTTTGAAAATAGATCAGAGTCATTAGAAGTCTTATGTAGATGTGAGGAGAAGAGAACTATAGTTAGCTAATGGTGATTTGGTTACCTGAAAGTTTCACCCATGAAAAGGGTGAGAAGATTCGATAAGAAAGAAAATATCATTCCCTACTATGTTGGACCTTATAAGATCTTAGGTCGCTATGACAATGTAGCCTATGAGTTGGATTTTCCTACAGACTTAGTATTAGTGTATCCCATTTTTCATATATCCTTGTTGTAAGACCCCGTAAAAGTCATAAACTAATTCTGTCCTAAATAGCATGAAAAAGGAGGATCCCAGACTTAGAAATTTTAGCTAAGTGTTTACACTTAGAATTATTTTAGCCTTTATACGTCAACGATCTTAGTTTTGATCCTTACAACCTTAAAATGTTGATTTTTAAGTCAATTCGTAATCAGGGATGTCAATAGGTCACTTCGGGTAAGTTTTGGATTTTTCAAATGTCATTTAAGGCATGTTTGGGAGTCCAAAACAGTGGATCGATGCGATCTCGATGCGTCACGTCGCTCATCGCATCGACTAAAACTTTTCACCAGCGTCCAGTGCAAATTCTAGTGAGCCAACATAATATAAACACGTCTCATTGGCTATCGCGTCGGCCATCGACGCAGTGCATTTCCCAGCGCATCGCTGGGCACATTTTTCAGTAATTAAAAGTCCGCATTCAGAGGGGTATGTGGGTCATTTTTCCCTTTTTATTCAGCCCCAAAACACAAAATTAAACTATCCTTAGGGCAAAAATCACTTATTCTCTCTCAAATTTCTCAAGAACAAACCCTAGGGCTTCCAACTTCAAATTCAAGCTTCAAGAACACACCATCAATCTTCACGAATTTGATTACCAAGGTATGTTAGGAGTTCATCCAAGGGCTTTCTTCCACTCTTGGAGTTCAAGAACCTCTTTTAAAACTACAAGTTGATTGCTTTCATGAATTTCATGTTCAATTTGATTGTATTCATGTTCATGATATTATTTGGGTTTCAATCTATGATTTACTACAAGTTTCATGAAATTAAAATAGCATGTGTGGTGTATTATATGATTTGCATGTTAAACCCTTGAAATTACAACTGATTATTGTATCCATGATGTTCATGTATTGACTATTATTATGTGAAATAACCATGCTCCTCAAGTGTTTGATAGAATGCCTATGTGAATTGAATGGTGAAATCATGACATGTCATCATGTGGTCCCATTCATGTACAAGCTCATGTATCTCAAGTTTTTGACAAAATATCTAAATGAAAGCATTGTTAACAAACTACTATTGTATGTTATTATGACCATGCCATGTTTTACTTTCAATGCTATCGAGTCTTGGGGGTATTCAATACCCAAAATCTAGCTGTTTACCTAGAATTATAGTAGCTTTAGAATAGTCTTAGTGATGTTAGGTATAGTAGTACTTAGTAGTTATAAAACTCAGTGTATTCAGTCAGTTAATAGAACTCAGTGAACTCAGTTCAATTCAGTCAGCTAGCATGATCAGTAATAGTTCAGTCAAGCCTAGTATAGTCTAGAAATCAATTCAGTGTCTATTTAGTTAAGAGTAGGAATTAACACCGAGCGAACCCAGGGATGGGGGAATTTCTGTTAGTGAAGGGTTTGACCCTTAGTAGAACTCCCTGTGTTACAGAACTACGTAGCCAGCGTAGGTTGAAATATCTTCCTCCTAGACAAGGGTTGATACATCTCATACGAGTTTTCCTGCTAGAGAGGGTTGATGAAATATCTTCCTACCAGATAGAGTTAACTCACAACCATTGTTAGTATCCCTTGACAAGGTTTTAACACCCTTCTAACTTGGGTCACAGGTTGGACCCAACCCAATTTATAATCGGGGTATGTTGGTTAGATGAACACTCCCACAGTTACAATTTCAGTCTCAGACTCAGTATAGAACTCAGTTCAGTTCTACAGAATCAGGACTGTCAAACACAGTCATCCAACTCAGTATAAAACTCAAGTAACTTCTACAGGATTAGGACTGTAAAAAATAGTCACTCAATATTAGTAATTTAGTTATCAGTAATCTTAGATATCAGTTACTCAATTATCAGAACTCAGTTTCAGTAAAAGCTCAACTACAGTATATATATATGTATAGTATTGCGTACTCAGTATTTTATAGTAGTTCTAGTTATTATATCATTCAGTCATTACTGTTCATGCATATGAACCTTTGCATTCAGCCTTACCTTATCTAGCATACCAGTACATTCCACGTACTGACGCTTACTCTTTTTTTGTGCTATGACGTCTTATATCATAGGTTCAAATGCATGAGCTCCTAATTGTACTTAGTAGCCCAGACTATCAATAACAAATTTAGTGGTGAGTCCTCATAGTTCGAGGACAGATTTATCATTCCAGTATTTCAGCATGTTCAGTAGTTGGAGTTAGTTGGGGACTTATCCCATCATCTCCATGTTTAGACAGTTAGAGGCTTTCAGGCTAGATTATTTTAGACAGATGTTTAGTTTTCAGTATTTATTTATCAGTATTTAATTTTAGTTGTGAACCTTGTGGTAATTTCAGCCCAATTTTTGCATTTACTTCAGTATTATTATGCAGTGTATATAGCAGGTACCAGCCATGGGTTAGCTTATGGTCCTTCGGGATTATAAGCACCATGTGACGTCCGAGGTACAAAATTGGGGTGTTATAAACTTGGTATTAGAGCCTAAGGTTCAATAGAGTCCTAGGTATTTTGAAAGTAGCGCTGGTAGACTCATGTGCATGGGTGTATAGTGCGCCACACTTATGGACAAGAGGCTATGAGGCATTTTTAGGAAAAGTTTCCCTTCTTTTAGTGTTCATATCATGCGAGTGAGCATGACCTCAAGTTAAACTCTCTTTCTAATCCTTTTCTTACTTTCGTTTATAGAACATGTCTCCTAAAAATAACAACGGAAGAAGAACACGAAACCAGGCAACACCTCCGCCCGTTCAGGAAGATCCTTTGGACGAGCATGTCTCCTACACAGAATTCAGAGCAGCTTTCACCACTTTGGCACATTCTGTGGTAGCCCATAATGAACGTCCAACTGCCGTTCAGGACAACCCAGTGGCCAATACTTCTTCATCTAGAATTCAAGACTTCACTTGAATGAATCCTCTATTATTTATAGGGTCTAAACCTGAGGAAGACACACAAGAATTCCTTAACATGGTGCAAAAAGTCACAGATATCATGGGAGTGACTTCTAGTGAGAGTGTTGAGTTAGATCCATATCAATTGCAGGATGTGGCTGTAACGCCCCAAAAATCTATCCCGAGATGTCACACGGTGCTTAGAACCACGAATGGTCGCAAGCTAACCCTTCTACTGGAATAACTCATAAGCAACTAAATAATATGTATAGAATGACTGAGATTACTGTGCGGAAATATAATAATGATGGAATCTGGGAAAAATACAATATCAATACAACTTTTACATTCTGATAAAGTCTGAAAGAGGGACTAAAAATACATAACTGACTCTAACTGACATATGTGAAGCCTCTACTATACTAACTATAGATAGTTGGGGCGCGACTCTAATTACCACTAATCAATAAATATGAGTAAGAAAGTAATGTACATCAATAACTTTTAACTAAAGTCCCTGAAGTAGGAGGACTCCTTATCTGCTGCCTAGAATCTGCAAACTATCTGAATATAGTATACGTGCTACAGCTGAGATGATACCTATATTATGAGACAATGTAGCACATAGACATATATGTGGCTTAGTTCTTTGAGGATGTATTGAGTATATGGGGTGAAATGCATAAGTAAAACATTATCTCATCATTATAATTTGTAAAACAATGCATGCTAAATGTAAATGACTCACATAAGCTAGAATATCTGAAATACTAAAATATGCAGCAATAAGAAGCAAAACATACTTTATAAATCTTATGAGCCATAACATTTAGTTCTGAAAATTATACTTGTATTCTCCCTTTAAATCAGTCTGTCTAAGTGTAGAAGGACTCACTACTAAATTTGAAATCTAAAATCTATAGCTATTATCTTTTCTGTAAGGTATCATCTGAGTAAAACTTGTGAGCCTTTACACAGTTTCTTAAAAGCTTTTTTGTTCTTATTTTACTATTAAGGAGAATACTTTATGTCTTATTTGAAAGAAAATACTTTAAAACTATTCTTAAAATTGTTACTTTTATTAGTAGGGAGGTTCTCTTAACCGACATAAACCATGTGAGCTAATATAGATTCCAACGTATCGTCCTCCTAAGGAAGAAACCTCACATTGG
Source organism: Capsicum pubescens (assembly GCA_030864215.1). Taxonomy (NCBI): domain Eukaryota; kingdom Viridiplantae; phylum Streptophyta; class Magnoliopsida; order Solanales; family Solanaceae; genus Capsicum; species Capsicum pubescens. The sequence goes on from CM061540.1 coordinate 83,063,131, forward strand.
AGAGAGGTATCATACTCTTTCCAGGTAGTATAACCTACCCATGTGATTAATCACAAGTTAAATCTGTCATTCATATAGAAATGGAAATAATCTGATAATCTGAACCTACGTTGGCTACGTAGTTTTGTTGAAGTAGGATGCGCTAAACCCACACTTCCCACTCGGTGCTAAATACTACTCCCTTTTTATTTGCTGTGCTCATTCTATTGTAAATCCACTTTAAAACTAGCATAAGGGTTTATCTAAAACCAATTATGCAATTATCTGAGTAAATTTGTAAAGAAAGCTATTCTGAGTTTTGTAATCTATAATAATCTGTAAAGTGGATTCCATAGCTAATCTGATGATTGAAAGATCAAAGATTTACTGAAAATCTATGAAATAATATGATAATAGGATACTTAAAGCATCATCTTTTCTCAAAATCTCAACATATAAACTTGGGGCTTAAAGCCCACATATCAAACTCATGTCAAAATATCATAGTAATCATGCTTGATAATAAAGTCAATGATAATTCATCTCAAATCTGAAAATTTCTGAATTAAGCATGAAAATATGAACATAAACATGTAATTCAACTAACAATTCACTTGAAATCGCATAATCCTGTAAATGGAAACATTGGGTATGAATCCTAATTTCAAATTCATGAAAAATCATATAAAATCATATAACTTTGAAATTAAAAAAAGTTTTGGGCACAAGGATGAAAGAATTATCCTTGGTCAAACCCCACACATCTTGATTGAAGATTAGATGAAGAAACTTGATCGATTGATTCCTATTTGAGTTCTTGAAGATAGATTCTTGATTATCTTGCCTTGAAAATCCTCAGTCTTAAGCTTTCTTGGAGAAACCATGGTGAAATTTGATTTCTTGGAGAAGGAGCTTTGAACTCTAGGTTTTTTTTTGAGAGAAAATTGATGAATATAAGCCTAATGTGCTTAGAATAGGCTTAAATATGATGTTTGGAAAGATTGGGGGCTTGGGTATTGACCAAAATACCCTTTCTAAACTCCTACATTGAACTGAAAAATTGGCCAAAAATCCTGATTTATCGGGCCACCGTGATGCGCCACTATCACGGTGGATCACTGGAAAAAGGATGAATGAGAATTGGGCTTTCTCTGCGATGAGGAGCTATTATGGTGCCCTATAGTTTTGGCCATTTTGGCTACTGGCGCGATGCGCCACCATCGCTTTGAGCTACTGAAAATCGACAATTGAGAATTCGGACCTCTCCGCAATGCGCCAATATTGTGGAGGTTCACTGGAATTGACAATTATGAAATTGTCCTTCACCACGACGTGGTGGTTGCTCAGGTGGGATACTGTCAACTTAAAAACGTCATAACTCCTTCATCGAGTGTCGAAATTGGGCGAATTCAGTATCGATGGAAAGCTTATTCAATTTCCCACACAATGAAAAGTCAAAATCTTGAAAATTCCACATGTAATAAATATTATTCATTTTGGAATCTATCTTTTAATATTCTAGGAACGAATTTAAGCTAGAAAAGTTTGGGCTATTACAATATCTCCCCATTGGTTTAAGTAGTGAAAGGCAGATAGGGGCGCAGATGCAGGGCGTGTAGAATGAGAAGAGTTTGCTACTGCTTTCCTTGATAGGTTCTTCCCACTGGAGTTGAGGGAAGCTAAGGTTTTGGAGTTTATTAATCTAAAACAGGGAAACATGATAGTGAAAGAGTATTCTCTTAAGTTTACTCAGTTATCCAGATATGCCCCTCATGTGGTAGCAGATAGTATATCTAAGATAAGTAAGTTTGTATTGGGTGTGTCCAACAGTATGGGAAAGGAGTGTAGGACCACAATGATTATTAAGGAGATGGACATATCCAGGCTCATGGTCCATGCTCAGCAGATAGAAGAGGCTAAGAATAAGGAGAAAGATAGGGAGAACAAGAGAGCTAGAAAAAGTAGTTTCAACTTCACTCAGCCTAAGTCAGAGGGTGGTAATCATTCTCAGTTCCACCCAAAATCCTCAGTTCCAGCTCCGTTCTCAGCTAATGCTCCAGTGTCAAAATTCAAAGATGGCAATAAAGATAGGGAACTAGGCCCTAAACCCCAGGGTAGTGTTAGAAGTGCCCGAACAAATCCTCTTTGCCAGTAGTATAGTAGAAACTATTAGGGTATCTATCGAGATGGTAGTGATGTATGTTTCAGATATGGAAAGCTAGGCCATAGGGTCAGAGAGTGTCCTCAGGTAGGTTCACAGAGTTAGCCTAATCATCCCCCAATTCAGTCTGATCGCCCGAATCAGCAGGGTGCCATTTCTAGTGCCACCAGTGGGCAACGCCCAAACAGGCTTTATGCACTTCAGTATCGACAAGATTAGAAAAGTTCTCCTGATGTGGTCACAAGTATGTTACAGATTTTCCATTTACATGTTTATGCTTTGCTTGATCCAGGAGCTTCTTTGTTCTTTGTAACTCCTTATATAGATATTGACTTCAGAGTTAGTCTCAAAGTCCTAGTAGAGCCTTTCTCAGTCTCTACCCCAGTGGGTAAATATATCATAGCCCGATGGGTATACAAAAACTGTTCGATTATGGTATCTCAGAAAGTTACATCAACAGATTTAGTAGAGCTGGAGATGATGGATTTTGATGTCATTCTCGGCATAGATTGGCTTCATTCATGCTATGCTTCAGTTGACTACAGAAACAGAATTGTCTATTTTCAATTTTTGAATGAACCTGTCCTAGAATGGAGGGATAGTACTTCAGCACTTAGGGGTCTGCTTGTTTCCTACCTAAGGGCGAGGAAAATGATATCCAAGGGGTGTGTCTACCATCTTGTTCTAGTTAAGGATTCTAGTTCTGAGACTCCTAGTCTTGAGTCAGTTCTAGTACCATGTGAATTTCCAAAGGTGTTTCCCGAAAATCTTTTCGAAGTTCTTCCTGAGAGGGAAATTGACTTCGAAATAGACCTTCTTCCTGATACTCAGCCTATCTCATCCTACCATACAAAATGGCTTCAGTAGAACTCAAAAATTTAAAAGAACAGTTGAAGGATCTCCTAGATAAGGGACTCATCAGACCAAGCGTATCCCCTTGGGGTACACGTAACACCCGAGAGTACACCCTGGGTGTCACATGGTGCTTACAGTCCTGAGGGACTATAAGCTAACCCATGAGTTGGTACCTGCTGTGAGAACTGAATAACATAATTATAAATACGGAAGAATAACTGATAAACCATAAGGTTTTAATATCTGAAATCAAAACTAAATCATAAAATTGGAAAATAACTGTCTGAATCTGATAAGCTACTATTAAAATTAATAACTAACTGGCATGTCAACTGAAGTATGAGTACTGAATAACTAACTATAATGTATGAAAGCCTATAAACAGACTGACTGTGAGTTGATGGGACAGGCCCCAACTAACTCCACTAACTACTGAACTAAAGACATAAAGTAAAATAGTCCATCCTCAAAATATGAGGATTCACCGCTGCAACTACTGAGAGTCAGAGAAGTCTATACGCGATCTGGGAACTGAGTATCAGAACCTATTTTATAATACATCATAGTGCAAAAGAAAGGTATGCGATCAGTACTTTGAATGTACTGCTATGCTAAATGAGGTAGGTTGACATGCATGGTTTCATGAACAGGAATAATAATTGTCTGAATATACATTTAAAACATGGCGTACTGAATAGAATGCATGAAAGTTTGTAAATACTGAAGCTACGTGAAATCTGTAGATACTGAGGATGCATGACCAAGCATATAACATGAACTGAATAAAATTTATAAACTGAAATACTGAGATAACTAATATCTATATGCTTTGGTCGAACAACACTAAGACTGAATGTCTGAACTGATTACTTGACTAAGACTGTGATTGAGACTATGGGAGCTATCATCTAACCGACATGCCCAAATCTAAGATAATTGGGGTCCAACCAGTAAACCCAATTGTAAGGATGTTAATAACATCCCACGGGTACTAACACTGGCTATATGTATCCACTAAACTGGTATACTATGTTTTCCTGAAGGACTAAGGGTGTCAAGCCTAATCTGACGGGTGACCCTTGTGAGATAGTCAAGCCTACACTGATGGGTGACTTCTTATATCCTATATTGTCTACGTAGTTCTAGAGTATAGGGACTGCTACTAATGACTCTGCCTATTTGACGGGGAAGCCTCCATCCCTATACTCGCTTGGTGCAAAATCCTACTCCCATCTGAATGACATTGAGTTACTAACTATTTCTGAGTTTAACTAACTGATCTAGTAATACTCATGATGTATTCTGAAGTTCTGATGATACTGAGAAGAGACTAAGTAAATAACTATGATCTTTGGGTATTCAATACCCCCAGGACTCAAAAGCAAAAATAGTAATGCAATATTAAACTTAGAGGACTTAGCATGAAAACCTTTATCAACTACTCATTCTTGTAGGCATTTTATCAACACTTGTAGTTCATAGTTTAATCAAATCATAGGAATGTTATCGAACTTGTAGTAATAGCATGGATTAAACATAAATAGAACTAAATCATGATTGAATTCAATGAATGATAACATTAAAACATAGGGGATTGAATAACAATAACAATTCCATTCATACATGGTGTAGAATCATAGTTCATGGAGATTCTTAATTTAAAATCACAATTTAATATCATAAATCTTGAGAATACAATAGCTTTTGTAATTAAAGTGGGTACTTGGATTCCATGGGTAAAAGGAACCCATGGATGAACATTTAACATACCTGGGTTAATGAATTTGAGAGGATTGATGGTGAGTTCTTGAGATTTGATCTTGAATTTGAGAGCTAGGGTTTCTTGTTCTTGAGAAGGGGATCTTTAATTTTGAGAGGAATTGAATAAATGATGATTATTTAGGTCAGTTAAGGGTTAAACTCGTGTTTTAGGTTGATTAGGGCCGTGGAAAAAGACCCAAATACCCATAAATGAATTTAAATACTTAGGCTGGAAATTGTAGATCCTGATTTTTTGCTCTGACGCGACGCGATGCTATCGCGTCAGGCCAGTGGAAATTGACAACTGGGACCTAGAAGTTTGGCACGATGCGGTGAAATTGCGGTAATCCTTTGGAATGCCATTTTGGCCACCTCCGCGATGCGCTATTATCGCGGAGGCTCACTGGAAATTTCCAAATATGAACTGGGTCCTTGGTGCGACGTGTCAATATCGCGATCCCTTACTGGAAATTGACAATTGTCATTTAGACTGGCTCTGCGATGCACTAGTGACCAAAATAATGATGTTTTACGACTGAAACTTAAAATTGCTATAATTTCTTACCCGGTTATCGAATTTGGGTGAATTTTTTATCGTTGGAAAACTAATTGAATTTCCTACAGAATGGCAGGATCTAAACTAAAAAATAATAGGTATTTTAATTTTTTTATATATAAATACTCATGTATTGGGACTTAAATTATGCTAGGGAAACACGGGGTATTACAATATATCCCACTTGGGATCATTCGTCCTCGAATGTGATCGGTTAAGCCGAGGAAAACTGATGGACTGAGCTTACACACTGAACATGCATATCTGATGCACGGAATGCATGACTTAACTGATTTGTAAATGCACGACTGACATAAAGATGATGTGCAACTGAAACTTAGCATGATAGAGAGAAATCTTAAGAAGATTAGTACCTTAAACCAAATCTAAATTCGTGGTGAAAAGATAAGGGTACTTGGTTCATATATCTGCTTCTGCTTCCCAAGTGGCTCCCTTAATGGGCTGATTCTGCCAAAGAACTTTGAATAGTGGAACTTCTTTATTCCTTAGTCTACAAACTTGACGATCGAGAATTTCAGCTGGAACTTTCTCAAAGGAAAGACTGTTCTAAATATCCAAACTTTCTAAGGGAACAACTACAGCTAGATCACCAATACACTTTTTCAAAAATGAGACATGAAACACTGGGTGTACTGAGGCTAGATCTGAAGGCAACTCAAGCTCGTAAGCTACCTTTACGAAACGACTGAGAATTCTGTAAGGACCGACATATCGGGGGCTTAGTTTCCCTTTCTTGACAAACCTTTTTACCCCCTTCATGGGAGATATTTTCAAGTACAAAAAATCACTGACCTCAAACTCGAGATCTTTTCTCCTCATATCTGTATATGATTTTTATTAGCTCTGGGATTCCTTAAGCCTTTCTATGATAAACTGGATCTTCTCTAATGCATCAAACACCAAGTAAGGCCCTACTACCGTGGCCTTGCCTACTTCAAACCAACCAATCATAGGTGTACATCTCCTACCATAAAGAACCTCAAACGGAGCCATCTGGATACTGGAATGATAAATGTTATTATATGCGAATTCAATCAAAGGCAAGTGGTCATCCCAACTATCTTTAAAATCAACTACACATGCTTTCAACATATCTTCATGAATCTAAATGGTCTTTTCAGCTAGACCATCTATCTGAGGGTGCAAGGTTGTACTGAGGTGGACTTGGGTACCAAGACCCTTTTGGAATGCTTTAAAAAATGAGAGGTAAATTGGGTACCTTTATTTGAGATGATAGATAAGGGAACACCTTCCAACCTAACCAACTCTCTGAGATAGAGTTTGTCATAGTCCTCGACTGAATAAGAGGTATGGACTGGAAAGAAATGAGCTGATTTGGTCATCCAGTGTATGATAACCTAAATAAAATCATGATGATAATGAGCATAAGGCAGACCAGTCATAAAGTTTATGTTCACTTCTTCCCATTTCCACCTGGGAATGATGAACTCCTGCATGGACCCACTAGGCTTCTAGTGCTCAATCTTAACCTGCCGACATATAGAGCACTTAGCTACCAACTTTATAATATCTCTCTTCATTCCACTTCACCAATAGATCTCTCATAAATTGCAGTACATCTTAGTGTCCCATAGATGAATAGAGTAATGCACACCATGTGCTTCCACAAGAATTCGCTGGCTCAAGTCATCTACACCAGGTACACGTAGCCGACCCTAACAACGTAGCACACCATCTCTACCTTAGGAGAAAACATTCACCTTCTGATCTCTGACTGATTCTTTCATCTTATCTAGACTGGGATCTCTATCCTTCTTTTCCTTTACTTCGGAAACTAGAGAGGATTCTGAACTACTTTGCACCCATACACTACCTTCTATTGAATCGACTAGGCGGACTCCTAGTCGGGCAAGCTGATGAACTTCCTGAACTAACTTCTTCTTACCATCCTCAATATGAGCAACACTACCTATAGACAACCCATTGAGAGCATCTGCCACTATGTTGGCCTTGCCCAGATGATATAGAACACTCATGTCATAATCTTTCAATAACTCTAACCACTTTTTATGAAGAAAATTCAAATATTTCTGAGAGAATACATTCTTCAAACTCTTATGATCTGTGAACATATCAACATGCACCCCATATAAGTAATACCTTCAAATCTTTAAGGCAGACACTATAGCTGTTAACTCGAGATCATGAGTAGGATAATTCTTCTCATGGGGCTTAAGTTGTCTAGAGGCATAGGCTATAACCTTACCTCTCGACATGATGAAATAATCCAAACCTACTCTGGATGCATCACAGTACACAACAAACCCATCTAAACCATCTGGCAAAGTAAGAACTGTGGCTGAGGTGAGTTGAGTCTTGAACTCCTGAAAACTCTTTTGCAGGAATCTGACCACTGAAACTTGACTTTCTTCTGAGTCAATATGGACATAGGGGATGCAATAGATGAAAACCCTTCAACAAACTAATGGTAATAGCCAGCCAAACACAAGAAACTCCTGATGTCTGAAGGAAAAATAGTTTTGGGCTAGTTTCTCACCGCTTCGTTCTTTTGAGGATCAACTCTAATGCCATCATAAAAAATAATATGGATAAGAAAAGATATTGATCTTAGCCAAAATTCACACTTAATTCGGCGAACAACTGATGGGTTTTGAGAGTCTAAAGTACGATTCTGAGGTATTCTGCATGATCATTCTCTCTATAGGAATGGACAAAAATGTCATCGATAATGACTATAACGAACATGTTCAAGTACTTCTTGAACACTCAGTTTGTCAAGTCTATGAAGGCTTCTGGGGAATTCATGAGACCAAAGGATATGACTAGAAATTCAAAGTGACCATACCGAGTTCAAAAACCTATTTTTGGAATGTCACATTCTTTGACTCTAAGCTGATGATATAGCCTGATCTGAGGTCTATATTAGAAAAATAACTGGCTCCCTGAAGTTTGCCAAACTAATCATCAATTCTAGGAAGTAGATATTTATTCTTGATGGTGACTTAGTTCAACTGACGGTAATCAATACATATTCTTAGAGAACTGTCTTTCTTACGCACGAATAGAACTGGTGTTCCCCATAGGGAGATGATGGGTCTGATGAATACCTTATCCAGGAGATCCTCTAACTATTTTTTTAGTTCTTTGAGTTCATTTGGATTATTCTATATGGCAGAATAGATATAGGCTGAGTGACTGGAAGAAGGTCTATTCTGAAGTCGATTTCCCTTTCGGGAGGAACTCCGGGAAGATCTTCAGGGAACACATCTATAAATTCCCTGACTGTCAAAACTAACTCAAGGGTTGGAGTCTCTCAATTTGAGTCTTTGACTCGAACAAGATGGTAAATAAACCCCTTGGATATTATCTTTCTCGCTCTAAGGTGCGAAATAAGCTGACCCCTAAGAGTGGTAGTACTATCTCTCCATTTAAGGTCTGGTTCATTTAGGAATTGAAAATGAACTATTCTATTTCTACAATCAACTAAGGCATAGCATGAGTAGAGCCAATCCATACCGAGAATGATGTCAAAATCCATCATCTCTAACTCTACGAGATTAACTGAGGTAACTTTATGAGATATTGTGATCAGACAGTTTCTGTATACTTACTTGGCTATAATGGAAACACCGACTGGGGTAGACACTAAGAAAGGCTCTGCCAAAGTTTCGGGACTGACGCCAAAATTGACGGCTATATATGGAGTTACAAAAGAAAGAGAAGCTCCAGGGTCTAGTATAGAATAGACATGTAAATGGAAGACCTACAACATACTAGTAACTTCGTCAGGAGAATTTTCCTAATCCTGGAGGGACTGAAGAGCATATAATCTGTTCAGACGTTGAACACTGTTAGCACTGGAAGAGGCACCCTACTGAGTTGGGCAACCGAATGGAACTGACGACTAATTGGAATGGCCCTTCTGATGCAACTTTCTAGATTTTTGAGAAACTACCCGACACTCCCGAATCTAATAGAATGGCTTTCCATATTCGAAGCTCACATCACTGTCCTCTCTACACTCACCCTGATGGTGTCTGCTATATTTTTGGCATAGAGGATTCGTGCGTGCACTGTTAACATTGCCTTGGGACTTAGAGCCTGCTGCCCTATCCTGATTATCATTTTTGAATTTGGGTACTAGGGCACTAGCTGAAGAGGGTGCTGCGTCTCAAGACCTCTGATGAAACTGAGGATGATTACCCCCTTCTAACCTTGGCTGAATGAAATTAAAACTACCCATCCTAACCCTCTTGTTTCCTCTCTCTCTCTCCTTAAAATTATGCTCCTTAATCTATTGAGCATGGACTATTAGTCTAGATAAGTCCATCTTCCTAATCAGCATTGCGGTCCTGCACTCCTTGACTACACTATCAGATTCACATAACAAAAAATTACTCATCTTAGATCCACTGTCAACTATTACATGGGGAGCATATATAGCTAATTGAGTAAACTTGAGGGAATACTCCTCCACGCTCATGTTTCCCTGCCTCAAGTTAATAAATTCTAACACCTTGGCCTCTCTCAACTCCAATGGGAAGAATTTGTCTAAGAAAGATATGGCAAACTATTCCTATTCTACAGGCCCCACATCAACACCCCTATCAACCTTTCACTACTTAAACCGAGTATGGGCTATATCCTGCAACTGATATGCATCCAACTCAGCACTCTTACTAGATGTTACCCCCATAATATTCGTTATCTTCTGCACCATATCTAAGAATTCTTATGGATCCTCTTCAGACTTGGATCCCGTGAAAGAAGGAGGATTCATTACGGTGAAGTCCCAAATCCTAGATGAAGCAGTATTGGCCACTGGGTTGGCCTGAATAGTAGCTGACTATTCATTCTGAGTTGCTACAGAATTTGCTAGAGTGGTGAACGTAGCCCTGAATTCTTTGTGAGAGACATAATCGTCCAAAGGGTCTGCATGGTTTCCTACTCCTTTGCTATTATTCTTTTTGGGAGACATGTTCTATAAACGGTTGAAAAAAATAGATTAGACTAAGAGTTTAACTTGAGCTCATGATTACTTGTACAACATGAATACTGAAAGAAGGAAAACTTTTTCTAAACGCCTTGTAGCCTCTTGCTTTTAAGTGTGGCACGCTATACACCTATGCGCAAGACTTTACTTGACATGGATTTTAGACTTCCTAGGAATCTTTAAAACCTTAGTCTTTAATACCAAGTTTGTAACGCCCTGAGAGTACACCCTGGGCATCACACGGTGCTTACAGTCCTGAGGGACCACAAGCTAACCCATGAGCTGGTACCTGCTGTGAGCACTGAATAACATAATCATAAATGCAAAAGAATAACTGATAATCCATAAGGTTTTAATATCTGAAATAAAAACTAAATCATAAAACTGGAAAAAAACTGTCTGAATCTGATAAGCTACTGATAAACTAAATAACTAACTGACATGTCAACTGAAGTTTGAGTACTGAATAACTAACTGTAATGTCTGAAAGCCTCTAAACTGACTGACTATGAGTTGATAGGATAGGCCCCAACTAACTCCACTAACTACTGAACTAAAGACATAAAGTAAAATTATCTGTCCTTAAAATATGAGGACTCACCGCTGCAACTGCTGAGAGTCTGAGAAGTCTAAGCGCAATCTGAGAACTGAGTGTTAGAACCTATGATATAATATATCATAGCGCAAAAGAAAGGTATGCGATCAATACTTTGAATGTACTGGTATGCTAAATGAGGTAGGCTGAGATGCATGGTTTCATGAACAGGAATAATAATTATTTAAATATACATGTAAAACATGGAGTACTAAATAGAATGCATTAAAGTTTATAAATGCTAAAGGTACGTGAAATCTGTAGATACTGAGGATGTATGACCATAACATGAACTGAATAAAATTTGTAAACTAAAATACTGATATAACTGATATCTGTATGCTTTGGTCAAACAACACTAAGACTAAATGTCTAAACTGATTACTGTACTAAGACTATAACTGAGGCTGTGATTGAGACTGTGACTGATACTGTGGGAACTATCATCTAACCGACATGCCCCAATCTGAGCTAATCGGGGTCCAACCTGTAACCCCAGTTGGAAGGGTATTAATACCATGTCATGGGTACTAATGTTGGCTATGTGGATCCACTAAATTGGTATACTGTATTGTCCCAAAGGACTAAGGGTGTCAAGCCTAATCTGACGGGTGACCCCTACGAGATAGTCAAGCTTAAACTGACGGGTGACTTCTCATATCGTAGTCTGGATATGTAGTTCTAGAGTATAGGAACTGCTACTAATGACTTTGCTTATCTGACGGGGAAGCCTCCATCCCTATAGTCGCTCGATGCTAAATCTTTCTCCCATCTGAAAGACACAGAGTTACTGACTATTTCTGAGTTTAACTGTCTGATCTAGTAATTCTTATAATGTATTATAAAGTTGTTCTTAATATACTGAGATGAGACTAAGTAAACAACTACAATTTTTGAGTATTCAATACCCCCAGGACTCAAAAGCAAAAATAGTAATGCAATATTAAACTTAGAGGACTTAGCATGAAAACCTTTATCAACTACTCATTCTTGTAGGCATTTTATCAATCACTTGTAGTTTATAGTTTAATCAAATCATAGGAATGTTATGGAACTTATAGTAATAGCATGGATTCAACATGAATAACATTAAATCATGATTTAATTCAATGAATGATAACATTAAAACACGGGGAATTGAATAACAACAACAATTCCATTCATACATGGTGTAGAATCATAGTTCATGGAGATTCATAATTTAAAATCATAATTTAATATCATAAATCTTGAAAAGATGATATCTTTTGTAATTAAAGTGGGTACTTGGACTCTATGGGTGAAATAAACCCATGGATGAACATTTAACATACCTGGGTTAATGAATTTGAGCGGATTGATGGTGAGTTCTTGAGATTAGGTCTTAAATTTGAGAGCTAGGATTTCTTGTTCTTGAGAAGGGGATCTTTAATTTTGAGAGGAATTGAATAAATGATGATTATTTAGGTTACTTAGAGTTTAAATCTCGTGTTTTAGGTTGATTAGGGCCATGGAAAAAGACCCAAATACCCTTAAACGAATTTAAAAACTCAGGCTGGAAACTGAAGATCCCAATTTTTGGCTCCGGTGTGACGTGGTTCTATCGCATAGGGCCACTGGAAATTGACAAATGGGACTTGGAAGTTTGGAAAAATGCGGTGAAATCGCGGTAAACCTTTGGAATGCCATTTTGGCCACCTCCACGATGCGCCATTATCGCGGAGACTCACTGGAAATTGCCAAATTTGAACTGGGTCCTTGGCGCGATGTGCCAATATCATAGTCCTTTACTAGAAATTGACAATTGTTATTTAGACTAGCTCCGCAACATGCTAGTGACCAAAATGATGGTGTTTAACGACTGAAATTTAAAATCGCCATAACTTCTTACCTGATTATTAGATTTGGGCATATTTTATATCATTGGAAAGCTAATTGAATTTTCTACGTAATGGTAGGCTCTAAACTGAAGAATAATGGGTATTTCGAAAATTTAATATATGAATACTCATGTATTGGGACTTAAATTATGCTAGGGAAATACGGAGTATTACAGTGCACCAGTTCTATTCATGCGTAAGAAATATGGTTCTCTTAGAATGTGTTTTGCCTACCGTCAGTTAAACTAAGTCATGCTCAAGAACAAGTATCCACTTCCTAAAATTGATGAATTGTATGACCAACTTCAGGGTGCCAGCTACTTTTCTAAGATAGACCTCAAATTAGGCTATCATCAGCTCAAAGTCAAAGAATGTGACATTTTGAAAATAGCTTTCAGAACTCGGTTGGTCATTTCAAATAACTAGTCATGTCATTTGGTTTTACCAATGCCGCAACAGCTTTCATGGACTTGATGAACCCACGTGTTCAAGCAGTACTTGGACATGTTCATTATAGTCTTCATTGATGACATTCTTGTCTACTCTTGTAGTGAACATGATCATGCACACCATCTTTAAATAGTGTTACAGACCCTCAGAGCCCATAAATTGTTCACCAAATTCAGTAAATGTAAATTTTGGCTAAGGTCAGTAGCTTTCCTTGGTCATATTATTTCTGGCGATGGCATTAGAGTTGACCCTCAAAAGATTAAAGCATTGAAAAACTAGCCCAGACCTATCTCTCCATCAGATATCAGGAGTTTCTTAGGTTTGGTTGTCTATTACTGACTATTTGTGGAAGGGTTTTCGTCTATTGCATCCCCCATGTCCCGATTGACTCAGAAAAAAGTTAAGTTCTAGTGGTTAGATTCTTGTGAGAAGAGTTTTCAGGAGTTGAAGACTTGACTCACTATAACCCAGTTTTGACCTTACCAGATGGTTCAGGCGGGTTTGTGGTATATTGTGATGCTTCCAGATTTGGTTTAGGGTGTGTTTTGATGAAGAGAGGTAAGGTCATAGCCTATGCCTCTAGACAACTTAAGCCCCATGAAAAGAATTATCCCACTCATGATCTTGAGTTAGCAACTGTAGTGTTTGCCTTACAAATTTGGAGGTATTATTTGTATGGTGTATATGTTGATGTGTTCACATACCATAAAAGTCTGCAGTATATATTTTCCCAGAAATACCTGAACCTACGTCAGAAAAGGTGATTAGAATTTTTGAAAGACTATGAAATGAGTGTTCTGTATCATCCGAGCAAGGCCAATGTAGTGGATGATGCTCTCAGTAAGATGTCTATGGGTAGTGTTGCTCACGTGGAGGATGGTAAGAAAAAGTTCATTCAGGAATTTCATCGGCTTGCCCGACTAGGTGTCCGCTTAGTCTATTCAGCAGAGGGTAGCATATGGGTGTAGATAGTTTGGAATCATCTCTGGTTTCCAAAGTAAAAGAAAAGTAGGACAGGAATCCCAGTTTAGTTAAACTAAAAGAGTCAGTCAGAGATCAAAAAGTAGAGGTTTTCTCCCAAGGGGGAGATGGTGTGTTACGCTTCTAGGGTAGACTATGTGTGCCATGTGTAGATAGCGTGTGACATTGGATTCTTGCAGAAGCACATGGTGCGCTCTACTCGATTCACCCAGGGGACACCAAGATATATTATGACTTGTGGGAAGTCTATTAGTTGAGTGGAATGAAGAGAGACATTGTAAAATTTGTAGCTAAGTGCTTGATATATCAGCAGGTTAAGATTGAGCATCAAAAGTCTAATGAAGTTATGCAGGAGTTATGTATTCCCACTTGGAGGTGGGAGGAGGTGAACATGGATTTTGTGACGGGTTTGCCCCGTACTCATCGCCAACATGATTCGATTTGGGTCATTATTGATAAGATGACTAAATTAGCTCATTTCTTACCAGTTTATACCTCTTATTCAACCAAGGATTATGCCAAGCTCTATGCTATAGAGTTGGTTAGATTGCATGGAGTTCTGTTGTCCATATTTTCAGATAGGGGTATGCAGTTCACCTCTTATTTCTGAAAAGCCTTCTAAACGGGTCTTGGTACCCAAGTTCACCTCAACACAACCTTCCACCCTTAGAAAGATGGTCAAGTAGAAAGGATCATTCATACTCTAGAAGATATGTTAAGAGTATGTGCTATTGGCTTTAAGGGTAGTTGGATGACTACTTGCCTTTGATTGAGTTCACATATAATAACAGCTATTATTCCAGTATTCAGATGGCTCCATTTAAGGCGCTTTATGGGAGGAGATATAGATATCCCATTGGTTGGTTTGAAGTGGGTGAGGCCATAGTGGTAGGGCCTAACTTGGTATTTGATGCCTTTGAAAAATTTCAGTTGATCAGGGAGAGGCTTAAGACAGCTCAGAGCTGACAGAAATTTTATGCAGATGTGCGAAGAAAAGATCTCGAGTTTGAGATTGGTGATTATGTATATTTGAAAATCTCACCTATGAAGGGAGTGAAGAGGTTTTGCAGGAAGGGAAAGCTCAGTGCCCGACATGTCACTTTTTATCGAATCCTCGGCAGTTTTGGTAAGGTAGCTTACGAACTTGAGTTGCCTTTAGACTTAGCTTTAGTGCACCCAGTGTTTCACATCTCCTTCCTTAATAAATACATAGGTGATCCAACAGTTGTAATCCCTATAGAGGGTATAGATGTTCATAACAATCTCTCGTATAAAAAAGTTCCAGTGAAAATCCTCGATCATCAGGTTCACAGACTGAGGAACAAAGAAGTTCCTCTAGTCAAAGTTCTTTAGCAGAATTAGTCTGTTGAGGGAGATATTTGGGAATCATAAGAAGATATGCGGACCAAGTATCCTCACCTCTTCTCCGTAAACTTAGACTCAACTCAAGGCAACAATTTTCCTTGAATTTACTCAGTTTCATGCTCAGATTACCTTTACAAAATCGGTATAAGTTTCAGTTGCATAACATCCTCATATAATGCAAACCATCATGAAACAGCTCAGTCATGTGTCATGTCTTCAGAATTTAGTCACGCTTCAGTTATGCATGTTCAATGTGAAAACTCAGTTTATCAGTAGTTTCAATCATGTGATCACATTTTAGTTGTGCATGCCAGTACTAGTATAGTTCCTCAGTATTCTCAGTTTAGTCAGTCTCATTCAAGGATGAATATTTCCAAGGAGGAGATATTGTAAGACCCCGTAAAAGTCATAACCTAATTCAGTCCTAAATAGCATGAAAAAGGAGGTCCCAAACTTAGAAATTCCAGCTAAGTGTTTACACTTAGAATTATTTTAGACTTCATAAGTCGATGACCTTAGTTTTGATCCTTAAAATGTTAATTTTTAAGTCGATTCATGATCAGGGATGTCAATAGGTCACTTCGGGTGAGTTTTGGATTTTTCGGATGTCGTTTAAGGCATGTTTGGGAGTCCAAAATAGTGGATCATCGCATTGCCCATCGCATCGACCAGAACTTTTCACCATCTTTCAGTGCAAATTCCAATAATCCAATGCGATATCGACGCATCGCATTGGCTATCACGTCGGCCATTTGTAATGCCCCGCAAAATCCTCTTCCAGTCTGAGCCTTAGAGCGTATTTGGTAAAGCAAAAAATCCGAGTCTAAATATTTCAGAAATATCTTCTCAAGTATGAAATACTTTGAATCACGTGGAAATCTATTTTAGCATAAATTAAGATCATAGAGGTCCCCTAACTCAAGGACGAGTTGAAAGCTTTCCTATCATTCAAGTTTTAGTGAGTGTCAAAACTTTGGTCAACTTCAATCGACCATAACTCTTTGTATATAATGAATTATAGGACCTACTACATATCAAATAAAATCTATTTGAATTATATTTCCAACTACACTAATTTCGTCAAAAACAGATATCGGAGCAAAGAGTTATGTCCATTTTACTCCAGCATGTCTGGATGGGAAACTAAGTGACCAGATTCGTGATAAGCTATCACGAGCGTGATGACCTATCACCAATGTCGTCATCCCGGGGTAGATTTCTACCCCTGGTGATGACATTTTGTGATAAGCCGTCATGCCCGTGATGGCCTATCACCAATGTCGTCAACCTTAACCAGAAACTCAAAATTTTACCCTTTTGTGACGACATTTCATGACGACTTATCACCAACTTGACGGCTTGTCAAAGATGTCTTCAAGTATTTTTTTCCAGCAATTTAAGGACGTTTTTGCAAGTATATTTTGGACTTTTCCCATTTTTTTGAGGTCTCTATAAATATGAGGAACCCATTCAAATCCTAATTCCTTCATCTACTCTTCCAATTCTATTAAGAGAAAATATCTAGGGTTTCAATTCAAGAACCCTAATTTTCCAAAAATTCATCCATAATTCTTCAAGATTTCTTCAAGAATCAAGTTCCTCTGGGCTTCGAGAATTATTTATTACAAGTGCGGATAGAGTCTCAAGCATTAGAATTCATCTAATTTCAACGATTAAGGTATGTAGATGTTGATTCTTGGGTCCCTTTCATCCAAAAAGTTCAAGAACCCTTCTCAAAACTCAAAGATTTTTATGTTTATGAGTTGTTAATGATTTGTATAAGTTTAAATTGATGTTCAATGTGTTGTTGAGTTTTGATTCATGTTTGTTTACAAGATTCATGAGCCTTGACCCTAGTAGGTGAAATCCATGTGACATTTGTGATGAATCTTCCTTATGTTGCTTTCTATGTGATGTGTTCATGTCAAATGGGTGTAGAAATGATTGAATTAGCGAAGTATGTTCCCCCTAGGTTTGATAAAGATCTTAGGTGAAGCATAAGGGCCATTGTAGCAAGTTGAAGATGAATCCCCAAATTGTGAGTTAGTTTATGCATGCCTAGTGTTTGATAAAATGCCAAAGTGAATGAAGTATTCCATGGTAGTAGGAAATCCCCAAATAAGTGTGAACCCGTGCATGTCTAGTGTTTGTTGAAGTACCTTAGTGAATAAGTGGAGATGTGATAGCAGTAAATTCCCCAATTATGTGCTCTTGATATATGCTAAGTTTTGCTACATGCCAAGTGGTTAGCAAGTAAGTTATGACATGATAGTATGAAGTTACCCCAAGCCATGTGATATCCAAACACATGTCAAGACTGATTTAGGTATGAAATAGTTAAGGTAAAACCTTATTGAATGGAGTACGATCTAGTAGCATGTTTCCCCTACGTTATTATATGATTTTGATTCAGAGATGCTTAAAGTGACCCCTTGGCGATTGTGATGATGAATAGATATTTGTGATCCTTAAATGCTTGAGGTGATGTCTTAATGACTATGAGATGCTTTAATGATTGTGATGATAAACGAATGCTTGTGATGATGAACGAATGGTTGTGATGATGAATGAATGATTGTGGTGATGACTAGTCAAGAATGATTATGCTTTACTTTTATGTTATCGAGTCCTGCGGGTATTTATACCCGATAATAGAGCTGTTATCTAAAGCCCGTGTCAGTTTCTCGATAATTCCAGTCGAGCCATGATTCTCAGAACTCAGTGAACTATAGAACTCTGTATCCTCAGACAAGTGCAGAACTTAAGAAAGCTCAGTAATCTCTGTTATTTCTGTAATCTCTGTATCCTAGTAATCTAGACTCAGTCCTATAATCATCTCAGATATAATAGTATTCAAGTGATTCAATTCTAATCTCAGAAGCAATTTGGGTAATCTATTCAAGATTTGTATCGTTAGTCAGATACCATGATTCGATACCTTTTTTGTTAGATATGAAACTAAGTAATCTTAGTGTAAATCAGTCAAATCTTTTGAGAAATATACTCAGTATCAGATACAGTTCAGTTGTGCTCAGTTAAGGATTTAGTCAGAGTCTTTCAGTTGGGAGTAGAAACTAGCACCGACCGAGGGAAGAGATAGCGGCTCTTCTCGTTAGAGAGAGGTCAGAGTCGTTAGTAGTAATATGTGACCTACAAAACTGCATTGCCAACGCAGGATACATGAGTCACCATCAGGAAAGGCTGTCACCTCCAGAGAGTGAGTATTTGACTATTATATTGCCTTAGGTCGACTTCCTAGTAAGGGTCATCTGCCAGAGAGGATTGACCAGAGAGAGGTATTTACCCATGGCATGGTACTGATACCCTTTCAGCTGGGGTTATATTTTGGACCCCACCTGTGGTAGGTTGGGGCATGTCGGTTAATTAGCTGCTTCCCACAGTTATAGTTTTAGTTTTAAATTGAATTTCAGTTTCAATATCAATCTTCAGAAATCAGTACTGTCGATACAATTATCAATCTTTATGAGGAACTCAGATAGTTCCATTGATTCATGGACCATCCCATTAGATAGGTTTGGTCTCATATACAGTTATTTGATATCATATTTAGAGATCTGCCACCAGACAGGCTTGATCACAGTATCAGATTTCTATTGAGTATTCTTGTTTTTAGATTTAGATATAACCATACTTCTTATCTTTGATAATCGCTTCCAGAATAATATATTAGAAAAGTTAATCTCTAATCCTGTCAGTCAAAAGCAGTAAGCTCATAATTTAGTCCTTGATGTAAGTACATCCAAACTTTCAGTTATCAGTATCAGATGAGTCAGTGATCCAGTATCTCAGTGTCAGTAGTGAGTTCAGTCTGTAGTAAAGTGGTATCCGAGTTTTAGTATCTAGAGTTGCGGTGATTGTGTTCATGGTCTGTGCATTCATGTATGTGTTCTCATGCAGCATCTTCATGATTATTCATATTAGATATTGTGCATGCATGAGCCCTTGCATTAGCCTACCTCGTCTACATACTCGGTACATTCCTGTACTGACACTTTTGCGCTATGGTGTTTTATTTGACACCGTAGGTTCAGAGGCACAAGATCCAGAGTATCCTCAGCAGTTTAGTCCCAGTCAGCAGCAGTAACAGTGAGTCCTCTTCTTTAGAGGACAAATTTCAGTTTACTATTATTGCTTCAGTCTTTTTTTATTTTCAGTTGATGGACTTAGTTGGGGACCTATCCCATCAAATCCACAGTACAGATAGTTTAGAGGCTTTTCAGCCGGATGTATTAGTATTAAGTTTTCTGTATTGTGAGTATTCATAGATGTGTTGAACCTTATGGCTAGTTTCCATATTTATTTCATATATTATGCATTGTACAGGTACAAATATCAGTAAAGGATTAGCGTCCTTCAAAGTCATAAGCACAGTGTGACGTCTCGAGATGGACTCTCAGAGCGTTACAAACTTGGTATCATAGCCTAAGGTTCAAGAGTGTCCTAGGGAGTCTGAAAAGCCGCATCTAGTAGAGTCTTATGCATGGGTGTGTAGCGCGTCATATTTATGTACAAAAGGCTACAGGATGTTCTTAGGAGCAGTTCCCCTTCTTTTAGTGATTATTTTGTGCGTTTGAGCATGAGATTAAGTTGGTTCTCAATCTAATCCACTTCTTTCTTCCAATTACAGAGTATGCCTTCTCGCAGAGATTTTGTTCATGGGGTTGATGATCAGCCCCCACAGCCAGTAGATCCTGAGAATGAGAGTGTGTTAAATGTAGAGTTTCGGGCAGCTTTTTAGGCGCTAGCCCAAGCTATGACTAGTGTTCAGGGAAATCGTCAGGCTGCAGCCCCAACTCAGCAAGATGGGAATTCCACCGTAGCCAGGGTTAGAAATTTCATGAAAATGAACCCGCTAGAATTCTTTGGGTCAGTAGTAGGTGAGGATCCATAGCTTTATCTAGAAGAGGTGAAGAAGATCACCCAGATTATGCATGTTTCTAAGGAGGAGAGTGTTGAGTTAGCATATTATAGGCTGAAAGATATTGCTCATGATTGGGTAGTGATGTGGGAGAAGAGTAGAGGGGAGAATGCAGCTCCCGTGACTTGGATAGAGTTTTAGAGTGCCTTTCTAGATAGGATTTACCCTCTAATGATGAGAGAATCTAAGGTAGAAGAGTTAATGAACCTAAGGCAAGGTTCCATGACCGTGTAAGAATATTGTCTTAAATTTAGCCAATTAGCTAAGTATGCTCCTGACTTGATAGTTGACCCTAGAGCGAGTATGAGTAAGTTTATGACTGGTGTATCCGGGTTAGTGTTGAAAGAGTGTAGGAATACTATGCTTCATAGAGATATGGACCTTTCTAGACTGATGATGCATGCACAACAGATTGAGACAGATAAGATGAAGGAGAGAAAGAGTGAGTAAGTGAGCCAAGACAGATAGTCGTAGTTTCTCGCAGTCAGGGTCTCAAGGTGGTAGTAGTTCTCACTATGGTCGGAAATTTTTAGTTCCAGCTCCGTCTTCAGCTAGTGTACTCACACCAATGTTCGGCGGTGTCAGATCTGAGGGAGCGCCAAGCTCCAAAGCCTAGAGTAGTGCTAGTGGTGTTCATACCCATCCGCGTTGTGGAGAGTGTGGTAGGCTCCACCAAGGTATGTGTAGATACGGTAGTGATATGTGTTTTGGTTGTGGTGAGCCAGGCCATAGACTACGAGAATGTAGAGTGCTGACTCAAAGGGGTAGACTCCGTGCGCTTCAGGCTCGCCTTGATCAGGAAAGATTCCCTAAAATAGACCCTGGTATGTTATGAGCCCTTCCTCTTCATGACGTGCATTGATAGATACTTTTCTCCCATTTTGATCTTATATGTTAGCATGAGTCATGCATGAGTTTCAAATCTTGATCGGTCAATCATGACCTAGTCTGTAGGAGCCCCGCGTACCGCCCCAGTATTTCAGCGAAGTGTGTTTAGAGGGATATAGAGTCACAAGGGGGACATACCCCATAGTATTATGATGTTTCATGCCATTAGATTCATCCCGATGTATGTTCAGATTTTCTTTATGAAGTTAGTGTCAGTCGTTATTGCATTGTCAAGTCGTACTTTCGAAAGTCAGCTTAGCCGGACATTCATGCATTAGATATGCGCATTTAGTAGAAATGAGTTCAGCTTGTCAGTGTGTGATCAGTCATGCATTCTTGAGATCAGCCCAGTTATGAGTCCATGCATAAGATATGCATGAGTGTTATGAGAATTCAGCTATGAGTAGATTCAGTCGAGTATTCCATGCATCAGATATGCATGCCCAGTGCGATAACTCTATATGTCAGTGGTTCCATTTGCATAGTCATATTCTAGATATTCACATCCCTTAAGTAAGTTCAGTTGATTAGTAATCATAACTTATCAAGCGATATTCGAGGACGAATGTTCCCAAGGAGGAGATAATGTAATGCCCCACAAAATCCTCTTCCAGTCTGAGCCTTAGAGCGTATTTGGTAAAGAAAAAAATGCGAGTCTAAATGTTTCAGAAATATCTTCCCAAGTATGAAATACTTTGAATCGTGTAGGAATCTATTTGAGTATGAATTAAGATCATAGAGGTCCCCTAACTCAAGGACGAGTTGAAAGTTTTCCTATCGTTCAAGTTTTAGTGAGCGTCAAAACTTTGGTCAAATTCAATCGACCATAACTCTTTGTATATATCTAATTAGAGGACCTATAATATATCAAATGAAATCTCTTTGAATTATCTTTCCAATGATACCAATTTCGTCAAAAACCAATATCGTAGAAAAGAGTTATGCTTATTTTACTCCAGCATGTCCGGCTGAGAAACTGAGTGACGACATTCGTGATAAGATGTCACGAGCGTGATGACCTATTACCAATGTCATCATCTCTGGGAAGATTTCTACCCTTGGTGAGGACATTTTTTGACAAGACTTCATGCCCGTGATGGCCTATCACCAATGTAGTCAACCTTAACCAGAAACTCAAAAGTTCACCTTTTTGTGACGACATTTCATGATGACTTATCACCAACTTGACGGCTTGTCACGGATGTCGTCAGCTATTTTTTTCCCAGCAATTTAAGGATATTTTTAAAAGGGTATTTTGGTATTTTCCCATCTTTTGGAGGTCTCTATAAATATGAGGAACCCCATTCAAACCCTAATTCCTTCATCTACTCTTCCAATTCTCTTAAGAGAAAATATCTAGGGTTTCAATTCAAGAACCCTAATCTTTCAAAAATTCATTCATAATTCTTCAAGATTTTTTTCAAGAATCAAGTTTCTCATTGTGTGGGCTTCAAGAATTATTTATTACAAGTGCGGATAGAGTCTTAAGCATTAGAATTCATCCAATTTCAAAGATTAAGGTATGTAGATGTTGATTCTTGGGTCCCTTTCATCCAAGAAGCTCAAGAACCCTTCTTAAAACTCAAAGATTTTTATGTTTATGAGTTGTTAATGATTTGTATGAGTTGAAATTTATGTTCAATGTGTTTTTGAGTTTTGATTCATGTTTGTTTACAAGATTTATAAGCCTTGACCCTAGTAGGTGGAATCCATGTGATATTTGTGATGAATCTTCCTTATGTTGCTTTCTATGTGATGTGTTCATGTCAAATGGGTGTAGAAATGGTTGAATAAGTGAAGCATGTTCCCCCTAGGTTTTATAAAGATCTTAGGTGAAGCATAAGGGCTATTGCAGCATGTTGAAGATGAATCCCCAAATTGTGAGTTAGTTTATTTATGCCTAGTGTTTGATAAAATGCCCAAGTGAATAAAGTATTCCATGGTAGTAGAAAATCCCCAAATAAGTGTGAACCCGTGAATGTCTAGTGTTTGTTGAAGGACCTTTGTGAATAAGTGGAGATGTGATAGTAGTAAATTCTCCAATTATGTTCTCTTGATATATGCTAAGTTTTTGATACATGCCAAGTGGTTAGCAAGTAAGTTATGACATGATAGTATGAAATTTTCCCACGCCATGTGATATCCAAACACATGTCAAGACTGATTTAGGTATGAAATAGTTGAGGTAAAACCTTATTGAATGGAGTACGATCTAGTAGCATGTTTCCCCTAAGTTATTATATGATTGTGATTTAGAGATGCTTAAAGTGACCCCTTGGCGATTGTGATGATGAATAGATTTTTGTGATCCTTAAATGCTGAGGTGATGTCTTAATGACTTTGAGATGCTTTAATGATTGTGATCATAAACGAATGCTTGTGATGATGAACGAATGGTTGTGATGATGAATGAATCATTGTGGTGATGACTAGTCAAGAATGATTATGCTTTACTTTTATGTGATCGAGTCCTGAGGGTATTTATACCCGACAATAGAGCTGTTGTCTAGAGCCCGTGTCAGTTTCTTAATAATTCCAGTCGAGCCATGATTCTCATAACTCAGTGAACTATAGAACTCTGTATCCTCAGACAAGTGCAGAATTAAGAAAGCTCAGTAATCTCAGTTATTTCTGTAATCTCTTTATCGCTAGTAATCTATCCTTAGTCCTATAATCATCTCAGATCTAATAATATTCAAGTGATTCAATTCTAATCTCAGATGCGATTTGGGTAATCTATTCAAGCTCTGTATCGTCAGTCAGATACCATGATTCAATACCTTTTTCGTCAGATACGGAACTAAGTGACTTCAACGTAACTCAGTCAGATCTTTTGCAAAATATGCTCAATATCAGATACAATTTAGTTGTGATTAGTTAAGGATCCAATCAGAGTCTTTCAGTTGGGAGTAGAAACTAGCACCGAGCGAGGGAAGGGATGAAGACTCTTTCCATCAAAGAGAGAGGCTGGAGTCGTTAGTAGAAATCCTAGACCTACAGAACTGTGTAGCCAGCACAGGATACAGGATTCACTATCAGGAAAGGCTGTCACCTCTAGAGAGAGAATATTTGACTATTATATTGCCTTAGGTCAACTTCTTAGTAAGGGTCATCTGTCAGAGAGGATTTACTAGAGAGAGGTCTTTACCCGTGGCACGGTATTGACACCCTTCCAGCTAGGGTTACAGGTTGGACCCCACTTGTGGTAGGTTGGGGCATATCGGTTAAGTAGCTACTTCCCACAATTACAGTTTCAGTTTTAGATTCAATCTCAGTTTTAGTATCAATCTTCAGAAATTAGGACTGTCAGATACAGTCATCTATCTTTATGTGGAACTCAGATAGTTCCATTGATTTATGGACCATCCCGTAAGATAGGCTTGATAGGATGGCTATTCGTATATCCGATATTGGAGTAAGATGTTATGCCCATTTTATTGAAGAACTGTCATAGTCGTCGAGACTCATTAGTATGGCAGAGGGAAGTAAAAATTTAGTCTTAGGTGAGGACTCAGGAAACAACTCATTGCTAGACCCTATGAATCATCACATGAGTCGTTGGGACTGATTTTAACAGCTTTCTGGATAATTTTAAAAGGATTGTTTGGTCTTTTTTCACTTCTTTAACATCAAAACCACATTTTTTAAGCTATCCTAAGGATTATTAATAAGCCTATACTAAGGATGATTAATAAGACTAAACTGCCCCAAATTTCCCATTAACTTAAAAATCAAGCGACACTTAGAATATTCAGAGCAGATGTGCAATTTTCTTCTCCAAGGTAAGAGAAAGGGTTCTTTAACTTCAAATCCTAAGTGTAAAGATTTCACCAAGAATTTTTCCTTCAGGTTTATGGGATTTCATTATTAGGTTTTCTTTCATCCATTGTGTCCAAAAATTAAATTAATTCCTCATTTTAATTCATCCCTCAGGAATAGAAATCCCATAAAAGAATGAATTTTCTTATGTTTTAGTTTCTTACTTTGATTAAGTCATGAATACATATTTTCCCATGAACTCTAGTATCTTTACATACTCATAACTATGAACTCTCACTATGTCAGTAAATTTGTAATTTTGGACTTGATTTATGAAATTTCCCATTATGTTCATATTATAGATTTATCATGACTAGTTGCACTCTTCAGATATGGCGGGTTATGAACACGTGAGGACTTAGGATATCACGCATTGTCAGTTGAATGCTCAATCTTTCAGTTTTCATGATTTAGAATAATTTAAGATAAAGCACTTATCTTTAAGTTTCAGAACAACAATCTTATTGTGTATTTTAGAATATCAGTATACTTTCAGTTGGGAATAGTACCTAGTACCTAGAGGACATGGGTTCATATAACTCAAGTCCCAAACTACGTGCCACCGTAGGTTAAAGGGGTCCTCGCTAGTTGAGAGTCTCTCTTGCCCTTAATGGTCTCATGAGTGAATTCATGCCAGTCATGGTCTTACCTTTGGCAAGGTGCAAGACACCCTCCTAACTTAGGCTATTTGTCGGATTTCATATTGCTCACATGGTTTATCGTCACGATCCAAAAACTAAACGGCATGATGGCACTTATCGCTACAAGCCTTGACAAGTAAGCCTATCACCTAAATTGATATGACATGGGAAAAAATTATCAAAACCCAAGGTAAGGCTTCTAGAACAAAGCCAAACCAAACAAAATTACAATAAAAGTGAAAATACATAACAACAATACCATAAAAACTCCCAAAAACTGGTGTCACTGTGTAAGAACTACTAAATACATCTCGAATAAGAACTACTAAATACATCACGAGTGTCAAAAGATACAATAATAGAACAAATAGAACATAATCTATCTCTGAATACAAGTAGGACATAAAATATATAGGAATAGGTGACAGATCATCTCCAGAAGCATAGAACGACCGCTACTTCAAATATACACCAGATACCACCTGCATCAGCTATGGTGCAGCGTACTCGTACCTGAATCTTCATCGAAAGGGTGCAGTACGGGAACTATGGTCCACTTTTACTCAGTAGGTATCATAGGTTAATTGAGTAAAGTAAAAAATAAAGAATATAAAATACACTCTATGGGCATGTTACCTACAGTAAAAAAAAGTCCCAATCGGTAGCCACATCGTCTCCACTAATAATTCTAAATATTCACATATACCACACACAAATGTAAGAAAGAAGCACAGGTATACAGATATCACATATATGAGAATGAAAAAGTTGTACACATAGACAGATATCACATCAAACACAATAATACAACATAGAATGAGCACAACATATATGAAATATAATGAAGAAGATGATGATGATTTGATGTGATGCACGAGGTTGTCACACAACCTTTGTATACACCTACTGAGCTGAGCTCTCTAGGTAGGACACATGGGGAGTTTATCAACCCATATACAATCTAATATCCAATACCAATATCCATGACTCCTGTCCGGCACATACCTCAAAAAAAAATTTATAACGATGTCACAAAGCCAATATTTTCATAGTGGTACCAATGTTTCCTAAGTATGCATGACATGAGAATATAATGCTCATAACCAACCAGAATGAGAGTTTCCAAATACAACTAATATACCAACCATGTGAGCCAGAAATTCACTCAATATGCCAACTATTCATGAATTTACAGTACTCCATATGCCAATAGGGTAATATACACAAAATATGCCATTGATACGACATAACTTCCACTTTGGGATTTTTTACTAGAAAGATACTACCAAATATATATATACATAAGGTCAACAACATCATATAAGACCCCACATGGCCAGGCATAGCAATCAATGTCTCAAAACCACCAAATAACAATAATATTGGCCCCCACATGGGCACAACACAATAATATAGCCATTTTTATGATTGGTTCCCACTCCCTTAACATGATTTTATACAAATATTAACTACGTAGTCCAGTCTAAAGAAAGTTACGCCATAACCTACCCCAAATGCCAAAATTCGATGCAAAAAGCCTTCAACACGGAGCTTTTTCCTTATGAACGAACTCAAAATAAACTAAAACATACCAATATAGAATCTATGCGTTAAAAGAAAGCCTATGATACCCATATTTCCCATTTCTGTGTCAGGGTAAAAACGGACCCCGAAATAGGTTTTTGAAAAAAGGGATAAGATCAAAATTTTAGTCCAAAATATATTACCCATGATTAAAGGAACTCATAGAAGAAAACCAAAGTGCAAATAGATTGAAATTGAGGTTTAGATCAAAGAATTAATAATTTAGGCATTTTGGGCTAAAATCCTCAAATTTCACTTTCAAATTCAGGTTTAAATGACAAGAATTGGAGAAGAATAATTGAAATAGCAATTTGGAGCTTACCCACGCTTGAAAATGGAAGAAATTTCTCAAAAACTCAAAACCCCAAGCTCCAAGCCTTAAAAAATGGTGAAAATCGTGAAAAAAGGGTATTTTTGTATCACAAGCATCGCTTAAGCGACCAAGTGTTGCTTAAGTGACACCCGTTGTCTTACCAGGTGTCGCATAAGCGACCTGGTTATAACTTATATGATAAGGGAGTCGCTTAAGTGACACCCTCGGCTGAATGCCAGGTCGCTTAAGTGACCAAAATATCGCTTAAGCGGTGCACTAGCTGGTGACTTAGAGAATTTCAAGTCTTCGTGAACCTAGAATCTCAAGAACGCAAACAAACTATGCTACCCTATCAAATTTAATGCTTTAGACTCAATGGTGATGACAGGTTTTAGAAAAACATTGTTTTCACAAAGTTGACCCCCAAAACCCAATTTCACAACTTTTCGAACTGAGGGTCAAAATGAGATATAAAACCCATAAAAACTATACCAACCATGTTACCAACCTAAAATTGATGTTATGGATCTGTTGGCATTATGCCATCCGATGAAAAGATCAATAAACGTTCACAAAAGTCAACTATAAGGCCTTTCAATCCACCAAAAACTACAAACTCGCACAAATCACACCAAAATACACTGGGAACTTTCCGAACTGAGGGTTGAAATGAGATATAAAAGCCATAAAAACTATACCAACCATGTTACCAACCTAAAATTGGTGTTACAGATCTGTTGGCATTATGCCATCTGATGCACAGATCAATAAACGTTGATAAAAGTCAACTATAAGGCCTTTCAAGCCACCAAAAACCACAAACTCGCACAAATCACACCAAAATACACTGGGAACTGTGCCAATCATTTCCACACCCCAAAAATACCAAAAGCAACCAGGGGGAGAGGTAACATAGTTAAATTACATAGAATGAATAATTCACAAAAATCAAGTCATTACATCATCCACCACTAACTATCTAGTTTGTTCTCGAACTAAAGGCAAGGAGAAATACCTGCATTAGTGAAAAGCTGGGGATAACTACCACACATATCAGATTCAACTTCCTAAGTAGCCTCATCTATAGGTCGATGAATCTACAGGACCTTAGCCACTAGAATATCTCTAGAACGCAACTGACTAACATCCTTGGTTAAAATGGAGATGGTTTCCTCAACAAAAGACAACCTTTCATCTAATTGGATTGAATCCTAATGAATGACATGAGATTCATACAAAATGTAATGTCGAAGCATGGAAACATGAAAAACTTGATGAATAAATGATAAATATGGGGGCAATGTTATCTCATAAGCCACATCCCCAATAGTTAGAAAAATCTCTAAAGGTTTAATATACCTAGGGCTAAGCTTGCCTCTCTTCCCAAACCTCATCATGCCCTTCATGGGTGAAACATGAAGGAAGATTCGATCACCAACACTAAATCTTAAGGCACGAAGTCTACGATCCATGCCTACTCTGATCCGCTCAAAGTCTATCCTGAATAACCCAAACTCTATCCAAAGAAATATGAAGAAAGTCTGTACCCAAGTTCTAATCTCAGAAACCTTAAACCAACAACCTGGAGAGTGAAAACACCTACCATGAAAAGCCTTGAAATGAGCCATCTCAATACTTGAATAATAGCTATTATTATACACAAACTCCGCCAAAGCTAAATATTGCTCTCACTGATCTCCAAAGTCCATCACGCAAGAATGGAGCATATCCAGCAAAACCTGAATAGTCTTCTCTGACTGACTATTGGTTTGGGGTGAAAAATTATGTTAAGATCAACCTAGGTACCCAAATCCTCCTAAAATATCTTCAGAAGTAAGATGTGAACATTGATCCTTAATCCTAGATGATAGACATTAACACACCATAAAGACACACTATCTCACGAATATAAATATAGGCCAACCTCTCAGCACTGAAAGAAACCCAATAAAAAAATCCATAGTAATCCATTCCCATTTCTACTCAGGAATAGGTAACCTCTAAAGCAAACCACCAGTCCTCAAATGCTCGAACTTTACCTATTGGCAATATAGGTAATGAGCTATAACATCTGCCATATCCTTCCTCATACCACCTCATAAGGATTTCTATCTCAAATCACGATATATCTTAGTCACTCTTGAATAAATGAAATACTTAGAATAATGAGCCTTCTCGAAAATCAATATCATCCAATCACCCACTCCCAAAACATAAAATCAACCTCCAATACTTAAAACACCATCAAAATCAAGAAAGGCTTCCTTAGCCTAACCACTCAATACCTTATCTCGAATCACTCTCAACCCAACATGGTCAAACTGATGAGCCTAAATCTTCTCCATCAAAGAAGATCTTATCTCTGCAAATGCCAAAACATATCCAGGTGTCAAAATATCAAACCTAACTATTTGATTATCCAAAAACCAAATCTCTAACGCCAAAGGCCTCTCTTGGATCAAACTATGAACCAAGATACCCATACTAGTAGACTTTTGACTCAAGGTATCTATAACCATATTAGCCTAGCTCGGATGATAGAGAATAGTAAGGTCATGATCCTTAAGCAACTCAATCCAATGACACTGCCTCGTATTAAGATCTCTCTGGGTAAAGAAATACTGAAAGATATGGTGATCCGAGAAGATCGTACAACGGACTTCATACAAGTAGTGACTCCATAACTTTAAAGCTAAAACAACCACATAGAACTCCAAATTATGGGTAGGGTAATTCTTCTCATAGGGCTTCAACTAATGAGAAGCATACAAAATCACCTTACCCACCTACATCAACATAATGCCTAACCCAACACCAAAAGAATCACAAAAAACACAAAAAGCCATGCCCTCCCTGGGAAAAGTTAAGATAGGAACTAATGTCAGCAAATTCTTAAGCTTTTGAAAGCTTGTGTCACAAGCATCAGACTACTGAAAGGAAATCTTCTTCTGAGTCAACTTGGTCAATGGGGATGCAATATATGAAAACCCCTCAACAGAGCATCAATAGTAACTTGCTAAACCAATGAAACTCTAAATATCGGCAGGAGAAGTGGGCCTCGCCAATCACGAACCTTAATAATCTTGGTTGAATCGACCATAATACCATCCCTGGTCACCACATGACCCAAGAAAGAAACAGACTCTAACCAAACTCACACTTGGAGAACTTAGCATACAACTTCTTATCCCTCAATATCTGGAGTACAATCCATAAATTCTTCTTATTACCGGCCTCACTCTTGGAATAAACAAAGATATCATCTATAAATACAATAACAAACAAGATGAGATACGATCAAAACACTTAGTTCATTAACTCTATGAATGCGGTTGGGGCATTGGTCAACCCAAAGGACATGACCAAGAACTCATAATGGTCGTATGGAGTTTGAAAAACTATCTTTAGAATATCCAAAGCTCTAATCCTTAACTAGTGATACTCGAACCTCAAATTAATCTTTGAAAACACCAACACACCCTGAAGCTGATTAAACAAATCATCAATACAAGAAAGAGGATACTTATTCTTAATTGTCACCTTATTCAACTATCGATAGTCAATACACATATGCATAAACCCATTCTTTTTCTTCACAAATAAGATTGGTGCACCCCAAGGCGATACACTAGGTTTGATAAATCCTTATCCAACAACTCTTATAACTAATCTTTCAATCTCTTCAACTCTACAGGGGCCATACTTTAAGGAGGAACAAAAATAGTCTTGGTGTCGGGCTCATTATCAATGGAAAAATTAATATCACTATTCAGAGGCATACCAGGCAAATCCATAGGGAACACATCCATGAACTCACAGACAATATAAACAAAATCCAAAGGAGGAGAAAAAGCAATACTAGTATCATCAATATGAGCCAAATAAGACAAACAACCACTCTTTACCAAATGATAAGCCTAAAAAAATATAACCTTCTTAGGACCCAAATAAAGCGCACCCTTCCAACCTATCCTTGGCACATGATGTGCTATAGAAATATAGCACTTTCAATGCTTCAAATGATAAAAATAAGCAAGTTTCTTAGGTTGTTTTGTTAGATATGATGTGTTTTGGGTATGTTTTGCAGGAAACTAGGTTTTGGATGCTAAGTTCAAGAAAAAAGATGAAAAATAGAGTTTTTGGTAACTTACTTGATCATTTTTGGGCATTTGTGGCACTTACTGGATGTACGTGACCAAAGCATGTGTTGAAACTTAAAGTTTGGAAGCTTGGTTACTAGAGTTGGAAGGCCTGGAACTTACCTATGTCTACATGTGGACTGCATATAGCAGATATGGTTTGTATGTGACTAAGGTAAGTATGAAAATTGAAGATCCTGAGAGTGAAAGAGCTAAAGAACTTTTTGCACTTACCTATGTCCACATGCGGACTGTATGTGGGTAAGGTACATGCCAGAAGTCCTAAGTCCAGAGGGAAAACAGTGCAGGAAATTTTTTTGGAACTTACCCATGTCTACATGTGCCCATTGACAGTCCACATGTGGTATATATGCCCACTGGCAGGCCGCATGTAGACATAGGTAAGTGGCCACCGACCCTTTTTATCCCTTTTTATCTGAGTTTTGATTTTAGGGTTTCTTCATGTACTATAAATACCCCTTATGTGTATTTTAGTAGAAGATACACACTCTTGATACTCACAAATATATTTTGATTCTGAGATCCGATTTTGGTCTTAGAATTCTCTCGTATTTGTTTTGATTTATAAATTAAATTAAAGTTTTGGGTTCAGTTGTGATTTTTGTGATTACATCATATGCTTTTCAATCATGAATGTTGTTGATTACTTAACAAGCATGAGAGGCTAAAAACCCTTATCTAGGGTTGTGGAAACCCTAGAAAGTTGACGAAGTAGGGGAAGTGCTATGTTGTTTTGAACCGATACCCATGCATGCATTGTATTATCTTCACTTTAATAGCTATCTTAGGGGTTGCAAATATTAGGATCCCGCCAAGATTATTGCTACTTACTCCAAAAGAGGAGTAGTGACAAGGAAAAGATAATTACAACTGTAATTTGAAGTTTAACTATCAATCCATGCTACTAAGTACTATCTAAGTAAGATGGTTAGTTGTCATCTAATAACTAGAGACTCAGAAGGTAATAATTAACTGGGATCTAGGATCAGGGTTAGCAATGCGATATCTCGAGACTCAAAAGGTAAAGGGTAAAATCTATCAGCTAGTCTAAAAGATGGTTGGTGGTACATAACTTATCAGATTTTGCATACAAGGTATTAGATTGGTTCAATAAAGAATGATAAGCAAACATAGTTGAGAAGCCAGGGGGAACACAATCCTTATGTTCACCGATGATTGATTACAACCAAAGTTGAAACTAGCTTATTGTTCGATATTGATACTTTAACCCCCTATTTACTTTTTTAGTTTTGCCCGTTGCTTACAACAGCTGAAAGTCGTAATTCAACAAATTCCCTTGGGATTCAACCCCAAACTTTGTTGGATTACTATATTTGACAACAACCGCATAATATTCAAATTGAAGTTGTATCTTGGGAATTATCAAATTTTGGTGCCGTTGCCGGGGAATATGGTGTTGAGTTGTGAATTGAGGTTGTTACAATTTTCAGGTCTTTTTGTTTCTGTTCTTAGTTGGATAAATGCTAGTGTATGCCTAGCAAACAGAGTAGAGGCAATCCCTTACTCCCCGTGAATCCAAATCTAGAGATGATCGTACAAACACCTAGTAGGACAACAAAACTGAAAAGAGATGATAATCCTGAAGGGGTTCATGATGATGTGCCTTCCCCTCCCCTGAAGGAGTTCAGGTTATTGTTAACTAGTAGACAAGGGTGCTTTTAGAACATGCTGCGAATCGAAGGAGGAAAGAAGATACTGAGATGACCCAAGCCAGGGCTTAGTTGTGTCCGGTGCCTCAAGCCCAACCGAGACTAGAGATCACCACCAATACCTCACCATAACCGCCCTACATCCCATATAATACGAGTTCCATATATATATATATATATAATCCAAAACAAATTAGAAAAATCATAAATCAAATTCAGTTAACAAGTGTCATCCCCAATACCAATACCAGTGCCAAGTTTTACACCAATACCTACACCGTCCATACCAACCCATAGTAGTTCCACAAAGCCTCTATACAAAAGTAAAACAATATCCAGTCGAGACATGCCCCCGACCATATCCAAAACCAATGTTTATGAAAAGACCAAACTATGAAAGGAAATCTATGACAGAAAATGGAGCCTTCTGGAGTATGGAAGCTCACCATATCAATCCAACACAAGCTGATCTCAAATTTGATCACTGAGCAAGAAAAGTAGTATGGCTAGTTCCTGCATCGTGTGGGGATACAACGCCCAAAGATGGGTTAGTAGGTGAACGCTAGCCTGCACTCAGGATAAGGATAAAATAATGCCAACCTTTAAAATCAAGTAAACAACCATATGCATTCACATCCATTCATATATATATAATGTATGCCGGGGAAGGGAACCGGGTTTAGCATGCCTCTAAAACCATTAACCTAGGTATATGTAGCTTAGTCATCCTAGAACTACCCATGGGCTATATGGGTCCAGTACTATCCCCTGAACGGGCACCGATGCGTGTAGCCGCATGAATCGGAGATGCCCGCAAGGCTTTCAAACCATAACCATGACCACCAAGACCTTACTATTTATTCATTTAAAACCATTTAAAACTATCCAAGCCAATTTAAGGTCACATTACTACTTTATACCATGGAAATTTTTCAATAAAAGTTCAACAATGTAACAAAAGCATTCTCATAGGCATTTTATCAAACATATTGAAGACATATAGTTTCCAAAACCAAAACCAAGTACCAATTAACCATTCCCATGCAACCACATGTTCAAACCACCATTAAAACATGAGAAATCATAATTAAACATGGGAAAACTGTAACCAACCATTTATAACCAACCCCCCAACATATCATTCAAAACCAAAACAATAAAACCATTATGCCATGAAAAACATTCAGTAAATCATGCCATTAGTTGAACTAATAGTGAGGGGGTAGTAACATGCCTTAGATTATGAAAAAGACAAAGAGAAATCACTCTTTAGATCCTTAATTGACCACCTTGGAGGAAACACTAGTCTTTGCTTAACCCAAGAGCATGGGAGAGTTTAGAGAGAGTTTTTGAGTGTTTAAGTTAAGAAAAATACGGTAAATAAAGTCCCAATAGTGTTTTAAGTCATGGGGTCATGAGGGGTTAAGAGGGGAAATATCCAGAGTACCTCTAACTTAAACTGTATAAAATTCTCGTAGGAAGGTATGACCACCCTCTTAAACCATACCCTACTATATGTGTGGTACCCACCACTCATACCCTAGACATTCCTTGGACCCCAACATTATCCAATATATGACCATCATGAACAACTCGTATCCTACCATATGACAAGTACCCTAGAACCCTACTTAGGCAGAATAGAATCACCTAGGCTAGACATAGGGCATCATACAGTTGACATCATACCACCAGTACCCCAATATAAGACTAGTATAATCCATTCGTACCTTGGGTAAAAACCAACCAAACCACACTTATTGATATATGAGTTGAGGACCTTAAATTGTACCCTATCATACAAAAAGTATCCTATGTCGTATGATGTCCAGAAGACTCAAAACATAAGAAATTTCCAAGGACAAAACCTAGGGTGTTTCAATTCTCCTCAACTCCATTCATTTATCCCCAAATGATGGACAAGGTAGTATGAGCATAATTTACACCCTAACACCTTCATTTCAACCTTTAGCTAAGTTAGAAAACAAAGATGTGATGAAGAACACATACCTTAATTACGAATATTCGGATTGGAAAACAAGTAAGGATACTTGGACCTCATGTCCTCTTCTGCTTTCGAAGTAACCTTTTCCACCTTGTAATTCCTCCAAAGAACCTTTACCGAGGCCACATCCTTGATCCACAATCGAAGAACCTAAAGATCCAATATCTCAATCGGGATCTCCTCATAGTAAAGAGAGTCCGAAATACCTAACACTTCCAAAGGAACAACTGATGAAGGATCACCTACACATTTCCTCAACATAGAGATATGGAACTCTGGGTGAATTGACCTTAAACTAGAAGGAAACTCCAACTCATACACAACATTAGCAACCCTTCTCAAAATCACATAAGGACCAATATACCAGGGACTGAGCTTACCTTTCTTCCCAAACCGCATCACTCCCTTTATGGGAGACACCTTTAGAAATACCCTATCCCTAACCTCAAAGTCCAAGTACCTATGTCTTACATCCATATAGGATTTTTGGCGACTTTGGACAGCCTTAAGCCTATCCCAAATCACCTTCACCTTCTCTATAGCCAGATAAACCAAGTCCAGACCAAACATATCCGCTTCACCAAGCTCAAACTATCCAATAGGATATCTACACCTCCTACCATAAATACCTCAAAAGGGGCCAACCCAATACTAGAATGGTAACTGTTATTGTAAGAAAACTCTACAAGAGGTAGATGCTTAACCCAACTACCACCATAGTCAATAACACACTCATGAAGTATATCCTCCAGCATCTGAACAATCCTCTTTGCTTGTCTATCCGTCTGCGGGTGGAAAGCAGTACTAAGACTAACCTTACTCCCCAACCCTTTATAAAATGATAGCCAAAAAATATGTTGTAAACTGCTTACCACAATTAGAGATGTTAGAAATAGTTACCCCATACAGCTTTACTATCTTTTGGAGGTACAACCTCGCATAATTCTCAACCAAAAAAATAGTCCTTACTGGTGAAAACTAAGCTGACTTTGTCATCCTATCCATGATTACCCAGACCAAATCAAACTAATTCTTAGATCGAGAAAGATCGGTAACAAAATCCATGTTGATTACCTCCCACTTCCATTCAGGCAATTCAATTTCTTAATATAATCCTTCGAGCCTCATGTGCTTAACTCTCACTTGTTAACACACCATACACTTGGCTACAAAATTACCCACATCCCTTTTTATACCATTCCACCAATATATCTCCTTGAGGTCATGATATATTTTTGTCAAACTAGGATTAAAAACATAGCGTGACTCATGCACCTTAGTTAATATCCTTTCTCGCAAGCCATCGATATAAAAAACACATAACCTTCCTTGGTAACGCAAGGTACCATCACCACTAATCCCAAATACCATTACTTTTTGCCCTCCAACCTCACCCTTAATACTTAACCAGACAGGATCAAATATCTGCTTCTTCTTGATATCTGCACCAAGAGACGAACACACCACTTCTTGCACTAACATACCACCCTCCTTGGATTCCAAAAGGCAAACTCCAAGGTTAGCCAGATGGTGAATATCTTTCACCAACTCCCACTTATCCTTATCAACATGAGCTAGACTCCTCATTGATAACCTGCTAAGAGTATCAAAAACTACATTAGCTTTACCTAGATGATAGTGAAGACTCATGTCATAGTCCTTGAGAAGCTCAAGCCATCTCCTTTGCCTGAGGTTAAGTTCTTTCTGAGTGAACACATATTGCAGGCTTTTATGGTTTGAGAAGATATCCATGTGCACCCCATACAAATTTTTTTGCCATATTTTTAATGCAAACACCAAGCTAATAGTTCCAAATCATGGGTAGGACAGTTCCTCTCATGCACCTTCAGCTACCTAGAAGAATAGGTTATCACCTTTCCATGTAGCATCAAAACACTACCAAGTCCCACCTAGAACACATCACAGTAAACTACAAACCTATCCATACCTTTCGGCAAAGTCAAAACTAGAGTTGAAGTTAGCTTATCCTTCAACTTCTCAAAACTACACTCACAAGCATTTAGCCAAGAGAACTTTACCTTTTTATGAGTCAACTTAGTCAACAGGGTAGATATAGAAGAGAAACTCTCTATGATCCACCTGTAGTATCTAGCCAAACCCAAGAAGCTCCAAAAATCGATTGGAGTCATGGGTCTAGGCCACTTCCTAACAACCGCAACCTTTTGTGGATCCATTATGATCCCCTCACTAGAAATAATATGACCCAAGAAATTGACAGCGTTCAACCAGAATTCACATTTTGAGAATTTAGCATACAACTGTTGCTCCTTCAAGGTTTGCAACACAATATGGAGGTGATTGGCACGATCCATCCCACTCTTAGAATACACTAGGATTTTATCTATGAACACAATGACAAACAGATCCAGAAATTGATGAAAGACTCTATTTATCAAATCCATAAACATTACCAGAGCATTGGTCAACCCAAATGATATTACCAAGAACTCAAAGTTCCCATACCGAGTATGAAATGCAGTCTTAGGGATATCTACCTCCCTAATCTATAATAACCGGATCAAAGATCAATATTAGAAAAGAATTTAGCACTTTGAACCCGATCAAACAAGTTATCTTTCCTTAGATGAGGATACTTATTGTTAATCATCACCTTATTAAACTGCCGATAGTCAATAAACATCTTAAGGGAACCATCCTTCTTATGCCAAAATAACTCCAGTGCACCCCACGAGGAAACACTAAGACAGATGAAAGCCTAATGCAAAAGATCCTTAAGTTGCTCCTTAAGCTCCTTCAATTTAGTCGGAGCCATTCTATAAAGGGGAATAGAAATTAGATGAGTGTCCAGAACCAAATCAATCCTAAACTCAATATCCCTATCAGGAGGAACACCAGGAAGGTCATCAGGGAAGACCTCAGGAAATTTGCTCACCATCAAAACCTAATGCAAGGAAGGACCTTCTGAGTTAGAATCTTTAACTTAGACTAAATGATAGAAACACCCTTTGGAGATTAATCTCCGAGCTCTAAGATATGATATAAACTTCCCCTTAGGAGCTAGAGAACCACCCTCCCATTAAATAATCGGTTCACCAGAGAACTTAAAGGAAACCTTATGGGTCCGACAATCTAAGGACGAGTAACACACATGTAACCAATCCATACCTAGAATAACATCAAAATCTACCATATCTAATTCATACAAATCCACCAAAGTTTCCTTACTACCAATAGATTCCCCCCCATAGACTCTTTTAGCAATCACAGAGTTACCTACTGAGGTAGAAATAGAAAAAGGGTCCAAAATAGCCTCAGGATAAAAACTAAAATACACAGCCACAAATAAGGTCATATAAGAGAGTGGACCCTAGATCAAGTAAACTATACTTATCACATGAGAAAAATTTCAACATACCAGTAATGACATCAAGCGATGCCTCGAACTCCTGTTGGGTAGTGAGTGCATATAGATGGTTTCGACCAGTGTCGGAACTAGATGTGAACCTTTTAGGGCTGGAGCTGAAGAAATAGAAACTGGAACCTTATTCGCTCCCAAAGAAACCTAACCAACTAGATAGTTTCTAAGCATATGGCCTGGCTGACCATATTTAAAGCACTCGTCCCTCCCCCAATCACAAAAACCCTAATGTAACTGACCACAGACCTATAAGAAGGACACGATGAAGCTGACTGAGCCCCACTAGCCTAAGATTGGGAACCCTGTGCCCTAAAGTTATCGCCACTCTACTGACGCCTACCACCCTACGACTTCAGGTAAGGATTCATAGATGTGGAGAAAGAATCAAAACTCCCCCACCTATTTTTTGTCCACTACCACCATCCTTACCACTTTGCTATTAGCCACCACAGTGCTCAGAGAGCCTAAACTTCTTACCCTTCTTTTCCCCTATCTCAACCTATTTTTTATTTTCCTCCCCCATCTATTGCCTATGGATAACCAACCTAGATATGTTCATGTCCTTGATCAACAAGGCTATCTTACTTCCAAGGATCAACTCATGAGACAGTCTTGAGGCAAACTTTTTTATCCTGGCCCCCATATCTGACACCATCTCCGAAGTATTCTAAGACAACTAATGAAACTTCAAGGCATCCTCTTTGACCATCATCTTCCCTTGTTTTAGATTAAAAAATTCTTCCACGTTTGTTTTCCCTAACTCCTAAGGAAAGAAGTATTCCAGAAACGTATTTAAGAAATTCTCCCATAAAGATGACTCCTCAACATCACCCCTGTCCTATCCCATTCCTTGTATTAGTGGTACACCACATCCTTCAATTAGTAGGTAGTAAGTTCCACCCCTTCCACATTCATGGCATGCATAACCTTAAAAATCTTCTCTATCTCATCAAAAAAACCTTGAGGATCCTTCTTCACCTTAACAGTAGTAAAAATTGGAGGACTCAACCTCATGAACTATCCAACCCTTGTGGCCTCAAAAGATGTAGTAGAAGATGCACCACACTCAGCCTGAGAATCTACCAACTGAGCAATCATATGAATCGACTAACAAAAATCCATATTTATCACATTGGTTTGAGGAGGACTAGTGGGAATAGTGAAACTCTAGAACAATTAGGAACTGGACCCCTAGACGGTATGGATCCCATGAGTAGAGCATGTCCCATCAACAACATCCCTAGTTAGGATAGAGGAGTTTTTATACATATCAGATCATTGAGGCATGATCTGAAAAGTGAATAAATAAGAATTAGAGAGGATTTTAGGACCGTAGTCTTTACAGCTTGAAATCAAAACACAAGAAAGATAAACATTCCTAAGTTCCTTGTAGCCTCTCCCTTATGAGTGTGGTGTGCTATACACCCTTTAAAGAGATTTTACTTGACACGACTTTTTGGACTCCCAATTGACCAGGAACCTAGGGATATGATACTAATTTGACACGACCCAAACTAGGGCCTAGATTTTTTAGGTGCCTCAAGCCCAACCGAGATTGGAGACCACCACCAATACCCCACCATAACCGCCCTATATCCCATATAAGATAAGTTCTAATTATATATATATTTATATTTATATATAATCCAATATAAAATAGAATAATCATAAATCAAATATAGTCAACCGTTGTTATACCCAATGCCAAAACCAATGCCAAGGATGAAACCAATACCAACACCGCCTATACCAACCCATAGTAGTCCCACAAAGCCTTTATCTGAAAGTAAAATAATATCTGATTGGGACATTCCCCCGACCATATCCAAATCCAAAGTCTATGAAATGACCAAAGTATGTAAGGAAATCCATGACATAAATAGAGTCTTTCGGAGTATGGAAAATCACTATATCAATATAACTCGGGCTGATCTTGAATTCGATCACTGAGTAGGAGGTGTAGTGTGGCCGATTCCTATATCGCGTGGGGATACAATGCCTAAAGATGGGTTAGCGGGTGAATGCTAGCATGAACTTGGGATAAGGATAAAATAATTTTAACCTTTAAACACAAGTATACAACCATACGCATTCACATCCATCCATATATATATAATCCATGTGGTGGAAGAGAACCGGTTTTAGAATGCCTTTAAAATCATTAACTCGGGTATGTGTTGCTTAGCTGTACGACCCAAAATTGCCTCCCGGGATGTCACACGGTGCTTAAGGCTACAAGTAGCCCCAAGCTAACCCTTTGAGCCTATTTCTACTAATAACACTCATTTCAAGATAAAATAATTCAAACACTAGCATAGTCATATCATATGAAAGGAAATATGAAGAAAATGCTCGTTCCAAACGACCAAGCAATACCGAAAACCTCAACACAATCATAATTTGATAACTAGTCTGACAAAGCCTCTACTAATCCATAAACTAGAGAGCCGTTGGGACAGGTCCCCAACTGGCTCAAAATGAACTGGAAATAACAATATAGTTTCTCAAAATATGGAGATGTCTGAATATAGATCCTTGAACCATGAGGAGTCACCACTGTATGATTGTAGATAGAGGTAATCAAAAATCACTGACGAGGTTGGGACTGAGCACTTGAACCTATATTATAATACAATGTAGCACATAGACGTATATGTGGATCAACACTTGAGAATGTACTGAGTATGTGGGGGTGCATGCATTTATATAAAAAAACATAAATACTCTTTAATCAAATCATACATGTAATAAGTAATGACTCATATGGCTTGAATAAGTATAAAATGCAAATTTCTTAAATCATGTAAAATAGAACATGTAACACAATCTCGTGAGTTATTATACTTTTAGCTTTGAAATTTATACTCTTCTCTTATTCTCATTGCTCAAGACTAAAGGAAACTTTAAGCAATACTTTCAACTCGTTCATATGTCTCATGGAGAGTAAAACTTATTTAATGCTCAAGAACTCATAACTCTTTTGAACTCAATACTTGGAATTCGGAATCATATAACTTTGGAGCATTTTTGGAGGCATTTCATTCATGTTAGGAAAATATCTCATTTCAAGCTTTAGGAAAAAATACTCATATCAAGGGAAAGTATTTTAGTTTTAAAGAAAAATATCTTATCTCAAAGCTTTAGTTTTAAGGAAGATTCTCTTAACCGACATAAACCATGCGAGCTACATGGAGTCCAACATTTTGTCCTCCTAAGAAAGAGACCCCATGTTGGGGAGGAGCATCATACTCTTTGCCAGGGAGTATAACTTCAATTAAGTGATTACTTATCTCGGCTTCGGGCCAAATATCTTGGCCTTAGGCCCAACTATCATCTCGTCCTTAGGCCCAACCTATGGTGGCACATAGTTTTGGGGTAAGAAACCATGGTAACTTACCCAACTCGGTGCTAAATACTACTCCCTTTAGTTTATCTCGCTCATCTCATGAAAATACACTTTAGAATAATCTCATGGTTCAATAATCCAATAATCAAATCTGTAATCTCATGTAGTAGAGTGGATTTCAAAACTCAATGACCATTAGGTCAAAACATTTCTCAATAATCTCAGAATACTCAAATCATGGGTGCTTATAGCATAATTGTTGATAAAATCTCAAGTCTCAAGTAGGGCTTAATAATCCATAATTCAATGTCAAGTTAGAACTCATCAAAATCATAATAGATAGCATATAGATTCATAACTAATGTAGAAATTTAGAAATTTCAGTAATTTATCGCAAAATTTCAACATACTCATATACTTCAATGTTTCAAATATTTCAACTATTAACTTCTCAAGGATTAAAATCATGGGGTATAGACCCAGCTGCAATTTCTTAAGAAAACATGTGAAAATTATGCCATTAGACTCTCAATTCATGGGAAGCATCAAAATATTGTAATAGATAATAATGGGTGAAACCCCCCAATTCAATTTCATGTAAAATCTCATAAATTGTAGAGAATTTTAGTTTAAATAAGACTTTGGGCACAAGGGTGAAAGGATTACCCTTGTTCAAAACCCTACATACGTTGAATTAGAAGCTTTGGATGAGCTCTCACTTTTGAAACTCTATTCGTACTCTTGAATGAGGGTTCTTGAAGCCCTTGACTTGGAAACCTTGAATCTTAACTCAATTTAGAAACTCTATCGTGGATTCTTGAGATTCTTGGAAGAGGTTTTGGATACTTAGGGTTCTTGTTGAGAGAAAACTTGAGAAAAACTTCATAGAATGCTTGTAATTGACTTCAATTTGGTGTTTTCACGGTTCAAGAGGCTTGGAAAAAGTCCAAAGTGACCCTTTTAACTTCTGTATAAAGCTGGAAAAATTGAACTGGGATCCCAATTTTATGGGCTACCGCGATAAACCAGTATCGCGGTGGCTCACTGGAAATTGACAAATGGGAATTTGGGAGTCACCACAATGCGGAGCCATCACATTGTCCCACTGGTTGGGAGCTGGAACTTCAGTGCGACGCATCACAATCGCGCTAGGCCACTGGAAATTGACTATTGAGAAATTGGGGTCCTCCACAATGAGCCTCTATCGCGGATTTTCACTGGAATTTGACAATTGTCAAATAAACCCTCTCCACAATGTGCCAAGCACTAAAATGATGCTATTTTATGATAAGGACTTAAATTAGCCATAACTTCTTACCCGGGTATCAGATTTGGGAGAATCTTATATCGACAAAAATCTTATCAAATTTCCCATGTGATAAAAAGTTAAAATTAGGGATATTATATATGGTTAACATGATACTCACTTAGGAAGTCACTTCTCAATCTTTTAGGGCCGGAATCACGCCTCACTTGACATGCCCTAAGTCTTATTCTATGAGAGAATTTTCGCGGGGTCTTGCATTAGCCATCCTAGAACTACCTATGGGCTATATAGATCCACTGTTACCCCCTGAATGGGCCTTGATGCATGTAGCCACATGAATTGGAGATACCATAGGGGTAGGATATTCCCGTGTACCCTTTGCCCTCCATGATACATATATACAAGTGTAACTTAGGGGATTACTCAGTACCCCATAAGTATATGGTTGCTATGACCAATCCTCATGTCGGTCCGTCCATTGGACTCACACCTTCATGGTTAGCTATCACACCCTGCCATTATTCCCCAATTAAAATATTAGCATACAACCAAACAACCAATTCCATTTATTATTAACCAAGGCTATAAAAAGTGGTATCGTCATACCAACTATAGTTTGCAAGCAATGTCCTTAGCCAACCTTTTAAAGAAAAGAGATTCCCATGTACCCATAGACTCTATTATTATTAAGTTTGCTTAGGGGATTCCCATATACCCTGCAAGAATATTCATTACTTAGTTTGCTTGGGGGATTCTCATGTACCCCGCAAGGTTTTCAATTGAACCATAACCATGACCACCAAGGCCTTACCAATTAACCATTTAAAACCATTTAAAACCATCCAAGATAATTTAGGGTTCCATTTTCACTTTATACCATACAAAGTTTTCAATAAAAGTTCAAAAACATAACAAAAACATTCTTATAGGTATTTATCAAACATATTGAGGTCATATAGTTTCCAAAACCAAAACCAAGTACCAATTAACCATTCCCATGCAACCACATGTTCAAACCACCATTAAAATATTAAAAACCATAATTAAAACATGGGAAAACCATAACCAACCATTTATAATTAAAAAAACCACAACAGATAATTCAAAAACAAGATAATCACACCATTATGACTTGAAAACCATACATTAAATCATGCCTTTAGTTGAACTAATAGTGAGGGAGGAGTAACATGCCTTAGATTACAAAGAAGACATATAAAAATCGCCCTTTAGA
Organism: Capsicum pubescens; assembly: GCA_030864215.1. Taxonomy (NCBI): domain Eukaryota; kingdom Viridiplantae; phylum Streptophyta; class Magnoliopsida; order Solanales; family Solanaceae; genus Capsicum; species Capsicum pubescens. Next base: position 83,107,955 of record CM061540.1, read on the forward strand.
GCCTTAATTGGTCACCTTAGAGGAAACCTCACCCTTTTCTTAACCTAATAGCTTGAGAGAGTTTAGAGAGAGTTTTTGAGTGTTTAAGATTAGAATAAAAGGGTAAATAAAGTACCAATAATGTTTTAAGTCATGGGGTTATGAGATTTTAAGATGGGAAATATCCAAAATACGCCCAACTTAAACTGTATAAAATTTTTGAAAGAAGGTATATCCACCCCCTCCAATCGTACCCTACCATATGAGTGGTACCCACCACTCATACCCTAGGCATATCTTGGACCCAAAACTAAAACATCCTAGTTTCCGGACCTTAGAAAATTCCCTGGAATTATAATCTCTTGATCTAATACGACTTAATGGTATGAGTTGTATATTGAGGTATAGATGTAATGGTCCAGTCAAATGCTGACCAATGTTGGTTGGTGGGGTAGATTTTTGATACTAGAATTATGACTTAAGGGTACGTGTTGTATTGATGATTACAGATTGTTTGGTTTCTTAAATTAATCTTAGACTTGTTTACTTAGGTTGGATCTAAGTACGAGTGGCTCACCATGAGCCATAAGCTAGTGTACAAATCGTACCCTAGACTCGTATGGTGAATAATGTCTAACACTTTCTTGGGTTTAAATCTGTTAGGGGTTCAGATGAAGGGTACGAATCATATACTTTGGATACAACTTGGTTAGATGAGTTGTATGCTAGATAGTGATAGATCCAAAGGTTGAGTCTAGGATACAAGTGGAGGGTACCACTCGTATTGGAGGGTACGACTCGTGAGGGTCAGTCGTACCCCTGGGATGGGATTTTGTACAACTTAAGTAGGGGTATTCTAGATATTTCACCACTAATACTAATAAAGTCCCACAACTTCTAACCTAATTGAGAGGTTATTTACCCTATTATTCCATTCATTAACACTTAGAAACTCTTATAAATACTCTATAATTCTCTAAAGATATTTTGGACTAGGAAAGCTAGGGTTTGAACTAGAGGATTGATTTGAGGCTTGTCTTGGTGATTTCATTCCATTATTATCTTGGTTTAAGGCATGTTCTCTTCCCTCACTATTAATTCTAACTAAAATCATGGTTTTATGAATGTTTTCATGACTTTATTGATTGTATGATTTTGGTTTTCAAATATGAATTGGGGGTTTTGATATTAAATAGTTGGTTATGGTTTTCCATGGCTTTAATTATGCTTTTGTGTATTAATGGTGGTTTTGGATAATTGCATTGCATAGGAATATTTTAATGGTAATTGGAATTGGTTTTGGTTATATTATGCCCCCAATGTGTTTGACAAAATGTTTATAAGCATGTTTTCATTTCGTTGAATATTTTAATGGAACTCTTGCTTGTTTTAGAAACTTGGTAAAGGAATTATGCATGGTTTAAATGGATTGGAAAGGTAAATGGCTAAATATTTATGCTTCTAGGGTACATGAAATACCCTAAGTAGTTTAATACGGTAAATAGAAGGGCACTTGGAAGTTCCCTTAAACCTATTTATGGATGGCTGTGGATAGTACTTGCAAGTATGGTTGGTATGACGATACCTCCACTAAATGGACTTGGTTAATAAATGGTAAATGGATTGATTGGTTTCTTGGTAATGGTTTTAATTGGGAAATAATGGTGGAATGTATAGAAAAGTCATGGAAGGTGGAGGTCCCGAGAAGACCAAAATTTGAAACTCATATTTGCCAATGTGAGGTTGGTCTTGGTGACCGTGTGCCTGATGTCACACTATATTTTGGGGGATGTACTAGTCATCCCAGGTTTTCTTCCCTGGTCATGTGACTTCACACACTGGGGACCTTTTAGTAGGGGGAGAAAGACCCATATAGCCCGTGGGTGGTTTAGGATGGAAAAGCTACACAACCCAGGTAAAGTTTTTAAAGGCATGCAAATACCGATCCCTTTCTCGATATAATTATATATATATGTATGGTTGTGTGCATATGAATGGTTTTACTTGGTTTTATAAATGGAATTTTTTATCCTTATCCTGCAATCATGGTAGCGTTCACCCACTAACTCATCTACTAGCGGTTGTATACCCATGCAATGCAGGATTCGAGCGTTCTACTCCTCCTACATATTGATTGACTCAGGGATCAGCATTTGGACTGAAGTGGTGAGCTTTCATTATTTTGGAAGGCTCCATTTCATGTTATGGATATTTCTAAACACTTTGATTTTATTTTGGATATTGGTTTTGGCCATGGTTGGGGGCATGTTCCAACTGGATTTTATTACTCTTTTGGTTAGAGTCTTTGTGGTACTTCTACGGATTGGAATGGGCGGGATCAGTATTGGTGTCATCCTTGGCATTGGAATAAGCCGGAGGGCTGACATCATTGGATGATATTTTTGGTTGTTCCATCATATTTCATTTTGGTATTAATTATATTATATTTTGGAACATCTTTGGTCGTGGCTAGGTTTATGGCCCTTGTTTCGGTATCAGTTTGGTATGGTTAGATTATTGATATGGGATAGTTGGACTCGGTTAGATCAGTCACGATTATGATCATATTCCAGAGTCTTAATGTGAGTTATTACACTATATTATTATATACTTAAAACTCATCCAACTCAGGGAAGACGGCTGGAGGTTGGGTTGGGTAATGACGGCGGTCTCCGATCCCAATCGAACTTAGGGCGCCTATTAAGACAAGGCCCCTAGTCGGGTTGCATCACTAACACTGTCCAAAATATAACCACCAAGTCTAACTAATATCCCACCATAAGACAAGTACCCTAGAACCCTACCTTTGGCAGAATAGAATCACCTAGGTTAGACATAGGGCATAATATGATTGACATCATACCACTAGTAGCCCAACATAAGGATAGTAAGATCTATTCATACCTTGGATATAAACTAATCAAACTATACTGATTGGCATACGAGATGAGGGCCCTAAACCATGCCCTATCATATGATAAGTACCCCAAGTCGTATGATGTCCAAAAGACTCAAAACACAGGAAATTTCCAAGGACCAAAACCAAGGGTGTTTCAATTATCCCTCACTTGGATCATTTGTCCCTGAGCAGCACTTGGTGAAAATCAAAATAGAGTTAGAGGTAGTCGTGCTCAAGTGATCCCAGCATAGTTGTATTTCTAGCTATATGAGGATGATGAAGAGGATCTAGGGTATATTGAGCCGGCAAAGACTAGAGCTATTACTTCTCATGTCTTGCCCCCCAATGTCAAGTTTAATATCTCTAGTTCTATAATCCAGCTTTTATACTTGAAGGGTGTGTATGTGGGGTTATCTATAGATGATGCAAATATTGATCTAGCTAATTTTACTGGGATCTGCACGTCAAATATTGATCTAGCTAATTTTACTGAAATCTACAGATGATGCAAATTTCATGATTTTAGACTGTGAAGTGGATGCCCACGCTTTGATTATCTTGGGTAGACCCTTCTTTTCCACTATTCTTGTATTAATTGATATGGACTTAGACTAGATCACTCTCAACTTAAATGGTGAGCAAATAGTTTTTAATATGTGCATGATAGTATAACAGTCAGATGATATGAGAGTGGTAGTAGTGATAAATGTTATGGATGATGACAAGGTTGTAGAAAATATGCCTATTGAGGAAAGATTAGGGGTAGAAGCATTAGTAATAGTGATTATGAATTTTGACAGTGATGGGATAGAGGAATATGATGAGCCGGTTAATTCTTTACATGGCATAGAATCTTACAAGTATGTCTCTAAAATACCATCCATTAAAGAGCCATCGGTATTAGAATTGAAGGCCCTCCCACCTCATTTGTAGTATGCATTCTTGGGGGCCAACAATACCCTATCAGTGATTATTGTAGCAAATTTGGTAGGATCAGAGATGAAAGCATTAATATCGGTGTTGTAAAAATTCAAGAGAGCTATTGGGTGGACCATTACAGACATTATGGGGATTACACTAGGTATATACATACACAATATACAACTTAAGATGGTAGCATTCCCAGCATTGAGCGTCAGAGGAGACTAAACCCTCTTATATTGGAGTTGGTGAAAAAAAGAAATAATAAAGTGGTTAGATATTGGAGTGGTTTTCACCATTGCATACATCAAGTGGGTAAGCTAGGTTCAATGCATGCTGAAGAAAGGAGGAATCACAGTGATTCCTAATAATAAGAATGAATTAGTACCCATGAGGTCAGTGACCAGTTGAAGAGTCTGCATGGATTACAAAAACCTGAACGCTTGGACATAGAAGGACTATCTCTTTATGCCCTTTATGGATTAGATATTGGATAGACTAGTAGGAAGGGAATGGTATTATTTTCTTGACAGATACTTTGGTTACAATAAAATCACGATTGCTCTTAGGGACCAATAAAAGACTTTTTCACTTGCCCCCTATGGTACCTTTGCATTCAAGAGAATGTCGTTCGGGTTATGCAATGCACCTTCCACTTTTTAGAGATGTATGATGTCCATATTCTCTGATATAGTGGAGGACATGATCGAAGTATTCATAGATGATATTTTAGTGGTTAGGGACTCATTCGATGATTGTTTAGCCCATCTAGCCAGTGCATTACAGAGATATGAAGAGTACAATTAGGTTTTGAATTTGGAAAAATACCACTTTATGGTGAAAGAAGGTATAGTTCTAAGGCACAGGATCTCCAAATATGGTATTGAGGTAGATAAATCTAAGATTGAGGTAATTGAAAAATTTCCACTGCCAGTGTCAGTTAGAGGCATACGAAGCTTTTTGGGCCATGCAGTCTTTTATAGGAGGTTCATCAAGGACTTCTCTGAAATTACAAATCCAATAATAAATCTTTTAGAGAAAGAGGTGAAATTTGTGTTTGATGATGCATGTCTTAAGGGTTTTAAATGCCTAAATAAGCGGTTAATTTTAGTGCGTATTATTGTGTCTCCTAACTGCTATATACCTTTTGAGGTCATGTGTGATGCAAACGAAGTGGACTTGGGTGCTATCCTAGGCTAACGAAGAGAAAATATTCTACATCCCATCTACAATGCCAACACAACTTTAAACCCTGCATAGAAAATTTTTGTAGTTAGAGAGCAAGAGTTACTTGCGGTGGTTTTTTTCTTTGAAAATTTTTGGTCTTATTTGATTGGGAATAAGGTCACAGTTTAAACTGACCATACAACCATGAGGTACTTGATTTCAAAAGAAGATGCCAAACCGAGATTGATTAATTGGGTGCTCTTGTTGAAAGAGTTTGATTTTAAAGTGAAGGACCAGAATGGGAAAGATAATTAGGTTTCAGATGATGAGGAAATGCAGAAACTAGGGGATGATCTTGAGATAGATGATTCTTTTCCAGATGAGTGGGTCTTAACGGCATCTCAAGACCTAATTCCCTGGTTTTCTGGTTTTGCCAACTATTTGGCAAACAATCTAGTCCCAGAAGATCTATCCTTCCAGCAATGAAAGAGATTTATGAATGAGGTGAGAAAGTTCTTTTGGGATGAGCCATACCTATTTAGGATTTGTGCTGATGGTGTGACTCAGAGATGTATCCCATAGGTGGAGATGATAAGCATTTTGGAAGCTAGTCATTCATCATAAATTAGGGGTCACCATAGTGGTACTCGTACAACCCATAAAATTCTATAGTGTGGGTTTTCCTAGCCTACAATTTACAAGGGTGCTCATGATTTTGCACAAGCCTGTGACCAATGTCAGCGTTAAGGCAATATTTCATGGTGCCATGAACTCTCCACGACCCCTATTCTGGAGTTGGAGTTATTCAATATGTGGAGAATTAATTTCATGGGCTCGTTCATGGGATCCTATGGGATAAGATACATTCTGGTAATGGTTGACTATGTGTCGAAATGGGTGGAGGTAGTTGTGCTTCCAGACAATAAAGGTAGAAGTGTCATCGCCTTTTTGAAGAATAATATATTTTCTTAATTTGGCACTCCTCGTGCAATTATTCGTGATGGTGGATCCCACTTTTTCTACTGCCTATTTAAAGCCCTACTTGATAGATATGTGTAAGAGATAAGGTGAAAAACCTTGACCATCCTCAGACAAGAGAGAAAGTTGAGGTCTTCAATAGAGAGATAAAGTCCATATTAGCAAAAACTGTGAATGCCAATAAGACTGACTAGTCTAGAAAATTAGATGATGCATTGTGGGTCTATCAACCAACCTATAAGGCCCCCGATAGGTGCGTCCCCATATCAGATCATATATGGCAAGTCATGACATTTAATGGTTGAGCTTGAGCACAAGGCACTATAGGCGTTAAAAAGACTAAACTTTGAGTGGTGTGATGTAGTAAACTTTAGATTGAGCAAGGTGAATGATCTAGATAAATTTTGACTCTGTGCTTATGAAAACTCATCCATATAAAGAAAGAATAAAGTTGTATCATGACAGGAAAATTTAAAAAGGGTATTTGAATCTGCTGATTTGGTCTTGTTATATAATTCAAGACTCCACGTGTTCTAGGAAAGAAGAAATTAGGTAGACGAGACCATTCACTGTGGTTAGGGTATTCCCATAGGGTGATATAGAAATAAAGTGTGGAGGTGAAATACCATTCAAGGTTAATCGGCAATAAGTGAAGCACTACATGGGAAACCTGGAGGAAGTAAACGTCAGTGTTGATATAGGCCTTGGTGAAGTCAGAGTAGCCAAAGGAACTGAGTTATGCTGCAATAGTAAATCAGGCGCTGCTTAGGAAGAAACCTAAGGAACACGGACGCTTAGTAAGTCACAGGTATATCCTCATTCCCGTTGTTTTATATTATTTTAGCTCATTGGGGACAATGTGCAGTTTTTAGTTAAGGGTGGAGTATACCATAACCGCTATTTTTTTTTACTATGCTTCTTTTCCTATCAGAAATGGCCTCTCTACTTTATTTGAGGTAGTGGTATAGACAGGGTACACCCTACTTTTCCTAGACCCCACTTTGTGGGAATATACTAGGTATATTACTGTTGTTACCTCTTTTCTTGTCGGTCGTGGTATGAATGTAGAACCGGTATGTCTAGGATAAAATTTGTGTTGTATTGTATTTTGTTCCATATTGTGCTGTGTTTTTGTGTAATTAGAAAATTTTTAAGCATTTAGGGTTGTTGATATTTTTGATTGATTTTTGAGAAAAATGATACCCCTCAAAAACTATATGAATACATATATGTGTGAACATTGTTGAGTTTGTTATGACATTAGGATTAGGGAGATATTAATCACTTGCCAATAATTGCATGAACCAGATAAGTAGTAGCTGGTAATATTGACTTTGTGCTATGTGTGTGTGAGATACTACTTAGTTCCCTTTGTGTGTTAAATTCAGAACTTGACTAGTTAGGCTTGCCGAGGTTGTAGGATAGTTGGTTAGGAAAAGATCATTGGTTATTTTTAATTTTAGCCCACTTTTAGCCTAAATGACCTTTCTAATGTGAAATAGTATCCCTTGATCCCTCTTTTGAGCCTTATAGCCTATTTTTTCTTATTTCACTTTTCGCCTTCCCAGTTGTGTTGCAATAACCTATTTTGGCCCATTTCTCCTTGGATATTGTGTACCTTAACTCAGGAAAATCGCCTAAGTTAAGGATGGCTATCTTAGGGATGCATGATGTAAAGTGGGTATATAGAAGGTTAAAATGAGAGAAAAAAGTTAGTAGGGATGGGTGTGGTAGAAAAAGAAAAGAAAAAGAAAAATTGTGAAAAAAGTGAAAAAGTAAGAATAAAAAACCACGCCCAGCCTGAATGTGCAATAAAAAATAAAAAGCAAGAAATAAGAGTGGAATAAAAAGAAAAATTGGTTAAGTGTGGACCCCAAAAGTAGTTGTAGTTCCAAGGAGGCTTAGTCACTTGATATATCCATATGTACCATACCAGCTCCCTAATCCTACATTACAAGTCAAATAAAGTCCTATAGTAATCCTAATTCGACTGTCTGAAAATTAAGGTAAAGAAAGTAAGGGAAAACCTATGGTATTTTATGCACATTTATTGGAACTTCTCTACTGAGTGTGAGTGTCTCTTGACTGTCCCTGCATTGACATGTATTATTTCAAATGAGCGAGTGGGACCTCTTTGTTATGAGGGCATAGAGGTCATATTGCTAGCTCCTTACTTGTTTTGGGTAGTGTAACTAGTATACATATGTATGGTTGTTTTTTGCTAATTTAATGCCATACCTTGATCCCATTTTGTCAGACTGTTGTGCTTATGATTATACACAGTTGATTTTGAAAGGTTGAAAAATGAGAGGTATTGTGTTTGAGCTTTAAGTGTTAATTAATTGCCTTGGATAACTTAGATTCTCCTAGTTAAGCATCGTATTTTATTTTGTTGTGTTGAGTTGACTGAGGACATGCAAATGTTCTATAAGTTGAGGGTGTTGATGTGCTATAGAAATATTGCACTTTCGATGCTTAAAATAATGAAAATATGCAAGTTTCTTAGTTTTTTTGTTAGATATGATGTGTTTTGGTATGTTTTGCAGGAAACTAGGTTTTGGATGTTAAGTTTAAGAAAAAAATGAAAAATGGAGTTCTTGGACACTTACTTGATCATTTTTGGGCATCTGTGGCACTTACCGAATATATGAGACCAAAGTATGCATTGAAACTTAAAGTTTGGAAACTTGGTTGCAAGAATTGGAAGGCGTGGCACTTACCTATGTCTACATGTGGATTGCATGTAGAGAATGTGGTTCATATGTGACTAAGGTAAGTATGAAAATTAAAGATCTAGAGAATGAAAGAGATGAAGAAGAACTTCCGGCACTCACCTATGTCCATATGCGAACCGTATGTACACATGCAGACCGTATGTGGGTAGGGTAAGTGCCAAAAGTACAAAGTCCAAAGAGCAGACAATGGGAATTTCTTTTTGAACTTACCCCTGTCTATATATGCCTACTGGCATACCACATATGGTACATGCACCCACTGACAAGCTGCATGTAGACATAGGTAATTCTCCTTTTTTGTTCGGGATTTGACTTTTAGTGTTTCCTCATGTACTATAAATACCCCTTATGTGTTTTTTTAGTAGAAGTTATGCACTCTTGATACTTACAAACATATTTTGATTCTGAGATCCGATTTTGGTCTTAGAATTCTCTTGTATTGATTTTTGTTGATTAATTCAATTAAAGTTTTGGGTTTTTAGTTGTGATAATCATGAACATTGTTGATTACTTCATAAGAACAAGTGGCTAAAAACCCTTAGCTAGGGTTGTGGAAACCCTGGAGGATTGACGAAGTAGGGGAAGTGCTATGTTGTTCTGAACCGATACCCATGCATGCATTGTATTATCTTTACTTTATTATCTATCTTAGCAGTTGCAAATGTTAGGATCCCGCCTAGATTATTGCTACTTACTCCAAAAGTGGAGTACTGATAGCACCCAAGTTACACCTTCAATCTGAAGATTATGTGGTTGTTGTCAAATATAATAACCCAACAAAGTACGTGGAATTACGGCTTTCAGCTGTTGTAATCAATGGACAAAACTGGAAAAGTAAATGGGGGATTAAAGTGTCAATATTAAACAAGAAGCCAGTATCAACTTTGGTTGTAATCAGTTGTTGGTGAACACTAGGATTGTGTTCCCTTGGATTCTCAACTCTGTAGGCTTATCGTGCTTTATTGAGCCAACCCCATACCCTGCATGCAGAACCTGATAAGTTAGGTACCACCAATTTTCTTTTGGACTAGATGACAGATTTCACCCTTTACCTTTTGAGTCTCAAGATGTCTCCTTACTAACCCTTATCCTAGATCTCAGTTAATAATTACCTTTTGAGTCTCTAGTTATTAGATGACAACTAATCATCTTACTTAGATAATACCTAGTAGTGTGGATCGATAGTTAAACTTCAAATTACTGTTGTAATTATCTTTTCCTGGTCTTTACTCCTCTTTTGGAGTAAGTAGCAATAATCTAGGTGTGACCCTAACATTTGCAAACTATAAGATAGCTATTAAAGTGAAGATAATACAATGCATGCATAGGTATCAGTTTAAAACAACATAGCACTTCCCCTACTTCGTCAATCCTCGAGGGTTTCCACAACCCTAGCTAAGGGTTTTTAGTCGCTTATTCTTGTGAAGTAATCAACAATGTTTATGATTGAAAGCATTCGATGTAATCACAAAAATCAAAACTGAAAACCCAAATCAATACAAGAGAATTCTAAGACAAAAATCAGATCTCAGAATCAAAAATATGTTGAAGTATCAAAATTGTGTAACCTATAATAAAAAAACATAAAGGGTATTTATAGTACATGAGGAAATCCTAAAAAACAAAGCCCGAACGAAAAAGGATAAAAAGGATCGGTGGCCACTTACTTATGTCTACATGTGACTTGCTAGTAGGCGTATGTAGACATGGGTAGGTGCCAGAAAAATTTCTTGGACTGTCTGATCTCTGGACTTTAGACTTCTGGCACTTACCTTACCCATATGCGGTCCGCATGTGCTACATGCGGTCCGCATGTAGACATATGTAAGTTCCAGAAGTTCTTCTTCATCTCTTTCATATCTGTATCTTTAATTCTTGTACTTACCTTAGTCACATATGGATCCCATGTGATAAATGCGGTCTATATATAGACATAGGTAGGTGCCAGACCTTTCAATTCTTGCAACCAAGATTCCAAACTTCAAGTTTGAATATATGCTTTGGTCATGTACATCCGGTAAGTGCCATAAATGCCCAAAAATGATCAAGTAAGTGGCCAAAAACTCCATTTTCATCTTTTTTCTTGAACTTAGCATCCAAAATCTAGTTTCTTGTAAAACATACCCAAAACACATCATATCTAACAAAACAACCTACGAAACTTGCATATTTTCATTGTTTTAAGTGTTGAAATTGCTATATTTCTATAGCACATCAACACCTTAAACTTAGAAAGTTTGCATGTCTTCAAGAAACACAACACACTAAAATTAAAACACGATGCTTAACTAGGAGAATCTAAGCTATTCAAGGCAATCAATCAACACTTTAAGTTCAAACCATACCCTCTTCTATTTCAATCTTTAAAAATCAACTATGTATAAACATAAAGCATAACAATGGGACACAATATGATCAAGGTATTACATTATATTAGCAACAAACAATGATGCATATATAGACAAGTCACACTACCTAAAATAAGTAAGCAGCTAGAAGTATTACTTATGTCTCCTCACAACAAAAAAGTCCCACTCACTCATATGAAATAATGCATGTCAATGTAGGGACAGTTCAAATTCTCCGAGTCTGTACCCCAAACGCTACACGATGCTCATAATCCCGAAGGACCACAAGCTAACCCATGACTAGTACCTGCTGCAATAACTTTGTAATAAACACTATAATGATTGCAGAAATAGGCAGAAATATATGCCATAAAGTTCAAATCTGTAAATAAATCTGAATATGGTATCAAAATACCGAAACTGAATATAAGTACTGTAAAAATGAACAACTGTCTGAAAATACTCTATTCTGAAAAGCCTCTAAACTGTTTGAACTAAGGAGTTGATGGGACAAGTCCTCAACTAACTTTGTCTACGGAAAATAATACTGAAATATTGAAAATAAAAGGCATGTCCTTGAACTATGAGGACTCCCCACTACTTTGAAAGCTGAAGATCTGAACTGCTAAGGGTGCTCTGGAGACCGTGCATCTGAACCTATGATATAAGACATCATAGCACAAAAAGCATGCGCCAGTACTTTGAATATATTGGTATTCTTAGTGAGGTAGGATGAAATGCATGGGTTCATATGCATGAATAATACTTACTGAATAACATCAGTATGACTGAATAAGAGTACATGTTGAATACATAGACTGTAACTGAGATTCGAGATAATACTGAGTACTAAGTCTGAATACTAATAACTGATATCTCAATGACTGTATCTGACAGTCTCAAATTCTATGGAACAATACTGAGTTTCGTACTGAGATGAGTGATTATATCTGATAGTCCTGAATTTGTAAAACTAAATTGAGTTCTATTTTGAGACTGAGACTGAAACTGAGACTGTGGGAGGTAATCATCTAATCGACATGCTCCTCTATAATCTAATTGGGGTCCAACCTATAACCCCAATTGAAAGGGTGTCAATACTGTGCCACGGGTAAGGACAAGCTGTGAGTTAACCCTCTTTGCAAGGAAGCTCTTCCATCAACCCTCGCTGGTAGGAAAACTCAAAAAAGATGTATCAACCTTCATAGTATCTGACAGGAAGATATCTCAACCTATACTAGATACATAGTTCTATAACACAGGGATTGGTACTAAGGGTCAAACCCTCTGTTGACAGGAGTTCCCCCATCCCTGGGTTCGCTAGGTGTTGAATCCTACTCCCAACTGAACGGACACTAAACTGATTTCTAGTTTGTACTAGACTGGACTGAATTGTTATTGATACTACTATTTGACGGAACTAAACTTAGTTCAGTAGTTTCATGGACTGATGGACTACTACTGAATTCTATTAACTGTCTGAGCACAGAGTGCTACGGAGGTCTACACTAAGTACTATGACTGAATTACAAACACTACTGAGATTTCCTGGGTTTTTGTAACTGGCTGAGTTCTACTGATCAAGTCACTACTGAGATTAATTCGTAACTAACACTGGATCTAAGTAAATAATTAAATTGTCGGGTATTAAATACCCCCAGGACTCAATAGCATGAAAATAAAGCATCACATGATCTTGCTTAGCATAAGCATGCACATTGAATTCATAATGCATCTATAGAGACATCTTATCAAAATCTTGCATGGTATTACTTGAAAATAAGTTAGCATGACATGATTTCTTTCCCTTATTAGTTCACATGAACAATTCATCAAGCACTTGGTGAGCATACATATGCATATAACACTAAACAATAAGTAGACTTCATAATTCAAATCCCTATTGACAATTTCAAGGGTTTTACATGGATACTCATGATATTACACACATATCAGTTAACCTCACATGAAACGTATCATAAAACATGGATTAGAATCCCAATTAATCATTATATACATGAACATAATCAAACCCAACATGGAATTCATGAAATCCATAAACTTGAAGTTTAAAAATAGTTTCTTAGACTCCAAGGGTGGAAGGGACACATGGATGAACACTTCACATACCTTAGTTGATGAATTCTGAGAGATCGATGGTGAGTTTTTAAGTTTTTTATTTGAAATTTGAACACCTAGGGTTTTGTTCTTGAAAAATTTTGAGAATGAATGAGTGTAATTGCTCTCCAAAGGGTTTAATTTCATGTTTTGGGGGCTGAAGGGCGTGGAAAAAAGACCTAATTAACCCTGAGGATGCGGCCTTTTAATGCTTGTAAATTGTGTTACCAACGCGTAGGCCGACGTGCTGCATCATTAGCATCGACGCGATAGCCAACGCCACATGTCGAGTTCGTGTTGGTTCACTGGAATTTGCACTGAAGCTGGGGAAAAACTATCTTATCGATGCGATGGTCAATGCGATGCATCGAGATCGCGTCGACCCACTATTTTGGGCACTCCAACATAGTCTAAATAAGATTTGAAAATTCCAAAACTTATTCGGGAACATCTATTGACCTTCCTGATCATGAATTAACTCTAATATCAACATTTATGGGACGTAAAGGTATCGAAATAAGATTGCAAACTTTCAAAGGCTAAACTGACACTAAGTCTGAATACTTAGCTAATATATTTTAAGTCTGGGACCCCTTAATAAGCTTAAAGGAATGAATTAAGCTAGAAATTTTGCGGGGTTTTACAATAGTCAAGAGACACTCACACTCAGAATAGAAGTTCCACTCAATGTGCATCAAATACCGTAGGCTTGCTCTTATTTTCCTTACCTTAGGTTTTAGACCGTCAAATTAGGTTCACTATAGGACTTTATTCGGCTTGTAATGTAGGCTTGGGGGGATGGTATGGTACATATGGATATATCAAGTGACTAAGTCTTCTTGGAAGTACACTAACTTTGGGGTCCACTCATTAACCATCTTTCTTTGTATTCCACCCTTATTTCTCCCTTTTTATTCTTTATTGCATATTTAGGTTGGGTGTGGTCTTTTATTCTTTATTTTTTAACTTCTTCACAATTGTTTTCTTTTCTTTTGCTACCATACCCAACCCTACTAACTTTTTCTCTCATTTAACCTTTTACATACCCATCTTACATCACACACCCCTATGATAGCCACCGTCAACTTATGCTATTTGCCTGAGTTGAGGTACACAATATCCAAAGAGAAATGAGCCAAAATAAGTTATTGAAACACAAATGGGAAGGTGATAGGTGAAATAAGAAAAATAGGCTATAAGGCTCAAAACAGGGATCAAGAGATACTATTTCACATTGGGAAGGTCATTTAGGCTAAAAGTAGACTAAAATAAAAAACAACCTATTATCCTTTTCTAACCAACTATCCTACAACCTAGGCAAGACTAACGAGGCAAGTTTTAAATTTAACACACAAAGGGAACTGAGTAGCATCTCACACACACATAGAACATAGTCAATATTACAAGCTACTACTTATCTGGTTCATGCAATTATTAGCAAATGATTATCATGTCCCTAATCCTAATGCCATAACAAGATCCACAATGCTCATATATATATACATACATACAGTTCTAAAGTTTTAGATGGGTATCATTTTTTTCTCAAAAATCAATCAAAAACATGACAACTGCCCTAAATACTTAAAAATCTCTTACAGTACGAGACAAAACACAAATTTTTCCTAGACATTCTAGACACAACGTAATACAAAACTAAACACAGTATGACATAAATTTTACCTTACATATGTCAGTTCTACAACCATACCGTGAAAGATAAATAAAGAAACACGTTTACAAAAACCCACGGCAATAATGGTATACCCCACCCGCCATAAAAAACTATGCACTATCCCTAATATGATAAAATAATATAAAACAAAGAGAATGAAGACATACTTAGGACACACTAAACATTCGTGTCATAAGCATCCCCAGATGGGGGCATATTTACTGGCGGAGGTAGTGGTGGTGGCGGTGCACTACTAGAAAATTCACCTGCTGCTATCTCAACATGCCTCTGTTGTCTAGACATTTTAAGGCTTGGTCATATAGAATATTAGGATCCTACATATCCCCCACATGTCCTCTCTTGGTCCTAACTACTGGGACCTTTTCATTATCTTTCGTAAATAAATCAAAGTGTCTGGTCCCGCACAAAGGTGATATTTAAACCACTGGGGGTATGACTGGAGTAGTGGCCATTATATGGCTCTCTGTGAAAGAGTGTACTTCTACTCTTTAAGTGCCGACCTCCTCCCTAATATGGCCTAGATTCGGTGTCTCAATATCTACATACCAACCTGCAACACATCTCTCAAAGGCATCAATACATGCCTATAAATCAGCACGTAACTCCTACATAGCAACTCTATATGAGACATCCCATCTAGCCTCTGGCGTCTCTAGTCTAGTTTGGACCCATAGCCGGATCTGCCTATATAGAGTAGCCACCCCTGTCTCAAAAGCTTGTAACCACTCATCAATGGCTCTCTGACTGTCCACTAAGCTCTGTAAGAACTCATGAAATACCAAAGTCATACCTGTAGCAGCAGATTAGGACTGACTCCATAACAGTTGTCTTTACCAGTGGTGTGGTACTGACACCCTTCCAACTGGGGTTACAGGTTGGACCCCATCTAGTTTCAATTACAGAATCAGGACTGTCAGATGCAGTCAATCCTTATCATTATCAATAAACTCCAGGATCACCTACTAGATAGGACTAACCTCAACTATGGTTAATCAGTATCATCAGATTTAGAGATCACCCGCTAGGTAGGACTGATCTCAGACTAAGTCAAATCATCTTTGTTATCATTATACTCAGAGATCACCTACTAGATAGGACTAATCTCAGATTCAGTTACTCTATATAGAATGGAACTCAGATAGTTCCATCAGAACTTAGACTGTCAGATACAGTCGCTCAGTATCAGTTATATCGGTTATGCCGATCATCACAGTCATATCAGTTATATCAGTCATCATAACTCATGTTATCAGTATTCAATTTCAGGACTGTTAGACACAGTCAATCAGACCAGTTCTTCATAATTCAAACTATCAGAAATAGTCGTTCATCTATTCAGTAATGCAGTCTCAGTTCCTCACTTAGTAATGACTTACATATTAATATCAGTGAACTCAATCATTTAGTATCTTAGTATCAGTACACTCATGCTGTCAGCATTCAGACTCAATAGTCAGTATCACCACGAGTTCAGTTATAGTTACTTGTGCATGTATGTATTCTCACGTTCATATCAGTCAGCATTTTTCATGCATATAAACCCTTTGTATTTAGCCTACCTCACTCATATACTCAGTACATTCAGTCATACTGACGCATTCGCGCTATGGTGTTTTATTTTATGCCATAAGTTCAGAGGCACGAGTTCCAGAGCAGTAGTAGCATTGCAGATTTTAGCAGTCAGAGTTAGCATTGAGTCCTCATTCTCTGAGGACATGATTACTACTTTATTACTTCAATATTTTAGTTTGGCTTTCAGTAGTCGGGAGTTAGTTGGAGAAATGTTCCTTCCACTTCCTACTTTAGACAGTTAGAGGCTTTTAGACTAGATTACAGACTAGATTCAGACTTTAGTATTTTAATTTTGTTTTGGTATTGTGATACCACTTTATTCAGACATTGTTATTATTCAGATTACATTCAGTATTGAACCTTATGTCCTTTCAGTTCATGTTTTTGCATTTATATACATATATTATGCAGTGTACAGGTACAGATATCAGTCATGGGTGAGCTTGTGGTCCTTTGGGGTCATGAGCACCGTGTAGCATTCCGGTTCAGAAAATCAGGGCGTTACATGTAACTGCATCATGGAATTGAGTAAACCTAAGAAAGAACGTCACCTTAAACTGATAATACTAATGAACCTGAGATCATTTATTAAACATATATGAATGGGAATATGAGAACATAACTAAATCTGAAATATGATATATGAACTGAAAACCATGAATTGAACTGATTCCATGAATATATATGCCATGCCATGGGAATATTCATACCACTGAGATTGGAATGAGAGATTCAACTTATGAGTACCCATTACTCCAAATTGGATTCATTACGTGAAGAGAAACTGAAAGGTTTAGGACATGAAAGCTTGGGGGTTATAGTGCATCTCCCCCTTGGGACATTATGTCCCTCAAAGAATGCTGTCTTGGCTGAGATACGGAGGAAAAGTTGAAACGATGCATGGGGCACCTACGAACTAAATCGTGATTGAGTATTTGGGGTTTAAAACTGAGGAACGACACATGAACTGGGCTAAACTCGTAACTAATAGGATGCTCCATCTTGGAATGGGCATATTTGGGAGGCGTCAAATAGGGCAACTGGGAGGAAAGATGGAAAACCATACAAACTTATCTGCGTGACTGCTAAACTGAATTCCTGGCTTTACAAACTAACTCATACTAAAAACTTATACTCAACTGGAGCATTTCTTGACACTCTTTCTATAAAGTTCTACTAACTTTAGGGAGCAAGGAAATCTTGGCATGGTCTGAATGAGTCATCTGAATAAGAAATCATAAAATGGATAAAATTCTATAATATAGGCACTAATAACTCTACCTACTGAGGTCTGATCTGGATTTAATTCTCCCATTATGTTCAAGCCTACTTAAATCTCTGAAATGCATTTATCCCCTTACACATCATCATGACATTCAAGCCTATCTTCATAACTACAGCCTTGTGTAAAACTAGCATGCAATAATCTTTTCTTAACATGAAACATTTACTCTCTTCCTTCTAAGAAACTACTCAACACTATATTATTTCATAAGGAAAGTTCACTGAAGGTTAAAACATGAGGACCTAAAGCATGAATGGACACTATACTGAATTTGACACTTAACTGAGGCCTGAGGAATAAAACACCAATATCTTGGATTTTATTAAGAGATCTAAACTGAAGATATGCATGACAAAATCAAAATTTAGCTGATCATTAGGAGTATAACATAAGTCATGGAAACTGAGAACACTGTAAGGCATGAGTACATGAGTCATGAGTTGCATGACCTGAGTTTTGAGTTTTTGTGTTCAGAAAATGTGATTTGTAACACTGAGTGAACCGAAACTGCTCATGCTAGGAACTATAGGTGTACATGATTTTTGATAACGTGCACGAATAGGAGCTACGATAATAGAACTGACATGTAATTCATGACTAGATATCATGATAGTTGAAGTGCAATACTTTTTACTGAGGTAAGGATGGGTTGGGCATCAACCTCTCCCACTATTTTTCTATACATACTAACATTACCACTAAAATTTGAAGGCCTTACTTTTTGAGATATCATAACCGAATAGTTCCTGTATACCTTTCGAGCAATGATAGACTGACTCACTGGGGTAGAGACTGAGAAAGGTTCTATTAAGGTTTTCAGTCTGGCTTTGAAATCAAATTCTATGTAAGAAATTACAAAAGACAGAGAAACTCTTAGATCTAATAAGACAAAACATATAAATGGAAGATCTATAACTTACCAGTAACCATGTCAAGAGAACTTTCCTGATCTTGTCTGGACTGAAGTGCATAAAGCTTGTTTGGGACTTTCCCACTGGCGGCACTAGAAGTAGCACCCTGCTGATTTGGGTGAACTGAGTTGAATGACGGTTGTACTGACCCTGTTGGCGCAAATATTTTCCCCTCTAAGACATAACTCTACAGTCCAACATCCTGTGGACTGGCTTACAAAACATACATGACTGCCAACTCTATATGCACCTAGGTTATGTCTACCACATTCTTTATAAAGCAGATGGGTACGACCACTGCTCACACTACCCTGGGTTTTGGAGCCTGGCACCTCATCATGACTGCCATTCCTAAACTTTTGTACAGGTGCACTAGCTAAAGACAGAGCTGGAACTGAAGATTTTGGATCAAACTCGGAATGATTACCACTCTCACACTTAAGATAATTGAAATTAAAACAACCTGTTCTAGCTCTCTTGTACTCTCTCTCCTTCTTCTTAAGCTTTTACTCCTCAATATGTTGAGCATGGACCATAAGACTAGAGATGTTCATCTCCTTAATCAACATCGTCAACATCGCAGTTCTGCACTTCTTAACTATACTATCTGATACCCCAGACATGAACTTGCTCATTCTGGACCTATTGTCTACTACTACGTAGGGAGCATATCTGGATAATTGAGTAAACTTAAGGGAATACTCTTTCACACTCATACCGCCTTGCCTGAGATTGATGAACTCTAACAGCTTGTCTTCTCTCATCTCTAAGGGAAAGAATCTATCTAGAAAAGCAGTAGCAAACCTTTCCACTCTATGGGCCCTATATCTGTGCCCTTGTCTACCTTTCACTGCTTAAATCGTGTATGAGCTATATCTTGTAGCTGATAGGTAGCTAACTCAGCACTCTCACTGGAAGTTACTTCAATAATATCTGTGACTTTTTGAACCTGATCGAGGAACTCCTGTGGATCCACTTCTGACTTAGATCTTGAGAATAAGGGAGGATTCATTTGGGTAAAGTCCCAAATCCTGGTTGCAGCAGTATTAGCCACTGGGTAGGCCTAAATAATAGATGGCCATTTATTCTTAGCTATTACAGAATTGTCTAGAGTAGTGAATGCAGCTCAGAATTCTGCATGAGAGACATGCTCTTCTAGGAGATCTGGCTAAACGGGTTGAGGTGCTGACTGATTTCTGGTTCTCTTTTTGTTAGTCTTTTTGGGAGGCATGTTCTGTAAATAAAAGGAAGAAATAGATTAGACTAAGAGTTTAACTTGATATCATGCTCACTCGTACGACATGAATACTGAGAGAATAGAAACTTTTCCTAAAATATTTCATAACCTCCTATCTATAAGTGTGGCGCGCTTTACACCCATGCACAAGACTCTACTTGATACGACTTTTAGACTCCCCAGCACTCTATTAAACCTTAGGATCTGATACAAAGTTTATAATGCCTCAAGAGTAAACCCTGGATGCCACACGGTGCTTACGACCACAAAGGACCACAAGCTAACCCATGACTAATATTTTCTATGAGCATTGAATAGTAATACTGAAATAAATACAGAATTAGGTTGAATTGCCATAAGGTTTAGAATCTAGATACTGATAAATAATAACATCTGGTAAAAATATCTGAAAACTAAACACTGTCTAAACAGGTCTAGTCTAAAAGCCTCTAACTAAACTATCTGAATATAGATTTGATAGGATAAGCCCCCAACTAACGCCAACTACTGAACTACTGATAAACTAAAATAAATCATATCCATGATAGATGAGGACTCACTACTAAATTTGTAACTACTGATTGGATCTATCTAAACGTGGTTGGTTTCTTGATTATCTGAACCTATGATACGAGACATCATAACACAAAGAAAAAGTTTGTGGTTAGTACGTAGAATGTACTAGTATGCTAGATGAGGTAAGGCTGAATGCAAGGGTTCATATTCATGAACAAGAACTGACTGAATGATATAGAGTAACTGAATATAAGAGTACGTGGATAACTGATACTATGGAAATCACTGAGTATGCAATACTGTACATATACGTATAGACTATAACTGAGCTTTTATAAAGCTGAGCACTGAGTTCTGATAACTGAGTAACTAATATCTAAAGTTACTGATAACTGATTTACTGATACTGATTGACTGTGTCGGACAATCCTGATTTTGTAAAATGAACTGCGTTTTAAACTGAAGACTGAAATTGAAACTGTGAGAGGTAATCATCTAACCGACATGCCCCAAATAAGTTAAGATAATTGAGGTGGGGTCTAATATATAACCCTAATTGGAAAAGTACTAATACCATACTACAGGTACTAATATCTGTTGTGGAGTCAGTCCTATCTAACGGGTGACCCCTGAGATCAGTCCTAAACTAGCGGGTGATCCCTGAGTATGTCAGTCCTATCTAACAAGTGAAATCTCATAACCTATGCTGTCTATGTAGTTCTAGAACTTAGGGATTATTTCTAGGGACCCATTCCTAACTAACGGATGAGCCCCTACTCCCAACTGAATAGACATTGAACTGATTATACTGGACTGGACTGATACTGAGTCTACTGAATTTTCTTGAGTTCTGTAACTGACTGAGTTCTACTGATCGTGACAAGAATGATACTTCTCTGTAATTAACACTGGCTCTAGGTAAACAACTAGATTGTCGGGTACTAAATATCCCTAGGACTTGATAGCATAAAAAGAAAGACATAACATGATCATAAAGGCATAATATTTGCTTGCTAACAATGCACTCAATTACACATTTTGTCAAACACTTGATATACATGAACTTGTGTATGAATGGGATCACATAATAACATGTCATGCTTTAACTAGTCAAATCACATAAGCATTTCATCAAACACTTGTAGGGCATAAGCTTGTACATGATTGGGACCACATAATAACATGTCATGATTCCATTATTTACTTCGCATAGGCAATTTAGCAAATACTTGGGGAACATGGATTATTTACGTGATAATGACCAACACATGAACATCATGATACATTAATTAATTTGTAAATTCAAGGGTTTATCAATATAATCACATATTCATAACACATGCTATTCAATTTTCATGAAACTTGTAATTAATTCATGGATTGAAACCCAAATATCATGAACATGAATTCAATCTAATTCAAACAGGGAAATCATTAATCTAAGATCTTGTTGGTTTAAAAAGGGTTCTTGGAATTCATGGGTGAAAGGGACCCATGAATGAACACCTAACATACCTGAGAAGAAGAGTTCTTGAAGGTTCTTGGAGGATTTCTTGAGATTGCTCTTATTTTCTTGGAGTTAGGGTTTTGTAATATAGAGAGAAAGCTCTTGATTTTGGGGAAAATTGAATAATGAATGACTTAAAATATTTTTAGGGCTTTAATTCCATATCTGGACGTAATAAAATTAGGGAAAAAAATAATTTAACCCTGGACAAAACTTTGGATTTTCGTCAAAAATTTCTGAAATTACCCGCTAGCGCGATGTGGTACAATCACGTCAGCTCACTAGAAAGTGGACAACTGGGAACTGGGTTGATGGAACGATGCAGTGCCATCGAGGTGCCTCACTGAATGGAAAATCGGTCCTTGGTACGACGTGCCATTATCGCGGAGCAACACTGGAAAAGTGATAATTGGGAAATTGGATGGTGGCACAACGTGGTGGTATCGCATTGGCTTACTAGAAAATGGCAATTTCCATTTGGATTGTCTCCGCGACATGCTAAAGTACCAAGTGGTACACTATTTCACTAAAATGACTCTAACTCTTCACTCAGGTATCGGATGTGGGCAAATTTTATATCGTTGGAAAGCTAATTGAATTTCTCACGCAATGGTAGGATATACACTAAAAAATACTATGTATTTCAAAAATTTTACATGGTATTACTCATGTACTAAGATTTAAATTAAGCTAGAGAAATACGGGGTATTACAACTAATCAGTATTATCTATGTAAGACGGTGAACTGTCATCTAATAACTTGAGACTCAAAAGGTAATATTTAACTAGAATCTAGGGTAAGGGTTAGTAATGACATATCCTAAGACTCAAAAGGTAAAGGATGAAATCTATCAGTGATTTTATAAGATAGTTTATGGTAGATAACTTATTAGATTTTTCATGCAAAGTACTGGGTTGATTTAGAAACGCACAATAAACCTATGAATTCGAGAAGATAGGGGGAACATAACTCTAGTGTTTATCTCTGACTATTTACAACCAAGGTTACATACTGTTACTTGTTTGATACTATTACTACAAACCATCTATTTACTTTCTATTCAGCCCGTTGAGTTCAGTAAACCAAAGATATACATCAAAGTATTCCCTGTGGGTTCGACCCCAACCTAGTTGGGTTATTATACTTGACAGAGATTACTTTATACTCAATTAGAGATATAGTTTCAGCATTGATCAAAATGTTAGTGTCATTATCGAGGAAGACAGTGTTGTGTTAATTGAAGTTTGTTAGAGTTTGCGGGTTTTTATTTTTCTATTATTAGTTGGGTATATGTCGGTGTATGCCTAACACCAAGAGTCAAGGCAATCCCTTACTCCCACTGAATTCTAACCCAAAGAGACTGTTACATCTCAATCATATAATGACAGAACCAGTACATGCAGGCAATCTAGAAGGGGTTTGGGATAATCCAAATACTATACATCCCCCTGCTCTAGGTGATTTATAGAATATTACTGATAGACAAATGAAGGATATGTTAGTGGAGGTAGCTAATTAGATAAGAGAGACTAAGGAAGACAATTAGCTCAGCAGAAAGAGTTAGCCAGGCCAAGGATGGTAGTTGATCGTCGAGCAGTGCTGATGGAAATCGAGATGGAGTTCGCATAGCCCGGGCTCAAGTTATCCCAACATTCTATTATTTCTAGCCATATGATGATGAAGAAGACATGGGATACGTTGAGCAGGCAGAAACAGGGACTATTATTCCTCATGCACTGTTTCTAATGTAAATTTTGATATAACAAGTGCCATGATCCATCTCTTAAACTTGAAAGATGTATTTTTCAGCGCGGCCACAGATGATGCTAATATGCACCTTGCAAAATTTGTGGGGATCTTCACTTCGTATACCATCCTAGCGGTATACCTGGAGGAACTTCGACTAAGGTTTTTTTCCTTCTCATTGACTGGAGAAGCTTCTTTATGGTTGGGGGAACTTACAAAATGATCTATCACCATATGGAACACGTTGCACAAGCAATTCTTAAATCGGTTCTTTCCTCCGACCAGGATGTTACAACTTAAGATGAGATATATAATTTCAGACATCTTTATTATAAGTCACAATCAATCTATAAGGCTTGGTTCAGGTTTAAGAAGAATTTTATCATGGTGCCCAATCACCAGATTTCAACGACAAGCTTATTGGAGATATTCTATAAAGCCATGAACATCAGTTCCAGAGCCATGGAGGGCACCATCACTGGAAGAACATTTATGAGACTATATTAGGAATCATCTATTGAGGTTTTAGACCAAATTTCTCTTACCAACCGAGGGTGGCATAGTCGGGAGGATGAGAGGGGTACTGGCACTAATGGTATCGAAGCTTTGAGTGACCATATAGCAGTTGATGAGTTTGTAGTGCAAGAGATTGCACAACTGAGGATTGATATTAAGTTGCTTACTAAGTAGTTTGTAGTAGTGAGTTTTGAAAAGGTAAAGGCAGTAGGTGCATAGGGTTCAACCTCCAAATCTTATGAGTCTGAATTAGATGAGGAGGCAAAGTATCTAAATTGGGAGTTGGCGGGTTTCCGAGCATGAGGTCAAGGAAAAAAAGGTCAGAACTATTACGGTGATAGATATAGAGATAACAGTAGGGAGCGCGATGATGACTGGAGATAGAAATATGATTACAAGGGGAAGGGAGATAGGTACATTCTACTAGGCAGTCGTGACATAGAATCTAGAATGGAGGCGATGTTGACCAAACTTTTGAAGTGGCAGGAGAGTCAGGAGGCAAGCCTTAAGGACATCAAGAATGATATTTCATACTTGACCCAAAAGGTTAAGTTTTATGTGGCTGTTATCAAGTAGTTAGAGCACCAGTTTGGGTAGATGTCGGCTATAGTAAATCAAAGGTAGCCTAGTAATATTTCGAGTAATATGTTCCAAAATCTAAAAAATAATGTTCACTGTGTTGCTATCACCACTCAAAGTGATTTATCTACTGTTGATCCACTATCACCTACTGATGAGGTTTCAAAGATTAATGTTTTATGGTAGATGAGACACTTGCCATGGGATCTGGCAAGGCGACATGTGTTAATGCCAGTATAGGTAAGGATATAGGTAAGGGCAAGGTTAGTGAGCCTGTAGTGAGACAAATTCTACGACTGCCCATACCTTTTCCTCAAAGACTAAAACAGAAGAAAGAGGAAGGAAAATTCAAGAGGTTTATTTAGATGCTAAAAGATTTGAGATTGAATATCCCTCTCCTTAAGTCATTGGAGAAGATGCCTGGGTATGCTAGGTTTATGAAAGAGTTAGTGACGAAGAAAATGGTAACTAGTTCTAAGGATGTTTGAGGAGTGCACCATTGCAGTGTAGTCACTTCTAAGTCTCTGGCCTAAAAAAAAGGTGATCCAGGAGGATTCACAATCCTACGTACTATTGGGACATCCAGATTTTCCACAGCCTTATATGATTGTATTCACGATCCTTTGTACTATTAGGATATCCAAATTCACCAGAGCCTTATATGACTTAAGGGCTAACATTAGTTTGATGTTTCTGACCATATTCAAGCAATTGAGCTTGATCCCCCTAGAGCCGAATAATATGCGGTTGTTGATGGTTAACCTCACTATGAAGAAACCCATAGGCATTTCTTTTGATGTATTGGTAAAAGTTAACAACCTCATCTTTCCAGCTAATTTTTTCATTCTGGATTGTGAGGTTGACTTCGAGATGCCCATTATTTGGGAAGACCTTTCATGGCCGCGGTTAGAGTAATGGTCAACATTGAAAAGGGAGAGATCAAGTTCAAAGTAAACAATGAAAAAATCACTTTCAATGACTGAATAACTATGAACCAGCCTACTGACATGAGGATTGTGTCGGTGATCCATTATATTGATGACCTCGAAGGGTATTCCTTTGGGTACCTTGATAAATTTTGAGTAGTCAAGGTACCAACGTCGTGTCGTGACATTAAATCAAGAACTATATAGAAGGAAACCCATGGGATTGTTGGTGAAGTCTGAGTAACTAACATAGCCATGTCGTGCTACAACGTTAAATCAAGCACTGGGTGGAAGGCAACCCATTATTTTAGTGTTCATATTTGTTTTTTTTTAGGTTTTTAGCATGCGGTATGGCCTGGAATGCTGTAAAAAGTTTTCATTCATAAGATTCTAGGTAAGGGGATTCATGACCATCTTATGAAGGTCATAAGTCCCACACGGGCCAGGTAAGTTGAGCACTAAAGGTAAAGATAAAATTTTGAGGATTTTATTTTAGAAATTCTGGACTTTGTCACACAATCCTACTTATAGGGTTGTAAATACCACTTACAACCTCGAAAGTGGTAGAGTAAGTATCAAATACAAAGTCTAGAGAGCAGGAAAATTGGCCAAAATTTTGAGACCACATACGGTTGGCACATACGGATCGTGTGTACCACATACAGGCCGTATGTGGCAACCGTAAATGGGTATTTTGTGGGCCTAATTTTTGTTCAAAATTTTGGGCCCATGCACATTAGAACAAACCCTAAACCAACACCCTGCTCTATTTAAGTCCTCAAAATTCATTTTAACACTAAGAAATCCTCAAAATCTCCTCTAAATTCCTAAAATCCAACTTCCCTCTGAAAGTTTGAACTTTCCCCACACATGAAAAAAGGCTAAATTGTTAATTGTTCATGGGATGAACCTATCCAAAATTCCTATATACGTGTTTCAACTTGGGTTTACTTCACTTCTTCATATCTCACTTTCGATTATTCATCTAAAAGGTAAAGTTCTTGGCTCCTATTCATAATATCTTGTGCCAAAGTTAAAATAAGCAATTGGTATGTTACTTTCATGCAAAATATGTAGAAAATATCATGCTTGTATGTAGGATCCTTGAACTATCCTAAAAATCCTACTGTAGGGCATTGTTCGTGAATAAAATCCTAATATTATGCTCTAAACAGAAGTTGAACTTGAAAAAGTAGAGGAACACCAAAAGTTTGCATGTTAAATTTCTATTGAAAATGATAGTTCTTCATATTCTCGTGCACATTGGACTTGTTGGGATTGAGTTCAAGTTCTAGGGATGTGAAAATTGAAGAAAAATTCGAAGTTGTCAAATTTTGTAGTCCCTCAGTATCTATTGGATGCTAATAATTGGTTTTTCAGGTACACAAGGCACCGAAGAAGAAACCTAAAGAAGCTAGGAGATGGGATGAGTCCCCGAGCCCAGTGGTTTGGTGGAGGAATACCCGCTTGCATATATTAGAGTAGCCCTGATCATGGCGACACTCCAAGTGACTAGCGGCCATAGACGTCTTGTAGCTGAGACCGTGATTATGCGCACCATGGGCCTACAAGTTTTAGATGATTCATTATAGGGTTGACGACCTACTTTTACTTAGTATAGGACTTGACTTGAACTAAGTCCAATCGGGCATTTCAGTCCATGTACAGGACGAGGATGAAGATGGCCTAGAGATCACCACTACACTCTCCATAGCCACTTGATAATGAGGAGGAGGAGAGTGAGGGTGATAATGATGTTGAAAGAATGAAGAGGCAGAGTCACATCCCACATTACTAACACAGGACCCCCAAGCTGAGAAGGGGTCCCAAGATGATTCTGATGAAGCAGATGAGGAGTAGTCATTAGCAATACCCTAGTCTGACAAGGGTATAATAGTTTAGGTGCAGTCTTCAATAGTACCCCAGTCTAAGGAGGGTATAGACCAGACTACACACCATATACCAGCTCAGGAGGATCAAGAGCCCGACCCCACACATGTCTCAGTGGAACCTCTTAATGATGTGAACCATATTAAAAAGTCCAATCGGCCTATGATGACTATCTATGAGGAGAGACGTATTGACTTGTCTGGGTTTGCCAGTGAACCAATGTTGCGGGATACATTTGCTAGATATCAGTTGGGATAGATGACTCGACCACTAGTTTATTACAGCCCAACATTGGAGCAGGAATTCTATGCATCATACAACTTTATAGTAGCCTTAAATACGTTGAAAAGTAGAGGCCTTTTGAGGTATACTGAGCAGCCCCAGGTTGAGTAGACTCCTGTGAGAGGGGTTACAATAGATATCTCAACGACAGCCATCCAATGAGCTCTCTTTGGGTTAAATTATTGTCATTACCTTAACCAAGGCCTGGACGTGATGAGTATCTCAAGTCCACCGAGGACAAGATATAACCCCCTGCACCTATCCAAACAAATCAAATTATCCCTGACGTTAGATGAATTTGGAACATATAACAAGATAGCATAAGACAAGATCAAGGTATTTAAGATACGTTTATAATAGATAATTAGTAAATGGTTAAAACAGCTGACCACATTACCTAATTCCACAGTAATCCAACAAAACCCTTATGCAAAGACAACCAAAGCCAATCTTGGTCGGGACATGTCCCCGACTCTGACAGGTGACAATGACAATATTAATGATAATAAAAACTCTCAATTCTATTCTATGATAAGAACTGATGAAATGTCAGTCTTCCAGAGAATGGAAGCTCACCATTTCACCATACAAACCGATAAACCGAGATGATTCACCTAACTCTATGCAGGAAAAGTAGAAGTATCTTCGATACCTGCATCGCGTGGGGATACAGAGTCCAGAGATGATAAACAATTAAAGCGCTAGCATATAACTCAGGGATAGGGGACAAAATAATGTCATATAACAATTCACAATTAGTCAAAATCCAATTCACATAACTATATGCAGATACTTATATATATACGTCACTTGTCGGGATATGGAAATGTGCTTAACATGCACTTCGAAACTTTAGACTGGATTCTGTAGCTCAACCATCATAACATAAGAAGTCACCCATGGGATATATGGGTCCAGCTCTCCCCTAGATGGAATGGAACTAGTGTGTGTTGTCGCACGAACCAGAGGGTACACATATGCACTATGGGGGACTTAAACCTTCCAGCATATCAAGGTGACTTTAGCACCCAATCATGTATTATAATATGGGGGACTTAAACCTCTTAATCATATGATAATAATAGGGGGGGACTCAAACCACCCGTTCATTTAGACCCCCGCGTCGGCAACTGCAGTTTCTAGTAGAGATCCCTCTGGACCTCCAATTTCATGAATCATCTACAAAACCCTTATTGAAGCCTAATTAAAACAATTATCACACATTCTCATCCATTGAACCATGATACACATTAGGCATACATTATTGGTATTGTCATACCAACTACACTTGCAAGGTAACATCAACATGCCGGAATAATTTCATTATTTTGCGAACTTCATAGCCCCCTTGGTTTAATTATACATCAGCTTGGGGAATCACGCAAACCATAAGGTTCAATTAAAAATCATTATGCTTCATTAACTTTTCACATTATGCAATTGTTCGAGAGTAGTTCAATATACATACTTTTCATATTCAAAACCAATTTCACAATGTGGGGTTGAGGTCATTACCATTTCAAAAGTCACAAGTTGGCGAAAATCACAATCCCCTGGTTTATTAACCATATCCATGCATCAAATTGTTTTTAAACAACCATTAAAACATAACCCATGCAGGTACAAACATGAAATATCACATAAATAACAGTTATTCAAAACGCTCAACCCATCTTTTCAAACCAACATCAATGCCATATGAACAACACTTTAAAACTTATGCTTTTAACAATTAGCAATTAAGGACTAGTAGCGTGCCTGAAATAACCAAGATTATGGAGAGAATTGAACCCTTGAATCTCTCCTTCACCCATATCTTAAAAACCCTAAGTATGGATGCTTAAGAGACTTGAGAGAGAAGAAAGAATGTTTGAAGTGTTACCGATGAAAATAAGGCCCCAAGTATGTTTATAGGTTGTGGGTTATTATTGGGTTAAGAGGGAAATACATAAAATACCCTTATTAAAAAGATGGAAAATAACGATCAGTCATTAAGGGTCTCATGATCACTCATTACGACTCATTACGGCACATCTCCATGAGCCATTGTCAAGACAGTGTCTCCAAGAACATAAACTATTAACCTTATAACTCATATACCATGGCTCTTAATGAGACCCTACGACTTATAGGGTCTAGCCGTAGTTAACACTGAAACCATTTAGGTATACACTGGACATCCTATGATTTGCACATAACTACTCTTCGGGAGTCTTTACGACTTATAGTGAGCCACTCATACTTAGAACACAACTTAGCTAGACACACACTTTTTAGGCTACAATTGGGTCCCTAAGACCCGTCAAGGTTCCCTATGAATCGTAAGGGGAGTCGCAGTCAAGAAAATGAGAATAAAATTTCAGAAAGTCTAAGAGATCAACACTTGAGGTGTTTCATTCTCCCCCCTTAGGATCATTCGTCCTCGAATGATGGGACAAGGCATTTATTACCATGATTTGACTCCAAACACAAACCACACTTACTTTTAACAAAGATAAAAAAATGTTAAGAATGACACATACCTTAAGCACGATTATCCGAACGGAGAACAAGAATGGATACTTGGACTTTATGTCCTCCTTGGCTTCCCAAGTAGTTTCCTCAAACTTTTAGTTCCTCCAAATAACCTTTACCGAAACCACGTCCTTCATCCGCAACCGACGGACTTGTCGATCTAAGATTTCCATTAGAACTTCTTTATATGACAAAGAATTTGAAATGCTGACACCTTCCAAAGGAACGACCAATAAAGGATCACCCATGTACTTTCTCAACATTGAGACATGAAAGACCAGATGAATGGACCTCAAGCTAGAAGGCAACTCCAACTCATATGCAATATTGCCAACCCTCTTCAAAACCAAATATGGGGATTGAGCTTCCCCTTCTTCCCAAACAACATCACACCATTCATGGGAGATACCTTTAGAACACCCAGTCACCAACATTAAACTCCAACTCCCTTCGTCTCACATCCTCGTAGGAATTTTGGGGACTTTTGGTGGTTTTAAGCCTATCTCAAATTACCTTCACCTTCTCTATGGCTTGGTGAACCAAATTAGGGCCAAATATCTTACTTTTAATAACCTTAAATCTCCTAATAGAAGACCTATACCTCCTACCATACAAGGCCTCCAATGGAGCCATACAATGCTTGAGTGATAACTATTATTGTAGGAAAATTCTATGAGAGAAAAGTGGTTAACCTAACTACCACCATAGTCAATCACATAAGATCTAAGAGGAATGTCAATAATAAGATGAGAACTGAGTACCTCGATCAAATATGATAGAAATTGGAGCACCATGCAACTTTACGATCTCCTCAATGAATAACTTGGCATAATCTTCAGAAGAGAAATTAGTCCTCAGTAGAAAGAAGTGAGAAGACTTAGTCATCCTATCCATGATGACCCAAATCAAATCAAACTCCTGGTGCGACCGCGGAAGACCGATAACAAAGTCCATATTAATTATTTCCCATTACCACATAGGAAGCTCAATTTCTTGGAAAAACCCACCAGGCCTCAAGTGCTCTACCTTCACATGCTGACACATCATGCACTTAGCCACAAAATTGGCCACATCCCGCTTTATATTGTTCCACCAATAAATTTCCTTAATATCATGATTTATTTTTGTCAAACAAGGATGAATGGTATAACACAACTCATGAGCTTCGGGAAAAATTCTTCCCCGCAACCCATCAATATTTGGAACAAACAACCTCCCTTGGTACCCCAAGATACTATCACCACCAATCTCAAAATCCATCACCTTCCGGTGACCCACATTATCCTTGATCTGCATCAAGATAGGGTCGAACACTTACTTCTCCTTTAGCTTAGCACCAAGAGATAATTTCGCCACCTCTTGAACATCACCCCACCATCCTCAAAATCTAAGAGACGGACTCCAAGAATATACAAATGGTGAATATACTTTACCAAATCTTGCTTCTCCTTATCTACATGAGATAAGCTTTCCATGGACAACCTGCTAAGAGCATCAATGACCATGTTGGCTTTACCTGGATGATAGTGAAGACTCATGTCATAGTCCTTGAGTAACTCAAGCCATCTCCTTTGCCTGAGCTTTAGCTCTTTTGAGTAAACACGTATTGCAGGCTCTTATGATCAAAATAAATATCAACATGAACCCCATATAGGTAGTGACGCCAGATCTTCAATGCAAAAACCACAGCTAATAATTCCAAATCATGAGTCGGATAATTCTTCTCATGTGCCTTCAATTGTTTAGAAGCATACACAACCACCTTATCATGTTGCATCAACACACAACCTAGTCCCGCTCGAGATGCATCACAATAAACCACAAAACTATTTGTACCCTCAGGTAGGGTCAAGACCAAAGTCGAAGTCAACTTATCTTTCAACTTCTTGAAACTACCCTCGCATGCAGCAGACCATAAGAACTGCACCTTCTTCTAAGTCAACTTGGTCAATTGGGAAGAAATAGAAGAGAAGCTTTCCATAAACCTTCTATAATAATCGGCTAAACCTAAGAAGCTCTAAATTTCGGTTGGAGTTGTGGGTCTAGGCCACTTCTTAACCACTGCAACCTTCTATGGATCCACCATGATCCCTTCACTCGAAACAACATGACCCAGATAAGTCACAACATTTAACTAAAACTCATACTTTGAAAACTTTGCATACAATTGCTGATCTTTCAAAGTTTGCAACACAAGGCAGAGGTGATCGACATGATTCGCCTCGCACTTAGAATACACCAAACTATCATCAATAATACAATCACGAACAAATCTAAGAATGATGAAATACCCAGTTTATAAGATCCATAAATACTACCAGTGCATTTGTCAAACCAAAGGACATCACCAAAAACTCAAAATGCCCATATCGGTTTCAGAAAGCAGTCTTAGGGATAGTCACCTCCCTAATCTTTAACTAGTGTTACCCAGACAGAAAATCAATGTCAAAAAAGTACTTAGCACCCTGAAGTTGATCAAGAAGATCATCAATCCTCGGAAAGGGGTACTTATTCTTCACAGTCACCTTATTCAATTGGCGGTAATCAATACACATCCGAAGGGGCCCATCCTTATTGCACACGGATAGAATTGGAGCACCTCACGGGGATATACTAAGGGGAATAAAACCCTTATCAAGAAGATCTTTCATCTTCTCCTTAAGTTTTTTCAACTCAGCCAGGGCCATTATCTAAGGAGGGATGGAAATAGGATGAGTGTCCGGAAGAATATCAATCCCAAAATTAGTTTCCCTATCGGGAGGAACACTAGGAAAACATCAAGGAATACTTTAGGGAATTCACAGACCACGAGAATAGTCTATAAGGAAGGACCTTTAGATCTATAATCCTTAACATGCACAAAATTATAGAGGCACCATTTGAAAACCAATTTTTGGGCTCTAAGATACAAAATGAACTTTCCTTTAGGCACTAGGGAACTACCTTTCCATTCGATCACCAGCTCATTAGGGAAGTGGAAGCTGACCCTTCCGCTCCGACAATCAAGAGACACATAGCACGAATGCAATCAATCCATTCCTAAAATCACATCAAATTCTAACATGTCCAACTCTATCAGATCCACCAAGGTCTCTCTACTATAGATTGACATCACATAACCCCTATAGACCCTTGTAGCTATAATGGAGTCACCCATCGAGGTGAACACAAAGAAAGGATCCAGAATACACTCGAGATCAAAACCAAAATGAATAGCCACATGATGTGTCTCATAAGAGAGAGTAGACTCGAGATCAAGTAGACAATATACATCATGAGAGAAGATTTTGAGCATACCAGTAACAACATTAGGGGATACCTCATAATCCTAGTGGGTGGCAAAAGCATACAGACGGTTTTGACCGGTGCTAGAGGCAAACGCTGAAATAGCATCCTTTGGTGTAGAAACTAATGAAGAAGCAATGAAGAAACCCTAGAAGAACAATCCCTCTGCATATGACTAATCTGACCATATTTAAAGAACTTGTTCCTTCCCTCTTCACAAACACTATGATTTACCTGACCACAAAATCTATAAGAGGGATATAATGGAGTTGACTAAGCCCCATTGGATTGAGGCTGGGCATCATGTGCCCTAGGACCAACACTATTCTGAAAGTAATGATCACCCAACGGCTTAGAATAAGGAGCACTAGCCATAGAGTAGGGACCAAAATTATCCCACTTCTTTTTAAACCATTTTCCACCGTCTCTACCACTCTGTTGCTGACCTCTACCCTGATCCAAATATCAAAACTTCATATTTTGTCTTTAATTCATCTTAACCTACTTCTTATTTTCCTCTTCAACCTGTTGCATGCACACCACCAACCTAGATATGCTTATGTCTCTATTTAATAGAGCAACTTTGCATTCCTACACCAAATCACGAGACAATCCTGAAGCAAATTTCCTCATCTGAGCTCTCATAGAGGACATCAACTCTAAAGCATAATGAGACAAATGGTGAAAGTTTAAGGCATACTCCTTCACTATCATCCTGCTTTGCTTTAAATTTACAAATTCCTCAACCTTCGTCTCCCTCAACTCCTGCGAAACAAGCAATCAAGAAAAACACTAGAGAAATCATCCCACAAAGAAGACTCGGCATCATCACCCCTAGACTTGTCCCACTCCTCATACCTTTGATATGCCATGTCCTTTAATTGATAAGTATCAAATACCACACCCTCCACATCAGTAGCATTCATCACACAGAAAATCTTTTCTATCTTATTAATGAAATTTTGAGGATCTTTCTTATCTTTTAAACCAGTAAAAGTAGGAGGACTCAACCTCATAAATTAGCCAACTCTAGTGACCTCAGAGGATAGAGCAATAGAAACAACATGCTCGGTCTGCGAGGCCACCAACTAGGTAAACAAATAGATCAACTAGCAAATATCAATATCAGACATGCCGGCTTGAGGTTCCTGAGGAGGGCTAGGGGAAACCTATAGAACTCCACTAGGATAATCAAAAGCAGCGATCCTAGACCAGGTCTAAACTTTTTTAGTAGGATGAGCTTCATCCATATTGTCCCCAGATAGGACAAAAGAGTTTCCACAAACATCAGATCTTCTGGGAGGTATGATCTAAAAAGCAAACATAGGGGAATTAGAGGAGTCCAAGACCTTAGACTTTATAGCTTGAAATAGAACAACAAGAAAGGGAAACAATCCTAAAATACCTCATAGCCTCTCCCTTAGAAGTGTGGAACACTACACACCCATAAAAGTGACCCTACTTTACACGGCTTTGTGGAACCCAATGACACCAAACCTAGGCTCTGATACCAATTTTGTCATAACAAGGGCCTGGCCATGACAGGTATCTCAAGTCCATCGATGACTGGAGATCACCCCCTGCACCTAGCCAAACAAAATACATTATCCCTAATATCGGATGAATTTCAAACATATAACAACATACCATAAGACAAGATCAAGGGATTTAAGATATGTCTATAACAGATAATTGATAAAAGATCAAAAAATGAAAAAACACATCACCCAAGTCAACAACAATCCAACAAAGCCTCTATGCAAAGAAAACCAAAACCAGTCTTAGTCAGGACATGTCCCCGACTTTGATAAATAAAAATGACAATATTAATGATAATGAAAACTCTCAATTTTATTATATGATTAGAACTGATGAAATGTCTAAGTCTTCCAGAGAATGGAAGCTCACCATTTCACCATACAAACTGATGAACCTAGATGATCCACCTAACTCTGCACAAGAAAAGTAGAAGTATCTATGGTACCCGCATTACATAGGGGTACAACATCCGGAGACGGTTAGCAAATGGATTGCTAGAATATAAATTAGCTACAGAGGACAAAATAATTCCATGAATAGCAATTCAAAATTAGTCAAAATGCAATGCACAAACCATATGCAAAATAAATATATATACATCACATACCGGGATAGGGAACAAGGTTTAACATGCACTTTAAAACTTTAGCTTGGATTGTGTAGCATAACCATCATAACATAAGAAGGCACCCGCGGTCTATATGGGTCCATCTTTTCCCCGGCTTGAAAGTTCCTAGTACGTGAGGGTATATATATGCACTATGGGGGACTCGAACCTCCCAACATATCAAGGTAACTTGAGCACCAAATCATATAATATAATATGGGGGACTCAAACCTCCCAATCATGTGATAATAATAGGGATAATTGAACCATCCCAATCATTTAAATCCCCGCATTGGCAATCGTGATTTCAACTAAAGATCCCTTGGGACGTTAACTTTCATGACAGCTACACAAGCCTCATTAAAGCCCAATTAAAATAATTATCACACACTTCTACCCATTGAACCATTATACACATTAGGTATACATTATTGGTATCGACATACCAACTACACTTATAAGGTAACATCAACATGCTGAAACAATTTTTTTATTTGAGAAACTTCATAGCCTCATTGGTTCAATTATACATTAGCTTGGGGAATCATACAACCCCATAAGGTTTAATTAAAATTCATTATGCTTTATTAACTTTTCACATTATGCAATCGTTTGAGAGTACTTCAATATGCATACTTTTCATATTCAAAACCAATTTCACAATGTGGGGTTGAGGTCATTACCACTTCAAAAGTCACAAGTTGGGGAAAATCACAATCCCCTAGTTTATTCACCATATCTATGAATAAAATTATTTTTTTAAAACCACCATTTAAACATAAACCATGCAGGACAAACATGAAACATAACATAAATAACAGTTATTTAAAACCCTCAACCCATGTTTTCAAACCTACATCAATGCCTTATGAACAACATTTTAAAAATTATGCTTTTAACAAATTAGCAATTAGGGAAGAGTAACATGCCTGAAATACCCAAGATTATGGAGAGAATTCAACCCTTGAAGCTCTCCTTGACCCACTTCTTAGAAACCCAAAATATGGATGCTTGAGAAACTTGAGAGAGAAAATAATATTTAGAGTGTTACAAATGAAAATAGGCCCTAGAGTCTGTTTATAGGCCATTAGTTATTATTGGGGTAAAAGGAAATACCTTAAATACCCTTATTAAAAATTTGGAAATAATGGTCAGTCATTATGGGTCTCATGACGATTTGTCACGACTCGTCTCCACGAGTCATTGTCAAGATAGTGTCTCCAAGAACACTCATTGTTGACCTTACGAATCATATACCATGGCTCATAATGAGACCCTACAACTCATAGGGTCCATTCGTAGTAAACATAGAAACTATTTGGGTATACACTAACATCCTACAATTAACACTTAACGACTCATCAAGAGTTTTTATGACTCATAGTGAGCCACTGTAATCAGAATAGAACTTAGCCATAAACATACTATTTAGGCTACGATTGGGTCCCTAGGACCCATTAAGACTCCCTATGACACATAAAAGGAGTCTTAGTCTTGACAGTGAGGATAAAATTTCAGAAATTCTCAAAGATCAACAACTGGGATATTTCAATTATGTTGATCCAGCATCCACAGTTGAATGTGATTATATATTGAGAGATGCTCATGATAGACACACTATGCTTGATGCTGACTATAGGAGTGAGAGAGTTAATACAAATAGATGGATCGCTAGTTATATTTCACCTTTGTGTGATGATACCCCTTGGATTGAGGGTCAGGGTATGATAAAAAAGGTGACACTTACTTTTTTCGCTAAGTTTTGGTGGCTTATTATTCATTATAGACTATGTTCAACTGCTTCTAAAAATGTATTGACTTGGAATGGAGTTGCACTACTTTCTAGCATGATGGCCAGATATGACACTAATTTTGTAGCCATCATTCGGCATGAGATTCAAGAGAGAGCTTTTGGTAGGTCTACAACTCTACTATTCTCATGTCTTGTACATCAATTATATGATACAACCGGCATGCCAGATATACCAGGAGTTGATGAGAGATTCCAAGCAACAGCCACAACACAGACTAGGACAATAAAAGATCATACACGTCAGGACCTTTCTAGGAAACCCTGTGCGCCTACTATAGTGCCTCTGGCCCCGTCTGAGGTCCCATTAGTCTCCACGGAGTCTAGTTATACACATATAGGTGATGTGGGGGTTAGTATATATTTTGATATGGGAGATCAGAGAAAGGCCCCCGAGTTGAGTACTCAGGATGGGGGACCCTCGCAATATCTACTTTAGCCTCGTCTTCCACTTTAGAGCTGATGGATGTATCTTCAGTGCCCCCTCGCCCATCCACTACAGTTGTTTCTTTAGGTATAATGCTAGTCTCTCCTGAGTTTTTTTCATATCTTGGTGAAAAGTCAGAGAGTCACCGACATTCAACTACAAATGTTGAGGCCGATGTGGATACTTTATATGAACAGATCCGATCATGGGTTCGGACTGTACTAGAGATGACTAAGGCTAGATTGGGGTCTGTACACTAGGATGCTATGCTAGAGCTATGAGTTGAGTTGCATACATGTATAAACGTTTTTAAGGGTTGGGTGTTAACTCGATTTAGCAACATTGAGGCATTGAATCTAGGTGATATAAGATAGGAGGTAGATGTACTTAGAGCGGAAGTACGCTTTCTCACTG
The DNA here is from genome assembly GCA_030864215.1 of Capsicum pubescens. NCBI lineage: Eukaryota > Viridiplantae > Streptophyta > Magnoliopsida > Solanales > Solanaceae > Capsicum > Capsicum pubescens. The sequence continues at coordinate 83,146,360 of CM061540.1, forward strand.
ATAGCCATATATCAGTTATCCCTCCAGTTGTTCCCCCATTTATTCAGCCAGCACCTCCGAATGGGCCCAGATACATTGACTTATTCATGGAGGATAATGATATGGTCCCCATAATAGGGACCATAAGAGGCCTAAAGGGGGACCTGCAAGGCCCCACTATGCCATACGACCAGGCCTTGAAATGGGCCAGACATGAGTCAGTGGAGACTGCAGCGATTGATCAGCGGAGGCAGGCCAAGACAGTAGTGGGTGCATCATTTAGTAGTGCACTTCCACCACCACCGCCGCCCCCACTCCAGATACACTCACTTGAGGTCAATCATGACACGGATGCCTAGCACATCCTAGGTATGTTCTTATTCTGTTGCTTTACATTTTTAGCACATTGGGGACAATGTGTAGTTTTCAGTTGGGGGAAAAGAATACCATAGCCGCCGCGGGTTTTTATTGTTCTGCTTCTTTTCCTGTCGGTCGTAGTATGGTTGTAGAACCATCATATCTAGGTTTAAATTTGTGTCGTGATGTGTTTTGTTTCATATTGTATTTGCTCCTTATGTAATTAGGAGATTTTTAAGTATTTAAGGTAGTTGTCATAAAAATGATACCCCTCTAAAGTTTATTTTTAGAACTGTGTGAATGTATATTTATGTGACTTTTTTGGATCTTCTTATGGAATTAGAATTAGAACATGGTTGTTGACACCTAATTTTTGCACTCCACAACTAAGTTTAATTTTGAGTTTCTTCGATTTTAAATAAAATCACATCATTTATTTTGTCCGGATAAAAGCGTTTCAAAGTATTTATCTAGGAATTTTTGTCATTTTAAGTAGCGATTATATATTATCGTATTCAATTATATGAAACTATATAATTTTGTTACTTAAATATTCATTTTACAAAATGTCATATTTTAATCAAGGCTTATTTTTGAAAATTAATTCAAATGGATAAATCTTGATTTAAATATTATTTGTTCTTAAAAATAATTTATTTAGAGAAATATTTATTTGATTTTATCTAATCAAGAAGCTCGGGATTAAAGAAAGTATTAATTCGTATCAAATTTCAATTTAATTTGGCCAATCTATTAAATGTAGCCATAATTGAAATCAAATTGACCATAATTACAATGCAATCCACCAATTGATTTTCAATTTGGTCGAAATTAAATAAATTTGGCTAAATTTTAATCCCAATTGGGTTATATTTTAAATAACCCCAAAATTCCAAAAAATGACTTAAATCTACCCAGCATTATTCTTTTTCCAGTTTTTAAATTCAAAATTTATACTAGATTGTAAAATTGCACCTCAAGATTATTCTCTTTTCCATTTAATTTTAAAATTTGTACTAGATTGTACAATTGCACCTCAACCTTATTCTTTTTTCATTTTTGAAATTCAAAATTTGTTCTAGATTGTATAATTCCACCTCAACCATATTCTTTTTTCATTTTTGAAATTCAAATTCTAAAGTTCAGAATTTGTACTAGATTATACAACCACCTCAACCTGATCTTTTTTTTATTTTGAAATTTAAAATTTGTACTAGATTGTACAATTCCACCTTACTTTTTCCTCCAACAAACCTTACCCTCAATTTCAAATTCTCAAAACACCCCTAAGTTCTTTCTCCCATATTAGTGGATTCAAAGAATTGAATCACCATCATTTCCTCTAAATACTACCACTATTTAGGTAGAAAACCAAGTCTCAAAGAGTGAAAAAAACTTTTGAGCAAAAAGTTAAATTTGTTTTAGTAAAATTTTTCAAGCGGTAGGCTAATCGAGGTTCTCGAATGATTTCTTTACGGTGGTGATCAAGACATTTAAAGCATACCAGTACATTCAAAGTACTGATGTATTTGCGCTATGTTATCTTATACCATAGGTTCAGAAGCACGAGCTCCAGAGCATCAGTAGCATTCCAGTCTCCGCAGTCAAAGTTAGCAGTGAGTCCTCATCTTTCGAGGACATGATCATTTCTTTATTATCTTATTAATTAGTTTATTAGTTGGAGTTAGTTGGGGACATGTCCCATTATCTCCTTATTCAGATAGTTATATTTTAGAGGCTTTTCAGACTACAATATGTTTAGATAATTTTGTTTTAGACATTTATACCCCATCCCAGATGTTATATTTTATCAGATATTATGTTACAGTTTGAACCTTATGGCCTTTCAATTCATGTTTCCACATTATACAGTATATCATGCAGTATACAGGCATAAATATCAGTCATGGGTTAGCTTGTGGTCCTTCTGGGTAATGAGCACCGTGTAGGATTCCGGGTACCAGATTTGGGGCGTTACAAGGGTCCGGCCATATCTCCACGAAACTCATGCAAAAACCAACCTCCCTCAGAAATGAATTTGTGTTTGGACAAAAATTAGAAACGTCCAACTCCTTTTACCCAGGATTACTTGCTTCCACACTACCCAAAGGGAGAGGGCAGTTGTTGAAATCTAATTTTTGTCCTTCAAAACTAAGTTTAATTCTGAGTTTCTTCGATTTTAAATAAAATTACAACAATTATTTTGTCCATATAAAATCATTTCAAAGTATTTATCTAGGAAATTTTATCATTTTAAGTAGCAATTATATAGTATCGTATTTAATTATGCAAAATTATATAACTTTGTTACTTAAATATTTATTTTATGAAATATCAGATTTTAATCAAGGCTTATCTTGAAAATTAATTCAAATGGGTAAAATCTGGATTTAAATATGATTTGTTCTCAAAAATAATTTATTTGAAAAAATATTTATTTGATTTTTTCTAATCAAGAAGCTTGGGATTAAAGGAAGTATTAATTCATATTGAATTTCAATTTAATTTAACCAATCTATTAGATGTGGCCATAATTGAAATCAAATTGGGCATACTTACAATGGAATTCGCCAATTGATTTTCAATTTGGTCAAAATTAAATTAATTTGGCTAAATTTTAAATCCCAATTGGGGTTATATTTTAAATAACCTCAAAATCACAAAAAATGACCTAAATCTCCCCAACCTTATTCTTTTTCCATTTCTGAAATTCAAACTTAAAATTTAAAATTTATACTAGATTGTACAATTCCACCTCAACATTATCCTTTTTTTCATTTAAATTTCAAAATTTGTACTAGATTGTACAATTCCACCTCAACCTTATTTTTTTTCATTTTTGAAATACAAATTTTGAAATTCAAAATTTATACTAGATTGTACAATTCCACCTCAACCTTAATCTTTTTTCATTTTTGAAATTCAAAATTTGTACTAGATTACATAATTTCACCTCAACCTTGTTCTTTTTTCATTTTGAAATTCAAAATTTGTACTATATTGTACAATTTCACCTCACTTTATCTTCTAACAAACCTTACCCTCAATTTTAAATTTCCAAAACACCCCTAAGTTCTTTCTCCCACATTGGTGGTTTCAAAGAATTGAATCACCATCCTTTCCTGTAAATACTACCACTATTTTGGTAGAAAATCAAGTCTCAAAGAGTGGAAAAAATATTTGAACAAAACATTAATTTTTTTTTAGTAAATTTTTTCAAGCGGTAAGCTAATCGGGGTTCTCGAAGAATTTTTTCGATGGTGATCAAGACTCCGAAGAAAGCTTGAAGTCTCATTTTGCTACTCCGAAAAAGGTAAACACATCTTTCCTTTTTAATTTTGTTATCGTTTTCTTCTTCATCTCCTTCTTTGTAATTTCGTAGTTGTAATTTTGTTTGTTGGAATTATTTGTTGTAGATGGCCATGAAGGCCATAGGATGTTGTGATATCAATAGTATAGCTATTTTTATGTTCATAGTGTAAAATGAGCTAACAATAGTTGAACTTGTTTCTTTTGACTTTCTTCTTTGATTATTATGATTAGATGAATAAAGTTTCGACCTTTGCTTGATTAAAATATGTAGTCATGTCTTGTTTAAATTCGTTATTGATGGATATGTTCGCTTTTAGCATGGAAAGTTGTTTTCTTTATGTTAAAAAAAAATAGTCGCTATTGTTTGTTTCGCATTAGTAAATTAGATGGATAAAGTTTCGATCTTTGCTTAATTAAAATACGTACTCATGCCTTGTTTAAATTTTTTTATTGGTGGATATGTTCGCTTTTAGAATGTAAAGGTTTTTTTCTTTATGTCGAAAAAATAGTTACTATTGTTAAGGGTCTGTGAATTTGTTTCTCAATTTGAAGTAGTGAGTTACTTGTACCAAGGAATTTGGTGTTATTTTTGAAAGACATATCATAATGTTCTATGTTTGTGGCCTAGCAATTTACAAAATCACTGCTTAAGGTTGAAGATGACCACTTTGGCATTCATGTGATAGTTGGCACATGTAAAATTATAATTTAAGTGCTAGTTTTAAGATCCAACTCTTTTATCGATTCTTAATTCTTTTGATTAAAGAGTTATTTTTTCTCCCTGATTATACGTCATAGTTCTTTTGATATATATTTGTGGTTATGATTTACTCATATTCAAGGTCAAAACCATATTTGATTTTCTCTTGTTTAAATTAAAAATTTATTAGGGTTATAGATTTTGGTGAAAGGGTGTAAAACTAAAATCGGAGTTGGAATAATTGGACACTTTTTCATAGAATTAATCTTTTACTATTTTCCTTATCTTGTCTTTGAATATAATTTTTCAAACATGTTTAATGTATGTAATTTGCTTCACTTCGCTCATTGGTTTACATCTTAAAGTGTTTTTATTCATTTAAACGTGTCATTGTTATTCACATGCTATAGTGAATTTTTCTTCTAATTTATAGATACGTTCATTGACACCACTTTGTATTGAAAAGGTGTTGTTGCATCAGTATGTCTTGTATTTCATATTTGAGGTGCTATAGAAATTTTCTTATCTCTTGCTCATTCTCTGTTTTCTTTGTTTAATGAAAACATGCTTTAGACTTTATCATATCATAGTATTTGGAGCAAATATATGTCAATCTATTTGTCCAAATTTTAAGCAACTATGCTTGCGGGTCCATGTCTTCTTTTCAAGGGCTAGTTGATTATATTGTGCTAGATTCATTTTTTGTAAGATTGTTTAAGAGATGAGTTAATTTTCTTTTCATTGGATAATTTGATTTTCTTTGATATCATAGTTTACTATTTTTTAATATTGGCGAATGCTATTTTTTCATCTCATCATTTAGCTATGAAGTGTAGAATTTTCAAACACATATTAATTTTTTTTTAATCTTTTTCTTTTCATGAATCTGCTTTGGAGTTCAAGTGGACTCCCTTTCTCTTGCATTTTATAATGGGCCAATAAGGCCCTCCTTTTTGAGTCAAGTCCGAAATTTAAGCCCAAAGTCGATTATATGGCATGCGAGTGCAAGAAGATAGAAGAAGAAAAATGAATCAAAATTGATGAGGTCGCTAAAAACTTGAAAAGTCTCAATTTTTATTATTGACTTATTTTTATTTAGTCATTTTTTTATTCATTCATTTGGATCCTCGAAGCCAAAGTTGTAATCTAATACAAGTGAAGCAGATTTTGGGCCCCAAAGGTCCAAAAAGATAGTTTAGGATATGTTGTGGTCCAAACGTCCGAATAATTAGATTAGGACAAGTTATGAGCCAAAAGCCTAAGTATTTAGATTAGGACAGGTGAAGATGAGTCAAAATCCCAAATTAGCATAGGACAGGGTTATGGATTTGTGCTTAATGGCCTAAGTCTTTTAGTCTCCCCCTTTCTCCTTTATATGCTAATTATTTTTAGTTTTCTTAGACTTATTTAAAAATCTCCGCTAAGTCATCAAAATCTGTTTTGCACAAATATTGAAAATAATTTTTTCTTAATCGATTTCTTTTTAAAAATCAATTTTTCTTTTTAAAGTTAGTAAAAAAAGTTGGTTTCAAATAGTCTGGATAATCGCAAGTTAACAGATACTCTTGGTGACTTAACAACCTTTCAGGAGTATTCATAGGAACCATTTGCTCGGGATTTCTAAACTTCAAAGACTTTTTCTTTTTTGAATCTTTTATGTAATATTTTAGATCTCTTGATATTTTCTCAAAAATAAAGTGGCAACTCTGTAATTTCTTAAATTATTTCAAAAAAAAATTAAAGTTTTAAAATGGTTTAATAGTCAAAATTAAATATTTTCCAGCACTCGTGCTAGTCAAAAAGAGATAAAACAATGATAATCATAGCAAACTTGTGCATGAACCGATAGGTAGTAGCTTGTGATGCGATTCAATGTCATGTGTGTGTGAAATGCTACCTAGTTCCCTTTGTGTGTTAAATCCAAAACTTGTCTGGTTGGTCTTGCCTAGATTGTAGGATAGTCATTTAGGAAAGAATCATAGGTCATTTTTTATTTTAGTCCACTTTTTGCATAAATGACCTTCCAAATATGAAATAGTATCCCTTAATCCCATTTTTTAGCCTTGTAGCCTATTTCTTTGTTTTTACCATTCACCTTCCCATTTGTGTTGCAATGAACTTGTTTTGGCATTGGTCTTCTATGGACACTGTGCACCCCAACCCAGACAAATTGCCTAAGTTGGGGGTGGCTATCATAGAGGTGTGTAATATAGAGTGGGTATGAAGAAAGGTAAAAATAAGAGAAAAAGATATTAAGGCTGGGTGTGGTAGAAAAAGAAAAAAAAGAAAGAAAAATGTGAAATAAATAAATAAGAGAAACCACACCCAACCAGAATGTGCAATAAAGAATAAAGGGAGAAATAAGGGTGGAATAAAAAGAAATTGGTTAAAGTGTGAACTAATGTAGTGCCAAGGAGACTTAGTTACTTGATACATCCATATGTACCATTCCAGCCCCCAAGCCTACATTACTAGTCGAATAAAGTCCTACAATGATCCTAACTTGATTGTCTGAAAATCAAGGTAAAGAAAATAAGGGAAAGCATGTGGTATTTGATGCATGTTGGTTGAACTTCTATTTTGAGCGTGAGTGTCTCTTAACTATCCTCGCAATGACATGCTTATTTCATATGAGTGAGTGGGATATCTTTGATTGTGAGGGCACATGGATTGCATTACTAGTTACTTACTTGTTCGTGTAGTGTAAATTGTATAAATGCATGATTGTCTGTTTCTAATGTAATTGCCATATCTTGATCCTATTATATCATATTAATGTGCTTCATGTTCATACACAGTTGGTTTTTACTTATTTATATAGGACAGGGATAATATGTTTGAGCTTAAAGTGATGGTTAGCTGCCTTAGATAGCTTAGATTTTCCTAGTTAAGCGTCATACTTTTGTTTTGTTGTGTTGTGTTGTGTTGTGTTGCCTGAGGAAATGCAAACATTCTAAGTTGAGGGTATTGTGTGTTATGAATTTATAGCACTTTCGACACTTAAAACTATGAAAATATGCAGGTTTATTAGGTTGTTTTGTGTGAAATAATGTGTTTTGTGTATGTTTTGTAGAAAACTAGGTTTTGGATGATAAATTGAAGAAAAAGATGAAAATTGAAGTTTTTGGCTACTTACTTAGGAACTTTTGGGTGTTTGTGCCACTTATCGGGCGTAGGTGATCAAAGTATGTATCAGAAATTGAAGTCCAGAGGCTCAGGAGCAAAAAAAAAAAAAAGACTACACACATACCTATGTCCATATATGGTCTATATGTGGTACATACGGTCCGTATGTGATCCAGGTATGTGCAGAGTTAAAAGTCAAGAGATCTGTAGGATCTGTGTTGAAGTTCTGCACTTACCTAGGTCTACATATGGTCCGTATGTGGCCTAAGTTAGTGGCCATAAAACTTAAATTTCCTTTTTCATTTTAGATTTAATCTTAGGGTTTCCTTGTGTACTATATATACCTTTATGACATTTTAAAGTTACGCACTCTTAACACGTACAACTTAATTTTGATTCCAAGATTCAAATTTGATCTTAGGTTTCCTCTTGTATTGATTTCTGTTGATAATTCAGTTTTAGACTTTGAGTTTTATTCAATTATTCTTGTGATATTGTTTAATGGTTTTAATCATGAATTTCGTTGATCGTTTCACAAGTATGAGTGACTAAAACCCTTAGCTAGGGTTATGGAAACCCTGGCATATTGATGAAGTAGGGGAATGTGAAATTGTTCTAAACCAGTACTTATGCATGCATTGTATTATCTTCGGTTTGATAGTTGTTCTATTGGTTGCAAAGGTTAGGATCCTGCCTAGATTATTGATACTTACTCCACAAAAAAAGTAGTGACTAGGAAAAGATAATTACAATAGTAATTTAAAGTTTAACTATCGATCTAGGCTAATCAGTATTATCTATGTAAGACTGTTAACTATCATCTAACAACTTGAGACTCAAAAGGTAATAGTTAACTGGAATCTAGGGTAAGGGTTAGTAATATGACATCTTGAGACTCAAAAGGTAAAGGATGAAATCTATCAATGAGTCCACAAGACAATTGATGGTATATAACTTACCCAATTTTGCATGCAAAGTACTGAATTGGTTCTACAAAGCATGATAAACCTACGGATTCGAGAAGACATAGGGAACACAACTCTAGTGTTCATCTCTGACCGTTTACAACCAAGGTTACATACCGTTACTTGTTCGATACTGTTACTACAAACCCCCAATTTACTTTTTATTCAGCCTGTTGAGTTCAGTAAACCAGAGATATACATCCAAGTCTTTCCTATGGGTTCGAACCCAACCTAGTTGGGTTATTATACTTGACAGCGGCCGCTTTATCCTCAATTAAAAGTATAGTTTCAGTGTTGATCAAGATTATGCATTGACAGAAAATGATACATCTATCCGAATGTTATATTCATTAAAATAATACAGTGTGATGCAATGCAATGCAATTCAATACAATATGATACATTTCAAAACAGTATGTAACAACCATCCAAACAGATTTCAAGAATACCAAACCATATCAACACCAAAACATAGTTGTATCAATCGTATGATAAAAGAAAAATAAAACATAGAGACAATGTGGACAATGGAGGATTTTTTTTTATAATTATTTTTTAATAAAAATATTAGAGTTTGGAGCAAGTTTTAAAATTTAAAATATTTCAACGATCATATTTTGTAAAAGACAGGGGATTTCTTATAAAATATATAAGCTTGGAGCAAGTTTTAAAATTTTAAAATAGTCCAACATCATATTTTAAGCCAAAAAAGTATTATATTTGAGATTTGATTTCAAAATCTCCTGAAAACTAGATAAATTCTATGATCAAGTAGATATTTTGAATTTTTATTTTAAAGAAAAACTTTAAAAATCTATGACTCAACGTTAGTTTAATCTAGCTACAATACTTTTTTTTTGGTTTAATTTAGATATTTTATTAATGATCAACAAATGATGGACCAACCCACCATACAAAGGAAAACCAGCACATTCTTATTCTTGACCCGACCCATCCCATAATTCATTTAGGATTATATACAAATAGTAGGATTTCCAAAAGCAGTACTAGTTTCCAAATCCTAAAATTATCTCCGCCTCCTTCATCTTTGTGTCTTCCTTCCTCTTTTCTATGAATTGATCTGTAATTTCTTTGAGGGTTGAATCTTACATTATCTTCAAGGTAAGTGTTGATAATCCATTCTTTGACATCTCTACTGTACCTCATACTCTCTGATTATTGATTTTACTTGTGTTTCAGCTGCATTCTCCAGTAACTAAGATAAAGCATGTATTTTGTTCAAGTAATATGGATCTAGTCTTCCGCTTAAAGCTATATTAGCCAAGTAAATTTCCTTCTTCATTTCTTCTGTTGTATTTTCCAGATCTACTTTGACTAAAATCTCTTTTTTCCTCCGTAGATGTGGTACTGATGTTAAAAAAGAGTTGATTGGCCCCATAAATGGTCAGCTTTCCTTCTTCCTATCAGGTGCATGTTGCTCCATCTACATCGATCCTCTCTTGTTGCTGGTACTTCTTCATGGTGACTGTAATAGCTGAGAAATAGTACCTTTACTGCTAATTGTTGTGTTGATACAAAATGAAACCTTTTCATTAAAAGTTTCCTTCCCCTCTGTACCCCTTGACTTGTATGATTCTCAGATATGGACTCTGCCATTTGTCACTGTTTAGAATAGCTTTACCTCTGCTCTGTAACTGTTGGAAACTTGTAATGATATAATCACCTGCATCTATAGCCAAATTTGCCAGATAATCTGCCAATTGGTTCCCCTCCCTGTATATGTGTTGATACTGTACTTGTTTATTCTTCATGAATCTGTGGATTAGTTTGACTATGTCTGCTATATTCCATGGACAAGGCCACTCCCTTGTTAGTATCTTCTACATAAGTAAGGAATCCATCTGAAATATTATCTTATTGTACTGAGAATTTGTTCCATGTTTAGCTGCATAGAAAACTACATAAGCTTCTGCTTGCATACCACTAACATAGTACTGTTGTTCTCCTTTAGCAAATAAGATATCTCCCTTCTTATCCCTCAAGAAAAATGCATATGAGCTGCCTCCTTCTGCATCTCTAACTGCTCCATCTGTGTTATTCTTTACCCATCCCTCCTCCGATGCTTTCCATAATACTTTAACAGCCTTAACTTTTGTTTTTAAGATTCCCATCTCCTTAATTATATTTGGCCATTCATTTGGAAAATCTAGTTCTGGCTTTCTGACCTTCAATAACATTCTCAGGTTTCTTGTAACATTGTATATTATCCTCAAACCTGAAATGTTCTTGTTTTCATGCTTCTTCCTATTCCTTCTCTTCCACAATTCCCATAGAATAATGCTAGGCATAGCAAAATAGTATGGTTGTTCCCTCCCCTTTACTTGTGCATTCCACCAGCTTAAAATTTTTCCTCTCAATGTCATATTCTGAATTATAATACCTGCAAAAGAGTAAAAGTAGGACCAGGTCCTATTAGCATAAAAAGAACTCCTAAAGACATGCTGAATTGTCTCCACTGCTGGTTCCTCACAACATCAACACTTAGAAGGGCCTTGTAAACCAAACCTCCTTGTTATATCATCTACGGGAACTTTTCTTCTCCATAACTTCCACATGAAAAAACATATCTTGAAAGGCAGTCCTTTCACCCATATTCTCTTGAACATATTGTCAATGCTTTCCCTATTCCTTATGTAATTCCAAGCTGACTTCACTGTAAATAAACCTTTAGGTTCAATACTCCATATTGGCCAGTCTTTCTCTACTTTTGATAGAGGTGTCACCTTCTTACGAATATGGTCTGCTATCTCCTCTGTGAATAAATTTTTAATCAGCTGTTCATCCCAGTTTCCTACTCTTACTAGATCCTTCACCTTAGTATACTGTTCATGCTCCTCTTGTTCTCCTTCCTTTATAGAAAATAGATCACCCTGCCCAGACCAATTATCTAACCAAATATTAGAATTTCTTTGATTCAGTTGCCATATAATGAGATGTTCCACTAGATCCCTATCAGTAAACATCTTCTTCCATACTTGAGATCCACCTCCCCCGTTTTCCACATGACTATTTTTGGGTGTTCTTTCTTGCAGTATTTATTAACTATGTAATCCTTCCACAAAGACTCTTTTGTCCTAAATTCCACCAAAGTTTGCAAAATAACGCCATAGAAATATCACCAATTCTTCAAAACCTCAAACCACCTTCATCTTGTGGTAAACAACCTGTTTGCCAATTTACCCAATGTTTCCCTTTTCTCCAATTTTACTACTCCAAAAGAATTGAGCAAGCATTCTTTGAATAGTATTCAAAACATTTAAGGGAGGAATCATTACTGATAAGAAATGTATAGGGATACTTTGCAAAACATATTTTATCACGACTGCCCTAAATCCATAAGATAACAATTTTCCTTTCCAAGCTTGCATCTTACAAGCAATTTTATTCAGTAATTGCTAATAGTAATCCTTCTTCCTTCTCATAAAAAAGATTGGACAACCTAAATATATGAAAGAAAAGTCTCTTCTCATGATGCCAGTAGTTATTTCTGCAATAATCCCTACTTCATTGGATACTCCTTTGTGTAAATAAATTGCACTCTTTTCCTTATTAATATTTTACCCAGATACTTCCTCATATTTATCCAATGTGTAATTGACCAGTTTCAAGGTCTTCACCTCTGCTTTGCAAAGGATTATCATATCATCTGCAAATGACAGGTGATTCAGTTTTGGGCTTCCTCTTGGCATCCCAAAATATTTAAAATCCTTCTTCTGCATCAGCTTCTTCAAAGACCTTGACAATACCTCAGCAGCTATTATGAACAGAGTTGGTGACAATGGATCCCCTTGTTTCAAGCCTCCTGATTACCTAAAATATCTTTTTGGTTAACCATTCATTATTATAGAATACCAATTGTTTTCCAGTAATCTGAAGACCATATCTATAAGCACCTCTAAAAACCCAAATTCCTCAATACATTGGTTAAAAAAAGCCACTCTAGTCTGTCATATGCCTTCATCATGTCAAGTTTCATAACCATGTTAGATGGTTTGCCTCTCTTTCTAATGTCATCTACAATCTCCTGAACCAATAGAATATTTTCAGCAATACTTCTTCCCTAAACAAATCCTGCCTGTTCAGGTGATATCAATTGAGGTAATATTCCTTTAATTCTTTCATGAACAATTTTTGAGAAGATCTTGTTCACAAAATTACTAAGAGATATAGGCCTCATATCAGAAAATATATTCACTACTAACTTTTTTGGTATCAATACCAAATTTGTATGAGTAATGAATCTAGGAAGCTGAAATCTACAAAAGAAAGCATTTACCATTTTGTGAATATCCTCCTTAATAATCTCCCAAGCATTCTGATAAAATGCTTCTGTCATTCCATCTGGCCCGCCTGTACTATTTCTATTTAACCCCATGACAGTTTGTTTGACTTTTTCCTCCTCTGGTAATCTTATAATGTCCTTGTTTGATCTTCTGTCACCATCTTTGGTATTTCATTTAAAATAGAGAAATCTCCTGGATCTTGCTGCTTGGTAAACTGCTCCTGAAAAAAAGTAACTACTATCTCTGTAATATCTTGAACTTCTTCCTTCTATTCTCTCTGTTCATTCTGAATTCTATTAATCCTGAGTCTGCTTCTCCTTCCTTTTACAATAGTATGAAAAAACTTAGTATTCCTTTCTCCATCTTTGAACCACTCATACCCAGCTTTTTTCCTCCAAAATTCTTCTTCCTTCTTAAGATGCATGTTTAATTCAGCATGAGCCTTAAACAAATTAGTTCTAATCAGTCCACTGGGATTTTCTTCAAATTTCTTCTCTCTTATCTTAATAATATCCTCCAGGGTATCTATCTCCTGAAATATGTTACCAAAATGCTCTTTGCTCCACCTAGTTAATGCTGATTTAGTGTTTTTCAGTTTCTGCTGAAACACTATAAAAGGATTACCTGCAACCTGAGAATTCCAGCTTTGTTTGATCACCTCCATACATGATTTCTCCCTGAGCCAGAAATTCAGAAATTTAAAAGGTCTTACTATCTTAAATCCAAAGAAGAATCATTTCTATTGTATATCAAGTAGTTACCCCTCTTCCCTCCAAATTTATCAAGTGGTCATATTTGAGAGATTGATATTCATGGATAATTAAGAGAAAAGACATCAAAATCACCCTAAATTATATTTGAAAAGTCAAATACATACTTAAACTATTGTAATGGCTTATTACACCCTTCATCTTAATTTTAGCGGAATTTGTAACACCCTAAAAGCTGACAAAGAAAAAAAATAAATGAAAAATCAAATAGGTGGGTTTGAATCTTTAACACACAATATTAACATAGAAATGTGGGCCATTTTCTTATTTTTATTTAATTGTTTTTTACTATTTATAACAAGTGGTCCCCACTTTCTTACCCTTCTACTTCTTTATCCCGTTTTCTCCCCTCCCCCTTGCCCCTTCCCCCTGTCCTCTCTCTCTCCATTCTTCCATAAATTAACTTTAATTCTTTCTTTTCATTTTAATTTTTTCCCTCAAACAACTCCAACTAGTTAGATAAGAAGGTAAAGGGCCAGAAAATAGACAAATGAGATTTCTTGTTTCTCTCTCATCACCAAAAAAATTTCGACTACCATGGAAGGATCTTTTCCATTCTTATCTTCTCTCATTTTCTTCTAATATTTTTTTTAAAAAAAATTAATTCTATAAATTATAAAATAAACCCACATTAAAAAATTTCCATGACTAAACTAAAAAAGTTTAATGATTGTAGTTGAGTTCAATGGTTTAAATTTATTTATTTTCAATTTATTATTGAAATCTTGAATTATTTTTTGTGATTTAACTAACTGGGTGTGTCAGGATTGCTTTGATTGAATTTTTTTAAGATTGAAAAACTGATTTGTTGTTATCTTTGCTGATGCTTTATTTTTATGAGTAGGGTGAATATCGATGTGCAAAGATATCTTTTTCTTTTTTAGTTGAAGAGAGTTAAGAAATGTAAGAATGGAGAAGACGGTTGAGTCACAAAGCAAAAGACTCTTTAATGAAAATAAAAAAATGAAAGGAAAAATATAAGTAAAATATTTTATATCTGATGTAACGATACGTGGAGCGGGTGTGATACACTTCCCAAATGCAACTGGTTATGTGTTTTTCTGGGTGTTGTTAATTCCACTAAAAATAAGATGAAGTGTGTAATAGATCGCTACAATAGTTTAAGTGTTTTCGACTTTTTGGGTATAGTTTAGGGTGTTTTAATGTCTTTTTTTGAATAATAAAATTATAAGATCCACATCAGAAAATGTATATCTTACTTGCAGACTTTACAAGTAGTACAACATATTATCATACTTTGAATTAATTATAACACTGTCCAAAATATTTATGTGAGTTCTTAAGTTTTCTTAAAGAGGAACCTCATATAAATACTGCAAAATAAGTTTTAACCTATTTATAGAAATTTCATAACTATTCAGAAAAATGAAAAATTAGACAATGTTGAAAAAATTTTAATTACTAATTCTTTTTTTGGGTTGAAAATATAGTAGTGCATTAGTAATTAGGGAGGGATAAATACATTTGGCTAATTATCTAGTTACAGTGTATTAGATTCTCCTGAGAAGGTAGTACCATTAATAGAGTTTAGTTTACAATTAGAAATTACTCATCAAAAAAGTTCTACTAATATCTGCATTTACTGAATCTTTCACACACGTTGGTGGAACTGACCAAAAAACTGCATGATTCAGAAACTTCCTTGTAACACCCCGTATTTTCGGACTAGAATCTGAACTGTCGTTCCTAGGTGTGTAAACTCCAATCACATGATTTGTATTTGAATATATGTATCATGATCTTTATCCTAGATTGTGAAGTGCTTATGAGGTGAAAAATATTCATAGGAATCACTTAGAGCAAAGTTAAGCTAAGTGCCTTAGATTCGGTTAAATTTTGATGCTCGATTCCACAAGGGTCAGTTTTGAATGTGTATAACTTTAAATATGTGTGGAATTTGGAAGCTTAAGACCCACAAAATTTTAGATAATCGAATTAGGTTTCCAACATTATCAATTTTTCCTTAATCCGTTACCCGAGCGAGAAGTTATGGCCATACAAAGGGTTGTGCATCGCCTAACAATCACTTAAGGCCACTGGAATGGGTGTGAGATTGTCCATGCATCGCCCATCCAAGGTCTAGGCGATTGGCCATGCATTTCCCGCCTTGGCTTGGACAATTTGCTGGGTGTCGCCTAAGTTATTGCCCAGTGCCAAAAATGCTCCGTTTTAACTTAAATCAAGGGTGTTGAAGTCATTTCACGCCTCTAAACCATCCCAAATCACTTCAAAATAATCCCATGAAAAGATTGGTTATCCCATGTCTTAAGTTTCAATTTCTCATGTCATGTTCAATTGAATTTCATGTCATAATATTGAATTGTGAATTTAGCCATGTAATCATGTTATTTTCGCATATTTTAAAGTATTCCCGTGTTCAAGTTCATGATTTTCACTTGTTTGATGAAATGCCCATGTTTGGGTCTTTGAACCATCATCACTTATTACAGTATTTCAAGTTTGATATCGTATTTTATACTCATTCAGTGCTGGTGGGTTATGAACACCCGATACCTATGTGATTTACATAAATTCAACTTTTCAAGTATTCAGACAGTTAATCCATGAATCTTATCAGTATAATCAGATATCCATATTCATGATGAGCATTATCAGTTTATGTGTTATTAATTACCCCAAAATCTATATGCACTACTATTTTCAGAATACCATGACCTACGCTTATTAGTTATTAGTTAACAAAGCATGCACTAGTTAGTATTCCAGTGTCATTCAGTTGGGAGTAGGATTTAGCACCGAGCAAACCTAGAGATGGGGGCATTCCTGCCAGTTTAAGGTTTGACCCTTAGTAGTAATCTTTGAGTAATAGAACTACGTAGCCAATGTAGGTTTGAGATGTCTTCCTGCCAGTTTAGGGTTGACACATATCTTATGAGAGCACCTACCAGTATAGGGTGACTCCTTAGTCCTTTGGGACATCAGCCTTATGGATCCACATCGCCAGCCAGTGTTAGTACTTGTGGCTCGGTGTTGACACCCTTCTAACTGGGGTTATAGGTTGGACCCCGATTAGCTCAGATTGGAACATGTCGGTTGCATGATACCTCCCACAGTCTCAGTCAGTATTCAGTATAATTTTAGTTCAGGTTTACTTGACTAAGTGTACAGACTTTCAGATATTCAGTTTTACATCTTCCAATCTTCAGATTTCAAATTTATCTCAGTAATATAATAGATATACACTTAGTCTTGAATTCTCAGATATTACAGTTTCCATCACATAGTTTCAGACTTCAGTTCTACTTATATTATAAAAGTAAAGATTTAAGGAACTAAGTGTAGTGATTCACCAGCTTATCACATTATATTTGTTATGCATGTTTTAAGATATTTTAGCTTTCAGTTTTTCTCTTGGTGAGTCTACTTACACTTAGCATGCATGTTTTAAGATTACATGTGAAATCAGTTTTACTAATTGCATTCACCCCCACTTACTCAGTACATTCCAGAAGTATTGATCCATATATACGTTTTTATGGCTACATTGTTTCATAATGTAGGTACCAGTTGTAGTCCACACATCATGATCAAAAGTTGCAGTTTCCATGCCAGCAGGTGATGAGTTCTCCTATTTCGGGGACTTTAGTCAGATGTTGTTCATGTACTTTACCTTATTATTCATTTGTATAGATTAGTGGTAGTTGGAGGCATGTCCCATCTATTTATAGTCAGTATAGTAAAGGCTTCATAGATGTCAGTCAAAGTTAGTCATGTAATTTGAGTTTCTTTCTTCAGCTTTATATTGATGTAAACTGTATCAGTATTAATGATCAGCAAAATTCAAATTATGTCATCTATGTCCCCAATTTAGCTCTCTTTGATAAATTCATGCTTTTGATACTCTATTCCTCATACCTCAGTTAAGTATCCAAGTTATGCATAGCATTCTCCTCAGTTAAGCGGTGATGAATAGTTGTTTAGATGGGAGAGAGTAAATGTCTTATGTTGGGGAAAGTTTATTGCATGCTTGTTGTATCTTAGGATCTAAGTGTGAAGGATGATGGAGGTAGAAATTTCATTATATATCATGGTTAGTTGATAATTTCATGTATGTCATCTTAAAAATAGTGCAAGAAAGTTGTTATTGATAGAGGCTTAGAGAATATGAGAAAGATGTTTTTATGGGTGTTTTCCTAGAAGTTCATATGTAATTATAATGATAGGCTTGAATGTCATGTTTGTATATATGTGGATGAATGTATTTTGCATTAGTGAATGTCTAGTAAGATGTTGAATGTAGTTATTGAAGTGGTAATAATAATTATTCATGAGATGAAAAGTTGTGAAAACACAGGGTGTATTGAATTCATGATTCAAACTAGTATTATAGTATTATGTGTGCACTTTGTAGATTGAAGTAGGCTTGAACATAGTGATAGAATTTAGTTCAACTCAGACTTTAGTATATAGAGTTTTCAATGCCATATGAAGATTATAAGTAGCCTCAAGTGAAGTGCAGTATTTAAGAGAAAAAGTATAGTTGGGGGAGTATTTGAGAAGTATGTCTAAGCTTGAAATTAGCAGTTGCATTGTCTAAGGCATAGCAATTCTATCCTAGCCTATGTTCCATGTTACAGAATTATAGACATGCTATAATTTCTTAATCAAATATATCACTCAGATCATCCCAAAGATTTTTTTCTCCATGATTTTATTAAAACTTCTTAGGAAGAGTGTTAAAGAAATACTCCAGTTGAGTATAAGCTTTCAGTATAATCCAGTCTGTATAGCCAGCATCCATTTTAGCAGTCAGATAGACAAGTTCATATGGTTTTCATATTTCCTATTCATAAGGTAATTCATTCACATGCAAGTTGTAAATTCTGTTCAGTTCATGCATCATGTTTCAGATTCAGATATTCAGTCATGATTCAGTTTGTAAGTGTTCCATGCATCATTTCAGTCTTTTCTTAGTATTTCAGCCAAGTCAGTATCATTTGGGGGTTGAATGATTCTAAGGGGGGATATTGTAATACCCCGAGCTTTAATGTCCTATACCTCTCATCTTGTCTTCACGAAACCAGACCCAGCCTGAGGTAATGGTTACTCATAAGTTGACTCTCTCGTTTCTATCTCAACCTTATAACCGTTCTCATGTCATTGCATGTATTCACAAAATTAGTTCAGTTCATGTATCATGATTAGACTCAGTTACATAATCATATTCCCAGTCATGCATGTTCAGTATGTGGTCTTAATTGCCTTAGCTCAATACTCTTAGCCTAACCATTCTCATTCGAGGACAAATGATTCCAAGGAGGGGATAATGTAACACCCTATATTTTTGGGAAAGAATTTGAATCGTCGTTCCTATGTGTGTAAACTCCAACCCCATGATTTATATTTGAATATATGTATAATTATATTTACCCTAGTGTGTGAAGTATTTATGAGGTGAAAAATATTCATAGGAATCACATAGAGCAAAGTTGAGCTAAGAGCCTTTGCTTCGGTCAAATTTTGGTGTTTGATTCCACAAGGGTCAGCTTTGAAATAGTATAAATTTATATATATATATATGTAATTTATAATCTTAATACCCACCATATTTTAGATAATCAAATTAGCTTTCCAACAATACCAATTTCGCCTTAACCCGATACCCGAGCAAAAAGTTATGGCCATGCAAAGAGTTGTGTGTCGACTAACAATAGCCTAAGGTAACTAGAATGGGTGTGCGATTGTCCATGCATAACCCATCCAAAGGCTAGGATATTGGTCATTCATTGCCCACCTTGTCTTGGGCGATTTTCTGGGCATCGCCTAAGTCATTGCCTAGTGCTAAAAGCACTCTATTTTGACTTAAATCAAGGGTGTTGAAGTCATTTCACTCCCCTAAACCATCCCTAAACACTTCAAAATGATTTGATGAAGTATTAAACACATTAACTCCACTCTCTTAACCCTTAACAATTAGTATACGACTTCAAAACCATTTCCCTTTTCCCAAGAACAAGATTTAATCCCTTTTGCAAGAAACCAAGGAATTCAAGCTTCAAGTTCAAGAAAACCTCAAGGAATCTTCAAGAATCCGTCTATTAAGGTATGTGGGAGTTCATCCATGGGTCCTCTTTCACCCATGGAGCCCAAAAACCTTTCTTTTATTTAAAATATAAGTTTTTCCCATTATTATTAAGTTTTATAGGTTCAAGATGAGTTTAAATCATGTTTCTCCTTAGTAATTTGACTTAATTCATGTCCTAGTTTGATCCCATGAAAAGATTGGTTATCCCATGTCTCAAGTTTCAATTTCTCATGTCGTGTTCAGTTGAATTTCATGTCATAATATCGAATTGTGAATTTAGCCATGTAATCATATTGTTTCCGCATGTTTTAAAGAATTCCCATGTTCAAGTTGATTATTTTCATATGTTTGATAAAATGCCCATGTTTGGGTCTTTGAACCATCATCATTTATTATAGTATTTCAAGTTTGATATCATATTTTATACTCATTTACTGCTAGTAGTTTATGAACACCTGATACCTATGTGATTTTCATAAATTTAGCTTTTCAAGTATTCAGACAGTTAATCCATGAATCCTATCAGTATACTCAAATATCCATATTCATGATGAGTATTATCAGTTTATGTGTTATTAATTACCCCAGAATCCATATGCACTATTATTTTTAGAGTACCATGACATGAGTTTATCAGTTATTAGTTAACAGTGCATGCACCAGTTAGTATTTAAGTGTCATTCAGTCGGGAGTAGGATTTAGCACCGAGCGAACCCAGGGATGGGGGAATTCTTACCAGTTTAGGGTTTGACCCTTAGTGGAAATACCTGAGTTACAGAACTACATAGCAGTGTAAGTTTGAGATGTTTATAACGCTCAACTTACACGTCAATCTAGTGCAAGGCGGTCGTCGTCAATATATTTACCCAACTTTTGGAGTCAGGGTTAAATCCACAGGGAACAATGTGAGTGGAGATTAAACTAATTTGAAACTATAGCTACAAGTTAAATTCAAACAGACGATACGAAAAGATAAAATGGGGGTTTTGGAGATTAACAAATAATTATTGGTCACTTTAGCTTCGGTGTTTGTAATCAAGAGTTTGTGGAAAAACCATAATTATGTTCACTAGGGATTTTGGTACTTGATAGATGCGAATAGTGATTCAAGATTCTCATAGTAGGTAGGACAACAAATTATCTTTATTGAAGTTATGCCTAAATGTCTCTCAACCTACTTAAGCATTTAATTACCTAATCCTCTCGGACTTAGGAAATTTATATTCACTAACCAGATTTTACCTCAGGTTAATCAACCTTGTTACAGCGTCAATTATTAAATGGAAGTTTATAGTTCTTCCAAGTCCCTATTGATAGTTCACTTCCTACTATAATTGATTTCTTATCTCAAGCAAATCAAAGTAGGTGTTATCTATTGTTTGCAACCAATAGACTATAATTAAAACCTCAAAATTATCAAGGAGTCCTATTACCTTTCGAATCATGAACACTTAGCATCTTACCAAGACTTACCCCTAGATCCCATAATTTGGGTTAAAGGGATTTATCCACTCATAATGTAAAAATCGAAACAACTAGTTGTATTCATGATTTGAAAGATAAACTTACCACAAGATGAATAATAACTAGTGATTCTAAGATTAGATCACAATAGGAATCCCCAAAGTATTGATGGAAATCTCTTCAAAGTTAATTATTTTTCAAGACAAGAAACTAGAGAGAAAAGTAACAAAATACGTGTCTCCAAAAGATGTTTGGAACTTTACTAGAAAACCCTAAAAAATGCTTTAAATATTTCACCCTAATTATAGAAACAAAATCATAGAGTGCAGTAATTTCTTGGACAGGTGACGCCATTCATAATGCCTTATCAGGAGGCTGACGACTTGTCATAAATGTCGTTAGCTCCTCTTTGATTTTGATATTCGCTACCTTAGGTTGACGACGAACTGTGATGGCCTATCAGATCTTTGATGACTTATCATGAATGTCATCACTTATCTACCTCATCTCCCATGTTCTGCCTTAGACTAACGATTATTTTGATGACCTATCAACTCCTTGATGGCTTATCACGAAATGTAGTCACAACTTTCAGCTGAGGTCCATTCTCTGTCTAAGGCTGACGATGTAGTTGATAACTTATCACAGGGCTGACGACTTATCAGAAATGTCGCCAGCCACACTTCTCTTCTTTTTGCTTCAGATTTCAACTCTTTTTCTTCCACCCTTGTTGGTTCTCAAGCATCTTAGCTTCTACTATAAAATCAAAGATAAAACAATCAAAAACGACAAAAATTGCTTAAGACTTTGCAATTATTCTCAGTTAAAAGCATCCTTGTGGATCCACATCGTCATCCATTGTTAGCACCCATGGCACGGTACTGATATCCTTCCAACTGGGGTTATAGATCGATTTGCTCAGATTAGGGCATGTCAGAAACATGATACCTCCCATGGTCTCAGTCAGTATTCAGTGTAATTTCAGTTCAAGTTTGCTTGACAAAGTGTACAGACTTTGAAATATTCAGTTTTACAGCTTTCAGTATTCCAGATTTTAGATTTATCTCAGTAATATAACTAATATACACTTAGTCTTGCACTCTCAAATATTACAGTTTCCATCACGTTGTTTCAGACCCAGTATTCATCCAGTGCCTATGTTTTACTATTTTCAAGCTTCTGTTCAACCTATTTTATAAAAGAAAAGTTTTAAGAAACTAAGTGTAATGATTCACCAGCTTATCATATTATATTTTTTATGCATGTTTTATGATATTTCAGATTTCAATTTATTTCAGTCTCTTGGTGAGTCTACTTACACTTAGCATGTATGTTTTAAGATTACGTACGAAATCAGGTTTACTTATTACATTTACCCCCACTTACTCAGTACATTCCAGAAGTACTGATCCACATATACGTCTGTGTGGATACATTGTTTCATAATGTAGGTACCAGTTGTAGTCCATAAGTCATGATCATACAGTTGCAGTTTTCATCCCAGCAGGTGATGAGTTCTCCTATTTCGGGGACTTTAGTCAGATGTTATTCATGTACTTTACCTTATTATTCATTTGTATTGATTAGTGGTAGTTAGATTCATGTCCCATCTATCCATAGTCAGTATAGTGGAGGCATCATAGATTTTAGTCAAAGTCAGTCATGTAATTCGAGTTTATTTCTTCAGCTTTATCATGATGTAAATTGTATTAGTATTACCTTTATTCAGATTTCATTATGATTATGTTTCCGCTCATCAAATTAGGTTTTGTTATTCATATAAAATTAGCTTCTCAATAGTATGCCGGTTCATGGGTTAGCTTGAGATCACTTGTGGTTCCAAGCACCATGTTACGACTAGGGGGTAGTCTCAGGTCGTGACAATTCTGCTGCATCTTTCCTTAACCAAACTATCAATTGATATTTTTTAAGGAGTCAATGTTCACTTTTAGTGGATAAATCTTTTTCTCCCAGGCCGTAAGGAGGCCTTTGTAAAGGGCTCTGAGTTCTGCATAGGTATTGGTGGGATTGGGAAGGTACCATCTGAATTCGATGATCCAGTTGCCATGAATATCTCTAATAATGCCTCTCATTCTACCATATATATTGTCTTTGTTTGTAGCTCCATTAGTGTTGACGTAGTTTGTGGTTTTGGGAGTCTTCCATTTTAGAAAGGAGAGGGTTTTGTGGGGTGGATAGAAGAACCTTGGATAATATGGTTGGACTTTGCATCTCTGGAGATGATCAATTTAGTACTAACTATGTCTTTTTTATGGATGAAAAGGGTATTGTTTAAGATGGTCCAAATGTTCCAAAAATAAAAGCGGAGAACATCACCCTAATCAAGAAAGTTACTAAATGTTTTGTTCTTGATGGCTTGCTAGAGATAATACCAATTGGTAGAGTTATTATTGAGGGGATGGATGTTAGAATTTGTAGATGGATTTAGAATTCATAGTTCTCCAGAATTGGTCAGCATTGGGGCATTGAAACAAGATGTGGTGGATGTCTTCAGTATGACTAGTGCAAAAGTGACATAGAATATTGATGCCCAGTCCCACATTTTGAAGGTGATGATTGGTGGCAAGTCTTCTTTGAGACAGGATCCATATAAAGTTTTTGATTTTTGGTGGAATAGAAAATTTCTAAATCCAGGAAAACTTGAGATGGTTGAGGTTATAAGTGATGTTCCCCTTGTATAAATGGTTATAGACACTTTTTATGCTAAAGAGATCAGATGCGGTGAGGTTTTAAATCATTTTATCCTCCTTGGTTATTTGGTGAGGAATGTTGATGGTGTTATTAGGGTCAGGATTAAAGGCTTTCTAAAGACCAGGTACTATTAGAAAAAAGAGTTGAGGTGTTGAGGTTCTGGGGGACCAGGGTCCATAGACATACTGGCTAATAGCCTTATGATTAGGGATCCAAGTATCAGTGATAAAATTAACCCTATTTTCTTTATACGCAACCCATCTATTGCATTTAATACAAGTATTCCAACCATTGAGAATGCACCTCAATGTGCTGGAAATAGGAAAACTTCTAATATTTCTATTAATTCAGTTTCTGCTGAAGAAAACCTGAGCCCAAAGAGAGGTGGGGTTGTTGTAAATCCTCCAAGCTAGTCTAGGATGGGTGGCTTCATTTTTAACCTCTAATTTTTGAATTCCTAGACCCCTATCCTTTTTCGGCTTAGTAATAATATCTCACCCTACCATATGGATTTCTTTTTCTAAGGTAGAGCCCCAGATAAAATTACCTTAAATCCTAATGATCATTTTGATTATGTGGGTAGAAATCTTGATGTAATACATCACATGGTTGAGAATGCTTCCTAGGTTGTCTTTGGAAAGGATGGTTCTACCATCCATGGTGAGATATTTGGTTTTTAAGCCATCTAATCTAGTGTTCATGAAGTCAATAATGTACTGAAAATTGGCATAGGTAGGTCTGCTATGGAAAATGGGGTAACCTAATTATTTGCTAAGTGAGTATGTTTCCTGATGGACAAAATATTAGTACATTGGACAATTATGGTGATGGTGCGTTTTTTACAATAGATATCTCTACTCTTGAGGTGGTTGATTTTTTGGCTTGAGTGGAGGCTGAAAGTTGGGAGGGTGTTAATAATATATCGATAATTAGTGGGGTTAGCATTAGTAAAGAGAGTAAGGTCATCAACATAAAAAATGAGAAAGTTTGGGGCCAGCCTTGCAAGAACTAATGGGGCCCCAACTCTTCAGTGAAACCTACTGGTCAATTTGCTAGATAGAATTTCTATGCAAAGGATGAAGAGGTAAGGGAACAAAATATCTACTTATCTAATCCCTCTACTTGGGTTGAATAAGTTGGTACTACTCCCATTAAATAAGGTTAAGATAAGGGAAGAGGATATATAAGACATGATAAGATTTATCTGTCTTTGTGGAAATCTTAAGTAATTTAAGGTATGATGGATAAAGCACCATCCAATCTTGTCAAAGGCTTTTTATAAGTCAATATTTAGGATGAGGTGCCCTTTTATTCCATTCATCTTTTGAAATTGGGAGATAAATTCTTGGACAGTGATGGCATTGCCAAAAGTTCTTCCACTAGAAAGAAAGTTGGTCTGGGTTTGATTTTGTGGACTATGATTTCAAGCACAATCTTGTACAAGGTATTACATAGACCAATGGGTCTACAGCTTTGGGACATTTTGGAATGAGACAAAAGAAGGTTTGATTAACCTCAGAGCTCATTTTATGGGTACGAAAGACTTCTTTGACAAAATTGGTAACTTCCCCTTCATAATGTCACAGTATTTTTTATAAATATAGGGGATAGAGGCCGTCAGGCCTGAGGTCTTACATAGGCAATCTAGTTAGGGTTGAGTTCTAGTATCAAGACTTGGGCTATGGGTGTCAAGGAACGGGTGAATACCACTTGAGCAAAAATAATGGTATACAGATTTGAATAGAAGGAGACAATAGATTGTCTAGTGCCTTATTGGTCATAGGTCCAGTTCCAGTTTCTAACCTCATCTTGGAGGCTTAGAATTTTATTCCTTCTTATTCTATTGATGTTGGACTGGTGGAAGAATTTGTTATTGTCATCACCTTCAATCAGTCAGCTGACCTTGGATTAGAGTTTCAAAAATTCCTCCATACACTTGAGGCTACTAGAGAATTGAGAGTTAAGCTTCTGCTCAAGTGTTTGAAGGAATAAACTAGGGATAACTTAGGGATTTTTGGATCCCATCTAGTCTAGCTAGGATGGTTCTTTTCTAGTTGAAAATGTTTCCAAAAACTTCTTTATTCCAGATGGTAGCATTATGGTGAAACTTAGTAATATCATTACTGATGTTGCTAGAGCTATCAAAATAGTTGGTGATTAAGTGAGAGAAGGTGGAATAGGAATACCACATATATTTAAATTTTAAAGTCATATCTAGGGGGTTATAGATCCTAGAATTAGTGGCGAGGAGAAGGAGGGAGTGGTCAGAGTAAGTTCTAGAAAGATGGGTAACAAAAGTATTGGGGTATATGTAAAGCCAACTACTTTTGTCCAAGAACCTATCGAGTATCTCAAGAATATGGATATTTCTATTGGCATACCTCTTAGTAGACTAAATAAACCTGCTACCTTTGAGACACAGGTCTATCAGATTACACCTATTGATATAATTCCAAAATTTTGTTGCTCCTATAGTAGTTAATACAATTACACCAAATTTTTCAAGGCTTTAAGGACTTAATAAAAGTCACCATCAACTAACCAATTGCTAAAGAATAGCTAATATCCTTAAGAAAAATACAGAGTCTCGATCTATTTCTAAAACTGGTGTTAGCATAAATTGCACTTAAAAGCCAACTAGAAGGAGGAGGAGGAGGAGGAGGAGGAGGAGGAGGAAGAGTTACCTTAACTATAACATGGATCACTTGGGCGGTGGTGGTGACTTCTTAAAGCTTGAGAATGTAATTTTTACACATTATCTCAAAACCTCCTTAGAATCCATTAGCATGGACTTGGTATGAGCATAAAAGTTGCGTTTGGTAGTCAGATTTTTATGGTCAATCATTTGGGTCTTGGGGAGAACCATCATGATGGTCTTATGAATGGCTATCATAGAGTTGAAATGTCTTTTGAATTGCAATACATTGGATCCTGTAGCATTCCAGATCATGATATTTATTAGGAAACCTTTGTGGGGTTATTTATTTGGATCTGTCCTTTTTTTCTTTTCTTGGGAGGGACTGTAATTTTTAATGTCTTTTTAGGTCCCCTTAATTTATCATAGACGGTGTAAGATTAGCAGTGGTGTTTCCTAAGTTTTTTAAGGATGTTGATTATAGCCTTATGGTGTATCTCAGTAAGCTTCGGAGGCATAGTGTAATAAGCACTTCTTGTGAGGGCTCTGCGAATTTTTACCGTTGGGTGGTCTCTAGTAGTAGTACTTTGGCTTTTGGGACCCCTACCTCTGCAGATATGCTCTAGGTCTTTTTTTCTATCTACACCTTCTCTAGGAGGAAATTTATTTCTTGCTCTAACTCTTAGAGTAGTAATACAAGTGGTATTGGAGAGGATACAATTGAGTTTTTCTTTTGAGGGGTTACTATAAAAACCCAAAATTTAAATGATTTTATTTAGGTATCTCCTTCGCATTTTATTGTAATTTTTGAGTAGAATAATGTTAAAAAATGGTAACGAGACCATTGTGAAGTGTTTCAAAAATTTTGAAATGCATTTCGATACCCTAAAATAGTATGGGTCCATATTTAGTGAATGTCACAGAGGTATGACACACCCCTATGCAAAAACCAGTGGCCTGACACGATAAGGGCATGCCACACCAACTGGCTTCTGCAATAAGGGCATGACATGTACTTGGAGTGGAGGGATAAGGGTGTGCCACACCCAAGGGAGCAGAAACACCAGATTTTATTTTTCTTGAAATTTTTTAGGGCTTTCTGGCCTTTTACCTTTTAAATGAACTCATAACCATAAAAAACCCATGTCCCACCCTCACAATCACTATACATAATTCATCTCCTCCCAAAAAACTCTTAAGAATACAAAAAGAGAAATTTTCCTCCAAAATTTAATATTCTCAAGTTCCAATTCAAGTTCTTCTAAAAAATTTCATCAAGATCAGGTATGTGGGATTTGAACAAGGATATTATTTCGTCCTTGTGCCCAAAAATTTGATATTTACTTGAATTTTAAGGAATTGAGTTACCGGGGTTCATACCCTTTTTTTATGCTTCAAGATTATGATGTTTTCTCATGAATTAAGTCTTATTTAGCACAAGACTTCAAGTTTATTTATGTTTTATTCATGCAAGTGATTCTATACATTGAATTAAGTATTTTTGACATGAAATTCTTACGAGTTAACAAAAGATTACCATTTGAGCATTATGCACCCAATTTACAAGAAGTTCAAGCTTACTAGTTCAAGTTACAAAAGTATTATAGCGTAATAAAAGTTTCGGTTTTGATTCATGATTACAGACAAGATATGAAGTTCACATAAGAAATCAAGATTTTGAGATAGAGATAGAAGAATATTGTGTTCTTAGATTTATCAGATCATATTCTTATTTTAAGGTAAACTTCATAGATATAGTACAAGAAGTAGTATGATTTTAGGAGTAGTACCTAACACCAAGGAGCAAAGGTTTAGTGTACCCAAGTTCTATAAATTATATGCCACCATATGTTATATTCAGCTTGTCCAAATAGGATATAGGTAGTTCTAACGAGCATGTCATATATTATTCAGGTTGTCCAAATGGACATGTTTAGGAGATCACCCCGGTTAGCCTTTATACGCTAGCAAGGTATATTGGGCCCTTATAATGAGGGATTTAGACATTCTGCTCTATGTAGCTCGCATGATTTATGTCGTTTACGAGAATCTCCTAATGAAAAAAAGCTTTTAGAAACTAAGTGTAATGACTCACAATCCTTATTGAGATGTTGTCTTATTATTTATGCTTTATGAGATTTCATCTTTTAGTTTTCTTTATGATCAAGGTGATTCTATTTACATTTAGCATGCATGATTTATGAGTATGTTTAGTTTTTGTTTTAGTTGTTGCATTCACCCCCACATACTCAGTACATTCTAGAAGTACTGACCATATATATGTCTGTGAGGCTACATTATACATTATTTCATAATGTAGGTTTTGGTGTTCGTCCCTAGCAGCTTGACTAGCCACAATTACCACCTCCTACATCCAACCACTTGGTGAGTCCTAATAGTTCAAGGTCCAAACTTATGTTGGTTCCATATTCTTATTATTATCAATTAAGATGTTATGCTTTCATTTTAGGTCAGCTGGGGGTCTGTCCCAGTGGCTTTTCAGTTTTAGTTAGAGGCTTGTCAAGACTAGTCAAACAATGTGCTTCTTTTATATTTTGATAGTTTTGAATGATGTTATGTTACGGTGTTGTGTTCATACTGTTCATCCATTTAAACTCAATTTATAAGTTTTCTTCAATTTCTGCTCAAGTTTGCTTTATTGGAGTTCAGAGCTAAAGAGATATAATGGGTTAGCTTTGAGGCTACTTATAGTCATAAGCACCGTGTGACATCTAGGGGGTATCCTTAGGTCGTTACAAACTTGGTATCAGAGCCTAAGGTTTAAAGAGTTCAATAGAGTCTGACAAGTCGTGTTACATAGAGTTTTGATCATGGGTGTGAAGCGTGCCCCACTTATGAGTGAGAGGCTATGGAAAATATTAGGAACCATCCCTTCTTTCATAATCTCTATCGTTCTTTGAAGTTATCTCTATCTGCTTGAATTTATGTTTTCTTGTGATAAAAAATTCCTCTTTGCAGAGCTTACACTCTCAAAAATGGGGACCAACCAACCCCACCAACACCTGCATACCCTCTAAATGAGAATGTATCTCATAATGAGTTCTAACATATTTTACAAGTGTTAGCTCAGGCCGTGAATGCTAACGTGCAGTGTAATCAGCCAATAGCAGTCCCATTTCAGTAGAATGGTAACTTGTTATAGCCAAAGTTTGGAATTTTATGAGCATGAATCCTCCTAAGTTCTTTGGCTCTAAGGTGAATAAGGACCCATAGTTTTTTATTGATGAGGTGAAACAAATTACTCAAGTTATACATATTAAGAATAGGAAAGTGCAGAATTGGGTTCATATCAATTAAAAAATGTTGCCTATGACTAGGTCAATATATGCAAGAAGGGTAAGGATGAAAATGCAGCTCCTATGAGTTGGGATGTATTTTAGATGACTTTTTTGGATAGGTTCTTTCCTCATGAGATAAGAGAGGCTAAGGTAGAAGACTTCATGAGCCTGAGGCAGGGCTCTATATCAGTGAAGGAATATT
Organism: Capsicum pubescens; assembly: GCA_030864215.1. NCBI lineage: Eukaryota > Viridiplantae > Streptophyta > Magnoliopsida > Solanales > Solanaceae > Capsicum > Capsicum pubescens. Next base: position 83,176,252 of record CM061540.1, read on the forward strand.
GCCTCAAGTTCATTTAACTAGCTAAGTATGCCCCAGAGTTATTGTCGAATTCCAGAGCTTGTACAAGTAAGTTTGTCACTAGAGTATCTGACTTAGTAGTCAAGGAGTGCAGGACTTCCATGTTGATTGGGATATGGATATTGCTCAATTGATAACTCATGCTCAGCAGATTAAGGTTAAAAAACTAAAGAAAAGAGAGAGGGAAATAAGAGGCCTAGGGTTGGAAAGTTTGCATACAGTCAGTAGAAGTCAAGAAGGGGAAATCATTCTTAATTTCAAAGTCATTTATTAGCACCGACACCGACCTTGGCCAATGCCCTCATACCTAGAACTAAGCAAAAGCAGTGGGGTAGAGCACCGACTTTTAGATCCCAGGGTAGTATTGCTAGGGGACCCAGTTATCTAGCCTTTAAGATATGTGGTAGGAATTGTAGGGTTGAGTATTTGGCCATCAGAATAGGGTGTTATAGATGCGAGAAGATAGACCACAGGTTGAGGGATTTCCCCTTTGCAAAAGTGGGTAACGTGGATGCTCTCCCTCAGGCTCAACCACTACTTTGGCAGCTAAGTCAGGCCTCCCAGCTCCAAAGAAGTTACTTCATCTAGTACTGTGGCATTCAACATCAGAATTGATTTTATGTTATACCATCTCGTTAGGAGCAGAAGAGCTCCCCAAATGTAGTCATTGGTATGCTTTGTGTCTTTTACCTTGATGTTTACGTGTTATTAGATCTGAGGAAAACCCTCTCTTTTGTGATCCCACTTGTTGTTGTGAACTTTGTTGTAAGTCCCAAGACATTTTTCAAACCATTCTTAATTTCTACTCCAGTTGGTGAGTCAGTTATCTCTAGATAGGTATACAAAAAGTGCCCTATTATAGTCCTCCACAGGGTCACTTTATTGGATTTGATAAAGTTAGGGATGATAGATTTTGATGTCATTCTTGGCAGGTATTGGCTCTATTCATGCTATGCATTAGTTTATTATCATACCCAAGTGATGAAGTTTTAGTTCCCTAATAAGTTAGTCCTCGAGTGAGAGGGTAGTTTAGTATCTCCCAAGGGTTGTTTCATCTCCTATCTTAAAGCCAGAAAGTTAATATCAAAAGGGTATATCTACCACTTATTTTAGGTTAAAGACATTAAGTATGAACCCCCAAATATTCAGTCGGTTCATATAGTTAATAAGTTTCTTAAACTCTTCCCAGTGGAGCTACCCGGGGTACCTCCCGATGGAGAAATAGAGTTTGGAATTGATCTTCTTCCACATACCCTGCCTATCTCTATTCCTCCCTATCGTATGTCCCTGGTGAGCTTAAAAAGAAGAAGGAGTAACTTAAGTACCTCTTAAATGAGGGGTTCATCAGGCCTAGTATTTTTCCTTGGGGTGCTCCAATCTTATTCGTATGCAAGAAGGACAGTACTCTCATAATGTGTATAGATTGTCAGCAATTGAATAAGGTTACCATAAAAAATAAGTACCTTATCCCTAGAATTTATGACTTGTTTGACTAGCTTTAAGGTTCTCATTAGTTCTTAAAGATTGATCTTAGGTCAAGATATCATTAGTTGAAGATCAGAGAATATGATATTTCGAAGACTGTTTTTAGAACACAGTAGGGTCACTTGGATTTTGTGGTATGTCTTTGGGATAACAAAATCTCCTATAGCCTTTATGTATTTAATGAACAGGGTCTTCAAGCAGTATTTTAACATATTTATCATTGTCTTCATAGATGACATACTTATCTATTCTAAGAGTGGGGAGGAGCATGCTAACCATTTGACAATAGTGTTGTAGAACCTCAAGGGTCGTCAGTTATATGCAATATTTAGCAAGTGTGAATTTTGGTTAGAGTCTTTTACCATTTTAGGGCATAAGATTTCGAGTGCAGGTATTCATATAGACCCTCAAAAAATAGATGCAGTGAAGCACTGGCCTAGGCCCATTAATCAATCCAATATTAGGAGCTTTTTAGGTTTAGCCGATAACTATAATAGGTTTATTGATGGTTTCTCCTCAATAGTTGCACCATTGAAAAAGTTGACACAAAAGATAGTGAAGTTTATATGGTCAGACAAATGCGAGAAAAATTTTCAAGAGTTGAAGGATAGATTGACTTCTACACCAGTTCTAGCTTTGCCAGATGGGTTAGATGGATTTGTTGTGTACTATGATTCCTCTAGAGTTGGTTGGGGTTGTGTTTTGATGAAAAATGGAAAACTAATAGCTTATGCCCCTAGACAACTTAAAGACCATGAGAAGAATTATCCAACCCAAGATTTAGAGTTAGCAGTTGTTGTGTTTGGTCTGAAGATTTGAAGACACTATTTATATGGTGTGCATGTTGATATTTTCACCGATCATAAGAGTCTTCAATAATTTTTCATGTAGAATGAGTTAAATCTTCATCATAGAAGGTGGTTGGAGTTAAAATATTATGACATAAATGTTCTCTACCAGCTGGGTACGGTAAATGTAGTTGCAGATGCGTTGAGTGATTGTCCATGGATAGTGTGGCCTATGTGACAAAAAAAAGCAAATGGCCAAAGAAGTGCATATATAAGACAGATTTTAAGTATGTTTGCTTGACATTAATGATGGTGGTGTAGTGGTTCAGAACAGTTCAGAGTCATCCTTAGTGGTGGAAGTAAAAGAGAAACAACGTAATGATCCCATACTTAGCCAGATAATAGATACAGTTTAGTAGCAAAAACTTAAGGTTTCTCCCAAGGGAGATATTTTGTCCTTTGCTATCAAGGTCGGATATATGTTCCCAATGTTGATGAATTGAGAGAAAGGATATTAGCAGAAGCCCACAGTTTTAAGTATTTGATTCACCCTGGTGCTACCAAGATGTACCGCAACCTTTGGGAAATTTATTGGTGGAATAGTATGAAGAGTTACATAGAAAAATATGTAGCTAAGTGTCCCAATTATTAGCAAGTAAAGGTTTAGCATCAAAGAGTAGGAGGTACTCGTCAGGATATTAGCATTCCTACTTGGTAGTGGGAGGTTATTAAATGGATTTGATTACGGAACTTCCTCGCACCAGATGTCAACATGATTTGATTTGGGTCATCATGGATCGAATGACCAAGTCAACTCATGTCATACCAGTTAAGACCTCAGATACAGCGGAATATTATTCTAAGCTTTATGTTCGAGAGTTAGTAAGGTCAATGGGATTCCCTTGTCCATTATTTCAGACCGAGGTACAAAATTCATTTTTTATTTTTAGCAATCATTTTAAAAAGTCCTTGGTACAAAAAGTAAAGCTTAATACTGCTTTTCACCAGCAGACAGATGGTCAAGCCGAGTGTACAATTCAAACTTTGGAAGATATGTTAAGAGCTTGTGTGATGGACTTCAAAGAAAATTAGGGTGATCATCTACTCTTAATTGAATTTTCCTATTACAACAGTTGTTATTCTGGTATTCAGATGGTTCCGTTTGAAGCATTATACAAGCATAGGTGTAGATCATCAATAGGTTGGTTTGAAGTTGGTGAAGAGGCTTTGGTTGGCCCGGATTCTGTCCTCCAAGCTATGGAGAAGGTCCAGTTGATTCGGGAGAGGTTGAAAACTGCTCAAAGTCATCAGAAATCATATGTAGAGGTGAGGAAGAGGGAACTAAAGTTTGAGGTACTTGATTGGGTGTTTTTGAATATGTCTCCCATAAAGGTAATAATGTGATTTTGAAGGAAAGAAAAACTTAGTCACCGATACATTGGTCCTTATGAAATAGTAAAGTACGTTGGAGAGGTAATCTATGTTAGACCTTCCATCAGAATTAGTCGTTATCCATCCAATATTCTATGTGTTGATGTTAAAGAAGTGTATTGGAGACCAATACTTGGTAGTTATCGTAGAGAGTATTAGAGTGAAAGATAGTCTGTCCTATGAGGAGATTCAAGTTCAGATCCTAGATCGACAAGTTCAAAGGTTATGGAATAAGGAAGTGGCTTCAGTGAAAGTTTAATGAAGGAATTAGTCAGTTGATGGAGTGACATGGGAAGCAGAGCAGATATGATATGTCAATTCCCTACCTACTTACTACTAGCACAGAGTCAATTTATGGTAAGAAATCCTTTTTAATCTATTCTACTCACCAATATCCTTACTCTTACCCTATGAAGTTCATGTCTAACAAGTTATTTTAGTTGTAAGATCATGTTTGAGGAGAATGGTTTCAGTTTTAGAGAAATATAAGTTTCATATCTCAGTTGAGCAAACCTATGAGATAGATCTTTCCCGTCCTAACCTTCATTCAAGGACAAATGGTCCCGGGGGGGAGATAATGTTAGATCCCAAGATTTTAATGATTTTATTTTGGTAGATCCTTTGCTTTTTATTATAATTTTTGAGTTGAATAATAATAAGAAATAGTAACAGGACCATTAGGAAGTGTTTCGGAATTTTTGGAATGCATTTTGGGATATTTTGGGACCCCAAAATAGCAAGGGTTCATATTTAGGGTGTGCCACAGAGGTATGGAACACCCCTATGCATAAACTGGTGGCTTGGTGGCACGATAAGAGTATTCCATGCCCAAGGGCGTAGAAATGCCAGATTTTATTTTTCTTGAAATATTTTCATAGGCTTTTTGGTCTTTTACCTTTAAAAAATCTCATAACCATAAAAAAAACTCGTTTCCCCACCCTCACAATCACTATACATGATTCATCTCCTCCAAAAACTCTCAAGACTACATAAAGGGAAATTCTCCTTCAAAATTCAAGATTTTCAAGTTACTCTCAAGAAAAATTCATCAAGGTCAGGTATGTGGGGTTTGAACAAGGATATTCTTCCGTCCTTGTGCCCAAAAATTTGAATTTTACTTGAATTTTAAAGAATTGAGTTACCAGTGTTCCTAACCACTTTCTTTATGTTTTAATATTATGATGTTTTCTCATGAATTAAGTCTTATTTAGCACAAGATTTCAAGCTTATTTATGTTTTATTCATAAAAGTGCTCATATGCATTGAGTTTAGTATTTTTTACATGAAATTCTCATGAGTTGACAAAAGATTACCAATTGAGAATTATCAAGAAGTTCAAGCTTACTGGTTCAAAGTATAAGCGTATTACAACATGATAAAAGTTTCAAATTTAATTCATGATTACAGACATGATACAAAGTTCACATAAGAAATCAAGATTTTGAGATAGAGACAAAAGCATATTGTGTCTTCAGATTTATCAGCTCATATGTTTATTGTAAGGTGAACTTCATAGATATAGTATGAGTAATAGTATGATTTTTGGAGTAGTACCTAGCATCGAGGAGCGAAGGTTTAGCATACCCAAGTTTCATAAACTATGTGCCACCATAGGTTATTATTCAGCTTGTCTAAATGGGCATGTATCTTGTCCTAATGGGCATGTCATATATTATTTAGCTTATCCAAACAGACATGTTTAGGTAATCACCCCAGTTATCCTTTATGCCATGGCAAGGTATATTGGACCCTTTCAATGAGGGTTTTAGACATCGAACTCCATGTTGCTCAAGCGGTTTATGTCAGTTATGATAATCTCCCACATAAAAAAAGAAGATTTTAGAAACTAAGTGTAATGACTCACAATTCTTATTCAGATGTTGTCTTACGATTTATGCTTTATGAGATTTCAGCTTTTAGTTTTCTTTATGATCAAGGTGAGTCTATTTACACTAGCATTGTGATTAATGAGTATGTCAGTTTTTCTTTTACTTATTTCATTCACTCCTATATACTCAGTATATTCCAGAAGTATTGACCACATGTATGTTTGTGTGGCTACATAATTTCATATGTAGGTTCTAGTGTTCGTCCCCAGCAACGCAATTAGCTACGATCACAACTCCTATATCCAGCTAGTTAGTAAGTCATCACAGTTCGAGGGCCACACTCATGTTGGTTCCAGATGGTTAGTATTAGTTCAGATGTTATTCTTTCAGTTTGAGTCAGTTGGGGTTTGTCCTAGTGGCTCTTCAATTTTATTTAGAGTTGTTTTGAGACTATTCATCCATTTAAATCTAGTTTATAAGTTTTCTTCAATTTCCACTCAAGTTTTATGTTTACTTTATTAGAGTTCAGAGATGAGTAGATACTATCTGTTAGCTTTGGGGATACTTTTAGTCCTAAGTACCATGTACCGTTCAGGAAATATTCTCATATTGTTATAGTTACAGGGAATGAGTTGTATTAGAGGGATCACTAGTATTGAGGGGATTGGAGAAAAAAAGAAAAACTAGAGAAAGACTTCCTGTATAAGTGCATTCATGACCTGAAGTTGGAATGCACTTGTACATGATTGCTTGCATTTGGGTTGATGTTCATACTTGAAGCCCAGATTCATGAGTGAGTAATTTAGAGATCATCAGTATAATGGCTATAGTAGATGGTTTCTGGATGGAAACATGTAAGGTTGGGTGGTTCCGTGGCAGAGTTAGTGGGATGAAGAACCCCATAAGAGACATTTCTATCCATGACTCTGGGGCATGAGTTGATGGTACAAGTAAAGTTGTCAGGGGAGTTCGAGGGTTTTGGTTCTCCCCGTGAGAGGGGTTTGAAGTTAGAGAATCGGAGTTCTGTATTTTCTAATGGGAAAATAGAAACTGGAAATGTCTTATGTGCTAGGATAAGGGTTGAGATTGGAAAAGAAAGGTGAGGTGAAGAGTTTGTCTTGCATCTTTATCCTATATCTGATTGGGGAGCTTAAAAGTTGGGTGTAATTTTTCAAGACAATCTAAGGAGATTAATTATTCTCTGTATGATGGATTGTATGAGAATATCATCTTCATTTCAGTTTTTCTTTGGAAGTGAGTTGAAATGATTGACAGTTAGATCCCATGGTTGTATCTTTGCGATTAACACTTAGTATATATAATGGGGGTCCCATTAGTATTTATTGAGATGGTCCCTCCAAGGAGGGCCTTTTTGAGGATCTATTAAGGAGGTTAAATTTTTCTTTAATAAGGTGAGAGACAAAGGTGGTGGGACCTTTTTTATTACCATACATACGGGTATGGGTAGTTCCACTTTGGTAGAGGGAGGCTGGAGATATAGAATAGGGGTTGTAAAAATCTTGGGGGGGGGAGGGGGTTGTATCATTTTTAGAAATTTCTGGTTGTGGAAGCTTTGGAGGGTATGGATTGCTAACGAAAATTAGAGTTTTAGAGAAACTTACCTGAGGCGGCATCAAAAATCTTTACATGGACTGAGTCTTGTAATGGTGATGGCGTTTTGCTGGTATCCTTATTGATATTTTGAGGTTGGATCAAGGGGATTTGTTTTCGTATAAAGGTTACAGTTTGCCAACTCTGTTCTTTGATTGGTAATTCATTTTGGGGCTTGTCAATGGAGGTCTGTGACCTGCTGTTTACGATGGAAAGATTCAGCGATGTGCCCAATTCTCCCACACTCCTTGCCAAAAATCCTTTTTCTTCGAATAAAAGGGGTTGATTATGGGAGTCGATCTTGACCGAGTGTTGGGGGAAGTGATCAGCGGGAAGTTGAACACAAATTCTAGCATATCGCCCTCTTAGAGTTGATGAGGTACAATTGCCTATTTTGAGTAGATTCCCTATTCTTCTCCCAATTTTTTTTAAAATTATTATGTCATAAAATTTTGTTAGGGCAGTCTTACCCAGATTGATGTGTATTCAATTTTTTCCTTGAATGGGACAAAATTTGATTCCCATCGCCTGATCGTGAGAAAGTGGCCGGTAGTAAACTATGGACCCTCATGTAGTGCTTTGTGCATATGTTTATCCATTGTGAATTTGACTGTGAAGAGGTCGAAGTTTAGGTCTATTAGTACCAATTGTTCCTCTGGTTGCCATAGTTCAATCAGTTTTGATCAAAGTAATTGGTGTAAGATTTTTTTTCCATAAACTTTGATGATTAGGGAATATCTCCATTGGGCGTAGAGGCATTTCTTTTCATCCTCTATAAGTTGAATGGGATATGAACTTGTATGAGCTGGGTTGAGTACTGTATCAGTAGACATGTTGTGGACTAGCTCACAATATGGTTTTAAGATAGATTTTGATTTGTCCAAGAGGGCATCTCTGAAGTTTAATTTGGTCAGATGAGTGTTGACTTCCATTCCTCCGTTGGGATTATTTTGCTTAATTGGGGGGCTGGGTTACTTTGGGTGGAGTGTCTCCGTAGATCGGATGGATGTTGTTGTTCATTAGGTATTGGAAGTAGCTGGGGTGAATTCTAGAGAGATGTTGAAGTCCCTCTTTCTAACACTAGATTAACAAAATTGGTAGGATTTATTAATTACTAATTCATGATCCAATCAAACCAAATTAAAAAGCCACCTCCTTTATTTTCTCATAGAGTTCATTATTTCTTTTCTCTCGGCGAAATGACTTACTTTTATGACATACTTTTATTTTTAGCTTTTTTAAAAATGAATGATGTACTATTTAGATTTAGAAACAATTAATTTTGCATTTTTTAGTTTACCCTTACTATAAAACTTTTTCCAATCACAAAAATATTATGCCACCTTCACGAGGATAAATTTAAAAAGATTTATGTTCTATACAAATACTAAATAACGAGGGGGCCGTGCTTGTTAGTTTTTTATCTCAATTTATATGACACAAATAGAATTTAGATAATTAATCATCTTTTTAATAAATTTTTAGATATTTTGAGTTGTTAACTATTGTAATTTATAATACTTCTGATTTAATTTTTAAATAATATATGTTAATCTCCTTGTCCAGACTTTTGTGGTATTGATAGTCAATTTATTTTTAAAATAATTTTAATTATTGTTATTTATAATACTTTTTCTTCTATTCCAATTTGAGTGGAACTAATATAATTTTGAAAGTCGGCAAAATATTTATATCTTTTAAATTTTTTCAATTATTAATTATTATAATTTATAATATTTTTTTACATATTTTGTGAAATATATTACAGTTTAATTTGTTAAGATATTTTAAGTTGTTAACTATTTTAATTGATAATACTTTTAAGGGGATCTTTCAAAAATAGCAGCATTTTACATATTTACCATTTATAGCTGTTGTATTCGATTTATGCCTGTTGTATTCGATTTTACAAATAGCATGTATTCATATAAAATATGAATACAATCCCTATATAGTCGCGCTAAAAATGGAATTCAATATTTTTAAAAAGAAAAAAATCTCAATCACGCTTATCTCGTTGAACTGAATATTTTCTTGCCTAACACTACCATTATCTTTTTTTATATTTTTTTATTTTTTGTATTTTTTCCATTTTTTTCTTCATTCTTTTTTTTCTCTCTCTTTAATCTCTAACTTCTATTTCTCTTTCTTCTTTTCTTTTCTTCTTTGATTTCTTTTTATTTTCTTTTTTGTACTTTTTTTCTTTATTATTTTTTTGTTCTATTTTATATTTTTTTTATTTTCGAAAAATATGACTAGTCGAGCACAAGTCATGGATGATAACGTAAATACCACAATTGTTTATCGTAATTGTAGTCGCACCGCCATTTATATTTTTATATTTATTGATACAACTGTATTTGTATTTAAAGTTCGCACTTGTATTTATATTTTATAGTTCACATTTATATTTGTATTTAATAGTTCGCACTTGTATTTGTATTTGTTAGGTTGCGCCATCATTTATATTTTATATAATTAACACTTGTATTTTAAAGAACTATTTTGTATTTGTATTTTATAATTGATTGCATATTATATTGGATTATATTTATATTATGATTTTATTGTGTTTGTATATTTAGATTATATTTGGATTATACTTGTATTTGTATTCTATTTTCTTCAATACCTATTTATTTTTACGAAATTATTTTGTATTTGTGTTTGTAACTTGATTGCATATTGTATTTAGTCGTGACTATGTATAATTTATCATTTGTATTTGTATACAAATAAGTAAATGCATTAATTGTATTTTTGTGATTCTAAAATATATAAATATGTAATGTATCATTTGATACAAATGTACCGTTTTATATTTGTATATCAAAATTATCATTCATATTTGTAAATAAACAAATATCACTTGATACAAATACAATGAAAAACAAATAAAACAAATAATTTTACAAATACAAATACAATATATACAAATACATATTGTATTTGTATAAAAATTTGAGTTGTATTTATTTGTATAAATAAATACAACTAGTATCAATAAATACAAACAAGTATTGTAGAAAGAAAATCAACCTTTCCTTTTCAATAATTAAAAAATACAAATGATAGTTCACACTTGTATTTATATGTTATAGTTCACATTTGTATTTGTATTTTATAGTTTACACTTGCATTTATATGTTATAGTTCGCATTTGAATTTGTATTTTATAGTTAGCACTTGTATTTGTATGTTATAGTTCACACTTGTATTTGTATTTTATAATTCGCACTTGTATTTGTGTTTGCTAGTTCGCACAAATGAAAAGGAGAGAAATTGAAAAGAAAAAAAAGAAGGAGAAAAATGAGAGAAAAAGAAGGAGAAAAAATACAAAAAAAAAAAAAAGAAGAAGAAGAAGAAGAAAAAAAAGGAGAAAAATGAAAAGAAAAAAAAATAAAAAGAAAAAAATGAATAAAAAATAAAAAGAAAAAAGTGAAAAATGAAAAAAATAAAGAGAAAGCAACAAAAATGGAAAAGAAGAGCTGAAGAAAAAAATGAAAAGGAAAAAAAGAAGAGAATAATAGAAAATAGAAAAAGAGAGAAAATACATGAGAAAAAACTATGAATTCTAATTAGGAATAATTAATTGGCAAGAGGGACTATGAATTGTAATTAATTGAAAATTACGCTTTAAGTGGTAATAAAAGCCCAATAGTGGCTAATCCGAGTAATTTTTCCTACTTTTAATATAATTTTCAAATAAGATATGTTACTCTCCTTGTCCAAACATTTGTGGCATTGATAGTCAATTATAGGTTTTAAAATAATTTAAGTTTTTAAATTTTGTAATTTATTATACTTTTTCTTCTATTCCAATTTAAGTGGCACGATACTTAGATGACCATAGTATTGATCTTTTAATATTTAGATGACTTATAATAGTTAATTAGAAGTGATATAGTAAAATTATGATTGAAGCAGCTGAAGCAGACATGTCATAAATGTCTATTTTACCTTTTTAATTAAATATTATTAATTATCAATACATAGATTTCTTATAATAATTAATTAGGAGAGATATAGAAAAATTATGGTTGAAACAATTGAAGCAGACATGTCATAAATGTATATTTACTTTTTTATTATATATTTTTAATTTTTTAAAATTTAAATAATTTATAACAATTAATTAGGGGTGATAAAATAAAATCACGGTTGAAGCAGCTGAAGAAGCAGACATGTCGACGAAGTATTGTCTGCTTCTTCACACTTCAATTTATATGACAAATAGAATTTAGATAGTTAATCATATTTTTAATATATTTTTAGATATTTTAAGTTGTTAACTATTGTAATTTATAATACTATTTGTGTAATTTTAAATAATACATGTTACTCTCATTGTGCAAACTTGTGTGGCATTGACAGCCAATTATATTTTTAAAATAATTTAAGTTTAAAATTATTGTTATTTATAATATGTTTTCTATTCCAATTTAAGTGACACTGGTATAATTTCAAGAGTCACCGAAATATTTTATATCTTTAAAGTTTTAAAGTTGTTAATTATTATGATTTATAAATTCTTTTTACATATTTTTGTAAAATATATTAAAGATTAATTTTTTTAGATAAGTTGTTAACTATTGTAATTGATAATAGTTTAATGTAATTTTCAAATAACACATGTTACTCTCTTTGTCCAAATTTTTGTGGTGTTGATAGTCAATTATATTTTTAAAATAATTTAAGTTTTTTAATTTTGTGAGTTATACTAATATTTTTTTCTTCTATTACAATTTAAGTGATACAATGCTTAGATAACCATAGTATTAATTTTTAATACTTAGATGACTTATAATAATTAGTTAGGAGTGATATAGTAAAATTACGATTGAAGCAAGTAAAGCAGAGATACAGTAAATGTTTATTTTACTTCTTTTAATTAAATATTATTAATTTTCTAATACGTAGATTTATTATAATAATTAATTAGGGGTCATGTTGTAAAATTATGGTTGAAGCAGCTGAAACAGACACGCCATAAATGTATATTTACTTTTTTATTAAATATTATTAATTTCTTAATAGGTAAATAATTTATAATAATTAATTAGGAGTGATATATTAAAATCACCATTGAAGCAACTGAAGCAGGTGAAGAAGTAGGCATATCGAGGAAGTGTTATCTACTTCTTCACACTTCTATATATTATTAGATGGTGGCTGCCCGTATGTGCATGGACCCAATATTTATTAGCGGCAGTTGTTAGTTACAGATATTGGTAGAGCGACACAATTACTAAAAGTTGGTCACAAATATTGGCAAAGCAACAATTACCAGAAGGTTGTTAATATATGTACAAACATATATTGTTTATACATTATATTCATATTATCTATAGATTTTTACATATATTTACAGGTTTTTACAAAAGTTGATTTCAACTGAAGGCATAATACAAAAATGCAGTCGGTTATTATTTTCATGGCAGTCATCTTGTCGTTCTTAATTAATGCTACAACTATGGGACGTTGCAGTTGACAAAATACCTGCAATTAAGAGAAGTGTTTTAAGTTGTGGATGGGGCATCATACATATTGTTGTTCATCTTTTTTCCAGCTTTCACAAAAGAAGATGCATGGATGAAAAGGCCGCAAGAGGAGTCAAAAACTGCCTGAAAGACTAAATACTCTATATGAGAATAGGATCAAAAGGTTAATAATAGAAAAATGACTTAGCAGGTATATATGAGTTGAACAAATACAAAGGTTATTAAATTACAGAAGAATAGATCACTAAGAAAGGAAAGTAGACAGTACAAAGAGGGAGAAGGAATTAGGTCGAGCTACCAATAACATAGATAATACTTAACCTCATTACAGCTTTAGACATGGTTAATAACATTTTCCTTAGCATATACTCACAAGTCCATTTGATTGGCTTCATATTTTTTCATGGCAACAATATAACTTATTCAAAATGAATTCAGGAAAGAAACTACCAGTCCATCTTCAAGCTAACTGGACGTGTATCTTAGGGTAGTTTTTTCCTACAATTGTTGTTGTTGCTCTTCTTGTGGAACTGGTCTTGGCGGCAGTATAGATATCTCAAGTAGTACAGTAACTTTTTGTCCCCCTGCTTGCCCTGCTATTTATAGTTAAACTAGATAAATATGGCACGGGCTCAACATTTAACATTTTTAGTGGTTGGTGGGGACTGGAGAAGGTAGTATGCAGTCTGTATCACTATCACTACAAAAAGGTGAGATGAGGTAAAGAGGTTGTTTACTATAGATCCTCAGCTCAATTTAGTAATTACAACTTCAACACCAACAATATCCAGTGAGTAACTACAAATTCATTTAGATATATTAGCATCAACCATGTTCAAACGGAAAAGTATACATACTAATAAGCACTGGCAAAAATTGAAATGATACCAACTATAAGTTCTGGTACCAATTTATGGCTTCTTTTCTAGCATAACCTCTCCTTCCTCTCCTTTACAAGGACTATAAACCATGCAACAAACAATATAACATAGGATGTTTATAGTATACAGTATAAAGCTAGAAAGCAAGTGTCCTACGATTGTACCAATTTCTATTAGAGTAGAAGTTACACTTGACGATGCTTCTAGGAATCTGATATATAAAATTCATTTTGGCCAAAGGAGTACAGGGCGTATCCACATTACCAAGATCATCCTTCATATAAATGTAAGGATGCTATAGTTCTACTGGACATTACCACAATTAATCTGCTCAAACAATATCCTATAAACTATAGCGCTTATATTCAGCTTTCTTGTGCTCTAGTTGATCCTGCAATTTCCAGTAGCTTATCAACATAGGTAGGAGATGAGTCCAATATCCATATATCAGAAAAGAAAAATGGTCAAAAGCTATGTTGCTTATGCCTTCCAAAAATATTGTTGCACCCGTGTCGGATCCTCCAAAAAATCAGAAAAGCAAAATGGTCAAAAGCTATGTTGCTTACACCTTCCAAAAAAACTGCCGTACACGTGCCAGATCCTCAAAAAATGCATAACTCATGATTCGACATCCTCGATAATATTTTTGAAGATCCTAGACAACACAAGTCAAAAGTACTTTGATTCATATCATAAACTGGGCCACTTGTACTTCTGCATGCGACGCATTGACCAAAATTTTGGACAGCACCAGACAACAAAAACCAATACTAAGTTTTCATGTTACTCCTACTACTAAAGATAAAGTGTATGTTTACCTCCATCCTTAACTTAAATCGTAAGATTTGAATCATATCAGGATTATATCCCTAAAATTAAGAAATAAATGGTGAGTCAGGGAAGGAAAAGTGGTTGAAGGTGTAATATGAAAGACAAGATGCAATAAATAAATAAAATGTAGTAGAATGAACGAGTAAGGAGGGACCTATTTATAGAGGATTGAATTTGAATGACTTAGGCAAAAAGGCACGACTGTTCACCTCCATTTATTAATTACATACAAACTGGTGACTTTTTGATTACTGCAAAAAGTTTTTACTTTTAAATTATTGTGATAATTCATGACTTTTCAGCTTATTATTATTAATTAGTTCTTTCCGATAACCATTTTTATTGAGCTGTGACAACAAATTCTAAATTCCATATGAGTTGATTTGTATAGGTGTAGATTCATGAAATCCTATGACTAAACCCTTAAATGATTAAATTAGAATTGAATCATGACAGTTAAGTGTTGTATGATGTTATTTACACATTCTATGCCTACCATGTGTTTGATTAAATGCCTAGATGAACGAAAAGTGTCTAATTAGCATGATATCATAAAATCCCCATGTATGTACAAGCTTATGCCTATCACATATTTGATGAAATACTTCAATAAATGTATTATGATGATTATTATGTATTCAAGCAAGTCATGCTTTGTCAGTTTTCTTCTATCGAATCTTGGGGGTACTTGTACCCGAAACATTAGCTGTGTGCCTAGAGCCATGTCATGTTTTCACGATACTCTTGGTCAAGTTATGAATCCTTAAACTTCAGAAAGTCTTATGACTCAGGAAATCTCTATGATCTCATGAACTCAGTCAGTTGTTAGATATTAGTAGTATTCTATCAGTCAATGGAATTCAGTAACTTAGCTCATGTTCAGTTCAGTAAATCATGTTTAGTGTCTATTCAAATGGGGGTAGAAATTAGCACCGAGCGAACCCAAGGATGGGAACTCATGTGTTATATGAGGGTGTGATTCTTAGAAGCAATCCTTGCGTTCCAGAACTATGTAGCCAACATAGGTTGAGACATCATAACCTGCTATATGAGGGTAGATGAGGTGGCATAGCCTGCTATATGAGGGTTCCCACCGTTCTCACTAGAGTTACCTGTTATATTAGGGTTACTCACACATTGTCCTTACTAGTGGCGCGGTATTGATACCTTTCCAATCAAGGCATAGATTGGACCCAATTCAGCTATAATGCGTCATTTAGGGAATGTCGGTTAGATGACTACCTCCCACAGTTTCAGTAAAAGAACTCAGATAGTTCTTCAGAATTCAGGATTGTCAGATACAGTCAACTCAGATATAGTACAAAACACAGCTAGTTCCATCAGATTCATGACTGTCAGATACAGTCACCCATGTTGTCAGTTATCAGAATTCAGTCATTTGTCATGTTAGTCATCAGCATACTCATGTTATCATAATTTCAGATATAGTTACTATGTATGTATGCATGTATTCTCACGTTCATATTAGTCAGTTAGCTATATTGTTCATACATATAAATCCCATGCATTCAGCCTACCTCACATGCATACCAGTATATTCAAAGTACTGACGCATTTGCGCTATGGTGTCTTATACCATAGGTTCAGAGACACGAGCTCCAGAGCATCAGTAGATTCTAGATATCATTAGTCAGAGTTAGCAGTGAGTCCTCATCCTTCGAGGAAATGGTTATTTCTCTATTATCTCATTAATTAGATTATTAGTTGGAGTTAGTTGGGGATATGTCCCATCAATTCCTTACTCAGATAGTTCAGTCAGTTAGAGGCTTTCCAGACTATTATGTTCAGACAGTTCTTTCAGTTGTTTTGGGTATTTCATACCCCGTTTAGATGTTATGTTTTACTTCAGTTATGTGAACCTTATGTCCTTTCAGTTCATTTTTATGCATTATTCAGTATATTATGCAGTATACAGGTACAGATATCAGTCATGGGTTAGCTTGTGGTCCTTCGGGGTCATAAGCACCGTGTAGTATTCTGGGTACCAGATTTTGGGGCGTTACAATATTTCAAATTTATTCAAGCCATGTGAGTCATTCATATATGCATGCATGATTTTATAAAGAGTAATGATAATGTTTATTTAAATGCATACACCCTCATATACTCAGTACATTCCCAAGTGCTAATCCATATATACGTCTATGTGCTACATTGTCTTATAATGTAGGTTCAGGTGCTCAGTCCTAGCCTCGTCAATAATTTTTGAGTACCTTTTTGTACATCTTTACAGTGGTGAGTCCTCATGGTTCGAGGACCTATCTTCCGACATTTCAGTAGTGTTAGTAGACATATTATTTCTTTTAATTCAGTTTGAGTAAGTTGGGGACCTGTCCCAATGGCTCTCTAGTTCATGAAGTAGTAGAGACTTTGTCAGACTAGTTGTCAGATTGTTAGTATGTTGAGTTTTCCAGTATTATGGTCATTTGGACCGAGCATTTTCTTCGTATTTCCTATCATTCGATATGACAGTACCAGTGTTTTGTTTATTTCATCTCAAAATAAGTTATTATATATAGTAATAGGCTCAAAGGGTTAGCTTAGGGCTACTTGTAGCCTTAAGCACTGTGTGATGCTCCGGGACAGGATTTTGGGGCGTTACAAACTTGGTATCAGAGCCTAAAGTTTAAGGAGTCCTAGGGAGTCTGACAAACCGCGTTAAGTAAAGTCTTGATCATCGGTGTGTAGTGCACCACATCTATGAGAAAGAGGCTACGAGATGTTTTAGGAAAAAGTTGTTTCTTTCTTTCAGATTCTATCGTGCCTACAGTTGTCCCTCTCATCTAATAATTCGTGCTCTCCTATTTCAGAAATGCCTCCCCGAAGAGCGAATGCCCACAGAAATGATAATGAGCAACCCCAGCCTGTTGATCCCTTGAATGAAATAGTGTCTCATGCTTAGTTTCAGGCAGCCTTTCAGGCGTTAGCCCAAGCGGTCACCGCTAATGTTCAGGCCAATAACCAGGCCGTAGTTTCAAATCAGTAGGGAGATGATTTAGCTGCTGCTAGGATTCGTGACTTCATGCGGATGAATCTGCAGAGTTTTTTTGGGTCTAAGGCAAGTGAGGACCCATAGTTATACCTTGAGGAGGTGAGAAAGATCACACGGGTGATGCATGTTTCTGAGGAAGAAAGTGTTGAGCTAACATTTTATAGGTTAAAAGACATTGCTTATGACTGGGTTGTATTGTGGAGGAAGGGTAAAGGTGAGGATGTTGCTCCTCTGACTTGGCAGGTGTTCCAAGATGTATTCTTGGACAAGTTCTTTCCGCTTGAGATGAGAGAAACGAAGATTAAGGAGTTTATGAACTTAAGGCAGGGCTCCATGACTGTTAAGGAGCACTGCTTGAAGTTCAACCAGTTAGCTAAGTATGCTCCTAATTTGATTTCTGACACCCAAGCTAGTATGAGCAAGTTTGTGATAGGTGTTTATGATTTGGTACTGAAAGAGTGTAGGACTGTGATACTGAATAGGGATATAAATCTGTCTAGGTTAATGATACATGCACAACAGATAGAGGCAAACATGAGAAGAGAGAGAGATAGAATTCGAGATTGAACTTCTTTTCGACATCAATCTATTTCTATTTTGCTATACCGTATGGTACCTACAGAGCTTAAGAAGTTGAAAGAGCAACTCAAAGATCTTTTAGATAATCATAAGGACCAATGTCTCTCCTTGGGGCCCACCTG
This sequence comes from Capsicum pubescens, assembly GCA_030864215.1. Taxonomy (NCBI): domain Eukaryota; kingdom Viridiplantae; phylum Streptophyta; class Magnoliopsida; order Solanales; family Solanaceae; genus Capsicum; species Capsicum pubescens. The sequence continues at coordinate 83,194,341 of CM061540.1, forward strand.
TTCTTTTTGTGTGAAAGAAATATGGTTCTTTGCATATGTGCATTAACTTTTGTTAGCTTAACAAGGTCACAGTTAAGAATAAGTACCCCCTTCCAAGAATTGATGACCTATTTGCTCAGTTGCAAGTTGCAAGTTATTTCTCTAAGATAGACCTTAGATCCGGCTATCATCAACTTAAAGTGAGGGAATGTGATATTACAAAGACAGCCTTCGAAACCCGCTATGGTTACTTTGAGTTTCTAGTCATGTCTTTCGGGCTAACCAATGCCCCAACAACCTTTATGGACCTCATGAATCGAGTGTTCAAATAATATATCGATATGTTTGTCATTGTTTTCATAGATGATATCCTTGTGTATTCCCATTCTAAGAACGACCATGCAGATCATCTTAGAATTATCTTACAAACTCTTAGAGATTATCAGTTGTTTGCCAAATTCAAAAAGTGTGAATTTTGGCTAAGATCAGTAGCCTTTCTGGGTCATATCATTTCACCCGAAGGCATTAGAGTTAATCCCCAAAAGACATAAGCTGTAAGAAATTGTCCTGGACCTATTTCCTCATCTGACATTAGAAGTTTCTTGGGTCTAGCGGGCTACTAACGCTGTTTTGTTGAAGGTTTCTCTTCTATTGCGTCTCCCATGACCCAATTTACCTAAAAAATTGTTAAGTTCTAGTGGTCAGATTTCTGTGAGAAGAGTTTTCAGGAGTTGAAGACTCGACTTACTTCAGCCCATGTGTTGACTTTGCCTGATGGTACAGATAGTCTTGTGGTGTATTGTCATGCCTCTAGAGTTGGTTTGAGTTGTGTGTTAATGCAAATAGGTAAGGTTATAGCCTATACCTCTAGACAATTGAAGTTGCATAAAAAGAATTACCCAACCCATGATCTTGAATTAGTTGTTGTAGTCTTTGCTCTGAAAAACTGGAGACACTATTTGTATGGTGTCAATGTTGATATATTTACTGATCATAAGAGCCTGCAGTATGTGTTTACCTAGAGGGAGTTTAATCTTAGGCATAAGAAGTGGTTAGAGTTGTTAAAAGACTATGATATAAGTGTATTGTATCACCCGAGCAAGGCCAATATATAGAAGATACCCTTAGCAGGTTGTCCATGGGTAGTGTTACTCATATGGAAGAAGGTAAGAAAGAGTTATCTTGTGATGTGCACCATCTGGATAGATTGGGTGTTAGGTTTCTTGATTCCGCTGAGGGAAGTACTTTGGTGCAGAGTAGTTCTGAATCCTCTTTAGTTTTGGAAGTGAAGGAGAAGCAAGAAAGAGATCCTTGTTTGGTCAGACTAAAAGAGTCAGTTAAGGACCAAAAGGTAGAGGTTTTCTTCTAAGGGGGAGATGGTATGCTGAGATTGCAGGGAAGATTGTTTGTTCCTTGTGTTGATGATCTAAGGCAGATAATTATGGCTGAAGCGCATGGCATGCAATATTCTATTCATCTTGGCGCTACCAAGATGTACCGTGACTTACGGGAAATCTATTGGTGGAGTGGTATGAAGAAGGATATAGCTAGGTTTGTAGCAAAGTGTGTAACGTGCCAATAGGTTAAGGTAGAACACCAAAGACCTGGTGGTGTGATGCAAGAGTTTGGTATATCCACTTGGAAGTGGGAAGAGGTGAATATGGACTTCGTGATTGGTTTACCTCTTTTGTGTCATCATCATGATTCTATTTGGGTTGTTGTAGACTGGCTGACTAAGTCCGCATATTTCTTGCCCGTGCATACATCTTATACAGCCGAGGATTATGCTAGGTTGTATATCCGAGAGTTAGTCAGGCTGCACGGAGTTCCCTTGTCTATCATTTCGGATAGGGGTACTCCATTTACTTCTCAGTTTTGGAGAGCGTTTCAGCAGGGTCTGGGTACCCAAGTTCATTTGAGTTCTGCTTTTCATCCGCAGATAGATGGTCAGGCTAAGAGGACCATTCAGACTCTAGAATATATGTTAAGGGCATATGCTCTTGACTTCAAAGGTAGTTGGGATGAGCATTTGCCATTGATAGAGTTTGCTTATAACAATAGTTACCATGCTAGCATCGAGATGGCACCATTTGAGGCTTTGTATGGTAGAAGATATATATCACCCATAGGTTGGTTTAAAGTGGGTAAAGCTACAGTGATTGGACTTGATGCGGTATTCAAGGCTATGAAAAAGGTGAAGTTGATTAGAGAAAGGTTGAAGACAATTCAGAGTCGTCAAAAGCCATATACCAATGTGAGGAGAAGGGATCTTGAGTTCGAGCTGGGTGATTTGGTGTACTTAAAGATTTCACCTATGAAAGAGGTGAAGAGGTTTGGTAAAAAAGGGAAGCTTAGTCCCCGTTATTTGGTCCTCTATAGAGTCTTGAGCCATGTTGGTAAAGTAGCCTATGAAGTTGAGTTGCCTGCAGAGTTGTTAGCCGTTCATCCTATTTTTCATGTCTCCAAGCTTAAAAAGCATATTGGTGATTCTATTATAGTAGATCCTTCAGAGAGTGCTGATATTTAGAACAGTCTTTTGTTTGATAAGATTCCTATTGAGATCTTAGATTTTCAGATCCATAGACTGAGGATCAAAGAAATTCCCTTGGTTAAAGTTTTGTGGCGGAACCAGTCTATGGAGGGCACTACTTGGGAGACAGAAGTAGACATGCGAGCCAAGTACCCACACCTCTTCTCCGCGAGTTCAAATCAAGCTGAAGGTATTATTCTTCCTTAATTCAGCCCTTCTAATCTAAAGTTCAGCTATGCATTTATTCTTACACGAGTTCTTGCAATTTCTGAAGTATTCAAGAGTTTAGAAAGATCCGTTTAGCAAATTGCTTCAGATATGTGTACTTAAAGAAAATTCTTAGTCTAACTAGAGGTATTATAGGACGAATGTTCCCAAGGGGGAGATATTTTAAGACCCCACAAAAGTTCCCTCATAGTCTGAGTCTTGAAGCGTGTCAAATAAAGTGTAATTCTGGCCCTAAAAGATTAAGAAGTGACTTCCCAAGTGATTAGTGTGTTAACCTTGATTGAATTTTCCTAAAAATGACTGTATATCATGTGTAAAATTGAATTATCTTTCCAACGATATCAATTTCATCCAAATCTGGTATCGGGGTGAGAAGTTATGGTCATTTTACTAAGAGCTGTTGGAACCGCCCAGGTGCGATGAGCAGGTTGACGGACAGTTGAGCTTGTGATGTACCATTGCCCAGACCGTCGCAACCAAGGTAGTAACTCTCTCTTCTATCCCAAGTGTGACAGCCAAGACGACAGACCGTCAAGCTAGCGACGGACCATCGCTAAGACCGTTGCAACTGAGGAAGTGTGGCCTTTTTCTGACCAACATGCGACGAATGATCCGACGGGCCGTCGAGCCAGTGACGGACCGTCACTCCGATCATCGCAAATCCCGTTCATTATTTTTAAGTCATTTTTAAAAGAACTTTGGTTTTTTCCCTTTTAACACTTACATATATGCAAAACGAAGCATATGACTTCATTATCTCCCAAAACATCCAAAGGCTAGGGTTTCTTCCTCAAGAACAAACCCAAAAAAACCCTTCTCCAAGAATCTCAAGAACTCACCATAGATTTTCTAAATTGAGTCAAGATTCAAAGTTCCCAAGTCAAAGGCTTCAAGAACCCTCATTCAAGAGTACGAATAGAGTCCCAAAAGCGAGAGTTCATCTAAAGCTTCTAATTTAAGGTATGTGGGGTTTGAACAAGGACAATTTTTTCCTCCTTGTGCCCAAAACTTGTTTTAAATTACAAGGATATATGACTTTATGAGTTCTCGTATGAATTTGAAGTGTGGGTTCATACCCAATATTACTATGCATGAGATTTTGAAATTTGCCAATGTTCTAGAAATTGAAGTACATGAGTATGTTGAGATTTTAATATAAATTTCTTAACATTCCAGATTTCTATATAATTTGTGTATCCTTATGACATGTAGTATGCATTTTTATGAGTCTTAACTTGAGATTGACCTATGGGCCACTAAGCCCTACTTGAGAATTGCAATTTTATGAACTCCTGTGCTATAAGAACCTATGATTTGAGTACTTTGAGATTACTGAGTAATATTTGACTTTTTTGGTCCTAATAGAGTTGGAATCCACAATGATGTTCTATTAAAACAAATAGTAATACAGTTTGGTCTTTAGTATAGACCCTTGAGTTATTTGAGGTGGATTTCCTAGGAGTTCTGAGCTGAGTATGTGAGTAGTATTTAGCACCAAGTTGGGTATGATTCCGAGGTCTTATACCCCAGAACTATGTGCCACCATAGGACTGAGATTTATGGGCCCAAGGATGAGATAGTGATCACTGAGTTGAGGTTATACTCCCTGGCAAGAGTATGACGCTTCTCCCCAATGTGAGGTTTCTTCCTTAGGAGGACAAAACGTTGGACTTCATATAGCTCATATGGTTTATGTTGGTTAGAAGAAATTCCTGAGTGTCCAAAGTTATATAATCCCAAGTTCTAAGTGTCCCAAGTCTAAAAGAGTTCTAGAGTTCCCAAGTGTTGAAAGTTCCTAAAAGTTCTGAGTCCTTGAGTTTTAAACAAGTTTTACTCTCCATGAGATAAAAGTAGGAGTTTGAAAGTATTGTTTAAAGTTCCTTTAGCCGTCAAGTATAGAGAATAAGAGGAGAGTAGAGATTTTTAAAGTTAAGTATAATGACTCAAGAGATTTGTCTTTCATGCTTCACTATTCACGATTCATAAGAATTATATTTCAGATTTATTCAAGCCATGTGAGTCATTCATATATGCATGCATGATTTTATAAAGAGTAATGATAATGTTTATTTAAATGCATACACCCTCATATACTCAGTAAATTCCCAAGTGCTGATCCACATATACGTCTATGTGCTACATTGTCTTATAATGTAGGTTTAGGTGCTTAGTCCCAGCCTCGTCAGTGATTTCCAGTACCTTTGTCTACATCTCTACAGTGGTGATTCCTCATGGTTTGAGGACCTATCTTAAGACATTTCAGTATTGTTAGTAGACATATTATTGCTTTCAATTTAGTTTGAGTCAGTTGGGGACCTGTCCCAATGGCTCTCTAGTTCATGAAGTAGTAGAGGCTTTGTTAGACTAGTTGTCAGATTGTTAGTATGTTGAGTTTTCCAGTATTTTGGTCGTTTGGACAGAGTATTTTCTTTGTATTTCCTATCATTTGATATGACTGCACCAGTATTCTATTTGTTTCATCTCGAAATAAGTTAGTATATGTAGTAATAGGCTCAAAGGTTTAGCTTGGGGCTACTTATAGCCTTAAGCACCGTATGACGCTCTGGGACAGGATTTCGGGGCGTTATATTTGGTTTCTTTTCGTTTGGGAACCATATAATCTAAAAATAAGAGGAACATAAAATAGATTATAATTTATTAATGCATCGTTAAAAAAGGATAACAGTATATCTGATATGTACAGTGGTAAAATAAAATTTCCAACAGATTACACATCTGTTGCACCAGGTAGGTAATCTATTGCAACATATAACTAACCTATAGCAATGGATGAGTAATTTATTGTAACAATAAAAAAAATCACTCATTTGTTGAAATAGATGACTGGTCTATTCCACCAGGTATGTTACCACTTGCAACATATAACCAACTTGTTGCAACGGATGAGTAATCTATTGGAAATAATAAAAAAGATCACTCCTCTGTTACACTAGGTAGGTTATCTATTGTAACATATAATCAACCTGTTGCAACAGATGAGTAATCCGTTAGAAACACTAAAAATAGATCATTCATCTGTTGCACCAGGTAGGTTATCTATTGCAACATATAACCAACCTGTTGCAACGGATGAGAAATCCGTTGGAAATAATAAAAATAGATCAGTCATCTGTTTCCAAATGAGTTATCTGTTATCAACTGTCAATATTGTTTAGGTTTCTTGCAAACAGAAGAGTCTTCTGTCGTAAAATATGAATGAACTATTAGATTGTGCATCTATTAAATTAGATTTTCATTATTGCATCAGATTTTCATCTATTGCATAAGATTTTCATCTATTACATCAGATTTTGATCTATTACATTAGATTTTCATCTGTTACATCAAATGGTTCATCTGTTGCATCAGATAGTTTATCTGTTGCAAAAAATTATTCATTTGTTGCAGAAAAAATAGTACTAGGATTTTGTTTAATAAAACAACAACACTATCACCATTTAATATCAAATACATAATTTTTAACAAGAAAACAATAAATAAATCCAGCAACACCAACACAACACACACACTAAGAACATCAACGGTGATAAAAAATCACCAACATTGTTGTTTGCATTTATACAAACACAAACAACAAAAATTAAACTTCAAAAAACTTAGCAGACACCAACAAATCGAATCAACAGTTCAACAACATGAACTACAATAACAACAAAAAATTATATTTTACACCAGAAAGAGTAGAGAAGAAATGCTAGAAATTAGGGTTTTCTTCAATCCACATTGCAAATTTAAGCAAGAAATATTGAAATTGTTAACCAATACTAGAAGATAAGTTTGCTCAAGTTCCTCTTTTTCTTCATAACTAAAACGAGATAACTTTTTACCTCTAAAAGAAGAAATGGGATGACGAAGAACTCAAAGTTGTTGTTGTCAGAGAACACTACTGTCACGTCTATTAGCGGTTGAAAGTCAAAAAGGAACTCGCCTAACTATTTTTTATCAGAGGTTGAAGTCATCGGGGATTGAAGGAAGAAAATTTGCAGAACTATTGGTTGGGAGAGAGAGAGGAGAAAGACAATTCATTTGAAGAGGAGAGAGGTGTGGATTGATTTGTATTTTTTAAAAAGATTAGAAAGTTTTGAAATTATTAATCAAGTCCACAATTAACTTGATCAAGTTTTCTAATTATGTTTGACCCTTTAAGTTGGTCAATGTCACCAATCCTCCATTCAAGTCTTAAATGACACCATTCCTTCAATTTTCTCATGTATCTATTGTATCTATATATCTGCACGAGTCGTATATATTTTTTATTTATGTGCAAATACACTTCTAAATCTCTCGTTCTTTTATTTTTTTAATAAACTTCCACTTGATCACCACTCACAACCACCTACATACAAAGGAACGATGACAACAACAGTAGTGAAATGCCTCACTCTATTTTCAGTTGGTCCAGAGAGCACATACACCTCTAGCTGACTGTCCCCTATTTATATTTTCTTTCTTTCTTTCTTTCTCCATTAACATCCATCAACAAAAACCATCAGATCTCCAACAACAACTATAATGATCCTCCATTAGCAACAACAACATTCAAAACCACTAGAAACCACTACCAAACAACCGACACCTCTCATATCTTCCTTCCTTCTTCACCTAATTTTTGTTTTGGTGAAAAACCCAACCAACATTAATAGAAAAAAATAAATGAATGGTGCGTTAGACTTCACTGGAGCTATATCATGGTGGTAGAGTGGTGGTTTGGATTCTTCAAAAAATGAAAAAAGAAGAGTTCACGGGTGGTGGATACAAGTTGTTGTTTTCGTATATCTGAGATACACCTGACTATTGCCTTGAATATTTACGAGAATTATTTTGGTACATGTAATTATGTCACTATCTGAGCCTACACCCTAGACGTAACAAGTACTCAGAATCAAGAATGGCTCAAAAGAATCACTTGGCCTAGTATGCAACTAATAAAGATGGACTTTTAATAAAATATGGAAGTTGAAAATATGGGCGAACCTTTTTAAATAAAATGAAATAAAAATAATATGATCTCTTATTAACCAAAATATTTCAATTGTTTAAAATTGGTTATAACTAACTTGACTATGTCGATGGAGCCTCTATTACTTCCTGAGTACAATTATCTTTATGTAACAAAATAAATTGATGACTAAAATACTGATAAGTCCTAAAAAAATAATGAGAACTCACTCAAACTGATACCATAGCCTATTGGAGAATCTATTCACAATCTACATATCTAAAAGTTGGCGGCTATATCGTCTAATGCTGAAGCGTCGAAAAAAGAAATCAGTACTTTGAATGTATTGGCATGTAAAGTAGTAAAGTGAAACAGTACCAATATCTAAAACTGATAAAGCTAAAAAACTGAGATGAGTAATATAATCATAAAAAGAGTTGAATAACTGAAAAGGATAAGGACTAACCTAATAACTAAAACTTAAACTAATATAAGTAAAACTTTCTTAAAATATTTTTAGTAAACCAAAACTAAAACTGAAAACTGAATGACTGAATTCTGAACAAAACTTAAAAGCAACGCTTCATAGAAACTCTCTTTAAACAGGTGGCCTCGACCTTCTATATATTATCTCAAAATAAGTAAATTTTCTTTTTGGGGAGTTTCTCTTAACCAACATAAACCACGTGAGCATTATAGAGTCCATTGTTTTTACCACATCAAGAAGAGTCATTCTATACCTTGTTAGGGGATAAAACGAAACATAACTTACGCATTCAAAACTTATCCAGAAGGAGAAACCTATAGTGATGATGTAGTTCTGAGGCATGTGACCTTGGACTTACACCATATTAGTGTTGAATAATCCCCCCAAAATATATTAGTTGCTCATCACATAAATCTGAAAAATATTTCTAAGAATCATGCATGACTCAAAATATCGTATCATGAACATATTTATCTCTATGAGTCTTGAATCTAAATATTTATAACCTTGCTTTTACCTTTCAAGATATGATAAATTTCTTTGCTTTTTAAGTTATGGTATCATGCATAAGAGTTCTCATAAGATTTTCATGAGTTTACTACAACATATGTTCAAATAAATTTATAGATCAACCCTATTAAAACATGAAATAAGCTTTCAATACAAAATTCTAAGAACTTAAGCTTATGAGTAATAATTATTAGACATGAAATCAGAAATCCAGTTTAAAAAATGATGCTAACTCAGGGAATCAATGATAATACTCATGGGACATTCAAAAAATTCAATAATAGATTAAGAAAAATGCTTAGAATTTCTCAATTCAAAATCCTAATTTGAATCAAGATATTAACTAGAATTTAAAACTCTATTGGAGGGAGAACGGGGTTCCCATACGAATCAATTAGCTTTACATACCTTGATTTTGAAGTTTGAGGAAGAATCTTGATTGAAATCTCTAGAATTCTTGAAGATCTTGTTCTTTGAAGTGTTGGGGATTATCATAATTTATTATAATGATCCATAAATCGTAATGCTGAATTAGGAGGTAAAAGCTGCACTTAGACTCCCTTTAGCTAAAAATTGAGGAATTCAGGGCTAGTCTAGTTTTGACTCAAATTTGAGTATGGTATTTGAATGAAATATGATATTAATATAAACAATAATAGTTGAGTTTGATATAATGGTTGGATATCCAATGAGTATAGAAACTCGTAGCAACTTCTGGCACCTAAAATGGAGTTATAGAACTTTGGTTATTGTTTTTATCATGGAGGGGTTGGTTTGTGTTTTTAAGATTCGTAGTGTATGTTATAAAATGAGAAAAATAGAGAAGGGGTTTTGAGTTTCTTCCTGAAACTTCTCCAACCGTACCACAACAATGGTCAAGAAAACTACAGCGGTGGCCTCCAGTAAAATGGGTGTGAACCATTGCAATGGAAATTTAACCACTGTAGCGGTAATTATCCACTACAGTGGTAACGAGCAGTAAAAATGTCAGTTTTAAAATTCAACAATATTTTCATTCTCCATTTTTTAAAAAGTCAATAGGGCATTAAGATAGGCAATTTTCAGAGAAATTTTGAGGTTGTTCATCTTTGTAGGTAAGCAATTACATTCTAGACTTGAATTCACTTCGTTTAACCTTAGAAAAATATTAAAAATAGATTAATGATAGATTTGGGGTTTAAATTCTAGTTTATGAAAATTGAAAAAAAATCATGGGATTGCTTATAAATTTGATATGTTATGATCCTAGGGTGTTATAAAACACTAATAGGGCTAGAATTTTTACTATATGTTAACTCAAGTAGTATTCATGAAGTTAAAATGATAAGAAAATCCCTAAGATGATGAAATAGGGTAAAATTATGGCTAAAATTAGTAATTTGATTTCTAGTGGTGAAAAACTGGTGAATTATTGAATTTGTGTATGCACTTGTGGTTGTGTGGATCAAGAATGAATTGAAAGAGAACGAAAAGGAAAAAGTATGGATTAAAGGTGATTTTGAGCAAAGTAATTGAGGTAAGCTATGGTTTTGTGTAGCACTTAGACTTTATTGTCTTTGTGCTTGTTGTGATTTAAACATCTATGATTGTCTTCTAACATGGTTTGTGATTTGATGACTGCATTGCTTTCTCGTTGTATTGTGGTGAGATATTGAGGTAATGGGTAAGGTATCACATTGGTACAATATGATATGTTGTGATAATGGGCTGAGTACCACACTGGTACGTTATGATGTGATGAAGAGGATGAGTAGAGTAAGAGATGATGCACACATCTTACATACATGCACTCATTTACATGCATTATATTCTATTTGATAAATCTATGTGATGATAAATGGTTGATGAAATTGAATAAGTGTAAAAACATGTAAAAGTGAACTTATGAGTGTAATTATGTGATGATTCATGATGTGTTATTTGACTGATATCATTGGTTCTGAATCTTGTTACGATCACTTTTATACTTGTTTGACTTGCTTACTTGTACATTGTTAAGTTAGTCGACCTATATGATTACAAGTACTTGTTGATGTACTGACCCTGCATGTACTTTTCTTTTTATTAAGTGAAGAACATATTCCAATGGTTGACACATGACCTTGACTCTTGATAGTGATTCAATCTCGATTTTGAGGGTGAGCACCATGTCTGGACAACCTTCATATCTTCTATAATTTTATGTCCTTTAATTCGGGACTAAGATAATTTTTCTTTATTTATTTTTAAGGATATTCGTATTAGATTTGGACTTCATTATTCTTCTTATATATTCGTGTACGGTGACTTCAGGTCCCAGAAATTGTAATAAATAAGGGTTTCTAGACTTTATTCATTTTTATGAATGACAACAATTTTGACTAAGATGTTATTAAAATTTAACCCTTTTAAACTAATTTAATACATGGAAATTTGTATGAGAGAGTAGAAATTAAGTGTGTAAGGGTGAGATTAAGATGGTTCTCCTGCCATAGGGTAGTTGGGTATCAATCAGGATTGTTTGGATTGTGACTGAGTTGGTATCAGAGAACTTAGTTCGTAGATCTCTTCATAGAACAACAAGTCTAGTAAAGTCCTGTAGAATGATACTGAGACGTCTGTACTTTTCTATGAAAGGCTATGAGACTTTAGGAATGAATTCATTTCTTTTCTTCTTTCATGCTATAACTTGATTCCAATTGGTATCTAGTGATCCGAATTGGTATCTGATCCTTTCACTCTTGTTCGTAGATAGTTAATACCCATTCTACTAGAGTAGTAATAATACCTGCAACACCATCTACTATAATATTCGCACCCACTATTGAGGGAACAGTTTGGGGTAGGCCTTGGGTTAGAGGAAGAGCAATAAGGAGAGGATCGATAACAACGCCCATTAGGGGTGTAACATAGAAGCTATCTCCATCCCCTCCCCCACCACAGGTTTCCCCAGGCTATGTTAAGGATGAAGATGAGGTGGTTGAAGAAGAAGATATGATAGTTCACGAGTATGTGGTGCCAACACCTAGTGGTGCAGCTCAAGTGCCCTTGTCTTCAAAGGTGATTTAATAGGTGTTGGGATTCTTGGGTAGCTTGGATGACACTGCTGCATGCCAATAATTCTGACTGTTCTGTCCCGAGCATTGCAACATGCTACAACTATAGCACTAAGACTGGGTGCAGGCTCTGAAAAAAATGGATCCCTAATAGGTACTTGGACCAGTAATGACTGATAATGAACAAGAGATGTTTTGTAAGTTCATGAAGGTGAAACCCCCAGTTTTCTATGGCGTAGAGGCTAAGGATGATTTTGAGTTCTTGATAGATTATCATGAACGTCTGCACAACATGTGTATTGTCAAAAAGTATGGAGAGGAGTTCATTTTCTTTTAGACTCAAAATAAGGTTATGTAGTAGTGGAGGTCATTTGTGGAATGCAGGTGTAACTCCTTCAAAATTTATGCATGTCTTTTGGGGATTTACTAGGTGTTTAGGGTAATAAAATGAGGTTATTTGACACATATGAAGGTAGAAAATATTTGGGATACCTTAGGGGTGGGGGTCGAAAAAAAATGTCATGTGCCAAAGAAAGAAAAAGAGTGTTGTGCATGGGGACTTCAATTTTGGGCCCCATGATACGGAGATGCTTAGGAAGATAAAAAAATTTTCCTGTTCCTTGCAAAGCGTGATGCACAGACTACCTCTATCCGATGGGAGACATACTGCGGAGCCCTTTCTTATGCGTTAGGGTACTCTTGCGCCCTATACCTCCATGTCTGTAATTTTTCATCATTTTTCTATTATATGTTGAGGGTAAAATTGTTCTTTCAGCCCATATAACTTTATCAATCCGTCCTTGATCACCCAAAAAGGTCCCATTTCATCGTTAAACAAATCATAACATAAGACCTTTCCTCTTCCAAAGCTCAAGAACAAGAAAAGGGGGGAGGGGGTTTCAAATCCTCAAGCTCTAAGAATCCAACTTTTTCTAAGGATTTCTTCAATTTTAGGCATGTGGGTGTTTATCAAGGATATCCATCCATACCTCTGCCCCGAATTTCAGTTTATTTTTCTAAAAAGGATTTCTTAAGTTTAAATTCTAGGGTTTATGCCGATTTCATGATTTTGTATTTTCTCCATCAATATTATTTTTCCCTTGACTTTGAATGATTTAGAACATATGGTTTATTAGATTACAAGATGATCCATGAACTTAAACTAAAAATGATTTCAGTTAAGCTCAAAGTTCAAGTTTCTTCATCAAATCATTAATTAAGTTATGTGGGGTTTTCAACAAGGATAATTCTTTCATCCTTGTGCCCAAAACTAGTTTTTAATTACAAAGTTACATGATTTTGTATGATTACCCACGAGTTTCAAATTAGGGTTCATACCCAATATTATTATTTGCAAGATTATGCGATTTCAAGTGATTTAGATGGTAAATTGCATGACTACTTTCATATTTTCATGCGTATTACAGAAATTTCCAGATTTAGACTTGAATTAATAATATTTTCATTACTTATCATGAGTTTTATGATGATTTGACGTGAAAAGAATGTATGGGTTATTAGCCCTAGTTAGAATGTTGTTACTTCAAGAAAATTATGCTTTTAAGTATCCTATGATTTTTTATATTCAAATTTTGAACAAAGATTTGATCTTTTGATCACAGCTTAGCTATGGAATCCTCTTTACAGATGTAGCTACAGTTTACAGTAAAAAAATTTACAAGAGGTTTCATTATAAACTCTTATATTAGTCCTTTTAAAGTGGATTTCCTACAGAATGAGCATACAAATTAAAGAGAGTAGTATTTAGTACCGAGTTGGGTATGTTTACATGCCCCAGAACTATGAGCCAATGTAGGTATAAATTATCAGATTATTCCCATTTCTATATGGATAATAGTTACAGATGTGATAACTTAGATTAGGTTATACTCGGCAAGAATATGACACCTCTCCCCAATGTGAGGTTTTGCCATAAGTGAACTAGATGTTGGACACTATGATAGCTCAGATAGTATATGTCGGTTAGAAAAACCTCCCTAAAGCTTAAAAAAAGAGTAAAGAATAATAAAAAAGCTTTTAGAAACTAAGTGTAATGGCTCATAAATTTTATTTAGATATTGCTTTATATAAGGCATTAGTTACAGATGTCAGCTTTTAGATTTTAGATATAAAAGTAAGTCCTTTCTACACTTAGACAGCATGATTTAAAGATAGAATACAAGTACAACTTTTAGAAACTAAATGTTATGACTCGCTAGATCTATGCAACATGTTTTTCTATTCATGATTATGATTTTCAGTCTTCAGATATTCAAGCTTATGTGAGTCATCTACATTTAGCATGCATTTTGTTACAAGTTTATAATAATATTGAGATATTGATTTTCTTGTGCATTCACCTGATATACTCAGTAAAATCCATAAGTACTAATCCACATATACGGCTATGTGCTACATTGTCTCATAATATAAGTTCAGGTGCTCAGTTTCAGCAGCGTGAGTGATTTTGAGCATCCCCGTCTACATCTCGATAGTTGGTAATTCCTCACAGTTCGAGGACTTAGTCATTCAGTTTTTTAGATTATTAGTATAGATGATTCAGTATTTTCCAACAATTTGAGTCAGCTGGGGGTTTATCCCACTGACTCTTTAGCATTAGTAGTAGAGGCTTGTCAGACTGCTAGATATGATTCAGGGATCACCAGTTGTTTACCAAATTTAGTAAATGTGAATTTTTTCTAAGATCGGTAGCTTTTCTTGGTCATATTATTTCCAGTGATGGTATTAGAGTTGATCCCCAAAAGACAGAAGCAGTAAAAAACTGGCCTAGACCTATTTCTCCGCTAGACATTAGAAGTTTCTTGGGTTTAGCTGGCTATTACAAACGTTTTGTTAAGGGTTTTTCATCTATTGCATCCCCTATGTCTAGATTGACCCAAAAGAAAGTTAAGTTCCAGTGGTCAGATTCCTGTAAGAAGAGTTTGTAGGAGTTGAAGCTCAACTCACTTTAGCCCCAGTTTTAGCACTACCTGATGGTATAGATGGGTTTGTTGTATATTTTGATGCTTTTAGAATTGATTTGGGTTGTGTTTTGATGCAGAGAGGTAAGGTTATAGCCTATTTCTCTAAACAACTTAAGCCTCACGAAAGGAACTACCCTACCCATGATCTTGAGTTAGCTGTTATTGTGTTTGCATTAAAAATCTGGAGGCACTATCTTTATGGGGTATATGTTGATGTGTTTACAGATTACAAAAGTTTTCAATTTGTGTTTACTCAGAGGGAGTTAAATCTTCATTACAGAAGGTTGTTAGAATTATTGAAAGATTATGACATGAGTGTGTTGTATCATTCGGGCGGGGCCAATATAATGGCAGGCCCCCTTAGTAGACTATCTATGGGCAGTGTTGCTCAGGTGGAGAATGATACGAGAAAACTAGTTTGGGAAGTTCACCAGTTAGCTAGATTGGGTGTAAGGTTGGTTGACTCAGCTGAAGGTAATATTTGGGTTCAGAGTTGTTCAAAATCCTCTCTAGTTTTTGAAGTGAAAGAGAAGCATGATAAGGATTCTAGTTTGGTCAAGCTGAAGGGTTTAGTTAAAGACCAAAAGGTAGAGGTTTTCTCCCAAGAGGGAGATGGTGTGTTGATATACCAGAGTAGATTATGTATGCCATGTGTTGATGATTTGAGGCAGCGGATAATGGCAGAAACGTATGGTATGCGTTACTCTATTCATCCAGGAGCCACCAAGATGTACCGTGATCTGCGGGAAATCCATTGGTGGAGTGGTATGAATAATATATCACAGAATTTGTAGCCAAGTGTGCGACTTGTCAACAAGTTAAGGTAGAGCACCAAAGACCTAGTGGCACGTTGTAGTTGTTTGGTATTCCCACTTGGAAATGGGAATAGATTAATATGGACTTTGTGATTGGATTACCCCATCCACATCGTCAGCATGATTCAATTTGGGTTATAGTAGACAGATTGACTAAATCAGCTTATTTTTTGCCAGTTCACACGTCCTACACAACCGAAGATTATGCTAAGTTGTATATCAAAGAGTTGGTTAGATTGCATGGAGTTTCCTTGTCCATCATCTTAGATAAGGGTACTCATTTTACCTCTCAGTTTTGGAAAGCCTTTCAGAAGGGTCTTGGTACCCAAGTTCCTCTCAATTCATCTTTTTATCTGCAGATAGATGCTAAGGTATAGAGGACCATTCAGACCTTAGAGGATTTGTTGAGGGCCTGTGTTCTTGACTTCAAAGGCAGTTGGGATGACCACTTGCCATTGATCGAGTTCACTTATAATAACAGTTACCATTCTAGTATTCAGATGGCCCCATTTGAAGCTCTTTATGGGTGGAGGTGTAGATCACCAGTCAGTTGGTTTAAAGTGGGTGAGGGTATTTTGATTGGGCCAGATATGGTGTTTAAATCCATGGATAAAGTTCAGTTGATTTGAGAGAGATTGAAAGCATCTTAGAGTCGTCAAAAATCTTATGCAGATGTAAGAAGGAGAGATCTTGAGTTTGAGGTTGATGATCTCATTTATTTGAAGGTTTCAACCATAAAGGGGGTGAAGAGATTTGGCAAATAGGGGAAGCTTAGACCCCTATATGTAGGCCCCTATAGGATTTTGAGTCATGTGGGGAAGGTAGTGTATGAGCTTGAGCTATCCGCAGACATGTCATCAGTTCATCCAGTGTTCCATGTGTTATTTAAAAATTGCATAGACGATTCAACTATTGTAGTTCCTCTAGAAAGCACAGATATTTAGAATAGCCTTTCATACGAAGAACTTTCAGTAGAGATTCTTGATCATCAAATCCGTAGACTAAGGAATAAAGAAGTTCCCTTGCTCAAAGTTCTGTGGTGAAATCAGTTTGTTGAGGGTGCTACTTGGGAAGCAGAAGAAGATATGCAAACCAAGTATCCTTATCTCTTCTTCGCGAACACAGTTTCAGTAGAAGGTAACAATCTTCCTTAATTCAGTTCTTTTCAAGACTCAGATTAAGCCATATAGTTATCTTCATATAAATTCATGCATTCGCAGATTAGTTCAATCGCTCAGTATATTTTAGATTCATTCATGCAACATGTTTCAGTTATGCATGCCAGCATATAGCCTCAGTCCCTCAGTATCTTTAGTTTAACTAGTCTCATTCGAGAACGAATGTTCCCAAGAGGGAGATAATGTAATACCCCGTCCTTTTCCTATCCCAGTTTAACTCCTATAATGTCAAGGGTCAACTTCAAAAAATGAATAACTCTTGATACATAGAGAATTTTCAAGATCTAGACCCACCAATGTGTAGATAATTGACTCAGCTTTCCAACGATACCAATTTCACCTAAATATGATACTCGGTTAAGAAGTTATGGTGATTTTAGTGAAAGTAGTAGATCACCGCGATAAGCACCGCATCATGGTGAAGGAAAGATTTGCAATTTTTCGATTCCAGTGAAGCACCGCGATTAGTTCACGTCGCAGTGAAGCTCCAATTTCCATCCGTCCCATTCCAGTAACTCACCGTAATTAGCCTGTATCGCTCCAAAATTCTCAATTAGACAGATTCCACAATGTGGTGAAGTGCAATATGGTACTCGTCCTTTGCCAGTGACGCAACGCAATTACACGCATCACGCCAAAGGCCAAAATGGTGATCCTCCTTTTTCCAGTTAGCCACCACGATAACGGTACATCGCGGTGGGAAAAGAAATTAGGATTTTTAGTTTCGAGTAAAATTTTAAAAGAAAAATTTAGTCTTTGTCCAAGACCCCAAATCGTGAATAACAGAGGATTAAACCTATTCTAAGCCTATTATGCTCACTTTTCATCAACTTTCTCTCAAAGAAACCCTAGAACATCAAACCTTCATCCCCAAGAAATACAAATTCCACCATTCTTTTTCCAAGATAGCTCAAAATTAAAGATTTTCAATCCAAGATCTTCAAGAATCTATCTTCAAGAGAACAAATAGGAACACAAAGTTTAATTTTCTTTGTCTAATCATTAATTAAGGTATGTGAGGTTTCAACAAGGATAATTCTTTCATTCTTGTGCCCAAAACTAGTTTTTAATTACAAAGTTACATGATTTTATATGATTACCCACGAGTTTCAAATTAGGGTTCATACCCAATATTGTTATTTGCAAGATTATGCGATTTCATGTGATTTAGATGTTAAATTGCATGACTAATTTCGTATTTTCATGCGTATTGCAGAAATTTTCAGATTTAGACTTGAATTTCAATATTTTCATTACTTAGCATAAGTTTTATGATGATTCTACATGAAAAGAATGCATGGGTTACCAACCCCAGTTAGAATGTTGTTACTTCAAGAAGATTATTCTTCTAAGCATTCCATGATTTGTTATATTCAGATTTTGAACAAAGATTTGATCTTTGATCACAACTTAGATATGGAATCCACTTTACAAATTTAGCTACAGTTTACAATAAACATATTTACAAGAGGTTTTCATTTCAAACCCTTATATTAGTTTTTTTAAAGTGGGGTTCCTACAGAATGAGCATACAGATTAAAGGGAGTAGTATTTAGCACCGAGTTGGGTATGTTTACATGCCCCAGAACTACGAGCCAACATAGGTACAAATTATCAGATTATTCTCATTTCTATATGGATGACAGTTATAGATGTGATCACTTAGATTAGGTTATACTCCTTGGAAAGAGTATGACACCTCTCCTGACCATGACGTTTTCCTATAAGGGAACTACACGTTGGACACTATGATAGCTCAAATAGTGTATGTCGTTAGAATAACCTCCCTACAACTTACAAAAAAGAGTAAAGAATAACAAAAAAGCTTTTAGAAACTAAGTGTAAAGGCTCATAAATTTTATTTAGATATTGTTTTATATGAGGCATTTGTTACAGATGTCAGCTTTCAGATTTTAGATATAAAAGTGAGTCCTTTGTACACTTAGACAACATGATTTAAAGATACAAAACAAGTACAACTTTTAGAAACTAAATGTTATGACTCACTAGATCTATAAAACATGTTTTTCTATTCATGATTATGATTTCCAGTCTTCAGATATTCCAGCTTATGTGAGTAATCTACTTTAGCTTGTATTCTTTTACAAATTTATAATAATATTGAGATATTGATTTACTTGTGCATTCATGTCCATTTACTCAGTACAATCCAGAAGTACTGATCCATATATACGTCTATGTGCTACATTGTCTTATAATGTAAGTTCAGGTGCTCAGTTTCAGCAGCGTGAGTGATTTCGAGCATTCCTATCTACATCCCGACAGTTGGTGAGTCTTAATAGTTTGGGGACTTAGTTATTCAGTTTTTTAGCTTATTAGTATAGATGATTCAGTATTTTCAGACAGTTTGAGTCAACTGGGGTTTGTCCTAGTGACTCTCTAGCATTAGTAGTAGAGGCTTGTCAAACTACTAGATATGATTTAGATTTTCAGTATTGATTGATCAAACTCTTAAGTTTAGTATTTTCAGATATTATATTCAGACAGTTTCAGTTTAGCTCATACAAAATTCCATATTTTAGCTTGATTATACATCTATACTTTCCTATTATGAGTTTCAGATTTAGTAGATGGCTTACAGGGTTAGCTTAAGGCTACTCGTAGTCTTGAGCATCATGTGAAATCTCGGGATCCATTTTTGAGGCATTACAATTATGTATCATTATATTACAACAGTAAAAAAACATGATTTATTTTAACATTTTCAAGACTATGGTCACTAGCTTGCCTTAAAATTGATTCATGACTATTTTTTCATGATAGGTTCTATAGAGTATAAACACTAGTATAATTTTTGGGAGTAGTATGGAGCATTGAGAGGATACGGGTTTAGCTTACCCAAGTCCTAAAACTACGTGCCACCGTAGGTTCACTTGGCCTCTTGGACTTATGTTAATGGACCATAACAAACATGTCTTTATACACTTGGAAAAGGTATATTAAGTCCTCCCAATGGGGCGTATACACTGGATTCCACCTAGTCATGATTTTATACCCTGACAAGGTACATTGGTTCCTCTCAGTGGGGCCTATATATCAAACTCTAAGTTAGCTTATATGGTTCATGTCAGTTAAAAAAACTCACACAAAATATTTATGTTAGAATCTAAGTGTATCGACTTACCTACATTAGTAGACTATGCTTTACTACTTATGTTTATGATATTTCAGCCCTCAATTTTATTCAAAAAGTATGGTGAGTTTGTATACACTCAATATACATGTTTTTCATCCTTCGATACAATTTAGTTTTACTTATTGCATGCACTTTATACTCAGTACATTCCATAAGTACTGACCATCTACTCTTTGTGCCCTGTATCCTATTGTGATGTAGGTTTTGGTGTTTGCTCTCAGTATCACGATTAGCCACAATCACCATTTCTTACCTCCCATCAATTGGTGATTCCTCATGTTTCGAGGACCTAAATTATGTTTTAATTTCCATAGTTTAGTTTATTCTATTTCATACTTCATGATTTTCGGGTCAGTTGGGGTCTATCCTAGTGACTATTTAGTTTATTTGAAGGCTTGTCTAGACCTGGTAGTTTTTTTAAGATTTTTGTATATTTTAGATGGTGTTTGGTTCATGTTGATATATTGGGATTGTCTAATCCAACTAAATTCAGATTCTTAAGGTAATGGTTTCTACACTTGTTTAAGTATGGTTATCATGATACAATGCTAAGCAGGTACCGTATCTTAGCTTCGGGGCTACAATAGTCCTAACCACCGTGTGATTTCTAGGGGGTAGTCTCTGGTTATTAAAACCTTGGTACTAAAGCCTTAGGTTTTAAAGTCACAGGGAGTTTGACAAGCCTTATTATGTAGAGTCTTAATCATGGGTGTGAAACGCGCCACACTTATGAGAAAGAGGATATGTGATGTTATTAGGAACTATTTATTTATTCATGATATCTATCATGCTCTGGATTTATCTTTATATCATTTATAACTCATGCTTTTAACTTGATAGAAAATTACTTATAACAAAGCTTACATTCGCAGAAATGAAAACCAGCCAGCCACACCAATACTTGCAGATCCTATGAACAAAAATGTTTTCCATGCTGTGTTTGAGCTACCTTTCAAGTTTTAGCTCAGGTTGTGAATACTTAGGCTAATAATCCATAATAGTCTCAATTTAGAAAAATAGTAACTTATATATAACTAAAATTTAAGACTTCATAAGGATGAACCCACCTAAGTTCTTTGGTACGAAGTTGGATGAGGATCCATAGTTTTTTATTGATGAGTTAAAGAAAATCACTCAAATTATGCATGTACCTAAGGTAGAGAGTAGGATTTAGCATCCTATTAGCTAAAGGATATCACTTATGCTTAGGTTACTCAGCAGAAGGAAGGTAGGGGTAAAATACACCTCCAATGAGTTAGAATGTGTTTCAAGAATTTTCTCAATAGGTTCTTTATTCATAAGATGAAGAGGATAATATGGAAGATTTCATGAACCTCAAGCAAGGCTCTATGTTAGTGAAGGAATACTCCCTCAAATTCACACCATTTTCTAAGTATGCTCTAGAGATTTTTCTGAATTCAAGGTCTTGCATGAGTAAGTTTGTCGTTGTGGTGTATTATTGGTGATCAATGAGTGTTGGACTATTATTCTAATTGGGTCCACATATATTTCTCAATTGATGACTCATGCTCAGTAGATTGAGGTTGAGAAATTGAAAGAATAGGAAAAGAAGATAAAAAAGGCTAGGATTGGACAGTTTAAGTATGGTCAACACAAGTCAGGAGGGGGAAATCATTAATAGTTTTAGTGTCATTTTTTAGCTTCTACATTATCTTCATATAGTTCCCCTACACCCAAGTCCAAGCAGGAACTCTAGGGTAAACTACCGACCACCAGAACATAGGGTAGCATTTCTAAGGGACATACCTATCTAACTTGCAAGAAGTGTGGTAAAAATCATCAGGGTAACTTATTTTCTAGCAAGAAATAATGTTTTTATATAGGAAGAAAAGCCAAAGGATGAAGTATTATCTAGAAGGCAGGCAGGGGAATAGATATGCTCATGCCTAGGCTCAGTCCACCACCTCAGCATCCCATTTAGGTAGCCCAATAGTAGGGTGCTTCATCTAATTCTAGGGATGGTTAGTATTAGAACTAATTTTATGCTTTGTCTTCTTATCAGGAGAAAGAGATCTCTCCAGATGTTCTCAATAGTACGCATTATGTCTTTCATATTGATGCATAGTTTTTTTTAGAATTGGATTCAAGAATTTCCTTTGTAACCCTATTTATTGTGGTGAATTTCCATATTAGTCCCAGAATTCTTTCTGAGCCTTTCTCAGTTTCCACAACCTGTTGGTGAGTCAGTTATAGCTAGATGAATTTGTAGAAAATTCCCTATTACAGTCTTTTATACTGTCATCTCAGTAGATTTAATATAACTAGAGATAACTAATTTTGATGTCATTCTTGACATGGATTGGCTCCATTCTTGCTATGTCTTAGTTAATTGTCAAACTTGAATTATAAAATTTTACTTTTCTATTAAGTTAGTCCTAGAGTGAGAGGGTAGTTTAGTGAACCCTAAGGGTCATTTCATATTATATCTAAAGTCTAGGAAATTAATCCCTAAAGGATGTATATACCACACAGTTTGAGTTAACGATTCTAAGTTTGAGACCCCAAACATCCATTTAGTCCATGTGGTTAATGAGTTTCCTGAGGATCTACCCGGAGTTTCTCCTGATAGGGAATAGAAGTTGGGATTAACATTATCTTGGATATCAAACCTATCTATGTCCCTCCTTATAGAATGGCTCCGACAAAGCTTAAGAAGGTTAAAGAGTAGCTTTAAGATCTCATAGATAAGGGTTTTATCATGCCATTATTTCTCTATAGGGTGCTCCAGTCTTATTCATGCAAAATAAGGGTGGTACTCTCAGAATGTTCTTAGATTATTAATAGTTAAACAAGGTAACCATCAATAATAAGTACCATATACCTAAAATTAATGGCCTATTTGACCAGCTTTAGCATGTTCACTATTTTTCAAAAATTAATCTTAGGTTAGGGTATCATCAGTTGAAAGTATGAGAATGCGACATCCCAAAGACTATTTGTTAAATGCGATAAGGTCACTTTGTGTTTGTGTTATGTCTTTGGACTATCAAATGCTCCTATAGCTTTTATAGATTTAATGAACAGGGTCTTCAAGAAATATTTGGACATGTTTGTCATTATCTTTATTGATAACATACCTTTTTATTCTTGGAATGAGGAGAAACATGTGGACCATTTGAAAAATAGTATTATAGACCCTCATTGATCACCAGTTGTTTACAAAATTTAACAAGTGTGAGTTCTAATTAAATTTGGTTGCATTTTAGGGTCACGTGATTTCTAGTAAAGGTATTTATGTAGACCCTCAAAAAATAGATGTTGTGAGGTGTTATCCTTGGCCCATTACTCTATTTGGCATTAAGAGCTTTCAGGGTTTAGCCGGTTATTACAAGAGGTTTGCAGAGGGTTTTTCTTCTATTGCTACACCTTTGACTAGATTGACCCAGAAGAAGGTAAAGTTCCAATGGTCAAATAGGTGAGAGAAGAGTTTTCAAGAATTGAAGAACAGTTAACCTCAACACCAATATTAGCCTTTCCAGAGGATTAGGGGGTTTGTAGTGTACTTTGATTCCTCAAGAGTCAATCTTGGATGCGTCTTGATGCAAAATGGAAGGGTGATAGCTTAGCCTCCCGACATCTCATGATTTATGAGAAGAATTATTCGACTCATTACCTAGAGATGGCATCAGTAGTCTTTGCCTTGAAGATTTGGAGACATTATTTATATAGAGTATATGTCGACGTTTTCATTGACCACAAGAGCCCCCAGTATGTGTTTATCCAGAAGGAGTTAAATCTCTGTCAGGGAGGTGGTTGGAACTGTTGAAGGATTATAACATGAATATGCTCTACCACTCGAGGAAAGATAATATGGTTAATAACATTTTTAGTAGGTTGTCTATGAAAAGTGTAGCTTATGTTGTAGATGAAAAAAAAAGATGGCTAAGAATGTGTACAAATTAGCTCACTTAAGGGTTCATCTTATTGATACGAATGATGGTAGGATGATGATAAAAATGTTTCAGAGTTGTTCCTTGAAGCAGAGGTGAAAGAAAAATAGTGTGCTGACCCTATACCGAGTCAGTTGATCAATATAGTCTATCAAACAAAAGGTGAAGGTTTTCTCTCAAGGGTGAGAGGGTACACTTTGTTATCAAGGCCACTTATGTCTATCAATATTAATGGGTTGAGAGATATGATGTTAGTAGAGATTCATATCTTCAAGTATTCAATCCATTCTAGTTCCACTAAGTTGTACCGTAACCTACGGGAAGTCCGTTGGTGAAATAGTATGAAGGGGGATATAACAGATTTTTTAGCTAAATTTCCCAATTGTCACCAAGTGAAAATTGAACATCAAAGATGAAACACCTTGGATTTTGGCCCTTGGAAAATTATTGAGCTTTGAACTTAGTGTCCTATTGATGACTTAACCATACGAGTCGTATGGTATGGGTACGAGTCAAGTAAACCTAGTCGTTAGGTGACCAGTGGATGGTGGTTGGGTTTTTAATCTTGGTATCGATTTGGTGGTATGAGTTGTTAGTAGTGGTGGCAAGTCATTAGGACGGTCCTAAACCAAATCAAAAACTTAGTATCATGGCTTGGCTTTGAGTACGAGTGGCTCACTAAGAGTCGTGAGGATAGGTTACGAGTGGTAGGGTTGAGTCGTATGTTGTCAGTGTCTAATCCCTTGGGTTCATTCTTGGATATGACTAGACCATACAAGTCGTATGGTCAGGTCATGAGTGGGTTCATATAGTCATATGGTGGACAATATATGGGTGTCCAACTCACTGTCTTAGTGATGACTCAAGGGTGTGAGTCGTATGTTGTGGTCACGAGTCAAGGGGTAGACTCGTAACCACCTGCGGTCTTTTTACAGTTGGTAGCTGGGGGCACTTTAGACATTTCTCACTTAAAACCCTTAAGACCCCATGACTCTATAACACTTTTTGGTCATTCATTCCACACTTTACAAGATTAAACATCCACTTTACTCTCTCAGAATCCTCTCAAGCAAAACTGGCTAGGGTTTCTCCAAAGTGGTCATTTAAGGGGCTAAGGATCAATTTCTCTCCATGAATCTTTGTAATTCAAGCATGTGAATCTTCCTGCATTGTTAGTTTATTAAAAACATATGTGTAAATCATTGTTCATGAATCTTTAATGGTGGTTTTGAAACCAAAGTTGAGGGGTTAGAATGCATATCATTGAATATTAATTCCTATGTTTTAAATTATGACTATGTAATTTTAATTATGGTTTTGCAAATGTGGGTGCATGGGAATGGTGATTAATTGAGGGGTCATGGTTGAACCCAAAATGTGATGATTTTAGCTTTGATAATGGCATGCCCTCAACCTGTTTATAAAATTGTCAATGAAAATGATATTGATACAAGTTTGAATTTTGTTTTGAACCAAGTCTTGGCATTAAAATGTTAATGATTAATGGATTAATTTAAAATAGGCCAAGGTGGCCATAAATTGAATGGAATTGAAAACCTTGTGGGGTACATGGGAATCTCCCAAGTGATTTTAATAATAGAGTCTGTGAGGCACATGGGAATCCCCTAAGTGGTGTCTAATGACATTGATTGCAAGCTATTGTCAGTATGAAAATACCACTTTAGAATATCTTAATAATTGACTCCTGGAATTAGTGTTTTGGTTATGTGCTAATGGTTTTAATTGGACAATAAGGGTGGTTGTGATAGCTAGATATGAAGGTGTGGGTCCGAAGGACGGACACCAAAAACTCATGATTGCAGTCATGGGGTTTGGTCTTGATGACCTGTGTGCATTGTTCACACTATTGATATGATTATATCTTGGTTGATGTAGGGTCGGCGCATTTTATGATCTTCCTTGATACCTCTGATTCGTACGACTAGCATGCACTGGGTCCCTTTTAGTAGGGGGGATCTAAACCCATATAGCCCGTGGTGGATTTTCTTTATGACGGTTAAGCTACGCAACCCAGGTTAAGAATTTAAATGTAAGCAAAACCTTGTTCCCTATCTCGGCATGATATACATGTATATATATGTGATTGCATATGGTTATTTTATTTGGTTTTGAATGAAGTCATTATTTTATTTTTATCCCTGAGTTACATTCTAGCATTCACTCTGATAATCGTCTTCGGGAACTATATCCCTATACTATGTAGGAACCGGCCATACCACCATTCCTCCTAATTAGTGACTTGGATTTAGGGACAACTTCGATTCAGATTGAAGTGGTGAGCTTCCATAATCCGAAAGACTCTATTTCATGCTATTGACTTCTTTTCCTTATTGTTATTTCTTTTATTTTGGTTTTGTCTATGGTCGGGGGCATGTCCTGACCGAATGTTCTTTGATTATGGTTAGAGGATTTGTAGGACTACTATGGGCATAGGCGGTTATCAAGACCCGAGGTTACCCCATAGTTGCGAACATGGTTCTTACGGTCCCGAAGAACCACAAGTTAACCCATGAACTGGTACCTGCTGTGAGTACTGAATAATAAGGTAATAAGATACATATGTGCGGAAATAACTAAATAATGCCAAAGGTTTTAAGTACTGAAATTAATACAACAAAATTCTCAAGTACGAAATATAAATAACATACTAAAAATCTAACTGAAAAGATTAACAAATCAACTGACTATCTGAAATGTCTGAAAGCCTCTAACACTGACAGAATAGAGTTGATTGGATAGGACCCAACTAACTCCAACTGACAAACTAAAATAAGCTACCACGTCCTCGATAGATGTTGATTCACCACTACTGCTACTGATAGGCTGAACTGTCTATGCGCGGTCAGGAGCCTGAGCGTTCGAACCTATGATATTAAACATCAGAGTGCAAGAAAAGAGTATGTGATCAGTACTTTGAATGTACTAGTATAAGAGATGAGGTTAGGCTGATATGCATGGGTTCATGTGCATGAATAATAACTGACTGAATAAATATCATGAGGCAACTGAATATAAATGCATAAAAACTGTGAAATCTATGAATGCATGACCCAGCATATAATATGATTCCAAAATGATCAATAAATTGAAATACTAAAATACTGATAACTAAATAACTGATCACTGTATGCTATGATCAAACTAACCTGAAATTGAATTCTATACTGAATATTGAACTGAGACTATGGGAGGTATCATCTAACCAATATGCCCCAAGCTAAGCTAATTGGGGTCCAACCTATAACCCTAGTTGAAAGGGTGTCAGTACCATGACACGGGTACTAACACTGGCTGTGTGGATCCACTAAAGTGAAGTTCCGAAGGACGAAGGAGTCATATTATACTGGCAAGTGCCCTGGTGAGATATATGTCAATCCTCAACTGGCAGGTTAACATCTCAGACCTATGCTGGCTATGTAGTTCTGGAACGTAGGAATTGCTACTAAGAGTCCCACTCTCTATTGGAAGGTGAGCCTCCATCCCTAGGTTCGCTCGGTTCTAAATCCTACTCCCAACTGGACTGACTCGGATTACTGAACTGACCTAAGTTTAACTGATTATGGTAAATGACCAAATAAATAATGCTTATACATATCTGAAACCATTTTGAAAGATATTGAGACTAAGTAAACAGCTAAGTTTTGGTTATTCATAACCCCCAACACTGAATAGAAGTATCAATATGGACACATGAAAGATTTGAAGAACATAATAGGGGATCATAGTTAAAAATTCATTTCTTAGACATTTCATCAAACACTTGAAATTCATGAACTTAAGCATGGGAATGATTGAAATATATGGGAATAACATAATTATAACACTAAAACCATAAATTGGAGATTTAACATGGAATTTTCTTTAATAAAACATGTAAGGGCTACTTTCAACAAAAATCACTTGTAAGCATTATGTATAATCAAAATTCATAAAAGCTTCATGAAGATTACTCATTGTAAACATGTAAATTCATGAATTATGACATAAAAGTCAGGTTCTTGGACTCCATGGGCGAAAAGGGCCCATGGATGAACATCAAACATACCTTAAAGCTTTAATCTTGAAAGAGAATTTACTTTTCTTGAACATTCTTGGATTGGGAAGCAAATTTCTTAGTTTTCTTGAAAGGATAATGCTTGAACTTGGGGAAGGGTTCGGGTTTAATTTTGAGTAAAATTGAGGAATTTGGGCATAAAATGCCTTAACTGAAGGTAAATCCCGTGTTTTTACGGATTGGGGTAGTGGGAAAAAACAAGACTGTCCCTCTAGGAATTAAATTCGTAACTAGAATGCTGAATTAGACATCACCACAATGCGATGAACCCCTCATCACTATATCCATTGTGACGCAGTGTAATTGCGGTGAGGTTCTTGAAATAAAATCCAAATGTGCCTCAATCCTCATTTGAAAAATCTGAAACTTCCCCGAGATATGGTCCTTACACCCCTGAACATGAATTAACTCAAAAACTTACGTCTCAAGGTCGGGAAGGTCACTTTAAAATTCATCGAAGTGAAGAGGCCAAAAATAAAACTAAGTCCCCAACACTTAGCTAAATTTTGAGGTTCTAAGCCTCTTATGCATGAACTATGGGTTGAACTGAGCTAAGACTAATACGAGGTATTACAATATCTCCCCTTTCGGAACATTCATCCTCAAATAAGACTAATTAAGTTGAGAATACTAAGGGAACTGAAATGACATACTGAACATGCATAAATGAAAAAATGGTTACATGACTGAGTTTGAAACATGATATATGACTGAACTGATTCGTGAATGCATGCAATGACAGGAAGATGATTATATAGATGGAACTGAGAATGGAAAAGAGATAATCGAAGAAAAAATGTGATCTTAATTGAGTTAGAATTTACAGAGAAAAGATGAGGGTACTTGGTACGCATGTCTGCTTTTGATTCCTAAGTGGCTCCCTTGACGGACTGATTCCGCCAAAGAACTTTGACCAAGAGAACTTCTTTGTTCCTGAGTCTACAAATCTGATGATCAAGGATATCAATTGAGATTTCTTCATAAGAAAGGCTATCCTGAACACCCGTACTTTATAAAGGGACTACTACAGCTGGGTTGCCAATACACTTCTTTAACAAAGAGTCATGGAACACTAGATGTACTGATGCCAAATCTGCAGGCAACTCAAGCTCATATGCTAATTTTCTAAAGCATCTCAAGATCCTTCAAGGGCCAACATATCAGGGACTGAGCTTCCCCTTCTTGGCAAACTTCTTCACTCCCTTCATCGAAGAGATTTTCAAATAGACTAAGTCACCAACGTCAAACTCAAGATCTCTTCTCCTCACATCAACATAAAATTCTATCGGCTTTGGGATATCTTAAGCCTCTCTCTGATTAACAAAACTTTCTCCATCACATCAAATACTGAATCTATCCCTATTAATACAATTTCACTTACCTCAAACCAACTAATAGAAGATCTACATCTCCTCCCATAAAGATCCTCAAATGGATCCATCTGAATACTGGAATGGTAACTGTTATTGTAGGTAAACTCAATCAAAGGAAAGTGATTATCCCAACTACCTTTAAACTCGATTACACATGCTCTCAACATGTCCTGTAAGGTCTGAATGGTCCTCTCTGCCTGAACATCTATCAGAAGGTGAAAGGTTGTACTGAGATGAACTTGGGTATCAAGACCTTTCTAAAAAGCTTTCCAAAAGTAAGAGGTAAACTAAATACCTCTATCTAAAATGATAGACAATGAGACTTCATGAAATCTAACCAACTTTCTAATATAGAGCTTGGCATAGTCCTCGACTATTTAGAAAGTATGAACTGGCAAGAAATGGGCTGATTTGGTTATCATGTCTAAAATAACCCATATCAAATCATGTTGGCGATGGAACGGAGTAACCTTGTCACAAAATCCATGTTCACCTCTTCCCACTTACAAGTAGGAATGTTGAACTCCTGCATTGTGCCACTAGGCCTCTGGTACTCATCCTTAACCTGCTGACAAATAGGAAACTTAGATACAAACTCTGGAATATCTCTTTTAATACCACTCCACCAATAGATTTCCCGCAAATCATGGTACATCTTAGTGGCTCCTGGATGAATAGAATAACGCACATCATGCACTTCTACAAGGATTCATTGTATTAAACCATCCACACCTAGCACACATAGCCTACCCCGACATCGGAACACACCATCTCCCCTTCGGGAGAAAACTTCTACCTTCTAATCTCTAACAGATTCCTTCAACTTAACAAGATTGGAATCTCTATCTTGCTTTTCATTCACTTCAGTCATCAAATAAAATTCTGAACTATTCTGAACCCATACACTACCCTCAGCTAAATCAACCAGCTGCATACCTAATCTAGCAAGCTGATGAACCCCCCTGACTAACTGTTTCTTATCATCCACTATATGAGCAACACTACCTAGAGACAATCTACTAAGGGAATCTGTCATTATATTGGCCTTGCCCGAATGATACAAAACACTCATGTCATAATATTTCAACAATTCTAACCACCTTCTCTGATGGATATTTAAATCTTTCTGTAAAAATACATACTGTAAACTTTTGTGATCCGTGAACACATCAACATGAACCTTATACAAATATTGTCTCCAATTTTTTAAGGCAAAAACAATAGTTGCCAACTCAAGAAAATGGGTAGGGTAATTCTTTTTATGGGGTTTAAGTTGTCTAGAGGCGTAGGCTATGACCTTACCTTTATGCATCAAAACACAACCCAAACCAACTCTGGAAGCATCACAGTAAACAACAAACCCATTTGAACCATCTAGTAAGGTCAAAACTAGGGCTGAGATGAGTCAAGTCTTCAACTCCCAAAAACTCTTCTCACATAAATCTGACCACTGAAACTTGACTTTCTTCTGAGTCAATCTGGACATGGGGATGCAATAGATGAAAACCCTTCAACAAACCATCGTTAATAGCTAGAAAAACCCAATAAACTCCTAATATCTGATAGAAAGATAGGCCTGGGCCAATTTCTCACTACTTTGGCCTTTTGAGGGTTAACTCTAATGCCATCACCGAAAATAATATGGCCTGGGAAAGATACTGATCTTAGCCAAATTCGCACTTACTAAATTTGGCGAATAACTGATAGGCTCTAAAAGTCCATAATACAATTCTGAGATGGTTTGCATGATCATTTTCATTATGGGAATAGACAAGAATATCATCAATGAAGACTATGATGCACATGTACAAGTACTGCTTGAACACTCTGTCCATCAAGTCCATGAATGTTGCTGGGCATTCATTAGTCCAAAAGACATAACTAGAAATTCAAAGTGACCATACCGAGTTTTGTAAGCTATTTTTGGAATGTAACATTCTCTGACTCATAGTTGATGATAGCCGAATCTGAGGTCTATCTTTGAGAAATAATTGGAACCCTAAAGTTGGTCGACTAAGTCATCAATTCTGGGAAGTGGGTACTTATTCTTGACTGTGACTTTGTTCAACTAGTGGTAATTAATACATATTCTAAGAGAACCATCTTTCTTCCGTACGAAAATGATTAGAGCTCCCCATAGGGAAACACTGGGCCTGATGAATCCCTTATCTAAGAGGTCTTTCAAGTGTTCTTTCAACTCCCTAAGATCAGTTGGAGCCATTCTATCAGGTGGAATAGAGATAGGTTGGGTATTTGGAAGAAGGTCTATTCTGAAGTCAATTTTTCTTTTCAGAGGAACTCCGGGAAGATCTTCAGGGAACACATATGGAAATTTGCCTACCACTAAAATGTCAGAACTAGAGTCTTTGACTCAAACAAAATGGTAAACACATCTCTTGGATATCATTTTTCTCGCTCTAAGGTGAGAAATAAGCTGACCCCTAAATATTGAAGTACTACCTCTTCATTTAAGAACTTGTTAATTCAAAAACTAAAAATGAACAACTTTTTTTCTTCAATAAATTGAATCATAGCATGAGTGGATCCAATCCATGCCAAGAATGACGTCAAAATCAGTCATCTCTAACTCCACAAGGTCTACTAAAGTGACTTTCTTAGATACTGTAACCGAGCAATTTTTGTATACCCGCCTGGCTAAAATAGATTTACCCACAGAGGTAGACACTGATAAAGGCTCAACTAATATTTCAGGACTGACTCCAAAATTAACAGTTATGTAAGGGGTCACAAAAGAAAGTGAAGCTCTAGGATCTAACAAGGAATAAATATGTAAATAAAAGACCTATAACATACCCGTAACCACATCAGGAGAAGTTTCTTGATCCTATCAGGACTGGAGTGCATACAGTCTGTTTGGGCACTTACCATTGGTTGTGCTGGAAGCGGTACCCTGCTGAGTTAGGTGATTGGATAGAACTGGGGGAAGGCTGGACTGACCCTGCTGACCACCCTTTGGGAAATCCTTGAATCTGTGGTCTGGCTTACCACACCCAAAGAATAAATCATTGCCGGTTCTACACACCCTGATGATTTCTACCATATTTCTAGCAAAGAGGATTAGTGTAACCACTGTTTACACTTCCCTGGGACTTAGAGCCTGGTGTTCTATCCCGACTATTATTTCTAAAGTTTGGCAATGGATCACTAGATGAATACAGAGCTAGGGATGAATATTTCTGATGGAATTAAGTACGGTTACCACCCTCCGACCTCAGCTAAATAAAGTTAAAGCTACCTATCCTAGCCCTCTTATTCTCCCTTTATTTCTCCTTAACCTTATCCTCCTTAATCTGCTGAGCATGGACCATAAGCCTAGACAAGTCCATCTTCTTAATCAACATTTCAGTCCTACACTCTTTGACCATACTATTAGCTACATCAGAGATAAACTTACTCATCCTAGACCGGTTATCAACCACCATCGAAGGAGCATACCTAGATAACTGGGTAAACTCAAGAGAATACTTCCTCACACTCATGTTACCCTATTTTAAATTTATGAACTCATGCACCTTAGCTTCCCTCAACTATAAAGGGAAGAAACTATCTAAAAAGGTTGTGGTGAACTCCTCCCACTCTACAGGCCCTGCATCTATGCCTCTATCCCTTTTCCATTGCTTTTACCAGGTGTGAGATATATCCTGCAACTAGTAAGTATCCAACTCTACACTCTCACTAAATGTGACACCTATAATATTAGTCACCTTCTAAACCATGTCAAGAAACTCATTCGGATCCTCATTAGACTTGGATCCCATAAACAAGAGAGGGTTAATTTGGGTGTAGTCCCAAATCCTAGCTGTGGTAGTATTAGCCACTAGATTAGCTGAGATAGCATACTTCTAGCTATTAAAAGTTGCTGCTGAGTGAGATAAAGTAGTGAATACAGCTCTGAACTCAGCATGGGAAACATGCTCATTCAGGGGATCTTTCTAAACAGGCAGAGGTGTGGGTTGATTCCCATTTCTTCTGTTATTCTTTCTAGGAGGAATGTTTTATAAATGGAAATAAGATTGAATTAGAATGAAAATTTAAATTAATATCATACTTATTCACATGACATGGATATTGAAAGAAGGAAAACTTTTCCTAAAACATCATGTAGACTCCTGTTCATAAGTGTGGAGTGATTCATATCCATGAACAAGAATCTACTCAACGCAACTTTCAAACTCCCTAGGACACTTTAAAACCTTAGGATTTGATACCAAGTTTTGTCACAACCTGAGGCTATCCCCTAGTCACGACAACGGAGCTTACGGTCCCAAAAGATAATAAGCTAACCCATGAACCGGTACCTGCTATGAGTATTGAATAATAAGCTAATAAGATAAACATGTATGGAAGTAACTGAATAATGCCAAAGGTTCTAAGTATTGAAATTAATACAACAAAATTCTCAAGTCCAAAATATAAACGAACATACTGAAAATCTGACTGAAAAGATTAACAAATCAACTGATTGTCTGAAATGTCTAAAAGCCTCTAACACTGATAGAAAAGAGATAATAGGACAGGCCTAAACAAATCCAACTGAAAAACTAAAGAAAAGTACTAAAATACTGAAGTAAACTGAAATAATATACCATATCCTTGATAGATAAAGACTCACCACTACTACAACTTCTGATAGGATAAACTATCTACTGGTGGTCAAGAGCCTGACCATCTAAACATATGATATTAAACATCATAGTTCAAGAAAAGAGTATGCAATTAGTACTTTGAATGTACTGGTATGATAGATGAGGTTAGGCAGATATGCACGGGTTCATGTGCATGAATAATAACTGACTAATTGACTAACATGAGGTAACTAAATATAAATGCATAAAAACTATGAAATATGCGAATGCATGACCAAGAATATAAAATGATTTGGAAATGATCGGTAAACAGAAATACTAAAATACTGATAACTGAATAACTGATAACTGTATGTTATGGTCAAACAAACTTGAAATTGAATTCTATACTGAATACTGAACTAAGACTGTGGGAGGTATTATCTAATTGATATGCCCCAATATGAGCTAATAGGGGTCCAACTTGTAAACCCAGTTGGAAGAGTATTAGTATCATGCCACGGATACTAACATAAGCTATGTGGATCAACTAAAGTGAAATCCCAAAGGACTAAGGAGTCACCCTCTACTGGAAGGTGCCCTTGTGAGATATGTGTCAGCACTCAACTAGCAGATTAACATCTCAAATCTATGCTGGTTACGTAGTTTTGGAATACAGGGATTGCAACTAAGAGTCACACCCTCTACTGTCAGGTGAGCCCCCATCCCTGGGTTTTCTCGGTACTAAATCCTACTCCTAACTGAGCTGACTCAGATTACTGAACTGATCTAAGTTTAACTGATTATGGTAAATGACCAAATGAATAATGCTCATACATATCTGAAACCATTTTGAAAGATATTATGACTAAGTAAACAACTAAGTTTTGGGTTTCATAACCCCCAACACTTAATAAAAGTATCAATATGGACACATGAAAGCTTTGAGGAACATAATAGGGGATCATAGTTCAAAATTCATCTCTTAGGTATTTCATCAAACACTTGAAATTCATGAACTTAAGCATGAGAATGATTGAAACATGTGGAAATAACATTATTATAATACTAAAAAATAAATTGGGGATTTAACATAGAATTTTCTTCATTCAAACGTGTAAGGGATACTTTCAACAAAAATCACTTGTAAACATCTTGTCTAATCAAAATTCATAAAAGCTTCATAAAGATAACTCATTGCAAACATGTAAATTTATGAATTAAGACATAAAAATTAGGTTCTTGGACTCCATGGGTGAAAAGGGCCCATGGATAAACATCAAACATACCTTAAAGCTTTAATCTTGAAAGAGAATTTAATTTTCTTAAACGTTCTTGGATTGGGAAGCACAATTTCTTAGTTTTCTTAAAAGGATGATAGTTGAACTTGATGAACTTAGGGAAGGGTTAGGGTTTAATTTCTAGATAAATTAAGGAATTTAAACATAAAATGCCTTAACTGAAGGTAAATCCCGTGTTTTTATGGATTGGGGCAATGGGAAAAGACAAGACTACCTCTTTGGGATTTAAATTCTTAACTGGAAAGCTGAATTAGGCATCATCGCAATACGATTGACCCCTCATCGCCATACCCACCGCAACGCGGTGCAATCTTGGTGAGGTTTTAGAAACAAAATCCAAACGTGCCTCAATCCTCGTTCGAAAAGTTTAAAACTTTCCTGAGACAGTCTCTTTATACCCCTGAATACAAATTAACTCAAAAACTGATGTCTCAGGTTCGGGAAGGTCACTTTAAAATCATTGAATTTAAGAGGCCAAAAATAAAATTAAGTCCCCAACACTTAGCTAAAATTTTAGGTTCTAAGCCTCTTATGCATGCACTATGGGATGAACTGAGCTAAGACTAATACGGGGTATTATAGCAGTGTCGGTATTTGTGTTAGCATTAGTATTAGGATTGGTAATGGTTGGATATTTAGTTGTGGCTATTTGGTTATGATTATGGACTTACTTTATTGTCTTTAGATTATTATTATTTTATCTTATTATATGTTTGGAATCCATCTAACAAAGGGTGTAGGGTGGTTAATAGTGGGGTACTTGGGGGTGGTCTCCGGTCCTGGTTGGACTTGAGATACCTAACATGGCTAGCCCTAGTTTTAGTCATGTTAGATTGGTATAAGATCCCTTAGTTCAATGTCAACTAGGAGTTCATAAAGCCGTGTCGAGTAGCATCTCTTCTATAGGTGTGTAGCCCGCCACACTCATAAGGGAATGTCTATGAGGAATTTAGGAATATTTCTCTTTCTTGTGTTCTATTTTCGAGCAGTAAAGTCTAAGGTCTTGAAATATTCTCTAATATGCATTTGTTCGCTTCTTAAATCATGCCTCGAGAAGATCTGATGTTCATGAAAACTCTTCTATCCCACCTGAGGACAATGTTGATGGGACACACCCAACTTTTATGGTCCAGACTCAGTCTAGGACTCCAGTCCTTCCGAGATCCTCAGGATGAAGTAACAAATGCTGAGTTTCATCAGTCTATTCATATGTTGACACATTTGATAACTTCTTAGGCCAAGCGTAGTTCTTCTATTACTCCATCTTCTGAGGCCACAAGGGTTGTCTTGTTTATGAGTTTGAATCCTTTAACCTTTACTCAAGTTCAAGTCGAGGAGGATTCATAAGGTTTAATTGATGAGAAAGAAAATATCCTCAATGTGGAAGGCATTGAGTTTGATGCCTACCCACTAAAAGATGTGACCTATCAGTGGTATGAAAAATGGGACCATTCAAGGGGTGATGATGCTGAGTCAGCCCTATGGGATGATTTTTTAAATTCTTTACTGGACCGCTTCTTTCCTCAAGTATTGAGGGAGACGAAGGCAGAAAATTTTGTTAACCTAAAGCAAGGTAAGATATCAGTCAAAGAGTGTGCCTTGAAGTTTCACCAGTCATCTAGGAATGCTTCAGAGTTAGTTTCTAGAATAAGGGATAGAACGAGAAAGTTCACTTTTGGGTTGTCTTGGGACTTGATTTTGGAGATTAAGGCTACCTTATTGAACAAGTACATAAATATCTCTAGTTTGGTGGTGTACTTGTAGTAGGTTGAGGAAGAAAAGAGGGAGCATATAGAACTTGGGAAAAGGCAGAGCAAAAAGTTTAGATTTTTTTAGCAAGGTAGTGGCCAACAACAGAGTGGTAGGAATGGTAGAATCTGGTTCAAAAATAAGTTGCACAATTCTGGGTCTTAATTGATGGGTAGTGCTCCCTACCAAAAGCCGTCAGGTGATAGAAGTTTCCATGGTGATGATAATTATAGGGCATAGGGTACCCAATCTCAGGCTAGTGGGGCCCAATCATCTCAATCTTATCCTTCCTATAGATTTTATGGTCGATTGTATCGGGGTTACTGTGATAAAGGAAAGGTCAAGTTCTTTAATTGTGGTTAACTGGGGAACATGCTTAGAAACTGTCCAGTAGCTAAGGTTACTTCAGGGGAAAAGAGGGTCCCATTGTCTCTTCATCAGCTCTGTCACCAAAGGGTGTACCATCTGGATCCGACACTGGTCAAAATTAACTGTATGTTCTCACTTTCTGTTAGGAGTATGAGTCATCGCCTGATGTCATTACCTGTATGTTGAAACTCTTTTCCCATGATGTGTATTGTTTACTTGATTTGGGGTTTACTCTTTCTTATGTGACCTCATTTGTGGTTATGCATTTTGGTTTTGGTCCAAAGTATATTTTGGACCCTTTTTCTATTTATACCCTAATGGGTGAATGTGGTTACCAGGAGATTTTATAGGGGTTGTGTGGTATCTGTCAGTGGTCGAGAAACTTTTATGGATCTATTTGAGTTAAACATGGATAATTTCAATATTGTATTGGGTATGGATTGGTTGCACTCGTGCTATGCTTCTCTAGATTATCGAACTCATAAGGTCATCTTTAAATTCCCTAATGATTAGGTTATTGAGTGATAGGGTGGTTCCCTAGAACCTATGGATAGGTTCATATCATATCTAAGAGCTCGGATATTAATCTCTAAGGGGTGTCTCTATCATTTTGTTTGGGTTAAAACTTCTAACTCGGAGGGTCCTTCTTTACATTCTATCCCAATGGTGAATGAATTCCCTGAGGTCTTCCCAGATAATATTTTTGGTGTTTCTCCTGATAGGGAGATTGATTTTAGGATTGATCATGTTTCGGACACTCGTCCAATTTCTATTCCCCTTATATAATGGCACTTGGCTGAGTTAAAAGAGCTTAAGTAGCAACTAAAGGATCTTTTAGACAAGGATTTCGTTCGTCCTAGTGTGTCTTTATGGGGTGCACCAGTGTTATTCGTGCATAAGAAGGATGGTTTATTTCGAATGTGTATTGATTACCGATTGATGAATAAGGTGATGGTAAAGAATAAATACCCTCTTCTGAGGATAGGTGATTTATTTGATCAGTTTTGGGGTGCTAAGTTTTTCTCCAAGATTAATCTTTGATCCGAGTATTATCAACTAAAGATTAGGGAGGTGGATATTCCTAAGACTGCCTTCCATACCTAGTATTGGCATTTTGAATTTTGGTCATGTATTTTGGATTAACCAATGCCCCGACGACATTCATGGATTTGATGAATAGGGTTTTTCATTAGTTTCTAGATTTGTTCGTCATTGTGTTCATAGATGATATTTTGGTGCACTCAAAGAGTTAGGTGGATCATGCCAATCACCTCCATATTATATTGCAGACCCTAAAGA
The DNA here is from genome assembly GCA_030864215.1 of Capsicum pubescens. Taxonomy (NCBI): domain Eukaryota; kingdom Viridiplantae; phylum Streptophyta; class Magnoliopsida; order Solanales; family Solanaceae; genus Capsicum; species Capsicum pubescens. The sequence continues at coordinate 83,232,867 of CM061540.1, forward strand.
AGTAGCAGTTATATGACAAATTTTTGAAATGTGAATTTTGGTTGAATGTTATCACTTTTTGGGGCCATGTCATTTCTAGTAAAGGGATCATGGTGGATTCACAGAAAGTTGCAGTGGTTAAGAAGTGGCATAGATCCACGACTCCAACCGGTATTCGGAGCTTCTTGGATTAAGCTAGTTACTAATGAGGTTTGTGGAAATTTTTTGACTATATCTACACTGTTGACTAAGTTATCTCAGAAGAAGATAAAGTTTTTATGGTCTGATACTTGTGAGGGTAGTTTTGAGAAGCTGAAGGATAAGCTGACTTTGGCACCGGTCTTGACTTTGCTCGAAGGAACTGATGGGTTTGTGGTTTATTGTGATACATCTCATGAAGGGTATGGTTGTATCTTGATACAGCATGGCAATGTGATAGCTTAGGCCTCTAGATAGCTGAAGGTGCATGAGAAGAATTATCCAACTCATTACTTAGAATTATTGGTTATTGTGTTCGCACTGAAGATCTAGCATCACTATCTGTATGGAGTGCATGTGGATATCTTTTCCAATCTTAAGAGGCTACAATATGTGTTTACTCAGAAAGAGTTGAACCTTAGGCAGAGGAGATGGCTTGAACTGCTCAAGGATTATGACATGAGTCTTCACTACCATCCAGGTAAAGCTAACATGGTTGCTGATGGTCTTAGAAGGTTATCCATGAGGAGTCTAGCTTATATGGATGAGGGAAAGTAAGAATTAGTGAAATATGTCCACCGTTCCACTAACCCTAGAGTTCGCCACTTGAACTCTGAGGATGGTGGTGTGTTTGTTCAGGGGGTGGTGAAGTCGTCCCTAAGTACTGAGATGAAGGAGAAGAAAGTGTTAGATCCTATCTTGGTGAGGATCAATGGTGATGTAGGTGGGAAGAATGTAATGGATTTTAAGGTTAGTGGTGATGGTACCTTGTGGTACCAAGAAAGATCGTGCATTTCGGATGTGGATGGCTTACGAGAGAGGATCTTGGCTGCGGCGCATGAGTTATGCTATGCTATTCATCCTGGCTCGACTAAAATGTATCACAACCTTAAGGAGATGTATTGGTTAAATAATATGAAGTGGGATATGGATAGTTTTGTGGCTAAGTGCATGGTGTGCCAACAAATAAAAATTGAGCACATGAGGCCCGGAGGGTTATATCAAGAAATTGAGTTGCCCATGTGGAAGTAGGAAATGATCAATTTTAATTTCATTATCGGTCTTCCTCGATCTCAAAATTAGTTTGATTCAGTTTGGTTCATTGTGGATACGATAACGAAGACTGCTCATTTCTTGTCAGTGAGGACATATTTTTTGGTAGAGGATTATGCAAGGTTGTACCTCCAAGATATTGTGAAGTTGTATGGGGTACTTGTTTCTATTAACTCAAATTATGGTACACAGTTTTCCTTGCACTTTTGGCAGTCATTTTAGAAAGTCTTAGGGACCAAGGTGAGTCTTAGTACTACTTTCCACCTGTAGTTAGATGGAAAATCTAAAATAACTATTTTGACATTGAAAGTTATTCTTCATTCTTGCGTGATTGACTATGGTGGTACTTGGGTTGAGCATTTGCCTCTGATAGAGTTTGCATATAATAATATCTACCCCTTTAGCATTGGGATAGCTCTATTTGAGGCATTGTATGGTAGGAGGTATAGGTATCCTATTAGGTGGTTCAAGGTTGATGAGGTAGAGTTGTTCGGTCTGGATTTGGTTCACCAAGCCATGAAGAAGGTCAAGGTGATTCGAGATAGGCTTAAAGCTGCCCAAAGTTGCCAGAAGTCCTATGTAGATATGAGGCATAAAAAGTTTGAGGTTGGGGATAGGGTGTTGTTAAAGGTGTCCCCCATGAAGGAAGTGATACGGTTTAGGAATAAGGGGAGCTTAGTCCCCGGTATGTTGGTACGTACTTGGTTTTGATAAGGGTTGGCAATGTTGCATATGAGTTGGAGTTGCCTTCTAGTTTGAGATGCATTCACCAGATGTTCCATGTTTCTATGTTGAGGAAGTATGTGGATGATCCATCATAAATTGTGCCTATCAAGGATATTGGTATTTCAGATTTCCTATCTTATGCGGAGGTCCCTATTAAAATATTAGATCGATAGGTTCGTTGGTTGTGGACCAAGGTTGTAGCTTCGATAAAGGTTCTATGGAGGAACCACAAGGTGGAAGAGTCAACATGGGAAGCTGAAGAGGACATAAAGTCTAAGTATCCATTCCTATTCTCCTTTTTGAAAAATCATGATCTAGGTATGTGTTGTTCTTAACATCTTTTTTTCTGTCTTTGTTAAAAGTAGATTGTGACTTCCTTGGTAATATATTTTCTATCTTAAAGGTAAGAGTAAAGATGTTTGGGGTTTAATCGTGCTAGTCAATGCATTGTTCCATCATTCGAGGATGAATGGTCCAAGTGGGGGAGAATTAAAACACCATGGATTTCGTCCCTTGGAAAATTCTTGATCTTTAAGCTCACTGCCGTGTTGACAACTTAACCATACGAGTTGTATGGTACAGGTATGGGTCAGATAACCCTAGTCGTTAGGTGACCAGTGAATGGTGGTTGGGTTTTTAGTCTTGGTAATGACTTGGTGGTACGAGTCATTAGTGGTGGTGACGAGTCATTAGGATAGTCCTTAACTATATCAGAAACTTAGTATCTTAGCTTGGCTCTGAGTATGAGTGGCTCACTAAGAGCCGTGAGGATAGGTTAGTAGCAGTAGGGTTGAGTCATATATTGTCCAATGTCTAATCCCTTGGGTTATATCTTAGATTCAACTAGACCATATGAGTCATATAGTTAGGTCATGAGTGGGGTGATGGAATTTTATGGTGGACAGTGTATGGATGTCCAACTCATTGTCTTGCTGACGACTCAAGGGTGCGAGTTGTATGTTGTGATCACGAGTCAAGGGTCGACTCGTAACCACCTGTTGTCTCTTTACAATGTTTTAGATGGGGGAACTTTAGACATTTCTCACTTAAAACCCTTAAGACCACACGCCCCTATAAGACTTTTTGGTCATTTATTCCACACTTTACAAGATTAAACATCCTCATTACTCTCTCAAAATCCTCTTAAGCAAAATTATCTAGGGTTTCTCCAAAGTGGTCATCTAAGTGCTTAAGGATAAATTTCTCTCTGTCAATCTTTGTAATTTAGGCATGTGACTTTTCCCTCATTGATAGTTTACTAAAAACATATGTTTAATGCATTGTTCATGAATCATTAATGGTGGTTTTTAAACAAGGTTAAGGGTTTTGAATGCATATCATTGAATATTGTTTCCTATGTTTTAAATTGTGACTATGTATGTTTTACTTATGGTGTTGCATATGTAGGTTCATGGGAATGGTGATTTAATTGAGTGGCCATGGTTGAAACCCAAATTCAATGATTTTGGCTTTGATAATGGCATCCCCTCAACCTGTTTATGAAATTGTCGATGAAAATAATATTATCACAAGTTTTTTTTTAACTAAGGCTTGGCATAAAAATGTTAATGATTGATGGATGACTTTAAAAAGAGCCTTGGTGTCCATAAATCGAATGGAATTTAAAACCTTGTAGGGTATATTAGAACCTTCAAGTGATTTTAATAATGGAGTCTGCAGGGTACATGGGAATCCCCTAAGTGTTTTCTAATGGCATTGATTGCAACCTATAGTCGACACGATGATACCACTTTATATTGCCTTAATAATTGACTCCTGGAATTAGTGGTTTGGTTATGTGCTAAAGGTTTTAATTAGGCAATAATGGGGGTTGTGATAGCTAGACGTGAAGGTGAGGGTCTGAAGGACGGACACTAAAAACTCATGATTGTTGTCATGAGTTTTGGTCTTGATGACCTATGTGCATGGTTCAAACTATTGATATTATTGTATTTTGGTTGATAAAGGGTCAGGTCACTCCATGGCCTTTCTTGATACCTCTGGTTCGTGCGGATAACACACATTAGGCCCTTTCAGTAGGAAAGCGGAACCCATATCCCCCATGGTGGATTTTCTTTTTGACAGTTAAGCTACACAACCCAGGTTAAGAATTTAAAAGCATGCTAAACCTTGTTCCCTATCCTGGCACGATATACATGTATATATGTGATTGCATATGGTTATTTGATTTGGTTTTGAATGATGGCATTATTTTTTCTTTATACCTAAGTGGCATGATAACATTTTCTCCATTAACCATCTTCGGGCGATGTATCCCCACGCAATCCAAGAACCAGCCATACTACAATTCCTCATGCTCAGTGACTTGGATTTGGGGACAGTTTCTAGTCAAATTGAAGTGGTGAGCTTCAATACTCCAGAAGACTCCATTTCATGCTATGGACTTCTTTTCATTATTGTTATTTCTTTAGCTTTTATTTTAGCTATGTTCGGCGGCATGTCCCAACCGGATGTTCTTTGATTTTGGTTAGAGGCTTTGTCGAACTACTATGGGTATATGCAGTGTCAGTATTTGTGTTAGCATTGGTATTGGTCTTGGCATTGGAATTGGTATTGGTTGGATATTTGGTTATGGATGTTTGGTTATGATTATAGACCTACTTTATTGTCCTTAGATTATTATTGTTTTATCTTGTTTTATGTTTGGAATCCATCCGACAAGAGGTGTAGGGTGGTTAATGATGGGATACTTGGGGGTGGTCTTGTTCCTTATTGGACTTGAAAAACTGACAAGACTAGGCCCTGTTTTGGGTCATGTCAAAAGACATGAGGGAATGCTTAGGATATCGATACACCTATATAGAAGTGGGAGGTTAGCAATATGGACTTTATTATGGGGCTTTCTCGCACTAGGCGTCAACATGATTCAATTTGGGTCATTGTGGTGCGAATCACAAATCATCCCAGTTCTTACCAGTCAAGACCTCAAAAATAGTCAAAGATTCAAAGTTGTACGTCTTCGAATTACTCAGGCTTTATGGCCATGGGGTTTCTCTATCCATCATTTGAAATTGAGGTATTCAGTTCACCTCATAGTTTTGGCAATCTTTTTAGAGGGCCTCGACACATAAGGTAAAACTAACTACAATTTTCCACCCTCAGACAGATGGCCAGACCGACCGTACTATCCAAACTCTCAAAGACATGTTAAAATCCCGTGTGATTGACTTCAAAGGAAATTGGGATAATCACCTACCTCTAATTTAGTTTGTATATAACAATAGCTTCCACTCTAGTATTTAGATGGCCCCGTTTGAGGCTTAATATAGGCATAGATGTAGGTCTCCTATATAGTGATTTGATGTTGGTGAAGATGCCTTGATTAGGCTAGATTCCATTCTTGAAGCTATGGAAAAGGTTCAGTTGACTTGTGAGAGATTGAAAACTGCCAAATAAAAAATCATATGAAAATATTATAAGAAAAGAACTAAAGTTTCTATAGTTGATTAGGTATTTTTAAGGGTTTCACCCATGATTACATATCCTTCAATCTTGTGCCGGCACCTATGATATCTTCAATTCGTGTGGCTATATTCACTGGGGCCCATTTTGGGGGTAACACTGGACCTATATAGCCCGTGGGTGGTTTCAGGATGGTCAAGCTACACTGCCCAGGTTAAAGTTTTAATTGCATGCTAAACCCGGTTCCCTTTCCCGATATAATATATATATATGTGTGTGTGTATATGTGTATATGAGTATATATATATGTATGTATAGATGTGGTTTCATTTGAATAATGGCATTACTTTATCCTTATTCTTGAGTACATTATAGCATTCACCTGATTACCCGTCTTCAGGCGTTGTATCCCCAAGCGATGAAGGAGCCAGCTATACTACTACTCCTTCTTAGTGACTTAGATTCGGGGACAACTTTGTGACAAACTGAAGTGGTGAGCTTCCATACTTCGAAAGACTCCATTTCATATTATGGATATTTTTTCATATTTTTCGTTATCTCTAAAGCTTTGGTTTTGGCTATGGTTGGGGGCATGCCCCGATCGGATGTTATTTGTTTTTGCTTAGAGGCTTTGTGTGACTTCTATGGGCATGGGCGGTGTCGGTATCGGTGTCAACCTTGGCATTGGTATTTTTATTGGTATTGGGCTGACACCGGTTGGATAAGATCATAGACTTTAATTTCTGTATTTGATTTATGATTGTTCTAGCTTGTTATATGTTTAGAATTCATCCGACATAGGGTGTAAGGCGGTTATAGTTGGGTATTATGGGTGGTCTACGGTCCTGGTTGGGCTTGAGGAACCCGGCATGATTAGGCCCTGGTTCGGGTCGTGTCAAATGCACCAAAATAAGCATTTCTAACAACATAATACAATTATTCATATGTATTCTAGGCTATCAACATCACATAAGACCCCGCACGATCTCACATACCACGTGATATCTCAGATTCAACAATTAAATCACATATAACCCCCCACATGGGCACAACATATAGATATTTTTATTTCATGATTAGTTTCTACCCTTAACATGCTTTTTGGTATACAAATTAACTACCCAACCCAGTCTGAAGAGTTAATACATAACCTACCTCAAATGTCGGAATTGGTCTGCAATACTTTAATCACAAAGCCCTACTTCTCTCGAACGGTCTCAAATCAACTAAAATCAAGAAATATAGAGCCTACGCATCAAAACAAAGATAACGATATCCATATTGACTACTTTTAATTCGGGTTCAAAACGGACCGACCTCCGAAATGAGTTTTTAAAAAAGAAGAAAAAATTGTAACTTGACTCCAAAAATGTTTTTTCCATATTTTTAGGAATCTATAGTTAAAAATTCAAGTCAAATCGAGTTTGAAACGAGGTTCAAATCGAAGAAAAATTATTTTTGAGCTTTACCATAAAATCTTTGAAATTCATGTTAAAAACAAGAATCGAAGTTGTTTTGAAGGTTAAATTGATGAAAACCAGTAATAATAAGATTAAAATATTATTCAAGTAAAAAAAAAGACAAATTAGAGTTTAAAATCAAGCCCTAAGATTTTTGGGGTTTTGAGAAATTAATTAAGAATTAGAGTAAGAAAGGAAAAAATCTCACCTTAAATCCGTGGTAGAATCAAGAAGTAGATATTAATCTAGCTTTCCAAGCTCCCAAAACAATCACTTTTAATCTCTCACACTATTTTAGAGTTTGACTCTCAAGAGACAAGGTAAGAATGAGTAAAATGGGCAAAAAAAGGGAAAAAATTGGTTTATATTGCAGATTTTCACTAGATTTTTAAGTCCAAAAACAGATTTTGACAAGGTGCTTGGGATTCGTTCAGAGTTTGATATATGCAAACAAACTATGTAACCATACAAAATTTGATGTTTTGGACTCATCGATAATGTCAAATTTTTTAAAATACATCTTTTTCACAGAGTTGACCCCCAAAACTCGAAATCACAATTACCCGAATCGAGGATCGAAATGAGACTTAAGAGCCATAAAATCACACCAAATATGTTACCATCCTAAAATCAATGTTCTGGAAAAATTGGTAACATTGGATTTTCCATTCGAGGTCATTTCAACCAAATATGGGTCCTACACTCATATTTCTAATTTTCAACTTTTCGACGAACTGGTTGAAATGAGCTCGGGTGCATCAGACCCAAACCAAAGGTCTACCTAGACTAAAATCAATATATTGGAGCTACTAGTGCAGTCCGTTCCTCCATCCATTGCATGGATTAAAATATAACTACACGGGTCCATAATACTGCTCTCGAAGCCACCAAAAACCACAATGTCGCATAAATGGTACCAAAATACATTTATGATAGCCTCTAACTGACTGAGGAGTTTATTGGACAATCCATCAACAAACTCTGACTAAATGAAAATATTGAACTACTGTAATAAATTAAATAATCAATTATGTCCCTAATAGATGAAGACTCACCACTGTTGCTGCTGAGTAACGCTGAAATGTCTAACTACAGTTGGGAAACTGAGCGTTCGAACCTATGATATTAAACATCATAGCGCAAAGAAGTGTATGCGATCAGTACTATGAATGTACCGATATACGAGATGAGATTAGGATAAAATGTATGGTTTAACTGTACATGAATTAATGACTGACTGGCTAGCATGAGATAACTGAACATGAATGCACAAAACCTGAAATATCTGAGAAATTTTAAGGCTTTAAGCCTCTTATGCATGCAACTAGGAGCTGACTTGAGCTAAGAATAATATGGGGTATTATAATATCTCTCAATTGAGAGCATTCATCCTCGAATGAGACTGATTAAGCTGAGAATACTCGGAAAACTGACATCATTTATGAACATGCATAACTGGAAACATGATTACATGACTGAGTCTAAAACATGATACATGAACTGGACTAATTTCGTGAATGCAAGTAATGACATGAGAATGATCATATAGCTAGAACTGAGAATGGGAAAGAGACAATCTATGGAAAACTGTTACCTTAAGCTAAGTCTGAGATTGTGGAGAAAAGATAAGGGTACTTGGTATGCATATCTGCCTCTGTTTCCCAAGTGGCTCCCTCAATGGACTGATTTTGCCAAAGAACTTTAACCAAGGGAACATTTTTGTTACTTAGTATACAAATCTGAAGATCAAGGATCTCGACTGGGACTTCTTCGTAAGAAAGGCTACCCTGAACATCTATACTTTCTACAGAAACTACAACAACTGGGTCACCAATACATTTTTTTAATAAAGAAACATTAAATACTGGATGCACTGATGCCAAATCTGTCGGCAGCTTTAGCTTATAAGCTACCTTCCCAAAATGGCTCAAAATTATGTAAGGGTCAATATATCGGGGATTGAGCTTCCCCTTCTTGTAGAATCTTTTCACCCCCTTTATGGGCGAGATTTTTAGATATACCAAATCTCTAACTTAAAACTCAAGATCTCTTCTCCCCACATCTGCATAGGATTTTTGACTGCTTTAGGCTGTCTTAAGCCTCTTCCTGATTATCTGAACTTTCTCCATTACATCAAACACCAAATCTAGTTGTATCAAAGCAGTCTCACCTGTCTCAAACCAACCAATAGGAGATCTACATCTCCGCCCATAGAGAGCCTAAAATAGAGCCATCTGAATATTGGAGTGATAACTATTATTGTAAGTAAACTCGATCAAAGGTAAGTGATTATCCTAACCATCTTTAAAGTCGATAACACATGCTCGCAACATGTCCTCTAGGGTCTGAATGGTCCTTTCTGCCTGACCATCGGTCTGAGAATGAAAATTTGTACTAAGATGAACTTGGGTACCAAGACCCTTATGAAAAGCCTTCCAAAAGTGATAGGTAAACTGAGTACCTCTATCTAAAATAATACAGTATGGGACACTATGTAACCCAACCAACTCTCTAATATAGAGCTTGGCATAATCCTCGGCTAAATATGAAGTATGAACTGGAAAGAAGTGAGCTGATTTAATCATTCTATCTATAATAACCCATATCAAATTATACTGATGACGTGAAGGAGGTAAACCCATCACAAAATCCATGTTCACCTCTTCCTACTTCTAAGTAGGGATGATGAACTCCTGTAATGTGACACTAGGCTTCTAGTGCTCAACTTTAACTTGTTGATAGTTAGAACACTTAGCTATAAACTCAGCAATGTCCCGCTTTATACCACTCCACCAATAGATTTCCCGCAAATCACAGTACATCTTAGTGGCTTCTGGGTGTATATAGTAACATTCACAATGTGTTTCTGCTAAAATCCATTATCTCAAACCATCAACACATGGCACACATAGCTTTCCCTGACATCGCAACACACCATCTCCTCCTTGGGAGAAAACCTCTATCTTCTGATCTCTAACTGATTTCTTCAACTTAACCAAACCAAAATCCCTATCTTGTTTTTCTTTTAATTTAGCAACCAAAGAAGATTTTGAACTATTCTGAACCCATATACTACACTCAACTAAATCAACCAACGAAACACCTAATCTAGCAAACTAATGAACCTCTCGGACTAACTTCTTCTTATCATTCTCAACATGAGAAACACTACCCCAAGACAATCTAATAAGGGCATCTTCCACTACGTTGTCCTTTCTTGGATGATACAACACACTCATATCATAATTTTTTAACAACTCAAGCCACCTTTTCTGATGAAGATTTAACTCTTTCTGCGAGAACACATACTGCATATTTTTGTGATCCGTGAACACATAAACATGAACCCCATAAAGATAATGCCTTCATATGTTCAAGGAAAACACAACAGCTGCCAACTCAAGATCATGGGTGGGGTAATTCTTTTCAAGGCAAACACAACACCTTACCTTTTTGCATCAAAAATACAACCAAGACCAACTCTGGAAGCATCACAGTAAACAACAAACCCATCTAAACTAACTGGAAAAGTCAAGATTGGGGCTGAGGTGAGTCAAGTTTTCAACTTCTAAAGACTCTTTTCACAAGAATCTGACCACTAAAACTTGACTTTTTTCTGAGTCAATTGAGACATAGGGGATGCAATAGATCAAAACCCTTCAATGAAATATCGGTAATATACAACCAAACCTAAGAAACTCCTAATATCTGATGGAGAGATAGGTCTGGGCCAGATTTTCACTACTTCGGTCTTTTGAGGGTCAACCCTAATGCCATCACCAAAAACAATATAGCCAAGTAAAGCTACTGATCTTAGCCAAAATTCATACTTACTGAATTTGGCGAACAATTGATGGGCTCTAAGAGTCTACAATACAATTTTGAGATGGTTTGCATGATTATTTTAACTATGGGAATAGACAAGAATATCATCAATGAAGACTATGACGAACATATCCAACTACTACTTGAACACTCTATTCATCAAGTCAATGAAAGTTGTTGGGGCATTTATTAGTCCAAAAGACAAAACTATAAATTTGAAGTGACTATACCGAGTTTTGAAAATTGTTTGTGGAATATCACATTCTCTGACTCTAAGCTGATGATATTCGGATCTGAGGTCTATATTAGAGAAATAACTAGCCCCTTGAAGTTGGTCGAACAAGTCATCACTCTTAAGGAGTGGATATTTATTCTTGATTGTGACTTTGTTCAACTGACGGTAATCGATGCACATTCTAAGAGAACCATCTTTCTTACGCACAAAAAGGATAGGTACGCCCCAAAGGGAAATACTGGGCTTGATGAATCCCTTATCTAAGAGATATTTTAACTGTTCTTTCAACTCCCTTAGCTCAGATGGATCCATTCTATGGGGCAAAATAGAGACAGGCTGGGTATCTAGAAAATGATGTATTCCAAACTCAATTTCTCTTTCGGGATAAACTCTAAGAAGATCTTCAGGGAAAACATCTAGAAATTCCCTTACTACTAAAACTGACTCAAGACTGGGGGTATCAGACTTAGAGTCTTTGACTCGAACAAGGTGGTAAATGCACCCCTTAGATATCATCTTTCTCACTCTAAGATATGAAATAATTTAACCCCTAAGCACTAAAGTACTACCCCTTCATTCAATGGTTGGTTCATTAGGAAATTGAAATGGAAAGACCCTATTTCTACAGTCAACTAACACATAGCATAAGTGGAGCCAATCCATGTGGAGAATGACATCAAAATCAGTCATCTCTAAATCCACAAAATCTATTGAAGTTATTTTTTAGGATACTGTAATCGGATAGTTTCTGTATACTCGTCTGGCTATGATAAACTTACCCATAAGGGTAGACATTGAGAAAGGCTCTGCTAAGGTTTCAGGATTGACACCAAAATTGACAGCTATATAGAGGGTTACAAAAGAAAGTGAAGTTCTAGGATCTAACAAAGCATAAACATGAGGTTGAAAGACCTATAATATACTCGTAAACATATCAGGTGATCTTTCCTAATCATGATGATGCTGGAGTGCATATAATCTATTCTGGCATGGACCACTAGTGGCGCTGGAAGTGGCACCCTACTGGAGCTGATGACAGATTGGACTGGCCCTACTGGCACAAAACCTTTCCCCTCTAAGCAACTACTGGACACTTTCTAACTCTGTGTCCTAGATTTCCATACCTAAAACACATTACTACTAGCCTTGCACATACTCTGATGATTCCTACTATATTTCTGGCATAGTGGATTAGTATGACCACTACTCATACTACCCTAGGACTTGAAGCCTGGTGTCCTATCCTGACTATCATTCCTAAACTTTGGCACTGATGCACTAGATGAAGATGGAAATAGAGCTAAAAATTTCTAATAAAACTAAGAACAGTTACCACCCTCTAACTTTGGTTGAGAAAAATTAAAGCTACCTATTTTTGCCCTCTTATTCTCTCTCTCTTTCTCCTTAATCTTCTCTTTCTCAATCTGCTGAGCATAAACCATAACCATAGACAAGTCCATCTCTTTAACCAACATTGTTGTCCTACACTCTTTAACCATACTATCAGATACACTAGATACAAATTTACTTACTCTAGACCTGTTGTTAGCCACCATAGTAGGAGCATACCTCGCCAACTGAGTGAACTTAAGTGAGTACTCCTTCACACTCAAACATGGTTTCTTCAAATTAATAAACTCCTGCACCTTAGCTTCCTTCAATTCTAAAGGAAAGAACCTATCTATAACAATCGTGGAAAACTCCTCCCACTCTACAGGCCCTGCCTCAATACCCCTATTCTCCTTCCATTGCTTAGACCAGGTATGAGTTATATCCTGCAACTAATAAGTAGACAATTTTACACTCTCACTAGAACTGACACCCATAATATCTGTAACCTTCTAAACCATATCAAGGAACTCATGCGGATCCTCCTTAGACTTGGATCCCAAAAATAAAGGGGGATTCATCCGGTTGAAATCCTGAATCTTAACTGCAGCTGTATTTGCTACTGGATTGGATGGGGAAGCAGTTTACTGATTGTTCTAAGAGACTAATGAGTGAGCTAAGATAGTGAAGGAAACTCTGAATTCAGCGTGAATAACATGCTCATTCAGGGGATCTTCCTAAATAAGAGGAGGTACGGGTTGATTCCCATTCCTTCTTGCATTGTTTCTTTTGGGAAGCATTGTCTGTAATGGATTAAAGGATGAATCAAAAAGAGAGTTTAAATAGAGATCATGCTATTTAGTATAACATGAAAACTGAAAGAAGGTAAACTTTTTCTAAAACATTTTGTAGCCTCTTTCCCATAAGTGGCGCGCTTTATACCCATGCACAATACTCTACTCAATGTAAATTTCACACTCCTTAGAACACTGTAAAACCTTTGGCTCTAATACCAAGTTTTGACATAACCTGAGACTACCCTCGATCGCAACAAAGGTGCTTACGGTCATAAGTGACCACAAGCTAACACATGAGTTGGTACCTGCTGCGAAAACTGAATATCATAATAATAAAGGACATATGCAGAAAATAACGGATATGCCATAAGGTCTAAATACTAAAAAAACAACTGAATTCACAAGTCTAAAATATTTGTTTAACTAACTGTCTGAATGTTTGAAAGCCTCTATCAGACTGAGGAGTTGATGGGATAACCCCTAACTAACTCTGATTGAATAAAAATAATGAAATACTAAAATAAATGAAATAATCAACCATGTCCCCGATAGATAAGGACTCACCACTACTGCTGTTGAGTAATGCTAAAATATCTAACTACGGTAGAAAAACTGAGCGTCTGAACCTATGATATTAAACATCATAGCATAAAGAAGAGTATGCAATCAGTACTTTGAATATACTAGTATATGAGATGAGGTTAGGATGAAATTCATGGTTTACCTGTACATGAATAAAGGACTGACTAAATAGCATGAGATAATTAAAAATGAATGCATAAAAGCTAAAATATCTGAGAATGTAAGATCAAGCATATAATATTTTTGAAATAATCTATAAACTGAAGTACAAAAATCTGGTAACTGAATAACTGTGAGTCTGTATGCTTTGGTCAAGCAAACATGAACTGAAACTATATTGAATATTGTACTGAGATTGTAGGAGGTATCATCTAACCGACATGCCCCAATATGAGCTAATTAGGTCCAACCTGTAACCCCAGTTGGATGGGTGTCTGTACCATGCCATGGGTACTAACATTGGTTATGTCGATCCACTAATATGGTATATTGAAGGACTAGGGAGCCAGTCCTAAACTGGAGGGTGACCCCTAAAAAAGTGTTAGTCCTAAACTAGCGGGTGACATATCATAATCCTACGCTGGCTACATAGTTTTGGAGCATAGGGACAGCTACTAAGACCCAGTCCTAACTGACGGGTAAGCCCTCATCCCTAGGCTCGCTCGATGCTAAATCCTACTCCCAACTTGTAACACCCAAATGGGTCCCCATACATCACACGGTGCTCAAGACTACGAGTAGCCTTAAGCTAACCCTGTAAGATTTCTATTAAATCTGAAACTCATAGTAGAGAAACACAAACATAAAATTAGTGCGAAAGTCTGTCTAATCTAAGATGAAATTATCTGAACATAATATTTGAAAGTATTTGTCTCAAAAGTATGGATAATCAATACTAAAAATCTAAATTACGACGATCAGTCTGACAAGCCTCTACTACTAACAACTAAAGAGCCACTAGGACAAGCCCCAACTGACTTGAACTGACTAAAAAAACTGAATCAACTACTGTAATAAGATAGAAAATCTGAATTACTGGGTCCCCGAACTATAAGGACTCACCAACTATTGGGATGTATATGGAGATGCTCAAAATCACTCACACTGCTGAAACTGAGCAACTGAACCTACATTATGAGATAATGTAACATATAGACATATATGTGGATCATTACTTTTGGAATGTACTGAGTATATGGGGGTGAAATGCATAGTAAAACAGTGAGGGAATACATATATCTTTCTCATAAATAATACATGCTAAGTAATAATGGCTCACTTTAGCTTGAGTAATTGAAAGTTGAAATCATAAATCATGAATGACAAAACATACTATATGAATGTTGTGAGCCACCTTACTTAGTTCTAAATCTGTTCTTGAAATTTGGTTTTTGAATCATACATGCTAAGTATAAAAGGACTCACCCCTGCATCTGTAAAATGAAAGATGAAATCTAGTAGCTAATGACATAAATAAAATAATATCTGAATAAAATCGTGAGCCTTTACACTTAGTTTATGAAATCTTTTCTATTATTCTTTACTCATTTCTGTAGGGAGGTTCTTCTAACCGACATACACAATGTAAGCTATCATAGTGTCCAACATCTAGTTCCCTTATGTAAAAACCTCACATAAGGGAGACGTGTCATACTCTTGCCAAGTAGTATAACCTAAGCTAAGTGATCATATCTGTAACTATCATCCATATAGAAATGGAAATAATCTGATAATCTGATCCAACGTTGGCTCGTAGTTCTAGGGTATGTGAACATACCCAACTCGGTGCTAAATACTACTCCCTTTTATTTGTATGCTCATTCTGTCAAGAATCAACTTTTAAAACAATTGTAAGGTTTATAATGCAACCCACTTGTGTATCTGTTTACTGTAAACTTTAATTAAAACTATAAAGTGGATTCCATATCTAAGCTAAGATCAAAAGATCAAATCTTGTTCAAAATCTAAAATTAACTAATCATAGGGTGCTTAAAGCATTGTCATTCTTGAAATATCAATATTCAACTAGGGTTTAGTAACCCATGCATCAAATTAATGTCAAACCATTATAAGTTCATTCTAAATAATGAAAATATTGATAATTCAATTCTAAATATGGAAATTAATGTTATACGCATAAAAATACAAAAATAGACATGCAATTCAACATCTAAATCACTTATAATATCATAATCTTCAAATAGTGATTAGTGGGTATAAATCCTAGACTGAATTTCATATAATTTCATGTAACATTCAACTTTAAAACTAATTTTGGGGACAAGGATGAAAGAATTATCCTTGTTGAAAACCTCACATACCTTAATTGGTGAATAGATGAAGAAGCTTGAGCTTTGAGTTCCTATTTGTTCTCTTGAAGATTGTTTCTTAAAGATCTTGAATTGAAAATCTTGAATTTTGGGTTATCTTGGAAAAAGAATAGTGTAATTTGGATTGCTTAAGGATTTGAAATTGAAGTTCTAGGCTTTTCTTGGAGAGAAATCTTGTGAATAATGAACATATTAGGATTAGAATAGTTTTAATCTAGTGTTTTTTCATGATTTATGGGCTTGGGAAAAGACTAGGTTGCCCTTTGGAAAATTTAATTCGAAACTAGAATCCCGATTTTAGGCCTGAACATGATACGACGCAATCGCGGTGGCATACTAAAAAAGGGACAAGTGTCATTTTGGGCTCTAGAGCGATGCGGCATAATCGTGTTGCATCACTGGAAAAAGGACGAGTGTGAAATTGCACTCCACCACTATATGTTGTCTGTTCCATTGAGAATTCTAGCGCGATATTGGCAAATCGTGGTAGGCTACTAGAAAGGGACAAATGAGATTTTAGGCTTCACTGTCACACGGAGTCATCGCAGTGCTTCACTGGAAAATAAACAATTACGAATCTACACTTCACCGTGATGCGGTACTATCGTGGTGGACTTCTGTTTCTCACTAAAAGTGTTATAACTTCTCAATCAAGTATTGGATTTAGGCAAAATTGGTATCATTGGAAAGTTAATTCAGTTATCTACAATTTGGTGGGTATAGATCTGAAAATTTATACACGTATCAAGAGTGATTTATTTTTAAAGTTGACCCTTGACACACTAGGAGCTAAACGAGACTAAGAAAAGTATGTGGTATTATAATATCTCCCCCTCGGGAACATTCGTCCTCGAATGATACTAGTTAAACTGGGGATACTAAGGAACTGAGGCTATATGTTGGTATGCACAACTAAAACAATACTGCATGACTGAATCTAAAGCATACTGAGCAACTGAACTAATCTGTGAATGCATAACTTGACGTGAAGATAATCACATGGCTGAAACTGAGACTGGAAAAGAACTAAATTAAGGAAGACTGTTACCTTAGGATGAATCTGAGTTTATAGAGAAAAGGTAAGGACCCACAACTTTACTTAGATAAGATAAGAAAGATCACCCAGATTATGCATGTTACTGAGGATAAGAGAGTAGAGTTGGCATTCTATAAGCTAAAGGATGTGGCGTATAATAGGGTGGTTATATGGAAGAATGGTAGAGGTGAGAACGCAGCTCTTATGAGTTGGCAAGTATTTTAGGACGTATTTCTAGATAGGTTCCTTCCCCGTGAAATAAGAGAAGTGAGGTAGAGGAGTTTGTGAACCTGAGGCAGGGCTCGATGATAGTGAAAAAGTACTTCCTTAAGTTTAACCAATTATCTAAGTATGCCACTGATATGATGGTTGACCCTAGGTCGAGTATTAGTAAGTTTATTACTGGAGCATCTGGTTTGGTAGTCAAGGAGTGTAGGACTGCCACTAGGGGATATGGATCTTGCTAGGATAATGATTCATGATCAACAGATTGAGGCAGAAAAGTTGAAGGTGAAAGAGAGAGAAAATAAGAAGGCTAGAATCGAGCAGTTTGATTATAGCCACAGACAAAGTTTGGAGGGGGAAATCATTCGCAGTTTTAGAGTCGCTCATCTACGCTAGCACCATCTTCATCCAGTGCTCCCACCCTCAGATCCAGTGCAATTTTGCACTCTTTCTTTTCCAGTGACGCAACGCGATTACGCCGTATAGCGCCTGAGCCCAAAATGGCACTCGTTCCTTTTCCAGTAAGCCACCACGATTGCGTCGCGTCATGCTGAGACCCAAAATAGGGATTCCAGTTCCATATTAAATTTTCCAAAAGGCAACCTAGTCTTTTCCCAAGCCCCCAAATCGTGAAAAACACTAGATTAAACCTATTCTAAGCCTAACACGCTCATTATTCACAGATTTTTCTCTAAGAAAACCCTAGAGCTTCAATTTCAAATCCTCAAGAAACCCAAATTCCACCATTCCTTTTCCAAGATAACCTAAAATTCAAGATTGCCAATTCAAGATCTTCAAGAAACAATCTTTAAGAGCACAAATAGGAACTTAAAGTTCAATATTCTTTATATATTCATCAATTAAGGTATGTAGGGTTTTCAACAAGGATAATTCTTTCATCCTTGTGCCCAAAATTAGTTTTAAAGTTGAATTTTACATGAAAATTTATGAAATTCAGTTTAGGGTTTATACCCACTCATCACTATTTGAAGATTATGGTATTATGAGTGATTTAGATGTTGAATTGCATGTTTTTTTTGTATTTTTATGCGTATGAAATTATTTTCCAGATTTAGAATTGAATTATCAATATTTTGGTTATTTAGCATGAACTTATGATGATTTTTCATGAATTTGATGCATGGGTTATTAAGCCCAAGTTGAATATTGATATTTCAAGAATGACAATTCTTTAAGCACCCTATGATTAGTTAATTTCAAATTTTGAACAAGAGTTGATCTTTTGATCTCATCTTAGTATGGAATCCACTTTACAGTTTATAGTAAACTGATACACAAGTGGGTGCATTATAAACCCTTATTATAGTTTTAAAAGTGGATTTCCTGCAGAATGAGCATACATATAAAGGGAGTAGTATTTAACACCGAGTTGGGTATGTTTACATGCCCCAGAACTACGAGCCAATGTAGGTTCAGATAATCAGATTATTCCCATTTCTATATGGATGATAGTTACAGATGTGATCACTTAGATTAGGTTATAATCCTTGGCAAAAGTATGATACCTCTCCCTAATATGAGGTTTTCCCATAAGGGAACAAGACGTTGGACACTATGATAACTCACAAGTGTAAGTCGGTTAGAAGAACCTCCCTACAAAAAATAGTAAGGAATAACAGAAAAGTTTTCAAAAACTAAGTGTAAAGGCTCATGATTTTATTAAGATATTATTTTATATAAGTCATTAGCTACTAGATTTCAACTTTTAGTTTACAGATACAGAGGTGGGTCCTTTTATACTTAGCATGTATGATTTGAAAAATAGATTTCAAGAATAGATTTAGAACTAAGTGTGGTGGCTCACAGCATTCATATAGAATGTTTTTTCATTCATGATTTATTATTACAACTTTCAACTACTCAAGCCAAAGTGAGCCATTATTACTTAGCATGCATTATTTATGAGAAAGATATATGTATTAGCTCACTGTTTTACTATGAATTTAACCCCCATATCCTCAGTACATTCTAAAAGTACTGATCCACATATATGTTTATGTGTTACATTGTCTCATAATGTAAGTTCAGGTGCTCAGTTTCAGTAGCATAAGTGATTTTGAGCATCTCTATCTACATCCTGACAGTTGGTGAATCCTTATAGTTTAGGGACCCAGTTATTCAAATTTTCTACCCTATTACAGTAGTTGATTCAGTATTTTTAGTCAGTTCAAGTTAGATGGGGGCTTGTCCCAGTGACTCTCTAGTTGTTAGTAGTAGAGACTTGTTAGACTGCTAGTCATGATTCAGATTTTCAATAGTAATTGTCTAGATTTTTGAGACAAATACTTTCAGATATTATGTTTAGATAATTTCAGCTTAGATCAGACAAACTTCCGTACTGATTGTGTGTTTATATTTCTCTATTATGAGTTTCAAATTTAGTAGAAGGCTTATAAGGTTAGCTTGAGGCTACTCGTAGTCTTGAGCACCGTGTGATGTCTCGGGACCCATTTTTGGGGTGCTACAAGTTAGGAGTAGGATTTAATACCGATAAAACCTAGGGATGGGGGATCACCCATCAGTTAGGAATAGGTCCTTAGTAGCAGTCCCTATGCTCCAGAACTACGTAGCTAGTGTAGAATTTTGAGATATCACCTGCCAGTTTAGGACTAACATTCTATTAGGAATCACCCACCAGTTTAGGACTGACTCCCTAGTCCTTCGGGAAACCATATTAGTGGATCCACACAGCCAGTGTTAGTACCCATGGCACGGTACTGACACCCTTTCAACTGGGGTTACAGGTTGGACCCCAATTAGCTCAGATTGGGGCATGTTGGTTAGATGTTACCTCCCATAATCTCAGTACAATATTCAGTATAGTTTTAATTTAGGTTTTCTTGACCAAAGAATATAGACTCACAGTTATTCAGTTACCAGATTTCAGTACTTTAATTTACAAATTATTTCAGAAATATTATATGCTTGGTCTTATATTCTCAGATATTTTATCTTTTGCGCATTCACGTTTAGTTATCTCATGCTAATTAGTCAGTCATTAATTCATGTACAGTTAAACCATGAATTTCAGCCTAACCTTATCTCATATACTAGTACATTTAAAGTACTGATTGCATACTCTTCTTTGCGCTATAATATTTAATATCATAGGTTCGGACGCTCAATTTCCTAATCGTAGTTAGATGTTTCAGTGTTACTCAGCAGCAATAATGGTGAGTCCTTATCTAACAGGGACATGGTTGATTATTTCATTTATTTTAGTTGTTGAGTATTTTCATTCAATTGGAGTTAGTTGGGGGCTTGTCCCATCAACTCCTCAGTCAGTTAGAGGCTTTCAGACATTCAGATGGTTAGTTAAATAGATGTTTTAGACTTGTGAATTTAGTTGTTTTTTCAGTATTTAGACCTTATGGCATACCAGTTGTTTTTCGCATATGTCCTTTATTATTTTGATATTCAGTGTTCGCAGCAGGTACCAGCTCATGGGTTAGCTTGTGTTCACTTGTGACCGTTAGCAACTTTATCGCGGTCGGGGGTAGTCTTAGGTCGTGTCAAAAATTGGTATCAGATTCAAATATTTTATAGTGTCCTAATCTTAACTTCAGTTGTATTTGCCTCTAATTAGCTGGGGCAGCAGCCTGCTGATTGTTCTAAGCGGCTACTGAGTGAGCTAAGGTAGTGAAGACAACTCTGAATTCAGCGTGAGTAACATGCTCATTCAGGGGATCTTCCTGAACAGGCGAAGGTGCAGGATGATTACCATTCCTTCTTTCGTTGTTTCTTGTAAGAGACATTATCTATAACAGAATAAAGGATGAGTCAAAAAGAGAGTTTAAATAGAGATCATGCACTTTTGCACGACATGAACACTGAAAGAAGGGAAATTTTTCCTAAAACGCCTTGTAGCCTCTTTCCCATAAGTGGCGCTCTTCATACCCATGCACAAGACTTTACTCAACACAGTTTTTAGACTCCCTAGGACACTGTAAAACCTTTGGCTCGGATACCAAGTTTTGACACGACCTGAAACTACCCCTGGTTGTGACAAAGGTGCTTACGGTCACAAGTGACCACAAGCTAACCCATGATCTTGTACCTACTGCGAACACTGAATATCATAATAATAAAGGACATATGTAGAAAACAACTTATATGCCATAAGGTCTAAATACTTAAAATACAATTGAATTCACAAGATTGAAACATCTATTTAACTGACTGTCTGAATGTTTGAAAGCCTCTAACTGACTGAGGAGTTGATGGGACAAGCCCTCAACTACTAAAACAAATGAAATAATCAGCCATGTCCTCGATAGATGAGGACTAACCACTGTTGTTGACTAATGCTGAAACGTCTAACTGTGGTTGGGAAACTGAGCATCCGAACCTATGATATTAAACATCATAACGCAAAGAAGAGTATTCGATCTGTACTTTGAATGTACTGGTATATAAGATGAGTTTAGGCTAAAATTCATGGTTTAACTGTACATGAATTAATGACTGACTAAATAGCATGAGATAACTGAACATGAATGCACGAAAGCTAAAATATCTGAGAATGTAAGACCAAACATATAATATTTTTGAAATAATCTGTAAATTGAAGTACTAAAATCTTGTAACTAATAACTGTGAGTCTATATGCTTTGGTCAAGTAAACTTGAATTGAAACTATACTAAATACTGAATTGAGATTGTAGGAGGTATCATCTAACCGAAATGCCCTAATATAAGCTAATTGGGGACCAATCTGTAACCACAGGTGGAAGGATGTCAATACCGTGCCATGGGTACTAACACTGGCTGTGTCGATCTACTAAGATGGTGTCCCGAAGGACTAGGGAGTTAGTACTAAGCTAGTGGGTGACCCCTAAGAGAGTGTCAGTCCTAAACTGGCGGGTGACATCTCATAATCTTACGCTAGCTACGTAGGTCTGGAGCATACTGCTACTAAGGAACTAGTCCTACCTGACAGGTGAGCCCCCATCCCTAGGTTTGCTTGGTGCTAAATCCTACTTTCAACTTGTAACGCCCCAAAAATAGATCCCGGATATAATACGCTGCTCAAGACTAGGGGTGGACATATTTTGGTTTAAATCAAAAAAATCAAAAAACCAAACCAAAATTTAATTTTTGTTTCAATTTTTTGGTTTTTTTATCGGATTCGATTTGTAATTTTAAAATTTTGGTTTTTCGATTCGGTTTTCGGTTTTAAAAAAAATCGGTTAAACCAAAAAACTGAAATTCTATAAATAAATAAATAATATATATATTTTATTATATATTTATATATTATATATGTAATATATATATAATATTTATTAATTCACATTCACAATTAACATTTAACAGCAAATTCACATACATCGCAGGTTGTTTATGGATTGTTTTAGTGACTCAAATATTTTATGGACTATTTTGGTGACTTTGGACTGTTTTATTGACTATATATGCAAGGTTATATTATATGTAATGATTAATGATGTTATGTATTATGTTAAGCTTATGATTATTTCATTTTGTTTCATCCATGTTGAGTTATTTATAGTTATTTATATTTGGGAATGAAAAATAGGTTTGAAAAAAATATTTTTTCTAAAAAAACCCATCAATTTTAAATGCTCAGTTATGAAAAAGAGAGGCTAACTACTTTAATATTTCAAACCAAAATAAAAATCCAACATAACCGAACCGAATTTGTAAAAACGGAACCAAACCAAATTTATTTTGGTTTGTTTACGGATGTCATTTTTGTCAATCCAAAAACTGATAAACTGAACCAATATTAAAAAATCATATCGAACTCCCACCCCTACTCAAGACAACGAGTAGCCTCAAGCTAACCCTGTAAGCCTTCTACTAAATCTGAAACTCATAATAGAGAAATATAAACATAAAATCAGTGTGAAAGTCTGTCTGATCTAAGCTGAAATTATCTGAACATAATATCTGAAAGTTTTTGTCTCGAAATTTGGTTAATTAATACTGAGAATCTGAATCATGACTAGCAGTCTGACAAGTCTCTACTACTAACAATTAGAGAGCCATTGGGACAAGCCCCCATCAAACTCGAACTAACTAAAAATACTGGGTCCCTAAACTATGAGGACTCACCAATTGTCGGGATGTAGATGTAGATGATCAAAATCACTCACGTTGCTGAAACTGAGCACCTAAACCTACATTATGAGATAATGTAGCACATAGACATATATGTGGATTAGTACTTCTAGAATGTACTGAGTATATGGGGTGAAATGCATAGTAAAACAGTGAGGCAATACATATATCTTTCTCATAAATAATGCATGCTAAGTAATAATGACTCACTTTGGCTTGAGTAACTGAAAGTTGTAATCATAAATCATGAATGATAAAACATACTATATGAATGTTGTAAGCCACCACACTTAGTTCTAAGAATGATAAAACATACTATATGAATGTTGTAAGACACCACACTTAGTTCTAAATATGTGCTTGAAATCTGTTTTTCAAAACATACATGCTAAGTATAAAAGGACTCACCTCTGTATCTGTAAACTAAAAGCTGAAATCTAGTAGCTAATGACTTATATAAAAAAATATTTGAATAAAATCAAGATCCTTTACACTTAGTTTTTGAAAGCTTTTCTGTTATTCTTTACTCTGTTCTGTAGGGAGGTTCTTCTAACCGACATACACTATGTGAGCTATCATAGTGTCCAATGTCTAGTTCCCTTATGGGAAAACCTCACATTGGGGAGAGGTGTCATACTCTTGCCAAGGAGTATAACCTAAGCTAAGTGATCAGATCTTTAACTGTCATCCATATAGAAATAAGAATAATCTGATAATCTGAACCTACGTTGGCTCATAGTTCTAGGTCATGTGAACATACCCAACTCGGTACTAAATACTACTCACGTTAATTTGCATGCTCATTCTGTAGGAAATCCACTTTTAAAACTATTATAAGGGTTTATAATACAACCCACTTCTGTATCTGTTTACTGTAAACTGTAATTAAAACTGTAAAGTGGTTCCATATCTAAGCTTAGATCAAAAGATCAAATCTTGCTCAAAATCTGAAATTAACTAATCATAGGGTGCTTAAAGCATTGTCATTCTTGAAATATAAATATTCAACTAGGGCTTAATAACCTATGCAACAAATTCATGTCAAATCATCATAAGTTCATGCTAAATAATCAAAATATTGATATTCAATTCTAAATCTAGAAATTAATGTCGTACACATAAAAATACAAAAATACACCTGCAATTAAACATCTAAATCACTTGTAATCATAATCTTCAAATAGTGACGAGTGGGTATAAACCCTAAATTGAATTTCATACAATTTCATGTAAAATTCAACTTTAAAACTAATTTTGGGCACAAGGATGAAAGAATTATCCTTGTTGAAAACCCCACATACCTTAATTGATAAATAGATGAAGAAGCTTGAACTTTGAGTTCCTACTTGTGTTCTTGAAGATTGTTTCTTAAAGATCTTGAATTGGGAATCTTGAATTTTGGGTTATCTTGGAAAAAGAATGGTGGAATTTGGGTTTCTTGAGGATTTGAAATTGAAGTTCTAGGGTTTTCTTGGAGAGAAATCTTGTGAATATTGAGCGTATTACGCTTAGAATAGGTTTGATCTAGTGTTTTTCATGATTTGGGGGTTTGGGAAAAGACTAGGTTGCCCTTTGGAAAATTTAATTCGGAACTGGAATCCCAATTTTGGGCCTCAGCGTGACGCGGTGCAATTGTGGTGGCTTACTGGAATTGGGACGAGTGCCATTTTAGGCTCTGGCGCACCGCAGCGTAATCGTGTTGCGTCACTGAAAAGGAAGAGTATGAAATTTCACTCCAATATGACGCAGTGTCTGTTCCATTGAGAATTTTGGCGTGGTACTAGCAAATTGAGGTGGGCTACTGGAAAGGGACAAACGGGATTTTGGGCTTCACCGCGATGCGGCGTCATCGCGGTGATTCACTGGAAAACGGACAATTGTGAATATGCACTTCACCGCGACGCGGTGCTATTGTGGTGGACTAATGTTTCTCACTAAAAGTGTTATAACTTCTCAATCGAGTATCGACATTAGGCGAAATTGGTAGCATTGGAAAGCTAATTCAATTATCTACAATTTGGTAGGTCTAGAGCTAGAAAATTCTACACGTATCAAGAGTTAGACATTTTTAAAATTGACCCTTGAAACTCTAGGAGGTAAATGGGACTAAGAAAAGTACGGGGTATTACACAACTGAAGTGACACTGATTACTAGACTAAACTAAGCTTAACTGAACAAATAACTTATCATAAGTAACTTACTGAATGACAATGCTCATAGTTTATCTGAAATCATTTTGAAGATACTGAAATTATGTAAACAACTAGGTATCGGGTGTTCATAACCCACCAAACACTGAATGGAAATAACAATAAGGACTTATAAAAGCTTTGAAAACCCTAATACGAAATCATCATTCAAAACCCATCAGTTAGGCATTTCATCAAACACATGGAGATCAATACTTTAACATGGGGATGCTTTTAAACATAAGGAGATATCATGATTACACGACAAAATCACAACTTGAGGGTTTATCCTGACTCGCGTGATTATGATATAGGAACTACAACATTCAAAACATACAATAATCCATTCCACTTGGAAACACTTATAATCTTAACTTGAAATTGAGATCGCAAGAGATTCATGGGGATAGTTCAACATAATTGTATAAAAACTCATAATTTTAAATCAAAAAGGATTCTTAGACTCCATGGGTGAAAAGGACCATGGATGAACATCACACATACCTTAACCCTTAAGCTTGGAAGAGAAACACCAATCTTGATGCTTTCTTGAAGGTTCTTGGATTTGGGAACTTGAATTCTTGGTTTTCTTGGAGAGAAAGTAATGGAATTGATGTTTTTGGGAGATGAGTAGGGTTTCTTTGAGAAGAGAAGTGAAGAAGAAGGGCAAACAACATCCTAATTATTGATATAAGTCATGACATAACGACTTGGATTGAGGGGAAAAAACACAATTGCCCCTTAGGCATTTAAATTCATAACTGGGCTGTGAATTGCATTATCACTGTGACGTGGTAGGCGTACTATCAGGATTAGCACCGCGGTGCGGCACTATTGCGATGAACTACTGGAATCGTGATCCAAACATGACCCAATCCTCGTCTGAAAAATCCAAAACTTCTCTGAGACATGCTTTTTACACCTCTGAACATAAATTAACTCAAAAACCAATATCTCGGGGTCGGTAAGACCAATTTAAAAATCCTCAAAGTTAAGAGGACTTAAAAATAAGTCCCCAACACTTAGTGAAATTTTTGGGTTTTAAGCCTCTTATGCATGCAACTAGGAGATGAACTGAGCTAAGAATAATACGGGGTATTACATCTATGGTTATCATAGCACGTCTGCCTACCCTAAGTTGCTCTAACTATGTCTTGAATAATTCAAACTATGTCCAAAGACTCACAAAGCAAGTCCATACTTCGAGGTCTTACCTTTGAAACATCAAACCAACCTACTAGCGAGCGACAACGCCTACCATACAATGCCTCAAACTCACAAAGCAAGTCCATACCTCGAGGTCTCATCTCTGAAACATCAAATCAACCTACTGGCGAGCGACAACGCCTACCATACAATGCCATAAAATGAGCCATGTATATACTAGAATGGTAGCTATTATTGTATGCAAACTTGCTAAAGCCAAATATTGCTCCCAGTGGCCACCAAAATCCATTAGACAAGCGCAGAGCATATCCTTCAAAATCTGAGTAGTCCGCTCCCACCAACTGTTAGTTTGGGGTTGAAAAGTTATGCTATGATCAACCCGAGTATCCAACATATCCTGAAAAGTCTTTCAAAGTGAGATGTGAACACAGAACCTCAATCCAAAATATTGGACACAGGCACACCATGTAGACGCATAATCTAACGAATGTTGATACGCGCCAACATCTCAGCACTGAATGAGACCTAAACCAGGATAAAATGAGCTGAATTGGTCAATCGATCCACGATGAACCCTACACTATCAGAACCATGAGATGTACGAGGCAACCCAGTCATAAAGTCCATGGTGATCCGTTCTCACTTCCACTCGGGAATGAATAACCTCTGAAGCAAACCACCAGGTCTCATATGCCCAGCCTTTACCTGCTGACAACATAGGTAACGATTCGTAAAATCTGCTAAATCTCACCTCATACCACCCCACCAGTAGTGTTGTCTCAAATCATGATACATCTTAGTCACACCTGGATGGATGAAATATCTGGAACAATGGGCCTCCTCTAAGATCAACCTAATCTAGTCACCCACTCTCGGCACACAAAATTGATCCCCAGTCCTCAAAACTCAATTCGAATCAAGTGAGGCTTGCTTAGCATTGCCACTCAACACCTTATCTTGAATCAACCTCAATCCAACATCATCAAACTAATGAGCTCAATATTCTCTATCAAAGAAGATCTAGCCTCCACAAATGCTAAAACATGTGCAGGTATCAAAATATCAAGCCTAACCATCTGGTTAGCTAAATTCCTAAGGCTAAAGGCCTCTCCTAGGTTAAAAGATGTGCCAAGCTACCCATGCTAGATGACTTTTGGCTTAAGGCATTTGCAGCCACATTAGACTTGCCCGGATGGTAGAGAATAATCAAGTTATAATCCTTAAGCAACTCAAGTCAACAGAACTGCCTCATATTAAGATAATGCATGGTGAAAAAGTATTGAAGGCTACGCTGATTTGAGAAAATCTCATAATGAACTTCATATAAATAGTGCCTCCACAACTTCAAGGCAAACACAACTACGCACAACTCCAAATCATGGGTAGGACAATTCCTCTTATGAAACTTCAACTGACGAGATGCATTATTAATTACCTTGCCCTCCTGCATTATCACAACACCAAATCCAATACCTGAAGCATTACAAAACATAATAAAACCCACACTCTCCTAAGGCAAAGCCAAAATAGGAGCTGAAGTCAACAAATCCTTGATCTTTTGAAATCTCGCCTCACAAGCATAGGACCACTAAAAAGAAATCTTTTTTGAGTAAACTTAGTTAAAGAAGCTGCAATAGAAGAGAAACCCCCAATAAAATGTTGATAATAACCTGCCAAGCCAACAAAACTCCGAATCTCAGTGGGTGAAGTAGGTCTGGCCCAATCACGAACCACTGCAGCTTTGGTTGGATCAACCATAATACCATCTTTAGTAACCACGTGACCTAAGAAAGAAACAGACTCCAACCAAAACTCGCACTTGGAGAACTTTGCATACAACTTCTCATCCCTTAATCTCTGAAGCATAATCCGTAAATCCTCTTATGCTCAACCTCACTCTTGGAATAAAACAAGATATCATCTATAAATACAATAACAAAGGAGTCGAGATATGATCGAAACACCCGGTTCATCAACTCCGTGAATTTGGCATGGTCATTGGTCAACCCAAAGGACATGGCAAGAACTTATAATAACCATATCAAATTCGAAAAGTTTTCTTTGGAATAACCAAAGCTCTAATCCTTAGTTGTTGTTATTCGAACCTAAAATCAATCTTCGTAAACACTGCAGCACCCTGAAGCTAATCAAATAAATCATTAATGTGAGGAAAAGGATACTTATTCTTAACCGTCACCTTGTTCAACTATTGATAATCAATACAAATCAGTATAGACCCATCCTTCTTCTTCACAAACTAGACAGGCGCACCCCAAGGCGATACACTAGGTCGGATAAATCCCTTATCCATTATCTCTTGCAACTGATCCTTAAATTATTTTAATTTTTTTGGGGCCATCCTATAAAGAGGAATATAAATGGGCTTAGTGCCTAGCTTAATATCAATAGAAAAACTCAATATCACGATCCAAAGTCATACTAGGCAAATCTGTAGGAAATATATCCATAAACTCATGAACAACACGAACAGAATCCAAGGAAGGAAGTGAAATAATGCTAATATCACGAATATGAGCCAAATAAGCTAAACATCCCCTCTTAACTAAACAATGATCTTAAACATAAGATATGGACCTCTTAGATCCCAAATAAAGCGTACCCTTCCAAGTTATCCTTGGCACACCCAGCTAAGCTAAAGTCATAGTCTTAGCAAAACAATCTAAAACAACATGATAAGGAGCCAACCAATCCATACTCGAAATAACATAAAAATCAACCATATCTAACACAAGCAAGTCCACAAAAGTCTAATGCCCAGCAAAAGTCACAACACAAGATTGGTACACCCCATTCACCACTAAAATATCACCTACTGGGGTATATACACGAATAGGTATGGAAAGAGGCTCACTGACAGAATCAAAACCCAAAGAAAAATATACAAACACATAGGAGAAAGTCGATCTGGGATCAAATAATATAGATGTAGGTCTGGAAAAAATGAGGAAAATACCTGTAAATAAAGCACCAAAAGACTCTACCTCAAGTATGGCTGGTATAGCATAGGACTGCCCATGACCACCAACTACCTGAGTAGCCCCACGACCACCACC
Source organism: Capsicum pubescens (assembly GCA_030864215.1). Taxonomy (NCBI): domain Eukaryota; kingdom Viridiplantae; phylum Streptophyta; class Magnoliopsida; order Solanales; family Solanaceae; genus Capsicum; species Capsicum pubescens. The sequence goes on from CM061540.1 coordinate 83,262,601, forward strand.
ACGAGATCCACCACCTCTATATCTCGCTCTTCTAGTAGTACCTCTTCCTCTCATTGCTGAAGTAGGAGTAGCCTTAACCATACAATGGAGGCAGTCATTGACTAAATGGCCAACCTCACAACACATATAACAGATACTATGGCTCGCATCAATAGGAGAAGGTACCACTAGGACCAAATGTCCACCCTGCACTGCTAAACCCGGAGATCCACCACCTGAAATCTACAAAGTCGCCTGCACTGGCCTACCTTGATATCCATGAGAACCTCTGAAATCTCTACCATAAGAAGACTGACCTCTAAACTCACCAAAATAGAGTACCTTCTTGGCGCCTCCCATAGATGCTCTTAGAATACCCTCTATCATATTGGCATGATCCATAATGCTCTGAAAAATGCTCCAAACATAATTATATGAGAAGTACCCAACACGAGGCTCAGGAGAGAGTCCCCCTAGATGGATCAGATCCACGAACTCATTCACTCCCTTGATTTTGTCCATGACTCGAGGCTCTTCCTCTAGGAGAAGGCTCTATATTTCTGACCTCGCGGGACCTAGTCAGCACCATCTTTGCATTAAGAGTGAAACACAACTCAGAACTCAAGGTATACAGAAAATTCGCACGATAAGGAATAAAATAAGGGAAGTTTTCCTAAAGAAATTATATAGACTCTCAAAGATAGATACAAACATCTATGTATCAATCCGCAAAACTCTATTAGACATCCCGTTCTTACACCATTGAGACCAGTTAAACCTGGCTTCTCTGATACCAATTTTTCACGGCCCAAAATCTAAAAAGTCATGATGGCACTTGTTGCAGCGAACCTTAACAAGTAATCCTATCACCCAAACTGATGCACAAAGGAGAAAAGACAAGAATACCCCCAAGGTGAGCCTTCTAAAATGAAATCAAATCATATAGATATGAAAAAAAAGAATAAAATCAACACATACAGTCATAACTCCCAAAAACTGGGGTCAAAGTATAAGAACGTGTCTAGTACAACTTGAATCCAAATGAAATACATAAGATGTCCAAATACAAAAGAAAAAATTGTCTTTGAAGTGAAAGTAAGGACATAGTTTATAAGAAAACTAGTAGAATACATTTGGACGCATGAAGGTCAACCACTACCTTAAAAGCACTAATTTTCACCTGAATCAACCAAGCTGGAGCGCAGACGAACTAGGACCTACATCGAAAGAGCGTAGTAGGCGTGAGTATGGTCCACTTATACTCAGTAGGTATCATAGGCTGACCGAACAAAGTAGAAAATAAAGTATACCAAATACATATTAAGGACACATCACCTGCAATTAGAAAATATCCCACGATAGTAGCCCATACTGCTTGCAGTAACAGTTTGAATATATCACAAAATACAACAACAATACACCAAGTATAACATAAGTATACATTATATCACATACAAGTATAAAACAGAGAAGAACATGGATATATAGTATGGTCAAGTATAAGTAACAGGAGATAGAGCAAGTAGACATATAATAAGTCAATATGTAAATTCAATCACAACGTTAACATAATAAAGCAAATGCAATATATAAGATGATGATGATGATAATGATGTGATGATGATAATGCACGGGGTTGGGACACAACCTTGGGTTTGGCATAGAGCCTTGAGTTTGGCATACAGCCTTGGGGTTTGGCACACAACCTCGAGTATTTCCTGTATTTCTAGTACTTCCAGTGTTTTCAGTGTTCCCAAAGCACATCATAACATAAGACACAAATCAAGTATACATTCATGAAAACAAGTAAAATAGAAATCAATAAAATGAACAAGTGAAATGATGTGTATGATGACATGAGAATGTTGATGCAATGTTCACAACTATTCAATTTTGCACATAATTTATATGACCACAAATTATGGATGTATCAAAATATGTCAAAGGAACCACAATAAGCATTTCTAACAACATAATATAATTATTCATATGTATTCCATGCTATCAACATCACATAAGACCCCGCTCTGTCTCACATACCACATGATATCTCAAATACAATAATTAAATCACATTTAGGCTCCCACATGGGCACAACATATAGATAGATATATTTCATGATTAGTTCCCATCCTTAATATGCATTTTGGTATACAAATTAACTACCCAGCTCAGTCTGTAGAGTTAAGACATAACCTACCTTAAATGTCGGAACCGATCTACAATACTTCAATCACAAAGTCCTACATCTCACGAACGGTCCTAAAATCAACTAAAAACAAGAAATATAGAATCTAATCATCAAAATAAAGTTAATGATACCTATATTGACAAATTTTGGTTTAGGTTCAAAACGGATCTTCGAAATAAATTTTCAAAAAAGAAGAAAAAATCATAACTTTACTTCAAAAATGTATTTTCCATATTTTTAAGAAGCTAAGCTAAAAACCCAAGTCAAATCGAGTCAAAACAAGGTTCAAATTGAAGAAAAAATATTTTTGAGCGTTATCGGGTAAAATCTTCAAAATTCGTGTTAAAATCAAGAATTCAAGTTGTTTTCAAGGTTAAATTAATGAAAAAACAGTAATTATAAAATTATAACATTATTCAAGTGAAAAGGATGGGGTTTAAAATCAAGCCCTAAGATTTTTGGGGTTTTGAGAAATTAATCAAGAATTAGAGTAAGAAAGGATGAAATCTCACCTTAAATCCGTAATAGAATCAAGAAATACATGTTAATCTAGCTTCCCAAGCTCCCACAGGCTTCACTTTTAAGCTCTCACATAATTTTAGGATTTAATTCTCAAGAGGCAAGGTAAAGAATGAGTAAAATGAGCAAAAAAAAGAGAAAAAACTAGTTTATATTCCTGATTTTCACCAGATTTTTAAGCCCAAAAATGGACTTTGATGGGGTATCCGGGATTCATTCGGAGTTTGATATACGCAAATGAACTATGTAATCACACAAAATTCGATGCTCCAGACTCAATGACAATATCAAGTTTTTAAAAAGATATTTTTTTCACAGAGTTGACCTCCAAAATTCAAAATCACAATTACCCGAACCGAGAGTCGAAATGAGATTTTAAAGCCATTAAATCACACCAAACATGTTACCACCTTAAAATTGACATTTTAAAAACATATTGGTGAAGTTGTATTTTCCATTTGAGGTCGTTTTGACTAAATATGAATCTCACGTTCATATTTCTAATTTTTTGACTCACTGGTCGAAATGAACTCGATTGCATCGGGACCCAAACCAAAGGTCTACTTAGCCTAAAATCAATATTTCAAAGTTGTTGAAGTAGTCCATTCTACCATCCATTTCACGAATCAAAATATAACCACACAACCATAATAAGGCTCTCGAAGCCACCAAAATCACAATGTCGTACAAATGGTACCAAAATACATCAAAAATTATGTCAATCACTCTCAAGCTCCAGAAATACTATAATGCAACCAAAAGAAGGAATAAAATAATCAAATCATATAAAATCATAAATTTCACATATTTCATCAAAAAAATAGTTTGTTATAGAATAGTAGCAGATTTGGATGCAAGGTGAGCAACTGATTTACGTTTGGATATTGGACATAGTTGCATTGCATGAGTTTGTTGGAGTGGGTTAGTAGAACTTGTCATGAGTTTGGAAATAGACTGTTGGGACATGATAAACGAAGGTAGAGGGGGTTGACTAATCATTGGAGACATGAAAGAGTCAACTACGAGAGCAGGTAAAACTAGAGAATTTAAAGGAATGAGTAGAGTAGGAACTGTACAAGGAGATGGACTCAAAAAAGACAGATGTTGGAAGAGTTGGAACTGCTTATTATTTGAGAGCTATTGGGATTCATAAATGGTCAAGAAACTGGTGACCGAAAAGATTGTGAATTTAACAAAATGATAGGTGAAGATGTCCAAGGTTGTGCACTGACCGAAGGTGGGGACCAAGAACAGACTTTCTAAAAAATGAAAATGTAATTTCATTGGACTGAACATGTCTGGAAATATAAAGACGACCAATTCATGTATCGAGGCATCTATAACCATGGTGCGTTGGAATATACCCAAAAAATAGACAAGGTTGACTTCAAAAATTAATCGTATGACGATTGTAGGGACGAAGATAGGAAAATAGAGACACCCAAATATTTTAAGAAAGTGATAATTTAGTGACGTGTGAAATGCAATCTTGACAGGAAATTTCCCATTGTTAGTCGAGGTAGGAAAATATTTAATCAAGTAATAATAGTGTTAAAGGTAAAATGCTAATATCTTGGAGGAGTAAAACTGTATACCATGAGACTCAATCCGGTTTTGTCTAAAATATGAATAACACCATGTATAGCTAGAAAAATCATCAACAAAAATAAGTAGATAACAATGGTCTTGAGAAGATATAAAAAGGGCAGGACCTCAAACATCAGCAAAAATAAGTTGCAAGAAAGAAGTACTTTTATTAATGGGAATTGGAAAAGACAACTTATGTGACTTGCCAAGTTGACAAAGAGTACATAAGCTATTTAATCTATGAATAGAACTAGAAAGTTCATATGTGGGTAAAACTCTACCGTGGACTTTTTCATGCAGATATCACAAACAGAGATGCCAGTAGGTAGAAGAAGCTTTGATAGCCGAGAGTGCTGAAGGAGAATCAGAGAATTGTGGCTTAATAGACATGGAGTAAAGGTCATCATTACTCCGACCTAAAAGAAGCAGAGTCTTAAAATCTTGATCCTTGACAAGAAAATAATCAGAATGAAATTTAAAAAAAGCATTATTATCACGAGCAAATCGTTGAACAAAAAGAAGGCATTTAGTAATAGATGGAACATAAAGAATGTCATTTAAAGAAAGTTTTCAATTAGAAAAAATTGAGAAAGTGGCACTATTAGTGTTTTGTATTGGAAAAACTTGTCCATTACTAACATGAAGTTGATTCGGTCTCTTGTATTCCTCAGCATGTGTGAATTCAGAAAGATCTGGTGCAATATGATGGGTGGCACCTGAGTCCGAAAACCAATTTTGAGTCGATGAAATTGGTGTCTGATGAGTGAGATGAGCAGATGGATTCATAGTGTGATTGTAGCGTTGAAAACAAGTAGAAGCTTAGTGATTAGTTCCATTGCATATTTGACACTTTGTGTGTCCATAACCATTGTTATTCCAAGGGTGAAGAGTGTTAGAATAATTATTTCTATAGAAATTACATGGGTATTGATGACGACCACCTCGTCGCCCTCACCCCCTATATGATCTGTCGCAAACTCTATAAGTGTTATTATAATTAGTGGGATATCTATTGTTCTGCCTATCACCATTACTGAAGGTGCGTTAAGCGATGTTGGTTGTCGGTGGATTTGATGAGTCACCTGGAATGAGGGAGAGAGAAGTTATAGAGGATTCATGAATAAATTTGTGATTCAACAATAGGCTAAGGAGCTCAAAATATGAAACGGTTCAGGTCTTGTAGACAAAGTGATAACAATATCTTTGAAATCTGGTCTCAATTCTTTAAATACATAAATATTAAAATTTGAGGTGTTCACAAGTCGCCCTGCGGCTATCAATTTATCCGATAGAAGTTTTTCCTTTTGGAGAAATCGAGCGTCAAATAGATCGTTTTATTTAAGGTTGTGGAGTTGCATATGGAGATTTAGAACTCTAGTGTTAGAAGGAGAAGATGGGGCAACTGCTAGAGTATCCCAAATATCCTTGGAGATTGTTTAGGGGATTGGAGGATGAAGAAGACACAATGGGAAGCGATAAAGCAGGAAAGGAGATGAAATTGGTGTCTGATACCATGTTAAGTTACAAATTATAGGATTAAAAGGTTTTTGGCTCTGCATCAATTCACAAGCATACACGATGAATATATAGTACAACGAGACATTAGCATTCTAAGTGAACACAACTATCGGATGATAAATACAATAGAATCCTAAAAGGCTTTGTAATTACTTGAAGCGGCTGACAACGTCTTGGACAATGGATTAGGTCCGATAGAAGGAAACTTAAAAACATGCCATATGTCACATGTATATCGTTGTATGTAAATTTAATATATACCACGTGTGTCAGTGATATATATATGACATACATATAACTTTCTTTAATACGAGTAATTTTGTTTGCTTTTTCATTTGATTAGGCTCACTATAATTTTTCAAGAAGAAAAGGAGATTGGAGTAACCTTCATCTTTTGATGGACAAAGGCATAACAATTCTTTTTTTTTTTTATGGCGTTCTGAATTTATAAAGTTCAAATGTTGGATCCCATGACTCCCAAGGATATTGTTCGTCAAGGTATGGAAGGATGGTTTAGAAGAACTAATATGCGATTCATTTAATTTGTTACGGTCTTTCAAATGTCTTTGAGCATATTGACGTAGTAAACCAGCACGTAAAAGTAATTACTAGTACAAGATCGAGGATATATATGTTCAGAGGCGGATCTAGAATTTCAAACTTGTGGGTTCCCAAGGCTCCTTTCCTACCATTAAGCTATCCCTTGGTTTAGTTATGGATTCCCACCTATTAATATTTATAACTTTTGACGATTTTTCTATGTAATTTTAAGCCTTAAGGTAGCGGGTGTGGGTTCCCGGGAACCCACACCTTCTACTCTACATCCGCCACTGTATATGTTTGTTTGTAGATGATAACTACTTTATACGCTTCTGTAATTACTAGTGAAGATGGAAGAGAAATTTAAATTACTTGAACTATATACAAATGGTGAAAACGTAACCTAAAGTGATGAAATAGTGGAAATCACCATCTAATGTTAGTACTGGTATTTGTGATGGGCTAATTCAAGCAAAAGGTCATCAAATTCAATAATGCTGGGTGATTAGCATCATTACTCACCACCCAAAGATCATCTACTTATAAAAGTATACCTAATCATGGCCACATAATGTGCCATTGATATGACATATGATTTTCTCACTTTTTAAAGATGTTTATTACTTATGGAGGGAATCTAATTAATCAGAATGCCTTCATGAATTTCATATTCCTATAGCACCAACATCTTTCTGGTGGTCCTCAAGCACCGCTTGAATTTTGTTTATACAAGTAGTTAATAAATAGGTGAAATAATAGGCTATAGCTCAACTCATCCAACTCTTCTCACGTTTAAATTTTTTTATTTATTTTCTTTTAATTTGTTTAATTATCTAATAGAACTCATTTTGCTTTATTATTATGATTTTATATAACATATCAAATATTATTTAAAAAATCCTTCTAGAAATAATTTGACACGAATTTTTTTTTATAGATCAGACATATTATTAATTAGATCAACTTTTAGATTGATCGAATATGTGATAAACTAATTTTGCCACCCTAATGTATGGTAAAATTCTGTTCAACCCGTCTATTTAACAACTTAATATTTTTAAGGAAAATAAAGAAGAGTGGGCGCAGGCTTTCTAGAGGAGGTAAGCTGGTGGGAGAGTCCGCGACCGACCAACCCATAGTGTTGATAAGGAGGTAGTGGTTGAACGCTATATATAATGACTGAGTCATTTGAATATCTTCATCTAAAAACTAAACTGTACAAATTAAGTTACAAAAAAAGTATTCTATGTATAAGTTATTGAATTCCTTTGATGTTAAAAAATAATAATAATACAATAACTAATAATTGCTTTAGATGACCTATTTAAATCCAAGGCGATGCATTTTTGTAAAAAAAAATTCTTAAAGAAAAACTCTCTTGAAATTTGAGTTAAAATTATTGAAGAGTCATTTGAATATCTTCATCTAAAAATTAAACTGTACAAATTAAGTTACAAAAAAAGTATTCTATGTATAAGTTATTGAATTCCTTTGATGTAAAAAAATAATAATAATACAGTAACTAATAATTGCTTTAAATGACCTATTTAAATCCAAGGCGATGCATTTTTGTAAAAAAAAAATCTTAAAGAAAAACTCTCTTGTTGAGGTGTCAACCATCTGTTTGATTTACTCCGTTTAAAATTGATTATTTATATTTTTTAAATAAGTTTTTAATAGATATGAAATTTGAGTTAAAATTATTGAATGAATGTGAAATTGTATCTTGTATATTGTATATTGCATCAGCCCCTAAATAGGATACAAACAAAACAGTAATTTTCCAAAAAGAAAAGTGGAAAAGTAAGAGGGGCATGCGGTCAGCTGTTGGATTCTATCCTACAGGAACCAACATTAGCATATTTTGTACTCTTTATCTTAAAATAGAAGCACATGACACCACCTGTAATATTTCACTTGATGAATGGCTCTGTTTTTGGTATAGATTAGCTACATCAAAACAAAGATTTAACTCACAATAGTTTAATTATTGTTAAATTATTTATTTAGAAATAATTATTAGTAATAATTATAGTTAACACTCTTTATAGATGCACCTAAAGTCTATAACAACATTAGATCTACAATTAACTAATGTCTATCAAATTTTTGCATTTTTTAACAAAGTGCATATCTATTATCGCTAAAAAAATTAATTTGTTATAAATATATTACAATATATAGTGAATGTCCACTTTACCATATATAGTAAATGTTTATTTTATGGACAAGTTAGAAACCCCAAGGTTAGTTTTCCCCTATAAATAAAGGGGGTTTTCTTCATTGTAATTCACTCTTCAAGAATCCCTCAAGAGAAATAAGAATTACTCTCTATTCACTCTTCTTCTTTGTTCTTTATTGTTTTATAACACGTTATCAGCACGAGACTCTACCAAACAAGATGGGATTATAAATCTAAAGGTAATTTTAAGGTTAGAAATTCCTTATGTTATTTGTCTTTTGTTACTAATAATATAATTATTGTTGGATTTGGGAAAAAATAATTGATTTGGAACCATTTATGTTTTAAATTTATCCCTCAAGAACAATATTATCAAAAGGGATGATAATATGTTGGGTTTAAGTCTCATCAATTTATGCCTAAGACGTCTTTATATGGGTAAGACGTTGAGTTTGAATCTCAATGCATTATATTGATGATATTATGATGGCTAAGGCAAAATAATGTGTTTTTAATGAAAAGTCATGAAATATGTCCCATTGAATATGTTTCATTCCATGAAGTGAATGTAGTAGCAATATGTGATAAGTCTGAAATATGACAACTTACTTCATTCTTGAAGTGTATATTACAGCAGTACATAATATGTCTGAAAGAAGACAGGTGATTGAATGCATGAATATACGCATGTAGGGATAATATGATAAACGCGCATGATGATCAGAAGATATGTTAGAGAAAAATTCTCTGGATCATATGTATGTCTTGATTTGCTCCTGAAGTAGCAATATCATACAAGAGGTTATAAGCTATCAATTTGATAGGGTTAAGACACGATTATATTTCATTCATGGGAATGAGAATTTTAATTGTTATAAGCATAGATCCATTTCCTGGGTGAATGTGATGATATTTAGTGAAACTTATCAACAAACGTGAACTTGATCGTGATGACTTCACAACTCACCTCCAAATAAGGCAGAATAACCGAGAAGAGTTATTTTAAAATCTACTTCTAAAGTAATAAATCTGAAATTTATTCATGTAATAGTAAATCTGAAATTTACTAAAGTAAAAAATGCATGTCATGGTACTTAGAGTTCTCTAGAATAAAAGTTCATAAATTGACATGAACGATTGCGAAATCTCAAAGTTGTGTATATTGAGTATTGAACATATATTGATGAATCAGATTATTCTTCATTACTTTTAATGTTGCTTGTTCTCATGATAAGTTGGTTGGACCAACTAATTTTGGGATTGGATCCCTTAAAATCTGAAAAAGTATAAAAGGTGAATATGGGCCCGTTCACCTGTCATGTGATCTATTAAGATGCATCGATATAAAATGATCACTTGTACGTTTACTGTCAACCTGCAATTTGACATTCATAAAGTTGCTCAACAAAATTGAGTTAAGAGCATAACTTTCAGATTGTGTAATCAAGAAAAATCATTTTGATGATGATGGTTTGACATTGAATGCCTTCGATAAATAGTGAAATCATTGCTAATGAGAACAAAGCTTCATGTGTTGGTCTGAAATATGATATGTTGCATACAATAGCACTTCTATGCATTAGACCAATAAATTATGATTATTTCTTTCCTCTCAATTGGTTCAAGGTCAAGAACCAACTATTCCATCTAATAGTTTTGATGTGCGGTATACGATTAATGAATATACCATGATGCACAAAGATGACTCCTCAAAGAAGACGGAGGATGTATGTTAATTTTTCTAACATAAGAGGGAGATTATAAGCAGCTATGAAATATGTTAGAAATTATCATAGATCCTCATTCAAAAGATAATTCAAGTCAAATGTCAGAAGCATTTGTTGACTCAAATTCAATCTCATATTTAAGCTGCAAGTGCTCTTATTTTGTGTCCCTAAAGGACAAAGTCTATGCATGTGTGAAGCGTGGTAGACCAATCGGTTCCAAATGAAATAATCCTTGAAAAGGATAAGGAGCAAATAATCATAATAAGAAGTCAATATGCTCTTAAAGAGCCAACGACATAACACTTCATGAAACCTTATGAAAGGCCCAGGTACCTGAAAATAATGAAGTGATGAGATCTCAAAAGGTTATGTCACATTGTGAACCGATACAAAATGATATATCATCAATGATATCTTTGATACAATATTGACGTAATATTGTGAAAGATTACAAGGATTTGAATTCTACGTTTATTGAAACATGATGACGTAGAAACATTTATCAAGTGACCTGAAATGATGCATTTTGATAAGCGTAAAACTTATTTGATTTGCAGTCCAAACACTTGAAGATGTCATACTTGACATGTTGGATATTGTCACTTGACAATAATCTATATAAAAATTTCTACAGGATTCAAAATGCCTGAAGCATATAAAGTTTCTGGAAAACTTTTTATTATCCTTTTAAGAGATAATTTGATGATTTGAGTATCATTGGAACTCCTGGAGAGTTTTCAAAAGCAATAGAATATTTGCTTAAATGAGAAACATGCAAAATTGAATAAGGATCCATTCCGACCTCAAGAAAAGAATGAGGAATCTCTTGGTTATGAAATACCATGCCTTAGTGCAATTGATGCACTAATGTATCTTGCAAATACTACAAAGCCTGATATAGCCTTTTTTGATTAATTTGTTAGCAAGATATAGTTCTGCTCATACTAGGAGACATTGGAATGAGATCAAACATATATACGGTACCTAAAGAAACTACCGATATGGGCTTATTTTATTCTAAAAATTGCAGTCTCGATCTTGTTGATTATATTGATGCTGAGTATTTATTTAACTCGTTTAAATCTCGATCTCAATCATGCAATGTGTTCATATGTGGGGATACTGCCATATCTTGGAGATATACAAAGCAGTCTATCTAGCCACTTCATCGAATCATGCAGAGATAATAGTTATTCATGAAGCAAGAAATAATGCAGCTTACATAGCACGTCTTAATGGAGAATTCATAAAAGGAGATAGAATAAAGCACACTTCATCAAAACTTTTCTACATGCATGAGCTACAAAAGAATGGTGATATTAACGTGCAACAAATTCGTTCAAGTGACAATGTGACTGATTTATTCACCAAGTCTCTTCCAACTGCAACTTTCAAGAAGATGGTGCGGAAGATCGGGAGGCAAAGGTTCAAAGATGTTCTCATTAGGAGGAGTTAATATGTGTTGTACTCTTTTTTCCTTACGAGATTTTGTCTCACTAGGTTTTCCTTGTAAGGTTTTTAATGAGGCAGCCTATATGCGTATTGTTAGAGATGTGTACTCTTTTTCCTTCACTACATTTTTTTCCACTGGATTTTTTCTAGTAAGGTTTTAACGAGGCACATTATCTATCAATTAGACATTCAAGGAGGAGTGTTATAAATATATTACCATATATAGTGAATGTCTACTTTACCATATATAGCGAATGTCTATTTATGAAAAAGTTAGAAACCTCAAGGTTAGTTTTCCCCTATAAATAAAGGGGGATTTCTTCATTGTAATTCGCTCTTCAAGAATCCCTAAAGAGAAATAAAAATTACTCTCTATTCTCTCTATTTTTCTTCTTCTTTACTTTTATATTTTATAACATTATTATAGTAGTATTAGCGATTTTCTTCAATTAGATTATACACCTCATATAACAACATTAGATCAAACAATTAACTAATTTCTATAAAAAATTTAGCTCTTTTTGACTAAGTGCATATTTATTACAACTAAAAATCTTTATTGTAGTAGTGATTAGTGATTTTCTTCAATTAAATTAAGCACCCACAGAATAAAAATTGAAAAAATAACATAAATATACAGCTTAACTTACTATATTTACACTCTCACCCTTAAAAGTAATTACAAAAATTTCAACCAATTATATATATACCTTCGTTGGATATATCGGGGAGCTAGTTATGTATCTCGACAGACCAAAAATTGGAGAAATGTATCGAGAGCTAATTATGTATCTTACACGGAAAAAATGTATTTTCATTGAATGTATTATATATCTTGATAGATTCAAAATTGAAAAAAAAAAAATATATCGGAAGTTATCTATCTTCACAAGAAAGAAATGTATCTTCATTGGATGTACGAGGAGCTAATTATGTATCTCGACAGACACAAAATCAAAATATTCAATAATTATATAGAATATCAAGATTTTTCGTAATGATCTTCAACTGTCGTAATTTATGTTATTCCTCATTTTCTTCATTTAATGTTCCTAGCTTTACGTCGCCTATTTTTATAGGCTCTCTTTAAATCATGGCTGAAGTCAATTACCCTACAATAAAATAAGGACAAGAGATAACATTAATTAAATGAGTTTTAAATAAACCCGTCTTAATTTTTTAAGTAGATTAAATACACAACATATGTTCTCCGTCAACATAATATCTAGGAATGTCAAGATTTAAATGAACACAGTTGTTATAAAATAAGATTTTTGTTGGTTTTTTCTTCTTCCAGAAGTTTCAATAAAACGCCCAACTGCATGATATGGAGTCTATTCTAGAATCTCTATTTATAGCATTCTATCTGTTTTATTTGTCTTAAATCCGTAGCTCATGGAATTAGTTAAAACTTAAAAGGATGACACTACTAGAACGGTTAAAAAAAACAATCCAATAAGAAATTTCTGCTATTAAGTATCGAGTTTTTCCACTAATTTCCGCCAAATTAGTTGAAAAAATGCATGGCGGAAAACACAGTCTTGAAACACCGGAAACAGTGGAAAGGATCCTAATTTGATACTAATTTTTTTCTCATTGATTCAATTAAAATATATGTTAAAATGGTAAGAAATTTTAATGGAAAAATAATTACTTTTATTACAATTAAGAACGGGAAAAAGAAAAGATAAAAGAAGTTATAAGACATGATCTATTATTCAAATGAAATTTCCTCTTAAATTTTAATCCCGCTATGCTGTGGTTTCAATTACTATCTTTTCAAATAAGCTGTTATTTAACCAATTTTTTTTTTTTGGTAACTAGGATAGTTATACATATTATAACAAAACACTACAAAGAGCGATTTGGTAGCGCTGCCACCATAATATCTGCACCTTGTGCACTATTTACAGGTCATCCAATAGTAGTTCCTAACATAGCATTACTAGGAGTATGTACAGAAGTACTACGTGGTAAAGCTCCCACGGTCTTAACACATCTAGTAGTAAAGTCTCCTCTTTTATGTGCATTCAAAACGTCCATCAGGTCTGGAGGAGGCGACCAAAAAGTAACAGCATCCCAGGCTGCAAAACTGGTAGATATATTGGATGGGTGTGCAGTAGAGATGACTCGTCTTGCTAGGCTATCCGCTAGTCTATTTTGCTCTCTGTCAATATAAACGAGGTCCAGACTACCCAGCTGACGAAGAAGGAACCTGCAATCACATAAGAGCGATGAAAAGTTAGTATTTGATTCTGTGCTATTTAGCACAGTTGGAAGCTGCACAGCATCTACATTGACTTGTAGTGGTTCCAGATTATAATTCATAGCTAGCTGCAAGCCAATGAATAGAGCAAGAGTCTCTTAACTATGAAATATCATGAATAATAGTAATTGCAGTACAGCCTAGAATCCATTCACCCATGCTTGAACTAAAGACTCCCCCTAATCCTCCGATGTTCGAGTTTAAAGAAATGGTAGCATCAGTGTTTAACATTAAATAACCCGTTGTAGGAGGATTCCATTTGACGTAAAGGGTGAAAAACTGATTTTTGATGTGTGTGTCTCCCGCAAAATACCAAAATTCAGTAGCCAAACTAATAGCGGCAGCTGGAGAAGGGTTTAAAGAAAAGTTACTGCTAAACATGACTCTATTTCGATGGTTCCATATGACCCATAAAGAAAAAGATAAGAACAGTTTCCATTGGTATGCCCGCAGGTGTGTGCTTCTGTCTTTGGGAAATAACCTTCAGCCAGTTAACGAATTCGGTATGAGATCTATCTGAAGGAGGCTGCATTTGGGAACCAAAACTTGTGGCTAAGTTTTCCCAGAATCCCGTAAGCGAGGGACAAGAAGAGAACAAGTGAGGTACTATTTCAGGTTGATTACTATGGCAAAGCTTGCAAGCTGGTGGTTGTAAGTAAGATGTATGATGAAGGTATGAGGAAGTTGGAAGTCAATTCAAAGCTAATAGCCAAAGGAAGTTCTTAATTTTTGGGAGGGTGTTAACCTTCCAAATCCAATTAAGGTCGCGAGGGTTGGTAACATCCGTATATTCTTCACCTATACGGTTGTAACAAGTGCGTACAGTTACCTTACCTGTAGGTGTTAGACCCCATTTAATACGATCATAGCTATTCGAGTATAAAGGAAAGTATATCGAGCGAATCTGTCTAACTATAGATTGGGGTAAGATAAAGGGAACGTCATTCAAATTCCAATCATTATTTTGTCTATAGTCGGAAACTTTTTTGGAGTCTTCATGCTGCGTCAAAGGTCCATATATAATTGACCTAAGGTTGGTGCCAGGCTTTAACCAAGGTTGGTTCCAGAAGCTAATATGTCTTCCATCTGCTGGTTGCCATATTCGCCCTTTCTGACAATATTTCCAATCAACCTGTAGGTTTTTCCAGGTTGTGGAAATGGTCGCAGGGCATGGAGAGGTTCTTAAGTATTTATTTCTTAGCACGGATGCCCAGATGGCATTTGGGGAGTGAAATAAACGCCACGTTGGCTGCTACAGCAGGGCATAGTTTTTCGTGGCTAAACTTTGTATTACCTAGACCTCCGACATGCTTAGGAGTTGTAATGGTCGACCATTTAACAAGATTAATTTTCTTGTGGGATTCAGTGGTTCCCCAGAAAAAGTCCTCCTCATATCTCTCCATTCTTTTGATGACAGTAGAAGGAAGCTTATAGATTTGCATTATGTGGTTAGGCAGACTATTAAGCACCGATTTGATAAGCGTCACCCGACCCGCAGGGGAAAGGAATTTAGTTTTCCAGCCCGCTAGGCGTCGTTTAAAGTTATCTATTAAGAATTGGTAGTCTGTTGTGGCTGATCTAGTAGTATTCATAAGGAAGCCAAGGTATTTCCCAAAATTTTCCCCTTCTCTGATCCCAAAAAAATGACAGACTTGTTCCTTAGTTCTGATATGGGTATTTTTGGAGAAAAATAGTCGTGACTTGGCTAGGTTTATTTTTTGCCCCGAAACCTCGCAGAACCTAGCAAGGGTTTGCGCAATATGTTGGCACGAGTGATCTACTATTTTGCTACATAAGATAATATGAGCAGCGAATAACATATGAGATATTTGCGGGCTACGAGGAGCAACTTTGATAGGTGCCCATAACCCTGCACTAACCTGCATGTCAATTACTCTAGAAAGTCTTTCTATGCAAAGAATAAAAATATAGGGAGAAAGCGGGTCGCCTTGTCGGATTCCCTTCGTAGGTTGGAAGAACGGCAAGGCATTACCATTAAGCAAAATTGAAATGGTAGGTGTAGCAACACAAGACATGATCAAGTTTACTAACTTTCCGGGAAACCTAAAGTATAATAAGGTGTCTCAGATAAAAGACTATTCCAAACGATCAAAAGCTTTTTCTAAGTCAATTTTCATTAGCACGTGGCAAACCTTTTCTTTAGTATGTTTAAAGTAGTCGAGGACTTCTTGGACAACAATAGCATTATCAGCTGCCCGCCTATATGTAAGGAAACTAGCTTGAGTGGGTCCTATTATATCGAGGAGCAAAGGTTTGATACGATTTACTATAATTTTGGTCACAATTTTGTACATAGTATTGCAGAGACTTATTGGTCGGTACTGCGAAATGGTAGATGCACCAGAGACCTTGGGGATAAGACACAAGTAAGTAGTATTTATGGCCTCAGGGATAGGGTAGTTAGTGAAGATATGTGTGCAAAGGTTTGCCACAGATTCACCCACTATGGAGTTATATTTTTTATAGAAAAAGGGGTGCAAGCCATCCGGGCGCGGTGCTTTTAGAGGTTTGAACGAAAAGATTGCATCTTGCACCTCTTTACGATTTAGTGGTGCTGTTAGACGTAATGCTAGCTCAGGGGGGGAATAAAGTTTGAGAAAGCAAGCAGGTGTGCCCTGATGCTACAAGTTAAGTCTGTGGAATATAGGGAGGAATAGAATTCTACGATATGGTCTTTGATTTGCCCATCATTTGTTAGCCAGTTCCCTACACTATCTCTAAGGCTAGTGATACGGTTCCTCCGCCTCCTTTGAAGAGTTGACATATGATAGAATTTAGTATTAGCATCTCCATTGTTTAACCATAAGATCCTTGATTTTAACTTCCAAAAGTCTTCCTCCATAATTAGAACTCGTTGATAGTCAGTTTGAAGGGTTTCTTCTAAGTTACGGAGAAAAGTGCTTGTTGGATAGCGAGGAGATCTTTGCAGGCCATCAATTCGGGCAAGAAGCCTTCTTTTTTTGTGAAAATGTTTCCGAAAACATGTTTGTTCCATAGTAAAACATTTGCCTTGAAAAGTTGTATTGCTGGGAGGAAACAGTTGTTTGAGTTTTCCCAAGCCTTAGAAATAACAGTGGAGAAATCTGATGGGAAGCCCAGATATTTTCCAATCAGAAAGGTTTATTGGGCATATGGTTGGAAGAAATTAGCTTTAGTAGCAGAGGCGCATGATCTGATTGGATCCTAGGGAGGGAGGTGAGTTACAGAAGAATCCGGATACAAGCTAAGCCAGTCGTAGTTACTAAAAACTCTATCTACTCGTTCCAAGATGGTAAGACCCCCTTTCCATTGGTTGGTCCAAGTATACTTGCTGCCTATGTACCCTAAATCTACCATATTACAATAATTTAAGCACTGCAAAAATTTGTTAGTCCTTTGAAAGTTGATATTGTTCCCCCCAAATTTGTCAGAGTTATACAAAACCTCATTGAAGTCACCCCCTATAATCCACGGCCCTTTATGATTGTCAGCGATTTTCTCTAGATTATGCCACAAGCACTGTCTATCTACATAAAGATTGCTCGCATAGATTGCCGAAAATAACCACTCAGCAGGAGAAGGTATTACCTGAATTTTGCAGTGAATTTCTTGGGGTGTGAGCCCCACAGTGGTGACGTTAAGATTATCATCATGCCAAAGTATGCTATCCCACCTGCACGAGATGTTCCAGGTAGTGCAATAACACTTTTAAAGTGAAACTCCTGAGGAATAGATTGATGGTCTTCCCGGCGAGTTTCAAGAAGAACGACTAAGGCTGGTCTATGAAAATCCAATAATTCCCTAAAATTTCTCCTAAAGTCGGCCCTTTTTGACCCACGGCAGTTCCAGATGACGAAATTCATTGGAAGATGTAGTGTATGAGAGACTTCTGTATCAACACCCTCCCTCAGTGAGGGGTTCAGAACTAATGCAGACCTCCCCACCATCGGGTTGAGGGTTGGACTAATGTGGAGAGAGCATTTGTGCATACTTAGGGGGCAGTTTATACGAATCTTTTTTTCCAACCTTTCTTTTAGGAGAAAGACCTGTACCTGTCCTAGCAGTACTGACTCTGGACCGGCTGCCTGGGTTTCTTCCACCATGTCTGTGGTTCCCTCCTGGTTTGCTGGAACTGGTTGGGTCTGCAGAGGGGCTGCTTGCGGTGGTGTTGGTACATGCATCGAGCTTACCACTGTTGACAGCGTGGTGGTATGTTGTTGAATCATGGGGATAGCCCTTGCTGTGGCTGTGGATAGAAGGGAAAATCCGCCTGGTTGTTCATGGGCGGGAATGGAGGCTGGATCACAGATCAGTGATGGTGCATGTAAGCATCCAGTCCGAGCCTCATCCCTTCCATTATTATCTGCGCTAGATCCGCAGGATGCTGAATCAATATAAGTACTTGTTCCCCATTTATATGGAGGTTGAACGTTAAAGCATGTCCCAGCAGCCCCATCTCCAACCAAGAGCTTGGTGGCTGAGGTGGCTGCGAGTTCATTGACATGTACACAGCCCGGTTCTGGGGTTTGTTCTCCATCGGCACAGTGTTTTCCATGTGAACTCGTCTCACTAACTGATGAAAAGGTCCTAGAGGGTAGTGGTGAATATGTAACCTTGTGTAAGGGCATTTCCTGTGGTGTAGAGGCATTATATGGAGGGGTAGAAACATTACCTATTTTGTCAGTAATGGGATCAGAAACGTGGATATCTACGGGAGAGTTTGCAGAGATTACCTTATAAGGGTAATCATTGCAGAGATTTGTATTATTTAATGAGGTGACATCGGTGGAATCAACAGAATTAAGGAGACTAGGAATATTTTGCATGGAAGCCACGTATGGTGATGAAGTGTTATGTTTTTAAGAGCTGAGGAGGAAAATATGTAGTAGTCTCTAGAGAGTGTTGGTTCTCATTTGATACAGTGGTAAAAGAGTTTTTAAGAGTTAAATTTTTATTAAATTCTGAAGGATGTAGAGGAGTTTTAGATAATTCAGGAGAAGCGGTGGGGCCCACTTTTGTGAACAGTTTCGTCGTTGGTGGGATGAAAGAAGCAGGAGAGAGGGAATTATTTAGGGTTAGTTTTCCCAAAGCTCCTACAGTCGCCTCCGGGAAATTCCTAGGGTCTTTGGAAAGAGTAGAGTTTGTAGAGAACTTACCTTTGCCACTCGCGGTTGCTTTCGTAGATATGTTTGATTCTCTCTTCGCAGAAGGACTGCGTCGGAACTCCACTATCTTCCATTGTGATTCAGTAGTTGGCACCATTGGGGTCTTTCCGGACTGTTTGTCCTTCATCGCTGGTGGAATATGGGTGCAGCTTCTGCGCTGGTGCCCAAGTCTTCCGCACGATGTGCAGAGTAAGTCAAAGCCCTCGTAATGGATCACTTGCTTATGCGATCCGATATAGACATGGTGGACTAAGGGTTGTTCCATCGGAACTTGAACGCATAGGCGCGTACCTTCCTCTAGTTGTTGTAGAGGTGCATGCATCAATTTTTAACAAGGTTCCTACCTTTTGGCCTACTTTGTGTAGAATATCTCGATCATAGAATTCACTAGGCAGTTCTGGGAGCCGAAGCTAAATTGCTGTGTAAGTAACTTTCGCTTGTGATGCAACAAATTTTGGCTCCCATCTTTGGACTGATAAGTGGCTGTTTAGTACGAACCAAGGTCCATTGTGCAGTACATGAAGCATGTTTTCTTCATTCATGAATTTAATAAGAAAGTAGTCCGATCCTAGGTCAACAAGATTTAATTCTTCCGTGGACTTCCATAATTGAGTTAGTTTATGCTTTAGGAGCTGGTGACCCATTTTTCTTCCTATAAGCTTTATGATTAGGGAGTGCTGCCAAGGCTTGTAGATTCTGTTTTTGTCCTCAGTTGTTAGAGGAATAAAGTTCGGGTCCTCGTTATGTTGCAGGATCTCGTCGTTCATGTCGACTTGTAGTGAGAAGGTAGAGGTATTTACAAAGGATGGTTGAGAGGGTGTCATTAATTTCTGCAGATAGGAAGAGTTCCCATCTGCTGTGGTTTCTACTGGGTTATTGATATCTATTTGCATGATAAATTCAGGAAAAGGAAAAGTTGAAAAATAGCATAGACCATTTCCCCCCACACACACAAGAAAAAAAAAGGTGTTTGGCTATAGTCTTACCTTGTTGGTTATTTCCTTGTGTTGCTTTCTCTGACAACAGATGATCTTGTTTTTCTATTTTTCTAATACAGTACATATAGGAAAAGGAAAAATACAGAATTCTTCTATCATCTCCATTGTTCTGCAAACACATAGTCCTCATGAATCATGATCCATCAAAACACATATACATTTTTATAGAAGTGGTCTAGTGAATAACATTAAAAAAATATCATACGAACCCTTAATTTACCGTATATGATTTGATTGAGCGAAACAAATAAAAAACAGAGGAAAGAATTCAGCTGTTCTAGGAAACAATGAAAAGGATAATATCAGAAAAAGCAAAACATATACTACTAATATATACTTAATCTAATGATTACAAGTGTTCTCCAACCTCTATAGCTTTAATTCCAAATTTCTACGTCTTTATTCTTATCAAACATTTAAAAAAAATGAAAAAGGAAAAGGAAAAAAACAGCTTGATTCCCAAGAGAAAAATCTCCGCGAGCAGAGTGCTATACTCTACTTGCAGGATTAAGGGAAAACGAAAACCTTGTAACAATTATTTACGATCCGTTCCCAGGAACAATCTTGATGACAAGTCCAGGGAAAACATCATCAGGATCATGAATATGTGGATTTCTCTCAACAATATAAGGATCACCACACTTGTCACTTATAGTATGTAACGTTTCCCCTTCTCCAACAACATAAATTTCATCACAAGGCCGGTTAAGAAAGTGATTCCCTTTCATAACAACTCCATCTGTTGAATAATTCTCTTTCACTGAGCTAATTAAAAGCATACCTAATATCATCATAGCACAGTACAAAGAAGCTGCATCTGCTATAGCTACTATTTGTGATTTTGTTGATTTTCCTGACACCAAAAGGAAAGCCATGTTAATTACTTTGGTGTTTTTTGAGAGACAGAGGAGGAAAGGATGAGTTCTTTATTGAGTTTTAGAAGGGCTTTTTTTTTATTTATATAGAAGAAGATTTTGGGGGAAGCACTAAAGTTGGGGATTCTAATTTGGTTTGGTTTGGTTTGGTTTGGGTGGTGGGAGTTGGTGTTATTTTCAGTCGTGTTTGAGGGTTAATGGTTTGAGAGTTGAATTCGAAGTCATCAACTATATACTTGGTGTACTTATAAAAAAGTTGACTAATTAAACGCGCCATCTTCCTGAGGGATTTATTTTGATTGGAGAAAAGATATTATTGATAGAATTAAATTAATTTCTCAAGAGGTAGTTTAAACTTATGGCGCTTTCTATTAAAGTTACTAAACTGATTGTTTTAATTTAAATTCACTTAAAGTAATGCGTTAGCTTGTTACTCAAATGATAAATTTAGCCGAGAAAGTCATTAATCTACATTATCAGTGCACAAAATATTCTACATTATCAGTTAACTTAACCTGCTATTGCAAGTTACCCAATTATTTACATAAAAATTATAAAAATAAATTAGATAACCTGCGATAGCAAGTCAAGTTTATCCGATAGTGCAGAATATTTGTACACTACAATGCACAAAACTTAAATTCATTCCGAATCTACTAAAATACCTATATAACTTCCCATGTAAGAAATTATGTTACTGTTATAAATGTACCATATATAGCGAATGTCTACTTTACCATATATATGAATACCTATTTTACCATATATTATGTATGTCTATTTATGAAAAAGTTACAAATCCCAAGATTAGTTTTCCCCTATAAATAGAGGGATTTTCCCACATTGTAATTGACAGCTATGGTTAGAACAGAAAGAGAAAACGAAGAAATAGATAGAAAAAAGGAAATAGAAAAAATAAAACAACAAACCACAGAAATAAATACTCTTGATAAAAAAGAAGATCAAAATATAATACCTAGTACATCAGAAATAAGGAAACCTGCATATTATAAAAATAAGTTTAAAAGATATAATCTAAAGAACGAATATGACAAATGGACACCAAAACAAATAGTTAATAAAAATTATAACTTTCTAGACTTAGATTGTGTAATAGATACAGAAAAAACAATATAATTATGGATAGGATATATGACAAAGCAATTATTAGATAATAATATAAGTGTAACGGATGCACCAGAATATATAGAAAGAACATTAATAGGAACAGTAAAATTATGGTTTTTAAATCTAACTGAAAATAGTAAAAAAATATTAAGAACTGACAAACCCACAGAAGGAATAATGAAATTAACACCTATAGAATTATTAAAAAAATATGAAACAGCTATAAAAGACGAATTCAGTAGCATGACAACAACAGAAGAAGAACAAAATTAAGAGAAAGACATAAATAGAAATTTAATGTTAAAATTAGCAATATGTAATATGTGTTACATAGATGAATATACTTGCGCATTTAAAGAATATTATTATTATAAAGGAGCATATAATATAGAAGAAAGTAAAGAAATAAGAAAATTATATTTTAATAAATTACCTGAACCATTTAGTTCAAAAATAATAAAAAGTTGGGATGAAACAAAAATAGTAGATACTTTAGGAGCAAGAATAAAATTTTTACAACAATGGTATAGAAACTTATGTGAAAAATACAGAGAAGAAATAAAAATGGAAAAAACATTAATAAGAAATTTAGCATGTTGCAAAGATAAAATAGCACCTCAATTTGGATGCGAAGAAAGATATTATAAGAAAAGAAAAAGGCATAAGAAATATAAGAAATACAAAAAATCAAAATATAAATACAAAAAACCAAGAAAAAGATATTATGTAAAAAATTATAAAAACAAAAGACCATATAGAAAGAAAAAATCTATAAAAGAATGTACTTGTTATAATTGTGGGAAGTTAGGACACTTAGCTAGAGATTGTAAATTACCTAAAAACCCAAAAAATAAACAAATATCAGAAATAAAAATAGAAGATACAGAATATATGCAAATAGATTACATAGATTACGAATTAGAAAGTGAAGACAGTATATATGAAATTTCAGAGAATGAAACAGATAATGAAATAGATAGTGAATTAGATGAATTAAATGACTGAAGAAGATATAAAAATATTAACAAAAGAAGAATATTTAAATGAAGAAGGAACAGATCAAAAAATAATATTTGATAACAATGTATTTGATGAAATAAAAGGAAAAGAGTTAGACTTAAGTGTAGAAAAAATATTTAAAATACCAACAATAAAAAATATATTTACTAGAAAAAAGGAAGAATATTATGTAGTAAGTCAAAAAGAGCACGTAATAGACTGTAGATATGCAAAAGGTAAAGCCAGTATACCACTAGTAACAAAAAGAATAATTAATAAAGAAATAAACGATATAAAAAGTAGAGACCCAATAAAATATGTACACCTTGGAGGTACAGAAATATTAATAAAAGCATGTTTTAGAGAAGGAATAGATACACCAATAGAATTATATTTAGCAGATGATAGAATTATAAAACCTATAGAAAAAAGTATAATAACTGTCATAAAAGGAAATTTAATATACCAAAAATTTAAATTTATAATAAGTGCAAATTATTCAGTAGCAGTAACAGATAGAAATATAGATAAATCACTAGTATTATATTGGAAGATATCAGGAATAGAATTAACCCCAGGAAGTAAAATATTTACAGCAAGATGCAAAAATTTATATGTATTAACAACAAAACATAAAATAACAGGAAAAAATAAGATTAATAAGATACAAATAGATAGCCCATTTGAACAATTTGTAAAAACAATAGACTATAATGATTATAGCTATAGAGACATAGATGTAGAAGAAAATCTAGAAATAATAAATGATAGAATAAGTACAACAAAAAGAACAGCTTATGATAAACCGGAATCATCAAGCTCATCAAAAAGAATAAGTTATGAAACAAGTTCAATGGATAATTCAAACCATTATTACATAACAGTAAAGGTAAATGAAAAAGAATATTTAATACTCTTAAATACAGGACAAGAAGAAAATTATATAGCAAAATATCTAGTAAAAAATGAAGAAATAAAAACCGACAATAATATATGCCCAGATCTACCAAGAAGCTTAATAAATACTAAAAATATAGCAGAAAAAGAAATAATAATAGGAATAAGAAAAATAAAAATAGAATTTGAAGTAAAAGAAGAAATGCAAAAAACAGACATAATATTAGGAATAAAATGGCTAGAACAAGTAAAACCATATAATATAGAACATACACAATTAACTATAACATATAACAGAGAGAAATTATTCTTAAGAAGAGCATTAACATAAAATGAAAATATATGTATTAATGAAGATAGTAGTAGAAGGATATTACAGTAGATATTATACGCCTATGATAGATACAGGAGCAGAAGCTAATTTATGTAGATATAATTGTTTACCAGAAAGTAAATGGGATAAATTAAAAACACCAATAATAGTTAAAGGATTTAATAACGAAGGAAGCTTAATTACTTATAAAGCTAAGAATGTAAAAACACAAGTATGGGATAAAATATTAACAATAGAAGAAATTTATAATTATGAACTAACATCAAAAGATATACTTTTAGGAATGCCGTTTCTAGATAAATTATACCCACATATAATAACTAGAACAGACTGGTGGTTTACAACACCATGTAAACAAAAAGTAAGAGCAAAAAGAGTTAATAATAAAATAAGAAAGAAAACGGATTGGATAAAAGGAAGTGAAAAAATTACACAAAAGTTAGAAAATATAAAAAATACTGAAGATACAATAGAATTAGTTGTATTTTCGATAAATAAAACAGAAATAACTATATTTTCAATAAATAAGATAGAAATAATTAAGAAAAAATTAGAACAATTATATAGTGAAGATCCATTAAAAGGATGGGAAAAACATAAAACTACTATAAAAATTGAATTAATAGATAAAAATAGCATAATAACCCAAAAACCATTAACATATAATTTTGATGATTTAAAAGAATTTAAAATGCATATAGATGAATTATTAGAGAAACAATATATACAAAAAAGTAATAGTAAACATAATAGCCCAGCATTTATAGTAAATAAACATAGTGAACAAAAAAGAGGAAAAAGTAGAATGGTTATTGATTATAGAAATTTAAATGCAAAAACAATAACTTATAATTACCCAATACCGAATAAGATATTAAAAATAAGACAAATACAAGGATATAATTATTTTAGTAAATTTGATTGCAAATCAGGATTTTACCATCTAAAGTTAGAAGAATAATCTAAGGAATTAACCGCATTTATGGTACCACAAGGATTTTATGAATGGAATGTACTACCATTTGGATATAAAAATGCACCAGGTAGATATCAATATTTTATGAATAGTTATTTTAAACAACTACCTAATTGTATAGTATATATAGACGATATACTATTATATACAAAGACCAAAGAAGAACATTTAAAATTATTAGAATAATTTACGGATATAATAGAAAATTCGGGAATAAGTTTAAGTAAAAAGAAAGCTGAAATTATGAAAAATCAAATAGAATTTTTAGGAATACAAATAGATAAAAGTGGAGTAAAAATGCAACAACATATAGTACAAAAAATAGTAAATTCGAAAGAGGAATTGGATACGAAAAAGAAATTACAATCATTTTTAGGATTAGTAAACCAAGTAAGAGAATATATTCCAAAATTAGCAGAAAACTTAAAACCACTACAGAAAAAATTAAAAAAGGATATAGAATATAACTATAATGAAGAAGATAAAAAACAAGTTCAAAAAATAAAAATACTTTGTAAAGAATTACCAAAATTACAATTTCCTGATGAAAATAGAAAATTTATATATATAGTAGAAGCAGATGCTAGTGAATATAGTTACAGAGGAGTACTTAAATATAAATATGAAGCAGAAAAAATAGAACACCATTGTAGATATTACTCAGGTACGTTCAACGAGACAGAAATAAAATGGGAAATAAATAGAAAAGAATTATGTTCATTATATAAATGTTTGTTAGCATTTGAGCCATATATTGTATATAACAAATTTATTGTGCGAACAGATAATACACAAGTACGCTGGTGGCTAACAAAGAAAATACAAAATTCAGTTACAACAAAAGAAATTCGGAGACTAGTATTAAATATATTAAATTTTACATTTACAATTGAAGTAATCAGTACTAACAAAAATGTTATTGCAGATTACATATCAAGACAAAGCTACACAGACTGATATTATAGAAGAAGATACTCTAGAAAAGATACTCAACACCCTAACTACGCTTTCGATAAAAGTGGACAGTATGGGTAATGAGATAGAAAAGCTAAAGACTAATGAAGGTAAACTAAAGTCTATAGCTACAAATCAGCTAACTCAGCAGTGTGCAGAGCTATGTCGATCGGAAGACATTAAAATTCCAGAGCTAGAAGGAGACGTTGGGATACTCCATAAAACCCATAACGTTTATCTATCTACTTCCGCAGGTACAAGCAAAGGAGCTAGTCGACCAAGATACCAGAACATGAATATGAATAAAATATTTGAAAAACCATATACCCCAAATACACCAAAAGATCCCATGTTTATACCCCCACAAATTACCACATACCGAGATAGTCTGAACCAAGATAAAAAAGTTTATAACTACACATCCCAAAAATACATAGAAAATATCTACAATATACAAACCTTTTTAAATAGCAACCCCAAAGCTACAAATGTCCAAGAACCAGATACAAACTATATAACCCAGAGATTGACCGGATATAATAAACTAATTGTCTTACCTAAAACCAAACTAAATATAGTTAAAACTTGCTACGAATATGGACTACTTAGTACTGTATATACCACGGACGGAACTGAGATATCCACTATACCAGAAATATATGAAGCATTTATCATTTTTAAAAGAATAACCAAAGGTACCCTGTTCTTTATAAAAATTTACGCGGCACCAGCAGAAATATTATTTGATGAAGTTAAAAAACCTATACAAGTTGTGAAGATAGGAATGACACGAGATATGATTATACCACAAGATATTATTTCACAACCAGAGATACCTAGAATCGAGATACCAAAATTTTATGCAAACAAGAGGATTATCGGATTATCTACAATTTTACAAGAGCTAGCAAATACATATTGCAAACAAAATCCCATATGGAACTACTATTCAAGAGATCATGTACTAATATATTCAAATTCAAAAGAGTTACGAGAAACAGATATGGAAACTATTAGGCAATGGATTATCACGTTGCTTAAACCAGAAACAGAACCTATTGCCAGAGCTATCAGAGAAAAATTTATTTTGGAAGAATTATTGACCAGATACTGCAAGACTATTGGACATAAATATCCAGATCACAGATGTTCAAAATGTAATGGAGGAGATAATGATGTCCCAGCAGTTCAGCTAGAATAAAAAGAGATAAAAACGCCAGCTGAAAAGATAAGACCAGAGCAATAATAGAGATACAGCAGATATGACAAAATAGACGGAAGACTTATTTGTAAATTAATTTACGTAGATTCAATGTGAATTTAATGTAAAGTTTGATTTTTTTAGCCTTATAGGCTTAGGGTAGGTAGAATAGATAGAAGACTTTTAAGTCTAGACTTTTTAGTCTTTCTTTAATAAGTTTTTGTTTGTTTTAGCGGACAGATGTAAAACAATGTAAAGTTCGTCCATTCTATAAATAGAGAAAGCAGAAGGCATTGCAAAGCAAGCCTTCATGCGTTGAAGCAAACATTCTCTCAAAGTCCACAATAAATATTTTTTGCTTAGTTAATTAAAAAACAGGTATATATCAATGGAAAAATCTATGGAGGAACAAAGCACAGAAATATCAAACCTACCAGAACAGGTATATTTATTTATGATTATGAATAGCTAAATTCATAATTCCCAACAATCATGATATGATAAAATAAATTCATGTTAGTTACTTTATAGTAGAATTATTCGAAGAATAATATGTTAAGAAGTTTATTAGCAAAGTGGAAACGGAGAAAGATCCCTAAGAACTATGCCATCCTAAAGGTGAAACCAATAAGGCAAGAAGCCGTGGTGGGGAGTAACCAGAGTAGAGGCGCTGTTTAAGGGAAAAGTATCCAGATTACCATGCTAATAGTGACCGAAGAACATGTTATTTAAGAATAATCTAGTATATAGTAATCTAAGATGACTATATTTTGTTATGTACATGGTTGAAGGGAATATTTTGAAAAAAGCAATTTTATGAAAATGAATAATTATTTATCTGATGTGATGGTAGATAAATTTAAAATACTTATTTTATATGCACTTAAAGATATAACTGTAGTAGATATAAGAAAAATCATATTAGAAAAAGCATTTGGTAAATATTACATGACTAGAGTAAATTATATACCACACATACCTAACTACTCTTACAAATACTTAGCATGATAAATCGCATAGAATTTTTAGAAAAAGATATGAGAAACATACAACTACTAGAAAAACAGATGAAAAATATAGACAAATACAAGGAAAATAAAGATATAAAATATCAATTTTAGAAAATAGACCATTTAGACTACCTTAAGGTTTTAATCTTATATATACTTAAAGACATAGAAATTAAAGATATTAAGAAAATAATATTAGAAGAAGTAATAAACTACGAAATTGAAACAATAAATGCGTTAGAACAGATATACGAAGACATTTACCCAGAAGGATATTATTCAGATCAAGACTGTGGATGTTAGAATATATAAGAAAAACTAGGGAAAACCAAAATAACCTAAATGATGAAATTGATTATAGAAATCGAATTAAAGAAATAATGGAGACTCTAAAAGAAAAGTTAATATGGATAGAAAAAACCTTAGAAAATTTAGAAAAAAGTACATGTGATAGTTTAGATAATTTAAAAAACTCACTACGAGAAGAACAACACAAGATAATAAATGACATAGAAAATATAGAATTAGATATATACTACAGTACAGACAGGATAAATTATTATACAAAAATTTGTAACTCTGCAATTACCACAGGATAAAATAATAAACCTAATAAATTAATGGATACATCTTACGAAAGGAATAAATCATTAAAAGAAATAGAAACTCAACTATATAGTCTATACCAAGAATATGAAAGATTACATATTACTAACGAGGATCCTAAAACACTAGATAATCTAATCACGACAATATCTAATTTAGAATATGAATTAATAAAACATCTTAAGTCAAGAAGATAAAAATGAATATTATTCCAAACAATAATATTCATTATAAAAATAAATACATACGTATTTATTATCTAGTTGGAACTACGCACCTAATCCGCACCCCCCTACTACGCACCTAATCCGCACCCCCCTACAAATGGTATCAGAGCGTTTTTGTTTGTTTTAGCGGACAGATGTAAAACAATGTAAAGTTCGTCTCTCTTCTCTCTATTCTTCTTGTTTTTTGTTTTATATTCCATAACACGTTATCAACACGAGACTCTATCAAATAAGATGAGATTATAAATCTAAAGGTAATTTCAAGGTTAGTAATTCCTTATGTTATTTATCTTTTGCTACTAATAATATAATTATTGTTGGATTTGAGAAAAAATAATTAGTTTGGAACCATTATGTTTTAAATTTATTCATCAAGAACAATATTATCAAAAGGGATGATAATATGTTGGGTTGAAGTCTCATCGATTTATGCCTAAGACACATTTATATGGAGAAGACGTTGAGTTTGAATCTCAATGCACTATATTGATGATATTATGATGGCTAAGACAAAATAATGGGTATTTGGTGAAAAGTGATGAAACATGTCCCATTAAATATGCTTCATTCGTTGAATTGAATGTGGCAGTAATAAATCATATATGCCTCAATTTGCTTTTGTAGTAGCTGTCATAATTTGATACGCTTAAGACATGATTATATTTCATTCTTTCTGGGAATGAGAATGATTAAGGCATGATTATATTTCATTCCTAGGAATGAGAATTTCGATTATTATAAATACAGATCTATATCCTGGGGTGAATGTGACTGTATATACACTCGAACGTATTCTTTATTGTGAAGATATTACAATTCACCTCTAAAAGAGGTAGAATAATTGAAAGATTGAATATCTTCAAGTTACTGTGATAAGAAACTCGAATGTGAAAATTTACCCAAGCATGATGAAATCGCATACCATAATAAACTAAGAATTTATTGTTTATTGATACGAAATTCATGCAATAGTAAACCTGATGTTTACTAAAGAATTTTTACACATGTTATGGTAACTTGGAGTTACAAATACAAATTATTTAATCTATTGACATAAACGATTTGCCATCATGAAGATGTGCATATTGAGTATTAGACATATATTGAAGAAATAAAAGATTCTTCAAAAATTGTTTATGTTGCTTGTTCTCATGATAAGTTGGTCGGATCAACTAATGTTGGAATTTAATCCCTTAAAATCTAAAAAGTATAAAAGGTGAATATGGACCCGTTCACCAGTCATGTGATCTATTAAGATGCATCGATATAAGATAATCGTATGTACTTTCATTGTCAACCTGCAATTTGACATTCATAAAGTTGTTTGCTTAATAAAATTGAGTTAAGAGCATAACTTTCAGATTGTGTAATCAAGACAATCTAGATGATGATGGTTTGGCATTGAATGCCTTCGATAAATAGCTAAACTATTGCTAATGAGAACAAAGCTTCATGTGTTGGTTTGAAATATGATATGTTGCATACAATAACACTTGTATGCATTAGACCAATAAATTATGATTATTTCTTCCCTCTCAATTGGTTCAAGGTCAGGAACCAACTATTTCATCTAATAGTTTTGATGTGCGATATACAATTAATAATATACCATGATGCACAAAGATGGATTCCTCAATGAAGATGGAGAATAAATGTTAGTTTTCCTATCATAAGGGGGAGATTATAAGTAACTATGAAATATGTTAGGAATTATCATCAGATCCTCATTCAAAAGATAATTCAAGTCAAATACCGGAAGCATCTGTTGACTCAAATTTAGTATCATATTTAAGCTACAAGTGCTCCTATTTTGCGTTCTTAAAGGACAAAGTCTACGTATGCATGAAGTGTGGTAGACTAATCGATTCCTAATGAAATAATCCTTGAAAAGGATAAGGAACAAATAATCATAATAAGAAGGCAATGTTCTCTTGAAGAGTCTATGACATAACACTTCATGAAACCTTATGAAAGGTTCAGGTACTTGAAAATAATAAAGTGATGAGATCTCAAAATGTTATGTCACGTTGCGAACCGATACAAAATGAGAAACCGTCGACGATATATTTAATACAATATTGATGCAATATTGCAAAAGATTATGAGGATCAAAATTCTACATTTATTTAAGCATGCTGACGTAGAAATATTTATCAAGTGACATGAAAGGATGCATCTTGGTAAGTGTAAAATTTATTTGATTTACAGTCCAGACACTTGAAGATGTCACATATGAAATGTTGAATATTGTCACTTGACAAAATTTAAATGAAATTTTTCTAAGGATTCAAAATGTTTGATGCATATAAAAGTTTCTGGGAAACTTATTTAGAATCTTTATATCGTATAAGCTTATAGCTTGAAAAATATTGAAACTCTTGGAGAGTTTTCAAAAGCAATAGAATATTTGCTTAAATGAGAAATATGCATAATTTAATAAGGATTCATTTCGACCTCAAGAAAAACAATGAGGAACTCCTTTGTTATGAAGTATCATATCTTAGTGCAATTGATGCACTAATGTACTTGCAAATATTACAAGGCATGACATAGCCTTTTTCGATCAATTTGTTAGCAAGGTATAGTTCTATTCTTGCTAGAAAACATCGGAATGAGATCAAACATATGGGCTTATTTTACTTTAAACATTATAGTCCCGATGTTGTTGGTTATGCTGATATTGGGTACTTATCTAATCTGTATAAAACTCGATCTCAAATAAGCTATATGTTCACATATGGGGATACTGCTATATCTTAGAGATATACAAAGCAGTCTATCTAGCCACTTCATTGAACCATCCTGAGATAATAGCTATTCATGAAGCAAGCCGAGAATGAGTATGGTTGAGATCCATGATACATCTCATTCGAGAAAAATATAGTGTGAAATGTGACAATGTACCCATAATTTTATACGGAGATAATGCAGCATGCATGGCACAACTTAAGGGAGGATTTATAAAAGGAGATAGAACGAAACACACTTCATCAAAGCTTTTATACATAGATGAGCTACAAAAGAATGGTGATATTGACGTGCAACAGATTCATTCAAGTGACAATGTGACTGATTTATTCACCAAGTCTCCTCCAATTGCAACTTTCAAGAAGATGGTACACAAGATCGGGATGCAAAGGTTCAAGGATGTTCTCATTAGGGGGAGTTAATACACGCTGTACTCTTTTTTCCTTATGAGGTTTTGTCCCACTGGATTTTCCTTGTAAGGTTTTTAATGAGGCAACTTATATGCGTATTGTTAGAGATGTGTACTCTTTTTGCTTCACTAGATTTTTTTTCCACTGTATTTTTTCTAGTAAGGTTTTAACGAGACACATTATCTATCAATTAGATATTCAAGGGGGAGTGTTATAAATGTACCATATATAGTGAATGTCTACTTTACCGTATATATGAATACCTACTTTACCATATATTGTGTATGTCTATTTATGAAAAAGTTACAAACCCCAAGGTTAGTTTTCCCCTATAAATAAAAGGGGTTTTCCCACATTATAATTCATCCCTCAAGAGAAATAAGAATTCCTTATGAGAAATAAAGAAGTCTCCTCTCTTCTCTCTATTCTTCTTGTTTTTTGGTTTATATTTCATAACAGTTACATATTTCAAATACTAGTGTGGTTTAGTCTGTGCTAAGCCTGGGACCAAATTATATTAATATTAATATTTTAAATTTTTTTAACTTACTATTTTTGCTTTTTATTTGTTTTGTATCATTATATTAGTTAACGGTCTAGTTAGATTATTTTTTGATATTTTTAAATGTTAAATTATATATTTATTTCAATTTTTATCCTATTTTTTAGTTCGTTTTTAAAAAATGTCTCTTTTCTTTCTCGGGTTAATTTCAGCTTTCCACGTGAAATGTTTAAGACAACAAGATCAACAAATATTTTAGTCTTTTCTACATAGTTTTATAAGATCATAAAAATGAAAAATGTCCGTTACTTTTTTTCTTTAACTTTGTGTTAAGTCAAAACCAAATAAATAAATTAAAACAGAGGGAGTAAAAGCTTTTATAAGTTAAAAATAATAAAAAAATTTATGATATATTTTAGTCTTTGTTTTAATTTTCAAACAAATGCAAACACGAAAAAAAATCCTTTTTACTTTACTGAAAGTTTTTGAATGAAAGCCTTTAACGATCTAAATTGATTTTTGCCTTATGTATAATTAATTTCATTATTTTTTCTCATTTAAAATTTACATTGGATAATTTTTTTTTTTTAAATAATACAATATTTGATTAATATAAAAATATTTGATGCTATAAACTATTGTATGATTTACGATAAATTAAATAATTAAAAGTCAGACTCAATAAAATACTTTTCATAGATGTTTCTTCAATGAGTCCTTACAAGTTTATTAAAGTTTCACAAATTTTTTGTGAGGATTAAAAAAAATATATTTTTATTAAATTTCTATTATACCACATAAAATAATTTTAAATTTAGAAGGATAAAAAGATATTTTATAGTGTCACTATCACTTCTTTATGACTCATCATTTTTGTATAGTATTTTAGATGTCCATGTAATTCTTCAAATTTACTAAAATGGATGAGATCTTGAAAGATCATTAAAACTTATGCTGCATTTGTTGTTATTAAGATTCAGATGCCTGAATCTGAATGCGCATCTGAATGATTAAGATGTTGTCTCTAGATCTGAAAACTGAATAATTAAAACTGTTTTTTTTAACATCTAAATATACAAATTTAATTATTTGTATATATAAAAATAAATACAATTCAAATAAAAATTAATTATATATTAAAAATATTTAATTTAATACAATAAAATTATTATAAATAATTTTAGTGCACCGAACATTGTAGTAGCTTTAGTGCACCGGGCTGTCCTTTCTTTACAACAAAATTATTATGATTAAAAAAAAATTATATTTGTTAGTGATAGTGGAGATGGTTTGTACTGCTGGTGGCAGTAATGGTAATGATTGATATTAGTGACTAGTAATGTTGGTGGTGATAATTGTGATGGTAGAGATGGTTGGTATTGTAGTGACTGTTATGACGGTGGCGATTGGTAGAGATAGTGGTGGTTGTGATGTGAAGTTGGTTGGTATTAATTATTGGAGATGTTGATTGTGATAGCTGAAAAATGAATGCATGATGTATGA
Organism: Capsicum pubescens; assembly: GCA_030864215.1. Classification (NCBI taxonomy): domain Eukaryota; kingdom Viridiplantae; phylum Streptophyta; class Magnoliopsida; order Solanales; family Solanaceae; genus Capsicum; species Capsicum pubescens. The sequence goes on from CM061540.1 coordinate 83,297,095, forward strand.
TAATGTGTTGGTAGTAGTTGGAGACGTTGTTAGCTGGGACAGTGTAAATGGTTGTTAGTAGAGATATATTGTAGTGATGGTAGTGGTTGAAGTGGTGGTGGAGTCTGAGATACTAGTGACAATGATGGTGGTGGTGGTTTAAGAATGTATGGAGGTTGATGATGTATTACTGGTAGTTAGCGGTGATGCTAGTTGTGATAGATGAGATGGTTGGAGTAGGAATTAGTCGGTAGTGATCGATGATAGTGGTGGCATTGAAATTGGTGTTAGCGTTGGCGATGAATATAATTAGAATAATGGAGGTTGGTAGCGATATTGATTGTCAATGGTGGTTGTGATGGTGGTTGATGGTAGTGATTTGTTGTGGTTGCAATGATGGCGACGACAAAGGTGGTGACTGTTGATTGTGGATAGAATAGTGGTGAATATTATCCAACACAAGAATACCTCTTAATGATAATAAGACTTGGTTCCAGGTCTGAATGAGTAAGAGCTATTCAAACCTATTAAGAGCTAAATCTTAATAAAAAAATAAATGTACTTAATGGTCTAAAGTCTGAACCATTCAAATTCAGACCCCCATTAAGTGCAAACAAACGAGACCTTAATTAAGGATAAAATAGACAAAATTTAGTCATGTGAGACTACAAAAATGAGATGTTCTCCCTTATATATAATCTAGTTTTATAAGACCCGTGCTAAGCCGGACCCAAACTCAACTAATTTGATATTTTATGAATAACATGATTTCTTACTCACTTGAAAATAATATTCATCTTAATTTACTTTTGTGAAATTATATTAATAATAAAAAATAAAAAATATTTAAATAATATTCTTGATAGCACCTTATGGATTATATCAACACAAACTGAAAAGACATTTACTATATCCTCTTTCTTTTAATAAATAAAAAATGTCTACTAAATTTCCCTAATGCTTAATCTTCTAAGCAATAGCATCATATTTGTAGTTTACGTTTAGCTTCCAAACTCTTACTGCATCATTTAAGAGTATTTTCGAATGGTTTAATCTTTTCGAAACCAATCCTACTCTAGGGCTCTTAGACTACTTTAAATCTTTTTGGAGTTTATTTATGAGGAGCCGCAAAATGTAAAATCAAAATTTAAACCTTTACCATATACATTGTACATAGTGAATAGAAAAATTAACCAAAACATGAGTCTTGGTGGAACAACAAATCCATAAAATAACATACAAGAAAATTTATTTAGTTGTAAGTGTATTTTTAATATTTTCCTGTACAATCATGTTTCTATATACTTTCTCCGTCCCTTTTTACTCGTCCAAAATTTTTTAATTTGATTTCTCATTTTACTTGTCATTTTTCATTAATTAAGATATAATATTTTTTTTCTTTTTTTACCCGTAGTATTAATTATTTTTTCTCCAAATTAAAATATAAACATCATTTAATAGGGGTACTATGATAAAGTAGCTATGTTATTAATTATTTTTCTTAATTAATGTTTAATGTCAAATTGGGACAAATAAAATAGGACGGAGGGAGTACTTAGAAAAAGGTATTGCTCGCTACCATTATAATTCAATAGCAACCAGAAAGTCATTCTTTTCCTATTCGGAAAACTATAACTTTCCTTTATGTATATCTAATTATTTTATGTCAAAATACAAATATTGAGATGCTAATAAAAGAGGAAATATAAATATGATGTTTTTCAAAAGTAAAAAAACAAAACAAATTTGGCTTTTAAAGATAGAAATGAACAAGACTTCTATAAAAAAATTTAAGGCAAAATGACATCTTCCACGTCATTTTTATATATAAAAAATATTACATATTAAAATAAATAAATAAATAAAAAGAAACCCACACTCCTCTTCTTCCTCTCTCTTTCCCCATTTCTTTCCATTTGTTGTTCATCTTTCTCCATTTCCTTTCCCCATTTCTTTCTTTTTATTATTATTATTTTTTTTTTCTTACAAACGAACTTTTTCCATGGTCACTTTCAATACACACCATCACACACACTCACAATGAGCTTCCAACAATCATCTTCCACAGATTTTACACCCACACAATAAAAATGCATACACACATAGAGATCCATGACTTCCTGATATAGAGAAAACAATACAAATACACCCAGCTACCGAGAAAAACACACACATTCAACTCACACACACCACACACTCTTCACTGATATCACGCACATACAGAGATTTGAGAGAGATTGAGCAAGAGAGAGAGCTGAACAACGAGAGAGAGAGAGAACGAAGAGGAGGGGGCGTGAGAGCTGAGGAAACGACCAAATGAACAGTCATTTGATAACCAAAATGGAAATGGGAAAAAATCTCAAACCAACTGGACAACTCAAATGAAATGGATTATGTTGGCGGCTCACTCGTAGCTCACTGGTGATGGTATTTCGCAGGTAATTTCGACCGTTGGTGATGAGTTTTCCTACGATGACAAGTTCTGAGTCATTTTTCGATGGATATGGTCGATTCTTGTGAAGAGTTTGGTCACCGATTTTAATGGGTTATCTTCTCACTTTGTCGGAATTCGATCACACTCTCTCTGTTTTTCTCTCGATCTCTCTCGTTCTTGCCCTTTCCTTCATTGTTTTCTTACTCTCAATTTCTCCCTTGATCTCTCCCTCCATATGTGTATGTGTCTTTTTCAGTAAGGGGTGCGGCTGTGTGTATGAGTTGCGGAACAAAGGAAGATGGTGAGTGTATCGTATATTGATGATGACGGGTAGAGAATTATTGTTGTGTAGTTGCTTATCTATAAATAAAATAGAGGTTTTGTGTGGGTGTGTGTTGAGTGAATATGTTGTGTGATTGTGTTTTGGTGTATGAGAATGGTATGGGGTGGGGTGGGGTGGAGTGGGAGGTGGGGGAGAGGGGGTTGGGGTCGATGGGGGTGGGGGTGGGGGATGAGGGATGGCTGGACGGGGGAGGGCTGGGGAAGGGGGATTTTTAATTTTTGTTTTTTCTAAATTTATTATTTTTTAATTTTTAAATTAAAAAAAAATGAAAAAAGTTGACTGGCCTTTTTTAATTTTTTTAATTATTTTAATATAAAATTAACTAAAAATTGATGCCCACTCGCACCTTAGGCGAGTGCCTTCACGCTCTTCGTCCTACTCAGCAATTTCAATGCCATGCAGGCTCGATCAACGGTCAAAGAATGCAAAATATAGCTTTTTAATGGGTTCAGAGGTCCAGATGACAAACATGTAAGTAGAAGTGTCCAACTTACAAAACCGGTATAGTGCAAGGGTCCATTGAACCATTTTTCCAAAAATTAATTGTAAGTTTATCGTCAAATTTAAAACTACAAAAAAATTGTGCCCAATTTTGTGAGGACGACGAAAGTCCCACATCCTTTCTTAAAGTATACTAGATGTCGAAGGCTCGTGCTGGTTTACCATCAAATTTAAAACTACAAAAAAATTGTGCCCAATTCTGTGAGGACGACGAAAGTCCCACATCCTTGCTTAAAGTATATTAAGATGTTGAAAGACTCGTTCCAGCACGGGCCCAATATATGTTATTTTTTAGTCTCAATTTATGTGATACAAATAGAATCCTTTAGTTATTTTAAGTTGGTAATTGTCGTAATTTATAAGAGTTTTATTTGATTTTCAAAAAAATACATGTTACTTCCTTGTTCAAACTTTTGTGACATTGATAGTCAATTATATTTTTAAAATAATTTAATTTTTTCATTATTGAGATTTATAATACCTCTTCTCTATTCCTATTTAAGTGACACTGATATAATTTTGAGAGTCAACCGAATATTTTATATATTTAATTTTTTTTAAGTTGTTAATTATTGTGATTTATAATACTTTTTTTAATTTTTTTGAAATATATAAAAGATTAATTTTTTGTAAAGATATTTCAAGCTATTAACTATTGTAATTATAGTACTTTTTATGTAATTTTCAAATAATACATGTTACTCTCCTTGTCCAAACTTTTGTGGCATTGATAGTCAATTATACTTTTAGTTATTCCAATTTAAGTGACATTGATATAATTTCGAGAGTCAACCAAATAATTTAGATATTTTAAATTTTTTAAGTTATTAATTATTGTGATCTATAATATTTTTTTAATATATAACAGATTATGTTTTTTTAGATATTTTAAATTGTTAAATATTATAATTTATAATACTTTTTATGTACTTTTCAATTGATATATGTTAATCTCCTTGTCCAAACTTTTGTAGCATTGATAGTCAATTATATTTTAAAAATAATTTAAGTTTTAAATTACTGTGATTTATAGTACTCTTTCTGCTATTTCAATTTAAATGATACAAATATAATTTCAAGAGTCAGCCAAATATTTTATGTCTTTTAAATTTTTTAAGTTATTTTTGGAATATATACTAGATAAACAAAATTAGACAAACAAATTTAAATTGATGAAAAAAAATGAAAGCAAGGAAAAAGACCAATGAAGTTGTGCCAAAGCAGATGGGTTGACCTTTAAATTTTTAAAGTTGTTAGTTATTGTGATTTATAGTAATTTTTTGAAATATATAATAGAGTAATTATTTTTTAAGTATTTTAAACTATTATCTATTGTAATTTATAATATTTTTTTATGTAATTTTCAAATAATATATGTTACTCTCTTTGTTCAAAATTTTGTGCCATTGATAGTCAATTTTATTTTTTAAATAATTTAAATTTTTAATTATCGTGATTTATAATACTTTTTATTCTATTTTTACTACTAATTTAAGTGACACAATGTTTAAATGATCGTAATAATTAATTAGGGGGTGGTATAGTAAAATAATGATTGAAACAACAAATCAAACATGTCTTAAATGACTTATAATAAATAATTAAAAGTGATATAAAAAATTATTATAAAAATTACTCGTTAAAAAAAATTAAGTGAATCACATATAAGACGTCAAGTTAATTTAATTAAATATTATTAATTTTTTAATACTTAAAGAATTTTATAATAATTTTTTAATACTTAGATGACTTATAATAATTAATTAGAGATCATGTAGTAAAATCACGATTGAAGCAGCTGAAGCAGGCAACATAAGCAGGCTCGTCGACCTACTACCTGCTTATTCCCTCTTATTATTAGTAGTAAAGTAATGTAATATAATATATATATAAAATAATAATAATAATAATAATAATAATAATAATAATAATAATAATAATAATAATAATAATAATAACAACTTGCAAAAATCATAAAAATCGAAAAATATTAGTAAACTAATTTATGAGTATGTAATTAATTTCTTTTCTAATTTCTCAATTCAATTTATCTTCGCAATAAGGAAGATGAAGATGAAAGTTATCAAGTGGATCAATTATTTTACCCAAATCTTCTTGTGTGTGATGGAAAATATACAATTTTACTTATAATTTCACGTGACAAGAATTCATGCTAGTTAAATGTGGTGCTTTAAGCGTTATTTTATACTAAATTAAGAAGAAAAATTGACTCACTAAAATGAACACCGAGAATCAATTGATTCTCTCTCTATAGTTGATGCTTAAAAATATTGATTCTCAATTGACTAGAGAAGAGATTTTAAAAATAATTTGATCTTAATTCGTATCATTACCTTAATTTTTAACTTTATCAATAATTTTAGTTTTCAGTATATGAAATATGTTTGATATTTTAAAAAAAAAAATGGATAAAATTGTTCTCAAAAAAATTATTCAATTTATAAAATATAATTAAGAAACACATTAGAAAATACTCGAATTGATAGAAATAAAATATAATCTCATACAATAACTAATTTTAACCCCCCCCTTTTTTTTTTTTTTTTTTTCTCTTCTTCATCTCCACGGTATTTGTACAAACTTTTTTTTTATGAAAAATAAATGAGATAATGCTCTATTTCACCCTTGAACTATACCCAAAACGGTTGAGACACACCTCAACTTAAAGGGGATCTTATTACCCTCCTGAACTAATTAAAAGTGTAATTTTGACACCCTTAGTGCCTACGTGACACATACGTGGCACAACACACTAAAGGATCCACGTAGGCATACGTGTGTGTGTCAAAATTACACTTTTAATTAGTTCAAGGGGGTAATAGGACCCTCGTTAAGTTGAGGTGTGCTTTAGCCGTTTTGAGTATCGTTCAAGGGTGAAATAAGGTATTTTCTCAAAATAAATTATTAAAGATAAATACTAAGAAAAAAGAAAAAAAGTGATAAATTATTCATGCAACAGAAAAAAGTTCTTCACGATCAATTTTTTTTTCCTTAAACTACTTTAAATAAAGTTCATATAAAATATTAATTTTGTTAAGGCTATTTTCATTTATAAAAATTAATTAAATAATTAATTTTGATTAAAAAAATTAACAAAAGATTGTCAAATTAAAGTTTTTTGGTCCTGTGAGTAGCAAAAGGAAAAATTAAAGCTTTTTAGTCTTGTACTTCATAAAGCATGAAGTACAAATAATTTAATAAATAAAATAAATAAAGGATATTTAACTTTTATATTTTGCAATTAACTTGACTAAATAATATATAAGTATGAGAAAACATTATAATGGAAGATTCTAAAATTGATTTATCAATTAGTTAAACAATATGAGAATTTGAATGGCTCAATTGATTAACTGCCTAAACCACTTTGTTGGTAAATATTTGATTTTTTGCCTTGTAATCTCCTCCCTAATTTCCCTTGCCCTACTCCCAATTATTTTTTTAAAATAGTTAATTAAATAATTTAATTACAAGAAAAAACTTAATAATAGCTTCTCATACTATGACACATGCACCAAGTGCAAAAGTGCATATAGCAAGAAAAAAGAAAAAGTAACTTCATCTATATCAACCAAATGTCACAATATTATAGGATTAAGAAATTAATTAAATTACTATAAAAGATAAAATCATGACATAAAAATAATTAATTGAAAAGATTAAAACTAAGTTGGAAATTTTTGTGAGGACTATCAAAGTCCTTAAATTATCTCTTATATATAAAAAAAATATAGTTTTAGGATTTTTAATTATGTCTTTCCCTAATACATGGTAGATATTATTCCTTGTAATCATATGATCGCTCGAAAAAAAAATGTTAAAATTAGCTTAAATTATATTTGAAAAGTTTAAGACATATCTAAGCAATTAAAATAATATAATATACATATATAGTATTTAAAAAGTAAATTTATTTCCACCCTAAAAGCTGAAATGACTCAAAAAATAAAAATAAATAAAAGGAGGTGCATTTTTTTAAATTTATTTATGTTTTTTTTTTCAATTTTCTCACATTTTTATATTTTCTTTCTTTCCTTTTTATTGCATCTTTATCATCTTTTTCCTTTCTCTTCTCCAACGGCCACATTGAACCACCATCTTCAACATTACATTCAAAAAAACTTCATCTCTCCCACTCTCTTTCTCTTCAATACATTCAAATGTTCATTTGTATTTCATCATTAATAGTTACATCTTCATTTTTTCCTCAAAAAATCATGCAATTATTTCATTAAAAGAATAAGATAAACTAAAATAATCAACGAGCCACAAGTTAAGGATATATAACTTTTAAAATGAAAATCGTTGTTTTATTGGAAAATTACAGATTTTCAATCATTTTTTATTAAAATTTTTTATTTTTCAAACTAATCAATTCGATGGAATAAACAATTCAATGGCCTAAAAGCTTAAAGAAATATTCATTGGTCTTTTTTCAAACTAGTACTAACTTTTCGAGTATATATGTTACTCTTTTGGGTTCAAATCTATATCTTCTGATTGTACTGCCAACGGTGTTTTAGCTGTCATGATCCGAACCCGAGACTGGCTATAGCGGAAAATCTCAAGCCCATCTTGGGCCGCGGATAATTTTCTTAGCCTTACCTCAAGAGCATCATAAGTGAAACAGCGGAAGTCAATCCAAAATAGTGACAAAGATAAATGAATCAAATAAAATCCAAGAGTCAAAGCAAAATGACCAATCATCCCAACACTTGTCCACAAAAATCTATAAAACAAGAATACCAACATAAACTGGGACATGCCTCCGATTATGACAAAAGAAAATTCAAATATGCTAAGAAATAAGGAAAATAAGTGAAATGACTGGGCCTTCCGAAAGACGGAGGCTCACCACTTCACAACAGATCCACAGGAGTACCAAATCACCTAAAGCTACACATGAGCAAAAGTAAATCCCTCGGACCCTACATCATGAAATGATGCTGCGTTCAGGGACGATCAGTAGGGCGAGCCCTAGAATGTAACTTAGAGGAAAGGGATAAAATAACGCAATTCTAAAAAAAAGTAACCACATGCACAATATTTATATATACATATATAAGATGCCACGATAGGAACAAGGGTCATGAACATGAGATTTTAAACCATTAGCCTGAACTATGTAGCTCGCTCCGTCCTAAAGGCACCTACGGGCTATATGAGTCCAGTTCCCCATACTGGAAGGGCCCTAGTGCGTGTTAGCCGCACAAAATGAGGAAAGACTAAAGACACCAAAACGATAACCATCCAAAAATAATGTGTATCCATACACGTGGTCATATAGACCCCCACGCCGACAAATGTGATTTTCAATGTTAGTTCCCCCGGGACTACACCTTTACGGTCAGCTACACAATTTTTTTAAGCCAAAATTAAAACAGTTTGCACATAAACCCAACCATTAACTAATGAGTCTTTATTAACGCATCCACCAACTTGGTATCGTCATACAAAAATGCTTCCAAGCTAATTCAATTATGCCAAATTAGTCCATATAACCATTGGACTTCCGAGTTCCATTTAAAATCCAAAATCATGGCCACCAAGGGTATTCCAAAATTATTGTTATCCATTTATCCTTTAATGTAATGCAAAGTTTTCAAAGGACAAGTTAAACTATGTGAATATTCATATTTAAAACCAAGATTGTAAAGTGGGTTGAGGTTAATACCATTATTAAGCTAAAATTTCATCAATTTGGAAAAACATTCCAATCCCCATAACAATACACCTATTTAGCCCCAAAACCCATCAATTAAAGCATGAAATACATATTTAAAACATGGGGAAAATAGTTAAAGTAATAATCCATCAAAAGCCCTCAACCCATTTTCAAATCCATCAATTCAAATCATATAATTAATGATTAAATAAATGCCACAACGTAAAATGCAAGTTAAGGAATGAGAAAACATGCCTGGAATACCAAAGAATTTGAAGAGAAATTGAAGTTTGAAGCTTGAATGATGAATTCTCTGTAAAACCCCTGAGATTTCTTGGATTAGGAGTTAAAGAAGAAAAGAGTGGAGTTTGATCTTTGAAAATAGAAGAAAAAGGGTCAACTTTATGTTTATAAATCATTTAAGGGGACCAAAGGCCCCTCACCCCAAGTGGAAAAAATAAAAACTGAACGTAAAATATATAGAGGCTTATTGCGGAGCTTATCCTCCGTCTGACACCCTTATTGCAGAGGCTAAGTGGAGTGTCACACCATTATCGCAGAGGCTTACTGCCTTGGGGTCCCAAAATAGCCCCCAACCCCTTTCAAAATTCTGAGACTTTCTCAAAACACCCCTTAACATAATTCAAGTCAAAAATTAACATTACACACGCAAAAATATTAAAATAAATTCGCCAAAATTTTGCGGGGTCTTACATTATCCCCCTTAAGATCATTCGTCCCTGAATAAGGAGTTAGGATATTTTTAGCACGATAATAGAAAATGTAGTTGAATCTAAAAATAATTCGGAATACGACAAGAGTGAGGATGAAAATCATACCTTAGGCATTTTCGTCTAACACGGGGAATAAGAACGGGTACTTGACTCTCATATCTTCTTCAGCTTCCCATTTAACTTCTTCCATCTTTTGGTTTCTCCAAAGAACTTTCACCGAAGCTACATCATTTGTCCTCAATCTCCGAACTTGCCTATACAATATCTCAATCGAAACTTCTCATAAGACAATGAATACATAACACCAACATCCCCAATTGGCATTATCAAAGAAGGACCACCCATACACTTTTCAGCATAGACACATAGAAAATAGGATGAATCAAAGCTAATCTCACTGGTAAATCTAATCGTAAATGTCATTCCTAATTCTCCTTAAAATTTGATATGGACCAATGTAACAAGGACTAAGCTTCCCTTTCTTCCCAAATCTCATGACTCCTTTCATAGGAGAAACCTTCAAGAACACCCAATCACCTACTTCAAATTTCAACTCCCTCCGCTTTACATATGCATAAGACTTTTGGCGACTCTGAGCAGTCTTAAATATTTCTCTAATCACCTTTACCTTCTTCATGGCTTGGTTAACCAAGTTAGGATCAAATAACCTCGTCTCACCTATCTCAAATTACCCAATAGGAGACCTACCCTTCTATCATAAAGGGCCTCAAAATAAGCTAGTTGAATGCTAGAATGGTAATTGTTATTACAAGCTCAATAAGAGGAAAATGGTCAGCCCAACTGCCTATAAAATCAATCACACAGGCCCTTACCATATCTTCCAAAGTATAAATAGTTCATTCCACTTGTCCATCCGTTTAAGGGTGGAAAATAGTGTTAAGGTTCACCTAAGTACCCAAACCTTTCTTAAATGAACGCCAGTAGTGAGAAGAAAACTGTGTACCTCAGTCTAAAATATGGACATTGGCGCTTCATGCAACTTAACTATCTCGTGAATGAACAACTTAGCATAACCCTCTCCCGAGTAGTTAGTCTTTACGGACAAGAAGTGAGCAGACTTATTCATTCTATCAACAATGACCCAAATAGAATCATACTAATCGCGATACCGCAGAATACTTGTAATGAAATCTATATTAATCATCTCTCTTTTCCACATAGATAATTCTATCTCTTGAGACATGCCACCAGTCTTCAAATGTTCAACCTTGACTTGTTGCCAAATCATATACTTAGTAATAAAATTTGCCACATCTCCCTTCAAATTATTCCACCAGTAGATTTTCTTTAAATCATGATACATCTTAGTTGAACCCATATGACCTGTATATTAGGACTAGAGCTTCAATCAAAATTCTTTCCCGTATCCCATCAACATCAGGAACACACAACCTTTCTTTATACCTCAAGATACCATCTTCCCTAATCCCAAAAGTTATAACCTTTTACTAACACTTATCATCCTTAATCTGCATAAGTGTAATGCCCCAATTCTGTACCCCGGGCGTTGCACGGTGCTCAAATCTCGAAGGACCACAAGCTAACCCATGATTGGTACCTGCTGCATTAACTGAATAACAATATTATAATTATATGGAAATTAGGTGGAAACTTTCCATAAGGTTCAAAGCTGTAAATAAATACTGAGTACGGTACATCAATACCAAAACTGAACATCTGTCTATAAATACTTAATGTCTGAAAAGCCTCTACTGTCTGAACAAGGAGTTGATGGGATAAGTCCCCAACTAACTCTGACTACTAAAATAAACTGAGTACTGAAATAATGGAATAATAAATCAGTCCTCGAATAATGAGAACTCACCACTAGTCTGCTGCTGATGGATCGGGCTGCTAAGTATGATCGAGAGCCCGTGCGCCTGAACTTTTGATATAAGACATCATAGTGAAAAAAAAGGTATACATCAATACTTTGAATATACTGGTATGCTAAGTGAGGTAGGCTGAGATGCATGGGTTCATATGCATGAACAATACTGACTGAATAACATGAGTATAACTTAATGAGAGTACATACATGAAATACGTAAATTGTAACTGAGGTCATGGTAATACTGGATACTGCATTCAGAATCACTGGTTTATTGATATCTGAGTTTACTAATACTGTATTACTATTAACTGAGTGACTGTATCTGGCAGTCCTAATTCTGTGAAACTATTCTGAGTTTCGTACTGAACTGACTGACTGTGTCTGATAGTCCTGATTTCTATAGAACTAAACCGAGTTCCATTATGAAGACTGAAACTGAGACTGTCAGAGGCAATCATCTAACCGACATGCCCCTTTCTGAATGAATAGGGGTACAACCTGTAACCCCAGTTGGAAGGATGTTAGTACCGTTCCATGGGTAAAGACAAACTGAGTTACCCTTATCTGGAAAGTGCTCTGAATGAGAATGGTGGTACCCTTAACTGGCAGGTAGGACACCTTATCAACCCTCAACTGGTAGGTTGATATCTCAACCTATGCAGGCTATATTTTTTTGGAACACAAGGACTGCTTCTAAGGATCACACCCTCTGCTGACAGGTGAATCCCCATCCTTGGGTTCACTCGATGCTGAATCCTACTCCCAACTGAATAGACACTAGACTAAATTCTAAAATGTTTTAGGCTAGACTGATCTGTTACTGATTCATACTGTTTGACTGCACTGAACTGAGTTCCCTGGATTCCGCTAACTGACGAAATACTACTGAATTCTATTAACTGACTGAACTTTACTGGGTTCTGAACTGACTACTAAACTACTAATCATGATACTATCCAGTCTATTCTATAACAACTATAGCTCTAGGTAAACAACTAGATTTTCGGGTATTAAATACCCCCAGGACGCGATAACATAGACTATAAGACATAGCATAATCTTGATACATGATAACTAATTACTTGATCACCATTCATTCATTGAAGCATTTTGACAAACACTTGCATAACACGAACTTGTATACATGCTAATATGATGGGACTTAACTATTCAACTCACATGAACAATCCACCAACACTTGGAGGGCATAGTATATGCACACAATACTAAACAACATGGGGGCATTACAATTTCAAATACCAAATTCATAATTCAAAGGTTTTAACATGAATTCTCATGATGCAAAAACATATAATAAACAATTTCATACAAATCTTGCAACTAATCATGATCACATTCAAACCTAACCATGAAATTCATCAAACTCATGAACTTATAGTAAAAAGGCTTTCTTGAACTCCAAAGGTGGAAGGAAACCCTTGGATGAAAACATGACATACCTCAATGCCTAAATTCTTGAAGATTGGTGGTGCAATCCTTGGGATTTGAATCTTGGGTTGATAGCCCTAGGGTTTGCTCTTGAATGGTTTTGAGAGAAAAGAGTGTAATTTGCTTTGTGAGGGATGAATTTTGTGTTTTCAGGGCTAATTTGAAATGGGAAAATATCCCAAATACCCCTCTGGATGTTGTTTTAATTACTAAAAAACATACCCAATGATGCGCAGACCGATACGTCGCGTCGATGGGGTCGACACTATGGCTGACGTGCCGCATTGAGTCTGCGTCGGCTTACTGAAATTTGCACTGGGAATTAGGAAAAAATACTCATCGACGCGATGGGCGACGCGATGCGTTGAGATCGCATCGATCCACTGGTTTGGCTTTCAAATGTGCCTCAAACGAAGTCTAAAAAATCTGAAACTTGTCCGAGAATACCTACTAATATTCTTGATCATGAATTAACCTAAAAAACAATATTTAAAGGTCATAAGGGTTGTGAAAAAGGATCACCAACTTACGGAGGCTAAAATAACTTTAAGTATGAACACTTAGCTAAATTTTTCTATGTCTGGGACCCCTTACTAACTTTTACAGGACTTAATCAAACTTAGGATTTTGTGGGGTCTTACAATATATCCCCCTGGGAACATTCATCCTCGAATGAGACCGACTAAGCTGAGAATATTGATAGACTGAATTTAGATATGAGACATGTACAATTGAAGCATGATTTCATGACTGAAATTATCGATAAACTAAAATTTCATACTGAACATGCATATCTGATGCATGAGTACATAGATGAACATGATTCATGAATGCAGGACTGAGATTGTTAATAAGCGGAGTTTCTCATGATGAACATGCATATCTAATGCATGAAGACACAACTAAATATGTAATGGTAACTGGTACCAAGTCTATAAAGGAAAATCTGAGCATGGACCTGAGTAAGTTCAAAAAAAAAATGTTACCTTAGGCTGAGTCTGAGTTTGTGGAGAATAGGTGAGGATACTTGGTTCGCATATCTGCCTCTGCTTCCCAAGTACCTCCCTCAACTGACTGGTTTCGCCAAAGAACTTTGACTAGAGGGATTTCTTTGTTCCTCAGTCTGCGAATCTGGCAGTCAAGGATTTCGAATGGAATCTCCTCATAAAAGAGGCTATTCTGAATGTATATACCCCTTACAGGGACTACAGCTGCTGGGTCACCTATGTATTTCTTTAGCAAAGAGACATGGAACACTGGATGGACTGATGCTAAATCTGAAGGAAACTCAAACTCGTAAGCTACCTTTTCAAAACGGCTGAGAATTCAGTAAGGACCGATATATCGGGGACTAAGATTCCCCTTATTGTCAAACCTATTCAATCCTTTAATAGGAGAGATCTTCAAATATACATAATCACTAATCTCGAACCCGAGATCCTTTCTTCACACATCTGCGTACAATTTCTGTCGGTTCTGAGCTGTCTTAAGCCTTTCCTTGATCAACTGAACCTTTTCTAAGGTGTCAAACACCAAGTCAGGCCCTACCACTATGGCCTCTCTCACTTCAAACCAACCAATGGGAGACCTATATCTTCTCCCATAGAGCTACTCAAACAGAGCCATGTGAATACTGGAATGATAGTTGTAGTTATATACGAACTCAATCAAAGGCAAGAGGTCATCCCAACTACCTTTAAAGTCTATCGCACACGCTCGCAGCATATCCTCAAAAGTCTGAATGGTCCTTTCTTCTTGACCATCTATCTGAGGATGAAAGGTTGTATTGAGGTAAACTTGGGTACCAAGACCCTTCTGAAATGCCTTCCAGAAATGAGAGGTGAACTGCGTACCTCTATCTGAGATAATATATAAAAAAACTCCGTGCAATCTGACCAACTCTCTGACATAGAGTTTGGATTAGTCCTCGACTGAAAAAGAGTTATGGACTAGTACGAAATAAGCTGATTTGGTCATCTTATATGCAATGACCCAGACTGAATCGTATTGACGACGAGTACGAGGCAAACCCATCACAAAATCCATGTTCACCTCCTCCCACTTCAAAGTGTAGATACTGAACTCCTGCATAGCCCCATTAGGCATCTAATGCCCGATCTTAACCTGTTGACATATTGAGCACTTGTCTACAAACTCTAAAATATCTCTCTTCATCCCACTCCACCAATAAATCTCCCGCAAATCACGATACATCTTAGTGGCCCCTGGATGAATATAGTAATGCGCACCATACATTTCTGCAAGAATCTGCTGTCTTAGGTCATCTACACCTGGCACACATAGGCGACCCTGACAACACAGAATACCATCTCCCCTTAGGGAGAAAACCTCTATCTTCTAATTTCTGACTAATTCTTTCAACTTAACTAGACTGGGATCCCTATCCTGCTTTTCCTTCACTTCAAAAACTAGGGATGATTCTGAACTATTCTGCACCCATACACTAACTTCTGCTGAATCGACTAAGTGAACACCTAGTCGGGCAAGCTGATAAACTTCCTGAGCTAACTTCTTCCTACCATCATCCACGTGAGCAATACTACCCATAGACATCATACTAAGAGCATCAACCACTATATTGGTCTTGCCTGGATGATACAGAACACTCATGTAGTAGTCTTTCAACAACTCCAACCACCTTCTCTGACGGAGTTTTAGGTCTTTCTGAGAGAATACATACTGCAAGCTCTTATGATCAGTGAACACATCAACGTGCACTTCATACAAATAGTACCTCTGAATCTTTAAGGCAAATACTACTGCTGCTAACTCAAAATCATGAGTTACATAGTTATTTTCATAGGGCTTAAGCTGTTTAGAGGCATAGTCTATGACCTTACCTCTTTGCATTAAAATACACCCCAAACCAACTCTGGAAGCATCACAATACACAATAAAACCGTCTGAACCATCTGGTAGAGTCAAAACTAGGGTTGTAGTGAGTCGAGTCTTCAACTATTGGAAACTTTTATCACAAGAATCTGACCACTTAAATTTGACCTTCTTCTGAGTCTGTCTTGATATAGGGTATGCAATAGATAAAAATCCCTCACCAAACCATCGGTAATAGCTAGACAAACCCAAGAAACTTAGGATATCTAATAGAGAGATAGGTCTGGGCCAGTTTCTCATTGCTTCGGTCTTTTAGGGATCAACTCTAATGCCATCACCGAAAACGATATGGCCGAGGAAGGCTACTAACCTTAGCCAAAATTTTCACTTACTAAATTTGGTGAATATCTAATGGTTTCTGAGAGTCTGTAATACTATTTTGAGATGGTCTGCGTGATCATGCTCACTGTGGGAGTAGACAAGGATGTCATCTATGAAGACTATAATGAACATGTCCAAGTATTGCTTGAACACACGGTTCATCAAGTCCATGAAAGCTGCTGGGGCATTAGTAAGACCAAATGACATGACTAAGAGTTCAAAGTGACCATATCGAGTTCTGAAAGCTGATTTTGGAATGTCATATTCTCTGACTCTAAGCTGATGATAGCCTGATCTGAGTTCTATCTTAGAAAAGTAACTGGCACCTTGAAGTTGGTCAAATAAGTCATCGATTCTGGGAAGTGGATACTTGTTCTTGATCGTGACTTTATTTAGCTGACGGTAGTTTATACACATTCTGAGAGAACCATCATTTTTATGCATGAATAGAACTGGTGCACCCCACGGGGATACACTAGGTCTGATGAATCCCTTATCTAGGAGATCTTTCAACTGTTCTTTTAATTCTTTGAGTTCTACTGGAGCCATTCTGTATGGTAGAATAGAGATAGGCTGAGTATCTGGAAGAAGGTCTATTCAGAAGTCAACTTTCCTTTGGGGAGGAACTCCAGGAAGATCTTCAGGAAATACGGCTGGGAATTTACATGCTACTAACACTTCTTCAAGATTAGGGGTTTCTAAACTAGAGTCTTGGACTCGAACGAAATGGTAGACACATCCCGTAGATATTATTTTCCTTTCCCTAAGGTAGGAAACAAGCTGACCCTTAAGTGTTGAAGTACTACCCCTTCACTCTAGGACAGGCTCATTGGAAAACTGAAACTGGACAATTCTATTTTTGCACTCAATTGAGGCATTGCATGAATGAAGCCAATCCATGCCAAGAATGACATCAAAATTTGTCATTTCTAATTCGACTAAGTCTGCTGAAGTAACTCTCTGAGATACCATAATCGGTCAATTCCTGTATAACTACTGGGCTATGATAGATTTACCCACTGGGGTAGAGACTGAGAAAAGCTCTTCTAGGATTTTGGGACTGACTTCAAAGTCTACAGCTATATATGGAGTTACAAAGGATAAAGAAGCTCCTAGATCTAGCAAAGTATAAATATGTAAATGATAAACTTATAACGTCAGTGACCACATCAGGAGAACTTTCTTGATCCTGTCGGGACTGAAGAGCATAAAGTCTGTTTAGGCATTGCCCACTGGAAGCACTGGAAGTAGCACCCTGCTGATTCAGGTAACCAGACTGAGCTGAGGGATGATTATGCTAAACCTGGGAACCTGACTGGGGACAATCTATGACTTTGTGACCTGGCTTTCCACACCCGAAACACACATCACTGCCAACCCTGCAGATACCCTGGTGGTTTCTGCCATATTTCTGGCAAAGAAGATTGGTTCGGGTGATGCTGACACTACCCTGAGGTTTAGGGCCTAGCGCCCTATCTTTGTTTCCATCTCTGAAGTTCGGCACTGGAGCACTGGCTGAGGATGGAGCTAGAACTGAGGATTTTGGGCAAAACTAAGAGTGATTCCCACCATCTGACCTAGGCTGAGTGAAGTTGAAACTACCTATTCTCGCTCTCTTATTCTCTGTCTCCTTCTCCCTATTCTTAGCCTCCTCTATTTACTGAGCGTGGAACATGAGCCTGGATATGTCTATCTCCTTAATCAACATTGCTGTTCTACACTCCTTGACCACACTGCTAGAAACCCCAGACACAAACTTACTCATACTAGACCTACTATTTGCTACCACATGAGGAGCGTATATAGCTAATTGAGTAAACTTGAGAGAATAATCTTTCTCTGTCGTGTTTCCCTTCTTTAGATTAATAAATTCTAGAACCTTCACCTCCCTCAACTCCAATGAGAAGAACCTATCCAGAAAAGCAGTGGAAAAATCCTCCCACTTTATGGGCCCTGCATCTATGGCCCTTTCTTCTTTTCACTAGTTAAACCATGAGTGATCCACATCCTGCAACTGATATGCGACTAACTCAGCACTCTCAATAACAGTCACCCCTATAATATCTGTAACTTTCTATACCTGATCAAGAAATTCCTGAAGGTCCTCATCTGACTTAGACCCAATAAAAGATGGAGGGTTCATTCGGATGAAGTCCTGAATCCTGGCTGCAGCAGTATTGGCCATTGGGTTAGCCAAAATGATAGCTGGGCATTTATTCTGGGCTGCCACACAATGAGCTAGGGTGGTGAAAGCTGCTCTGAATTTAGCGTGGGAGATATGTTCATCCAGGGGATCTGGATAGACGGGTTGAGGTGCTGGCTGGTCTCTTGTTCCTCTCCCCTTAGTCCTATTCTGAGGCATATTCTATAAACGAAAGAGAAACTTGGATTAGACAGAGAGTTTAACTTGAGCTTGTTCTCACCCGTACGACATAATTATAGAAAGAAGAGAAACTTTTCCTAGAATATCTAATAGACTCCTGTCCATAAGTATAGTGCGCTACACACCCATGCAAGAGACTTTACTAGATGTGGCTATCAGACTTACTAGGACTCTGATGAACCTTAGGCTCTAATACCAAGTTTGAAATGCCCTGAGTCTATACCTCGGGAGCTACACGATTCTCATAATCCCGAAGGACCACAAGCTAACCCATGACTGGTACCTGCTGTAATAACTTAATAACAATACTATAATTATGCAAAAATTAGGTGAAAACTTTCCATAAGGTTTAAAGCTGTAAATAAATATTGAGTACGGTACATCAATACCAAAACTAAACTTCTGTCTATAAATACTCTATGCCTGAAAAGCCTCTACTGTCTGAACAAGCAGTTAATGGGATAAATCCCCAACTAACTCTGACTACTGAAATAAACTGAGTACTGAAATACTGGAATAATAAATCTTTCCTTGAATAATGAGGACTCACCACTAGTTTGCTACTGATGGATCGGGCTGTTAAGTATGATCGGGAGCTCGTGTATCTGAACCTATGATATAAGACATCATAGCACAAAAGAAAGGTATGCGTCAGTACTTTGAATATACTGGTATGCTAAGTGAGGTAGGCTGAGATGCATGGGTTCATATACATGAATAATAATGACTGAATAACATGAGTATAACTGAATGAGAGTACATGCATGAAATACATAAACTATAACTGAGGTCATGGTAACACTGGATACTGCATTCAGAATCACTGGTTTATTAATATCTGAGTTTACTGATACTGTATTACTATTAACTGAGTGACTGTATCTAACAGTCCTGATTCTGTGGAACTATTCTGAGTTCTGTACTGAATTGAGTGACTTTGTCTGACAGTCCTAATTTCTGTGGAACTGATCTGAGTTCTATTCTAAAGACTGAAACTGAGATTGTGGGAGGTAATCATCTAACCGACATGCCCCTTTTTGAATGAATTGGGGTCCAACCTGTAACCCAGTTAGAAGGGTATTAGTACTGTGCCATGGATAAAGACAAGCTAAGTCACCCTCATCTGGCAGGTGCTTAGAATAAGAACGGTGGTACCCTCAACTGGTAGGTAGGATAAAGACAAGCTAAGTCACCCTCATTTGGCAGGTGCTTAGAATAAGAACGGTGGTACCCTCAACTGGTAGGTAGGATACCTCATCAACCCTCAACTGGTAGGTTGATGTCTCAACCTATGCTGGCTACGTAGTTCTGGAACACAAGGACTGCTTCTAAGGATCACACCCTCTGCTGGCAGGTAAGTCCCCATCCTTGGGTTCACTCGGTCTTGAATCCTACTCCCAACTGAATAGACACTGGACTAAATTCTAAACTGTGCTAGGCTAGACTGATCTGTTACTGATTCATACTGTCTGATTGAACTGAACTGAGTTCCTTGGATTCTGCTAACTGACGAAATACTACTGAATTCTTTAAACTGACTGAACTCTACTGGGTTCTGAACTGATTACTATACTACTGATCATGATACTACCGGGTCTATTCTGTAGCTACTATAACTCTAGGTAAATAGCTAGATTTTCAGGTATTAAATACCCCCAGGATGCGATAGCATAAACTATAAGACAACATAATCTTGACACATTATAACTAATTACTTGATCACCATTCATTCATTGAAGCATTTTGACAAACACTTGCATAACATAAACTTGTATACATGCTTATATGATGGGACTTAACTATTCAACTCACATGAACAATCCACCAACACTTGAAGGGCATAGTATATACAGACAATACTAAACAACATGGGGGCATTACAATTTCAAATACCAAATTCATAATTCAAAGGTTTTAACATGAATTCTCATGATGCAAACACATACAATAAACAATTTCATACAAATCTTGCAACTAATCATGGATTAGGAACTCCATTAACATGGAAATCATGATCACATTCAAACCCAACCATGAAATTCATTAAACTCATGAACTTGTAGTAAAAAGGGTTTCTTGAACTCCAAGGGTGGAAGAAAACCCTTTGATGAACACTTGACATACCTCAATGCCTGAATTCTTGAAGATTGGTGGTGCAGTCCTAGGGATTTGAATCTTGGGTTGATAGCCCTAGGGGTGTTCTTGAATGATTTTGAGAAAAAAGAGTGTAATTTGCTTTGTAAGGGCTGAATTTCGTGTTTTAGGGGCTAATTCAAAATGGGAAAATATCCCAAATACCCCTCTGGACGCTGTTTTAATTACTGAAAAATGTACCCAGCGACGCGCAGATCAATGCATCGCGTCGATGGGGTTGAAACTATGGCCGACATGCCGCGTTGAGTCTGCGTTGGCTCACTAGAATTTGCACTGGGAGCTGGGGAAAAATACTCATCGACGCAATGGACGATGCGGCATGTCGAGATCGCATCGATCCATTGGTTTGGACTTCCAAACGTGCCTCAAACGAAGTTTGAAAAATTCTAAACTTGTCCGAGAACACCTACTGACATTCCTGATCAAGAATTAACTTAAAAATCAATATTTAAAGGTCATAAGGATCGTGAAAAAGGATCGCCAACTTACGAAGGCTAAAATAACTTTAAGTATGAACACTTGGCTGAATTTTTCTAAGTCTGGGACCTCTTACTAGATTTTCCAGGACTGAATTAAGCTTAGGATTTTGCGGGGTCTTATAATAAGTTTGGAATCCAAAGCCTGCTTCTCCTTCACCTCAACACCAAGAGACGATTTAACCATTTCTTGAATAATCACTCCTCCATCCTCAGAGTCCAAGAGACAAACTCTCAAGTTAGCCGTATTGTGAATATCCTTCACTAACCCTCTTTCTCTTTATCAATATGATAAAATCTCCCCATAAACAACCTACTAAGAGCATTAGCAACAACATTAGCTTTATCTGGATGGTAGTACAAGCTTATATCATAATCCTTACGTAGCTCGAGCCACTGCCTTTGCCTGAGGTTTAATTCCTTCTACGTAATCACATACTGCAAGCTCTTATGGTCTAAATAAATATCCACATTCACTCCATATAGATAATGATGCCACATTTTCAAAGCAATGACCACAACCGCCAACTATAGGTTGGGAATTCGGTAATTCCTCTCATGAACTTTAAGTTGCTCGGAAGCATAAGCTATAGCCTTACCATGATGCATCAAAACATAATCCAATCCTACACAGGATTCATCGCAATACACAACAAATCCATCTGTACCCTCAGGTAGGGGTACAACTGGCACATAAGTTAACTTATCCTTCAACTTCTCAAAACTATCCTCACAAGCATCGAACCACAAAAACTTTACCTTTTTCTGTGTCAACTTCATTAGTGGAGCAACAATAGATAAGAAACTCTCTACGAATCTCCTATATTATCCAACCAAGCCCAAGAAGTTTTTAATGTCAGTTGGAGTTGTGGGTCTAGGCCACTTCTTAACTGCCTTAACTTTCTGTAGATCCACTTTGATCCCCTCACTAGAAATAACATGCCCAAGAAAAGTCACATCACTTAGACAAAATTCGCACTTAAAAATTTTTGCATACAATTTTTTATCCTTAAGAGTCTGTAAAATAATTCGGAGGTGATTGGCATGATCCTCCTCACTCTTAGAATACACCAAGATGTTATAAATGCAGACTATAACAAATAGATCCAAAAACTACCTGGACACCTGATTCATAAGATCTATGAAAGAAGTTGGAGCATTAATAAACCCAAATAACGTAACCAAAACTCATAATGGTCGTACCGGGTTCAAAACGTAGTCTTGGGAACATCAACCTCCCCATTTTTCAGCTGATGATATCCCGAACAAAGATCAATCTTTGAGAAATACGTAGCACCCTAAAGCTAATTAAATAGGTCATCAATCATAGAAAGAGGATACTTATTTTTTATTCTAACCTTATTCAACTGACGATAGTCTATACATATTCGGAGAGACTCAAGTAACCTTATCATCACCCCTTCTCACTTCTCACTTCTCACTTCTTATATGACTGGTAAGACACATTCTTCAACTGATAAGCAACACACTCTACACCCTTTGAATCAGTAGCATACATAACCCTGCAAATCTTCTCCATCTTATCAATAAGCCCCTGGGTATCCTTCTCAACCTTAGATCCTGTAAATGTTGGGGGATTTAACCTCATAAATTGGACGACCTGAGTGACCTCAGATGAATTAGCAACAGAACCAACATGATTGGGACGATAAGACTACAATTCCACCAATTGAGCAATCATATGAATAGACTAACGGAACTCCACATTAGAGATATCTCCCTGGGCGTCTGGGTATGAGTGTCACCAACCCGGGAAGCCCGAGGAAGACTAGTAAAGACAGGTAGAACCCCACGTAGAGTGGTACAGTCAGGAGCAGGGAACCTAGATCGGGTCTGCACTTCATAAGCAGGGTAAATTCCCTTAGTATTTTCCCCAGGTAGGACAAAGGTTTTGGTACAGTTTCTACGACCATCAGATCTTTTGAAAAGGCATGATTTGAAATGAAAGTATGCTAGGAGTTAGATAAGTTTCAATATAACTAGACTCTATAGCCCAAAATAGAACACAAGAAAGGGAAACATTCCTAAATGCCTTGTAGCCTCACCCTAATAAGTGTGGCATGCTAAACACCCATAAAAGGGACTCTACTCGACATGAATTTGTGGACACCCAATGATCCCGAACCGTGCTCTAATATCAAGCTTGTTATGATTCGAACCCGGGCCTGATCGTGATGGAAAATCTCAAGCCTACCTTGGGTCATAAATAACCCCCTTAGCCTTACCTCAAGAGCACCAAAAATGAAACAACGAAAGACAATCCAAAATAGTAATAAAGATATATGAATCAAATGAAATCCAAGATTCAAAATAAATAACCAATCATCCCAACACTTTTCCACAAAAGCCTCTAAAACATGAATACCAACCTTAATCGAGACATGCCCTCGACTATAAAGAAAATCCAAATGTTCTAAGAAATAAGTAAAATAAGTGAAATGATCGAACGTTCCAAAAGATGGAGGCTCAACACTTCACAACATATCCACAAGAGTACCAAATCACCTAACGCTGCACAGGAGCAATAAAAAAGCCCTCAGACCCTACATCATGAAATGATGAAGCATCCAAAGACGGTTAGGGGGTGAGAACTAGCATGTAACTCAGAGAAAAGGGATAAAATAATGTCATTACTAAAAAGACCAGTCAAAACCAAATGCACAACACACCCCCAAACACATATATATATATATATATATATGATGTCGGGATAGGACAAGGATCATAAACATAAGAGTTTAAACCATTAGCCTGAACTATGTAGCTCGCTCTCTCTTAAAGATCCATAGGCTATATAGGTCCAGCTCCCCTTGTTGGAAGGGCCTAATGTGTGTTAGCCACACGAATTGAGGAAACGCTAAAGACACCAAAGCGATAGCCATCCAAATATAACATGTATTTAGACACATAGTCATATAGATACCCACGTCCACAAACGTGGTTTCCAGTGTTGATCTCCACAGGACTACACCTTCACGGTGAGCTACACAATTGTTTTAAGCCCAAATTTAAAAAGTTTGTACATAATCCCAATAATTAACCAAGGAGTCTTTATTAAGACATTTACCAACTTGGTATCGTCATACCAAAATGCTTGTAAGCTAATTCAATTATGCCAAACTTGTCCATATAACCATTAAACTTCCAAGTTTTATTTAAAATCTAAAATTATGGACACCAAGGGGATTCTAAAACCATTGTTATCCATTTATAATTTAATGAAATGCAAAGTTTTCAAAGGACATGTTAAACTATGTGAATATTCATATTTAAAACAAAGATTGCAAAGTGGGTTGAGGTTAATACCATTATCAAGCCAAAATTTCATCAATTTGGGAAAACCCATGTTCCCCATTCCAATCCCCATAATGCAATCATTCATCCCCAAAAAGCATCAATTAAAGCATGAAATACACATTTAAAATATGGGGAAAATAATTCAAGTAATAATCCATCAAAAATCTTCAATCCAATTTCAGACCCATCAATTTAAATCACAGGATTAATGATTAAATAAATTTCACAATATAAAATTCAAGTTAAGAAATGAGAAACATGCCTGAAATACTAAAGAATTTCAAGAGAAATCGAAGTTTGAAGCTTGAATGATGAATTCTCTGTAAAACTCTTGAGCTTTCTTGGGTTTGGAGTTAAAGAAGAAAAGATTGGAGTTTGATCTTTCAAAACAGAAGAAAAAGGGTTAATTTTATATTTATAAGTTGTTTAAGGGATAAAAGGACCAAAATCCCTACACCCCACGTGAAAAAAAATAAAACCTGGATGAAAAATACATAGCGGTGTGGCACGCCTCTATCGCAGAGCTTAGCCTTAGTGCCTCGCCCTTATCACGGAGGCTACGTGGTGTGGCACGCCACTATCGTGGAGGCTTACTGCCTTGTGGTTGCAAAATGGCCCCAAACCCCTTCCAAAAATTCTAAGACTTTTTCAAAATACCCCTTTAACATCCCTTAACATAATTCAAGTTAAAAACTGATATTACGCACTCGAGAGGGTTAAAAATAAATTCGTTGAAATTTTACGGGCTCTTACATTGGCCCTTTTTATATTAAGTTTGAATTTAAAGAATACCAAGATTGAATTTTTTTTCTCTGGTTGATGTTGAATTTTCTTGTTTGGGTTCTAAGAATTAATATTTGTTTTGATTTAATGTTTTTGCCTATTGTATGAATTTTATCTTTGATTGATGTGGCGAGTTTAATGGGTGATGGAATATGAAAAAGAAAGAATTAAAGATGGTGGTGAAGAAGAAATTGATGGCGTAAATTGGTAAAGATCAAACTATGGAATCAAAACTAAACTAATGTACGAGAAATGAAAGATAGAGATATATAGAACAAGCAATAAGATAGACACAAATAAGGAATTGAAAAGAAATTAAAGGGTATATTAAACCCTAAAACCTCAATCCAAATATCCCACAAAGCACCTAAATGTTACATATTCTACAAGGGAATCAATTCTCAAACAATCAACGTTTCCAAATAAGGTTTCAACGTAAGCTAATCCGAGATCACATATACTCACAAGAGAGTAATTGTTCATTAGCATAAAAGTTAATCTTTTTAATCTTAAAGTGAAAGAAAAACTCCTATTTATAGACTAGGTATAATTATTACAATATTGGTCCCAAAAGTGACCCATTTCTGAAAATTGAAGCATATGCCCATGTATCCCATGACCTGCTCATGCATATGGAAATGCAGGTGATATTGGAATGAGTGCTAAGATCACATGCGGCCGCATGTTCTCTTTTGTGTATACATATGGCAATTCATTTTCCTCCAGTGCTTCTCCAAGCTCGTCTATGCTTTCTTTTGACCTTACCAAGGCCCTTGACCCTTCTTGGAGGTAATAACCATCTTTTGACACCCTTTTAATAGCAGTGAGGGGTTTTCAAATATCTCTCTCTTTATTTCCATCCCATCAAAGTATCCATATAAATTTTGGATTATATCATCCTCTCCTAGATTCGTCCTCAAATCTAAAACCTGAAAGCACAAGAGGGGAACAAACAACTAATACATCCTCGAAGCACGAGGTTTAGCACACGGGTTAATATTAATATATCTATAATAATGACACACCCATTTTATATATAATGAAACATTAGGTTTAATGAAAAGATCTTATCTTTCAAGGCACAAAGGGATTGGCTACAATAAATAACATGAAACTCTTTCAAGGCATTTCTATTAACAAGATTACAAAGTAAATTATTATATGTTGGAACAACCAAGGACAAATTCAAGTAGTCATTAGAGTGTACATTATCCTTCCTTTCATAACAAGTTGTGTCTACACACAAGATATTCTCAACATAAACATGACTATCTTCACAAGCAAAGATAATTGAATAACAAGAGCTAAGAACATCTAAGGTGCTATCAAGGACAAGATCACATGAAGGTAAAAATAAGAATCTTAAGCACTTCACATTCCTTTTTCTTAAACAACTTTCCCAAAAAATATCAACTTATCTATCCACATAAGTGTTACAAGGGACAAGAAATAAGAGTTGTTTATCAATTTCAGACCATAAATTCTTCTCAAGACTACAAATAGATTGGCGTTGTAGAGGCCACACATTCTAGGCACATTTAGGACATTCCCAAAAGTAGTTTAAGATACATTAACACTTATTAGTAGGATTTTAAGTAAAATACCTTGAATAGATTGTCTACCATAGGATAAATGTCATCATGATTTCAAGGATTGCTGGAAATAAGATGAGGGTGGGTACATAACTTTGGAGCAAAGTCTTAAGCTTGCTCTCTTAACTTCTATACTTGCACCATGTGGACTTCTCCTCTCATTCATCAACTTATAATTCTTTGTTTGAAACATGGGGTTTTATATTGCACCCCTTGCATACAAGTATCCATCAACCCATAGAAGTTTGATTAAAATTCTCTCTTGAGTCAATTACTCATCCATTTTGGTGTCCTTGAATAAGAACTCAGCTGGGACTTCAAGCTTATACCTATGAGGAACTTTATTTGATTCTCTATTTAGAAACACTTCTTCATGACCCTGGAAAAGAGAAACATTAGTCTTAGGCAAAATGCTAGTACCATTGTTAGAAAATAATAAGGTCTTGAGATTTAAATTAAGCTTCTTTTCTTGATCCCAAAACATCTCATCCACACTACTCATCTTCCGCCCTATCATAAAGTTAAAATTCATGATCTCTCCTTCTTGAGGCCAAACATATTTATGAGAAACTTTTATCATCAAACCATTAGGTACACTAATGTTTTATTTACCTTATACAAGTTCTCTTTTACTCCTAAAGTCTTCACCCTATTGGGTTTAGTCCTCACCAATATTACCTTGGTTCACCTTATTCCCAACAAAGTAAGAATTACCTCCACCAATACTATGTTTTTTCATTTTGGGAATTCACTTACCTTATAACCCTAACCTTGATATTTAAAATAACAATACCTCTAGGATTAGTGTTAGAGTATATATTACCTTTATTCTATGATGGATACCTTGGGGTAGCCTTCTCAACGGGCTTCTTCTCATAGGAATTGTTGAAATCCTTGTTCTTATGTCATCTGGATGAACTAGAAAAGGTTTACGCTTTATTGAAAAACTTTTTTGCATTGTTGTTCTTCAAAAAGCTTTTGAATTTGTTCAAACTTATGGACAACTAGTCGAGAAGCAATGTCATAGTCCAACCCACCTTGGAACTGAGCCATGTAATTATTTGGTGGTTCAACAATCTTAATTCAAAGGATCAAATTTTGGAATTTTTCATAGAAGTCTTCCATACCTCTACCTCCTTACCTCAAGATATAGAGTTTGGTAAGTTATTTTTGTTTGTAGCTTTACATTATATACTTCTTTCTCATATGTACCTTCAATTTATCCCAATATAGAAGGTTGGGATTGCCATTTCATTTTTAATGCATTCTTTTGGTCTCCCACTAAGTAGAAGTATACCCTTCAAATTGAGAAATGGCATGAGAATCTTTCTTGTGTCCGATTAACTTATTGAGTTGAATACCTTATTACATTGTACTTCCCAATCAAGGTAAATCGATGGATCACTAGTTCCTTTGAAGGTAAGAAGAGTGATCTTGATGGAGTTAAGATACGTATCTTGACCCACATTTCCTCTTTGTTCCTATTGATCTCCTTGATCTTATGGTTGGTTTTCTAAATTTCCTCTTCCATGGGGAACTGAACCAAATCTTACTCCTCATACTCTATGTTCTCTCCTTTACATTTCTCTCCTATTTCATACAAATTCTTCATACATGGCCACCTTATCCATCACTTCATCTTCTTCTTGAGGTCCCTCTTATCCCACATCGTAAACTTAGATGGGTTGGATTTGGTTCACTAATGATCGAGGTAGTGGACTTTGGTTTAAGTGGATATCGGGGTAGTCCTTGGTTTTGTGGTGTTTGGATCAATAGTTCTTGATGTTGTGGGGTTTCTTGACTGAATTGGGGTTGTAGTGGACGAACGAGATCTCCCTTATGTGGATAAGTAGTAACTTGTGCAATGGGTTTATGTGTTTGTATTTGAGGATGGTATATTCGGGGGAGGGTTTTCATAGATATATAATGAAAGTGCTTCGAGCATGCCAATAGAGGAGGCATGGTAGTTTTGAGGAGTGGATTGGGTGGAGTTTTACGTCCTTCCATTTAACCAACCTCCCATTCAATCTCAGCACTTGACCTCGAATCTTATTTACATCTTGTTTTGCACTCAAGATGACCGATATTAAAGCTTTCATGTTTATCTCTTCCGAAGAACTTTGATTATTATATATCGCCGTGACATAGTACCTATCAAAATAAACACTAGACAAAAACAACAAAAAAGTTAGAGTTAAGAAATCAATCTTACAATCCCTCAAAGTATACACCTTTGATTTGCCTCTCAATTGGCATCACTAGCATTGAAAGATCATTTGTACTCCAACTAAAAGACGTGGTGTGAATTGTGGCTTGTGATCACAATGGATTCTTGTTTGAAGTTAAAAATAAAACTCAAAAACAAATTAACGTACTTGAAATAAGAGAAAATAACGAAAACAAAAGAGAAAAGGACACAAGAAACGGACAAAGAAAGAAAACAGACTCTAAAACTAGTTAATTCAACTAATAGATCGATTAATAGCTGTTAATTAGTGTTAAAGAATCAAGAAAAGAGATCAAGAATATAGAAATAGGATTAGGATGTTAGAACCTGAGAAAAAATTAATTTTGGTGTATTTGAAGTGCATTTGGGGAGGTGCGAGCGGAATGTGGGTCACCTACCCTTGCATGTGCACTTCGCAGGTCAACTTCTAATGAACCTGGAAGCACCTGCGTAGGTGATCTACATACACAGGTGATGACCTGCGTGAGCAAGTTCTTGGCACAGGTGGCCTTGCTCAGCTCAACTTATACATCTGAAAATTGTCCTTTTTGTCGGTCCTTGTGCACTCCTATTCCAAGAATATTACCTTTTCTATGGATATTTCTTTGTACAAACAACTTTTTCCTTCTTTTTTATTTCCTTTCTTGGATCAAACAACAACTTTTTGTTGAATATCCCACTTGAAGATATGAATATCTTAAAAAACACAAGAACACTAAATTTTCAACTATTTCATTTTGACCTAGAATTTCATGGAACTTCAGATTTGGGGTCTCTTCAACGTGGGAATCACCTTTAAATTTTTTCCAACCAATCAATCGACACCAAAAAGGCAAGATTTAAGGACTCACTTTATTTTTTCTTCAAGAACAAGCTCAACAATGGAAGATTTCTTAAAATTCTTTGCATACAATTCCAAGGCTTAAGATCCAACTTATATATCACTAGATGAAACAAATCTAGTGTGGAAACAACAACAATGACTCAAAAACACACACACAAAAAAGGATTTTTCTTCAAAAATATTTTGGACACTTTTTTTGATTTTCAAGGTAACAATCTCAATACAAGATACGTAAGAACAAATCTAAGTCTAGTTCTGATATCAAATGATAACATCAAACTACGAAATTGAAATTAAACTAAGATACGAGTCGAAAGATAAAGATAGATAGAACAAACAATAAGATAGACACAAAGAAGGAATTGAAAAGAAATTAAAGGATATATTAAACTCTAAAACCTCAATCCAAATATCCTACAAAGCATCTAAATCTTACGTAGACCACAAAGAAATCAATCCCCAAACAATCAATATTTTCAAACAAGGTTTGAAACTAATCTAATTCATGCTCACACACACTCACAAGAGAGTAATTATTCATTAGCATTAAAGTTAATCTAAAAATGAAAGGGAAACTCCTATTTATAGCCTAGGACTAATTATTACAATATTGGGCTCAAAATTTATCCATTTCTGAAAATTGGGCATATGCCCATCACCCAAATGGCCTGCTCACGCATGTGACACTAGAGTGACATGCTAAGATCACATACGACCGCATGTTCTCTCCTGCATCCACATGTGGTAATGCATTTCCCTTAAGTGCTTCTCCAAACTCGTCGATGCTTCCTTTTGTCCTTGCCAAGGCCCTTTACCTTCTTGGATGTAATCACCATCCTTTGGCACCCTTTTAATAGCATTGAGTGGTCTTCAAACATCTCTCTCTTCATGTTCATCCCATCAGGGTGTCCAGAAGCATTTTGGATTGTTTCAATAATGGTATGGTGAAAGAAGAATCGAATGTGATATGGTGATGGTAAGGAGCAAATTAATGATGGTTATGATGGTCGAACATAATTTTTTCAATGAAATGAGATATGGAGTTGATGTGGTTAGCAATGAAAAAGATTTATTAATAAA
The DNA here is from genome assembly GCA_030864215.1 of Capsicum pubescens. Lineage (NCBI taxonomy): Eukaryota > Viridiplantae > Streptophyta > Magnoliopsida > Solanales > Solanaceae > Capsicum > Capsicum pubescens. Next base: position 83,328,167 of record CM061540.1, read on the forward strand.
GTTTTTAATGATTAATTAGGAATTAATTAGTGTAAAATATCGTTAATATAAATAAGTTAACAAATAAATAAAAGAAAAAAAAACATCTAACAATTATAATTTCTGATGTGGCGTTGGTGTGGTGTTGATGTGACCGACGAGTGTGTGTAAAACACCATATGTATTGAGATTGATTTCCAAGTTTCAAGATGCTATTAGATTCACTTTTAATATGTAATGGTCACTTCAATAATTTAAGCATATCTTTAATTTTACGAATATAGTTTAAGGTGATTTTACTATCTTTTCCCTATGATTGCTAGTAAAATGCGAAAAAAGACACATGCCATGCATGAAAATAATAGGAATTAATATTAAATGATTTTGATTAGTTACTACTCTAGAAGAGCCAATTATTCAAGATAAAAAAAAAGCTTGTGTTACGAATATAGTTTAAGGTGATTTTACTATCTTTTTCCTATGATTGCTAGTAAAATGCGAAAAAGACACATGCCAAATGATTTTGATTAGTTACTACTTTAGAAGAGACAATTATTAAAGATAAAAAAAAAGCTTGTGTGAAATACCAGTAGTTGCACAAATATATTTTAGGCAAAGTGGCAACTAATTAGGTGTCCAACCATTTGTGGGCAAGTCAAAATAATTAAGTGCAGGGAGTACTAGATTAGAATGGTAGAACGCGTGGGGCGTATTTGAGATTTTGGCAATTTTCCCTCAGCTCACGCCAAGCAGATGACTTATATGTTTGAGTTTGATTTGTACACGTCTTAACTTTATATCCAAAACAAAAGAAACCGTCACCTCCTTTTGTTCAAGTATACACGGCAAGGGAGTCTGTCTAGACCAAGCGGAGTTCTATTCAAGAACGGACCGACTCCTTAAGTTAGAGGTGAATTATACATTACTATCTATAATGAGTGGGGATAAGCAGGTGACATGTTTACTTTAACTGCTTTAATCATAATTTTACTATATTACTTTTTGATTTTTTAAATTAACTTGATGTCTTATATGAGATTTATTTATATTTTTTTTCACAAATATTTTTTTATAATAATTTTATTATATCACTTTTAATTAGTTGTTATAAGTCATTTAAGACATGTCTTTTTCACTTCTTTAATCATGATTTTATTATATGACCCTTAATTAATTATTATGATCTAATTATAAAATTAATAATATTTCATAAATGGGACACAAAATGATATGTCAACATAAAATATTTGATTGACTTTCGAAATTATATTAGTGCCACATTGATTAACTTTTGAAATTATATCAGTGTCACTAAAATTGGAATAGAAGAAAAAGTATTATAAATCACAATAAAATATTTGATTGACTATCGAAATTATATAGTGCCATATAGGTTGACTTTCGAAATTATATCAGTGTCACTTAAATTGGAATAGAAGAAAAAGTATTATGAATCACAATAAAACATTTGATTGATTATCGAAATTATATTAGTACCACATAGGTTGGCTTTCAAAATTATATTAGTGTCACATAAATTGAAATAGAAGAAAAAGTATTATAATTCATAAAAATTAAAAATTAAAATTATTTTAATAATTAAGTATCTAAATTATATTTATATCACATAAATTGAGATTAAAAAATAATATATATTAGGTCCGTACTAGTGTAGTATGGAAATATCTTGCTCTCATTCTTTAAATTTGGCCCCCATTAAAAAAAATGAAAACTTTTAATTAAATATTCAGTAGAATTCGCTTTTTACTTTCTCGGTAATATACATAGATTATATATTGATTATGCAACGCTATATACATATTATACATCGCCAAGTATAATCAACGCTAATACATATACTATAGGACGGCCAACTATTTTTAGTGTAAGATGTTGACTGAGTATTTTTTTAAAAGAAAAAATTACAAAGGCCTGTTTTATTCGCAATGACTGAATAATTAATTACGTTAAATATTCTTGAAAAAAATAAGCAAATATGTAGTAATCATTTAACTTAAGGGGGTCAAACGGGCCGGTTTGACCTGGCCCGAATTGGCCCAGCCCGGCCCATCACACCAACTCGGTCTGATCAGTCCCCGGACTGTAGGGTATCGAGTCCCGGGTTGAGTTATTTTTTTTAGCCTAGTTAATCCGTCCCAGACCAAAATCGATCCAGACTCGTCGGTTAACCGGCCCGGCCCGAATAAGATTTTTTTTTTCTTTAAAAAAAAATTGGATTTTCTAAAAAATGGCTGTTTGGCCATTATAGCCGTTGGGCCCAACGGTCATATAGCCGTTGAGAGCCCAAAACGGCTATAATGCCCTTTTTATTAAAAAAAATAAATTCAATTAAATTATTTTTTTAAACCCCAAGAAATTTCTATAAATACCCTACACTTTTAAATCATTTTTCACATAATTTTTCATTCTCTAAAATCTCATTCTCTCTCAATTCTCAATTGTCAATTCTCAATTCTCAATCCTCAAATATTCTATATATTTCCTAAAGTGCTCACTTTAAGTTTTTAATTTTGCGATTACAAAGTACGAGTGAAAGTTTCTAAAGTCGCAACCTTCGGATACTTTCAAAATTTGATATTGTCGTTCTATCTCTTACGTTTAATTTTTAATTAGTGTATTAATTGTTGAATATTTAATTTTATTATATTTGTGTATTTTGAATTTTTTTAGTTTAATTTAAATTATGGATAAATTAAGAAACCTCGCTACTAAAGGTGTTAAAATTTTTTATTCCGGAAGCGGTAGTAAAAAGAGAATTACTAGCGGTAGAGGTACTTCAAGTAATAGATATACCCGTGTGCTTCGGCACCGCTTAGTCAACCTTTTGAGGAAGAATTAAATGTACCTTTAGGTGTAGGTGCCCACGATATGGATTATATAGAAACTCAAAAAAATTACGGTATAGAATAAGAAAATGAAGTAGATGCAGTTAATTTAGATGAAGATGATGAAAATATTGGTGAGACACCCGTAGTAGGAAATGCTAATGTTAAGTATGAATCAGTTAATCTCCCTCCCCGTCCTCCCCGTGCCCCAAGAGCTCGTAAACCAACTAGTATTGCATGACAATTTTTTGACCGTATATCAGATATTGAGGTGCAATGCAATATTTGTCAACAAATATATAAGAATAAAAGATGAGGCAAGCAAGGGGGTACAAGTATGTTAATGAGACATATAAGTGATAATCACAAAAGAGAGTTAAATATTACACGAGGTGGTGCGGATGTTGGTGGGCCAATGCAAACTAGAATGGACCCAGCAACCGGTCAGGTAATGAAGAAGTATAATAAATTGAGGGACCGGAAAAAAATAACTAAAATGGTAGCTGTGGGTTGTTTGCCTTTTAGTTTTCCTTCTTCCGATGCCTTTATTCATTATATTCAAGCAATTTAAAATCCTATGTTTAATGGTATTCCTAGAAGTACTTGTAGGATCAATGTTTTTAGACTTCATTTACAATATTATTTTTATTTATCAACATTGTTAAAAAATATTCAATGTAGAATGTCCCTAACTTCTGATCTTGGTCGTACTGTAAATAAAAATGATTATTTGATCATTACTTGTCACTGGATAGATAGTAATTTTGTTATGTAAAAACGTATTCTTACTTTTTTATATGATGAAGATCGTAAACATACTAGAGATTTTATTGCTGATTTGATTGCTAAAGTTGCAGAATTTTACGGTATTGAAAATAAAATCTTATGTATTGCTTTTGATAATGTTTGTAACGACAAGACTGCTATAACAAAGTTAAAATCTATACCTGAAAATTTTCATGTTAAATGTGCTTGTCATATATATAATTTAATTGTAAGAGACGGTCTTGAGTTTTTTGAGTTTTATATTAAAAAAATTCGGCTTGCCGTTGGTTTTATTCAAGGAAATAATCGTAGAAAAAGAATTAAAGACTTTAAACTTAAATGTGAACAAAATGTACTTGCATCGATATTGATGCTGAAGAATGTGATACTAGATGGAATGCTACATATGATTTTTTAAAAACTTGTTATAAATACAGAGTTCCTATTACACTATCTTTTAACGAACATTGTGGTTCGTTTGCTGATTCTGCCCACTGCATGCTACATGATTCTGATTGGGCTGTAATTAATGACCTTGTTAAGTTTTTGAAATTTTTTTATATAGCTACGGTTGAATTCCGGTGCTTATTATCCTACTGTTTGTAATATTTTAGCATATATAACCGATATTTCTGGTTTGCTCAAAGAATATAAAAATAAAGAAGGTTACAAAGAAGCTGTTGGTGTCATGTTTGTTAAATTTAGAAAATATTTTTTTCGATATTTTCTATTTACTTGGTTGGTGCTATGCTAAATCCGTGCATGAAATATACTACTATGTGCCACTTTAGTACTCTTATCTATGCTAACTTAGAGATAAATACTAACAATGATTCTGATGATGAAGAACAAGAACAACCTGATTTGTGGACTGCTATGGCCGATGCGAACGCTTACATAGATAAATTATATAACCACTATGCTGATTTAGTTGATTTAGCTGTGCCGATAAATATCACTCCAACTGTCGCTCCTCGTCCTCCCGAGGAGCCATCATCTTCTAAAACGCCGGCACATAGTGATTTTTCTGATCACTTTTATGATTTACCTAGTTGGAACAATGTTGAGGAGGGAGCTTAGACAACAACTTATCGGGAAGAGCTGAAGTATTATCTCCGATCGCCGCTAGAGGATCACAGACGACGGATCAACAAGTTGGATCGGTGGAGGAATAATGAAGCACAATATCCTGTACTTTCAATATTAGCTAGAGATATCCTGAATGTTCCAATGTCAACCGTTGCATCGGAGACCGCTTTTAGTAAGGGACGACAACAACTTGGAGACAACCGACATTCATTGGGAAACAATGCAATAAATGTTCTAGTTTGCCTTAGAGATTGGATTAGAGCCGAATGAAGAAATCAAGGAATGAAAGCGGAGCCGAACGACGAGCAGAGACTTGAAGAAATTATGACTTCACGGGAGAACTCAGTAGAATCAAATCCAATGCATGGTTTTGCCCCCGTTGACTTTGACTATCTGATGCAAGTTCCCGATAATATTAACATGAATGAGTTGGAAAAAAATGATGCAAAACTTGTAGATTTTTCATCCATGTAAATTATAAATTTTGGATCATTTTGCAATCAATAAAATTCAACATTCATTCACTCCTTAATCCTTACTTTGTAATATTTTCCATTTAATGATTTAAATTGAATTTTTAATTTAAATCAAATACTTAGTTTTAATATATTACTACTATAAAGTATTATTAATTTATTATATTAAGTATCATATGTTTTATTTAAAGAAGTACATATATTTTATATGTGTACGTATATATTGAATGGTACGTATATATGTGTATATTTTTTAAAGTAGTATATATTTAATGTATACATAAGTATATGTTTTAGAAATTAGTATATAACTATATGTTTAGTGTGTGTATATATTGTAGTGTATATATATTGAAGTATATGTTTTATTTAAAGCAGTACATATATTAAATGATATGTATATATGTGTATATATCTTCTATAGACGTATATATTTAACGTATACATGTGTATATGTTTTATAAATTAGTATATAACTATATATTTAGTGTGTGTATATATTGTAGTATATATATTGTAGTATATATATAATGTAGTATATTTTATTTAAAGTAGTACGTATATATTGAATGGTACGTATATATGTGTGTATATTTTCTAAAGTAGTATATATTTAACGTATACATGTGTATATGTTTTAGAAATTAGTATATAACTATATATTTAGTGTGTGTATATATTGTAGTATATATATATTGTAGTATATATTTTATTACCATAAAAGTAGGATCTTGTCAGACGGGGTAAGCCGCGACGCCTGCCAGACTAGCTTCCAAATATCGGATTAAGCCATAGTCGGAATACCGAACCAAAACACCAACCGAAATATAAAAGAATTTTCAAATAGCTTACTGACTGTATAGGAATTAATCTTTTTACCCAAACAAGGGGCCTGTCAGATATTTAATATACTTATGTTGAACCCATTTGTCTAGAAGTTCTGACTGTGCAAAAAGTCGCTCTGTTTTTCTCCATCTTTCACAGGCTAAAGAGGCCCAGATTACAAAACGTAGTCACTATGACAAAGCCAACATAAGCAATATTAAACGCGACTGTACTACCATTTCGTAACCAAGTCAAGAAACTATAGAAAAATTCCTTCATATTTTGATAGAGTCTGGATTTTTCATAGTTACTAAGTAAGAGAAGTTAGATCTCTGGCATAGGTATGAAAGGTTTTTAGCCAGACATAGTTACGACTAGAAGGGAAGAAGAAGTATTAAAAGTACGTCAGAAGAAAAAGAAATAAATACCTTAATAGTGGCCGGATGCAGTTGTTAATCGGCGGCTATCAGCCTTTTATTCAAACCTTGAAATAACTACAAAAAAAGAAAGAAGGGACAGTTCAGGCATAGAGAGAGAAAGAGAGAAAATAAAATTTCTAACTTGTGCCTCCTTAACAAATGAGGCAACTATATATAAAGAAAAAAAAGCATCTGCGCACAGTATTATGGGTCCCACATTCGGGTCCCTGCACATAGTGTTTTTACTGTTTAAAGAGTAGAATGGTCCCACATATAGGTCCTATACATATGAGATAAACATAGTTAAAAACATCTAATGCTTCTGGTCACATCTTGTCTTTTCTTTTTAGCTGGTATAGCAATGCCTTTTCTTTTTAGGAATCTTGAATATCTTCAGTTTCCTCTTCTTCGTCACTTGTAAGACTTTTCATAGAGGTATCCGATTGTTGTTCAACTGTTTTTATTAAATTTCTTCAGACTTCTTCTAAATATTGCTCAATCATTTCCATCTTATCTCCTTCATGTACAGAGATTCTTCTAGAAATATAACTGTGATTTTTATCTTCAACAAGTTTCTTTTGAGGAGTGGTAGAGTATTCGAGGATTTTTCTATTAATGGATTCGATCAATTCTTGTCCATGAGGTAATTTAGTAAGGGGATCTTTTCTGGTCAGTTTTTCCCAAAAATTATTGTAGAATACCCTATAGAGTCCGGGTATTTGTTCTTTAGTGTAACCAAATTCAACACCCCATTTATGAATCCAAGGAATGGAGAAGTCTATAAAGAAATACATCTGGTCAATTTTATCCAGATTGCAGACATGGTCTGAATGGTATAAATTCACTAAGAACGGGGATACCTTTGTCCATTTTTGTAGAGATGCAGGTACTCTTCTGGCAAAATTTTAATTGTAGGGCCATCATATGACCACCACTGAATAAACCAATTTGGAATTGGATCTTCAAATACTTTAGAACAGACTTTTAAAAACCAAGTATGCTTATGTTTAATATTGTTGTAGTATAAAGTCTGAGTAAAAGCCTTAATATAGTCCCAATATGTAAAGAAATTATTTTATCCTTTCATCATCATGGCCTTTTCTGATATGGAAGTAGTTCCCCAGTCTTCTATTGAAATAAGTTTTTTAATAACAATCTTAGAGTATACATAAACATCTGGGGTTGACTCATTTATTTGGTGATGTTCCAATTCAATACTTCTAGTGGATAATAATATTGATTCATAGAATGCTCTTGTCTCATAGGATTCACCTGCAAAATAAAGGTTAGCCAGTAAATGTTTTTGGAGGAGTTTCCAGGGATCATTTTGTTTGCATATTTGAGATTTTTCTACGAGAACTATTAGCTCTCGATTTTCATGTTTTTCATATTGTTGTCTTTCTACAGAGTTTTCTTTAGTAACTGAAGCAAACGAATCAGCTTGCTTTGCAAATATAAAGATTGTAGTTTCTCATATAAAGGATGATCCTCCGGAATATCTTCTAGATGGATCAAGGTGCTTATATGCTGAGTTTTTCCATCCTTTGAAGAAGATTCTGCAATATGCGGAATCCTTGTATTTATCAGGCTCATATTTACCCTTTGCAATACTGGGAAATTAGATGAAGACGAAGTATATGATGATGATGATGGGAGTATCTTTCTCCTGAGGAGGAGTATCTTCCTCCGTGGCTTCTTTTTCTGCCTCGATCTCTGGCTATTTGCCAGGGCGGATCTATTGCCATACTGCATAGAAAATTAGTCATATAAATCAATATCATACCAATCAATTTTATCGCAGATATCTGCAAAATTGGGAAGAAATAAATCTTCTTCTATCATATCATGGATGATTTTTTCTATTATAATAAAATGAATATCTTCATTTAGAGGAATGCATTTGATAATCGTAATTATTATTTTTTCAGAAAGGAAGTATGTATAAAAATTCATTTAATTATTTAAATATGTATAAGAATTCATTTAATTATTTAAATATTCTCTAGACAAAAAACCAGGTAAAGAATTTTCACTCCCTTTCTTGTACTGTATTTCAAAATCAAAAGGGGCTAATTGAGTTTGCCACCTTGGAAAGATTAACTTAGAAGCATCATGTTTAAAATATTTATCAAACATATATTTAACTGATTGAGCGTCAGTCCTAACTACAAACTTTTGATTATATAAATCATCTTGGAATTTTAAAACACATTTAACAATAGTTAACATTTCATGAGCCATAGTGGCGTATTTTTTCCGAATTTCAGACCATTTTCCAGAATGAAACCTAATGAGGCATTATGGGGATTTACTTGTTTAAGTATTCCACCATAACTAACATTCGAAGCATTAGTCTCAACTATTTTTAACCAAGCAGGATTAGCTAAGGTTAAACAAGGTAAAGACTCGACACGTTTTTTAATTATTTTTACCATATTAGTGTGAGTATTAGTCCAAGGCCCTTTGTAATCCTTATTTAGTCTATCATATAAAGGGGATAAATCACGAGACAAATTTTTATAAAAAGGAGAAATGTAATTAAGACTGCCTAAGAACCTTTGCAATTGAGTTTTATCAGTTATAACATCAGGAAATATTTTAGCAAAGTCTAAGGCCCTTTTTAAGGTTCGATTATTCCTTGGAAAATATTGTGTCCTAAAAATTGAATATTAGTTTGAAACAAGCACAATTTTGGTTTAGAGATGACCAAACCATTTTGTAATATAATTTGCTTGAATATATTCAGATGTTTAAAAGGTAATTCTAATGTTTTTGAAAATACAAGAATGTCATCAATATACATAATTATAAAATCCATATATGGATTGAATATATCATTCATGATTTTCTGAAATTCAGAAGGAGCATTCTGCAAATCAAACGGCATTACATTCCACTCATATTATCCAAAAGGAACATTAAAAGCAGTTCTATATGTGTGCTTTTGAGAAATCTGAATTTACCAATAACCAGATTTTAAATCAAATTTTAAAAATATATTAGCATTATATAGTCTAGATAAAAATCCCTTTTATTAGGTATGAGATACCTAATCCATTTCAAAACTTTATTAAGAGGTTTATAATTAATTACATGTCTTGGCATACCACATTTTTTTTCAGCAGCATTATTAACATAGAAAGCAGTGCATGACCAAGGGGATTTTGATAGTTTTATAAGACCCTTTTGTAAGAGATTATCAATCTCTTTTTTTACAAAATTTAAATAACTCTATGTTCATTTGGCAGGGTCGAGATTTGGTTGAGATTTTATCTTCGCTGAAATCATCTTCATTATAAAAGAATTTTCGAATAGCTTGCTGATTGTATGGAAGAATTAATCTTTTTACTCAAACAAGGGGCCTACCAGATATTTAATATACTTATGTTGAACCCATTTGTCTAAAAGTTCTGACTGTGAAAAAAGTCACCCTATTTTTCTCCATCTTTCACGGGCAAAAGAGGCATAGCTTACTAGATGTAGTCACTATGACAAAGCCAACATAAACAATATTAAACGCGACTGTACCACCATTTCGAAACCAAATCAAGAAACTATAGAAAAATTCCTTCATATTTTGATAGAGTCTGGATTTTTCATAGTTACTAAGTAAGAGAAGTTAGATCTCTGGCTTAGGTATGAAAGGTTTTTAGATAGACATAGTCATGACTAGAAGGGAAGAAAAATTATTAAAAGTACGTCAAAAGAGAAAGAAATAAATACCTTAACAGTGGCCGGATGCAAGGCCAGAATAGTTGTTAATCGGTGGCTATGTGCCTTTTATTCAAACCTTGAAATAATTACAAAAGAATAAAGAAACGGAAGTTCAGGCGTAGAGAGAGAAAGAGAGAAAATAAAATTTCTAACTTATGCCTCCTTACCAAATAAGGCAACTATTTATAAAGAAAAAAACATTTACGCACAGTATTACAGGTCCCATATACGGGTCCCTGCACAAGTGTTTTTACTGTTTAAACAGTAGAATGGTCCCACATATAGGTCCTATACAAATGAGATAAACATAGTGTAAAAAATCTAATGCTTCTGGTCATATCTTGTCTTTTTTTATAGTTGGTAGAGCAATGCCTCTAATTTTTCGATTTCCCCTTCGTCAAGAATATTTTCTGGATGAAGTGGCAGGGAATCTTGAATATCTTCAATTTTCGTGCTTCGTCACTTGTAAGACTTTTCATAGAGGTATCCGATTGGTGTTCAACTGTTTTCATTAAATATCCTCAGACTTCTTCTAAATATTGCTCAATCATTTCCATCTTATCTCAATCATTTCCATCTTATCTCCTTCATGTACAGAGATTCTTCTAGAAATATAACTGAGATTTTTATCTTCAACAAGTTTCTTTTGAGAAGCGGTAGAGTATTCGAGGATTTTTCTATTAATGGATTCAATCAATTTTTGTCCATGTGATAATTTAGTAAGGGGATCTTTTCAGGTCAGTTTTTTCCAAAAATTATTGTAGAATACCCTATAGAGTCTGGGTATTTGTTCTTTAGTGTAACCAAATTCAACACCCCATTTATGTATCCAAGGAATGGAGAATTTTATAAAGAAATACATCTGGTCAATTTTATCCAGATTGCAGACATGGTCTAAATGGTATAAATCCGTTAAGAATAGGGATAACTTTGTCCATTTTTTGTAGAGATACAGGTATTCTTTAGGCATAATTTTAATTGTGGGGCCATGATATGACCACCACTGAATAAACCAATTTGGAATTGGATTTTCAAATTCTTTAGACCAAACTTTTAAAAACCAAGTATGCTTATGTTTAATATTGTTGTAATATAAAGTCTGAGTAAAAGCCTTAATATAGTCCCAATATGTAAAAGAAATTTTTAATCCTTTCATCATCATGGCCTTTTTTGACATGGAAGTAGTTCCCTAGTCTTGTATTGAAATGAGATTTTTAATAACAATCTTGGAGTATCCATGAACATCTGGGGTTGACTCACCTATTTGGTGATGTTCCAATTCAATACTTCCAGTGGACAATAATATTGATTCATAGAATGCTCTTGTCTTGTAGGATTCACCTGTAAAATAAAGGTTAGCCAGTAAATATTTTTGTAGGAGTTTCCAGGGATCATTTTGTTTGCATATTTGAGAATTTCTACGAGAACCATTAGCTCTTGATTTTCAAGTTTTTCATATTGTTTCCTTTCTGCATAGAGTTTTCTTTAGTATCTGAAGCAAACGAATCAACTTGCTTTACAGATATAAATGATTGCAATTGCTCATTAAAGGATGATCCTCCAGAATATCTTCTAGATGGATTGAGGTGTTTATATGCTGAGTTTTTCCGTCCTTTGAAAAAGATTCTGCAATATGCGGAATCCTTGCAATTATCAGGCTCATATTTCCCCTTTGCAATACTGGGAAATTAGATGAAGACGAAGTATATGATGATGATGATGGGAAGTATCTTCCCCCTGAGGAATCTTCCTCTGTGGATTCTTCCTCTGCCTCGACCTTTGTCTATTTGCCAGGGCAGATCTGTAGCCATACTGCATCGAAAATTAGTCATATAAATCAATATCATACCAATCAATTTCATCGCGGATATCTGCAAAATTGGGAAGAAATAAATCTTCTTCTATCATATCATGGATGATTTTTTTTAGTATAATAAAATGAATATATTTATTTAGAGGAATGCATTTGATAATCCTAATTATTGTTTTTTCATAAAGGAAGTATGTATAAAAACTTATTTAATTATTTAAATATTCTCTAGACAAAAAATCAGGTAAAGAATTTGCACTCCCTTTCTTGTAATGTATTTCAAAATCAAAAGGAGCTAATTGAGATTACCACCTTGCAAAGATTAACTTGAAATCATTATGTTTAAAATCTTTATCAAACATATTTTTAACTGATTGAGTGTAATTCCCCAATTTTTTTCGAAGCTTAATTTCTCCTCGAGAAGGTTAAGGAGTGATTTCCTAGGTGAGTATCATTTTAACCACATATAATTTACCTAATTTTGACTTTTTATCATATGGGAAATTTGATAAGCTTTTCGTCGATATAAGATTCGCCCAAATCCGATGCCTGGGTAAGAAGTTATGGCTAATTTAAATCCTAGTCGTAAAACTGCGTCATTTTAGTGCTTGGCGCATCGCGGAGAGGGTCGATTTGACAATTGCCAAATTCCAGTGGAACTCTGCGATAGTGGTGCATTTCGGAGGACCCCAGTTTCTCAATAGTCAGTTTCCAGTGGCCTAGCTCGATTGTGACTCATCGCGCTGAAGTTCTAGGTCCCAACCAGTAGGACAACGCAATGGCTTCACATCGTGGTGACTCCAAGATTCCCACTTGTCAATTTACAGTGAGCCACCGTGATAGTGGCACGTTGAGGTGGCACATAAAATTGGGTTCCCAGTTTAATTTTTCCAGCTTCGTACAGAAGTTAAAAAGGGCACTTTGGACTTTTACACCAAATTAAAGTACTTTACAAGCATTCTATGAAGTTTTTCTCAAGTTTTCTCTCAACAAAAACCCTAAGTATCCAAAACCTCTTTCAAGAATCTCAAGAATCCACCATAGATTTTCTAAATTGAGTCAAGATTCAAGGTTCTTAAGTCAAGGGTTTCAAGAACCCTCATGCAAGAGTAAGAATAGAGTCCCAAAAGTGAGAGTTCATCCAAAGCTTCTAATTCAAGGTATGTGAGGTTTTGAACAAGGTAAATCCTTTCACCCTTGTGCCCAAAGGCTTATTTAAACTATAATTTTCTGCAATTTATGAGATTTTACATGAAATTGAATTGGGGGTTTTCACCCATTGTTATTGGTTGTAAGCTTTTGATGTTTCTCATGAATTGAGAGTCCAATGGCATGATTTTTACATGTTTTCTTGAGAAATTGCAGCTGGGTCTATACCCCATGATTTTAATCCTTGAGAAGTTAATAGTTGAAATGTTTGAGATATTGAAGTATATGAGTATGTTGAGATTATGAGATAACTTGTTGTAAATTCCAGATTTCTATATGATTTATGAACCTATATGCTATCTAATATGCATTTTGATGAATTTTAACTTGAGATTGAATTATGGGTCATTGAACCCTACTTGAGCTTGCAATTTTGTGAACTATTGTGCTATAAACACCCATGATTTGAGTATTTTGAGATTATTTAGAAATGTTTTGACCTAATGGTCATTGAGTTTTGAAATCCACTCTACCACCTGAGATTACAGATTTGATTGTTGGGTTCTTATGAACCATGAGATTATTTTGAAAGTGGATTTTCATGAGATGAGCGAGATAAACTAAAGAGAGTAGTATTTAGCATCGAGTTGGGTAAGTTACTATGGTTTCATACTCCAAAACTATGTGCCACCGCAGGTTTGAGATTTTGGGCCTAAGGCCGAGATGATTCGGCCCGAGGCCGAGATAAGTGATCATTGAGTTGAGGCTATACTCCTTGGCAAGAGTATGATGCCTCTCCCCAATGTGAGGTTTATTCCTTAGGAGGACAAGACGTTGGACTCCATGTAGCTCGCATGGTTTATGTCAGTTAAGAGAACCTCCCTAAACTAAAGTATTTTCAATTAAGATAGAATATTTTCCCTAAAGCTTTGGGATGAGATATTTTCTAAAATGAATGAACTTCTTTGAGTATTTTCCAAAGAAGGAAGTAGTTTTCTCTACTAATACGAGTTGATCACCGGTTTTCAAACCAAAGTTATACGATTCCGAGTTCCAAGTGTTTGAGTTTAAAAGAGTTATAAGTTCTTAAGCAATAAAGAAGTTTTACTCTCCATGAGATATATGCATGAGTTGAAAGTATTGTTTAAAGCTTCCTTCATCCTATGAGTAATGAGAATAAGAGAAGAGCATAGATTTTAAAGCCAAAGTATAATGACTCATGAGATTTCTGTTACATGCTTCATTATACATGATTTATGATCATTACATTTTATACTTATTCAAGCTATGTGAGTCATTCCTAATTGCATGCATGATTTGATTAAAGAATATTGATACCATTTTATGTAAATGCATACGCCCCCATATACTCTGTACATTCTCAAATGCTGATCCACATATACATCTATGTGCTACATTGTCTTATAATGTAGGTTTAGGTGCTCAGTCCCAGCCTCATCAGTGATTCCTGAGTACCTTTGTCTATATTTCTCTAGTGGTGAGTCCTCATGGTTCGAGGGCCTATCTCCAGATATTTCAGTATTTGAGTGTTTATGCTATTACTTTCAGTTCAATTTGAGTCATTTGGGGATTTGTCCCAATGGCTCTCTAGTTCATGGAGTATTAGAAGCTTGGTCAGACTAGTTGTCAGATTGTGGTTGTGTTGAGATTTCCAGTATTGTGGTTGTTTGGACCGAGTATTACCTTTGTATTTCCTTTTATTTGATATGACAGTGCCAGTGTTTTGTATATTCCTTCTTGAATGAGTTATTATGAGAAGTGATAGGCTCAAAGGGTTAGCTTGGGGATACTTGTAGCCCTAAGCACCATGTGACATCACGGGATCTATTTTTGGGGCGTTACAAACTTGGTATCAGAGTCTAAGGTTTTAAAGGAGTCCTAGGGAGTCTGACATGTTGAGTAGAGTCTTGATCATCGGTGTATAGCGCGCCACATCTATGAGCAAGAGGCTACAAGACATTTTAGGAAAAAAGTTGTTTTTTTCTTTCAAATTCTATCGTGCCTGCAGTTGTCTCTCTCATCGAATAATTTGTGCTCTCCTATTTCAGAAAATGCCTCTCCAAAGAGCGAATGCTCGTGGAAATGATGATGAGCAACCCCCACCTGTTGATCCTTTGAATGAGACTGTGTCTCATGTTGAGTTTTGGGTGGCCTTTCAGGCGTTAACCTAAGCAGCCACCGCTAATGTTCGGGCTAATAACCAGGCCACAGTTGTAAATCAATAGGGAGGTGATGTAGCTGCTTCTAGGATTCGTGATTTCATGCGGATGAATCTGCCAGAGTTTTATGGGTCCAAAGCAGGTGAGGACCCACAATTGTACCTTGAGGAGGTGAGAAATATCACACAGGTGATGCATATTTTTTAGGAAGAAAGTGTTAAGTTGGCATCTTATAGGTTGAAGGACATAGCTTATGACTGGGTTGTTTCATGCTGCTCCTATGACTTAGCCGGTGTTCCAAGATGCATTCTTGGACAAGTTCTTTCCGCTTGAGATGAGAGAAGCAAAGATTGAGGAGTTTATGAACTTAAAGTAGGGCTCCATGACTGTTAAGGAGTACTGCTTGAAGTTCAACCAGTTGGCCAAGTATGCTCCTGATTTGACTTCTGACACCTGAGCTAGTATGAGCAAGTTCATGATAGGTGTTTCTGGTTTGGTGATAAAAGAGTGTAGGACTGTGATGCTGTATAAGGATATGGATCTATCTAGGTTGATGATACATGCACAACAGATAGAGGTGGATAAGATAAGGGAGAGAGATAGAGTTAGGGGTATCAAGAGTGCTAGATCTAAGCAACATGAGTATAGTCTGCCTAGGTTCCATGGAGGGAATCACCCTCAGTTTCGGAGATGTCCATCTATTACAACACCTTCATCAGCTAGTTCTCCCAAGCTTAGAGGCAGGCAGGAGCAAGGGAGCATGTTTTTTATGTCTAGGTTGTAGAACAGTGTTGGTAATAGGCCCCGTTGTCCTCCTTGTACTAAGTATGGTAGGGATCATCCCGTGAGTGTTTCATAAATTTAAGGGTTTGTTTTGGTTATGGCAAGTAGGGCCACAGACTTAGAGATTGCCCGCATGCTAGGCAGGGGACCAGAGATACCCGACCTCAGGCACAGACTGCTAGTACACCAGCTCCTGTCCCTTGTCCCACCCTTGTTCAGGGACCTTCATCTAGCACTGCTGGTGGTCAGCGCCAGAACAGATTCTATGCCTTACTATTCTATCAGGAGCAGGGGGACTGTCCTGATGTTGTTACTGCTATGCTCCGCGTCTTTTGTTTTGATTTTTATGTGTTGTTGGACCTCGGGTCAAGTATCTCCTATGTGATCCCACTTGTGGCTGTGAATTTGAAAATAACTTTACACCAGTAGGAGAGTCAGTTGTTGCTAAACAAGTGTATAAAGATTGTCCTATTACTGTTCTTCATAGAGTCATACTTGCTGATTTGATAGAGTTAGACATGGTCGATTTTGACCTTATTTTGGGTATGGATTTACTTTATTCTTGTTATGCATCTATAGACTGTCATACCCAGTGGTCAAGTTTCAGTTCCTTGATGAGCCAGTTTTTGAGTAGTCTGGGAGTTCGGTATCTCCTAAGAGTCATTTTATCTCTTATCTCAAAGCCAAAAAGCTAATATCCAAGGGTTTAATCTATCACCTAGTTAGAGTCAAAAACACTAAGTCCGAGGCTCTAACTATTCAGTCAGTTGATATTGTTAATGAGTTTCCAGATGTTTTTTCAGAAGATCTCCCAAGGGTACCTCCCGATAAAAAGATAGAATTTGGGATTAACCTTCTTCTCGACACTCATCCCATTTCTATTCTGCCATATAGTATGGCACTTGCTGAGCTTAAGGAGTTGAAAGAGCAACTCAAAGATCTTTTAGACAAAGGTTTCATAAGGCCCAGTATTTCTCCTTGAGGTGCACCTGTTCTATTCGTGCGGAAGAAACATGGTTCTTTGCGTATGTACATTGACTATCGTCAGCTTAACAAGGTCACACTAAAAAATAAGTATCCTCTTTCGAGAATTGATGACCTGTTTGATCAGTTGCAAGGTGCAAGTTATTTCTCTAAGATAGACCTTAGATCCGACTATCATCAACTTAAAGTGAGGGAATATAATATTCCAAAGACAGCTTTCCAAACCCGCTATGGTCACTTTGAGTTTCTAGTCATGTCTTTCGAGCTAACCAATGCCCCAACAACTTTTATGGTCCTCATAAATTGAGTGTTCAAGAAATGTGTTGATATGTTTTTCATAGTGTTCATAGATGATATTCTTGTGTACTCCCGTACTGAGAATGACCATGCAGATCACTTTAGAATTATCTTGCAAACTCTTAGAGATCACCAGTTGTTCACCAAATTCAGTAAGTGTGAATTTTGGCTAAGGTCTGTAGCCTTTCTGGGTCATATTACTTCAGCTGAAGGTATTAGAGTTGATCCCCAAAAGATAAAAGCTGTAAGAAATTAGCCTAGATCTATCTCTCCGTCTGATATTAGAAGTTTCTTGGGTCTAGCAGGCTACTACCATCGTTTTATTAAAGATTTCTCCTCTATTGCGTCTCCTATGACCCGGTTGACCCAAAAGAAAGTTAAGTTCCAGTGGTCAGATTCCTGTGAAAAGTATTTTCAGGAGTTGAAGACTCGACTTACTTCAGCCCCTGTGTTGACTTTGCTTGATGGTACAGATGGTTTTGTGGTGTATTGTGATGCCTCTAGAATTGGTTTGGGTTGTGTGTTGATGCAGAGAGGTAAGGTTATAGCCTATGACTCTAGACAGTTAAAGCCGCATGAGAAGAGTTACCTAACCCATGATCTTGAGTTAGCTGCTGTGGTCTTTTCTTTGAAAATCTAGAGACACTATCTTTATGGTATTCATGTTGATGTGTTTACTGATCATAAGAGCCTGCAGTACGTGTTTACTCAGAGAGAGTTGAATCTTAGGTAGAGAAGGTGGTTAGAGTTGTTAAAATACTATGATATGAGTGTGTTGTATCACCCGAGCAAGGCTAATGTAGTGGCAGATGCCCTTAGAAGATTGTCTATGGGTAGTGTTGCTCATGTAGAGGAAGGTAAGAAAAATTTAGCTCATGATATGCATTGTCTGGCTAAATTGGGTGTTAGGTTGCTTGATTCAACTGAGGGAAGTACTTTGGTGCAAAGTAGTTCCGAATCCTCTTTAGTTTCGAAAGTGAAGGAGAAACAAGATAAAGATCCTAATTTGGTCGGACTGAAGGAGGCAGTTAAGGACCAAAAGGTAGAGGTTTTCTTCCAAGGGGGAGATGGCGTGTTGAGATTGCAGGGGTAGATTGTGCATTCCGTGTGTTGATGATCTGAGGCAGAGGATTATGGCTGAAGCGCATGGCGCGCAGTATTCTATTCATCCGGCACTACCAAGATGTATCGTTACTTATGGAAAATCTATTGGTGGAATGGTATGAAGAAGGATATAACTGAGTTTGTAGCAAAGTGTTCAACGTGCCAACAGGTTAAGGTAGAGCACCAAAGACCTGGTGGTGTGATGCAAGAGTTTGGTATGCCTACTTGGAAGTAGGAGGTGGTGAATATGGACTTCGTGACTAGGTTACCCCTTTCAGATCGTCATCGTGATTCTATTTAGGTTGTTGTAGAAAGATTGACTAAGTCAGTGCATTTCCTACCTGTGCATACATCTTATACAACTGAGGATTATGCTAGATTGTATATTCGGGAGTTGGTCAGGTTACATGGAGTCCCCTTGTCTATCATTTCGAATAGGGGTACTCAGTTTACTTTTTAGTTTTGGAGAGCTTTCCAGAAGGGTCTTGGCACCCAAGTTCATTTGAGATCCGCGTTTCATCCGCAGACTGATGGTCAGGCTGAGAGGACCATCCAAACTTTGGAGGATATGTTGAGGGCATGTACTCTAGATTTCAAAGGTAGTTGGGATGAGCATTTTCCACTGATTGAGTTTGCATATAACAATAGTTACCATGCTTGCATCGAGATGGCACCATTTGAGGCTTTGTATGGTAGGAGATGTAGATCACCCATTGGTTGGTTTGAAGTGGGTGAAGCTACTTTGGTTGGACCTGATGCAGTATTTGAGGCTATGAAAAAGGTGAAGTTGATTAGAAAAAGGTTGAAGAAATCTTAGAGTCATCAAAAGTTGTACGCCGATGTGAGGAGAAGGGATCTTGAGTTTGATGTGAGTGATTTGGTGTACTTGAAGATTTCACCCATGAAAGGGGTGAAGAGGTTTGGTAGAAAGGGGAAGCTTAGCCCCCGTTATATTGTCCCCTATAGAGTCTTGAGCCGCGGTTGTAAAGTAGCCTATAAAGTTGAGTTGCCCGTAGAGTTATCAGCCGTTCATTCTATTTTTCATGTCTCCATGCTTAAAAAGCATATCAGTGATTCCATTGTAGTAGTTCCTTCAGAGAGTGCTAATATTCAGAACAATCTTTCATTTGATAAGATTCCTATTGAGATTCTAGATTTTCAGATCTGTGGACTGAGGAACAAAGAAGTTCCCTTGGTTAAAGTTTTAAGGTGGAACCAGTCAGTTGAGGGCGCTACTTGGGAGGCAGAAGCCGATATGCGATCCAAGTACCCGCACCTCTTTTCCACGAGTTCAGATCAAGCCGAAGGTAGTATTCTTCCTTAATTCAACTCTTCTAATCTAAAGTTTCAGCTATGAACCTACCCTTATTAAGTTCATGCATTCTCTAAAGTATACAAGAGTTTAGAAAGACATAGAGTCAGTCTAACAAGTTCTTCAAGCTTTACGTACTCAATTTCCTCTGTGCTCTTAGCTTAACTAGCGATATTCATGGACGAATGTTTCCAAGGGGGAGATATTGTAATACCACGAATTTTTCCTAAACTTAATTTCTCCTCGAGAAGGTTAATGAGTGACTTTCTAAGTGAGTATCATTTTAATCATATAGAATTTCCCTAATTTTGACTTTTTATCATATGGGAAATTTGATAAGCTTTCCATCGATATAAGATTCACCCAAATTCGATGCCTGGGTAAGAAGTTATGGCTAATTTAAGTCTTAGTCGTAAAACAACGTCATTTTAGTGCTTGGTGCATCGCGAAGAGGGTCTATTTGACAATTGTCAAATTCCCGTGGAACTCCGCGATAGTGGCACGTCACGGAGGACCCCAATTTCTCAATAGTCAGTTTCCAGTGGCCTAGCGCGATTGTGACACATAGTGCTGAAGTTCCAGGTCCCAAACAGTGGGACAATGCGATGGTTCCACGTCGCGGTGAATCCCAGATACCCATTTGTCAATTTCCAGTGAGCCAATGCGATAGTGGTGCGTTGTGGTGGCCGATAAAATCGAGTTCCCAATTTAATTTTTCCAGCTTCGTACTGAAGTTAAAAAGGACACTTTGGACTTTTTCCAAGCCTCTTAAACCATACAAACACCAAATTAAAATCAATTACAAGCATTCTATGAAGTTTTTCTCAAGTTTTGTCTCAACAAAATTCCTAAGTATCCAAAACCTCTTCAAAGAATCTCAAGAATCCACCATAGATTTTCTAAATTGAGTCAAGATTCAAGGTTCCCAAGTCAAGGGCTTCAAGAACCCTCATTCAAGAGTACAAATAAAGTCCCAAAAGCGAGAGTTCATCCAAAGATTCTAATTCAAGGTATGTGGGGTTTTGAACAAAGGTAATCCTTTCACCCTTGTTCCCAAAGGCTTATTTAAACTATAATTTTCTGCAATTTATGAGATTTTACATGAAATTGAATTGGGGATTTTCACCCATTTTTATTGGTTGCAATCTTTTGATGTTTCCCATGAATTGAGAGTCTAATGGCATAATTTTTACATATTTTCTTAAGAAACTGTAGCTGGGTCTATACCCCATGATTTTAATCCTTGAGAAGTTAATAGTTGAAATGTTTGAGATATTGAAGTATATGAGTATGTTGAGATTATGAGCTAAATTGCTGTAAATTCTAGATTTCTATATGATTTATGAACCTACATGCTATCTAATATGCATTTTGATGAGTTTTTACTTGAGATTGAATTATGGGCCATTAAGCCTTACTTGATACTTGCAATTTCATGAACTATAGTGCTATAAGCACCCATTATTTGAGTATTTTGAGATTACTGAAAAATATTTTGACCTAATGGTCATAGAGTTTTGAAATCCACTCTACCACTTGAGATTACAGATTTGATTGTTGGGTTCTTATGAACTATGAGATTATTTTGAAAGTGGATTTTCATGATATGAGCGAGATAAACTAAAGGGAGTAGTATTTAGCACCGAGTTGGATAAGTTACTGCAGTTTCTTACCCCAGAACTACGTGCCACCGTAGGTTTAAGATTTTGAGCCTAAGGCTGGGATGATTGGGCCCAAGGTCGAGATAAGTGATCACTGAGTTGAGGTTGTACTCCTTGGCAAGAGTATGACGCCTCTCCCCAACGTGAGGTTTCTTCCTTAGGATGATAAGACATTGGACTCCATGTAGCTTGCATAGTTTATGTTGGTAAAAAGAACCTCCCTAAACTAAAGTATTTTCCATTGAGATAGAATATTTTCCCTAAAGCTTTGGGATGAGATATTTTCTAAAATGAATGAACTGCTTTGAGTATTTTCCAAAGAAGGAAGTAGTTTTCTCTACTAATACGAGTTGATCAACAGTTTTCAAACCAAAGTTATATGATTCCGAGTTCCAAGTATTTGAGTTCAAAAGAGTTATAAGTTCTTGAGCAATAAAGAAGTTTTACTCTCCATGAGATATATGCATGAGTTGAAAGTATTGTTTACATCTTCCTTCATCCTATGAGTAATGAGAATAAGAGGAAAGCACAAATTTTAAAACCAAAGTATAATGACTCACGAGATTTGTGTTACAAACTTCATTATACATGATTTATGAGCTTTACATTTTAGACTTATTCAAGCTATGTGAGTCATTCCTAATTGCATGCATGATTTGATTAAAGAATATTGATACTGTTTTATGTAAATGCATACACCCCCATATACTCAGTACATTCTTAAGTGTCGATCCACATATACGTCTATGTGCTATATTTTCTTATAATGTAGGTTCAAGTGCTCAGTCCCAGCGTCGTCAGTGATTTCCGATTATCTTTGTCTATATTTCTCTAGTGGTGATTCCTCATGGTTCGAGGGCCTATATTCAGACATTTCAGTATTTGAGTGTTTATGTTATTACTTTCAGTTCAGTTTGAGTCAGTTGGGGATCTGTCCCAACGGCTCTATAGTTCATGGAGTAGTAGAGGCTTTATCAGACTAGTTATCAGACTGTGGTTGTGTTGAGATTTCCAATATTGTGGTCGTTTGGACCGAGTATTTTCTTTGTATTTCCTTTCATTTGATATGACAGTGCCAGTGTTTTATATATTCCTTCTTGAATGAGTTATTCTGAGAAGTGATAGGTTCAAAGGGTTAGCTTGGGGCCACCGTGTGACGTCCCGGGACCCATTTTCGGGGCATTACATTGAGCATCAGTCCTAACTATAAACTTCTGATTATATAAATCATCTTGGAATTTTAAAACACATTTAACAATAGTCAACATTTCATGAGCCACAACGGCGTAATTTTTCTGACTATTAGACCATTTTCCAGAATGAAATCTAATGAGGCATCCAATATTATTATGGGGATTTACTTGTTTAAGTATTCCACCATAACCAACATTCGAAGCATCAGTCTCAACTATTTTTAACCAAGCAGGATTAGCTAAGGTTAAACACGGTAAAGACTCGACACGTGTTTTAATTATTTTTACCAGATTAGTATGAGTATCAGTCCAAGGCCTTTTGTAATCCTTCTTTAGTCTATCATATAAAGGGGCTAAATCACGAGACAAATTTTTATAAAAGGGAGAAATGTAATTAAGACTGCCTAAGAACCTTTGCAATTGAGTTTTATAAGTTATAACACTAGGAATTTTTTTAGCAAAGTCTAAGTCCCTTTTTATGGGTTCGATGGTTCCTTGGCAAATATTGTGTCCTAAAAATCGAATATCAGTTTGAAACAAGCACATTTTTGGTTTAGAGATGACCAAACCATTTTGTAATACAATTTGCTTGAATATATTTAGATGTTTAAAATGTAATTCTAATGTTTTTGAAAATTAAAGAATGTCATCAATATACACAATTATAAAAGGGATAATTACATAACTTAGTCAATATTGACTCCTAATTACCTTATTTAGCTTAGTTTCAATTAATTACAATTCACAACCTCCTCTTTTCTATTAATTTTTATAATTACAATTCATAGTCTCTCTCATGTATTTTTTCTTTTTCTCTATTTTCTATTACTTTTGTTTTTTTCCTTTTTCAGTATTTTTTCTTTTCTTTTTTTTTTCGTTTTCTCTTTCTTTTCTTTTTTCATTTTTTTCGTTTTCTTTTGTATATTTTTTTTCTTTTTCTTTTTTTCCTTTCTATTTTTCTCCCTTTTTTGTTTTTTTTTTCTCAATTTTCTATTACTTTTTTTCTTTTTTTAGTTTTTTTCTTCATTTTTTCTTTTCCTTTTCTGTTTTCTCTTTCTTCTTTCTTTTTTCAATTTTTTCTTTTTCGTTGTCTTTTTTTCATTGTCTTTTTTTTCTTCTTTTTTCTCCTTCTATTTTTTTCTTTTGTTTTTTTTTTCTCTATTTTCTATTACTTTTATTCTTTTTTGTATTTTTTCTCCTTTTTCTCACATTTTTTCTCCTTTTTTTTCTTTTTTTTTTCTCCTTCTTTTCATTTGTGAGAACTAACAAACATAAATACAAGTGCGAACTATAAAATATAAATATAAAGGCGAATTATAACAAACAAATACAAGTGGGAACTATAAAATACAAATACAAATGCGAACTATAACATATAGATACAAGTGTGAACTATCATTTGTATTTTTTAATTATTGAAAAGGAACGATTGATTTTCTTTTTACGAATATTTGTTTGTATTTATTTTTACGAGTTGTATTTATTGATACAAATAAATACAATTTTAATTTTTATAAAAATACAATATGTATTTGTATTGTTAAAATCATTGGTTTCATTTGTTTGTAATTGTATTTGTATCAAGTGATATTTATTTATTCAGAAATACGAATAATAATTTTGACATACAAATACAAAATGGTACATTTGTAACAAATGATACATTGCATATTTATATATTTTAGAATCAAGAAAATACAATTAATGCATTTACTTGTTTGTGTACAAATACAAATGATAAATTGTACATAATCACGATTAAATGCAATATGCAATCAACTTACAAATACAAATACCTTCACTACCTTCACCCCCCACCTCACTAGCCCCGTCTAACCCCTCCCCACCCTACCCTCACTCCCTACACCCCTCCCAACCCCGTCCCCACCCCACCCCCATCCCCCCACCACTACCTTCACTTTTTATTTTTTATTTTAATTTTCCCTCAATTCAATTCTTTTCACTTTTTTTTGAATAAAAATTTAAATTTGAAATCATTTTTTTTTGGATTAAAATTTAAATTTGAATTGAAAGTGAGTGATAGCGAATATTGAAAAAATTAGTGAATTTCGCTTGAATTTTTTTTTATTTTTTTTTGAATTTTTAAATATATTCAAATTTAAAAATAAAAATTTTATTATGTTTGTATATATGAATTTATAGTTAAAAATTTAAATTAGTTGGAGAAGAATTTTAATTATGGAATGAATTTGATGTTTAATTTGTGAGCAAAAATAAAAACATGATTATTCAAATTTTTCTACAATTATAATTTTTTGTTATTTAATTAAATTAATTTTAATATTTAATTTGTTATTTAGAATTTTAAAAATGACTTGAAATTTAATGTAATACTTTTTTATTTTTTTATTTTTTTAACGACATGGCAGATGAGGAAGACATGGTAGCTGATGTGGGGAGAGTGTGTTACACTCACAAAAAAAGGTTTAAAATATTATTTTTAGTGGGTTTAGGGGTCCAGATGACAAACATGTAAGTATAAGTATCCAACTTACAAAATCGACATAGTACAAGGGTCCAGAAGGTCATTTTTCCAAATGATAAAGAAAATAAATATAAAAAAGAAAACAAAAAAAAAGAAAAAAAGAAAGAGAGATAGAAGAGAGAAAAAATATATAAAAAAACAAAAAAAATAAAATAGGAAAAATTAGAAAAAAAAAAGAAGAAAAAATGAGGAAAACATGAAAAAGAAAAAATATAAAAAAAAATAAAAAGAAAAAAAATAATAGTGTTTTTGGCAAGACTAAATATGTAGTGTATTTATGTTTTTATGAATACAGGCCACTAAGTAAAAGAGAATACAACTTCTGTGAATCGAATACAACAACTAAATGGTACTGTATTTATATTTTATCTGAATACAGACTATTGATAAAATCGAATACAACGGACGTAAATTGAATACAGCGACTATAAATGGTAATTATGTAAAATATGGCTATGAAAGGTGAGTTTTCCAGTAAAATATAGCTATTTTTGAAAGATCCCCATTATAAAATCTATATATGGATTGAATATATCATTCATGATTTTTTAAAATTCAGAAGGAGCATTTTTCAAACCAAACGGCATTACATTCCACTCATATTATCCAAAAGGAACATTAAAAGTAGTTCTATATGTGTGCTTTTGAGAAATCTGAATTTGCCAATAACCAGATTTTAAATCAAATTTTAAAAATATATTAGCATTATATAATCTAGATAATAAATTATTTTTATTAGGTATTGGATAACTAATCCATTTCAAAACTTTATTAAGAGGTTTATAATTAGTTACAAGTCTTGGCATACCACGTTCCTTTTCAGCAGCATTATTAACGTAAAATGCAGTACATGACCAAAGGGATTTAAAGGTTTTATAAGACCCTTTTGTAAGAGATTATCAATCTTTTTTTTTTATAGAATTCAACTAATTCTGTGTTCATTTGGTAGGGTCGAGATTTTATCTTCGCTGAAATCATCTTCATAAGAAAGAGTAACAATATGCTCTTTGCGATTCCAAAAAGCATTAGGGTGATCAACACAAATATCAACAATCAATTGATTAGATATCATTTTTATTTTTTCCTGAATTTTTACAAAATTCATTTTATTATGAATATTCATACTCATCATTTCAAGTTGTACATAACTTACCTGTCGATGCTTCATGTCAATTAAAACATTTATGTCCCTTGTTACTGGATCGGTAACAAAAGGATAGGAAATTTTTTGGTTTTTATAAGTAGCCTTGAAACCATTTGCATCAATATGTGTGTAAGGATAAATAACATTTATAAAAGGTGTTCCTAAAATAATAGAAGAATATAACTGATTTTTTACTAAAAAAAATGTGGATACAAATCTTATTTCTACAAATATGTGCATGAGGTAACTTATAATTAATATCAAGAGAATGACCAGATGCAGTTTTGACTATATGCGTAGTTTTATGAAAATATCTGGTTGGAATCAGTCCTTCTTGAATGAAACTAACATCAGCACCACTATCAATCATAGCCACATTAGTTACAAAAAATTCATTATCAATCAAAATAGTACAGTTTATATACCATTTATAGGCTGTAACTATTTGCATCATACCCAAAAAATAATCATTTTCTACATCAAGATTAGAAATAATATTATTGTTAGAGTTTTCAGAATTTTCCATAATCTTTTCTTTCCCTTTGGAACTGGAGGCAATATCTTTTTGAGAAATATCTTTTTCAATCCTTGAAATTCTATGATCTGAAATAATTTGATTTTGCTTCAAATAAATAATTTCTTTCTTTAAATTTTCAACTTTTATTTTTAAATCATCAAAAGATGTGTCTTTACCAGGTGTTTGACTAATGGCAAGACGTCTATTAACTTCGGTTAGAGAATAAGTCATAATATCAATAATAGAATCAGTATTTTTCTTGACATGTTTATTATCAACAGACTTAGAGGTACCAATTTGAGAAGAAGTAAGATCAATAATTTTTTATCGCAGCTTTTCATCAGTAACTTCTTTTAACAATTCAAGACCGCAATCAGCAGAGATAGTTTGAATATTTAAATATAAATCTTCAAATTGGGATTGCAATTTATGGAAAGTATCATTACAATGGCAAGCATTATTATTACAATCAGTGCAAACATTAGTATAGGGTTTTTCATTGGCATAATTTTCATTATCAGTTAGATCAAATAATTCAACCTCAGTGTTAGAGGCAGATTCATTTTCATTATCAGATTCAGAACCTGAAGTATATAACAAACCATAAACCTTATCATGAACCTCGTCAGAAAGTCCTAAGGACTTGAGTTTTTGAAGTTTACAATTTGGAGCAACATGACCAAATTGACCACAATTGTAACACTTGATTTTTGATAAGTCTCTCTTAGACCTATTTTTCGTAAATCTAGTAGACTTACGATAGGTTTTTCTAGCTTCACGCTCTTCTTTGGATCTATGTCTGGATTTTCTCTTTATCATATAGGTCTTATCTGGGTCATTAGTTCTAATAATAACATATCTATGGCTCTTTTTCTGAGAAGTAGAAACAGGATTTTCCATACCAAATTATCCACAAAAATCACTTAGTTGGGTTTTTTCTTTAAGCCTATCTAACTTAATTTGTCTAGACAATTTCAACTCATTACAAAGATTGAGACCTTCTTGAGTACAGGCTGCAATAAGCTAACCATAAGTAAAATTTGTCCAAGGAATTGCACCATATTGTCCCTTGATTGATTTTTTAACCCTTTCTGCAAAAAGAGGTGGAAGTTTATCTATGAATCTAGTCTTCCAATGTTCTAGCCTGGATTTAGGTAGATCCATAACTCTACGAATGAAAGTATCCTTTTACCATCTAAATTCTCCTAAATATTTGCATCTAAGACCATTTAAGAGGGTACGAGTATTTTCATGTTGGTTGGTAAATCTATCCCCAAATTATTGAATAACGGTGAGCATTGCCTGTCTAAGAATATGTTGCCTGGCGTTAACAACCTAGGTAGACAACTACCAGAATTCTTGGCATTCTCTACCTTATGGTAGTTGTCTACCTAGGTTGTCAACGCCAGGCAACATATTCTTAGCCTAAAAAATTTTGTTTCTTTCAGCGTTGGAAAGAAAGTTGTCCCACCAGCCATGAAGTTAGCCAGTAAAACCTGGAACAAGCATTTTATATATAGTGGCATCTGTTCGAACAGGATTGCCTTCACTATGTTTTGGGCTAGTGACTTTGGCAATAATAGAATACATTAACATACGATGGACCAAAATAGATAATTGTCTTTCTGATAATCCATCTAAATTCCATTCATAAATATGATCTCCACTAGATGACGTATTTGTCAAGGACCAATCTCTTTCCTCTATCAAAATATTTTGAGGAGTTGGTCTTGGATAATAAGCAGTTTGCATACGGGGAACATCAACGTATTTTTTCCTCGGTTGTTTTCTTACCAAACCTCTGAGTTTATTTAACTCCGAGTGGATTTCATCACCTATGTCTATAATTGGAGTAGACTCAAGGTTATCAGCAAAAGCATTTGATAGATCTATGGGCTTTATGTTTAAACTAGAAAATTTCTTTTCAAGTAATTGTTCAAGCTGTTCTAAATCAGAGAGTTTTCCAAATCCTTGAATATCAGGTCTTTGAATATGAGGCTTAGCTATCAAATCTTTTGTTTTACTTTTCGATGTGGAAGCAATATCAGATGACTTTTGACTATCGCTTAGCTTCTTGATCAAAATTGTCATAGTATCAAGTTTTTTATCAAGAGAAGAAATATGTTCTCCAAGAACTTTCACATACAGACTCAAATAGTTGTTTTGAGCAATTAAACTATTTATTTCAGAAATAGTGATTTTTCCAACTTCATTATCAATGAATTTTTGAAAAGCAGAAAATGTTATACCTGTATTATTCGGTAGTATAAAAGATGATTGAGGAGGGTAAATAGCCTGAGTAATAGTACCATTTGAATTTTGGTAAGATCTTTCAATAATTTTTACATATAAAGGTAGGTAAACAAATATAAACCATGGTGCAAAATAAATAATTTGATTATTTAATGCACACATTTCATAGAATTCTTCAAAAATATTTTTTATTTCATCAGGACTATAAGTTTCAAAAAATCATGTCCTAAACATTTTCTATTTTTCATCAAAATATTCCTTGTTAATATAATTTCTTTCCCGTGAATCAGGACTAAAATCAATTAGGTGAGGAATCATAATTTAACAAGAATTAACATCAAACTCCATTTCAGAGGGAGTGGGGTTATTCATATCTGGGACATTATCATTATCTTGAACTATATTTGTTTTAGGATTGATTTTAATATTTTCAATACTTCTAAGTGGAGTATGCAAATCTGCAGAACTTAAAGTATATAATGATGCAACAGGTTTCTAGCAGGGCCATATGCTGGTTCAACTGGAGAGATATGATGCATAGCAGACAACATTCTAGGTATAGAAACTGAATTTTTGTTATAAACGGTAGAATTATCATCAAATTAAAGACAAATTCTTCCGTCAGAATTTTGAGTAACATGAGTTAACTCTGAATTTGTCACATCTTTCGCAAGTTGTTTTGGAGAAATGACTGAGTTCAAAATTTATGTTTTTGGGAAATTGATCTCATCCCATCTTATAGGTCTTCTTGTAGTTACTTTGGATTTTGCAAAATTAGTTTCAATAAGCATAGTATAATCAGAGGCATCATCAATCAATTTACATCGAGGATTCATTGTAGCTAACAAACGATAATAAATGCGATAGGATAAATAGATTAGTTCAGATCCAAGCGCATAATTATAACCATGAGTTTTTACATTTAAAGTCAAAGCATCAAGAATATTCACATCAGTCAAAGATAATTGTAAATTTGGCAGGGTGTTAAAATACAGAGGGCCATAAGCAAGAGTAGATTCAATAGATTCCATCAAAGACTGACTGAAATTTAGATTTCTAGCATCATGTAGTGCAACTAGAAATGTCTCTGGAAGTCCTTTCAAGGTTTAAGGTTTAAAAGCAATTTGCACTAAACCAATATGCATAAAATTATACTGATTTTTAAATATTCAATATTTTTTTTATTCAGTAATTTTTTGGTTTGTTCGTCAGCATTCAAAGCTATAGATTGTTCAATGGTTTTTATTATCTGCTTATATTTAAATTTATCAAGAAAGCCATATTCATAAATGGTTTTTATATCTACTTTTGAAATAGTCGATTTATTTAATAAATCTATATTTTGAGGTAAATCTACCTCTTCAAGTTTAGCACTTTTCGTACTAACTTCTCCCATATCCATTTTATTAAAAATTCATACCTATGCCATAGACTTCAGATTTATTACATAATTACTATGAAACTTCCTGGGCTCAGATACCATAAAAGCAGAAGCTATGACATATCTACCAGAAAGTAGTATGTATATATTGAATGGTACGTATATATGTGTGTATATTTTCTAAAGTAGTATATATTTAACGTATACATGTGTATATGTTTTATAAATTAGTATATAACTATATATTTAGTGTATGTATATATTGTAGTATATATATTGTAGTATATGTTTAATTTAAAGTAGTACATATATTGAATGGTATGTATATATGTGTATATATCTTCTATAGACGTATATATTTAATGTATACATGTGTATATGCTTTATAAAGTAGTATATAACTATATATATAGTGTGTGTATATATTGTAGTATATTTTATTTAAAGTAGTAAGTATATATTGAATGGTACGTATATATGTGTGTATATTTTCTAAAGTAGTATATATTTAACGTATACATGTGTATATGTTTTAGAAATTAGTATATAACTATATATTTAGTGTGTATATATATTGTAGTATATATATTATTGTAGTATATGTTTTATTTAAAGTAGTACATATATTGAATGGTACGTATATATGTGTATATATATTCTATAGACGTATATATTTAATGTATACATGTGTATGTGTTTTATTAACTATATATTTAGTGTGTATATATTGTACTATGGTACTAAATATATATTGCAGTATATGTTTTATTTAAAGTAGTACATATATTGAATGGTACGTATATATGTGTATATATCTTCTATAGACGTATATATTTAACGTATACATGTGTATATGTTTTATAAATTATTATATATATCATTATATTGTAGTATATATATTGTAGTATATGTTTTATTTAGAGTAGTATATATATTTAACTAACGTATAGTCGTATACACGATTACATGTGTAATTGTGTATATGTATTGTGTATATATTTTTTAAATTCTAATGTAGTATATACTATATATATAGTATATATATATTGTTTAACGTATTTAAAATGTATATAGGTGGGTATATATAGTGTTTATTGGAGATTTGTTTTTTTGTTTTTGACCGATTTTGACCGGACTTTTAACTGGTTTTAACCGGGTTTAGGTGGGTTGGACTGAGTTGGGTTAAGTGGACCGGTTCAGGGTTGTTTTTAAATTTTTTACTGTTAGGCTCGGAACCGGACCAACCCGTTTAACCAGGCTCGGATTTGAACCGGCCCAAAAACCGGCTAAATCTCATGGGCCGGTTCTGGGTTGACCCAGCCCGACCCACTTAACACCCTTAAATTTTAACTGGAATCGGAAGCAAAATTCAGGCGAGTCGGCATGACAATTGCCTTAGTAACATGTTATGGTAATTATCAGGTTTTAGCCTCAGATCCTGAAAAAAAATGGCAATATTTTCAGCATTTTTGGCTGAAATTCTGTCGATTTGTAAGAATCATGTGATCAAAAGCCTAATCATCACCATACTTGTTGTCTAGAAATTTTAAACAACACGAGTATAAAATCAACTCCAATCATGAAATTTATTTAGCCTTCAAATACCCATCTTAGTAATTTCTAATTGCTAAATTTAACTCAAATCTTTTTTTTTTTAAAGTTCGAATATGCCATTAAACTTTAAGAAAAAACACTTTTATTTCATCTGTTAAAAATTTGAGTTCATTTATACCATTATCGTTTAACAAATAATTATGTCACTATTGATTAAGAAAAAGGATATATGATTTTAACATAAAACTTTTTGCACATGGCTAGTGATAAGTCGGCCACATCACTAATTAAATGAACCATCTTTTTTTTTTTAAAAAAAATAAAATAAAATCCCCCCTAAATTTAAAAGAAGCACCCAATTTTTATTTTTTTTTGAAGAAAATCCTAAATTAATATCGAAAGAGATTTGACTTCATGAATTTCAATGTAAATATATGTTGGCTAATATATTTAGATATAAAAAAGTGTAAACCACATAAATTCCCTCCCTATACAAAGTAATTACATAAATTCCTTCTGATTTTCTCTCTCCCGATTTTAGTAAATATACTCATACCTTTGGACCTCCCTCATACATAGATGGAATATATAATAAAACTGTTAAACCTAAAATTAAGGTAAGATAAATCAGATATTAGCCTCTGTTCCTTAATTAACACCCTTAATTAGCTAACATAATATAGTGTATGAGTAATTATAGTAACTGAAAATTAAATTCAAATATTTTCTTAAACAACACAATACAGTCGTCTTGTTTGTAGATTTGCGTTCAAGAAAAAAAAAAGGTTATTCAACTACGTTCTTCTATTCTAAAAAAATCAAGTATGAACATTCCCATATTGTTGAGACGTTTCAATATTTGGGAGTCGCAAATTAGTTATCAATCATACAAAAGTGACGCAATTATTGTTTCGAAAGTATAACTTTCTTTAAATTGATTGCTACGATCTCCATGAAATTGAATATTGACGAAGTACGTAAAAAAATTGAAGTAAAATATATTGTTGAACGTAATTCTTCTCCTATTATCCTGGTAGGCCAAATAAACTTCCTGGAATTGTTATGTTTAATCGATTAACCTGTTTGTGGATGTCAATTGCTGCAACAGACATCTTACTATATTTCTAAGTTTTGAACCTATTACATATTTCTGTGTAATGCTTAAGAGGTAATGAACATGAGAAGTAAATTGGTGTGTTGTTCTTAGTAAATGTGGAAAGTAAATTGAGGTGAAAATGGGATTGACTCACTGAATCTTGAGACTCATGCTTTACTGATATTTTCCTATTGCATATATTACCAAGAAATTTATGGTCTTTTTTTTCTGTTTATGTTGGCTTTGCAGTAGTGAGTGAAAAAACTTATATGTCTTCCTCTTGTAATAAGTGGAAGAAGATCATCGTTTTCTAATTATTGTATTCAACATTCATGTTCCACTCTCGTTGGGGATCAGGGTTGCATCTCTACGAGGAACACTGAGGTTATGTGTAAAGCCACCACCTTCAGACCAAATACCATATGCATTACAGACCCAAAAACCACATTAATTGATAATTGGATAATTTACTTTGATTGTTACTTTAATGTATGAGAAGGTATTATACATTACATTCAATGTATGGTGCAAGTGTATTTGTTTTTAGCTTTAAGTAACAACTTTCACCCTATTGTATGAGAAAGTATAATACATTACCAACTATGTATGCTATTTTGTCATTATTTATGAAACTTACATAACACATATTAGATTTCCTCAGTTCAGTTTGATTGCACAAGGGAACACAGACCAGTGTGTTCAAATATGTTCAATTAGCCCATACCTAAGTTTCCCTCACACTACTTCCAAGTAGCTAACAAAAATGTGATCTATACTCAGTCTTGTTGCTTGATCCCCTTGACAAGGTTCTTTTCTCCACTTGTAACAGTAAAGATCATGGCCATCAAGAATCCATTTCAAATAGTCACATAGTTGATCCAAACTTTTTTGGTCTTGCATGAACAATAAATTTTATACACTTGTACCAAATCAGATTTATTTAACTAAAGGTGCCCTGTAAAATACCAATTGATTGGCGACCCATGTACTTTTTTGTAGTCTTGGCAATAGACAGATAGAATGGTCGATACAAAAAAGGTCATCAAAGAAACAAAAACAATTCGAATATAAGATTGCCATTTTCTATAGCAAATAAAGGTTAACTGATTTTGTAGTTTTCATTCAAAAATAAAATTTCAAGTGCCCCTTTTCACCATATAAAAGGAACACCTCCATAACATCAAGTTCTTAATTGATTCAACTTTAACTTTTACTATTATGCTATAACATATCTAACGAAGGGGAAAAACTTTGACATTATGATAGTGTATTCTTTAAACATTACACTCTCTAACATCGAAAAAGATTTAAATAAACACTGACAATATTAGTGTAACGCCCAGAGAACCTATCCTGAGACATCACATGGTGCTCAAGACCACACGTGGCCTCAAGCTAACCCTCTAAGCCTATCATTACTTTCAGAACTCTCTACGACATGAATCATCATAAAGTAGGGAAGAATAATCATGACATGAACATACTGAGATACGAAGTAATACTGTTATGTACAATCAAAGTACTAACATTCTGTACATACTTGTACTCTAGTCTAACAAAGCCTCTACTACATAATACTGAAGAGCCATTGGGATAGATCCCCAACTGGCTCATACTGAATGGAAAAATAAACAACCATCAATTAGCAAGACAAAAATCATGAACATAGGTCCTCGAACCATGAGGACTCACCAACTGTAGGAATGTAGATGAAGGTACTCGTAGATCACTATCGCGGCTGAGACTGAGCACCTGAACCTATATCACGAGGAAATATAGAATACAAAAAAGTATAAGAGTCAGTACTTGGGAATGTACTGAGTGTGTGGGGGTGGATGCATCATTTTAAATAATATCATAGATGTATAAGAAAATCATACATGCTAACAATAACAACTCTCTTCGCTTGAATTATCTAAAACATCATTTTCGGAAGTCATCATTAATAATATATTCTTCATAAATCTCGTAAATCATTTAAATCAACTCAAAATCTTTGACTCATGACTTGGAGTGACTCAGTAACTCATGGTACTTAGATCATTATGGGCGTGAAAGTTTCTTATAACCGACATAACTACACCATATGAGCCACAGGGAGTCCAACATTTTGCCTTCCTAAGGAGAGAACCCCACATTGGCAGGGGTGTCGTACTCTTGCCAGGGAGTACAACCTCAATCTCATCATCACAATCTCATACTCGGTCCTTGGCCCACAAATATCAACATCAATCCTTTGCCAAGTCGTCTGTCACTCAAGTGCCAAAACTGGAACGTTCTGCCTCGACCTGACGGACCCTTGATGGTCCGTCAACTTTTTGACGGTCCACCAACTTGGCCATCGCACGATGGCCTAAAAATGGAGTCACTGCCTTGGCTTGACAGGGCACTTGACGGCCCACCAGGGACCTGACAGTCCACCAAATCGACCATCAAACCTGGGTGATCCGATATTGTTGAGTAAAACGGCCATAACTCACTCATCCGATGTCGGATTTTGATGAATTTGGTATCGATGGAAAGCTTATTCAATGCTCTACATGAAAAAAATTAGAAATTAGAGAAATACAACATGGTTTAAACATCAATCACTTTGGAAGTCATACATATCCACTCAAAAGACAGATTTAGGCTTAAGAAACGATCGGGGTATTACAATTAGACATACCCCAACGCATCACCACCTCTTTACCAAATCATTATCAACTGCACTTAAAACAATCATACACTAATCTGCATAAAATAAACAGTAAGCAGGCCCTATTTTAAAACTTACTTCTGACCCTATTTCTAAAAAATAATTCAAATCTCGAGTCCACAAAGAGCAGAGGAGAGGGCCAAGATTCGATAATTTGAGAAAATAAGGTTAAACTAAAAAGACATGCTACAAATAATTAGAAATAATATCATACATCACCAAGTCCAAAATTTTTATAAACTACACTGAGAACAGAATCTTCTGTTATAAAAACTCACATATCTAATCTTAAAACAAAAAGAACTTTCTAAAAGAGTCAAGTCCATTCCCAGTCAGTAGGAACTGAAGCAGAGACGTCTGGTACAACAGCTAGTGCAGGAGAAGCTGTAACATCCCAACCTCTATCAACCACTGAAAAATATGGAGAAAAAAATATGGCATTACATATAGAAGGGATGGGTAAGTAAAATCAGTTGATCTCTAAAACTAAGAGATAACAAACTAAGCAAACCCCGAACACTCAACATATATCAGACTAGTTTTCCTTTTACAAAAAATGAATACACAGTGAAGAACAGGAGGGTACATTATACATTTAAATAATAATCTGCATGAGGTTACATTATACATTTAAATAATAATCTGCAGTATGTATAATGTGATACTATACCTATTAAGTATCAACATTTAACATGTATGACCTATAAGCTTATGAGAATGTATAATGTAACCTTATACAATATGAAGAATTTTTAATTGTATAAAAACAAATAATACACTATATGTCTCTTCAATGTAATAAGAACTTCTTAATGTACAACATAATAGAATATATAGCAGAAGAAAAATATTGTACATTAGTCTTTCGTAATAAGTAATGTATAATGCCTAATATGTTCTATATTATACATTCAAATATGATGTAGCATGATGTATAATGACACACTATACATATAAAAACATAAATTATTCACCTAATACATGAATTACCTACAAGATTATTAAAATGTATAATATACCCTTATATAATATGCAGACATTCAAAAGGTATAATTCCACTTAATACAAAACTCCCTCATTTCTATAATAAAATTTCTTATTGTATAATCTAATGAGATATAAAGACAAAACTTATATTATTAGTCTCATAACTAAAGTAATGTATAATGTATTCACAAGTGAATTGGTTGAACACATTAATCAAACAAGCTATATAAGGTATGCACACTGTATAATCCTAAAATATATTTATCAACATATAATTAACCATTTACTGTATTAAGTCAAATAATATAAATCAAATAATGTAAGTTTAGTGACTTGAGATATGAGGACGAAGGGGTGGTGAGGTTGGACTCCCAGGATGTCTGTAAGATGGACAGTTTTAAGTATCTTGGGTCTATGATTCAGGGGAATGGTGAGATGATGAGGATGTCTCTAAACGTATTGGAGAAGGTTGGATGAAGTGGGGCCTAGCCTCAGGAGTATTATGTGATAAGAAGGTTCCCCTTAAGCTTAAAGGCAAATTCTATAGAGTGGCAGTCCGTCTGGCCATGTTGTATGGTGCGGAGTGTTGGCCAGTCAAGCACTCGCACATCTAAAAAGTGAAGGTGGTGGAAATAAGAATATTGTGTTGGATGTGTGGAATTAATAGAGGTGATAGAGAAAGAATTGAGACTATTCGGGAGAAAGTGGGAGTGGCTTCAGTGGAAGACAAGTTGCGGGAAGGAAGACTGCGATGGTTTGGGCATGTGATAAGGAGGAGTGTGGATGCCCCAGTCCGAAGGTGAGAGAGGCTTTCTTTGGATGTCTTCAGGAGGGGTAGATGTAGGCCAAAGAAAAACTAGAGGGAGGTGATTAGACATGACATGGAGCAGCTCCAGTTGACTGAGGACATGATCCTAGCTAGGAAGGTGTGGAGGTCGCGGATAAGGGTAGAAGGCTAATGCGGGTGTGTGGGTTGTAGCTTGCAGTCTGGAGAGTCTTGTGTAGATGGGTTAGTAAGCCTAGGTACGTATTCATAGGGTCCTTATTATGGGAGTGTAGGTTATTACTAGGTGGGTGCACTAGGTCTTATGTCTTAGTACCTATTTTCCTATTCCGTGTCGCCCTTATGTCTCGTATTTCATATTTCTATGATGTCTATTTTATTATTTCTTATTCTTGATTTTCTATTATGTTTTCCCATCCCTTTGTTTACTGTTCTCTACTTTGAGTCGGGGGTCTATCGAAAATAACCTCTCTATTTCTTCGGAGGTAGCGGTATAGACTGCATACATCTTACCCTCCCCAGACCCCACTCTAGTGGGAATACACTGGGTATGTTGTTGTAAATAACTTCAAAAGATATAGTCGACCGGACTCATCAAACTTCTTCTTACTAGTCAAATTTGAACCTGACTTCTTCAAACTAGAACTTGCCACATCAACCTTCTTCTTACTAGAACTTGCCACATCGACCTTCTTCTTACTAGAACTTGCTTTTGAAACCTTCTTCTTACTAGTCAATTTCTTCATGGTTACCGGATTGTTTCGGTGCTTGGAATGATTCTCTGTAAAATTGAG
The DNA here is from genome assembly GCA_030864215.1 of Capsicum pubescens. Lineage (NCBI taxonomy): Eukaryota > Viridiplantae > Streptophyta > Magnoliopsida > Solanales > Solanaceae > Capsicum > Capsicum pubescens. The sequence goes on from CM061540.1 coordinate 83,366,467, forward strand.
TTCTTCGTAATCAAATATTCTAGGAACAAAACCAACAGGTATATCTTGTTCCTGAGCATCTAACTAACTAAGTCCTAAACTAAAACTAGAACGAGAATCCATTATCAATTACACTATGTTTATTAAGTAATAGCAACTACAGACCAAGAAAACCAAAGATTTGAATTGTAGTGTATGAAAAAATACGATAAAATCGAACTACGAAACTTAAATATGATTGCAACAAACTATAATCTCATACAAACCAACATGCAACCAGAGAAGATTCGAAAACATATCCTGATTTGGTAAAGTTTAAAAAAAATCAAAAATTAATGAAATAAATCAGAAAGATAAATTAATGCTTGAAAACTTACAAATTAGTAACCTCTAAGTACACGTTGCTTGAATTTGGGCATGAAAAATGGATTTCAAAAATTTTTAAAAAACGGTTGAGTAATAGGAGTAAAATACGGAAGAAATCAACGTGTATTTGGATGTATAAAGTATATGAGAGAGAAAGTAAAAAACAAAGGGATTTAAGTAATTACTTTGGGATTTGTGTAATTACTTTACCAAATTGGGATTTAATATAATAAGTTAACTTTACCTTGTGTATATATGTAAACTTTAGTTAAAAAATTAGGGGAAAGGACATGGGCTGACCCTTTTTAAAAAAAGGGCTCACAATTTGAAAATGTGGACAACTGTAACCAGTCGACCCAATTTATTTTCCTTTTTTTAGCCATTTGTCTCAATTGGACACATGCAGTCTCTATACTCAATTGATACACTTTTATACCACATTGATACACTTTTATACTACATTGATACACTTTTTTTTAAAAAAAAGAAAATTTTATGTACCACATTGATATACTTTTATAACGAGAGAAGGGAAACCTATGCATGCATATGCAGTGTCCATATACCCAATTGATACTCTCTTATATTAGATTGATAATCTTTTAAACCACATCGATACAGTATATATACCACATAAATACACCTTTTATAGAGGAAATCTGTGCAAGTATATAAAATAATTACAACTAAAGATTGTATAGAATGTATAGAAATTATATAATTGTCATATAGAATGGGTATATAAACTATAAAGTTATTGTACAGAATATATTTTTTACGGTGTATATAAATTATATCATTCTTATATAAAAAACATAAAAATAAAATAAATAGTATCATCAACTAGCTAGAAAAGAATAACTGCAAACTTATTTGATTGTTTAAACAATAAAGAGGAAATTATTATTTTTTTCGTACTAAACCAGCAGGAAAAATGAAACTAGAAAAAAAAATCTAAAAAACAGAAAAGAAAAAATGTAAAATGATAACTATAAAAAACGAAAATAAAAAGAAGAAGAAGCGGAAGAAGCTTACCAAAGTTGGTCGCTATTTGATCAACAAATGCTGCTATAAATTAAAAATTAAACATTTGGCTATTTTTTTAGATTAGTTTCAGCTGAGTTAAGCATATGGAATGACTATTTATCGTGTTTTTATTTTTAGGGACTATTTTTAGGATATTATTTTAGTTTTAAGTGCTATTTTTGTCCTTTCCTAAAAAAATTAATAGGTTATGGTCACTATAAACTGTTTCATTAGATTGTACGTACATATATCTGGGTAACTATCTCGGGGCTCTGGACTGTAGGTGACAAAAAACTTTTAAAATGAGGTGTGGGTGACACAAGTCTTAATTATTGAGTGGAGGAGACAATTACTTTATTATGGATTAAGAAAGTTGGGAAAGTTTGAAAATAACCCACAAGTTTTTAAATTTACACTCTGATCCCAATGTTTACCTAAAATAACGGGAAACGGAGGGAAAAGGCACCTTTCTCTCTCTTCTCATCCATTATTGTTTTCTCTCTCTTAGCAATTTTTGTTGTTCATTATTTCTGCTGATTTATTCATCATCTTCTGCTTCATTATCATCATCTTCTACTTCATTATCATCTCCATCTTCTTCTTGTCGACCATTTGTTGTTGTTGTTGTTTTTATTGTTGTTGGTACAGCGCTACTGCTGATATCTGGCCAATTTCTTAGGTCAAATTTTGTTTACTACATCACTTTCCACTTTGGCATTACTTCATAGGTGACTTTGGTAAGTAAAATTATAATTTTTATTCATATTTGTCATCTGGGTACACTGTTATTTTTTCAACAATGGATAGAACCCCGATCATGAATCCAACATAAGTGCCCATAATTTAAACAGATCAATCATCTGGTGCATCAGATGAGTAATTTATTGTATCAGAAGATTTATCTATTCCTGCAGATTGTTTATCTGTTGCATCAGACTTATTATCTATTGCATCAGACTGTTTATCTGTTGCACCACACTTATTATCTGTTGGATCAGACTATTTATCTGTTGCACCAGACTAATTATCTATTGCAACGGATGATCAATCTATTTGGAACAACACAAATCAGCCCCTGCCACAAACCCAATAGATAACCAATATGTTTCAACTCTTGCTATTTCTACTGGATTCAAAATTATTCCTTACGTCCAATTACCTATCCCAAATTTCCTAATTTGATTTCTCATTTTACTTGTCTTTTTTATTAATCAAGAAAAGATTTAAAAAAATCCACGTTTTACCCTTTGCATTAATCACCTTTTCTTCAAATTAAAATGGAAACATCATTTATGAAATTTCGATTGAATAGCAAACAATGGTTATTTCAAACATGTTTATTGTCCCACAAACTGATCAGTGTGTTATGATAAACTAGACATGTTATTAATTATTTTTTTTAATCAATGTGGCATCTCAATTTGGGACGGATAATTTGAGACGGAGGGAGTACGAATTAAAACGTCCAAGCCAAGAAACAAACTAGTCATCTGTTGAAATAGACTATTTATCTATTGCATCAGACTGATATCAGTTGCATCAGACTTCTTATCTGTTGCAACATATGAGTAATCTATTTTGAACAACACATCAACCCCTTCCACAAACCCAATAGATAAATCTTGCCATTGCTACTGTAGATCTAAATTATTCCTTTTACGTCGAATCGTCGACATGTTTGTTGAGAAGATAATAGACAGAATGAAAATTAAATATGGATTAAAACGTCAAAGATCAAACATAATTTTTTTTATTAAACAAAAACAAATAAAAATACATATAATAGACTAAAAAAATAATAATCTAATTATTATTATTATTATTATCATCGTTGCCAACCGACCAATCTTCAATCGGAAATAAAAAGGCCCTCAGCCTGCATATCTCATGGAGCATTCTTTCTCTAACTCCTCCCAGTTCCCATTGCAGGTCACGAACTTGATTCCAAAGTTCATTCAAGGTGTCTTGCAGAAAAGCAACGTCCCACACTGGGTCTACCATAATCTAGAACACATGTGAATTGATAAAAAACTTAAAATCAAAAGTAAAGATCTTAAGAATAACCCAATGTAATACAACGTAAAATACAAATTGGCAAGAAAAAAACTTACCTTAGTCAGGAAGGAAAAAGTGGTGGAAGTGCAGGTGTAGTATGAAAGACGAGATGCAATAAATAAATAGAGTGTAGTTGAATGAACGATTGAGTAAGGAGAGACCTATTTATAGAGGATTGAATTTGAATGATAGGCAAGGCAAAAAGGCGCGACTGTTCACCTTCATTCATTAATTATATTTTTTATTAAATTAAGAAAATAAATATTATGATAAGTCATGACTTTTCAGATTATTATTATTAATTAGTTCTTTCCAAGAACCATTTTTATTGAGTTGTGACAACAAATTCTATATCTGTTGTATCAGATAACTCATCTTTGACAAAAAATATATCATCTATTGCAACAAATATAAAATCTGTTGCATCAGATAACCTATCTGTTGCAACATATAATCTAGTTGTTCACCTCTATTTATTAATTATATTTTTGATTACTGTGAAAAGTAATGACTTAATTAAATTAAGAAGTATTGTGATAAGTCATGACTATTTAGATTATTATTATTAATTAATTCTTTCCAAGAACTATTTTTATTGAGTTGTGACAATAGATTCTATATCGGTTGCATCAGATAACTCATCTGTGACAATAGATATATCATCTGTTGCAACAATAGAGAACCTGTTGCATCAATAATATATTTGTTGCAACATATAATCTACTTTAAAAAAACTATCATCATATCATTAATTCAAATTTGCTGACTTTTTTATTTTATAAATTAAAAAAAACACCTTTTCAATTTCTTTAACAAAATAATAACCATTTTTATTTTCTGACAACAGATTGTATATCTGTTGAATCTGATAAACCGTCAGTTGCAACAAATATACCATCTATAGCAACAAATAGATGATCTATTTTAATAGTTTTTTTGATTTTTTCTAACAGCTGATACATCAGTCGCAACAGATGGGGAATTTGATGCATCAGCTAATTAAAGAGGAGACATAGGGTAGCAAGGAACTTCTAGAAAACCTGGCAGATGAAATTATCTTAAATCATAAGAAATCTAAATCAAGTGAAAATATGAAAGCGTATCCGGTAATGTAAATCCATCTGTTATTTCTCTAAAAGAAAAATAATACAGATGGACACTTTGCTAGAGAACTGTGACTAGGTAGCGTGGTCGGGATTATCACCTAGATAGAAAATAGCAGAATACCAAGAAAGACTCCTTAATAAAATCAAGGGTTGAATGTTGTATAGTAAGTATAGAAAACTTACGCCAACAACAACTGCAGTTAAAGTAAGGAAGCTAAGTGAAGGAGGCAATTTTTGAATTTTAAATTACATGCCATGTCTTCTTGTTTGTAGTTTCGATTAGGTCCACTGTTGTTGACCTGATCGGAACCACAAACGAGATTGAAAGGCAAATTAAGTATCATTACTTCCTTAGCAATATGGTTATAATTGATTGTATTTTCTTGCATTAGCATGCTTTCAATATTCCTTGGAGAAGATCAGATGCTTGCTGTAGTATATGAATCCCGATAATTTTCAAGCTTGTCTCCAACTTGCTGATTCTGCATTCAAGCTGGTCGTTATCATCTTTAAAATTGGTATAGAGTTCCTGATCTCTTGTGAGCACGATCAGGAACACTACCTTCAAAGTTGTGGCATTGAAGAAGGCCTTCAGAACACTTTCTTCAGAAGCCTTAAAGGATACATAGAAGGTTGCTGTGTTTGTTTTAGGTCAAAATGTGTTGATGCACAGTCAAGATGTGGTCCCAACAGTTGAACAACTCACTTTTATCAAGCGTTTCTCAATGGATCTTGGCCAATTAACCTTAAAGGAATTTGATAAATTAATAAGCAAAGAGTTACGCAACATTTTCTCTAAACCGACTCTACAAAGCCTATCAAACATTACGTAACTCCAAGCTCATTACCTTATCAAAAAACTTTGCCCGAGTTGGTGGAAAAATCAAACGAGCTCAATCTCTCAGCGTTTCTACTGATCGCTCTTCTCCAATTAAGGATGATAAGATATTCGCCATACAAAAGTCTACACCGTCGCCAGAAATGCTTTCCAGGGAGAAAGTCTTTAGAAGGCATCAATAGTAATCCCTCAATACCAAGAAAGTCTTGTACGAAAGTCTTCAGAAGACATTAAAAAATAAAGAAGTTTTTGAAGATGACTATATATAATTACGGCATGAACAACCTCACCAGATTCACTCCTCGTTTAAAAGAAAAGGCAGAAATATTTTCATTTGCATTCGCATTTCACCTTTGTTTGGTTTGTTAAACAAATAACATGCGGATGCAAATAAAAATATTTCCGCCTTTTATTTTGAACATGGAGTGAATCTGGTGAGGTTGTTGATGATAATTATATGTAGTCATTGCTGAAAACTTCCTTATTTTCAAATTTCTTTTGAAGACTTTCGTACAAGACTTCCTTGGTATTGAGAGATTACTAGTCATACCTTCTGAAGACTTTCTCTATGGCACGTATTTTTGCTGATGGTGTAGACTTTTGCATGGAAGATATCTTGTCATCAGTAGAAATTCTTGCCATAGAGAAAGTCTTGGGAAGGCATGACTAGGAATCTCTCAATATCAAGTGATATTGAGGGATTAATGCTGATGCCTTCTGAAGACTTTCGCCCTGGCAAGCATTTCTGGCGACGGTGTAGACTTTTGCATGGTGAATACCTTAACATCTATAATTAGAGAAGAGCGATCAGTAGAAAAGCTGGGATATTGAGCTCGTTTGATTTTTCCACCAACTCGGGCTAAGTTTTTTGATAGGGTAATGAGCCTGGAGTTACGTAACATTTGATAGGCTTTGTAGAGTCGGCTTAGAGCAAATGTTACATAACTCATTGCTTATTAATTTATCAAATCCCTTAAAGGTTGGTTGACCAAGCTGCATTGAGCAACGCTTGATAAAAGAGAGTTGTTCAATAGTTGGGACTACATCTTGACTTTGCATCAACACATTATGACCTAAGAACATACACAACAACCCTCTATGTATCCTTTAAGGCTTCTGAAGAAAGTGTTCTGAAGGGATTCTAAAATGCCATAACTTTGAAGGTAGTGTTCCTGATCGAGCTCACAAGAGATCAGGAACTCTCTACCAACTTTAAAGATGGAAACGACCAGCTTGAATACAGAATCAACAAGCTGGAGGCAAGCTTTAAAATTATTGGGATTCGCATACTACAACAAGCCTCTAATCTTCTCCAAGGAATGTTGAAAGCATGCTAAGGCAAGAAAACACAATCAATTATAACCATATTGCTAAGGAAGTAATGAAACTCAATTTGCCTTTCAATCTCATTTGTGGTTCCGATCAGGTCAACAACAGTGGACCTAATCATAACCACAAATAAGAAGGAATGTGATGCAATTTAAAATTCAAAAATTTCTGCCTTCGCTTAGCTTCCTTACTTTAACTGCAGTTGTTGTTGGCACAAGTTTTCTAGACTTACTGTATAATATTTCAACCCTTGTTTAAGGCAGCTTTCTTGCTCTTCTACTATTTTCTATCTAGGTGATAATCCCGACCACGCTACCTAGTCGTAGCTCCCTAGCAAAGTATCCATCTGAACTATTTTTCTTTGAGTGAAACAACAGACAAAATTTTCATTATCAGATACACTTTCATATTTGCACTTGATACAAATTTCTCATATTTTAGGATAATTTAATCAACAAGATTTTCTAGAAGTTACTTTCTACCCAATGTATCCTCCCCAATTAGCTCTTAGATGATATAGTATTTCATCAACCACCCATTTTCCCTCGAGGGCATTCTCCTACTGCACCTTCTGGCATATAATCATCACCCCAAGCAACCCAACCATATAAATTTGGGCTAGGGCAATAACTATATTGGTTTTTTGTTATTGTTAGATGCAGTACTAGGCTTCGAAGGCCTTTTAGAAGTCCAATGCACCCTAAAAGTTAGTCCAATCACTATTGAATATCTTTACAATGACACCAAAACTAGATTCCTTCATAATATTTGACAAATAAACATGAGCAACAATCAGCATTAAATCTTAATAGGGTATCAAAACCATATTCATGGTCCCTCAACATTATCAGTTCGAACCTACCAAACTTAACTGTAAAATTACAGATATCTTGTTTGAATGATCTATGACTAATCGGTAAAAACAATATTCACAAAATCAGTGTACTCTATGTGTTTTTCAACGATAACATTATCAGTAATACAAACCTTCCACATATGAAGTGGTTCCATCTGCATGCAACTTACTCCTCCGAATCCATCTTTACTGCAGCCTCTTGTGATGGTCGGGCACAAGTTGATCAACTTTCAGTTCCTTATATCTATAAAGAAGAGGAAAAAAATTAATGTCATAGAAAGAATATTATCCATCTGTTGCAATAGATATAGAGTTTGTTGCATCAGATGTGGAGTCTGTTGCAACAGATATGGAGTCTGTTGCAACAGATGTAGAGTCTGTTGGAATACATCAAACCAGCCTTGCTGGTGGTTTGATTTATTCCAATAGTTTCTCCATCTGGTACAACATCAACAACAGCATAAACTATAAATAAAAAATATCAACAACATTTGTTTCAACAACATCATCAACAACAAAGAAGCAACATCCATTGTTCCAACACCATCAACAATACCACACCATAAGTTTCAACAACGCCAACTCCACCAACAACATCAATAACAACATCAAAAATAAAGAAACAAACAAAATACATACAAAAAATGATACTGCCAATAAGGCTTTAAAACTTCTCCCAACAGATGACTTTTTTCGCATATTGTAATAAAAATTTTCAGTTTCTATTATTCAACACTTAAAAGTTCCTTCAAATTTTTTAAATAAATATGATATAGGTAAATATTAATTAAATAAAAAATAGATGTAAATAACTTGCAAAGAAGAATACGAGAATAGAAAAGCAATAATGAACCATACCTTAATGTCAAAAAGGGGATCAAAACAGTAATTTCAGTACAGGAAAGATATGGATTGGTTTAGATTCAAAAGGATCTCTATGAGAAGAGAAGAGAAAAGAAAGAAAGAAGGTTGTGATAACCCTAAAGAAGAGAGAAAGAAAAAGATGAGAGTTGAATAAAATAAATTTAGGGCTACAGCTGAAGGAGGAGAGATGCGATAATTTCTATAGATGTATTGTGTACGTAGACGTGGGAGTTTTCAATATTCATTAATTAATATTCATTAATTTCATTAATAATTTTAGGGGCACGAGGAAGTCTAGTGACATTGAAAATAAAAGATAAGACTGCTCAATGAACTCACTTTTGAGTTATCCAAGAAACATTTTTTACTGCCTTTAGTAGTAAGTACTGCTTTATCTACTCAGACATAAGCTTGCTTTAATTAAAATAAAAAAAGATTTTCAAATAGATATTCCATCTGTTACAACAGATATAAATATCTGTTTAGAAATTCAAACAACTTGGTCATATGCTATAACAGATATAAATATCTATTTAAAAATTCCAATAGCTCAGTCATCTGTGATAACAGATGAAAATTTCCATTTGATAATTAATTAAATTAGATATGTCATCTGTTACAACAGATATAGATAACTGTTTAAAATTTTTAACAGCTTAGCCATCTGTCACAACAGATGCAAATGTCTATTTGATAATTAAATCAGATATGTCATCTGTTGCAACAGATATAAATATCTGTTTGAAAATTTATAACAGCTCAGTCGTTTGTTGCAATAGATTTTATTGTAATTGATTTATGTGGAACTAGGGATGAATGAATGAGCTCACAAGGTCAACTACAAATCCAATTGAGTCTTTGCAACTGCATGGTGTTAGTATTGCGTTCATCCCGACCTAAGTCATTGATCGATCACTCTGAGTTGAAATGAGTTCTCATCAACTCAATGTTAAGATAGTGATAGTACCTAAATTGATTTATGTGGAACTAGGGATGAATGAATCAGATCACAGGGTCAACTACAAATCCAATTGAGTCTTTGTAACTGCATGGTGTTAGTATTGTGTTCATCCCGACCCGAGTCGTCGATCGATCACTCCTAGTTGAAATGAGTTCTCATCAACTCAATGTCAAGATAACGATAGTACCTAAATTGATTTAGGTGGAACTAGGGATGAATGAATGAGCTCACAGAGTCAACTACAAATCCAGCTGAGTCTTTGTAATTGCATGGTGTTAGTATTGCGTTCATCCCAACCCGAGTCATTGATCGATCACTATGAGTTGAAATGAGTTCTCATCAACTCAATGTTAAGATGGCGATAATACCTAAATTGATTTAGGTGGAATTAGGGATGAATGAATGATCTCACAGGGTCAACTACAAATCCAATTAAGTCTTTGTAATTGTATGGTATTGGTATTGCGTTCATCCCGACCCGAGTCGTCGATCGATCACTCTAAGTTGAAATGAGTTCTCATCAACTCAATGTTAAGGTGGTGATAGTACCTAAATTAATTTAGGTGGAATTAGGGATGAATGAATGAGCTCACAGGGTCAACTATAAATCCAATTAAGTCTTTGTAATTGCATGGTATTGGTATTGTGTTCATCTCGAGCTGAGTCATCGATCGATCACTCTGAGTTGAAATGAGTTCTCATCAACTCAATGTTAAATAATGATAGTACCTAAATTGATTTAGGTGGAACTAGGGATGAATAGATGAGCTCATAGGGTCAACTACAAATCCAACAAAGTCTTTGCAATTGCATGGTGTTGGTATTGCGTTCATCTCGACCTGAGTCGTCGATCGATCACTCTGAGTTGAAATGTGTTCTCTTCAACTTAATGTTAAGATGGTGATAGTACCTAAATTGATTTAGGTGGAACTAGGGATGAATGAATGAACTCACAGGGTCAACTACAAATCTAATTGCATGGTGTTGGTATTGCGTTCATCCTGATCTGAGTCATTGATCGATCACTCTGAGTTGAAATGAGTTCTCATCAACTTAATATTTTAAAAACTATATCTTTTAAAGTTTTTTAAACTAATTAAGATAAGTTTGGACCAAATTAACAATTTCAAAACTTGTCATTCTTTTCCAAAATAATAAATCAACCCATACAAATCATCCATTTGCTCGAAAAACTTTTCATTTCAAATCTGAAGTTCTCGCTTTTCTCTCTCTCTCTCTCAATAATACAAACAACAACTACTCAACATATTGCTCAACCCTTTAAAATAGGTCAATTTTCTTCCCATTTATAACCATATATAGTTGTTATTTTTTACTCCATTCCCACTTTATCCATTGCTTTCTCTATCTTTGCAGGTAACAGAGTTCGAGAAGAGTTCTACATTTGTTCTTTATTCTAAAAAATAGAGATTTTTAGTTAATAATGAAAAAGAAGACTTTTAGTTGTATTATCTTCGAGAATAGGTTAACAATTTTGAGTTTTGATGCTAAAAAAGTAGGAAGCACCCGAGAAAACCCTAGTTTTTCTCTCAGTGTTTTGTTGACTATCGTGGTATTGTTGGATGGTGTTTGTGGTGTTGTTGGTGGCTGTTGTTGGTGGTGTCGATATTTGTGTTTTTTGGTGGTGGTATCAGTGGTCTTGGTGTTGGTATTGTTGGCATTGGTGGTGGTCTTGGTGGCATTGGTTGTGGTAGTGGTGGTCCATCTGTTGCAACGGGTGGAAGATCTGTTGGGAGATATTAAATAGGTCTTCAAACAGATTCCCCATATGTTCCAACTGATAGGTTATCCATTGGAGTATTTTTTTGTAATGTGGAGTAGAATAATTTATTGAAATTTGTCCATCTGTTGCAACATGTGGAATATCTGTTGGGAAATATTAAATAGGTCTTCAGACAGATTCCCCATCTGTTCCAACTGATGGGTTATCCGTTGGAGTATTTTTTTTGTAATGTGGCGTAGAATAATTTATTGAAATTTGTCTTACCTTTTTTAAAAATATTATGCAGACATCAAATGCAATGTATTTTTTATTTTTCTATTGTTTGTAGTTAAAAGATGTCTCCCAAAAGAAAAGAAACTAAAAATGGATCATCTTCGGATCACCCAACAAAAAAGGCTAGAGTACATATAGATTCGGAGGAAATTCCAGAACAATCTCAGTCAGGGAAAAATGAAGATGAGGAAAGTGATAACTCCTTCTCACCAATGAGGCATGAAATAATATCAAAATCCCAGCAAAATTTTGTCAAAACTATTAGTATCAACGGGTTTTGAGTTTCGATGCCGATGAATATCCCTAACGCAGTATCTCATGATGTTGTACTTAAATGTTAGTTGGTTAAACCTTTTAACCAACTCGAGAGTATTATGAAGAAGGAAAACATAGATGGACTTTTTAAGAAGAGTTGTTTTACATACTTTCTTGAGTTGTCTGAGGCCCGACCTCTATGTTTTCCAATGATCATGGTATATGGCCTTCTCAAGCACAAGATCAAGTATGTGGGGGATGATGAAGGTTCTAAGGAGGGCGGAAAAAAGATGGATAAAGTCTGGATCAACTACGGTGGCATACCGATTTGTTTCGATTAAAAGAGTTTTCCATAGTGACGGGCTTGAGATGTGATCGTACAGAAGAACCTCTCATCAAAGAAACACCCTACAAAAGGTCCAAAAAATACAAGGAAAAAAATGGGTTGTTGGGCATTGTTGGACCTAGCTACAGAGTGGAGGTTTGATGGCGGATCTCGAGAATAAAAACATACCAAAGCACTACAGGGAGAAATTGTGCTTAGTTTGGTTTGTCCATTCCATTTTACTGGAAAGAGATGTCAGGAAAGTCATAAAAGATGATTTTTTGGCGCTTGTTGATGATTTTGGGAAATTCAATGATTATCCCTGGGGATATGATAGCTACTACTTGACTGTCGAATATTTACTGACAAAGCTAAAGCCAAAGACGACCACATTATATGGCTTTCTTTGGGCTTTCATGGTAAAATTGATCACTATTTTTACTCATTCATTAATTTATATTGAATATAGTTATTATGACTTTTTTTTTCTTGCTTCCGATTTATATTTTTTAGGCTTGGGCATGTGAAGCCATTCCTCCCCTCCGAAAGAAGTTCAAGGATTATCTGGATAAGGTTTCTCATCTAAGGATCCTTAGGTAGTTGGCTACAACAAAGAGAAGCAAAAAATATATTAAGGAGGTTGATCTTTTTAACCCTCCGGATGATGCAGTACGTCTTTATAAAACTAAAATAATTTACCTCAAAGAAAGATATTGAAACAGATGTTCCATCTATTGCGATAGATGGGTTATCTATTGCAACAGATTACCCGTCAACTGTAACTGGTGCAACAGATGGGTAATCTGTGGCGATAGACGATCCATATTTCACAACAGGTTAAATATATGTTGCTCTGGTTCTCTGAACCCTACTCAATAGATTACCCATCTATGCAAATTATGCAATATATGGGTTATCTGATGCAATATATTATCAATCTGTTTTGACATACAGATCAGCTGTTGCGGCAGCTAGATCTTCTGTTGCATAAGTTGGTTGTGTTAACATCCATGTAACCCAAGCCCCATGTAACCCAACTGACTGCAAATTATTATTATATGATTTAAATTCTTCTTATTTTTTTATAGGTTATGCATCCTTGGATCGTGCCTACCATTGATCAGCTGGGGATGACTTTTTTTCTTACTCTGGGTCTTGTTGATACAAAAGAAGACCCAACGATGGAGTTAATAAAGAAGGAATTAGCTGGAGAAACATCTATAAGAAGATAAGCTAGGCAAGGTCAGCCTAATGTTGAAGCTCTTCACGAACAACCTCAAACTGCAACAGATCCGGATGCTTCTTTTGGGGGTGTTGCTGCTGGAATTGTTTGTGATGATAGCAACCATCCTAATTCTGTTGTTGCCAGTCGTGATTATGAGCATGTTGGTGCTCAATAAAAAATAAATACTTTTGAAAAGTCCCCTTGCACAGTTCCTCTCTCTCACCCCTACACCGGTCCCTCCCACCCTTACAGTGGTCCCTCTCACCCCTCCCCACCCTCATGTTTTTATTTCAAATACAAAGTGTACAAGGACAGAGAGGATAAAATCCTTGAAAATCTAGAGGCTATTACTGAAGATGCTGAGGAGTTGAAATCTAGGAGGGGTATCATACCATCTAACGAGGTGGGGGAGCCATGCACTCCTACAGTAGAGGTTAGGATAAAGAGAAGAAAAATTAGACAAATTCTCTCCGTTCTGAAATCAGCAAAAATTGCAACTCCTCCCGCTCCAAGAGTTGTTGAAGTTCAGGGGTCTCCGAAGAAGGTGGACATATTCGCGGCACTTGTCAAGGAGAAGAACAAGGAACTGGGAGAATTTATGAAAACGAAGGTTAAAAAAGAATACACCATGCATTCATTTGCCGCATAAGACTTCACGAATGCGACAAATATGCGCGTGTGGTACGAGGATAATGTAAGTTTACTTTTGCTAACCTAGCCTTCTAATCTGCTCCATGAATAAGAATCTATGCAGCAGATGTGTAATCTGTTGCAACAGCTTGGTATTTTGTTGCAACATAATACACATTTGTTGCATAAGTTGCGTTGGTTGGGTAATCTGTGAACTGATTCAGAGAACCCTCTGCATCGAATTCTTTCCACTGTACTTTTATTCTTTACAATTACTAACCTATTTAAAAAATTTCTTCTTATACCACAGTATGTTGATGAAATTCTCTGCCTCATGAGGGGCAGACAATTAGCATACCCGGATGCTTATGATGTTGCCGATAGGATAATGGACCTCAACTTCTACAATAATTTCAAGGATAGGTACGCTAATATCCATGAGCTAGCTGATTTCGATGGCCCAAGATTTGATGAGTTAGTTTCTATGTTCCAATGGGATGAAGAAACAATTAAATATGTTAGAGGGAAGAGGCCATATCCATACGGCAAGAGCTGGACCAAGGAAAACAGAATCTTTTTAGTTATGAACGTGGATGTCACACATTTTGTCACTATTGAGATACTACTATACAATGGAAAGATTAAGGTTTATGACTGAAACTTACCTGTCTTCAGTGAGAAGACGTATTTAACCCACATGCGACCACTCTTGAAGTTGTTGCCCAAGTTTTTGACGCAGAGTAAGATGATGGATCATTTGTTGGCTGAAGTCTTGACAAAGAAATCATGGGATTTTGAAGGTCGAAATAAGAACATCCAGCACCCAAAAAATACAACCTGTGCAGCTTGCGGGCTATACTCGCTTGCATACATCGAGTGTTTGCTGACTGGCACACAAATGACCGGTATGTGCGACGCCGTTGTGGGAAAGATGCAATGGGTTTGGGCATATAGGGTACTAAATAAATGGTTGGAGCCCATGTATAAAGAAGAATATGTACAAAGACAGAGACGAATATGATAACAAATTTTCATTTCAAGCCAATTCACTTGACATGTAGTGGCAATAATTGTTATGTCTGGCCAAGTTGAATTTTTGTAATGCAACATATTTTATATCTTTTGTAATAGATATAGTACCTGTTGTGATATATTGATTATCTGTTGGAATAGGTTGGTCATCTGTTGCGTTATGCAGATGTTCCCAGTCTGTCTGTCACAACAGATATATGATCTGTTGCACATTTAATCTATCTGTTGCAACTGATCGGTAATCTGTTAGAGCAAATAAAAAAAGTAGGAAGACCTGTTATATAATTTCCAGTAGATGACCTACGTGTTGCATCTCATGTTGCAACATATGTCTAAATCTGTTTGATAAGATATGTCGTCTATTGCAGCAGGTGTATTATCTATTGCGATATTTAAATATAGTACTCTATTTCAATCAACACGTTCAAAACTAAGGATTAAATTATATTCATAGATAGTATAAAATAAATTGAAGCCTTCGGAAATTACATGAAATAACTCAACAAATAAATGAAATGTAAAAAAAATCATTATGGGTACAAACGATCTACTCTACAAATAAATCAATAAGTTAAACCAAGGAGGATAGGTTATTAC
Source organism: Capsicum pubescens (assembly GCA_030864215.1). NCBI lineage: Eukaryota > Viridiplantae > Streptophyta > Magnoliopsida > Solanales > Solanaceae > Capsicum > Capsicum pubescens. Next base: position 83,381,928 of record CM061540.1, read on the forward strand.
ATTGACAGACTCAAGCTTTAAAGATCTAATCAATATGGATAAGTTGTTCTTCATCCAGTGCTACGGAATTCGGCTTTGGTCGTCGTGGATCTTTAATGTCACTTGTGTACGGCTTGTGAGCTTTCGCTTCTCCACATTTCCATTAAAGAGCAGCATATCTTTTGTGGAATAATCCAGCATCAAGTCCATCATTTGGTACTTGTAATCCATCGCTCAAATACTCAGCGTAGGCGGTAACAAAAGGACCGCAATCCCTGCGTTATAAAAAATAGATAATCCATATCTTGCAGTTCATGCAAGCATTGTGAAATTTGTAAAATGAAACTAAATTATGACACTTAAACTTATAGGCTACCAATGGTTTGTTGAGAAATTCCTTCAACATATTGTACACCAAATGGATTAGCCATTTTATCCTAGTATTCTTCAATCGTCGACCAATCAGTACGAACCTTTTGGTCCAAAAATCCACTCATATCAAGGTAAGTAGGCAATATTTTGTCCAGCTTTTGTATCTCTGACGGCGTCCCAGAACGTATCCTTCATGACATTGAGTCATAAACTCGGATGCGCCTCTCTTTTAGAACGACGACAACCAACACCCAATAGAATTCATCACCACAGTTGATTGGGATGTACACTTCATCGACCAAATGCCAAGGTAAGCCAGCCAGAATGCTAAAACCTTTGATGATGTTGATTAAGAATTCCTCATTATGGGAAGCTTCCGGCTATTGTTGACAATACCTATCATAGGTATTATTGATGTAAACTTTGTACAAACAATTGCCTATCATATATCTGTATTGTTCTTGTGTTTGCAACTTGGCCTTTTTTTGAAGCTAGTAAAAAATGACATTGATGTGCTGAACATATTATCAAATATTTTAGATTACGTGACGAAAAAATTAATACGCAGATACAATTAAATAAAGTATTAATTAATAGTAATATATATGGAATTTAAACCTCATCATTCCAGCAAGTTTGGAGTTGTGACATCAAATAGAACCAATTCTTCATTCCAGGATGTTCAATAACAAAGTCAAACATATCAGAACCAAGACTCGATTCGTTCACTTTGTAGCGTTCGTCATTTTATTTTTCTACATGATGATTTATATGTGTTAATGTCACGTTCTTACAACAAGAATAGTATAAACCAATATCTTTAAAAATTGATTATGTACCTACCGACATGATGCTTTAACAGCCCATCAGTAATTCATTTTGAATAGTCGTTGATCAACTGTGTTAGTTTTATTGGAGCCTCATCCGAGATGTTGAACCCTTCAAATGGGTAATTCTTTCATTCTCCCGAACTGACAGGCTCCACTTTTTCTTCTTCTTTGGAAGCATTTGATGGATTATCAACTGTGATATTATGATCTTCAGCAGTGGCTTCTACTGTGACATCCACCTGGAAGGCCAGAATTGTCTATGCTAATGACAGATATACAATAGATTGTCCATCTGTTGCAATAGATGTGCCTTATATTGCAACAGATGGATCATCTATTAGGATGAATTCGAATAGGTAAATCATAGAAGTATGATAATTTCGAATACATGAACCATCTGTTGCCACATAAGACTCATCTGTTGCAACAGATAACGAATCTGATGTAACAGGTTAGACAACAGTTGCAATAGATGCATATATCTGTTTGATAATTTTCAGCAGATGTATCATCTATTGGAATAGGTGATGTACATTCACCTTCTTCGGCTCATGCTGCTCTCCTGTGGCCCTTGTACACTGAACATTAATGCAATACAAAGACAACGGCATTGCAATTTTGCTTTTTTTTATGCTTGATGATGCCTTGGAAGTAGCTTTCCTTCTCCTCTTAGCTGCCTTGATCTCTAGTGGAGTGTATGGATATGAAATCTTCTTTGATGGAATCAAACCTCTATTAGATGCCATTTCCTTTATAGAAGCAGTTAGTGCATTACTAGCATTAATCACTCTATCGTGTTTCGTCTTGCTGTCTTGACATTTGCATACAGAACATTCGGTAGATGTGGCAAAATATGGAGAAAAATTTGTACAACCAGTATGATCATAATCATAATGGCTTGTTGTTTCAAAATCGGTAAGAGGAGCATCATTAGCCCCAACAGCAACACCAATACCACTACCACTACGACTACTATCATCAACAACAACAAGCCCACCCTTTAAAATTGTTTTTCTTGTGATGGATGTTGCTTCAAACAATTCTATTTTTATTCCATCAACGACCTTAGGGTCCGGTAAAGTTTGCACATACCATAAAGTAAGAAAAATAGCATCTTCAACTCTCGGTTGGTCGAAACAAGCCACGGTTGGACAATCTAAAATAAATTGGTACATATATTAGAATGATGATGAAATCATTAATTAAAACAAAAACTTGATTAGAATTGGACTTACTGCTTCCTTGGGGGGTTGAAAAGATAAAAAAAGTTTGCATTTCTATCAATTTTGGCCGACAACCATCTCAAAATTTTTGGAAAGGAAACTTCTTTCTGGTAGTTCACTTGTTGTCTCAAATAAGGAATGGATTCAAATGCCCAAGCCTATAACATAACGCCAATAAATCAAAAGCATTATTGAATAAAAAAAATAATGAATCATATCATGATAAAAGAAATATTTGCCATGAAGGCCCATGAAAAGCCATATAAAGCTGACTCTCTTTGGTGTTAATGGAGTTAACGTATATTCTACAGTCATTTTAAAGCTTTCATAACCCCAAGGATAGTTGTTAAATGCCTCAAGATCCTCGAAGAACTTTATTAAACCAACGCTTATGTTGTTGTTAACGTCTCTCTCCAAAAGAATATTATGTACAAACCAAACCAAGCACAATGATTGCTTGTGCTTCTTTGAGGGTCCTTTACCTTTCAACGCTTCTATTAAATTTTTGTTTTTGAAGCTTGGACCAACAATCGACACCAGGTCATCACGATCACTCGACTTGACTTTGCCTTTTTTGGGTGTGCGGGGTGCTTTTTTGGGGTCAGAGTGGATATAACTTGAGAAGGATAAGGAGAATAACAATTTAGTTCGGTAACTATGGCAAACTCCTTCCAACCAAAACAAACAGGCATGCCACAATAATTTATCCACACCTCATCCATCTTGTCTTTGTTTTCATATATAAACCTACGTTTGAGATCGTATACCATTTTTATTTGGAAACGAACATTGTTGTCCTGCGGCAAATCAAGATATTTCCCAAAGTAGCTCTCCCTGAAATAATCATCCAATTTTTATTCTCAAAGTATTTTTCTGAAGGCATCAAAATATTTTCTCATGGTTGACTTAACCACGAAATAACCCGTTAAATCTGTGGCACCATTGCATTGCATTCTTATAGGATAAAGATCAATGCTGAAGGTTTTGAAAAACTCTTTGGAGAAAGGGATATTAGCATTTGGATCATCTCTTTTGAGATATTCCTCTTCCCCATGTTCATTATCTTCTGCTCCTGATTAAGATAACGTTTGTAAAGCAAGCTCATAGAGTGGTGGATGTAGCCGAGCTGCTTCACTTATTCCTTTACTTGGATTTGATTCAGTTTCTTTTCTTTTGGAAGCCATATTATCTTAAATTAACAGGAACATAAAATAGATTATAATTGATTAATGCATCTTTAAAAAGGGATAACAGTAAATCTAACATGCACAATGGTAAAATAATAGTTCTAATAGACCACACATCTATTGCACCAGGTATGTTATCTGTTGCAACATATAATCGACCTGTTGCAATGGATGAGTAAACTATTGAAAATAATAAAAATAGATCTCTAATTTGTTGTACCAAATATGTTGTCTATTGCAACATATAACCGGTGTGTTGCAATGGATGAGTAAACCATTGGAAATAATAAAAACAAATCTCTAATCTGTTGCACCAGGTAGTTTATCTGTTGCAACATATAAACAAACTGTTGAAACAGATAAGTAATCCATTGGAAACAGTAAAAATAGATCACATATCTGTTGCACTAGGCAGTTTATCTGTTGCAACATATAATTGACCTATTGAAAAGGATGAGTAATCTGTTGGAAACAGTAAAAATAGATCACATATCTATTGCACCAGGTATGTTATTTGTTGCAATATATAACCAACCTGTTGCAATGGATGAGTAAACTGTTGGAGACAATAAAACAGATCACTGAACTGTTGAAACATATCACTCACCTATTGCAAAATGAGTTATCTGTTGGATCAATATTGTTTAGATTTCTTCCAAATAGAAGAGTCGTTTTTCGCAACAGATGAATGATCTGTTAGATTTTTCATCTTTTGCATCAGATTTTCATAGTTGCATTAGATTTTAATCTATTCCATTAGATTTTTTTCTTCTGCTGCATCAGATGTTTTCATCTATTGCATCAGATGTCTTCATCTGTTGCATCATATGTTTCATCTGTTGCAACACCATTTCTACCATGAAAAATAATAAATCAACCCAGAAATACCAGCACATCATACACACACATTAAGAACATCAACTGTGAACAAAAATCAACAAATCCGAATCAACATTACGACAATAAGAAGAAAAAATGCCAAAAATTAGGGTTTTATTCAGTTCACATTTCAATACTAGAATAATAGTTGGCTCAAGTTTCTCTGTTTGTTCATAATTTTTAATCTGTGAAAAAGGAAATAGGATGATGAAGAACTTGAAGTTGTTGTCGCCGAAGAAGTCTTCACGATTGAAAGTCGAAAGGAAAATCGACTAACTATTTTTTGCCGGAGGTTGAAGTCGCCAGGGATTGAAGAGAGAATTTTGCAGAACTGTTGGTTGGGAGAGAGTTGAGAGAAGCTATCGAGAGAGAGGAGAGAGACTGGTTGATTTGGATTGAAGAGGGGTATGGGTTGATTTGTATTTTTTAAAAGATTAAAAAGTTTTGAAAATATTAATCAAGTCCACAATTAACTTAATCAAATTTCCTAATGATGTTTGACCTTTTACGTTGGTCAATGTCACCAATCCTTTATTCAAAACTTAAAAATACCTTTCCTTCAATTTTCTCAACTATCTCAATTAGTTACTCCTTTCATCATAATTTATGTATCGCGTTCAAATTTTGAGTCAAAAAATTTAACTTTTGTATTTTTTATGTTTTTAAATATTTTAAATTATTAATTAATGTAACTTATACTAGTACCTATTTTACGTAGTTTTTAAATATGTAATTTCTTTTTTTTCAAAAAGTAAGAGATTATATGTCCAAATATATCGTTAAAATTTAAAAGTTTGATTATCGAAAAGAGAATAATATCGCATAAATTGAGATATAAGGTATATTATTTTACTTAACTTGTTCAAATTTACTTATGGTAAAATGAGTTTGTTAATTTGTACTGTACAAAACAATTAATAATGTATAACCCAATCTGCTTAACCCAAAATTATTTTAGAATAAAAATACATATGTAACGAAAGCCACACATTTTGGCCTTCACTATTGCTCTGAATGTTTATTCAACTTTTAGTTTACTCCTCATGCCTATTCGTTCGGCATTTCAACAATACCAAAAATAAAAAAAGACTCCGGGGCGATTCATCCATGATTTTTTATAGCTTAGTTGATTGACAATCTGAATAACCTACCTTGTTGGTGAGGATTTGATTCACCGTATTGTAATCCCTTCCCCATTTCTTCAACCCAATTTAAATAAAATATCTTAAGATTTGCATGTTACTTTATTCAAATTATTAAAACAAAATACTAAAGATATAGATCGATTTGTCTTAAGATTCGTCTTACGACATGAATTGTGGGTTGGTAAGACTTTATTTTTTTCACGAACGTTATAGGGATATAAGCCTTCTTTTTTCCTCCATGAACGTTATAGGGATATACTATGTCAAATATACTCTTTGTCGTTTGGTTGGGAACAAGTTATTCCGGAATCAATTATCTTGGGATAAGTTATCTCATCATGTATATAAGATAACTTATTTCATCATTATGGTATAAATGGTGAGATATATAATTCAGGGACTAACTAATACCTCTAGCCAAAAATAGAATAAAATAATGATGTATTTGATCTTGAGACACCATATCGATCACACCAAACGACAATATTATGTTACACATTTTAAATCAAGGCCACAAAATTTTCTTCAAAAAGTTGCACACCCAACAAAGGCTTATGTTGGACCCCAACAGGTACTACCATTTCCAAATGAATTACCCAATTTAACAAACTTTAACCAACCTCTGGAAAAAAAGTCCAACTAACCAAACTGACCCATTCGTCATTTAATTCTTTTCAATAATTTTGGTCAAATACTGCAATTTACTTCGATCCTTCCATGACATTCAACATAACAAAAAAGCTCTTTTTTCAGACAACATCTATAAGCATCAATTTCAACGGAAATTGTCAAAAAATTAATTCCTAATATGCAAGGCACGACAAAAAAGTGTTGCCAATATTGTATGGTTAAGACTTAAGACCATGACTTTTCATTAAATAACACATAAAAAATAGAAAGCTAAATCAACAAAATCTAAACAAGACATAAGGAAATGACTTCAGGTGTTCAACCTTCACTTTGGCTCCCCTCTTCTGGTTGAATACTCAAAAGATTAAATATATATTACTAATAAATTTTTATAAAAGGAAATTATAGATGACTTTGTCAAAAAGTTTTGCAAGAGTGAAAGTCAACTATTAACTACAGGCGGGCCAGTAGTGGAAACTCGGCGCTAAACTATAGTCTATAATTACCCCTATAAAGTTGGGTAATAATACTAAGTAACTTATCATATCCACTTAAAATTTCTACTCTTAATTTTATTTAGTTACATCATGATGTTGTTCAAATTACATCTCCCAAAAAGTATAAAGCGGTCGCTGAATCAAATATCGAACCCAACTAAGTTGGGATTGATTCCACAAGGAAGGAATAGGATGAAATTCTATCAAGTATTTGTCTAGGTAACTGGTAGATAAGTAAAAGAAGGGGATTATGTGATATAGAAGAGCAATAGTAACAATTATTGGTTGTTGGATTTGTGATCAATAACAAAAAGCACTAGAATTGTTATCCCCATGACGTCATAACGACACAGGTTGCTTGTGATAGCAAACTATTCCGATGCGTTGAATGCAAAATCTAACAAGATAGGTTCACCGAAACGTCTATCGACCTTGGTTAGATGAATTTCACTCTTCTCGTCTCGATCTTCGAGTGTATCACTTTTTAACCCTTGTTCTTGATCTTAAATTAACTATCTTATCACGGCTCAAGTTATTATGAAGGTTGATAGCTTTAAATCTCAGTTGTTATTTTTTTCTAATGTTTACTTCTCTCTCGAGCAAGTCCAGAATATAGGCAAGTTCTTAACATTTGTAACTGTTAAAAGACAATATAATGAAGAAAATAACAATACATGCAAGAACAACGATCAAGTATTTCCTTACACTTAACCAGTTCGTTAATTCATCATGGTTCCTACAACCCTAGTTAAGGTGTTTAGCTACTCATAATTGCAGCACACAAGATATTCATAGATTATATAATGATCCTTTAGGTCATTTTTTATATTTTTGCTTATTTTCTCTATTTAGAGATTTTTTATAGCTGCCCTAAGTCATTATGACTAGCTCAAACTGATAGTTCAGTTACCGTACAGTTCATTTGTTTTTTAGAGTCAATTTTCTATTTTGAAGCCTTCACTGGTTTAAATTGGATACCGGATGAAAAATTTAGCTAAATGACTTCGTATGCCAAATATTACAGTTCCAACAACTTTGGGATGTCAATTTTAGGTTAGGTGGACCCTTGGTCCAGGTCCCGAGGCTCTCGGATTCATTTTGAGCTATTGACCAAAAGTTAAAAAATGGCAAGTGGATGTGGGACCCACTTTTTATCAAAATAACCTCGGATAAAAATTTTGACTCTTTCATTGAGTCTGGAATGTTGAACTTGATAGGGTAGCATAACTCATTTGCATATACGGGATTTTGGATGAATCCTGAGGGGATGGCGGAGACTTAAAATTTCTCCAAGTATTAACTGGTGGTGGTGCATTGCCTCAGTGATGCCTTTAATTACTTAAGAGATCTGGAAAATCCCAGCAAGTATCGCTTGAGCGACACATTTTGTTGCTTAAGCGAATGGCTTGATAGAGGCATGACTATTGCATAAGCGATAATAGTGACGCGTATGCAACATTGGCTCAGGCAGCCAGGTATCGTGCAAACGATCTACTGGTCGCATAAGTGACAAGTGTGACAGAGCATAAGTATCTATTAAGTGATCTGAAGTTTCTTAAGCAATACCTGTGTATCTGGGAAGGGTATAAATACCAACTTATTAGCCCAATTTCTCACAATTTTCATCCATTCTCTAGAATTGTAAACCCTAAAAGGTGAAAGTTCTTAGGAGAATCAATTATGGGTGATTGTGGAGCTTTAGTATCATTAATTTATGCTATTTCTATTGAATTTGCGATAAAATTTCATTAGTTCATAGTTGATTTTTTCATACATTTGCAAAAATTCCTAATGGCTTGGTGACTTGATTTTAGCACCATTATAGCTCGAAACTCACTCATTTTTAGGATAAATATTCCTAAAGCATAGAAGTGCGTTGTGTTGGTTTTGAAATTGCATTTTCATAAATAGGCCCCACATAAAACTTTTACATAATTTTGGACCCGAAGCATAATAGTGCAATATGGGTATCATTATTCTTATTTTGGCAAGTAGACTGTGATTTTGATAATGTGGCATCTTGAGAAAGCCTCTCAGAAAGGGAAATTGGTGATTTAACAATTTTTTTAGGCTTTTCTTTGGCGTCCAAGTAGGCTAGATTTACCTCCTTCATAGATTGAGCTATCTCATAGTATGACTATGATATTATGCTAGATATAGAGTGGGATTTAGGTGTTGGAAGTATGAATAAGAATAGTTGATTTAGTTGGACCTTTTAGGCTATCTTAAAACTATAGACTTAGAGTAATTAGAGTAGTTATTCATGTGTTAGGTGAATTGGGCATCATGTTTCAAGTTTAGCATGGAAATGCCTTAATTTCTCAAGTTAGGTGAAATTCCCTCAGTCATTCATGTCTAGGGTGGAATTTTCCTTAGTTGCTTGAGTTAGGAGAAATTGCATTAGTTGCTATTGTTCTAGGCAGGAGTTCCTTTATATTTAGGAAGGATTACTATCTTAGGGCTATTTATGACTTACTTGTCATATAGAAATAAAATTAGATACCTTATCCTAGTCCGAGATAGAAGTTGCCAAAAATGGATTTCGGAGTTTAGATTGGGCCCCTCCAGCCCACCTTAGGCCAGGACATGTGTTAGCCTTGTAAACTTATTTATGCATGATATACTCTTATTAATAGTTGGTTTGACATTTGAGAAGATTGGATATGTTTAATGAGTATGTTAATTGGATATTGAAGGATTGATGCTAATTTAGAGTTTTCTAATATTTTTCTTATATACATGATCAATGATATGAATTTTACATATGATATGGTTTGCATATACATGATTATTGATATGGATTCTGGATATGATTAATAATATGGCTTGTCATCTACTTAATTAAATATATATTGGCATGATTAATGATTAATGGCTTATAAAAATGATATGGCTTATTAATACGATATGACTCATGGGGTAGGATATGGCTTACAAGTATAATATGACCTATATATATAGTATGTCTTATAGACATAATATGACTTAGAGATATGATTAAAATATTATGGATACGACTATCGAAATAACTTATGATTTTGATTATTGACATGGCTTATGGGCATGGTTAATGACATGACTTAATAGATGCGGAATCGGTAGAGTCTGTTGGGTTATTTTATTGACATGATTTGTAGATATGGTTCAGGGATACAATTTATATATGTGAGTTCTGGTTCGAGTTTTACAGTTGGTAATGATCTTTATAATATGAGTTTCAATTCAAGTTCGACAATATGAATAATGATGATGATACTATTGAGTTTTGGTTCAAGTTCGACATTGGAAATACTATATGATATGATACAGTTTGGATGGATTCTTGGTTATGAAATGATAATTTGGTTATTTACGACTATTCGGTTATTTAGTTTCCTCGATTGTATCCTCCAGGCTTATGGAGGCCTGCGTTGGGTTATTTACTTTTTTGCACTTATTGGCTTATGGGAGCGCCAATCATGTAGTCAAAATGGTATGATCTTCATGTGTTATCTCGTATGTATTTATTTATATATATACTATGGTGTTGGAGATTATATCCAGGTTTTCCCATTTTATCTTGGCTTAACATATTCTATCTTATAATGTATTGTATTTATATCATGATTTAGCTTTTTAAGCCGATGATTCCTACTGAATACCTATGATTTTTGTACTCATACTATACTTCTGTACCTTTTTGGTACAGATCCGAGTACTAACTGCCGCTACTGATTCGACATTCGTGTAGGGTTGATTTCAGAGATTGGGTGAGCTCTTAGAGTTGGAATTACCCTTTTCTTTCTATTTATCTATGTATCGTCTTTCATATTTGAGATTGATTATATTTGACTGTTCCGTACTCATAGTTCATTCGTAGTAACTCTTGTATTGACATTACCGAGTCTTGGGATGGTTGTTGATTTTCTATCTATCTATTAGACCTTTATGACTGTATTACTGCTATTTAATTCTTAAATTGCAAGTTTCTACTTTTAGGCCATTTTCTACCATGTTAGCCCATTGCATCTAGCTTCAGTCTATAGTTTGGCTTACCTACTAGAGGGATAGATAGGTGTCATCATGACTCATAAATTGGATCATCAAAAATTAGTTTTAGAGCCTAGGTTTCACTGGTATTATTGGTCCTGCAGATCAAAATGATGATGTTCCATTCATATCTTTGGGAGGCTATAGGACATTCTAGGAGTTATTTACTTTTTTACTTATTTCATGCTAACAGTTTAAGTTGGGTTCTAAAGAATTCCTTTGATTTTACTCTTTCGCTGATGGCTAGGACACGTGGTACTGCTACACGAGATGAGAGTCTTGAGACTGAGCCTAGGGATCTTATCGCTGTTCGTGGATGACCTATAGGTCGTGTACATACTCAAGAGATGTCCCCAACTATGGGATAGGATACGGGGCCTTCACCAGACCCTATTCCCACTCCCGAGCCAAAGGTTCTTCTGACCCAGCCAGTGGAGGGCTAGGAACCAGCCTAGGATCCTCCTGGATTTATTTCCTTTTAGTACTCAGGGATGCTTTGGTTCAGCTTTTGAGATTGGTTGGTGGTGCACTGTCAGATCATGTGTAGTCTACAGATTATAGTGGTACTGAGGCAAGGGAGCAACCTGTATTTGTAACTCTCAGAATTGAGCTCCATCCTGCACTAGTAGTTGCTCAGCCATTAGTTTTCCAACTTACTATGTGTGACGAGGAGTAAAAGGTGTTGGGTATATTATTGATATTGGCTCCGCTTAGGTTTTCTAGTGCACCGAGCAAGGATGCATATGAGTTTCTAATTGCTTATGAGGACAGGCTCCAAATTTGGGTCTAGCTGAAACTCATGGTGTGGATTACACTACTTTTCAATTTGACTTAGCAGATCGACATTGGTGGAGAGGTCATCTTGATTCCAGGACAGTCAGATCTTCCTCTTTGACATAGACCTAGTTCTTTGAGATCTTCTTAGAGAAGTACATGTCTCACAACCTTAGGGATCATTTGAGAGATTAGTTCTCAAGGTTGGAGAAGGGCTCCATTACTATTGTGGAGTATGATGCTTGATTTCATGAGTTGGATAGGAATGCTACTTTTATTCTAACTACTAAGTATGAGAGGGTTCATTGCTTTGTACGAGGATTGAGACTTCCTCTTCGCATGTCTACACAGAGTTTAGTTGTTGTAGGTAGGTCTTTTTACTGAGGTTTTTTATCATGCTCAACTTATGGAAGAGATGCATCACGAGGCCCAAGAGAGAAACAATAAGAGGTCACTATATCAGGGTAGGTTCAGTGGAATCCATAGTAGTTCCTAGTTCAAAGGCGGTGTTTCTCAAGGTAGGTACCCTCTATGTCAACTGTATCAATATCAGGGTCAGTCTAGTAGATTCGTTCAGGCCACGCTTTTGGTTACCGATGGAGGCCAATCTAGCTTTAGTAATCATCCTTTCTAGGGTCGTGTTCAATCTTTGAGGGGTTCATCTTCTAGCTATTTTAGTCGTAGTGGTTATTCTGGGTCAACCAGATCTTCTGGTTTTGATCCAATGCCTAGGACATGTTATGGTTTTGGATATTTTGGTAATTTCTCAAGAGAATGTCCAATCGTGGAGTAATTGTCCCTTCAACTCAGAGTGTTCCACCTATTAGGGTAGTTCATCCCCCAACTAGAGGTGGTATGCATGGTCATTGGGGTATTTCCCAGGGTTCTTGTAGAGGTTCTTAGGAAAGTAAGATAAGAGATTGGTCAGGAGCCCAGCCAGGTGCCAGGCATGGTCAGTTGTATGCAGTACCTGCTATACCCAAGGCTGAGTTTTCAGATGCTGTTATTATAGGTACAATTTTGGTATGTCTTCAGTCGGCCTTTGCATTATTTGATCTGGGATCCACTTATTCTTATGTGTCTTCTTATTATGCTCCACAATTAGAGTTATCTTGGGATTCATTATCCATGCCATTATGTATATCTACTCCCCCGAGTGATTCTTTAGTAGTGGATTCGGTTTTTAGATTATGTAATATGGTTTTTCGAGAGTTTGATACTCATGCTGATCTTATTTTATTAGACATGATGGATTTTGATGTGATTCTAGGCATATCATGCAGTCCTAGATTATTTTTGCCAAGATCGTTCCCTTATCCATGCCCGACATACCCCCGACCGTGTGGTAGGGAGCTGTTAGCCGCAAATTGATGGGGATTATTTTTTATATTCGTGCAAGAAGGCTTATTCTGAGGGTTTGCGAGTCTTATATAGCTTGTATTTGTGATGTTAGTGTGGAGAGTCCATTGTTTGACTTTATTTTTGTAGATCATGAGTTTTCTAATGTTTTCACTACTGATCTACTTGTCCTTCCTCCCAAGCATAGTACTGAGTTTGTCATTACTCTTGTAAAATATGGATCTTGCCAAGCCTAAGGAGCTGAATTCTTAGCTTCAGGATCTTTTTGGTAAGGGTTTTATTAGACGGAGTGTGTCTCCTTGGGGAGATCCTGTGTTGTTCATGAAGAAGAAAGATGGATCCATTTGTATGTGTATTGATTATAGGCAAATTAATAAGGTGACGGTGAACAAACATAATCTTATGCCTCACATTGACTATTTGTTTGACCAACTTCAGGGAGCAACGGTGTTCTCTAAGATTAACTTGAGGTTTGATTACCTTCAGTTGAGGATTTGGGCTGACGATATCTTGAAGACAACTTTTAGGACCCATTGTCATGACCCGAGGCTACTCCCTAGTCGCGACAACGGTTCTTACGGACACAAGTGACCACAAGCTAACCCATATGCTGGTACCTATTGAGAGAACTGAATAAAATAATAATAATGGACATGTATGGAAAACAACTGATGAAGCCATAAAGTCTGAATATTGAAAATATGAATGAACCACAAGTCTGAAACATCTAATAAGACAGATAAAACTGACTAACTGTCTAACTGACTATCTGAACGTCTAAAAGCCTCTAAACTAACTAAGGAATTGATGGGACAGACCCCCAACTAACTTCGACTGACTAAATAAAATGAAATACAGAAACAACTAAATAGTTATAACATGTCCTCAATGGATGAGGACTCACCATTACGGTTGTTGGTTTACGTTGAGCTGTCTAACTGCGGTTTGGAAACTGTGCATCCGAACTAATGATATAATACATCATAGCACAAAGAAGAGTATGCGGTTAGTACTTTGAATGTACTGGTATATGAGATGAGGACAGGCTGATATGGATGGGGTACTGTACATATGAAATAAGAATTAACCGAATAGCATGAGATAACTAAACATGAATACATGAAAACTGTAATATCTAAGAATGCAAGACTAAGTGTATATCTGTTATGTTACTAAGATAAATCTGTGATCTAAAAGACTGAAAGCTTAAAATTTAATATCTGAAAGTCTGTACACTTAGTTAAGCAAACCTGAATTGAAAATACACTGAGTACTGTACTGAGACTGTGGGAGGGATCAACTAAGCGATATGCCCCAATCTGAGTTAATTGGGGTCCAAACTATAACCCTAGTTTGAAGGGTGTCTGTACTGTTCCACAGGTACTATCACTAGCTGTGTGGATCTACTAATCTGGTGTCCCAAAGGACCAGGGCGTCAAGCCTAAACTGACGGGTGACCCTTGAGAGAAAGTCAAGCCTAAACTGACGGGTGACTCCTTATATCCTATGATGGATACATAGTCCTGGAATACAGGGACTACTATTAACAACTCTGTCTAACTAACGGGGATGCCGCCACCCCTGCATTCGCTCGGTGCTAAATCCTACTCCCAACTAAACTGACACTGGGACTGAAACTAGACTGAGTTTAACTGAACTTTATTTCATGACTGATAGTGCTTATTATGATCGTAATAACTGAATAAATAGGAATAATCATAGCTTAACTGAATCATACTTAAAAATCTGAAAATCATGAAAAACACGTACGTATCGGGTGTTCATAACTCACCAGCACTAAATAATCACTGAATGTAATAACAGGCTTAACACTGAAGTAAAGGATCATGGTTCAAAATCCATAAGCATAGACATTTCATCAAACATGTGGTGATCATGAATTAAACATGGGAATGCTTATTAAGAATCATAAATTTTGGATTCATCATAAAATTCACTTGAATAAAGTATGGGAAACTCAAATTCATGGCATGAGGAATTCAAAATCTCTCATGGGATCATACATGGACTGAATTGCATTTAAATTTCTATGGCAATAGAAGTAAACCCATCTTGAGCAATACAATATACAATAATGATAGAAAAATTCAATCATTTTAATCGAAAAGGAGATTTTTGGGCTCCATGTGTGAAAGAAAACCCATGAATGAACATCCCACATACCTTAAACCTTTAACTTGAAAGAGAAACATCAATCTTGATGCTTTCTTGAAAGTTCTTGAACTTGGGGAACTTGAATTCTTGATTTCTTAGGTAGAAAAAAATTGAATTTGTGTTCTTGGGAAGAGGGGAGGGTTTTTTTGAGAGGGATTTGGAGAAGAAGGGCAAATAATGCGCTAAATGATGTTCTAATTCATGTTATGAACGATTGGGTTGAGGTGGAAAAGACCCAATTTCCCCTCAGGCATTTAAATTTGAAACTATATGGAACAAGCTTACCCCGATGCGGCCTTATTGCAGTAGTTCATTTCCCTCACCGCGATGCGGTTTCCATGATAACGGGAATAACACCACATCGCGGGCTTATCGCAATAATCCTCTGGTTTTGTGATCCAAACATGATCTGAACCCCATCTGAAAAATCAAAAACTTTTCTAAGACATGCTCCTTATATCTCTGAACTTGAATTAACTTAAAAACCAACATCTCAGCATCGGGAAGATCAAGTTAAAAATCCTCCAAGTTTAGAAGCTTTAAAAATGTCCTCCAAGTTTTGGGGACATACTCATTTTTAAAGCATGTCAGCATCTGAACCCTAATGCATGCATCTAGAAGCTAAAGTAAGCTAAGAATAATATAGGGTATTACAATATCACCCCCTTGGGGTCATTCATCCTTGAATGTGACTTAGTAGACTGAGGGTATTGAAGTAAGGTAACTGAGATCACATACTGAACATGTATGACTGGAAACATGATTGCATAACTGAGTTTGAAACATGATACATGAACTGAGCTGATTTCATGAATGGATGCAATGATACGAGAATAGTTATATAGATGGAACTGAGAATAGAGAAGAGTTAATCTAAGGAAAATTGTTACCTCAAGATGGGTCTGAATTTGCGGAGAAAAGATGAGGGTACCTGGTACACATATCTGCTTCTGTTTCCCAAGTAGCTTCCTCAATAGACTGATTCAACCATAGAACTTTAACCAAGGGAAATTATTTGTTCCTTAGTCTACGAATCTGATGATATAGGATCTCAACTGGAACTTCTTTAAAAGAAAGGCTTTCCTGAACACCTATACTTTCTAAAGGAATAACAACAACTGAATCATCAATACATTTCTTTAACGAAGAAACATGAAACACCGGATGCACTGATGCCAAATCTGCAGGCAATTCTATCTCATAAGCTACCTTCCCAAAATGGTTCAAAATTCTATAAGGGCCAATATATCGGGGAATGAGCTTCCCTTTCTTTATAAATCTCTTCACTCCCTTCATGGGTGAGATTTTCAAATAAACTAAGTCACCAACATCAAACTTAAGATCTCTCTTCCTTACATCTGTGTAAGATTTCTAATGGCTTTGGTCCATCTTTAGCCTCTCCCTAATAAACTAAACTTTCTCCATCGCACCGAACACCGAATCTAGTCCTATCAAGTCATCCTCACCTGCCTTAAACCAACCAATAGGATATCTACATCTCCTTCTATAGAGTGCCTCAAACGGAGCCATTTGGATACTGGAGTGATAACTATTATAGTAGGAAAACTCAATCAAAGGTAAGTGGCCACCCCAACTATCTTTAAAATCAATAACACATGCTCTCAACATGTCCTTTAAGGTATGAATGGTCCTCTCTGCCTGACCATCTATTTGAGGATGAAAAGTTGTACTGAGATGAACTTGGGTACCAAAACCCTTCTAAAAAGCTTTCCAAAAGTGAGAGGTAAACTAGCGATAGATAATGGAACTCCATGCAACTTAACTAACTCTCTAATATAAAGCCTGGTATAATCCTCAGCTGATTACAAAGTATGAACTGGCAAGAATAGACAAGGATAACATCAGTGAAGACAATGACGAACATGTCCAAGTACTGCTTGAACACTCTTTTCGTCAATTCCATGAAAGTTGCAGGGGCATTCATTAGTCCAATAGAAATAACTTGGAATTTAAAGTGACCATACCCAATTCTGAAGGCTGTCTTCAAAATGTCATAGTCTCTGTCTCTAAGATGATGATAGCCGTATTTGAGGTCTATCTTAGAGAAATAACTGGCACCCTGAAGTTGGTTGAACAAGTCATCAATCCTGGGGAGTGGATATTTATTCTTGATTGTGACTTTATTCAACTAACGGTAATCGATGTACATTCTGAGAGAACCATCTTGCTTACACACGAACAAGACTAAAGTGCCTCATGGGGAAACACTAGGCATGATGAATACCCTATCTAAGAGATCCTTCAACTATTCTTTTAATTCTCTAAGATCAGTTGGAGCCATTTTATAGGGTGGAATAAAGATAGGCTGGGTATCTCGAAGGAGATCTATTTCAAAGTCAATTCCCCTTTAGAGAGGAACTACGGGGAGGTATTTAGGGAACACATCGAGAAAATCCCTTACTACTAAAATTGACTCGAGATTAGGAGTCTCATATCTAGAGTCTTTGACTTAAAAAAGATGGTACATGCACCCCTTAGATATTATTTTTCTTACCTTTAGATAAGAAACAATTTGACCCCTAAGCACTGAAGTACTACCCCTCCATTCAATAACTAGTTCATTGGGAAACTGAAACTGAAGAACTCTATTTTTGTAATCCATTGAGGCAAAGCACAAATGAATCCAATCTATGTTGAGGATGACTTCAATACTAATCATCTCTAACTTTACAAGATCTACTGAGGTAATTTTCTTAGATACTATAATCGGGCAATTTTTGTATACCCATCTGGCTATAGTAAATTTACCAACTGGGGTAGACACTAAGAAAGGCTTTACTAATGTTTCTGGACTAACACTGAAATTGACAGCTATATAGAGGGTTACAAAAGAAAGGGAAGCTTCGAGGTCTAATAAAACATACATATGAAGATGAAAAACATGTAGCATACCCGTAACCACATCAAGAGAACTTTATTTATCATGTCGAGACTGGAGTACATATAATTTTTTTTAGCGCTACCCGATGGTGGCACTGGAAGTAGCGCCCTGTTGGGTGGGATGACCTGCTGGCGCTGCTGAAGAAGTATTCTGGCCCTGTTGGTGATTGTTTCTGCCCCTCTGCACCACCACCACATACTCTTGAATCCTGTGGCCTAGCTTGCCACATCTAAAACACATGTCACTACTAGAGTTACACATGTCCTAATAATTACTACCACACTTCCCACATAGCAGATTAGTACGACCATTATTCATACTACCCTGGGACTTAGAGCCTAGCATTCTATCCCGACTGTCATTCCTGAACTTTGGAACTGGTGCAATATATGAAGATGGATATGGGGCTAAAAACTTCTAATAGAACTGAGAACGGTTTCTACCCTTTGACCTTGGTTGAGAAAATTTAAAACTACCTGTTCTGGCCCTCTTATTCTCTCTCTTTTTCTCCTTAAGCTTCTCTTACTCAATCTGCTGAGCATGAACCATAATCCTAGATAGGTCCATATCGTTAATCAAAATAGTAGTCTAACACTCCTTGAACACATTATCAAATACACTAGAAACAAACTTACTCAATCTAGACCTATTATCAACCACCATCGAAGGAGAATACCTCGCTAACTTAGTGAACTTAAGCGAGTATTGCTTCACACTTACATTACCTTATTTCAAATTTATGAACTTTTGTACCTTAGCTTCCCTCAACTCTAAAGGAAAGAACCTGTCTAAGAAAGCCATGGAAAACTCCTCCTATTTTACAGGCCCTGCCTTAACACCCCTATCCTCCTTTCTTTACTTATACAAAGTGTGAGGTACATCCTACAGCTGGTATGCAACCAACTCCTCACTCTCATTTGAAGTGACACACATGATATCTGTCACTTTCTGAACCATATCAAGAACTCTTGCAAATCCTCCTCAGACTTGAATCCCAAAAACAAAGGGGGATTCATTAGGGTGAAATTCTATAATCCTAGTTGTAGTTGTATTTTCCACTGGATTAGCTAGGAAAATAGCCTGTTGATTATTCTAAGTAGCTACTGAGTAAGCTAAGGTAGTAAAAACAACTCTAAATTCAGCGTAAGAGACATGCTTGTTTAGGGGAACTTCCTGAACAGGTGGTGGTGCGGGCAGGTTCTCGTTCCTTCTTTTGTTGTTTATTTTGGGAGTCATTATCTATATGCTTAATAAAGGATGAGTTATAAAGAGAGTCTAAACAGATTTCATGCTCATTCGCATGATATGAATACTCAAAGAAGAGAAACTATTCCTAAAAATTCTTGTAGCCTCTTGTCCATAAGTGTGGAATGCTTCACACCCATGCACAATACTCAATGCGGCTTTCAAACTCCCTAGGACACTTAAAAACCCTAGTCTCTGATACCAAGTTTTTTCACGACCCGAGGATATGCCCTAGTCGTGACAATGATGCTTATGGTCATAAATGACCATAAGCTAACCCATGTTCTGATACTTACTAAGAGAACTAAATAAAATAAAATAATAATAATGGACATGTGTGAAAACAACTAATAAAGACATAAAGTCTGAATACTAAAAATATGAATGAATCACAAGTCTAAAATATCTAATAAGACTGATAAAATTGACGAACTATCTAATTAACTGTCTGAATATCTGAAGCCTCTAAACTGACTGAGGAGTTGATAGTATAGACCCCCAAATAACTCTGACTGACTGAATAAAATGAAATACTTTAACAACTGAATAATTATAACATGTCCTTGATGGATAATGACTTACCACTACGGCTGTTAGATTACGTTGAGCTGCCTAACTGTGGTCCGGAAACTGTGTGTCTGAACCTATGATATAATACATCATAGCATAAAGAAGAGTATGAGGTTAGTACTTTGAATATACTGGTTTATGAGAAGCGGACAGGCTGATATGCATGGGGTATTGTGCATATGAAATAAGAGATAACTGAATAACATGAGATAACTAAACATGAATGTATGAAAACTGTAATATCTGAGAATGCAAGACTAAGTGTATAACTGTTATGTTACTGAGATAAATCTATAATATGAAAGACTAAAAGCTGTAAAATTGAATATTTAAAAGTCTGTACACTTAGTCAAGCAAACCTGAATTGAAAATACACTGAGTACTATACTGAGACTGTGAGAAGTATCATCTAACTAACATGGTCCAATCTAAGCTAATTTGGGTCCAACCCGTAACCCTAGTTGGAAGGGTGTTAGTACTGTGCCATGGGTACTAACACTGGCTATGTGGATCCACTAATCTGGTGTCACGAAGGACCAAGGTGTCAAGCCTAAACTGATGGGTAGCCCCTGAGAGGAAGTCAAGACTAAACAAATGGGTAACTCCTCATATCCTACGCTGGCTACGTAGTTTTGGAATGCAGGGACTACTACTAATGATTCTACCTAACTGACGGGAAAGCCGCCACCCTTGCATTTACTCGGTGCTAAATCCTACTCCCAACTGAACTGACATTGAGACTGAAACTGGAATGAGTTTAACTAAACTTTATTTCATGACGATAGTGCTCATTATGATCATAAAAACTAAATAAATAGGAATAATCATAGTTTAACTGAATCATACTTGAAAAATTGAAAATCATGTAAAACACGAAGATATCGGATGTTCATAACCCACTAGCACTGAATAATCACTAAATATAATAACAAACATAAAACTGTAGTAAAGGATCATGGTTCAAAATCCATAAGCATAGACATTTCATCAAACATGTGGGGATCATGAATTAAACATGGGAATGCTTATAAAGAATCATAAATTTAGGATTCATCATAAAATTCACTTGAATAAAGCATGGGACACTCAAATTCATAGCATGAGGAATTTAAAATCTTTCATGGGATCATACATGGACTGAATTGCATTTAAATTACCATGGAAACAGAATTAAGCTCATCTTAAGCAATACAAAATACAATAATGATAGAAAAATTCAATCTTTAATCGAAAAGTGGATTTTTAGGCTCCATGGGTGAAAGAAAAACCATGAATGAACATCCCACATACCATAAACCTGTAACTTGAAAGAGAAACACCAATCTTGATGCTTTCTTGAAGGTTCTTGAACTTGGAGAACTTTAATTCTTGATTTCTTGGGGAGAAAGGAATTGAATTTGTGTTCTTGTGGAAGAGAGAAGGGTTTTCTTGCAAGGAATTTGGGGAAGAATGGCAAATAATGCCCTAAATAATGTCCCAATTCGTGTTATGAATGATTGGGTTGAGAGGTAAAAGACCTAATTGCCCTTCAGGCATTTAAATTTGAAACTGGATGAAACAAGCTTACCATGATGCATCCTTATCATGGTAGTTCATTTCCCTCACCACGACGCGGTCAACATAACGATGGGTATAACACCATGTCGCGGGCTTATCGCAATAATCCTCTGGTTTCTTGATCCAAACATAACTAAAATCCTATCTAAAAAATCTAAAACTTCTCTGAGATATGCTCCTTACATCCCTGAACATGAATTAACTCAAAAACAAACATCTCGGGGTCGATAAGACCAAGTTAAAACTCCTCCAAGTTTAGAAGCCTTAAAAATGACTAAGTCCCCAACACTTAACAAAATTTTTAGGCCTTAAGCCTCTTATGCATGCAACTAGAAGCTGAACTGAGCTAAGAATATTATGGGGTATTACACTCATTATGGTCATTATGAGTTCTGAGTGATGACTTCTGGGTTGAATAATATCCTATCCATATTTATGGATTTGATGAACCACGTGTTCAAATCATATTTTGATTTCTTTGTGATTATGTTCATCAATGACATTCTTCAATATTTGAAAAGTAGGGGGAAACATAAAAAGCATTTGAAGATTTTTCTCCAGACCTTGAGAGATAATATGCTTTTCTCCATGTTCTCTAAGTGTGAGTTTTGGCTTGAGTTAGTGGCATTCCTTTGGTTGTGGTGTCTAAGGATAGGATTATGGTAGACCCGATGAAAATTGAGGCTATTCGGGATTGGGCCAGACCTATATCTCTAACTAAGGTTCATAGATTTGTTAGTTTAGTTGATTATTATAGACGGTTCATTGAGAGATTTGTTACTATTGTAGAACCGATGGCCAGATTGGCTCAAAATGAGGTTTCTTTCAGATGGTCCGAGGTGTGTGAGTCAATATTTGGAAAGCTCAAGGGATTTCTCACTTCATCTTCTATTTTAGTTCTTTTTATTAATGGTAAGGGATTCACCATTTATTATGAAGCTTTAGCTGTTGGTTTAGGTTGTATATTGATATAGTAAGGTCATGTTATTCTTATATATTGAGGCAGTTGAAGGTGCAAGCGCCCAACTACCCCAGTCATGATTTGGAGTTGGCGGTGGTAGTTTTTGAGCTTAATATTTGGAGGTATTGTCTTTATGGTATGCATTGTGAGATATTCATGGATTATCGTACTCTTCAATATCTTATAACCCAGAAAGAAATTAATGCTAGTTAGTGTAGATGGATGGAGTTGCCTAAGGATTATGATATCTTTATCTTGTATCATCTGGGTAAGGCAAATGGAGTAACAGACACCTTGAACTGGAAGACAATGAGTATGGGTAACTTGGCTTGTATTTCGGTTTCTCAGAGGCCGTTGGCATGAGATATTTAGTGCTTAGTAAACTTGATAGTACAAATTTATATTTCAGTCCCTAGGATAATTCTTGCTAGTGTTGAGGTGAGGTGCTCACTATTTAAGAAGATTTGGGATCGTCAGTTTGAGGATAAGAGATTTTGCATTATCCATGATCAGGTGTTGATACAAGCCAAATTGCCTCTGCACCTTTGGATGGGATACATATGATGCTTGAGGTACTTAATGACTCCTTAGTGATATTAAAATATTCCACATGGATGAATATTATCATTAAGGAGGGTCAAAGGACTTTGACGAGGTCGAAGGAGTGCAAAACGAGGCTTGGAAGCCCTTGGAAGGGACATGCTCCCAAGGAGCTTTGGATCTGCCTTTAATCCGCTCCAACATTTCAAGAACGGGTCAAAACAGCCCCTAGTGGGTCTTTTCTTGCATTTTGGGTCATTTTTGGGCCTTAATGTAATAAGGTTAGTGTTGGATAATAAATAGATGACTTTAGGTCTTTCTTTCTTAGCTTGTTTTTTATTATGATGATGATTTCATGAAAACTCCATTGGGAGTGTTGAGTGCTTGGAAAATCCAATGTTGAATTTTGTTTAGAAACGTGGGTTGTAAGGGAGATTCAATCCACTTTGTGGTCACGTAAGAGTTAGGTGCTCGTAGGTAATCAATAAGGGAGGTCTTTGGGTTTGATATACCCTTTGGTTGCCCTTTTGTTATCTTCTTATGTCTATCTTTCTATCTTCTATCCTTTTATCCATTTACTTCTCGTATTTTCAATTTTGTAGATTCACTAGTGTTTTTGGTCGCTTCTCGTGTTCGTAGATTACTATTGTATCATTTAGTATCGGAGCTAAGCTTAGGACCATTTCCACAATTCTAGTCTTGGGTTTGTTATCTTTAAAATCAACAAAAAAGACGTGTCAAAAATTAAAAATACCCCAAAAAAGTCACTATTCACGTTTTGTTCTTAGGTCAAATTTTGAGTTTTTGATTTTTCTGTTTTCTTGTGTTTCTAGTGTTAGATTTATATTCTCTAAGACTATACGAGTCTATAAATCAAATTTGAGCCAAATCGGAGCTTATTTGAATGTTCTATCCTTGTTGGAAGCTTAGATTGAAGATTTTAAAGTTGATTGCAAAATCTGAAGATTTTGGTGAAGAATTTGAGCAAATTGATGATTGTAATGTGTTTAAAAGGTTGAATTTAGCCTTGGTTCCAAATTTCGTCACATTCCGATCAATGGTTTAAGAGTTAGAGCATTTTGAAGTTGTTGGTGTTCTTGAGAGTTCTTGGAGAAATTCAAATATTCAAGGGGAATTTTCTTCAAAAGGTGGTTGTTTGATCCTGAAAAGTGAATAAAAAGGTGTACAAAAGTGTTTGTACAAGTACCTAAAGGACATTTCACAAGAAAGTACAAAGGGGGACCATTGGAAGGGCAATTTTGGCCAAACACAAAGGGTGGGGCGGGCCACTTGCTTCCAATCTGCACCCAACCTGTGCCCAAGATGTGTCCATACCCCAGAAGCACCTCAAAACAATAAGGAAAACCTCTCTTGCATCAAAGGTGTATTGCACCTGCGCTCCACATGCTAGATCAAGTCACAACACAACCCTCAATGCAGATCACCCTATATTGAACGCAAGGCAACGACAAACACACCCCAAATGCATTTCAACATTTCTCCAACATCAATTCAAATTCTAAAACACATATCAACACTTATAATTACTCCATTTATCAAGGTTTGATTTCATAGTTTCAATTTTTTCATTCCAAATCTCTTATTTTGATTCTTAAACTACTAATCAACTAGTAATTCGTCTACTATGTTGATCGATTAGTTCTTGGGTCTGAATTCTTTCATTGTCCTATTTCTTTGTGTGCTTTTCTAGTTTTAATTTTTTGTAACTTCTTTTGTTTCAAGTCCGATAAGTAGATTTTTATGTCTTTGAGTCGATCAAACAAGAAACCACTCCGACTGCAAAGTAGAGATTGACACCTTATTGTCCATCGGAGTATAAGCAACTTTCAATATTCGCCGCTCCAATTGTGAGGATCACAAAGGTGAGTTCATACGAGTGTTTGTGAGGAGCTTTACTACTAATCTTTTTTGTTTATTTTGTAGGTACAAGGAGATATAAGGGGAAAATGTCTTTGATAGCCTCGTATGATTTTGACTAAGATATAGGAAACTATGATCGTAGTGAAGAATGTTATGGATATGAAGAAGATAAAGATTATGGGGTCTATGAATATAGCCATGATCAAGAGTTGAATGAAAATGAGGGCTACTATTCCGAAAGAGAATGTGAGATGAATTATGATCCTAGTTCTTATAGTGAGTATGGAGATAATGAAAAGCCTTGTAATGGTTCTTATGAGGAAGATGGGGCATGGGAGGAGTATTACACTTCCCACTCCGAGCCTAGAGGTGATGTAAGGTATAAATCATTCATTTATAAATCTAATGAGGATAATGGTGAGAATGCACGTAAGGATTATGAAGATTCATAATCCTCATCTTGTGGTACTTCTTTTCAAAGTTGAAGTGGTGTGAATGGTTATACTAGCTATAGTGGAGGTTGTCCCGTGAATAGAAAAGAGTATGCATCTCCGAAGTCAAAGGGTGAGACATCTCATGCTTCTTATTCTAGTTCCTAAATAAGTGGAAGCGGGAACCAAGGTATGAATGGAGGGTATAGTAGGAGTCAATGTCTTTCTACTCTATCTATCCTTAAAGGAGATTGGGATCCCAAAGTTTACCTTGATTGGGAATGGCAATGCAAAAAAGACTTCAAGGATTATGCTATGAGTGAAGCCTTACAATCTACATATGCCCTTAAGTACATTCAAGGTCCAACCTTAGCATGGTGTAAACTTGTAAGAACTCATACCCAAACTTGGGGTGCCTTGAAAGAGTTTTTTAGGCCAATTTATGTTCTAAAGGGTTACATAGAGCTTTATAATAGTGATCCAAGAAGACACCCATGTTCAAGGTGGGTAGAAATTTGTTAAGTTTCGAGATGTGTTCTTATGCTTGATGATGGGTTGCATACAAACTACATATATCCTCTTTTGGTTGATTATCTAGGGATACCCTGAGTGTTCAAATATTTCCCATACTGCTTGGAAAGCTATAGAGTCTCTGAGAGCGCGAAGGTTTTCTTCACCCGAGATGGGTACTATGAGGAGGTGTGGTGTGACATATTTCCCTTGGAATGTGGACACTTACACTTGGGTGCTGATTGGTTTGCACAACACAAGATTCCAAATGTGCAAAATTGGTCTAAGTTTGCAAGGGACCAATGGGGAAATCATCTCCTTCCACCTACCCTTCCCAAATATCAAGGAAAGATGACTACTTACTCCAAGTTAAATAAAAATAAGAGACAAAAGATTGAGAGGAGTAAGGTAGTGCAAGGTGGAAACCTAAGAGTGAAAAAAGGAGAGGTTAAGAGAAGCGAAGTGAAAGGGTTACCACCAAACGGAGCTAACATTGTTTGTCCTTTTTTTAATAAGGACATGTGTGTAGGTACCAACATAGCAAGCGGAAAAGAACAAGTGCTAAAAGAGAAGATTCCCTTGGAAGACTTGATGAGGGAAATCTTAATTGAATCCAAATATTGTGAAGGACCTTCACACCAAGGTAAAGAAGAATGTTCTCAAGAACATCAAGGTAAAATAGCTTACTCTTACACTCTCGTGCATGAAAATAATGATTGTGTGTCTAGTAGCCCATTGAGAGTGATAAGTATCTTACCTACATATAAATCTAATGATTCTTTACCTCTTGATGATGATGTACATATTGTAAGTGTGGATACACTAGTTGATCCTATTGATGACTGAATTGACGCTTCTTGTAAGACCAATTTGTGTCCACCTAGTGTTGAAGACATTGTGTTGGATGATAGTACATCATCTTGTGGATATTTTTTTGATCAACTTTTATGTAAAACTAGTCTATCACTTTAGGATATGTGTTATATGATTAGAGAACCTCACGTGAGTGATAAAATTAAGAATAATTGTCAAGAAAATGGGAGTGACCCTTTGAGCTTGTCGTTTAGTAAAGATCCTATTGCTTGCTTGGCTCATAGGGATGATCATGTGTTTGAAATATCATTGACACTTGATAATGGTCTTTTAGAGAATGGAAGTGCATGTTCTACATCTTCTCTATGGATAAACCCTTCTCTCTTTAAGAATAATATCTTGTTTTAATATGATAAGCTTACTCCTAGTGAATTACCTAGTGGTGTGGATAGCATTATTGATGTAGCTCATCTTAAGGGATATATTCCATATGACAACCCACTATAGTGTGACAATATTCCTCTTAAAGACAGAGATCTCTTCTTAGAAGATGAGAGTACTCTTAAGGGAAAGGAATGTGAAGTTTTGGAAAGGAATAATAAATTGGGTGATGATAATTTTGACTTTCTTGAATCTTTAAGAAACCTAATAAGTGATTGTTCCTTAGAAAATGATTGTGTATGTGATCCTTTATATGACACCCCACCCTTGTTTGATATTTATAAGGATGAATTGTTTGCTTCTTATGAAGATTTAAGCAATGATTCCTTTTATGTTTGTAGTGGTATGTGTCTACATGAGGATTCCTCCATTGAAAGAGAAAGTATTATTTGTTTGGAAATTGCTTCCTCTTCTACTTTGTGTGACCTTATTGTCGAGAATACTCCTGGTGATGATTTTAAATCTAATAGTGAGTACGTGAATGAGGGTACCTTAGTTGAAGTTGACTTGAGTGATATGTTTCTCTACTCTCCCTTTGCTTTTGATAATGTTTATGCTAATAAGGAGAGTATATCTCTTAGTTTGGGTAAAGCTATTGGGGAAAAAAGTGTTTTTCTAGATCCATGTCTATGGCCACTCTTTCCATTTGACCCCTGTGCCAAATTTGGATATGGTGACTATGGCACACCCAACTTATTGCTTGGTCCTCATAACAAGGAAATTTTGAATGAAGGTGTTGGTATCCTTCCCTATGATGAAAAGTCTTTCTTGGGGATTAACAATTAACATGAGGGACCAAAATTGTGTAAGGGAAAGAACTCCAACCAAGATGAAGGGTTTTTAAAGAAGGGGAGTAGTGAAAATCTCCAAGAGAGTTCACCATTATGTGTTTCCATTCTTGACCAAGGTTCCACTACTTGTAGGTCAAGCAGAGAGTCTTCTCTTGAAACTACTTTGGATGAATTCCATTTATGTGACACCCTTCTTCAATACTTTAGTGGAATTGATGACGTCCTTCTCCTAGGTGGTATCATTCTTGAGAACCCAAGGTCAATTGTGTCATTGTGTCCTTTGGGTGTAGCTTATAAACTTGCATCCTTGCTTGACACACTTGTGCATAAATTGTGTGAATTCCAACTTGTGGATGCCAAGTTGATTATTTTTTTGTTGAAGAGCCCATAGATGCTAAGGATTTCTTATCACCTTCATAGGGTTGGACAATTTGAAGTATCTTGTGGGGCTCTTAAGAGCATGCTTACCTTTGTTAATAGAGATAAATAAACTATTAAAGGCATGACCCCATTAATAAATTTCTTTTCTTTGGGAAGTTGTTTGAAAGAAAAGAGTCATATGTGCTTAAATGCTTTGATTCCATCCTTTTATGCATTATGTGCTATGTCTTTTGAGACAAATGGCTTTCTTATAGATAATAGCACCTTGGATGATGCTTTTACAATTGATTCCTTCCTATACTACCTCTTTGCTTATGAAGATATCCATGCTATTCTTGGATTTGTTTTATGTAGAGGTAGAAAACTTATTGGTTAGTCCACTTGTTTGAATGACAATGATATATGGGTCTTGTGGACTTTAAAACTAATTGAGGCACCATTCTTGATGTGGTCTCTTGAAGAGGTAAAGAAACAATTGTGTCTTATGGATCCTAAGGTGAAGGTAGTCTTACCCTTTGAACTATTTGATCCCATTATGACCTTTGTGATTTCACTATCTCTTGATGAAACCCATATCCAACTCCTTTATGCATTTTTCAATAAAGTTCTAATATTTACCACAAAGGATCCTTGGTTATATATTAGGTATGTGCAACCTTGACATGATTCAATGATTATTTTTGCTAACTCTAACCCTCATGTCATGAGGATGTCGTATTTGTTTGTCCTTTCTTTGGTTTTGCAAGGTTTGGATTTAAGGTCAAATCCTTTTCAAAAAAGGGAGGATGATACAAGCCAAATTGCCTCTGGGCCTTTAGATGGGATATGTATGATGCTTGAGGTGCTTGATGACTCCTTAGTGATTTTAAAATATAAAACATGGATGAATATTATCATTAAGGAGGGTTAAAGAACTTTCACGAGGTCGAAGGAGTGCAAAATGAGGCTTAAAAGCCCTTGGAAGGGACATGTTCCCAAGGCACTTTAGATCCATCTTTGATCCACTCTAGCATTTCAAGAGCAGGTCAAAACAACCCCTAGTGGTTCTTTTCTTGCATTTTGGGTCACTTTTAGGCCTTAATGTAATAAGCTTAGTCTTGGACAATAAATAGATGACTTTAGGTCTTTCTTTCTTAGCTTGTTTTTTATTATGATGATGATTTCATGGAAAATCCATTGGGAGTGTTGAGTGCTTGGAAAAGCCAATGTTGAACTTTGTTTAGAAATGTTGGTTGTAAGGGAGATTCAATCCCCTTTGCGGTCACATAAGAGCTAGGTGCTCGTAGGTAATCAATAAGGGAGGTCTTTGGGTTTGATATACCCTTTGGTTGCCCTTTTGTTATCTTCTTGTGTCTATCTTTCTATCATCTATCCTTTTATTCATTTACTTCTTGTATCTTTAATTTTATGTATTCATTAGTGTTTGTGTTCACTTCTCATGTTCGTAGATTACTATTGAATCAGGTGTTAAGTGGTGAGTCCATGAGGGCTACCATAGATTTTGAGGGTGTTTTGAGATTTGATAGCCGCATTTATGTTTTAATGGTTGATAATTTGATTCAGTTAATTTTGTTTGAGGCTCACAGCTTTAGTATTTTATTCACTTGGGTACATCTAATATGTATATATATTTGAGACAACATTTTTGGTAAAGTGGTATGAAGAGAGTTTTGGAAAACTTTGTAGCTCGTTGCCTATGTTGTTAGCAGGTGAAGGACGAGCATCAATGACTCAGTGATTTTATTTAGACATTTCCCATTCCTGAGTGGAAATAGAAGTGGATTACCATGGACTTTATTAGTGGGTTTCCTCATACTTCTCGTGGTTTCAATGGTTCTTGGGTCATTATGGATTGATTGACCAAGTCGGTACACTTTAATTCCTACTTAAATGTCTTTTAGTGTTGAGAGGTTAGCCCTTATCTATATTAGTGAGATAGTCCATTTGCATGGTGTTCCTATATCTATCATTTTAGACCGGGTTCAGTGTTCACTTTTAGATTTTGTAGAGCATTTAAGGAGGAGTTAGGTACTTAGAGTGATCTTAGTACATCCTTTCATCCTCAGATCGATGGGCAGTCGGAGTTGACTATTCAAGTTCTTGAGAAGATGATCCAAGGCTATGTTATGGATTTTAGAGGTCTGTGAGAGCAACACTTAGCCTTGGCAAAGTTTGCATATAATAATATTATAACATCCCAGATTCTGGTCCTTGAAAAATTCCCTAGTTTTGAGCTTACTGCCATGACTATGACTCATTATACGAGTCGCAGGGTGTCTATACGGGTATTAAGACCTCAATAGTCGCTCGACCAGGGTGCCAGCCTGAAGTTTCTATTGTACTACAACTAGGGGTTTTTTGTCATAATGCCTCTATATGAGTCATAGTGTACCAATCGTAGGGTGACCATTGTTTACCCCAAATGCTTCTGTCTTGGTTACAAATAAAACCTTATAAGTCGTAGGGTCTCTTGATGAGTAGTATGGTGTGATTCGTCGGGTTATCAAAGAGGGGTCCCCCAACTACTTTCCAAACTATGACTCGTGGTGACTTGTTGTGGTGAGTCCTTATGAGTCGTATAATGACCCATAGTCACTAGTGACATATTTTAAACTTTTAATCAAGGGCACTCTGGACATTTCCCTCTTTACCCATATAAGACCCACGACTATAAAGCACCTTTGGGGCATTATTTTCAACACTTATCAAGTATATACACTCTCTTAAACTCTCTCAAATCTCTAAGTCTAGAACAAACTAGGGTTCCTCAAAGTTAGTCATCCAAGGGCACACAGGTTGATTTCTCTCCATAATTCGATATACTTTTATGCATGTTACTCTTCCCCAAATCTTATTTTATGAAAAACATGTGTTTTAAATGGCTTATTTATATGTATTTGAATGGGGATTTTTATACAGGTTGAGGGTTTTGGAATGATTGATCTTTGAATTGTTTTTCCATGGATTTTATGAGTTGTTCATTCTTTGAATTGAATATTTTTGAAACTAAAGGGGTTCATGGATATGGGAATTGGAGTGGGGGTCGAGGCATTCTCCCAAATTGATGTTTTGATCACAAAACTGGTTTTGAATAATTATCCTCCCTCAATCTACTTGTGTAAATGGCTATAAGTTGTGGAATTGTTACTTAGTTTGACTTACTCACCTATACTATTGCATTTCATAAATGGTTAAACAATGAACATGGATTTTGAAGGCCGTGTAGGCCATGTTTTAACCAAAATTGAAACCTCGAGGGTAGAGGCATTCCTCCAAGTTGATTTGATAATATTAAAGGGGTTTAGGAATTCCCAAAATTTAATTTAATTAACAAAGTGGGTTGAGGCATTCCCAAAGATAATGGAATATAATTAATATGGTATAAGTGTAAGCTTGCAAGCGTAATGGTAAGACAATACCTGTGGTGTGCCATAATTTGTAATTCTATGGTTTAATGAAAGGGTCCAGTGAAACTTGTTTTAATATGGGCTTAAAGGGGGGTTTGTAGCTAAGTCGTAAAGGTGTGAGTCTTGAAGGACTTGTATTCAAAACTCATGTTTATTGGCTTGAGGGTTGGTCTTGATGACCGTGTGCTTGTGGTACACTTTATATATATGTGTGTGTTTGTATGTGTGTATATGTATCTTGGATTGACTTAGGGTTGGGACATTCCTTGGTCTTGCTTGATACCTCTGGTTCATGCAGCAAACATGCACTAGGGCCCTTTCAGTAGGGAAAGTTGAACCCATATAGCCCATGGGTGCCTATTTATGACGATTGAGCTACATAGTCCAAGCTACTATTTTACTTACATGCTAAACCTTGTTCCCTACCCCAACATATTATATATATGTATGTATAATGTGTGCATGCGGATTTTTACTGTGGTTTTGACTTGGCATTATATTATCCCCTCCCCGAGTTACATGCCAGCGCTCAACCCGCTAACCATCTTCAGATGTTGTATGCCTATGTGATGTAGGAACTGAAGGCACATTTACTTTTCCTGACAGTGATAGGATTTACGGGTTGTCAGCAATTAGCTTGAAGTGGGGATCCTCCTTCTTTCGAAAGGTCATTTTTTCTTAGTTTATCTATTATCAGAGACTTTTTGTTGGACTTATTTTTTCTATCGTCGGAGGAATGCCCCGACTTAGATTGATTTGGTTTTGCTAGAGGATTTGTGGATTGGGATTGGTTGTTGACGTTCTTAGATTCATTTGAGTTATTAAATATTCTATCTTATTATATGTTTAGACTTTCACTGCTGTAGTAATACTATGTTCAGGGGGTGGTCTTCGGTCCATGGTGGACTTGATATACCCGTCATAGCCAGGCCCTAGTTTGGATTGTGAAAAATAGTTACCATTCAAGTATTGAGATGATGCCTTTTAAGGATTTATATGGTAGGAGATATTGTTCTCTTTGTGATACTGACTTGCTTCAGGAGTCATTGGATAGAACAAGGTGATTTTAGATAGGTTGAGGGCCACTCAGAGTAGGCAGAAGGCTTATGCAGATCATTAATTTCATTCCTTAATATTGGGAGTGGGTAACTGAGTATTCCTCCACATATTGACCATGAAGAGTGTGATGAGGCTCGTGAGGAAAGATAAGCTTAGCCCCAGATATATTGGATCCTTTGAGATTCTTCGAACCGTTATGAGGTGGCTTATGAGTTGGCATTACCCTAGGATTTTTTTGTTGTCCTTATTTCTATTTTTCGACAATATATTCCTGACCTGTCTTATATGCTTAGATGGGACTCAGTTCACTTGGATGAGCGCTTGACCTTTGTGGATGAGTCTCTGCTTATTTTGGCTAGTAATGTCAGGCGGTTGTGCAATTGAGAGATTCTAGTAGTTAAGGTATATTGGATGCACCACCTAATAGAGGAGGCTACTTATGAGATCAAGTGCGATATGCTGACCCAACCCCTCACCTGTTCAAGGCTTCTGTTACTTCCTAATTCCTTACTTTTGCAGACAAAAGTTCTTTTAGTAGTGGACATTATAATGAACTTTTAGGTTATTTTTTGTATTTCCACTAAATTTTTCCATTTAGAGCTTTCCTATAGCTGCCCCAAGTCATTTATGAGTTGTTGGAGCTGACAGTTTGATTATCGGGCAGTTCCTTTGGTTTTTAGAGCCAATTTCCTATTTTGAAGCCTTTACTAGTTCAAATTGGCTACCGAGCAAAAAATTTAATTTGGCAACCTCGTATGCCAAATCTAACAATTTCAAAAGCTCGAGGACGTCGATTTTAGATTATGTGCATCCTTGGTTTTGGTCCTGAGGCTCTTGGACTCATTTCGACCTATTGTCTAGAAGCTAAGAAAAATGGCTGGTGGGTGTGGGACCCATTCTTCATCAAAACGTGTTCGGATGGAAATTTCAATTACGCTATTGAGTTCAAAATGTTGAATAAGATAGGGTAGCTTAGTACATTTTCATATACGGGATTCCAAATAAATCTTGAGGGGTTAGCAGAAACCTAGAATTTCTCCAAGTCTCTACTGGTGCTGGTGCATTGTATTAGCGATGCCTTTGATCTCTTAACCGATCTATCAAATCCTAGTAAGTATCACTTAAGCGATAGATACGAGCTAAGCAACTGCATACGCGACATTTGCTTAAGCAAGTAGGTACGCATAAGCGATCTACTAGCCGCATAAGCGACAGGCGTGCCAGAGCATAAGTATCGCTTAAGCGATACCCATCCACTTTGCCCGATTTCTCACCATTTTCATCCATTCTCTAGAATCTTAAACCCTAAAATATAGGAGTTCTTGAGAGAATCAATTGTGGGTAATTATGGAGCTTTAGTATCATTAATTTATGCAATTTCACATTGAATTTCCAGTAATATTCCATTATTTTCATGGTTGATTTCTTCATACTTTTGCTAAAATCCCTAAAGACTTGGTGACTTTATTTTAGCACCATTATATCTCGAAACTCACTCATTTTTTTGGGTAAATATTCTTGGTGCATAGAGACGTTATGTTGGTTTCAAAAGTGAAATTTCATAAATGGGCCACACATGGAGTTTTTATGTAATTTTGGATCCGAAGAACAGTAATGCAACATGGGTATCATTGTTCTTGTTTTAATGAGTAGATTGTGATTTTGATAGAGTGGCATCGTGCGAAAGCTTCTCGAAAAGGAAAATTGGTGATTAGCAAATTCTTTAAGTTTTTTTTTGGCGTCTAGGTAGGCTATATTTTCCTCCTTCATAGATTGAGCTATCTCGTTTTATGACTATGATATTGTGCAAGATATGGGTGAGATTTAGGTGTTGGGAGTATGAATGAGAATAGTTGGTTTAGTTAGACTGTTTAGGCTATCTTGAAACCATAGACTTGGAGTAATTGGCGTAGTTATTCATGGCTTAGGAGAATTGATCTTCATGGTTTATGTTTAGAATGGAAATGCCTTAATATCTCAAGTTAGTTGGAATTCCCTTAGTCATTCATGTTTTGGGTGGAATTGTCCTTAGTTGCTTAAGTTAGAGAAATTTTCGTAGTTTCTATTGTTCTAGGTAGGAGTGTCTTAGTTGTTCATGTTTGGGAAGGACTGCTATCTTAGGGTTATTTTTGGCTTACTTGACATTTGGAAATGAACTTATATACCTTAGCCTAGTTTGGGGTAGAAGTTACAAAAAATGGATTTTGAGAATTAAAGTGGATCCCTCCGGCAACTTTTGGCCACAACATGTGATAGCTTTGTAGACTTATTTATGCATGATATACTCCTATTAATAGTTGGTCTGACACTTAATGAGATTAAATATGTTTAGTGGGTCTGTTAATTAGATATTGAAGGATTAATGTTAATTCTGTATATTGCTAATGATATTGCTTATATATGCGATGAATGACATAATTTATAGATATGATATGGCTTGTATATAAAAGATTATTGATATGGCTTTTGAATATGATTAATAATATGGCCTATCTGCCTTCTTAATGAAATAGATATCGACATGATTAATGATTAATGGCTCATAGAAATGATATGGCATATATATATGATATGGCTCATAGGAAATATATGGCTTATAGGTATAATATGGTTTATAAATATAATATGGCTTATAGATATGATTAATATCTTACCGATACGACTATCGAAATAACTTATGATTATTATGGGCATGGTTAATGGCATGACTTTATAGATGCAGAATTGGTATATTCTACTAGTTAGTTTATTGATATGATTTGTAGATATGGTTTATAAATGTGAGTTCCAGTTTAAATATGGTAGTCGATAATGATCTTGATAATATGAGTTTCATTTCTAGTCCGGCAATCAGAATAATAATGATAATACTATTGAGTTCTAGTTCAAGTCTGACATTGGGAATTATGTATGAGATAATATGTTTTGGATGGGTTCTTGGTTATGGTGTGATAATTTGGTGATCTACAGCTATTCGGTTGTTTAGTTTCCTTAATTGTACCCTCTAGGCTTATGGGGTCTGGGTTGGGTTATTTACTTTTCCACATTTATTGGCTTATGAGGTCCAATCATGTAGCTAAAATGGTACGGTCTTTATATTATTATCTCGTATGCATTTATTTATTTACATATAGTGGTGTCAGAGCATATTTCTAGGTTTGCCCTATTTATGTTGACTTAGCTTAGTCTATCTTGTAGCGTATCATATTTATTTCATGATTTAACTTAGTTGGGTGATGATGCCTACTGAGTTTCCGTGGTTTTGGTACTCATACTACACTTCTGTACCTTTATGGTGAAAATCCGAGTACTAGTTGTCGCTGCCGATTCAACATTCGTGCAGGGTTGATTTCAGAGATTGGGTGAGCTCTTTGAGTCAGAGTAACCCTTTTCATTCTATTTATCTATGTATAGTCTTTCATCTTCGAGACAGATTGTATTTGACTCTTCATTACTCATAGTTCATTTCTAGTTGCTCTAGTATCAACATAACTGAGTCTTGGTATGATTATTGATTTTTTATATATCTATTAGACCTTTACGACTTTATAACTTTTATTTAATTCTTAAATTGCAAGTTTTGGCTTTTAGGACATTTTTCACCAAGTTAGCCCATTGCATCTAGATCCGGGCTATGGTTCGTCTTTGTAAGATTGTGGTAAGATCCCACGACCGTGCCTTCATTCGTTTGATCCTCTTTAAGTCCCATTTTAAGAACTTTCCTTTTCCAAGCATGTTTATTCTGTAAATACCAAAAAACATCGTATCCATATAAATATACCCTTGTACTTGCAAATATTCACCATTTTGAGTGTCTCAAGTGTCGTAAATTCACGAAACATCAACACCTCATCTTTGAACATTTACATATCCTCAGGTAAACAAAACACACTAGACTAAATTAAGTTGCTTAACCTAACAAAAACCAAGAATATTCCGACAGTCTAATTTCACAAAAAAACATATTTTCAGCAAACATATACCAAAACACAGTTCAATACCCTCCAATGAAATTTAAAACCAACAAATACAGTGCGTATTAAAGCTAAACACCATAACACAACGGGATTGAGACATGATAATTACATTAGCATAAAAAAGATAGCCTTTATTACCTCACAACAAAGAAGTCCCACATAGTATACATAATGTAAAACAAAAACTAAGGTGGAATCAAAACTCCCACTCTCACAAGGAAGTCTAGCCATGTGCATTTATTACCATAGCATTTCCCTTATTTTCTATTCCTTAGCTTTTGGACAGTCGGATTAGGATCACTATAGGTTTTTATTGGCTTGTAATGTAGGATCGAGAATCTGTATGATATATATGGGTATAGTGACTGACCCTCCATGACACTATACTATTTTTGGCTTCCACATTATTCACCTTCTTTTATTTTTTTTCCTTTTTAGTTGTTCACTTTTTGGACCACATGTGCGATTTTATTTTCTTCAACTTTTTTTCTCTTTATATTGTAGGTTTTCTTTTTACATTGCATTTGCATCCCTTTTTATTTTTACTATGCATTCTTCATACCAACTTTCTACGCACCACTATAGTATCTACCCTCAATAGAGGTGATTGCCCGAGTTGAGGTACTTAGTGTCCAAAGAGGTATCGGGGTGAAAGCAGGTTCATTGTAAACATCGGGACGAAGAATAGGGTAATTCAAAGAAAAGGTTTTAGTAGGCCCAAATTTCAGGTTCAAGGGATAATATGTTCATTTGGAAGGCTATTTAGGCTATAGTGGACTATTTTACGAATGGCCTATGATCATTTCTAACCTTTTATCCTACAAAATTAGAGAGACCAATCAGGCAAGTTCTAGATTGCTCACACATACCAACTAGGTACATCCTCACATACTCGCGACTCAGTGCTATTATTTCAGTATCTACCTAATTACATCATGTACAGTCAGTTTAAGTTCACACATCACTAATAATAAGGCCATGACAAGATCCAAACAACAATTATAGTTCCAACAAGCATACAACACCGTACAAAATAAATATTTTAGATGGGTATCACTTTGAAAAGGAATTTGCATGCTTATTTAATTTGATTACACTAATTTTTCTCGATTTACCCTAAGTTAAAATTAATACATAATTAATACAAAACAACATAGAACCATAAATTAACACCTAAACATGTCGATTCTAACTAAAATAGCCCAGCAGAGGAAAAAATATGATAACAAAAACCCTCGACTGTGGTACACCCCCACCCCCAACTTAGAAATCCTGAAAGGCCCCTATAAAAATTATAAAAGAAAATATAGATATAAATTACATACTAGGGGAACACTAGATGACCATTGTACTCTGATTGGTTGGGGTTAGAGATGGGACCCCTCTATCTGCTACTCCTGTTATGGCCTCGGCTGTGGCTGAGGAATTCTCAACAATATAGGCATTGTTAGCAGTTCGTACACTCAATGTCTCAATAGTAGGGGAAGTTTGTGTAATCCCCAAGATCTACTCTACTACCTCGGCTACTGATGGTACATCAACACCCTTCGCTATTATTGTCTCGAAGGTCTGTACATCAATTCTTACTCTCTCTTTTTTTTTCTTACTTTTATCCTTCTTCTTTTTCTTTTTCTTTTTGTTCTTTCCTTTAGCATCTATGGACTCTTCTTTTAAGGTTTCAAATTCTCCCTTGTCTCTACAATCTCTAAATCATCCTATCAACTACTAGGACTTATCTACAAAAATCAAGGACTAAATAGTCTACACCAACAAATAAATGATCCCATGATGGCATGGTAGGTGGTGGAGGAGGTACAACTATCATGGTCCACTCTATCAAAGTCTTAAACTACTTCATTTAATATAGTTAGGTCAGTAGTAAAGGTGCTCGTGTTAGGTGCTTGGACCGCATCAACCTTAGAAAAAAATCAGCATTCAAACCTATCAAAGTAGGTTTAAACCTCCCACACTAAAACCTTAACTTCAACATTTACATAGGGTTTAAACCTTACCTCTAGATTTATAATCATACATCATCCGAAACCTGAGTCTTCAAAATTTGCTTCATCTTAGCAGTCGATATTAGTATATAATCGCCTGGAGCATATGTATATGCACCCAATGGTGATGAAGTTGGCTAAAAGGCAGAGAAAGTAGTATTGGCTTCAGATGCTGGTATATCACTTGCGGGGGTACCTCCTACAACCAATGATAGTACATCAATAAGAAACCCCAAGATGGATCTATCGGGTTCCTAAAACCCTTAAGATATGCCAAACTCATATTCTTTGTTGGTTGAATGGATTTGTCGACAACCATAATGAATGGCAATTTTGACTTTTATAGTTGTGTGATCAATCTCGAGAAAGGCAAGGTCGTTCTAAATTCTAAGACCATATCCCGAATCTCTTTTGTAATGATGCGCAGAATGTTCAAATCTACCTCTGCCAAGAAAGCTGCTACCAAGCACACATTTGTGGCACTAAAAGTGTTATCGTTTGCACTAGGTATAATGTCATGCCGTATAATTGACCACTAATCCTTGACAGTGAATTTCAATGTTTTTTTTGTAAATAAATGCCCTATTAATCCATGGGGCATTTTCTTTCACTTTTACAATGTGGCCCACCAGCCACATATAGTACATAACTTTATTGTCCATGCCCAAATTTTTAACTTTTCTAAAATCAGTCATTGGGAAATTGTATTTTGATGTCTCTTTGATTGGTACAAAATCTTCTCCGAATAATACATTTGAGATTGCCTTGAATGATATATCCATATCTTTTCCCTAAAGA
Organism: Capsicum pubescens; assembly: GCA_030864215.1. Taxonomy (NCBI): domain Eukaryota; kingdom Viridiplantae; phylum Streptophyta; class Magnoliopsida; order Solanales; family Solanaceae; genus Capsicum; species Capsicum pubescens. The sequence continues at coordinate 83,421,271 of CM061540.1, forward strand.
ATAATTGAATCCAATCAAGGCTGCTTATTTAAGTCCTTGTCTCTGCCAGAAGGAGTCATGTTTTTTAGAGTTGTAATATAATTGGCATAAAAATCCCTTACAAGATCTGGACCATAGATATGGAAGGGCCTAGTCATCCAACCTAATTTGTACTTGTCAAACACTTGGACTACCTCTGGAACCTTCTATAGTGAATAAATAAATAGATGGGGTTCCTTTTGGATGATTCTCTTTTTATTTCTATCGTCCTCCAAGGTCATCCAATCCAGATAATACTCCTTGGTGTTTGGCACACTCCATCTTTTTGGATCTTTCCCTCTCTGAATTGAAATTGCAACTTCCCTCTTAGAGGATTCGAGGTCAAATTCCTCCTCACTCGTCGAGGAGCTTATCTCCTCATCAACAACCTTAGTGCCATCCCCTTGGTTCCTTTCCTCTTTAAACTAGGGAAGATTTATGAGGGTGGAAGCCTCAACCAAGGCCATAGATGTCATGGCCTTGGTTTATTCCATATTTTTATCCTTAGCTCTTGTGGTCTGAGGAGAGTTTTTCTCCTTAGATTGGATAGTAAATTACTCTACCTCAGTCCCACTTGAGCTACTTGACTCACTCTTCAAGGCTGGAGATGTGTCCTTGGGTGCCCTTTTCTTAGAGATATACTTCTTATGATTTATTATTCCTTTGGTGCAATTGAACCTGTATCAGAATAAAGTTAGAATAAATTCTAGAAATTTGAAATAGGTTCAATAAATGTATCAGACAATCATTCCTACGATCGTGCAATGAAGGTCCAATCGTGCTATCCTATCTTAAGAAGGGTCTCCCAATAGTACTAGGAGAATATTCCATCAAACGACTGGTCCCTATGATCATGCAATTAATGTACGATCATACCTTTTGACCATTGAAACACTCCTATAGTATTGGCAGTATGTTACATTAGACGATTACCTACCACGATCGTACCTTGATTGGATGAGTGTGGGATGTGCTCATATGAGGATCACTTATATTAAAGACACTGGTACCTACAATGATACAAACTACAACAATATGTTTGTCACTATAATCGTGGGTTGTGCCATGGAGTGCATTGACACTTAACAAAAAATCAGACAAGACCTTGACCTTATTCATGACCGTCATTGACCATTATTTTTGACAAATAATTTAGGTACTCAAGACTTCCCCATGTTTGTTTCTCATTCAAAACTCAATCCCCCAAATGAATTTCAAATACACGGTGATTCTACTCTTGAAGTGCTATTTTTTTAAAATATACACTGATACCTAAAATTACACTAGAAGCATGAAAGGGGTTTGATACTCGAACTAGTGGTACGGATTATTAAAATTTGATGTGACTTGTTTTGCGAAGTAAGGATTTAGAGTTTGAATGAGGTGAAATGTACTGTCAGTTTATTAGTATAGGGTTTAGGACTTAAAGTTTGATTTGGGTTGGGTTGGGTTTAATTTTAATTAAAATGACTGGACCCATCAGACGACTACAACCTATGATCATTGATTCAAACTATGATTATGTATCTTTATTGTGACAAGAGAGATGAAGAAAACTTACATGGGAGCATAAAAAGCTTAAGGACGATCGTGATATGTTACCATGATCATTTCTTAAGATTTTAGGTTTTATTTCCTGAATGTTGGTTTCTAGGAGTTTAATCAGACAACGGGAACCATGATTATGATATATAGGTATGATTGTGATGACCCAACATAGGATAACTCCCAATTTTTCATCCTGCAAGACTTTGATCAAATGTGCTCAGGCGATTGAACCCACAATTGTGGTATCTTCCACTATTGTGCAATACTTTTATGGGTTCGTTACTTAGTTCAATTCTACACTTTTTCCTACCTCATCCCTATACAAGTTCCACACATTATCCTATAAAAGTAATAAGTACAAACTATGGGTTTCCTCCTATAAATCGTTTGATTTGACACCGTGGAACTATGTATCTAAGTTGATTAGTCAGAATTACTAGTCCATGGTTTGCCTCCTATGAAGCACCTGATTTAACATCATAAAATGACTCATCTCCCTTGACTACTCAGACTTCATCAAGGTTAAATTTCTCACAAGACCTCATCTCTTCTATAGTTCCCACATAATGTTTCACACGCGGACCATTTACCTTGAATGGTACACCCTTATCCTCTCTGATCTTAATTACACTATGCGGAAATGCCCTTATCACAGTGAATGGTCCAGATCATTTGGACCTTAACTTTCTAGGAAACAAGTAAAGACTTTAACTATATGGCATGATCAAGTCTCCCAGGTGAAATTCTCTCAGTTTAATCTTTTGATTGAGATACAACTTGATCTTTTCCTTATATAAGGCATAGATCTTGTAAGAGAGGATATGAAACTCATTCATCTCATTTATATGCTCCAATCTCATTTTTACCGCATGACTCCACTCTATATTCAGCCTCTTTAATGTCGATAATGCCTTATGTTCATATTTGACATATAAGTGGCGTGCTTTCCATACATAAGATGATATGGGGAAGAACCTATAGGGGTCGTAAATATTGTCTGATAGGACCACAATGCATAATCCAACCATGTATCCCAGTCCTTCCTATTGGCATTTAAAGTCTTTACCACTACTTGTCTAGGATAGTAAGGTGTTTCCACTTTATGCTTAACACCATATTTTCAAGCAATGTTTTGAATAATCAATTACAAAAGATCGAGCCTCTATCACTAATAATAGCTCGGGTTATACCAAATTTAAAAAAGATGTTCTTTTTCATAAAGGCTATGATGTTCTTACCTTTATTATTTGAAGTACAGTTGCCTCCACCCATTTGTAAACATAGTCAACCACTACTAAGATGTACTTTATTCCATGGGAGCTCATACAGGGGGCCCTGAAGTCAATACCCCAATAATCAAATAATTTGATCTTGAGGATAGTCGTTATTAAAAGTTCATATTTGTTCAAGATGTTCCCTTACTTTTGACATTGGTCACAAGCCCTAGCATAGGTATGTGTATCTTTATTAATAGTGGTCCAATAAAAAACACATTTCAAGATCTTATGCATTGTCTGTGCATCTCTATGATGGCCCCTAACTGGTGACAAGTGACATGCTTCTATGATACTCATCATCTCCACATCAGGAACACATCTCCAAATCACACCGTCTGCACAATCCCAAAACAAGTATGGCTCATCCCAAAAGAATTTTCTCACTCATGCATGAACCTCTTTTCTTGTCAAAATGACATATCATTTGGAACTAGATCACTAGACAAATAATTAGAAAAATATACAAATAAAGGGATTAAGTCTTGTGATGTTTCCAACACATGCTCATCTAGAAAAGTATCATAAATCTCAACTTTATTCTTCAGTTTTAGCATTGCCCCTTCCTTAAGTCATGATAAATGATCGGCTACTTGATTCCAGTCCCTTTTCGATCCTTGATTTCAAAGACAAATTATTTCTACAAAAGTAGCCATCTAATCAACCTCGTCATTGAATCTTTTTTCAAACATAACGTATCTAAGAGTTGCATGGTCAGTATGTACAATCACTTATAAAACCAAAATTTCATAAATGTAAACATAACTGCAAGCAACTCTTGTACAGTTACAGTGTAATTCTTTTGAGTAACGTTAAGTTCTTTGCCAACATAATTGATGGGATGTAAAATCTTCCCTTGCCTTTGGAAAAGGACCAAACCTAGCTCCATGTCGCTAGCATCACACATAACCTTGAATGGAAACATCCAATCATGTGGTATGATTATGAGGGTTGAAATCAACTTCTCCTTCACACACTTGAATGACTTAAGACACTCCTCATAAAACACAAATTTCACCTATTTGCAATTTTAGAGAAGTCCTTATTGAATATTCAATAGAATCCTACATGCCCTAAAAACTATGAATTCCCTTAACAGAAATTGGTGGAGGTAATGTTTCAATCACCTTAATCTTAACCTTGTCAACCTCAATTCCCTTCTTTTAAATATTGTGCCAAGCATTATACTTTCCTTAATCATGAAATGACACTCTCCTAATTAGGTACCAAGTTGCATTCTTCACATCTTTGAAATACATTAGCTAGATGATCTAAGTATTTATCAAATAAGTTACCCATAATTAAAAAATCACTCATGAAAACCTTAATAGTGTCCTCCAACATGTCAAAAATACAGTGGATATCATATAATGCTGGAAAGTTATGTAAGTGTTACATTATACAATACTCGTCCAATCATAAGAAAAGGCTTTTCTAATATAATGGGAACCTAAAACTCAATCTCACAGTCCAGAATCACAAAGTTAGCCAAAGATATAAAGGATGCTACCTTTACCAACACATCATAAAATATTCCTAGTGGTTTCTTCATAGTGTGATCTGCCATCAGAAGTCTCATAGAAGTTGGTTTGGGTGATCCAAACCCCAACTATTTGTAAACTTCTAGTAGCATCAAGTTTACACTAACACCCAAATCACATAATTCCTTTACATTGAAACACCCTATTGTTCATGGATCGTGAAAATGCCTAGGTTTTTTTTTCTCAACAAATAATCTAGAGGCTATTGCACTACAGCGATGCATATTTTCCATAATCTCTAACCTCACAATACTCTTCTTTGTAAACATGTCCTTCATAAATTTTTCATATCTCAAAACTTGTTCTAAATCCTTCACAAGTGGTGTATTCACTGGCAACTCCTTCAACACCGAGATAAACTTTAGATATTTTTCCTTATCAGCTTTCTTTTTCAATATATAGGGAAAAAAAAGGAGGTCATGAGATGGGATTCAATAATGGTATGACTTCTTTTCCCTTTCCATGTCTACCTTAGCATCCTTTGCAACAACTAGAGGCTTTTGAGCTGCATTCCCATCTACCACCAAATTCTCTACTTCATTTTTATTTACATCATCTATGATTACGGAATCATCCCTCTTATCATTAACAAAAAATATTATGGATAAGTAGTTGAATTACCATGCTATGCCAATGGAAAGAAAATGGCTATCATTCTTAGGATGCTTGATGGCATTGCTCCAAAGCATGTTTGATTGCCACTGATTCAATGCGGCAGGCATCATTCCAAATTGTTGCTCAAGTTGTTGAATGGAGGTCTATGAGATTCAACCTTTTGGTTTATTCCTATAATGTTTTTCCTAATCTCCTTATGGAAATGTGCTTGGCTCTCCGACCCTTTAATAATTTTCAAAAGCAAAGGTTTTATCCTTTAATTACTAGACACAACATCATGGTTCCCTGGTGAAACATAAAGGCTGCTCTTGTCTTTATAATCATCTTTCCAATTCCAATCATCATCTCTATCCCTACTCTCGTCTTTATACCAGGGCCTATTATGTTTATCACAATAGTAGTTACGACCTTGATTCCCTTGCCTAGAGTTCCAATTATTTTTATTATACCCTTGGCTCAAAAACTCACTACTTCTCTATCAAGATATTTAGCCTCTTATTCAAAATCTAAATCTTTATATCTAGAGGCCTTACCTCATGCACCCACTTCATTAACCTTTTCTACTCCAACTTTCATAAATTGTATAGTAAGAAATCCAATCTTAGTCCTCAACTATGCCACCTACTAAGCAACTATCTCATCTAGTACTCACTACCTTACAAGGCTCTAATTACATAAGTACTGGATGATTTATCTACCTTTTACGTATGTCACCCTCAGTTGGTTTTCATAATATGATATAAGATTTTAGAAGTATGCTCCCATCATAGACTCATGAGAGCCCCACCAGTCATAGTATTTGCTTCAGCTTTGGTGTTCGCATTCAAGGCTCTGTAGAAGATCTCTAGCAAGTTTCTATCTGTAATCTTATGGTTTGGTACACATGTAGATTCTTTTTCTACCTCAACAATCTCTCATATAGTGCCTCTGAATGCAACTATCATTAGTTGAATATGTCATCTTTCAATTGCAGAATTCTAGAAGGCAAATAAAACTGTCCAAAAATTGAATCCTCAACTCGTTCCAAGTAGTAATAGATCTATGAGGTAATTCACTTAACCATAGAGTAGCTTCTCCAGTCAGAGAAAATAGAAATAGTCTCATCCGAATAGCCTCCTGAATCACTCTAGGTATATTATATAAAGTGTAGATCCCTGCAAAGTTCATGATATACATTGTTCCATCATAAGTAGGAAAGAAATCAAATACCACCTTAAAATTCAATAGCTTGATCATCACACTCGTGATGTCGAACTTAGTACCTTGAGGAAATTCTGGTGGAATAATTGTACCTATTATTATCGATTCTACATAACCTAAGTCTTTCTTTGGATCTTCTTAAAAGGGAAGATATTTTTGGATGGGTTATTATCCTTGATTTCTTCTAAATTTTTCCCTTTCACCTCTTCTTATCTAAACCTCTCTTTCCTTGCTACCCATTAGGAAGCTATTTACATAGCATTTTTGTTAGCTATTAACCAAGCAGTGACTTGTTCTGCACTCTTATATCCATCATGCTATTGTAGTGGATAATTCAAAATTATTGGGTTATCATGATCCCCCTCGAGTAGGACTCCTTGATCATGAACTCCTTTTCTTTCCATCCTTTAATTTTAATTTAGAGTTCGCTCAAGTTTAGAATCAAATAGAATTAGGAAATTTCCTTGACTTTGAGTATAGGACACACACCGACGTGTGCCCTTAAAAGGTAGAAAAGTAAATCCTCAAACAAAATCAACAACCCAACAAACACAATGAATAAACTCTGTAATTAAATTCCTCAATAATAGTGCCAAAATTGGATGTTACCAAAATTATACCTTCCAAAAGTATTAAGTGGTGACTGAATCAAATACAGAACCCAACAAAGGTTGGGTTCAATCCCACAAGGAATAGGATAAAATTCTATTAAGTGTTCGTCTAAGGAACTAGCAAATAAGTAAAAGAGGGAGGATTTTTTAATAGTAAGAAGAAATAGTAGCAATTGTTGGCTGTTGGATTTAATGAATATTAGAAAGCACTAGGATTGTGATCCACGTGACATCATAACTACATTGGTTGCTTCTTGTAGAAAACTATTTTAATGTGTTGCATGCAAAATCTAAAAATATATGTTCATATAAATATCTCTCAATCTTGATTAGATGAATTTCACTCTTCTTCTCTCGGTCTCTGAGTGTATCACTTTTTAACCTTGTTATTGATGTCAGATTAACTAACCCTATTACGACTCAAATTATTAGATTAAGGTTGATAGCTTCAAATCTCTATTGTTATTTTTTTCCTAATCTTTACTTATCTCAAGAGAAAGTCCAGAATATAGGCGATTTCTTAATGTTTTTAATCATTAAAAAATAATCATAACAAAGAAAATAAGAATACGTGCGAGCACACCAATCTAGTATTGCCTCACACTTAACCTGTTTGTTAATTCATCATGTTTCCCACAACTGTAGTTGAGGTGTTTATCTACTCATAATTACAAGCACAAAAGATGATTTCATAGATGAAAACATAATTATGAACTTACAATTACTAGAAAACTCCAAAATCTCAACTTGAATTAAAACACTAGAAATGATGTTCGTAAAATTTCAAGGATATGTCATAGAATTTTACAATATAATATTGTAAAATATAAAAAGTATGTAACCTCATAAAAAAATTCATATAGGAGTATTTATAGACAAAATGAATCCTATCCTATACAAATAGAAAATCTGGGTGTTGGCATCAGATGATAGGAAGATATGATCATGGTTAGAACCCATGATCATCCTTTAGTTCTTATGGTTTGGCTCATGATTTCTTTACCTACAGGTCTTGGATGGAAAGCCTCCCAGTACAACTTCGTGGTTAATAGTCAAGATAGTGCCTAGTGATCATATGATCATCCTCACCTCGATCATCTACAACCTTTATATCTGGGCCTTTTTTCTATGACCTCAAGGTACAGTCGTATGTTTATTACACGATCGTGATTGGCCCTTGTCTAATGACTCCTACTCTATTAGATCAAAAGGTATGATCGTATTATCAATATACGATCATGGGATATCTTCATCTGATCACTCCTGGGAGGGCCCTTCTCTGTTACAACCCCCCAATAGTCTTTGTACGACTGTGGTCAGATCCTACAGTCGTGTATTCATTCATTTTATCCTCTTAGGTCTCATTTACAACACTTTCATTTTCTGAGCCTGTTTATTCTACAAAAAACAAAAAATCTATCATACAACATAAAAATACCCTTGTACTTGAAAATATTCACCATTTTAAGCATCTCAAGTGTCATAAATTCATGACACCATATCATATCTCATGTTCCCCCCTTTCTCTCTCTAAAACTCATAAATACATCACAGAAGAATGTGATGTATCCATATAAAATTAAGTGATTTATCTAGAAAAATATGATATATTTATGTAAAATAAAATGATGTATCCACAAGAATATGATGTATCTAGGTAAAATTAAGTGATGCATTGAAAAGACTGTGATGTATCTGTATGGAATGTGATGTATCCATGTGAAATTAATGAAGTATCCAAAAAAAATAATATGTACTCGTGTAAAATTAAGTGATGTATCTTGAAGAATGTGATTTATTTGTATGGACTGTAATACCCCGCAAAATCCTAAGCTTAATTCAGTCCTTTAAGCTTGTTGAGGGTCCCGGACTTAGAAAATTTTAGCTAAGTATCCATACTTAGAGTTATTAAATCCTTTATAGTTGGATATCTTATTTCGCGATTCTTACAACCAATAAATTTAGGTTTTTAAATTGCTTCATGATCAAGAATGTCAGTAGGTGTTCTCGGATGAGTTTTAGATTTTTTGAACATTGTTTGAAGCACGTTTGGGAGTCCAAACCAGTGTATCAATACGATCTCAACGCTCCACGTTGTCTATCGCATCGATGAATATTTTCCCCAACTCCTAGTGCAATTTCCAGTGAACCGACGTAGAATCTACGCGAAGCGTCGGTCATACCGTTGATCCCTTCAATGCAGCGCTTCGGTCTACGTGTCACTAGGCTAGTGTTTAGTCATTTAAAATCTGCATCCTCAGGGGGTATTTGGGTCATTTTCCAACGTATATTAGCCCCCAAAACATGAGATTTAGCCACTTTAGAGGCAAAATCCATTCACTATTCTCAAAATTACTCAAGAAACAAAACCTAGGGCTTCTAAGTCAAGGTTCAAGATTCAAGAACTCACCACCAACCTTCATTAATTCAAGTACTCAAGTATGTGAAGTGTTCATCCAAGGGTTCCTTTCACCCTTGGAGTCCAAGAAACTCTTTTAAACTTCAAGTAGATTGATTTCATGATTTCCAAGATTGGATTTAAGTGTATTCATGTTTATAATGTTAATTGGGTTTCTAATCCATGGTTTATTACAAGATTCATGTGGAATTTATTATCATATGTGTAGTATTATGTGAATTCATGTTGAAGACATTGAGTTTGTGAATTTGGGTATTTATGTTATGATGTCTACGTGTTGTTTAAGTATCATGTGCATAGTTATGCTCCCCATGTGTTTATTAAAATGCTCATGTGAACTAAATAGGGAAAAATCATGCCATGCTAGTATAGGTGTAAACTTATGCCTTATAAGTGTTTGATAAAATGTCCCTATGGATGAGTTATGAACAAGTGCACAGTGTTATGCTTTTCAAGTTTACTCCATGCTTTACTTTTCATGCTATCAAGTCTTGGGGGTATTTAATACCCAAAAATTTAGTTGTTTACCTATAATTACAGTAGTTATAGAACAATCTCAGTAGTGTTACGAATAGTAGTACTCAATAATCAGTCACAGTCTCAATTCACTATTTAGTTCAGAACTCAGTGAACTCAGTCAGTTAACCAGATTTAGTAGTACTCCGTTAGTTAGCGAAACCCAGTGAACTCAGTTTAGTTTAATAAGACAGTACGATCAGTAACAGTTCAGTCAAGCCTAGTATGGACTAGAAATCAGTTCAGTGTCTATTCAGTTGGGAGTAGGATTCAACACCGAGCGAACCCAGGGATGGGGGTATTCCTGCCAGCATAGGGTTTGACCCTAAGAAGCAACCCTATATTATAAAAATACGTAGCCAGCGTAGGTTGAGATATCTTCCTGCCAGACTAGGGTTAATATATCTCATACTAGTTTTTCTGCCAGCGAGGGTTGACGAAAAAGCTTCCTATCAGAGAGGGTTAACTCACAGCTTGTCTTTACCCATGGCACGGTACTGACACCCTTTCAACTAAGGTTATATGTTGGACCCCAATCCATTTAGAGAAGGGCATGTCGGTTAGCTGGTTACCTACCATAGTTTTAGTTTTAGTTTCAGTCTCAATATAGAACTCAGTTCAGTTCTATAGATTCAAGACTGTCAGATACAGTCACCCAGCTCAGTATAGAACCCAGTTCGATTCCACAGAATCAGAACTGTCAGAAACACACCCAGTTATCAATCAAGACTGTCATAAATAGTCACTCAGTTATCAGTATTACAAGATCAAAAAACTTTGATATAAGTTAATCAGTATTCAGAACTCAGTAACCAGTGTTAACATGATCTCAGTTACAGTTTATGTATTTATGTATGTCCTCTTATTCAGTTATTTTCATGTTACTCAGTCAGTTATTATTTATGCTTATAAACCCATCCATATTAGCCTACCTCACTTAGCATACTAGTACATTCAAAGTACTAACACATTCTTTTCTTTTGCGCTATGATGTTTTATATTATAGGTTCAGACACACGAGCTCCTGATCGTACTTAGCAGACTAGCCTATCAGTAGTAGACCTAGTGGTAGGTCCTTATAGTTCAAGGATAGAGTATTATTTTAGTATTTTAGTATAGTTTCAGTATTTGGAGTTAGTTGGGGGATAGTCCATCAACTCCATAACTCAGACAGTTAGAGACTTTCAAACTAGTGTATTTCAGACAGATATTTCAGTATTCAGTTTTCAATATTTTGTACATATTTTCAGATATGAACCTTATGGCGATTTCATCCTACCTTCTGTATTTATTTCGGTAATATCATTATTACAGTTTTATTTTTACTCAGTTCTCACAGCAGGTACTAGTCATGGGTTAGCTGGTGGTGTGTTGGTGTCGCTAGCACCGTGTAGCATTCGGGGTACAGACTCAGGGTGTTATAAACTTGGTATCAGAGCCTAAGGTTCAATAGAGTCCTAGGGAGTATAATTCCACATCTAGTAGAGTCTTATGCATGGGTGTATAGTGCGCCACACTTACGGACAAGAGGCTATGAGGCGTTTTAGGAAAAGTTTCCCTTCTTTCAGTGTTCATATCGTGCGAGTGAGCATGAGCTAAAGTTATACTCTTAGTCTAATTATTTTCTTACTTCCATTTACAGAACATGTCTCCCAAAAAGACTAACGGAAGGAGAACCAAAAAATAGCCAGTGCCTCTCCCGTTCAGGCAGATCCCTTGAATGAGCATGTGTCTCACTTCAAACTCAGGACTTCTTTCACTACCTTATCTTATTTGGTAGTAGCCCAGAATAATCACTAGGCTAAAATCCTATCTAATCTTGTGACTTAAGCTCCACAGAGTGAGTAGAAGAGATATAGGAAAAGAGGGAGAAAGAATAAAAGGGCCAGAATGCCAAGGCCAAAGAGTGGCCGAACAAATCCTCCTTGCTAGAAATATGGAAGAAACCATCAGGGAGTGTGTAGGGATGGTAGTGGATTGTGTTTTGGATGTGTCAAGATAGACCATAGAATCATATATTTCCCTTAGTCAGGTTCGTGGAGTCAGCATATCCATCCCTTAGGTCAGTTCGGTCGTCCGAATCAGCAGTGTGCCACTTCCAATGCCACCAGTGGGCAATGCCCAAACAGGATTTATATGCTATAGTTTTTATAGGATCAAGAGAGATATCCTGATGTGGTCACTGGTATGTTACAAGTTTATAATTTACATGTTTATGCTTTGCTAGATCCAGGAGCTTTCTTGTCCTTTGTAACTCCTTATATTGATATTGACTTCGGAGTCAGTCCCAAAATCCTAGAAGAGTCTTTCTCAGTCTCTACCCCAGTAGGTAAATCAATCATAGCCTAGCAGGTATACAGGAACTGTCCAGTTATGGTATCTCAGAAAGTCACTTCAACAGACTTAGTAGAATTAGAGATAACAGATTTTGATGTCATTCTCGAAATGGATTGGCTTCATTCATGCTATGCCTCAGTTGACTACAGAAACAAAATTGTCCAATTTCAATTTTACAATGAACCTGTTCTAGAATGGAGGGGTAGTACCTCAGCACCGAGGGGTCAGCTTATTTCTTACCTAAGAGTAAGAAAAATGATATCTAAGGGATGTGTCTATCATCTCGTTTGAGTTAAGGATTCTAGTTTCGATACTCCCAGTCTTGAGTTAGTTCCAGTAGTATGTGAATTCCCAGATGTGTTTCCCAAAGATCTTCCTAGAGTTCCTCCCGAGAGGGAAATTGACTTTAGAATAGACCTTTTTCCAAATACTCAGCCCATATCTATTCCGTCATACAGAATGGCTCCAGTAGAACACAAAAAATTAAAAGAGAAGTTGAAAGATCTCTTATATAAGGGGTTCATTAGACCCAGCATATCCTCTTTGGGTGCACCAGTTCTATTCGTGCGTAAGAAAGATGGTTCTCTTAGAATGTGTTTAGACTACAGTCAGTTGAATAAAGTCACAGTCGAGAACAAGTATCCACTTCACAGAATCAATGACTTTTTTGACCAACTTCAGGGTGCCAGTTACTTTCTAAGATAGACCTCAGATCAGGCTATCATCAGCTCAGAGTCAGAGAATGTAAAATTCCGAAAATAACTTTCAGAACTCGGTGTGGTCACTTCAAATTCCTAGTCATGTCATTTATTCTTACCAATGCTCCAGTAGCTTTCATAGACTTAATGAATTGCGTGTTCAAGTAGTACTTGGACATGTTCATCATAGTCTTCATAGATGACACTCTTGTCAATTCCCATAATAAGGATAAACTTGCAGATTATCTCAGAATCATACTTCAAACTCTCAAAACCCATCAATTATCATGGTATCTTATCTATTCATGTGTTACATTTCATCTCTATGATCATAGCTCATATTCATGCACATGATCAAAAATCATGTCCGCTTACCATTCCTAGTATAAGAAGTTCCAGTTCACTCAGTGTTATGAATCATGTTCCATGAATACAGAAAATCCAAACTTAGGTCATGCAGCTCATGACTCATGTACTCATGCTTTATAGTATGCCCAGTTCCCATGACTCATGCTACACTCCTAACGGTCGGCTAAATTTAAATTATGTCATGTATATCCTTAGTTTAGATCTCTTGATAAATCCATGATGTTGATATTCTATTGCTCAGGCCTCAGTTAAGTGTCGAGTTCGACATAGTATTTATTCACGCTTCAAGTCTTCATGTTTTAACCCTTTAGTGAGCCCTCCTTATGAAATAATGTAGTGATGAGTGATTGCTTAGATGGGAGAGAGTAAATGTTTCATGATAAGGAAAGATTTTTGCATGCTTGTTTTACATGAGGTTGTAGTTATAAAAATAGACCTGAATGTCAGGTTAGTGTGCTAAGTAAATGGCTAGCAAAAAGTTGTATTTAGTTGTTGAAGAGAGAAAAATAAGAATTTTTCATGAGATGAGGGGTTGAGAAAATGCTAAGTGTGAGTGTCTTTTTAGATCCTCGATTTATGTTAGTATCCATTACGTATTTATCAGAACCCAACATTTAGTCCCAGTTACAGTCTTAGTTACCATCTTAGTTACAGTCTCAGTTATAGTCTCAGTCTAGTAACTGAGTTCAGTTTCAGATTTGTTTGACCATAGTGTACAGTGATCAGTTATTCAGTTATTAGTATTTCAGTACCTCAGTTTAAAGACTAATTTAGAATCATGTTATACGCTTGGTCTTGCATTCTCAGATAATATAGTTTTCATGAATTGGTGCTCAGTTATCACACGTTACTCAATTCGTCCCATCATCATATGCATAATACTCTACAATTTTTGTCCATATATTCAGACTAAGTACAGTTCAATCTTATATGCCCAGTATTCATCTATCAGATATTTAGTTAATCAGATAAGTTAGTATGTTTATGCATTCCTTCTCAGCTCCCATGCGAATATTTTCAGTAGTCTCAGGTAAAGTGTCGTACTAGGATGGAGAGTATAGTATAGTTAAGAGAGTATTCGAGGAATATATCTAGGATTGAAAATTTCTAGTTGCAGTGCATAAGGCTTAGTAACTCTATCTTAGATGATGTTTCATAAGACTTCCTCCATATTACAAAATTGTAGCCACGTGGTGATTTCTTATTCAGATGTCTTATACAGACCGTGCCAAGATTTTCTCGCTCCTTAAAGTCAGTAGAATTTTATAGAAGAGTGTCAAGAAATGATCCAGTTGAGTATAAGTTTTTAGTATGAGTTAGTCCATAAAGCCAACAATTCAGTTTAGCAGTCAGGCGGACAAGTTCATATGGTTCTCCATCTTTCCACCCAGTCGTCCTATCCAAAGTCTTATGAATATGATCGTTCCAGAATGGAGAATTCTGGTAGTTACAAGTTCATCTCAGTTCATGTATCATGCCTCAGTTTTTTATCTTAGATATTCAGTCATGATTCAGTTCATAGGTGCCCCGTTCATCGTCTCAGCTTTTCCTCAGTATCTTAGATAAGTCAGCATTCTTCAGGGAACATAATGTCCCAAGAGGGAGATGCACTATAACCCTCGAGCTTTTATGTCATAAACCTTCCAGTTTCTCTTCACGTAACAAGATTCAGTTAGAGTAATGAGTACTCATAGGTTGACTCTCTCGTTCTAATCTCAGTCCTATAACCATTCCCATGTCATGGAATATATCAAAGGAATCAGCTCAGTTCACAATATTCAATTTATGTATCATATTTCAGGCTTAGTTATGTTTTCATGTTCTTATTCATGCGTTTTTAGTATAGGATCTCGAGTTGAGATCAGTAATTTTATATTCTTGAAAATCTCTCCCATTAAGGAGTGAAGAGGTTTGGAAAAAAAGGGAAGTTCAGTCCTCGATATGTCGATCCTTACCAAATTCTTAGCCATTTTGGAAAGGTAGCTTACTAACTTGAGTTTCCTTCAGACTTAGCTTCAGTGCACCTAGTGTTTCATGTCTCCTTGCTAAAGAAATGCATAGGTGACCTGACAGTTGTAGTCCCTATAGAGGGTATAGATGTTCAGAACAGCCTCTCCTATGAGGAAATTCTAGTTGAAATCCTTGATTATCAGATTCTCAGACTGAGGAACAAAAAAGTCCCCTTAGTCAAAGTTTTTTGGCGAAATAAACCCCCTGAGGGAGCTACTTGAAAAGCAGAAGCAGATATGTGGATCAAGAATCCTCACCTCTTCTCCGCAAATGTACACTCAACTCAAGGTAACAGTTTTCCTTAAATTACTCAGTTTCATATTCAGATGTAGTTACCAACTTGGTATCAAGTAACGTTGTATACTTAGTCATGCATTCATGAATCAGTTCAGTCATGTACTCATGCATCAGTTATGTATGCTTAGTATACAAACTCAGCTTATTAGTAATATCATTTATGAAATCATGCATCAGTTATGCATGTTCAGTATAATAATTCAGTATATCAGTAGTCCCAGCTATGGAATCATGCTTCAGTTATGCATGTATAGTATGTACTTTTAGTCTATCAGTTCTCCCATCTTAGTCAGTCTTATTCGAGAATGAATGTTCCTAAGGGGGAGATATTGTAAGTAAACCTCCCGAGTGTTTCCTTCAGACTTAGCTTCAGTGCACCCAGTGTTTCATGTCTCCTTGCTAAAGAAATGCATAGGTGACCTGGCAGTTGTAGTCCCTATAGAGGGTATAGATGTTCAGAACAGCCTCTCCTATAAGGAAATTCTAGTTGAAATCCTTGATTATCAGATTCTCAGACTGAGGAACAAAAAAGTCCCCCTAGTCAAAGTTCTTTGGCAAAATAAACCCCCCGAGGGAGCTACTTGGAAAGCAGAAGAAGATATGTGGATCGAAAATCCTCACCTCTTCTCCGCAAACCTACACTCAACTCAAGGTAACAGTTTTCCTTAAATTACTCAGTTTCATATTCAGATGTTGTTACCAACTTGGTATCAAGTAACGTTGTATACTTAGTCATGCATTCATGAATCAGTTCAGTCATGTACTCATGCATCAGTTATGTATGTTTAGTATACAAACTCAGCTTATTAGTAATATCATTTATGAAATCATGCATCAGTTATGCATGTTCAGTATAATAATTCAGTATATCAGTAGTCCCATCCACGGAATCATGCTTCAGTTATGCATGTATAGTATGTACTTTCAGTCTATCTGTTCTCCCATCTTAGTCAGTCTTATTCGAGAATGAATGTTCCTAAGGGGGAGATATTGTAAGACCCTGCAAAATCCTAAGCTTAATTCAGTCCTTTAAATCTTGTTGAGGGATCCTAGACTTAGAAAATTTTAGCTAAGTATTCATACATAGAGTTATTTTATCCTTCATAGTTAGAGATCTTATTTCGTGACCCTTATGACCATTAAATGTCGATCTTTAATTTTCTTTATGATCAGGAACGTTACTAGGTATTCTCGGATGAGTTTTAGATTTTTCAAATATCGTTTAAAGCATGTTTGGGAGTCCATCCAAACCAGCGTATTGATGTGATCTCGATGTGCCGCATTGACTATCGCATCGATGAATATTTTCCCCAGCTCCTAATGTAATTTCCAGTGAAACAATGCAGACTCGATACAGCGCATCGGCCATAATGTTGATCTCTTCAATGCGGTGCGTAGGTCTACGCGTCGCTAGGCTAGTTTTTAGTCATTAAAAAGCCGTGTCCTTAGGGGTATTTGGGTCATTTTCCCATGTATATCAGCCCCCAAGACATGAGATTTAGCCACATTAGAGGCAAAATCCATTCACTATTCTCAAAATTACTCAAGAAACAAAACCCTAGGGCTTTTAATTCAAGGTTCAAGATCCAAGAACTCACCACCAACCTTCATTAATTCAAGTACTCAGGTATGTGAAGTGTTCCTCTAAGGTTTCCTTTCACCCTTGGAGTCCAAGAAACTCTTTTAAAATTCAAGTAGATTGATTTCATGATTTCCATGATTGGATTTAAGTGTATTCATGATTATAATGTTAATTGGATTTCTAATCCATGGTTTATTACAAGATTTATGTGGAATTGATTATCATGTATGTAGTATCATGTGAATTCATGTTGAAGCCATTGAGTTTGTGAATTTGGGAATTTATGTTATGATGACTACATGTTGTTTTAGTATCATGTCCATAGTTGTGCTCCCCATGTGTTTGTTAAAATGCTCATGTCAACTAAATGGGGGAAAATCATGCCATGCTAGTATAGGTGTAAGCTTATGCCTTACAAGTATTTGATAAAATATCCCTATGGATGAGTTATGAACAAGTGCACAGTGTTATGCTTTTCAAGTTTACTCTATGCTTTACTTTTCATGATATCGAGTCCTGGGGGTATGCAATACCCAAAAATTTAGTTGTTTACCTAGAGCTATAGTAGTTACAGAACAGTCTCAGTAAATTTACGAACAATAGTACTCAGTAATCAGTCATAGTCTCAGTTAAGTATTCAGTTCAAAACTCAGTGAACTCAGTTAGTTAACCAGATTCACTAGTACTCCACCAGTTAGCAAAACCCAGTGAAATCAGTTCAGTTTAGTTAGACTGTACAATCAGTAATAGTTCAGTCAAGCCTAGTATGGACTAGAAATCAATTCCGTATTTATTCAGTTGGGAGTAGGATTTAGCACCGAGCGAATCCAAGGATGGGGGTATTCCTGCCAGCATAGGGTTTGACCCTTAGTAGCAATCCCTACATTACAGAACTACGTAGCCAGCGGTTGAGATATCCTCCCACTAGAATAGGATAGATACATCTCATACGAGTTTTCCTTCCAACGAGGGTTGATGAAAGAGCTTCCTATCAGAGAGGGTTAACTCACAGCTTGTCTTTACCCATGGCTCGATACTGACACCCTTCCAACTGGGGTTACAAGTTAGACCCCAATCCATTCAGAGAGGGGTAAGTTAGTTAGATGATTACCTCCCTCAGTTTCAGTTTCAGGTTTAATCTCAATATAGAACTCAGTTCAGTTCTACAGATTCAGGACTGTCAGAAATTGTCACCCAGATCAGTATAGAACTCAGTTCGGTTCCACAGAATCCAGACTATCAGAAATAGTCATCCATTTATCAATTAGGACTATCAGAAATAGTCACCCAGTTATCAGTACTACAGTATCGGCAAACTCAGATATCACTTAATTAGTATTCAGAACTCAGTAACCAGTGTTAACATGATCTCAGTTATAGTTTATATATTCATGCATGTTCTCTCATCCAGTTATGTTTATGTTACTCAGTCAGTTATTGATCATGCTTATGAACCCAAGCATATCAGCCTACCTCACTTAGCATACCAGTACATTCAAAGTACTGATACATACTTTTCTTTTGCGCTATGTTGTCTTATATCATAGGTTCAGATGTACGGGCTCCTGACCGTACTTAGCAGCCCAGCCAATCAGCAGCAGACTTAGTGATGAGTCCTCACAGTTCAAGGACAGAGTATTATTTTACTATTTCAGTATAGTTTCAGTAGTCGGAGTTAGTTGGGGGCTTGTCCCATCAACTCCATAATTCAGACAGTTAGAGGCTTTCAGACTAGAGTATTTCAGACAGATATTTTAGTATTCAGTTTTCAGTATTTAGTATTTGTTTTCAATTGTGAACCTTATGGAGATTTCAACCTACCTTCCATATTTATTTTAGTAATATCATTATTTTAGTGTTATTATTACTCAATGCTCACAGCAGGTACCAGTCATGGGTTAGCTGGTGGTCCTTCGGGGTTGCTAGCACCATATAGCATCCGGGGTACAGACTCGGGGAGTTACAAACTTGGTATTAGAGCCTAAGGTCCAATAGAGTCCAAGGGAGTCTGAAAGTTGCATCTAGTAGAGTATTGTACATGGGTATGTAGCGCGCCACACTTATGGATAAGAGGCTATGACGCATTTTAGGAAAACTTTCCCTTTTTTCAGCGTTCATATTGTGCGAGTGAGCATGAGCTCAAGTTACACTATCAGTCTAATCCTTTTCTTACTTCTATTTACAGAACATGTCTCCTAAAAAGACTAATGGAAGAAGAACTGGAAACTAGCCAGCGCCTTCACCCGTTCAGGCAGATCCCCCGAATGAGCATGTGTCTTACTCTAAACTCAAGACTTCTTTCATTGCCTTATCATATTTAGTAGTAGCATAGAACAATTAGCTGGCTAAGATCCTATCTAAGCTTATGACTCAAGCTCCATAGAGTGAGGAGAAGAGATGTAGAAAAAGAGAAAGAAAGAATAAAAAGGCCAGAACACCAAGGCTAAAGAATAGCCGAACAAATCCTCCTTTCCAGAAATATGGCAGAAACTATCAGGGTGTGTAGGGTTAGTAGTGGATTTTGTTTTAGATGTGGTAAGCTAGACTATAAAATCATAGATTACCCTCATTCAGGTTCGTATAGTCAGCATATCTATCCCTCAGCTCAGTCTGGTTGTCCGAATCAGTAGGGTGCCAGTTCCAATGCCACCAGTGGGAAACTTCCCAATAGGCTTTATGTTCTATAGTCCCGATAGGATCAGGAGAGTTCTCCTGATATGGTCACTGGTACGTTACAAGTTTATCATTTACATATTTATGCTTTACTAGATCTAGGAGCTTCCTTGCCCTTTGTAACTCCTTATATAGTTGTTGACTTTGAAGCCAGTCCCGAAATCCTAGCAGAGTCTTTCTAAGTCTCTACCCGAGTGGGTAAATCTATCATAGACTAGTGGGTATACAAGAACTGTCCGATTATGATATCTCAGAAAGTCACTTCAGCAGACTTAGTAGAATTAGAGATGACAGATTTTGATATCATTCTCAACATGGATTGGCTTCATTATGCTATGCCTCAGTTGACTGCATAAATAGAAATGTCCATTTTCAGTTTCCGAATGAACCTGTCCTAAAATGGAGGGGTAGTACCTCAGCACTCAGGGGTCAGCTTATTTCTTACCTAAGGGTGAGAAAATGATATCTAAGGGATGTGTCAATCATCTCATTCGAGTTAAGGATTCTAGTTCCGATACTCCCAGTCTTGATTCAGTTCCAATAGCATGTGAATTCCCAAATGTGTTTCCCGAAGATCTTCCCGGAGTTCCACCTAAGAGGGAAATACTTTGGAATAGACCTTCTTCTATATACTCAGCCCATATCTATTCTGCCATACAGAATGGCTCCAACAGAACTCAAAGAATTAAAAGAACAGTTGAAGGATCTCCTAGATAATGGATTCATCAGACCCAACGTATCCCTTGGGGTGCACCACTTCTATTCATACTTAAGAAAGACGGTTCTCTTAGAATATGTATAGACTACCGTCAGTTGAATAAAGTCACGATCAAGAGAAAGTATCCACTTCCCAAAATCAATGACTTATTTGACCAACTTCAGGGTGTCAGTTATTTCTAAGATAGACCTCAGATCAGGCTATCATTGGCTCAGAGTTAGAAAATATGATATTCCAAAAATATCTTTCAGAACTCAGTATGGTCACTTCGAATTCCTTGTCATATCATTTGGTCTTACCAATGCTTCAGCAGCCTTAATAAACTTGATGAACCGCGTGTTCAAACAGTACTTGGACATGTTCATCATAGTCTTAATAGATGACACTCTTGTAAACATATATATGTTCAACAACACCTATCAATTATGCACAAAAGTTGTTTTAATTTGATGTAAACACGTATATGTTCAGCAACACCCATCAATTATCCAATGAGGTCAAGTACAGAGGAATTAGAAAGGAAATTGAGTATTTCTATGTGAATTATAGTTTAGGGAACACTCTTTATGTCGTCACTGCCTTAACAACAAATAATCATTTTGGATAAAATTGGGAGAACACTCATTTTAAATACTTAATTAGCAATATAGCCACCACTTTTTTTATTTAATTTTTAGAATTTTGGTAAAAAGCGTAAAAATGTAGTGGGGTCATCAGTTTAGTAAATTTTACCTTGGTTCCTTAAAATTCATTTTTCATTTACCCAGGTCAATTTACTCTTTCTTAATATTTACAAAACTTCCAACTCCTTCCTCGTTACTCTTTACAAACTCCTGCTTTCCCCTCTCTCTCTCATCTTACTGTTCTTTTCTAACTTTGCCATTATTGAACTTTCTTCTCTCCCAAGGTCAGAGTTTTAAAATTATCGTTACTAGATAATTCATCATCTATTTTTAATCCATTTTTGATGCATTTTGCGATAGTTTTGTTTATTTTCCTTTTTTTTGAATATATTCAGTTTTTTGTAAAGATTTTTTAATAAAATGAGTTTTCTGACACCAGAATTTCTTGTTAGTGTGTTATAGTAGCAAGGATAACTTTTTATTTATGAGGTATAGAGATTTTTTTGAATTTAATTGATTAATGACTAGAAATTTTGAGTTTTTTTAAAAACAAATTTATATTCTGTAGTATATTTTAATGTTGATTGATGTGACTAATGGGGTTTTTCTGGACAATGTCGTGTAATTTTGTAATTTCTATTCTTGGCCTCGTGATCGGTTAATATTAATGTTAATGATATTCAATTTCTTGTAGATCATAAAAGATAGCTAGAAAAGTAGGAAAGGGTTCAAAGAAAGCTTCTACCCATGCCACTAGGAAAAGAAGTATTGCCGAACTAAAATGAGATACCAAAAGAGAAAAAGATTTAATCATCTTAACATTCATCGAATTCAAAAATCATGGAGGAAATTGATAAGTCTGTCAATGAACCATGTGGTGACGATAGTGTGACTGGATTATATAGAGTTAGTGGGGCTAGTGAAGATGGTGTTGGGGGTAGTGGGGGAAGGGATAGTGTGTCCGATAGTTGTTAGTTTGGAAATAAAGATGATGATACTCTATGTGTTCCAGAGTGTTTGTTGGTTCTTAATGCTAAAAAATATGATATTGCTACCGATATAGATGAACTTGGATCATTTCCAGCGAAAATTTTAGTTAGGTCTAGGGAAAAACTTTTTTATCAATTTAAGAGAGTTTTTGTTTGGCCGAACCTCGTTCGTTGGTTCCAAAAGTCTTGTTTTGGTCAGTATAAAGGTATATCATACCATTTAAAATTTCATAGACAGCTCTTCTATCACATGTTTCTTCGTTATGTTAAATCTAACTCAAACATTCCTGAGATGTGGTTTTGCATCAAGGATAAGCCAGCTTGTTTTGGCTTGATCGAGTTTTCTTTGATCATAGAATTAAGGTCATTAGAATATCCTCAAGAATAAAAATTATTAAAGGTGTATTGGGATGGGGAGAAATTTTACTATAGAATTAGCTGCAAAAAAAAGTGTTACTACAACAAGTATTTTGAATTTGGTTAAAGGCAAGAGGCTGAAGTAGAAAAATAAGTTAAAGTGTTGTTTGGTTTGGTTTCTACATATGATGTTGCCAGTAAGAGATATTTCCAAGGCCGTCAATCAAAACTTCATAAAAATAGTCTATTATCTTGATTTTTGTAAGGAATACCCATGGGAAAGGAATCCTTTGCATTGACATTGGACTACTTGAAGAAGAAGTCAAGTACGAAAAAGTAGGAGAAAGCATATCTTGAGAAAGAGCGGTGCATATTATGCTCTGTTTGGATTCCCTTGGGTATTCATGGTATATTATCGACTATCCAATCTATTAAATTGTAGACTTTGTTTGACAACCATAGTTGATTAATTGCTTTTATTGTGATTACAGGTTTAGATCTATGAAGCCTTTTCCAATATTGGGAGGCATGCTGGTAATTAAAAGAGGTTCCTTAGAATTCTCAAATGGCACACTAGAAACATTACCACATTTGTCGAAGGAGATCCATTTAGACACTTGAGAGACTTACAATTTAAAAATATTGTATTTTACTAAATTTCTTTTAAAACTAAATATAGTAGGTAATAGTTAATAATTTTCCTTGTTTGATAGATTATGCACCCCTACCTCACCCCTACATTGCGAGAGATGGAACAAAGTTACATGCAAACTCTAGTCCCACACAAGATAATGTTAAGGATGTATTCATGGATGCGTCAAAGATTGAGTTGAGTGGTGTCACTAGCCTTGAGTCACCTCTTTATAATGATGATGATGAAGACGTGGACCTTGGTGGTAGAGAAAGTAGGTTGGCTTAAGAGGTTGGGGAAGGGAAAAGGTATTTTGGAATTGGTTGATCATATGTTGAGGTTTTAGAAGAGTTTGAGATCAATTTTAAAGCATGTATCGCGTATGAAACAAAATTTGATGGTTGTTGTGGATTATGTGGCAGAGGAAAAAAAAGAGTGTGAAAAATAAGAAGGAGGAATATAAAGGTAAATAAATTGGACTTTTTTTAATTTTAATTGATTCATAAATTATGTAATTTTACTAATCATGTCCACAAATTATAGAAAATGTATGGTAGGATGATTAAGGGACCCTAAGAGATGTTGTTGAAGCTATATGATGCAACAACTGCATGGCTTAAAAGGACAAATCAATAGATCCCCATTGAAGTGTTATCTCAAATGACTATGTCCCTAATAAGGAGCTGAGCAAGAATACAGAAGTTTACAAGGTCTATGATGAGGATACTGCTAATAATGATGTTGAGCTAATTAAGGCCAAAGAGGTTGATGGGTACAAGGGGCTTGATGGTCTTTCATGAAGTTTCTACTGAAGAAGAGGTGGGGCTGACCAAGGAGAAGTATGATGGTGTCTCTGTTGAAGTTGCCACTGAAGAAGAGGATGAGCAAACTAAGAAAATGGTTGGTGATGGCGTCTTTGATAAAGCTGCTAAAAAATAGGGAGAGAAAACCAATAAAAGGTAGATAATGGAGTCAATTGTAAAGACCAACACTGTATACCTCAGTAGAATATTGTACATTGGAACCTATATCATAAAACAATATAGCGTAAAGAAAGTATGTGGTTAGTACTTTGAATGTGTTAAGCATGTGTGATATGCATAATCAAATAAAAGTTGAAAATGCTAAAAGTAACATGATAAACTGAACATGAATATGAGACATGCAAACTGATATAATGACCGAGTAATAAACATGTGGTGATATAAAAGTTTGAACAAACTGAATACAAGGTCTTGCACATATCTGAACTGTGGACTATGGAAGCTATTTTTATCTAACATACCCCAATATGAGGTATCTGGGTTCAATATATAACCCTAATTGGAAGGGTGATCAGTACTTTGCCAAGGGTACAAACACTGACTAATGTGGATCCACTATAGTGATGTTTACAAGGACTAAGGTATCTAGCCTAGTTTGACGGGTGAGCCTTTAGAACCTATCGTGGAACTGTAGTTCTAAGGCATAGTTACTTTAGTTATGGTATCAGCCTAACTGATGGGTGAGCCTTCATCCCTGCGTCCACTCGGTGTTATGTACTACTCCCAACTGAATAACAATTAATAATTGAAATACTTAATAGTATTAATATTTTGAAGACTGAAAATAAATACTTTTTTTAAAGCATTCCAATCATGAAAACTGAAGGATTGAATATTTATAAACATATACATGAAGTCCTTGGTCATCGAGTGTTCATATCTCGTGATCTCTGAAGAATGCAACTACTATGTCAATTCCCATAAATTGAACAAAATAAGAAATTTTATAACTCAAGTGTGAGAATCATTGATTACATAATATATTGAGGAATTTCAATTACAGACATGAAATGATGTTGAAAGTCATGGAAAATGGGTTTATATCTCAATGATAATAGGGGACTGAATTATCCAGGAATTCACAATATTCATGAACCCTAGGCTTTAAGGAACAAATTAAATTAAGGATTTGAGTTAACTTTGAGACTCAATGGTTGGATGCGAACCCATTGATGAAATCCCACATACCTAAAGATAGAACCATTGAAAAATTTCTTAAAATTGGGACCTACAAGTGAAAATCCCTAGTTCTTGAGTTTTGAGAGAAAATCATCTCTTGTCTTGTTTCTAAGTGTCAGAAATTTTTGAGTTTATGAGAGGATTCGGGTAATATTAAACTTAATAACCATCCTTGTAATAGCTTAAAAACATATTTTTGGTTTTAAAATAGTGGGAAAATACCAAACAACCCCTTTAAAATCGCATGGAATGTTTGAAGAATCAGTTTACGATTCACATGATAACCCAACACTGAATTTCTAAGAGCTAAATACTGACATGATGACTGGGTCTATAACTAAAATATGGACTAGACTGGACCCATGAATGTATGTTGTGACATATAAATAACTAAGAAATGTAAGAGAAAAATAACTAATTAAGGGGAAACTATTACCTAAGGCTGGAATGACATTCAAAGAGAAAAGATGAGGATACTTAGTCATCATACCCGCATCTTCTTCCAAGTATCTCCCTCAAATAGGTGGTTTCACTAATGAACTTTTATCTAGGATACTTTCTTATTCCCCAACTTATAAACCTGGCATTCAAGAATCATTACTGGGACCTCCTCATAAGAAAGACTTTCTTTCACACCCACACTATCTAAGGGCACAACTAATGCATGATCACCAATGCATTTCTTCAACAAAGGCACATGGAAAATCGGATGTATTGATGATAAGGCTACAAGAAACTCTAACTCATAGTCTACCTTGACAAAGCATCCCACAATTTATAAGGACAAACATAGTAGGGGTTGAGCTTTCTTTTACTGCTGAACCTGTCACCTCTTTCATGGGTAAAACTTTTAAGTAGGTAAAATCACTAATAGCAAACTCAAGTTCCCTTTTTCTCATATTTGCATAGGACTTCTGTCGGCTTTGAGCTATTTTTGGACTTTTTTTAATAATCTAAACTTTATTCATAGCCTCATGAACTAAATGAAACCCTATCTAAAGTTGCTTTACCCACCTCAAACTAACCAATTGGGGATCTACTCTGCCTATCATAAAGTGTTTGAATTGGGCCATCTGAATAATAGAGTGATAGCTTGAATTGAGGAGTATGAAGAAAGACTATAATGAAGTCCACATTCACCACTTTCCACTTCCAAGTAGGAATACTGATATCCTGAAGCATACCACCAGGTCTTTGGTGCGTAACCTTAACTAGTTAGTAATTTGGACAGTTATCCATAAATTTTGTGATGTCCTTCTTTATGCCATTCAACCAACAGTCTTTCAGTAGATAACAATAAATCATAGTGGCTTGTGGGGTAATGGAATATCAAAAACTATTAGCTTCTGTTAGCATCAACTATATCAAGTCATCCATATATAGAATACATAGTGTTTCCTGATAATAGAGAACACCATCTCTCTTTAGGAGAAAACCTCAACCTTTTTATCTATGAACTTTTTCTATCAACTTAAGCAAAATAGTATCACTATCTTGATTTTCTTTTACCTCAACTGTTGATGAAAATTCAGAACCATTTTAAACAAAGATATTACATTCAATTGAATAAACCAACTGAACTCCCAATCTAGGACCATTTTAAACCAAGATATTACCTTCAACTGAATCAACTAACCAAACTCCCAGTCTAGCAATCTGATGAACTTCATGAACTAACTTTTTATTCTCATCTTCAATATGAGAAGCACTTACTATGGAAATCCTACTAAAAGTGCCATCCACAATATTGGCTTTACCCATATGGTACAAGACACTTATATATAGTTCTTTAAGAACTCTATTCATCTCCTCTAACAAAGATTTAGATCTTCCTAACTAAGCACCTACTGATGGGTCTTATGATATGTGAACACATCTACATGAACCCTATAAATATAATGCCGACAAAGATGTAAGGAAAAAACCACTGTTGCTAACTCAAGATCATGAGTTGATAATTCTTCTCATAAGGCTTAAGATGTCTATAGGTAAATGCTATAACCTTGCCATGCTACTTCAACACACAACATAGTCTCACTCTATAAGCATTATAATAAACCAAAAACCCATCTAAACCCTTTGACATAGTCAAAACTAGAGCAGAAGTGATTTGAGTCTTCAACTCCTAAAAACCCTCCACACAAAAATTGGAACTTTGAAACTTGATTTTCTTTCGAGTCAATATGGGCATGTGAGAATCAATAGAGGGAAATCTTTCAGCAAAACATTTGTAGTAACTAGCTAAACCCAAGAAACAATTGATATCTAATAGAGAGATGGGCTTAGGTTCCTTATTTTTTTGGTCTTTTGATGATAAACCCGAATGCCTTCACCAAAAATGATATGACCAAGGAATGCTACTGATTTCAACTAAAATTCACACTTGTTGAACATAGTAAATAATTTGTGTTCTTAGGAGTCTATAAAACAATCCTCAAATGGTATGTATATTCATCATCACTTCAAGAATAAATGAGGATGTCCTCTATAAAGACAATGACAAAAATGCCCAAGTACTAGTTGAACACCCTGATCATCAAGTCTATAAAAGTTGTACGACCATTCATTAGTCTAAAAGACATAACAACAAACTCAAAGTAATCATACCGAGTCCTGAAGGCTATCTTCAGAAAGTCACGTTCTTTGACTCTAAGCTGATGATAGCCAGATCCGAGGTCTATCTTAGAAAAATAATTGGCACCCTAAAGTTGGTTGTACAAGTCATTAATCCTTGAAACTTTTGTGACACTGCCTGTTTGCAACCCTGGATGAGGCATTTTACTTAGTTGGGTGACCTGCAGGAGCTACTGAAGATTTAAACCGCCTGTGCTGATAAGTATCTCTGCCTTTCTGCGAAGACACTGGACACTTCCTCAATCTGTGTCCTAGTTTTCCACGCACAAAATAGACATCACTACCATCAATAAACTCACTCTTATGGTTTTAACCACACTTTTTGCAAATTAAGTTAGTACGGAAACTATTAACACTACCTTTGAACTTAGATCCTGGTGATCTATCTCGATTATCTTGACTTAACTTGGCCAATAGAGTAATAACAAAATATAGGGCTGGATTTGAAGATTTTTGGTAGAATTGAGAACGATTGTCACGTTTGCTGAGAGAAACTAAAGCTACCTATTTGGCCCTTTTACTCTCACTTTCATTCTCCTTGATTTTCTCTTCTTTAATCTACTATAACATCCTATATTTTCACAAATTCTCATCTTAAGAATAATTATTCTTACCACTTCAACAACTAAATTTAGTCTTTTACTAGGAATTCACTAGTGCACAATGCACCTATCCACTTATATACCAACATGATATTTAAGCCTATCATTATAACCACATATGAACTTCTAGGAAAACACCCATAAACGCATCTTTCTCATATTATCTAAACCCTTATAAATAATATCTTTCTTGCACTATCCTTAGGGAGACACACATAGAATTTTTAACTAACCATGACATATACCAAAAGTTTGGCCTCAATATTCCTCCAACCTTATAGCCTTATATAACACAAGCTTGCAACAATCTTTCCCCAACAAGAAACATTTACTCTCTCTCATCTAAACAATCATTCATCACCACCATCATTACATAAGTAGAGGTCACTGAAAGGTTAGAATATGAGGACCTGAAGCATGAAAGAATAACCTTGACACTTAACTGAGGCCTGAGGAATAGAATATCAACATCATGGATTCATCAAGAGATCTAAACTGAGGAAATATATGACATAATCTTAATTTCACTGAGTGTAGCATGAGTAACTGGAATTGAACATATTGTAAAGCATGAGTACATGAGTCATGAGTTGCAT
Organism: Capsicum pubescens; assembly: GCA_030864215.1. Taxonomy (NCBI): domain Eukaryota; kingdom Viridiplantae; phylum Streptophyta; class Magnoliopsida; order Solanales; family Solanaceae; genus Capsicum; species Capsicum pubescens. Next base: position 83,450,132 of record CM061540.1, read on the forward strand.
GACCTGAGTTTGGAGTTCATAAATTCATGGAACATGATTTGTACTGCTGAGTGAACTAGAACTCCTTATGTTAGGAACTAGAAGTGAACATGATTCTCTATGGTGTGCATAAACATGAACTATGATCATGGATCTCACGTGTAAGGTATAAATAGATGTCGTTATGACTGAAGTACAAAACTTTGCACTGAGATAAGAATGGGTCAGGAATCTTCCTACCATACTAATGTTCTACAATACTCTGGCATCACTACTATAATCTGAAAGCCTGACTTAGTTACCTGTTCTATCATCTCCCCCTTAGCTTTAAGTCATCATTGTAAGTCTGTGGAACCCTTTTAAATGAAATCTAAACTGGACTACAACCACTCTACTCTAGAGTCTGGGGTAATACATATAAATGATAAACTCACCCTAAAAGACTACACCTAAAAGTATAAAACCCACTGCTAATACTTCCTTCTGAGATAGAACTCCTAACTTTTTATAGCCCCAATAGTAATCATATAAGAACTTAAACACTTACTAACTTAGAATCTTCATGTGTATCACCATACCGTGAGTTCACACTATCTAGAGATTCAACTCTCCTTTATATTAGCTCAATCTTCAAAGATTCAAACTTATATTCTAACACTTAACATGGATATCTCCAAAGCTTTAATGAACCATACTACTTCCATCAGAGCCTACTAATATCACATCCCTAAACTTATATTTCTCCCTAAACCATGAGAATTACCATTAAACCTGAACATACCCAACATTAACATCATGTAATTTCAAATCAACAAACTCAAATTCTTGCATGTACTGTTTTAAGCCTACTGATTTATCTTTCATACAACTAGTCACATGCATACATAATCTACTAAATTTAGATAACACTATACCCACTTTACTACTGCTAAACTTTTGGGTCCATGCTTCTAACTCTAGATTTTATAATATCATAGGATTCTGAGAAGGGATCTGAAAGCATATCTGACTTTGGCTCAATGCACGATTTTCATGAACATGCATTGATGGGATACTTTTGAGCCTGCATGCAATCCCATAACTATCTATGGGGACTATCTGAGAAAAATCTATCGATAAAAATTTAAGATTCACTATTTTTGTTACCTTAAAAATAAGACAGAGTTGACATGAATGGATTAACATAAGAATCTGTACAAACTCTTCAGACAATACTTCTACTGCATGATCTGAGACATGAAAGAAGGAAAACATTTCTTAAATGCCCTGTAGCCTCTCAAAGAAAAGTATAGACGTCTTTTTATTATTCCACAAGACTCTACTAGACACGTCTTCGTAGACACCCTAGGACACTTAAACTCTGGACTCTGATACCAACTTTGTCACGGCCCGAGACTACCCTTAGTTGTAACACGGTGCTTAGAACCACAAGTGATCCCAATATAACCCATGAGCTGGCATACTGCTTGAGCAACTGATTCAATATATTAAATAGCTAGTTCTGATGTGCGGAAACATAATTATAATAAAATCTGAATATGTAATTGATAAAAATTTACAATCTGATAAAATTAAAGAGGGAACTCAAATTACATGACTAACTCTGAATGACATCTATGAAGCCTCTGCTATACTGACTATAGATAGCTGGGACATGCCTTCAGCTACCACTAATTAATACATATTAATAATAAGAATAAAGTACATGATCAGCATCTGACTGGAGTCCCCAAAATAGGAGAACTTATCACCTGCTGGCCAGAAACTACAGTTGTCTAATTATGAATGTGTAGGCTACAACTGGTACCTATATTATAAGACAATGTTGCACATCAACATATATGTGGATTAGTACTTCTGGAATGTACTAATTAAATCGGGGTGAGTGCAATACGTAAAACTGAATAGGTACAAAATCTTAAAAACATCCATGCTAAGTGTTAGTAGACTCACCAAGAAACTGAGATAAATTGAAAGTTGAAGTATCTTAAAACATGTGTAACAAATATAATCTGATAAGCTGGTGAATCACTACACTTAGTTTCTTAAAACTTTACTTTTATAATATAAGTAGGACTGAAGCTAGAAAATAGTAAGACATGGATACTGTATGAATACTGGGTCTAAAACTATGTGATGGAAATTGACATAACTCGAGGATCTAAATGTACAAATATACTGAGCACAAATGCATAAACATATAAAACCAAACATAACATATACTAAACTGATCTGATTAATGGAATGACTAATAGTTGAATACTGAATAATTGGTATTTGTATACTGATTAGCTAGTATTTGTATACTGATTAACTGATAACTATACACTGATTGGTAAAACTAAACTATACTTAGTCTGAATAACTGAACTGAAAATGTGGGGTACTATTTATATGAGATAAGGACTAACTAAACAACATGAAATAACTGAGCATGAATGCATAAAAACTATAATATCTGAGAATGCAAGACCAATCATAAATCTGTACTGAGATAAATCTGTAATCTAAAAGACCAAAACTAATTGAATAGTTAAAAATTTATACACTAGGTCAAGCAAACATGAATTGAGAATACACTGAATACTATACTAAAATAATGGGAGCTATCATATAACCGACATAAACCATGTGATCTATCATAGAGTCCAACTTCTGACCCATATTAAGAAGGGTTGTTCTATCCTTGCCATCAGAATAGAACCTAAATTTTAGTGATTACTAACTGATGTCCCGAAGGACTAAGGATTCACCCTATACTGGAAGGTGATCTCATGAGATATGTTTTAACCCTAAACTCGCAGGAATATATCTCAAACGTACGTTGTCTACGTAGTTCTCTAACTCAGGAATTGCTACTAAGGGTCACACCCTATACTAGAAGGAATGCCCTCATCCTTGGGTTCGCTCGGTGCTAAATCCTACTCCCAACTAAATGACACTAGAATACTAATTAGTGCATGCACTGATAACTAATAAATGATAAGCTCGGGTCATGGTATTCTAAAAATAACAGTGTATACGGATTCTGGGGCAATTATGAACATATAAACTGATAATGATCAACGTGAATATGAATATCTGAGTATAGTGATAAGATTCATGGATTAACTGTCTAAATACTTGAAAAGCTAAATTTATGTAAATCATATAGGTATCGGGTGTTCATAAACTACCAGCATGGAATGAGTACAAAATACAATATCAATCTTGAAATACTGTAATAAGTGATTATGATCAAAGACCCTAAGAAGGGAATTTTATCAAACATGTGAAAATCATAAGCTTATACATTGAAATATCTTAAACATGGGAAAACAATAGGATAACATGGCTAAATTCATAACTTGGGGTTCATCCTAAAATTAATTAAATATGATATGGGAATTTCAATACTCAATCATGATGTGACTCATTCTACTTGAAAAAACATGAAACTATAACTCGTAACTGAAATCAACAAGAGATTCATGGAGATAATTCAACTTGAAACATGTAAAACTCATAATTTAAAATCAAAAAGGGTTCTTGGACTCCATGGGTGAAAGGGGACCCATGGATGAACTATCACATACCTTAATTAGATGGATTCTTGAAGAAATCTTGAAATTGAAGTTTGATCCTTGTTTTCTTGAGAGGAAAAGATTGAACTTTGTTCATGGGGGAAAGAGGAGGGATTTTACGTGAGAAATTTTGAGGAATATGGACAAATAATTCCCTTTTGGATGTTATAAATCGTCCTTTGGGCGTTTGGGGTTGAAGGGAAAGAACCCAAGTGCCCTAAAACAGAGGGGAATAAGCTTCGCGGCATATCCTATATCACATTGAGAGAGCAGCACGTCGTGCCCTAAATCATGTTGAGTAACCGGCGCACCGCGGCCAAATTGTAGACCCTTACTACCTCTCACTAAAAAGGTCATACCTTTTTGCTCGGGTATCGTATTTAGATGAAATTGGCATCATTGGAAATCTGACTCAATTATATATATTTTAATGGGTCTTGAGCTACAAAATTATACCTATATCAAAAGTTATATACGCTCAAAGTCAGCCCTTGTAGAATCGAATACCAAACTTTTGATGAATCAAAGGCTCTGAGCTTTGCTCTAAGTTATTTTTATGAACATTTTTCACCTCCTAAGCACTTCACACACTAGGTTAAAGTCATAAAACATGTATTGAAATATAAATTATGGTATTTAAGTTTATACATATAAGAACGATGGTTTAAAAATCTAGGCCAAAAATGCGAGGTGTTATATTTCCTGAGAATGAATCATCAACCTGGAGATGTCCATCTCCTTAACAAACATAACATTCATACACTCTTTGTCCACATCCTTAGAAATACCAGACATAAACTTAATCATGTAAGCTTTGGAGTTAGCAACCATTACTGATGCATATTTAGCTAGTTGAGTAAACTTAAGAGAATACTCATTTACACTCATGTTCTCCTGCTTCAAGTTAATGAAGTCCTAAACCTTGGATTCCCTCAATCCAAATGGGAATGATCTATCCATAAAAGCAGGAACAAACTCATCCGATGTTATTGGACCTATATCTGTACCTCTATTTTTTTCCACTGCTTACACCAAGTGTGGGCCACTACGTTCGATTAATAAGTAGCCAATTCACCACTTTCAATCGGAGTGACACCCATAATCTTAGTGACCATCTAACTATCATTGAGAAACTCATGTAGTTCTTTATCAGCCTTATAACCAAAAAATTTAGGAGGGTTCATCCGAGTAAAATCACGAACACTAGCTGCTACTGTATTATCAGTTGGATTGACTGGTTCTACAACTTATCGGTTAGTATGGGTGGTTATTACATGAGCTAGCAACGTGAAAGTAGCCCTGAACTCAGCATGAAAGACCTGTTCATTCAAAGGGTCTTCTGGAGCAGGTAGCGTTGACTGGTTTTTATTTCTATTTCTCCTTCCATTAGCTCTTTTGGGAGGCATTTTCTTTAAATGCATTAAGCACGGGTTAGAACAATGTTTTAGTAGGGTTTACACTCTATTGAACGATATGGACATGAAAGAAGTAAAACTTTTTGTAAAATATTTATCTCACTCATAAGTGTGGCATGTTTCATCACTCATAAGTATGGCATGCTTCACACCCATGAATAAGACTACTTAACGTGTCTTTCAGACACACCAGGACACTTTAAACCTGAAGCTTTAATATGAATTTTGAAATAATTCAAGACTACACCCTAATCATAATACAATGCTTAGGGTCACAAGTGTGACCAAGCTAACCCATGGCCTGAAATAACACTAAGAATACTCAAATAACTTGAAATCACTTATGTGAAATACTTTAATATTAATAATAAGTTTTACACTAATCCTAGGTAACAATATCTGAATAAAACCCACTAAGCTGAAAACATGATCTATCTGACTTTCTAAAGGCCTCTAAATAAGATGAGTTGTTAGGACAAGCTCCCAACTAACTCTAACTATCTAAAACTAAAATAATACTAAAAAGATATTCTAATAACTGACCCTCGAATGATAAGAATTCACCAAACACTTCTATTGATATGGTGCAGAATCATACTATGCTCAAGTAAATGTCGGAACCCATATTATAAAACAATATAGTGGAAACTAAGTAGGTCAGTACTTTGAATGTACTTAGCATGTGAGATATTTATGATCTAATATAAGCTAAAAATATTGGAGGTAAAATGGTAAAGTGAACATAAAGATGGGACATGCAAACTGATATGATGACCAAGTAATAAACATGTGGTTGTATAAAAAGTTGAACAAACTAAATAAAAAGTCACGCATATATCTGAATTTGAACTGTGAAATATAGAAGTTATCATAAACCGACAAACCCTAATATAAGGTAATCAGATCCAACATGTAACCCTAGTTGTAAAGTTGTTCAGTACTTTGCCAAGGGTAAGAGAACCGATTGACATGGATCCACTAAATAGATGACCCTAAGGACTAAAGTATCAAGTCTAGTCTGATGGGTAACCCTTTTGAACCTATGGAGGAGACGTAGTTCTAGAACTTAGGAACTTCTACTAAAGGTCTCAGCCTAATTAATGGGTTAACCTTCATCCATGTTTCCTCTTGGTGCTAAGTACTACTCCCAACTGAATAACAATTGATATCTAAAATACTCAACAATATTAATATTTTGAAGACTGAAACTAATTACTTTGTCTGAAAGCATTCAAATCATGAAAACTAAAGGATTGAATATTCATAAATATATGCATGATATCTTAGGTCATCGGTTGTTCATAACCCACCATCTCTAAAGAATGCAATAACTATGCCAATTCTCATAAATTGAACAAAATATGAAAATTTATAACTCAAGTCTGAGAATCATGAATTACATTATATAATAAGGAATTTCAATTATAGACATGCAATGATACTGATATTTATGAAAAAACATGGGTTTATATCTCAATAATCACAAGAGACTGAATTATCAAGGAATTCACAATATTCATGAACCCTAGGCTCTGAGGAAGAAATTAAAATATGGATTTGAGTTAACTTTGGGAATCAATGAGTGAAAGGAAGCCGATTAATCAAACCCCATATACTTTTGAAACTCTTTAAGAAATCCTTGTAATTGGGTTCTAAAAGTGAAAAACCCTACTTCTAGCTTTTTGGGAGAAAAATGCCCCTTGTCTTGTTTCTTTCTAAATGTCTGATGATTTTGAGTGAGTATGAGTCTTAAGGTAATATTAAAATTAATATCCATCCTTGTAATAGCTTAAAAATAGTGTTATGATTTTAAAAGAATATGAAAATGCCAAACAACTCATTTAAAATTATATGAAAAGTTGTTGGAATTTGTCCCGATGACACGTGATGACCCTAGGGTCTGGCCATGGGTCATGGCCGGAGTTGTCGCCTTGGACTTTATTTTTAATTCTCTTTTTCTTGGACATAATTCACCCCATGGCTCATTGGGTCACCTGACAATCCGAGGTGACAACTTTAACAATGCTTTAGTAAAATGACCATAACATTTTAATTCAATAGTGGATCAACAATCAATCAAATATGTTGGAAAGATATTTCAAATATATAACATTTTTTTAGTCTTAAGATAAAAAGTATTTCATAATATAGGATATATTCTTGTTTGAAGTTGACTATAACAAGATTCTTCACAAGAAATCAATCGACAAAAGAGGTTTTAATTTGGCTATGAGTTAGGAGTTCCTTATGGCCTTAATATATGCCTAAATAACTTCACATACTAACAAAACATGACGTTTGATTATACATTTACTTGAAGCATGGTTCTAGTCTTGGCTTGAATTTTTAGGGGTGTTACACCTGGACTCGATGTTGATTTATTTCAACATTTTCTCTTGCCATGTGGCATGACTCAATCTACCTAAAATAATCACACCTTTAAATTTCCTATATAAAAATGGGTCAGTCATTTTGCAATAGTGAAACCACAGTAAAAGTTATACACTTCTAATTTAAAACTCACCTCTTCAATTGTGCAAATATAAAACCTACGACTCCGATTCTTTTCAGTGGGTGATGTCTTCAAGATGACTGACTTACCACAAAAACAAATATCAGATGATTCGACTTTGGATGTTTTAGAAGACTGAGAAATTATTAGAGTTCAAATGGAAAAGGAAATAAATAGAAATTTGAGCAAGAAATAAGAATGTAGAAGTTCAAAACACGGAGAAACAATGACTCTTTATACATTAAAATTCTATTTTATCATTGTAATTTGCAAAATTTCTAATGATACTATTTGAGATAGAATAATGTTCAAATTATATCATTGAACTTTTTCAAAATACCAATAATAGACAACCAAGTCGATGATATACCTGTCCACGAATTGGTATAGCATATACTTCAATCGATAATAATTATTTATGGCTAAAAAGAGGACTAATTAAATAAATAAAAAGAAATGAATGGGTAAAATTTACTTTTAACACTTTAATAAAACTAATTACAATGTATTATAGCCTACATAAATTGATTAGGGCAATCAAAGGCACTTTGAGATGAGCAATGGTGATCTATGTCCCGTAAAATGACTAATAGGAGATTAATTAATTAAATAAAAAAGTGCATAAAAATCAGTTCAAACACTTAAATACAACTTATTACAATGTATTAAAGTCAACGTAAATTGGATAGGTTAATCAAAGGTTCTTTTGAATGAGCAATGATATTACTAATCATAAAATTGGTATGAGGATGTGCTCAAAGCATAACATTGTTATAAGAAAGTGGTGAGTATTGCTATTCTTCATCTAAAAGCATCTTTGAACACCCTAATCAATTTATGTAGACTATAATATGTTGTAAAAAGTTGTATTGAAGTGTTTGATGTGATTTTTACTCATTTATTTATTTAATTATTTCCCTTTTTACTAATTTTACGAGACTTAGTTCATCATTGCTCATCAAAATTCAACTTTCATCATCCTAACCAATTTATGTGGGCTATAATATATTGTAATAAGCAGTACCAAAAGTGTTTGAAGTGAATTGTACTCATTTATTATTTTTAAATTTATTTAATTAGTCCCCTTTTTAGCCATATATAATTATTATCGATTGAAGTCTACATTCGATTGTAGTTTATGATATAATGATTCATGGACAGGGACAATTACATGTCTTTTTTTTTGTTTTATAAGTATTGTCTATATTTTTTTAACATTTTACTTGTAATTTTTTCAATATAGCCTCATGCTCCATTTTTTTTACCCTTTTAGTTGTAGTTGGTCATAAATATCTATTTATTTTTTTATTTATATAGAAGTATTCTTACATTTTTAGTTGTAATTGGTCATTAAATGTCTACTTATTTATTTATTTATTTAAAATTACTTTTACTGTTTGAGTTGTAATTGATCATTAAATGTATATTTATTTATTTATTTAGAAGTATTTTTATCCTATTACAAGTTAATCTCTCATTTCAAGTTTGCCAAAAGTATTGGAGTCTCACTTCTCTAGTATATCGAAGCACGAATCAAGTAAACAATGATTATCCATATTACAGGACATAATCAACCCCGCTTCGAAAAAAATACGGTTTCGAGCAATGAGTCTTTTGAACTCATGCCTTCTCGATTAACAATCTAACTCTCTTTAAACCTCTATTTTAACCTTTTTAAGTAATATTCATCATCAAAAGTCATCTTTCTCTTAAGGACATCCTCTTATTTGGTATCGTCATATCAAGACTTCCAAGTCACATGAGTCACCGCTTATCGTATCTTTAGCTCTTTTTAAAAGCTATATCATTAACCATAAAAGATGTTTTAAGAAACAAATAAGAAATTTTTTTTTCAAAATCAGTGTCATTCAAGAACTCTCTCAAGCTTTAAAGTAAAATCATCTCTCTCAAACATCCATACAGTTACGTTTAAAACAAGAGCAATTTATAATGCAAGTAACACTCTCCAAAACCATCTACATAAGCAATGAACAATTGGATAAAGAAAGCATTCAAAAACTCAACCTTTTTGTCAATCATAAAATAACCCACAACATTAGCTAAATTTATGATTCTTGACATCAATAGAGTTTTAAGAACATGCTTTTAATGTAAGTTTGAAATCGATACTCCATACAAAACTAAGAATTTAGAAAAATATGTTTTAAAATCCAATAGAATTAAGGTTGTTCTACATACATCTAGGCGGAAAGTATTTTCAAGATCGCTTGAGATTTGAGCCTTAAAACTTGAACCCTAGTTGAATTATTTCTTTATGTTTTGGGGAAGGATGGAATATGTTATTGGGAAATAAGAATCGTATCTAGGGGTTTGGGGTTGTTTAGTATAAGTGGGGGGATGATTTTTCATAGTGTAAGGACCAAAATACCCTTAAAATAGCATTCAAAACTGAAGTCCCATCAACAAAAGGGGGGAGGGAATAGGGGTTGCAATGCACACCCTATCCCATGGTCCATCCATCATGAGGCGGCACCCCAACAATGCAAGGTCCATCGTGGTGGTGAGGCCATAGACTCCTGCGATGGTACGTGTGGTGCAAGGCCAAAGCACAGCCTTCTGATGGTACGTGTGGTGCAAGGCCAAAGTACAGCCTTCTAGCGTACGATGCATGATCCTATTTCACGTCCTAAACTTTTCCAAAGTTTTCAAACTCATCCCAAAACATTTTCTACACATTCTAAGGGTTATGTATGTTCGTTCTTAAGCTTTAACAAGGCAAACAAAGTTATGAGCTGTTATAATTTTAGATTCTCCTTCCACTCATCCATGAAATCACTACCAATTACAACTATTTCAACTAGAGACATAATGTAAACACTGGTTGATTTCTAGGTCTATTAACTCCGAATGGATCGATGGCAATTTAAAAATAATGACAAAGCAATGTCTTACCAAAACTGACCTCAACTGCAACAATGGATCTCAAGTATAAATGGACTAGTTTAGAAGCTGTAGGATTTATCTTTACAAAAGTGTGGACATTGCCCCAATAAGACCAAGTCCATACTCGAGAAAAGATGAAATTTTTTGCAAAAAATGATGAAAATAAAATTTTAGGGTGAAACGAGCTCTATTGCGGGAAATATTGAAAGCTTGGGAAGAAAATAGATTTCAAACACCAAATATAATAAAGAAATGCCAAAATTTGGCCAGAAAATTGAGGGCGATCGGGACTCTTTTTGGCAAAAATAGCTTTTGACAGTGAAGCTTCTTGGAGACGTTTTTGATTGGATATTTTTTTTCTTTTGCTTTTATTTTTTAAAAATGATTATTAAATGTAGGGTATTAAATGAATGATGTTGGGAAGGGGCTTCTTGTATTATTATAAATTTTTGGATAAAAAATGCATAAGGACAAGGTGATGTCATAATAGGTGTGTATCCGTAATACTTTAAAACTTGTGTCTAAATTCCTAATTGAGTTTGGAAAGTGAGTTTCTAGCCAACTTGCTCATCTTTCTGTGCAATCACTAGCCCAAATCTAATAGTACAAGCCAAGAGTGTTTTGTACGGAAATAAAATAGCTAAAATAACATAAACATACAACTTAACTTATCATATTTATACAAATCCTCACCCTTGTAAAGTAATTACAAAATTTTTAGCTAATTATGTATCTTCATTGGATGTATCCGGGAGCTAATTATGTATCTTGACAGACCTAAAATCTAAAAATAATATATCGGGGGCTAATTATGCATTTTTTATAAGGAAAAAATGTATCTTTGTTGGATGCATTATGTATCTCGACAAACCCAAAATCAGAAAAAATATATCGGGAGCTAATTACGCATCTTTATAAAGGAAAAAATATATCTTCGTTGGATGTATCAGGACCTAATTATGTATCTCGACAGACTTAAAATTAGAATTTCAGTAATTATACAAAATATCGAGATATTTTGTAATTAAACTTCAAAATATTGGCATTTATGTTGTTTGCCGACAAAATATCGTTAAAATATTCTATGTTTATTTGATTAAAAATTTAGAGAACATTTTGTCTAAGAAAACATGACTTTTGAAGTAGGAAAAAAAATTCCACGAATGAAATTCCACGTTAATCGTCTCTTCCCCATCCTTCAATACACCCACACTCAACCCCACTCCTCTAGCCCCGATTGTCATCACCACATAGTGTTTACCTCAATTATATAAAATATTTTTGAGACAACGTTTTTTTACTTAATTATCAATTATCGTATTTCAAAAAATAAATTAAAAACCTCCTTGCTGGAACAACTGTTTAATCTAGCCTAAAAAATGGTAAAATGAACCTAGTGAACTGATTGATCTGAAAATGCAATAGCCTCTCACCAAAATGCTTTTCAAAAATATATCATAAAAATAGTCTAAGTAAATGTAAAACTAACTTAAAACTGAAATCTTACCTAAGTGAATTTAGAATTTGAAATTAAAGTTCTAGTCAAATGTCAGAAACAAGCCCAAAACTTCAAATTGAAAGTCCAAAATGCATGGACAAACGGTCCCAAAATAAATTATCAACATTTCCACGAGATAAAAAAAAAAAAAAAAAAGAGAAACGAGTTCAAAAGCAAGATGTATATATGCATATTATCAGCATATTAGCCTTTAATTCTGTAATAACTTATACTCCCCACAGTTTATTTCTATACATACGCAGAGCAATTATTCAACATATTTTTAATTTGTTGAAGAAAAAGAGGACAAGAGAAAGCAAAATGTTATATCAAAGGGTACTATCTCAATGACTTGTTATGGTTGGAAGGAACGATCTTGATGACAAGTCCAGGGAAAACATCATCAGGATCGTGAATATGTGGATTTCTCTCAACAATATAAGGATCACCACACTTGTCACTTATAGTATGTAACGTTTCCCCTTCTCCAACAACATAAATTTCGTCACACGGTCGATGAGACATCAACATCTGACTTCCTCTTACTACATATTCCAAATTCCTAAGGTTATTTTCCCTAACAGAGCTCATTAAGACAATTGCCATGAAGCTAACTGCACATAACCATGAAGCTACATCGGCTATTAATATTGAAGTTTTAATTTTGGATGTGTTTTTATTGGATAGTAAAGCCATCATGTGGAAAAAAAGAGAAGAAGATAGATACAGATTTGATATCGTGTATAAAGATGGTGGAGAGATTTGTATTTATATGGATATTGGTGATAGTTTTTTTTTTGTGCGTGTGTGGGGTGGGTGGGGGGTGGGGGTGTTAGGTTGATGAAGACTTTTGGTATATTAGTTTTGAATTAGGCAAGTTGAGTTGAACTACAATTTGGCATGTACCTATTATATGCCCACCAAAATATGCTAGACCGCTATGAAAACTTGATTAGGCAAGAGAAAACACATTTTTTACCCCTTAACTTGTCCTTCAAAATCACTTTACACTTAAACTTAACTTCTATTTATTTACCACATTAACATCTTTAAAGTGTATTATTTTCACTCCTTAAGCTGATGTGGATTTTAAAAAAAAAAAAAAAGTGCGTTATTTTATTTAAAAACTGATATGGCCCCACTTTTTAATATATATATATATATAAAACTACCTTTTTCATCTTCTTAATACCCCACACTCATTTCTTCATCTTCTCCATACCCCCCACCCCCATTTCTTCATCTCCTTCTAATCCCCATCCACCAAATCCGTCACCCCCACTCCACCCCGCCCCAATTTTTCATCTTTCAACTACCATACCCGCCACCTCCACCCAAACCCCATCGTTTAAGGTGAAAAAGAGAAAAAAAGAAAACGATAGGTGAGGTGGATGAAATTTAATGTGGGTGAATTTGAGAAGATAAGTTCAGATACCTGTAAAATGTGTTGTTGATGATAGGAATAATGTGGTAAAATCCCCAAGTAATTTGATTACCTGTAGATTTTCTTACTAATTAGAATCCAAAGGAAATACCTTCGTAGGTAATTATTACCTGCGGATTTATAAAATCCCTAGGTAATTTAACTGCGGAAATAAATCCACAGGTGTGTTATTTGCGAATTTATTTGCGATTAACCATCAAAATTTTGCATGAATTATTTGGTAAAATTTCATAAAAAAAGATTTTACCTGTGGATTTTCATGAAAAAAATCACAAATTATTCCCCATGAAAATTCTCAAGTAAATTTCTAGGTAATTTAGCTGCGGAAATAAATCCGCAGGTACGTTATTTGCGAAATTATTTGTGATTAATCATCAAAATTTTGCATGAATTATTTAATAAAATTTCTTGCGGATATTTATGAAACTATTCCGCAAGAAAATTCTTATGAAATACCCCAAGTAAATCCGCAAGAACAGATTTTTTCAAGAAAATTTTCATAAATATTTAGCATGTACATCCCCATGAAAATTCCCAAGTAATAATTCACACGTAAATTACTAGAAACATTTCACAATTAATCAAAAATTTATTCAAAACCTTAAATAATTCTCAAAAACATCATTCAATACAAATCTAATGTAAACACTTACAGCTGACAAAAAAACCATAATTCAAAACATCCACATCAATAATGTATGATTCTTAAATGGTCCAAAACAAAATATTTTAAACTTGAATCCTTAATAAAACTACCAACCATCAGGGTCAGAATCACTTTCATTCACGTTATCAGGATTATCACTTTCATTCACGTCGTCAGAGTCACCATCACTTTCATCCTCATAAGCTTGGTTGTCTTCTTGAGATGGGCGTTCATCATTTGTAGATGAGTTCTTGTATACATGCTTCATCAACAAGTCTAATTCATTTCTCATCCTCCTTCCACAATTGATGCACTTTGAGCAACTAATATTTCTTGTTTCTTTCTTTCAAACTCATTCTGCATAAGAACATGTTAATTCAGGTCATAAAAAGTGCTAAAAATACATTATTAGCATAAATTATATGATGTTATAGTATCAAATAAAATCATAACAATCAACAAATATAAATGTATATATTAGCATATAAAGCATCATAAACTCAAAGTTGATTTTTCAGATTATTGTGATTATTGTTATGACTTGTTCTATTAAGATAACAGAGGATGAAATTAGAAGAATAAGAGAACAAGAGGAAGGGTTCAAGTGGTGTCATGTATTTAACACTTAAAGTGAAGAAAACTCTTTTCTTATTTCTTAAAACTCCGTACCTGGTAAAATGAATTATACAAGGTACACTGCAATGGATTATACAAAAAGATTTACTCAATGAGAAATTCTCAAAGCAGAGATCTTTTCATATAACCAAACAAATTTATTTTGTAACTATACTTTATTATTTTCAAGTTATTAGTACATATTTCAAGTGACTATACTTAACCATTTTCAAGTCACAAGTTCACAATTTTAAGTAACTATACTTAACCATTTTCAAGTCACAAGTTCGCAATTTCAAGTCAGTACTTAATAATTTTCAAATAACTTATTCACATTTCAAGTAACTAGTACACATTTCAAGTCACTACACTTAACCATTTTCAAATAGCTAATTGACATTTCAAGTCACTACACTTAACCATTTTCAAGTAACTAATACACAGTTCAAATCACTACACTTAACCATTTTCAAATAATTAATTCACATTTCAAGTAACTATACTTAACCATTTTCAAGTAACTACTTCACATTTCAAATAATTATACTTAACCATTTTCAAGTCACTATACTTAACCACTTTCAAGTAACTACTTCACATTTCAAGTAACTACACTTTAACAATTTTCAAGTCACTAGTACACGTTTCAAGTCACTATACTTAACCATATTTTCAAGTAACTACCACTACTAGAAAAAATAAGAAAAGCGACCACAAAAACCGACCACATGTGGTCGCTTTTTCTGTTTTCACTTCAAGTCGCTAATTCACTTCACAAGTTACCCAACTAAACTAAATTCAAAATAAAAGTTCACATTTCAGATACCTACGCTTAAACATTTTCAAGTCACCAATTCACTTCACAAGTTACCAAACTAAACTAAATTTAAAACAAAAAGTTCACATTTCAAGTACCTACATTTAAACATTTTCAAGTCACTAATTCACTTCACAAGTTACCAAACTAAACTAAATTCAAAACAAAAGTTCACATTTCAAGTACCTACACTTAAATATTTTCAAGTTGCTAATTCACTTCTCAAGTGACCATGTACTTTACTAAATTCAAAACAAAAGTTCACATTTCAAGTACTTACTAAATTCAAAACAAAAGTTCACAAGTATCTATACTTAAGCATTTCAAGTAACTAATTCACTTCACAAGCTAAGTGACCATGTACTTTACTAAATTCAAAACAAAAGTTCACATTTCAAGTACCTACACTTAAACATTTTCAAGTCACTAATTCACTTCTCAAGTGACCACACTTTACTAAATTCAAAGCAAAAATTCACATTTCAAGTACCTACACTTAAACATTTTCAAGTCATTAATTCACTTCTCAAGTGACTATGTACTTTACTAAATTCAAAACAGAAGTTCACATTTCAAGTAACTACACTTAAACAAATCGAAGTCACTAATTCACTTCTCAAGTGACCATGTACCTTACTAAATTCAAAACAAAACTTCACCTATCAAGTACCTACACATAAACATTTCAAGTCACTAATTCACTTCACAAGTTACCAAACTAAACTAAATTCAAAACACAAGTTCACATTTCAATTACCTACACTTAAACAAATCGAAGTCACTAATTCACTTCTCAAGTGACCATGTACCTTACTAAATTCAAAACAAAAGTTCACCCTTCAAGTACCTACACTTAAACATTTCAAGTCACTAATTTACTTCACAAGTTACCAAACTAAACTAAATTCAAAACAAAAGTTCAACTTTCAAGTACCTACACATAAATCTCCGCCCCCGAGCAGTCCCTAATTTTAAACACCCTGTGCTACCTAACAATTCATTCCAAGATTTAGGGAGTACATTATACTTGCAAGTTGTGTCCAACTTATGCAAATACTATCTCATGTTGCTGCAGAGAAGGAATAACAAGGAGCCGAGGAAAAATAGAAGCAGAAAAGGGAAACTGACTCATTGCTTGACTTTTTCGCCAGTGATCTGGAGAGAGAAAAATTGTGGATGGAACTATCTTTGTAGGGCTACAAGTGTAGCCTGGTCCAGGACCAAGCAGAGTGAAATTCTTGGGTAGTTTTACTATCTTGTTTGATGTTCCAGCAAGTCCAACACTAATCTGAAAGGAAGATACTGACTCAGAAGGATCTTCGCCCCAAGACGCGAGAACACTGCCTTTACAACAGTTGCTGAACTGTTGGTTGTAAGGAACTCCAGGAAGCAAGTCAACAAGTACAGGATCCTTCTTGCAGCAATATGGTACATTTCCTTTAAACTTGGAACAGACACCTTGCTCTGTTGTTTCTGCTCCCACTATGGACCATATGACTTCTTTCTTTGGCCAGTTCCATCCTAAAGTCCATTCAGGGCTCATAATATGCCGATGCATTTCGAATTTATGCATAGTTACTACAGCCTGGACGAATATTTCAGATTATCAATATTCGTATAATCTTTTGTTTCGTTTAATGTTTTATGATGATACTTATCACATAGCCAGTGTTAGTTTGATGTCATGTCCCAACTCAATTCTTAATGTCTCGAAGAATTGAGATATTGCTGCTTTGCTTGCCTGTCATGACAAATTTTCTGGTTGACTCATCAAGATAAAATATAACCATTTCCAGCGGAAGTATAAAAGCAGTAGAGCTTGTACTAATGTGTAAAGGCTCGATCTTGGAGCAGGCAACCAAGAAGAAGATGAAGAAAGCACAATGATCCTGCCCCCACTGTATCTAAGATAGGGAATCACAAAGTGGGTTATGTAAACTGAACCCTAGAAGTTAATGTCCTGCGAAATACCATTACATGTAAATAACAATTCTAACTTTCGTCCACTCGTTTTGCTAAATTATTTTTTAACATATAGTTAAAAATCACATAATACACTAGTTAGAAGTGAGTCAATCATAATTTAGTAACCTAAAAACACAATAAATAACCTAATGCAACCGTTAATTGACGATGAAATGATTATGCACGACAAACTATAACAGATGACCAACTTAATCTTCAACCTTCGGTCATTATGAAAGCTGAGTAGGATTCTCCCGAGTTCAAATTCGGTATTCCTAATCAAAGCTCTTGTTCTATAGCTCAACACAATGAAACTCATAGCACTAGTAAAATCATTTGTCACAGTGTAATCAACATTTGCAAAGGAAGTTTGTCATAAATTATCATGTTGGTTATGTTGTGATAAACTTAAACTTCAAACCGACATCGTATATGTAACAACCAAAATCAGTTTCCACTTTACCATGACAGATTAAAATTAGTGATATCTTCTGTATCTTCAAACAGACTAATCGCATGCACTCCAGCATTGTTTACCAGATGGTCCACTGCATTAATAACATAACACACAAAAAAAGTTCCATAAAACATGCTTAATCGTTCTAAAAGGACCATTATAAGCACGAGAATCAAACAAATTAAAACTGACATTGGCCAAAGTGTTTCATGGTTTAATCAACAATCCTTCTGCAGTCATCGACTTTCAAAACATCAGCTTGAATTGTTATAACATCTGGTGACCCTAGTTCATATGCCCTTCGGCCACTTCATTCAAACTCCTCTCTCTTCTTGCTGCAAAGCCTAAACATGCTCCTCTCTCGGCGTACTCGTAGGCCAGATACTACACATTGACAAATAATTAATTTTTTTAGACATGATAATTATTAGTTATTTCCAAATCCTGCAAAACTAATATAATTTTCAGTATAACCAATGTTAGGAGCGAGAATCCCGGATAGTGCGGAATTAAACAAAGTAATCGTTTGAAGACGATAATAATGAAAAGTTGAGAAAATAAAGGAGACACAAATTTATCGTGGTTCGGTTAACTTGACCTACGTCCACAACCAAAAGAGAAGCAACTTTATTAAACACCAACGGAACAAAAAAGAGTGCAAAGATACAAAAGAGAGTACAAAATTAGAGTAATTAAATACTCTAATAGCCCAAATACCCAAAAGAATAACCTCACAAAGATCACTCCAAAGAAGAGGTTCACTCAAAGTATTTCCCAACACAACTCTCTTACAAATACTCTCTACAAAGAAGAAAACAAACACAACTAAATCTTCTTCAAATGTTGATGTTCTTCTCTAAATGGTATATTCCAAAGAGGGTGGAAATGCTTCTATTTATAGGCACAAAACAAACCTACGTTGATGTCATTAATGACATCAACACACTACTTTACCAACCAAATTTGACAAGAAAACAAATTGCATGCAATGTTGGACTAGCCAACCAAATTTGACAAGAAACAAATTGCATGCAATGTTGGACTAGCCAACCAAATTTGACAAAGCCAACAAATGATTTTGCAAGTGCTTGGTAGCAACTTTGTTTGACCAAGTGTGAATCCAAGAAACAAACAAAAGGCCACATTACAAATCTCCACCTTGGCCTGAGTTTGTTTAATATAGTAAATTTGCTCCACCTTCTTCACAAAGCCTCAAAGGGCTTTCAAAATTCCATGACGTCAGAATCAGATGAGTCTTCATCTGAAATTGAAACAGTAGCAACACCTGTAATAGTAGATCCCAACAGTGTGTACAGCGTCCCAGATTTGCGTGCCTTCATAACCACAAGAGCACCTCGAGAGACTTCAAGAACTCCACCTTCACCTGTGTATTTGCACCCAAGAGATTCTAGAGTGCCCAAAGAGATGAGATTTTTCTTCAACTCAGGAACACATCTAACATTTCTAAGAGTTCTTACAATACCATCATGCATTTTAATTCGGACGGTACCTGTTCCAACAATTTTGCAAGCAACATTGTTGCCTACCAAGACAACTCCACCTTCAACAGGATCATATGTAGAAAACAAGTCCTTGTTAGGACACATATGAAATGAACAAGCCGAATCTAAAATCCACTCATTGTTAGAACAAGAAATATTTTCGGTTACTAAAAATATTGCTCCTTCAATCTCATCAGCAGCAACACTTGCTTCAGCAGTGTCGGAACCCCGTGCTCATTTTTCTTTACTTTTCCCTTGTTTTGCAACTTAGGACAATTAAACTTGATGTGGCCTTTTTTATGACAGTAATAACACACTAAATTACCAAATCTAGACTTTTTATTAGATCTACTCCTGACAAATAAACCGGACGCCTGATTTCCACTACCTTCCCCGGTAATATCTCTATCTATCTGATCTTTAGATTTCAGCATAGATTTGATTTTTCTATAAGAGATAGTTTCTTTCCCATAAAGTATAGTATCTGTAAAATTCTTAAAGGAATGGGGTAGGGAACATATTAGCAAAACAACTTGATCTTCTTCCTCAACCTTGACATCTATATTACTTAAATTCATAAGAATGGAATCAAAGGCATCAAGATGTGATAGTATGGAAGTATTTTCATCCATACGAATTGTATAAAGCTTTTGCTTCAAGTAGAGTCTATTCTCAACCGTCTTTTTCATATACAGGCTTTTCAACTTTTCCCACATGCCTTTGGTAGTGGTTTCTGAAGCTACTTCACGTAATACATCATCAGAGAGATTTAGTATAATACTAGATCTCGTTTTTTTATCAAGGCTATCAAACTCCTCGTCTGTCATTTTTTCTGAAATTTTCTCCTTTCCTTGCAGTGCCATATCTGAACCATCTTGAACTAGGATAGCTTCCATTTTCAATTGCCACATACCAAAGTTTGCACTTCGGTTAAATTTCTCAACATAAATCTTTGTAATCGTCATGGTGACTACTAAGACAAAATCAGGATTAACCTCGCTCTGATACCAATTTGTTAGGATCGAGAATCCCGGATAGTGCGGAATTAAACAAAGTAATCGTTTGAAGACGATAATAATGAAAAGTTGAGAAAATAAAGGAGACACAAATTTAATGTGGTTCGGTCAACTTGACCTACGCCCACAACCAAAAGAGAAGCAACTTTATTAAACACCAACGGAATAAAAAAGAGTACAAAGATACAAAAGAGAGTACAAAATTAGAGTAATTAAATACTCTAATAGTCCAAATACCCAAAAGAATAACCTCACAAAGATCACTCCAAAGAAGAGGTTCACTCAAAGTATTTCCCAACACAACTCTCTTACAAATACTCTCTACAAAGAAGAAAACAAACACAACTAAATCTTCTTCAAATGTTGGTGTTCTTCTCTAAATGGTATATTCCAAAGAAGGTGGAAATGCCTCTATTTATAGGCACAAAACAAACCTACGTTGATGTCATTAATGACATCAACACACTACTTTGCCAACCAAATTTGACAAGAAAATAAATTGCATGCAATGTTGGACTAGCCAACCAAATTTGACAAGAAACAAATTGCATGCAATGTTGGACTAGCCAATCAAATTTGACAAAGCCAACAAATGATCTTGCAAGTGCTTGGTAGCAACTTTGTTTGACCAAGTGTGAATCCAAGAAACAAACAAAGGGCCACATTACAACCAATACATTTTTTCCTTCAATGGTTGAATCATAAGTTTATAAAAAGGGATTCAACTGTAACAACTCTACCTCCCCTCCGTCCAGCGAGCTCTAAGCTCTGCGATGAAGAACTCCACTCATACACCCGCATCCTTCACTGACCATAAAAAGCCCAACTCTACCTCCCCTTCCTCCAGTAAGATCTAAGCTTCAGCAACGACAAAATCCACCACCTCTCACCTCTATTCTCCCGTTTCACTAAAACCCCTCCAAAGCTCTGAACATGAGTCTAAGGGAAAAAGGAAGATCTGGCTCTTGCACTTTGAAAGTGAAGAGAAACCTAGTTTGTTGATGCCAAGGAAAAATATTTTGCACTTTTAATATGATAATAAATATCAGTAATAGCCACTAGGGATAATATTTATACGATGGAGCGGTGGCTGGTAGCGCGATGGAGGGAAAGGAGAAGAAAGAGAGAAGGGGTGACGGTCTTGCCGGCGATGCGGATCACCAGAGCGTGGTGTTCGCCGGTGGTTGACCTTAGAGAGAGAAGAGAGAAGGGAGAGAAAAGGTGCGGCTTATTTTTGCAAAAACAGGAAAATGATTTATGGTTTTAGGTATTAAGGTATTATATGTACGAACAATAAGATTTAATCTCAACCGTCGATCGCATGAGATCAACAGTTGTGATTAAAATCGAGAAGGGGATGAAAAATTGATAAAAAAAAATTAGGCTAGAATTGACATTAATTGGATATAAAACATGACTAAGAATCAAACAGATTGGAAAATTGAATTGAATTAGGGTTGCTATTTTAATAAATGTACTACTGACGTAATAATAAAAACTAAAAAAATAATAAAATGTTGATATTAAAAAAAATTATTTATGTAAAATCAATGTTACGTTAAAAAATGTTATATAAAACCGTTGACAATAAAATTTGAAATAAATCAATAATAATCATAATAATATAATGTATTTGTAAATTGCGAATGTGCATATTTGTGAAAATAATTTAACAAATATTAACAAAATATCATTTTTAAATTACATAAAATATAAAATTGCTTGATAAAAATAAATTGTCTATTAAGAAATCATGACTGCGACACGCCAGTATTTATTTGCTATCAAAATAATACGTAAAATATATCAATATTCAAAATTAATAATTTTGGTAAAATAGCATCCTAAAAGGAGCATCAGGAGGTCAAAATTGGGCGTCAATACTACAGCAGTCGGAATATATATTTATCAGAATTTACCGCTAAATATTCTGATTGTTGTACTCACAAATAGTATCGAAAAAATATTTTGTAAAAAATAAAAATAAAAAAGTAAGTTTTGAGATTGACGGTTGTGATTAAAATTGAAAAGGAATTTGAAAATTGGTTTAAAAATGAACCAAATTGAATTCAAAAATAGATTAAAATTGACATCAATTAGATATAAAGTTGACTAGAATTTAAATAAAATTAAGAAGATAATTGAATTAACTTAGGCTGATATTTAAATATAATAATAATAAATTAAAAAATATTATAAAAAATGTTATTCTTACAATAAATTACGTATGTCACATAGAAAATATTATATAAAAATTACCGATTATAAATTTGAAATAAATTGAGCATAAATATAATAATAATAATAATAATAATAATAATAATAATAATAATAATAATAATAGTAATAATAAAATCAAGGTGACATCTTTTGATTGTTTTCTCTATGAGATTTCGAGAAAATAAATACAACAACTAACCCAATTTAGTCTCACAAATTGGGGTCTGGGTACAGTATACGTAGACCTTACCGTTGAGGTAAATATGTTGTTTCCAATAGACCCTCAGTTCAAGAAAAATAGTCTGAAACTATCCAATTTTAAGAAAATATTTGTGAAAATTGATTTCATATTGACCGTTGATCAAATATGATGAACGTTGAGATTAGAATTGAAGAGATGAGTCAAATTGGGATTAGATATTGGGTTAAAAAATTGAATTGGGAATTTTGATTGAGTCAAATTAAATTCAATTGACACAAATTGAGTATAAATGGCTAGAATTTAAATAAATTAGGAAAATTGAATTGAATTAAGTTGATATTTAATAAATATATTAACTATATAAAATTAATATTAAAAAATAAATAAAATTATTATTTGTAATAATTGCGTAAACTGCTATTTAATAAATGTAGGAAAACCGTAATAATAATAATAATAATAATAATAATAATAATAATAATAATAACAATAACAACAACAACAACAACAACAACAACAACAATAATAATAATAATAATAGACAATGTTTGTAAATTATAGGCAGGTATACTTGCGGAAATGATTTAATAAATATAGTAACTATATAAATTAATATAAATATAAATTATTTGTTAATTAGTTGGCACAATAGTCAGCCAAAAAAAACGACGGATATTAAGACTCGATATAAATAAAATAATAACGAGGAAAATAATAATACTCGATATAAATTTGGTTTAAAATGAACCAAATTGAATTCAAAAATCGATTAAAATTGACATCAATTAGATATAAAGTTTGCTAGAATTTAAATAAAATTGAGAAGATAATTGAATCAACTTAGACTGTTATTTAAATATAATAATAATAAATAAATATTGATCAACGACTGAGATCTAAAGACTTATAATTTGATTAAAAAAATTGAATGAGATTTGAAGTTGAGTTCAATGGGACACAATTTGGGCTAGGATTGTAATAAATTGGATAAAATTAGGCTAAAATTGTTATAAATTGGTAAAATTAGGCTAGAAAATAAATAAATTGGAAAAAATTAAATCGACTAAGGTTGCAGATTAATACAATAATAATAATAGTAAAATAAATAATATAATTATTCTTAGATTAGTTATGAATAAATTGTGTAAATAAAAATACGGCACACAATATAATACTTTAAAATCAACAATAACAATAATTCGAAATAGACACCTATAAATTATGAATATAAAATTTAAAATTACTGATAATAAATTTGTGATACCATCTATGTCAATAAATTAATTTTAATTTCTTGAGCATCTTTTGCTTGATAATACGTGTCCACCGATTTAATACCTAATTTCTTTTTATTTTATGTTTTTTATTCTTCAAGTTTATCCTTTTCCTATTTAAATTTTTTCAAGTCACAAAAATCCTACGTAAATCCCCAAGAATAATTTAAGCTAAATTTATAGAAACACAATCCCCCAATAATATTTCAAGTAATAATTTCGTAGGTAAATTCCCAAGAAATAATTTCAGCTAAGTTTGTAGCAACACAATCCCTCAATAATTTTTCAAGTAATAATTCCGCAGGTAAATCTCCAAGAATAAATCCCCAGCAAAATTCGCAGAACAAAATCCCCAAATAATTTCTCAGGTAATAAAATTCATTACATAAAATTTTACCAAAATATCTCTATGTAAAATTTGTAGGATAAATTACCTGAGAATTTTCCTATGGATTTAAAAAATATATATATATTTGTCCATATACCTGCGGATTTACCTAGAGATAAAATACTCGCCGATACATTTTCCCAGGTAATGTCGCAAGTAATAATTTCGCAGGTAAATCCCCAAGAATAAATTTCTAGCAAAATTCTCAGCACAAAATCCCCAAATAATTTCCCAGGTAATAAAATTCATTACATAATTTCCACCAAAATATCTCTAAGTAAACCCGTAGGATAAATTACTTGAGAATTTTTCTATGGATTTTAAAAATATACATATTTGTCCATATACCCGCGGATTTACCTAGAGATAAAATGTCCGCCGATGTATTTTCTCAGGTAATGTCACAAGTAATAGTTTTCCAGGTAAATCCCCAAGAATAAATCCCCGGCAAAATTCGCAGCACAAAATCCCCAAATAATTTTCTAGATAATAAAATTCATTACATAAATTTTCACCAAAATATCTCTAAGTAAATCCGTAGGATAAATTATCTGGAGATTTTTCTATGGATTTTAAAAAATATATATATTTGTCCATATACATGCGGATTTACCTAGAGATAAAATACCCGCCGATATATTTCCCCAAGTAATATCGCAAGTAATAATTTCGCAGGTAAATCCCCAAGAATAAATCCCCAGCACAAAATCCCCAAATAATTTTGTAGGTAATAAAATTCATTACATAAATTTTCACCAAAATATCTCTAAGTAAATCCGTAGAATAAATTACCTGGAGATTTTTCTACGAATTTTAAAAATATATATATTTGTCCATATACCTACGGATTTACCTAGAGATTAAATACCCGTCGATATATTTCCCCAGGTAATGTCGCAAGTACGAAATTTGTGCAATATGACGCCAAATTTACCTGTGGAATTTGTTGCAAATATATAGTTCAGAGGTAATATATTTTAAGATTGAGGAGTTTAATATTTTTGTAGGTAAATCCACATGTATTTCCTGCGATATTATTCCCTAGGTAAAATCCCCATGTAATTTACATTTTTCTAGTAGTGAATGTTGAATTAGGATTTTGATTCTTTTGACTTTGGTGACTTTGAGCTATTAAGAAGATAAAGTGTTGAATTGGGTTTTTGATTCTTGAAAGTTTAATGGCTTTGAGCTATTAAGAAGATGAATATATTGATACTTTACAATTTTTTTGTGGATGCATGATTTGTTGATAAAATGCTGAATTGCGTTTTTGATTCTTGAAACTTTGATGGTTTTGAGCTATAAGGAAGATGAAAAATTGGTACTTTTCAGTTTTTTTTTTTGGATGCATGAGTTGCTAATGATAAAATGGTGGAATGGGTATTTGATTTTTGTGACTTTGAGCTATTAAGAAGATAAAAGTTTGATGGCTTTGAGCAGTTAAAAAGATGAAGAAATAATTTTTTTTCTAACGCGGGTCAGCTTTGCCTATTATTGTGTGATTGCCACCGTTAATTGTTCTTTGCCTTCAATTGTATGTATGGGTTCAATGGTAAATTTGGTTTTCTGATTCTTGTAGATTTTATGGCTTTGAATAATCTGTTGAACGAGCACGTGAATTATGTTGTTTGATTGGCAAATTTAATTGGTTCTTATCTGAATTGGGGTTTCTTTTTTGCTTAATAAACATCAACAATGGCTAGTGGTAATAGGCTTTACGTTTGAAGAAGATAGAAAATGGAGGAGAGGGGAGAGGTGGAGTGGTTTGAAGAAGATAGAAAAGGGGGGGGGGGGTTGCGTTGCAGGGTAGGGGACAGGGTGGGTGGGTGGGGGGGTGAAGAAAAAAAAAATGGGGGCGAGGGGTGCCTTTTTTATTTAATATATATAAATATATATATATATATATATAAATATATATATATATATAAATATATATATATATATATATATAAATAAATATATATATATATATAATTATATATATATATAAATATATATATTTATATAAATAAAATAGTAAATATATATTTTTTATTTTTTAAAAAAATATACATAAAAATAATGTGTGGGGGATTAATTTTTTTTTTAGAAAAATCGAACTTCTTACGTGGAAATGATGTGGCTCTGACGTGGCGTTGATGTGTAGGCGAGTGTAACACGCTCTCCGTTGTGAGAGTGGTATTCAGTTTTGAGGGGTCAAAATAATACACTTTAAAGATGTTAAGAGGGATAAATAAACAAAAGTTAAGTTTAAGTGCTAAAGTAAGTTTGGAGGACAAGTTCAGGAAAAAAAGATGTTTTTTCTCGTTAGGTAACCAAGATATCTTTGAGAGAACAAAAATCAGTTTGACATATGAAAGAACTTTATTACTTGTACAATTTAATATAATGTTCCAAGGAAAGTTCCTCCTTGAATGGATGATGCCTTTAAATAAGTATATAAATTATATGTGAGTAATATATTTGACTGCTAATTAACTCGTAAACTATGACGACATTTCAATTACTGAAGTTAGAAATGACAAGTTTACGTTATTATAATTTATAAATACATCTTGATTCGAATTGATTCCTTTCAGATGACTATTGAATAAATACAGAAAGGAATTTAAATAAGTGATACATGTACTTAACTAATTTCCCTAGTACTTTTCTCGCAACTAACCTAGCATCAGCAGCATGGACAGGTTCTATTAACCTACAGCAAATACATAACTGCAATAATATACCCACTAAAACCCCACGTTCAATAAATAATTACGAAGAGAAAATTGCAAATAATTAACAAAAGCACTTCCAGAACAGAATTAAGAAGAAAATACTAAAATATTTCAAATGTCAACGAGGATTACTAAAATAGTAACCGAGGTGAGGCCTAATGATCAATAAAGTAAGAATGAAGATTACGAAGGTCTCAAGCTTAGTTTTAGTCAAGATAAAATATATTATATTATTTTTTTTTATATGTCTGAGCTTTAGTGGCCAAGTACCTGTGTTGGTCAGAAATAACAAGCATTCACTATATCCTTAATACACTTTTCTTTTCTAGTTCGTTTAAAAAATAGTAACATATTTTCTTAATTGACGAATATTTAATGACACTATCAACACTTTACTCATGTTAGGTATCCACTTATTTGGCAAAAATTTCCACACATATGTATTTTTCTATTTACAAATTTATTTATTTTAAGAATAATTTTGAAACATCGCAAACTTTTTTTTTTATACTTTTTAAATGTAATAAATGAAATGAAATAAATGAAATATGCAAAAATTGGCCCCGAACATCACTGTCATAAATAAACAAAGAGTTGTGTATTTAACCAAGTGGGGGGGGGGGGGTGAATAACGTGAAGGAAACGTTACCTCCCACCGCAGACCAATTCTTGAAAGCCTTAGCCATGAGAATCAACAAGTAACCGAACCCTATAACCTAACTCCCTAAGCCAATGAGTACGAGTTGTAATAGGATTTTGAATATTCATTGGCGGGCGGGACCAAATGTTCACGTTCTTTTACAAGTGCGTTTTGGCCGATTGCACTTTGGCGTGCAAAAATAAGTTTGGCCACCATCAGCTTCTTGACCTTGTCAATCCCTTGTATGTTCTGTACACGTTGAAATTATCGGAAAATATGTACAAGAGCATCAAAATTATACAAAGAAGAATACAAAATTAATGCTTGACAATATGAACAAGGAACGTAAAATTGGAAGCTTGAAACACGTGCAAAATGCTTTTGTATGATATTTACTTCCTCTATTCTACAAGATTGTTATGAAATTATATGTATATAGTTTTAGTGGATATGACAAGCCTATGAAATTCTGCACTAAGCATATAATGAAGAATTCTTCTAAAAATTGTAGGAGGGTGCGGATAACTTGTGTGGTAAAATAGATCTATTATAAATACAATAAATCTATTTTTATTTGTGCGTGGATATTTCTTAACTTTATTTTTATTTTTATGTTAGTTTTATCGATATTCATATCTTGGGGGTGATTATATGGTAATCGATTAAATGCTTTACTATAGTATTCTTTATTTTTTTCTCTTAGTTTTTGTAATTCTTCTATATTATTTTGAAGGTATTCTAAATATTCTATATTTTTTGTTTCAAAATATCCAATTAGATTGTCTTTCATAAGTTTTTCTAATAATATTATTTCTTCCATATTTTCTCTCCAATATTTTAAATATTCATAGTCTATCATTTTATCCTAAAGTAATTGTAGATTTACAAATTTAATTATGTATAATAATTTAACCTAATTGTACTATAATGTATATCTAATTCTAGATTTTCAATGATATTTATTATCTTGTGTTGTTCTTCTCGTAGCGAATTTTTTAAATTATATAAACTATCACATGTACTTTTTTCTAAATTTTTTAGGGTTTCTTCTATCCATATTAATTTTTCTTTTAGATTCTCCACTATTTTTCTATTTCGGTTTCTATAATTAATTTCTTCATTTAGATTATCTTGATTTTCTCTAGTTTTTCTAATATATTCTAACATCTCTTAATCTGAATAATATCCATCTGGGTAATTATCCAGGTATAACTGTTCTATCCAATTTATAGTTTCAATTTCATAGTCTAATACTTTTTCTAATATTATTCTCTTAATATCTATAATTTCTATATCTCTAAGTATATATAAGATTAATATTTTAAGATTATCTATCATTTAAAATTGGTTAAATACTTTATTATTATATTTTTTAGTTGTTTGTTTTAATCTCATTAATTCTTCTATATTTTCACAAAGAAATTGTATATATTTTATATCTATTTTCCAAAATTCTAAATATACATAATTTATAATAGTTAGTGTGTGGGTTTGGTATGTAAGTATTTATAAGAGTATTTCGGTAGGTGTGATATATAATTAATTCTAGTCATAAAATATCTATCAAATATTTTTTCCAATATGATTTTTCTTATATCTACTATTTCTATATCCTTAAGTACATATAAAACGAGTATTTTAAATTTATCTACCATTTCGTCAGATAAATAATTATCCATTTTTCATAAAATTGCTATTTTCAGAATATTCCCTTCAATCATGCACATAACAAAATATGATCACTTTAGATTGCTATATACTAGATTATTCTTAAATAACATATTCTTCGGTCACTATTAGCATGGTAATCAGGATACTTTTCACTTAAACAACGCCTCTACTCTGGTTACTCCCCTATCACGGCTTTCTTGCCTCACCGGTTTCACCTTTAGGATGACATAGTTCTTAGGGATTTTTCTCCTCTTCCACTTTGCTAATAAACTTCTTAACATGCTATTTTTCAAATAATTCTACTATAAAGCAACTAACAGAACTTATTTTATCATATCATGATTGTTAGGAATTTATGAATTTAGCTATTCATAATAGTAAATGAATATACCTGTTCTGTTAGTTTTGATAATTCTAAGTTTTGTTCCTCCATAGATTTTTCCATTAAAATATACCTGTTTTTTAAATAATCAAATTATTTGTTGTAGACAAGAGAGAGTTTTTTTGCTTCAACGCATGAAGGCTTACCTTCATCTGAGCAAGTGCTCGTTTATTTATATTCTTAGAAATGAAAACGCGTACAATGTTTTTCTTTACATCTGTCAGCTACTTTACAAAAGTAAAGAAAAATATCTCTGCAAAGTCCTAAAGCTAATTTTTACACATGTCTAATCTAATAATGACACTACTTGCCAAAAAAGACTAGTAAATGATAAGAAAAGTCAAAAAGCCTAAGGATACTTACATAATAATTTACGTAAAGCTATCTAGCTATTTTAAATCTTCCATATGTCTTTTTCACCTTTAATAACTTGAATTACTTTCTTTGTCTTCTTTCTTTATCCATAGTTATCTTCTTTTTATTGCTCTGTATCTCCATTATTGCTTCATATCTTACATTTTCCAGTTGTCGCTTTTATCTTCTTCTATTCCAGTTGAACTTCTGGGACAATATTATCTTCTCCATTACATCTCGAACATTGATAATCTGGATATTTGTGTCCAATTATCTTGCAATATCTTGTCAATAATCCATCTGAAATAAATCCTCTCTTAATTGCCCTTGCAGTAGATTGTTTTTCTGGGTTAAGTAATGTCATTATCCATTGTCTAACATCTTCCATATCTTCTTGTCGTAGTTCTTTTGAATTTGAATAAATCATCTGATTGGTCTCTTGAATAATAGCTCCATATTCAGTTTCCATTGGTATAATTGTTTGCTAGTTCTTGAATAATTGTAGCTAGTCCAATAAGTCGTTTGTTTGCATAAAAATTAGGTATTTCGATTCTGGGTATCTCTGGCTTCTGCACAATATCTTCTGGTATAATCATATCTCTGGTTAATCTTATTTTTATAACTTGTATAACTGGTTTTATCTCGTCGTATAATATCTCTGCTGTGCAGTATAACACTTTATATAAAATAAATTTTCTTTGGTTACTCTCTATAGGTGTTGAATATTTTTTGTAATTCTTCCATAGCTGATAGTTCTTCTTCATCTTGGGTATCTATGGTATTTAATAATCCATAGTCGAAATAAGTTTTTATTAGGCTTGAGTTAGTTTTGGGTAGTGCAATTAGCTTGTTGTGACCTTGTAATCTTTGGGTTATATAGTTTGTGTTGGGTTCTTTGATATCTGTAGCTCTGAGGTTAAGGTTTAGAAAAGTTTGTACTCGATAGATATTTTTTATGTATTTTTGGGCTGTATAGTTATAAATTTTTTTATCTTGGTTCAGACTATCTCGATATGTGGTAATTTGTGGGGGTATGTTCAAGAGGTGTTTTTGTATTTTTGGTGTAAATAGTTTTTCAAATGTCTTATTTAAGTTCATATTCTGGTATCTTTGTCCAATAACTCCTTTGCTTGTACCTGTAATTGTAGATTGATAAACGTTATGGGTTTTACGGAGTGTCCCAACGTCTCCTTCTAGCTCTGGAATTTTAATGTCTTCCGATCGACATAGCTCTGCACACTGCTGAGTTAGCTGATTTGTAGCTACAGACTTCA
The DNA here is from genome assembly GCA_030864215.1 of Capsicum pubescens. NCBI lineage: Eukaryota > Viridiplantae > Streptophyta > Magnoliopsida > Solanales > Solanaceae > Capsicum > Capsicum pubescens. The sequence goes on from CM061540.1 coordinate 83,481,590, forward strand.
GTTTATTTTCATTAGTCTTTAGCTTTTCTATTTCATTACCTATATTATCCACTTTTATTGAAAGCGTAGTTAGGGTTTTGAATATCTTTTCTAAAGCATCATCTTCTATTATATCAGTTTGTGTAGCTTTGTCTTGATATGTAATCTGTAATAACGTTTTTGTTAGTACTAATTACTTCAATTGTAAATGTAAAATTTAATATATTCAATACTAGTCTCCGAATCTCTTTTGTTGTAACTGAATTTTGTATTTTCTTTGTTAGCCACCAACGTACCTGTGTATTATCTGTTCGTACAATAAACTTGTTATATACAATATATGGCTCAAATGCTAATAAACATTTATATAATGAACATAATTCTTTTCTATTTATTTCCCATTTTATTTTTGTTTCATTAAACGTTCCTGAATAATATCTACAATGATGTTCTATTTTTTCATTTTCATACCTATATTTAAGTACTCCTCCATAACTACATTCACTAGCATCTGCTTCTACTATATATATAAATTTTCTATTTTCGTCTGAGAATTGTAATTTTGATAATTCTTTACAAAGTGTTTTTATTTCCTGAACTTGTTTTTTATCTTCTTCGTTATAATTATATTCTACATCCTTTTTTAATTTTTTCTGTAAAGGTTTTAGATTTTCTGCTAATTTTGGTATATATTCCCTTACTTGGTTTTTACTAATCCTAAAAATGATTGTAATTTTTTTTTTTGTATCTAATTCTTCTTTTGAATTTATTATTTTTTGTACTATGTGTTGTTGCATTTTTACTCCACTTTTATCTATTTGTATTCCTAAAAATTCTATCTGTTTTTTCATAATTTCAGCTTTCTTTTCACTTAAACTTATTCCCGATTTTTCTATTATATCCGTAAATTATTCTAATAATTTTAAATGTTCTTCTTTGATTTTTGTATATAATAGTATATCATCTATATATACTATACAATTAGGCAATTGTTTAAAATAACTATCCATAAAATATTGATATCTACCTGGTGCATTTTTATATCCAAATGGTAGTACATTCCATTCATAAAATCCTTGTGGTACCGTAAATGCGGTTAATTCCTTAGATTCTTCTTCTAACTTTAAATGGTAAAATCCTGATTTACAATCAAATTTACTAAAGTAATTATATCCTTGTATTTGTCTTATTTTTAATATCTTATTTGATATTGGGTAATTATATGTCATAGTTTTTGCATTTAAATTTGGGAAAAGGCATCGTTTCCACCCTAAACTATACCCGAAAAGTCTAAGTCACACCTAAACTATACTAGTGACCTATTACACACCTTAACTATAAGAAAGTGATATTATTACCTCTCCGCAACCCCCATTCTAAGGCACGTGTGTTACACTTATTTTAGGAGCGTCCAACCTATTAAATAACAAAAGTAAACGGCTAAAAACATTAAGGAAAAAGTCATCGTTTCCACCCCAAACTATTGTTGAAAAGTCGAATCCACACCTAAAATATATAAGTGACCTATTACACACCTTAACTATAAAAAAGTGATACTTTTTACTGACGTGGTGCTGACGTGGCAGCGCGTGTAAAACACTACACCACATGCAAGTGGTGGTAGCCTGACAGGGTGTAAATGGTTTCACTTTTTTTTATAGTTTAGGTGTGTAATAGGTCACTAGTATAGTTTAGGTGTGGTTTTGACTTTTCGGGTATAGTTTGGGGTGGAAACGATGTCTTTTCCCTATAAATTTCTATAATCAATAACCATTCTACTTTTTCCTCTTTTTTGTTCACTATGTTTATTTACTATAAATGCTGGGCTATTATGTTTACTATTATTTTTTTGTATATATTGTTTTTCTAATAATTCTTCTATGTGCATTTTAAATTCTTTTACATCGTCAAAATTATATGTTAATGGTTTTTGAGTTATTATGCTATTTTTATCTATTAATTCAATTTTTATAGTGGTTTTATGTTTTTTTCCATCCTTTTAATGGATCTTCACTATATAATTGTTCTAATTTTTTCTTAATTATTTCTATCTTACTTATTGAAAATATAGTTATTTCCTTTTTATTTATTGAAAATACGACCCGTTCTATTGTATCTTCAGTATTTTTTATATTTTTTTAATTTTAGTGATTTTTTTCACTTCCTTCTATCCAATCAGTTTTCTTTCTTATTTTATTAGTAACTCTTTTTGCTCTTACTTTCTGTTTACATGGTGTTGTAAACCACCAATCCGTTCTAGTTATTATATGTGGGTATAATTTATCTAAAAACGACATTCCTAAAAGTATATCTTTTGATGTTAGCTCATATTTATAGATTTCTTCTATTGTTAATACTTTATCCCATACTTGTGTTTTTACATTCCTAGCTTTATAAGTAATTAGGCTTCCTTCGTTATTAAATCCTTTAACTATTATTGGTATTTTTAATTTATCCCATTTACTTTTTGGTAAACAATTATATCTACATAAATTGGCTTTTGCTCCTGTATCTATCATAGGCGTATAATATCTACTGTAATACCCTTCTACTACTATCTTCATTAATACATATATTTTCATATCATGTTAAATTTCTTCTTAAGAATAATATAGATAATTGTGTATGCTCTATATTATATGGTTTTACTTGTTCTAGCCATTTTATTTCTAATATTATGTCTGTTTTTTGCATTTCTTCCTTTATTTCAAATTCTATTTTTATTTTTCTAACTCCTATTGGTATTTCTTTTTTTGCTATATTTTTAGTGTTTATTAAGCTTCTTGGTAGATCTGGGCATATATTGTTGTCAAATTTTATTTCCTCATTTTTTACTAGATATCTTGCTATATAATTTTCTTCTTGTCCTGTATTTAAGAGTATTAAATATTCTTTTTCATTTATTGTTCCTGTTACGCAATATTGGTTTAAATTATTTGTTGAACTTGTTTCATAACTTGTTCTTTTTGATGAACTTGATGATTCTGTTTTTTCATAAGCTATTCTTTTTGTTGTACTTATTCTATCATTTATTATTTCTAATTTTTCTTCTATATCTATGTCTCTATAACTATAATCATTATTATCAATTATTTTTTCAAATTGTTCGAAAGGACTTTCTATTTGTATTTTGTTAATTTTATTTTTTCCCGTTATTTTATGTTTTGTTGTTAATACATATAGTTTTTTACATCTTGCTGTAAATATTTTACTTCCTGGGGTTAGTTCTATTCCTGATATTTTCCAATATAATACTAATGATTTATCTATATTTTTATCTGTTATTGCTACTGAATAATTCACACTTATTATAAATTTAAATTTTTGGTATATTAAATTTTCTTTTATGGCAGTTATTATACTTTTTTTTATAGGTTTTATAATTCTATCATCTGCTAGGTATAATTCTATTGGTGTATCTATTCCTTCTCTAAAATATGCTTTTATTAATATCTCTGTACCTCCAAGGTGTACATATTTTATTGGGTCTCTACTTTTTATATCGTTGATTTCTTTATTAATTATCCTTTTTGTTACTAGTGGTATACTAGCTTTACCTTTTGCATATCTACAGTCTATTACATGTTCTTTTTGGCTTACTACATAGTATTCTTCTTTTCTTCTACTAAATATGTTTTTTATTGTTGGTATTTTAAATATTTTTTCTACACTTAAATCTAATTTTTTTCCTTTTATTTCATCAAATATATGACTATCAAATATTATTTTTTGATCTGTTCCTTCTTCATTTAAATATTCTTCCTTTGTTATTATTTTTATATCTTTTTCAGTTATTTGGTTTACTCTTATATATTCTTCAGTCATTTAATTCATTTAATTCACTATCTATTTCATTATCTGTTTCATTCTCTGAAATTTCATATATACTATCTTCATTTTCTAATTCGTAATCTATATAATCTATCTGCATATATTCTGTATTTTCTATTTTTATTTCTGATATTTGTTTATTTTTTGGGTTTTTAGGTAATTTACAATCTCTAGCTAAATGTCCTAATTTTTCGCAATTATAACAAGTACATTCTTTTATAGATTTTTTTTCCTATATGGTCTTTTATGTTTATAATTTTTTACATAATATCTTTTTCTTGGTTTCTTATATTTATATTTTAATTTTTTTGTATTTCTTATATTTCTTATGTCTTTTTCTTTTCTTATAATATCTTTCTTCACTTCCAAATTGAGGTGATATTTTATCTTTGCAACATGCTAAATTTCTTATTAATGTTTTTTCCATTTTTATTTCTTCTCTATATTTTTCACATAGGTTTCTATACCATTGTTGTAAAATTTTTATCCTTGCTCCTAGAGTATCTACTATTTTTACTTCATCCCAACTTTTTATTATTTTTGAACTAAATGGTTCAGGTAATTTATTAAAATATAATTTTCTTATTTCTTTACTTTCTTCTGTATTATATGTTCCTTTATAATAATATTCTTTAAATGCGCAAATATATTCATCTATGTAACACATATTACATATTTTTAACATTAAATTCCTATTTGTATCTTTCTCTTCATTTTGTTCTTCTTCTGTTGTTGTTATGCTGCTAAATTCGTCTTTTATAGCTATTTCATATTTTTTTAATAATTCTATAGGTGTTAATTTAGTTGTAGTTGTTGATGATGTTTCTTCTGTAGGTTTGTCAGTTCTTAATACCCTTTTACTATTTTCAGTTAGATTTGAAAACCATAATTTCACTATTCCTATTAGTGTTCTTTCTATATATTCTGGTGCATCTGTTACATTTATATTATTATCTAATAATTATTTTGTCATATATCCTATCCATAATTATATTATTTTTTCTGTATCTATTACACAATCTAAGTCTAAAAAGTTATAATTTTTATTAATTATTTGTCTTGGTGTCCATTTTTTATATTCATCCTTTAGATTATATCTTTTAAACTTATTCTTATAATATGTAGGTTTTCTTATTTCTGATGTTCTAGGTATTATATTTTCATCTTCTTTTTTATCAAGAGTATTTATTTCTGTGTTTCTATTTTCTAAGTTTTCTTCATTAATTACTTCTTGTTTTTCATTGGTTTCTAAATTTTTTGTGTTTGTTAAGATTTCTGTATATGTTTCACTATCTTCTGAATTATAATTATCTATTTCTTCAATATCTATTGTATTTATTTCTAATTTTTCTTTAAATTGATTTATCTCGTTTAATAATTTTTGTTCTATATCTTTTTATTCTTTTTCTTTCTGTCCTTTTTCATACAAATCTTTTAGCATTTGTAGTTCTTTTTCTAATTCAGCAATCCTACTATTTTTAGTTTCTTCTATTTTTCGTATTTCTTCTGTAGTTTGTTGTTTTATTTTTTCTCTTTCTTTTTTTTCTATCTATTTCTTCATTTTCTTTTTCTATTCTTACCATAACTGTCAATTTATCTTCTAATTTTAATTCTTCTTTTTTCTAACATTAAATATAAATGTTCACCTATTTTCGTATACCTCCTTCCTAGATTAGAAAATACTATTTTTATTTTTAAACCTTCATGTTTTTTATATATTTTTCATATATTACAAATTTTTCTTTGTTCATTTTTATTTAATTGTTAATAGATCATGTTGGTATGTATATTCTAGACTATCTATTGTTGATTCTAAATTTGATATTTCTTCTTTTTGTGCATTTATTGAGTTTTTTCTAACTCCGACAGTTGTGTTACATTGTAGTCTTTCTATCCTTATTTTTAATTCTTTACGTTTTTTAGATATTATTTGCTTTAATTCTTTATATTTTGGTAATTTTTGTACTTTATTCATCTAAATAATATTTTGGGGAATATCTAAATCTAGTTTTATCAAATAAGTCATAATTAATAAATTAATCAAATAATAAATTAATTAAATAAATCTAAATATATACTACTTCTGTAAGTTTAAACAACATAGACTCTGATATCAAATTGTAGGGGAAAGCTGTAAGAAAATTTTTCTGGTGAAAAATTACGTTAAAATCATAAGAGGTTGAATTTAAATAGAATTGGTACAAACCATAGATGAAACGACACCATCTTTCATCTAAAAGACACATTTTCATTAAAAAAACATATCTCTATTAACAAAAAGTTATAATCATTAATTTAATTTAAACAAAAATCAGACAATTGTCCACTTGTTTAAATATACATTAGGGCACAAAGATCAAGTTATGTTATGCATAGGGTAATGTATCTTTCGATTTAAACATCACCTTAGTGTAATCTCACAAGATGAAATCAAAACTCCACGTCTAGCATAATAGCCAAATGTGTTATTCCTTGTGATAACATCGGTGACACTACACACATAAATATTTCATTCCTGCTTTTCACTCAACATGCTTAACATTTTTATGGCCATGTGCTATTCAAATTTCATGAACATTTATGAGATTAACTACAACTCCAATCAAAGTGGCACCACTTTTATGTTCATACAAGTGAAGTTCTTTCAGTATCTTTTCCAGATTCGAGAAACTTGTTCCTTGAACTAAACCTCATTAAGAATACTAAACTCAATTCTCTAATCTATGACAATCCGTACAAGTGTATCCCTTACTTAATAAGTACTGAAACATCCACATATTAATAACTTGTTGTTACCTTTTGAACCCATAACTAGTATTCATTTCATAGTGTTGGATAGGATTGCACTTATTGGTGGATCTAAAGGAGTTTCAATATAATCCAACAAAAAGTTGTATTCAGTAACTTCCTTTTAATAAGTGTAATAAATAGATTAGTCAAATTCTTTTGACTCCACCAATATGATAGAAGTTATTTCATCTTGAATTAACTTTCTCACATAATCATGTCAATAACTTATGCATTTTGACTTTTCATTATATAATCTGTATTTGCTCGAGTTAGAACAACTTGACTTTTACAAAATTGAGATCATATTTTTGCAAAGTCAATGGATTCACTTAAACAGATAGAATCCCTCAATCACTCAAATCTTTTTCTTGCTTCTACTAATGCAAGTCTATTTCTTAGTTCAAGAAATTGTACCTCCTCGCAAGATAAATTTTCGTCATGTGGTAAATTTAATTCCTTACATACTCAATATTCAACTTCATTAATATATTCTTATAAAATAATATAAAACTTTGAGTTTCTTAAATCTCTAGTATTCTAATGAAAATAAAGAACTCAACTATTGACTCTTCCAATAGTGTTTGCTTACATAAGTTAATCCATAACTCTTTTATCATTATTAGTTAACTCAATTTAAGATCAAATAGGGTAGAGCCGTCAATATGGGCAAGGCCCATTGGGCCGACCTGGCTCAATCCATAAATTGTTAAGGTTGGGCTACGATTTTTACAGCCCGTTTAAGAACATGACTTTTGAACCCGGCCCATATAAATCCATTGTCCTGTGGGGCTTGAACAATATGGGATGAGCTGGCCCATGGGCCAAACAAAAAATAATTAAAATATAGAATAGAGTACTAAGAATAAAAAAAGAGTCCAAACTCAAAGTCTATTTGAACCATCATAGATATTTAAATATTAAATATTTTTATAAAATATATAAATACTAAATTTTTTAAGAAATTAAATATGTTTAATGAAGATGATGTGACGATGTTGAACATGCCAAAAGTGTCATGTGAGTTTATTTTGAGGAGTTGATTTTCACTTTTAATGGACTAAATATTGACATTTCTTTGTGTTTTATTGTGATCAATTAAAATAAAATTAGGTTAATATTGCTATTTAGCTAGTTATATTATTACTCATTAATAGTTTCGTTTGTTTTTCAACATCTCTATTTGGTATCAAAAGTTATTTAATTTCACAAATTATTAGTTTTTTTTTATAAATTTGAGACTTGATTAAAAAGTAGTAACTTCATGTAATATTATGTTGTAAATATTTATGTAATTAATAATTTAAAATTTAAATTAAGATTATAAAATAATATATTTTACAAAGTGGGCAGGCCTGTGGAGGCCCGCAGCCCACAGTGTGATGGGTCGAGCTTGCTATTTTCTGGCCCATCATGTTGATGGGCCAGTCCGTCTTGGGCCGTCAAACTCCAAAGCCCGTGTGGGTTAGCTCGGATGGGCTGGACCGGCCCGTATTGACAGCTCTAAAATAGGGTATTAAATTCTTTATATTTAAGTAACTAAATTTATTAGCACTTTCTCAATGTAATGAGATTAACTCAGCACATAACCCCCACTGTTTTGTTTAATCTTAATACCCAACATAGTATGATTGGGTTCTAGTGAAATGTGAATGAATATAGAGAAAATAAATAGAGAAAAAATGAATTGTGTTTTCAGTTAGAGGAAGAAGGGTTCTCCCATATTGGTGGGAGAAAGAGATATTTGTGTTCTTAATTATAGAAGCACTCCTCCATGTTGTTGATTCTAAGTAGAAATGTGAATGGAAAATGAAGGGAATAAATGGAGGAAAAAGTAAATTGTGTTTTCACTTTAAGGAAGTAAAGTTCTTCCACATTGGTGGGAGAAACAAACTTCTTAGTGTTTAAATATATAAACACTCCTTCATGTGTATAGTGATGCAAGAATAAGACAAGCCTCACATCATCATTGTTGTCTCTCGCTCGGTTCAGATCGACTTCTTCATCTTCTAATTTAGATTTGGATTTGATTGATAGAGAGAATATTCTTTTGGATAAAATTAATTTAAAACTTAAAAATTAGTGATATTTTAATTCAAAAATTCAATAAAAAATTTAATCCATTTGCGGATACACTCGAACATATGTGGACGCATGTCACAATGCACCTCGAATGTAACGACCTGATATTTTGATGAAATATGTGAAATATGTATTTTTGTGTGATTTGATTATTTTACCCCTCCGTCTAGTTGCATTGTGGTATTTCTGGGGTGTGGGGGTGATTGTCACGATTTCCAATGCATTTTGGTGCCTTTTATTCGATATTGTGATTTTTATGGCTTATAGAGCCTTATTATGGACTTATGTGATTATATTTTGATCCATACAATAGATAATTGAATAGACTATGCTATCAGATTTGAAACGTCGATTTTAGGGTGGTAATATATTTCATGTGGTTTTGTGTTTTTTAAATCTCATTTCAACCCTTGATTTACAAAATTATAATTTTGGATTTCAGAGATTAATTTTGTGAAAATAACGTCTTTTTGAAAATTTGATATCACCATTGAATCTGGAGTGTCGAATTTAGTATGTTACATAGTTCGTTTGCGTGTATCATATTCCGAATGAATCTCGAGGCCTTAGCGAAAACTTGGAAGAGTTCCATGTTTCAACTATAATCTGGTGTAACACCCAGATTTTTGGCTTTGAAATTTCTGAGTTTTGAACTCACTGGCCAGGCTAAAATTCACCTTACGAGTCGTAAAGACTAATTATGAGTCGTAGAACCCAAAATTATGGCCTGACCAGCGTAGGTGCCAAAGATTCTGTCCTGAGTATGATTTGACCATACGAGTCATGGTGAGACATTATGAGTCAAAATGTGGGACTCGTAGTCTCCCTAGTGTAATGGTTCATTCAGTCTGTTGTGACTACGACTAGTACCCTACGAGCCATAAGGTCTGTTCACGAGTCGTAGGATGTGACTCGTGACCAAACCAATAAAGGTTCCCTGAGTTACTGTCCAGACCACGAGTCATGGTGATGACTCGTAATGTGTCTTTATGAGTCGTAAGGTGACCCGTAGTCACTGGCGATAATTTTTTGCATTTTATTTAAGGATATTTTGGTCATTTCCATCTTTTTCTCAATTAAAACCTACGACCTAAAATATTCTAAGGGACCCCATTACACTTCATTACTCCATCATAAACTACTCTTTACTTTCTCAAATCACCAAGTCAAGAGCAACTTGGGTTTCTCAAGGTTGGTCATCTAGGGCTCAAAGATTGGTTTCTTCTCCATAACTTTTGATATCTCAGGCATGTTATCTCTTCCTTTAAACTTGTTTTCAATAAAGGCATGGGTTTTATTATTATTCATGTGGATTTAAATGCGGGACTGGTTTGGGTTGAGGGTTTTGTAATGATGGTTACTTGAATTAGAATTTCATGGCTATAATGTATTTGTTTATGTTTTATCTATGTGTTTTGAAACCAGTTGGGGTGCATGGGCATGGTGAATGAGATGAGGGTTGGGGCATTCTCCTAATTTGATGATTTGGTTTGGAATTTGGTTTCGGAAATTGTGTTTCCTCAACCCACTTGCATAATTGACTTTGAAATATAGAAAATCACATGATTGACTGAAAATCACATGATTTGACTTACCCTCCTAAAAAATTGTATAGCATAAACGGTTAAACGGATAAAAATGGCTTTGAAAGCCTTACTGGCCATGTTTTTGATTTAATGAACAAAGGGGGTCATGGCATTCCCGCGGGATGGTAAAATTCGATTGGCATAATTATAAGCTTGGAAGCATAATTAGTATGACGATACCAACGATATGTGCCTTAATGGTTGGTCTTTGGTTTAATCAACTGGAATGTGTAAATATTTTAATTGGACTTAAAAGCGGTTGTATAACTGATTCATGAAGGTGGAGGTCCCGAGGAACCGATACTAAAAACCACATTTGCTGGCGTGGGGATTGATCTTTATGACCGTGTGTATAGTTCACACATTATTTATATATAATTTTTTGAATGGTTATATCCTTGATGGCTAACATGCACTGGGGCCTAACCAGCAGGTAAGAGCTGGTCCCAACTAGCAGGGAGAGTTAGACCAATATAGTTCGTGGGTATGGATGACGGTTTGAGCTACACAATACAAACTAGTGTTTTAAACTTTATGTTAAACCTTGTTCCCTATCCCAGCATATGATATATATGTATATGAATGTGTTCATATTATTTTGGATTGATTAATCATGGCATTATAATATCCCTTCCCTGAGTTACATGCTAGCGCTCACCTTGCTAACTATCCCCGGACTCTGCATTCCCATGCGATCCAAAGACACTTCTATTTTTCCTGCAAAGCAATAGGTAGTTTCTGGATTATCCGAAAGTCATCTTGAAGTATTGAGCTTCCACTCTCCAAAAGACCCTCATTTCATGGTGATATGATTCTCGCTACAAAGATTTGAATCTAATTACAGAAAATTAAAGATAGAGGTATGGGATATCAAATATAGAAAGATAGACACAAATATGAAAACAAAAGGGCAATCAAAGGGTATATCAAACCCAAAAACCTCCCTTAAAGATTACCAAATAGCACCTAACTCTTACGTGACTGCAAAGGGGATTGAATTTCCCTTACAATCGATGTTTCTAATCAAAGATCAATATTCGATTTTCAAAGAATAAAAAAACTTCCAATGGAGGTTCATGAATTTATCATTATCAATCAACAAAACCTAACTAACTAAGCCTAGCTACCAAGTATTTATAGTTTGGCAAAATATTGCATAATTAGGGTCCAAAAGTGAACCAAATGCAAGAAAAGGCCTACAAAGGGATATTTTGACCCACTCTTAAAATGCTAGAGCAGATCAAAAGAGAATCAAAAGTGCCTTTGGCGCGAGACCCTTCAAAGGGACTTTTGAGCCCCGCTTTGCACTCCTTCGACCTTGTCAAAGTCCTTTGAACCTACTTAATGGTAATATTCATCCATATGGAATCTTTTAATAGCACTAAGGAGTCATAAAGAATTTCGAGCATTATAAGTATCTCATCCAAAGATCCGAAGGCAATTTGGCTTGTATCAGATGGTCTTGTTTTGTTTATGTCTTTGACTATTCCTATAATTTCTTTTTGGCAATGGTCAGGGGCATTTACTGGCTTTGGTCATTCTTAGTTATTAGATACTTTGTAGATTACTGTGGATTGGGGTGGTTGTTGAACTTTTTAGATCCTATTCAGTTGATTTATCTATTTTGTTATATGTTTGAAACTTAACTCTATCTTGTTATATGTTCAGAATTCATCTGCTGCTAGTGGTATGGTGTTCTAGTTGGCTAGGTTAATGGGGGTAGTCTCCCATCTTTTGCAGAATTGAGATACCCATCACGACTAGGCCCTTGTTTGGGTCATGACAAGCTTGGTATCAGAGCCTAGGTTCAGTGTCTATGGGTGTCCAAAAAGCCATGTCAAATAGAGTCTCTTTATGGGTGTGTAGCATGCCACACTTATAAGAGGGTGGCTGCAAGGTAATTAGGAATGTTTCCCTTTCATGTGATCTATTTTTTGGCTATAGAGTCTAAGCTCTCTAACTTTTGTTTGCTCATATTTTTTATCATGCCTCCCCGAAAATTTGATATTCATGGAAACTCCTCTGTCCCACCTGAGGACAATGTGGATATAACTCAGTCTACTTATGGAGTCCATACCTAGTCTGGCATCCCATCTCCTGATTGTACTGCCCCTCATAGAGTTCTACTGTCCCCTACCGGTCCTCATTGGGCTGATGATGTCTATGCCCCACTACCCCTAAGAGACATTTCTAATGCTGAATTCTATCAATTTATTCATCTGCTGACTTAGTTGGTGACTTCTCAGACTCATCATCCTAATCGTGTTGTTTCTATTGCTCTATCTTCTAAGATCACTAGAGTTGACTAGTTTATGAGAATAAATCCTTCGACCTTTACTAGATCTAACTTTGAGAAGGATCCTCAAGGGTTTGTTGATGAAATAAAGAAGATATTCAGGGTGATGCATGCTACAAATGTAGAGGTTATGGAGTTTTCCACATATCAGTTGAAAGATGTAACCTATCAGTTGTATAAAGAGTGGGAGTAGTTGAGGGGTGATAATGCTAAGAAGGCTACGTGAGAGGAATTTTTTGGGGCTTTTCTTGATTGTTTCATTTCTCTGGAATTGAGAGACGCTGAAGCTGTGGAGTTTATGAATCTGAGGTAGGGGAGGATGGGCATAAAAGATTATGCTTTGAAATTCACTAGTTGTCTCGCTATGCCTCAAAGTTGGTATCTAGCATGAGGGCTAGAATGAGTAAGTTTTCTTTGGGTCTTTCATCTAACTTGATATTAGAGTGTAAGGCTGCTATGCTGAACAATGATATGGACATCTCTAGGCTGGTGGTTTACATTAAGAAAGTTGAAGATAAAAAAAAAATAAGCGAAAATAGGAGAGAGGCAAAATAATAAGTTCAGGTATTCAAAGCAAGGTGCTGGTAGAGATGGTAGGCAGTAGCATAAGAAGAGGACTTGGGGAATCTCGAGTTCATATTCTACGTCTAATGCTCCATATCCTAATCTATCTGGTGACCGTCGCTCTTAGACTGACAGTGGGTTTAAGGCATAGGGTGCCTAGTCTCAGGCTAGTAGAGATCAGTCAACCCCGTCTTATCCTCTGTGCAGAGCTTATGGATGGTTGCACCACAGTTATTGCAATGAGGGGAGGAATTATTATTTCAAATATGCCCAACTTGGTCATATCCAGTGGAACTGTGCTTCAGCTAGTGTTACTTTTAGAGCTAATAGGGTCTCTGTTGCTACTTCTTCTGCTCCTGCACCAAAGGGTGCTACTTCTGGTACCGACACTGGTCAGAATTATCTTTGTTATTTTACCACCTGTTAGGAGTCTGAGGCATCTCCTGATGTCGTCACTGGTATGTTGAAACTTTTCTCTCATGATGTATATTGTCTACTTGATCCGAGGTCTATCCTTTCTTATGTGACCCTTCATGTGGCTGTTCATTTTTGTTTCAATCCTGAGTGTATTTCTAATCCCTTCTCTGTGTATACCCCAGTGGGTAATTTTTTTGTGGCTAGAAAGGTCTATAGGGACTGTGTGGTGTCTATCTTCATTGGGAAACCTTGGTGGATTTGATAGAGTTTGATATGGTAACTTTGATGTGACATTGGGGATGGATTAATTCCATTTGTGCTATGCTTCCTTGAATTGTAGGACTCGTAAGGTCATTTTTAATTCCTTAATGAACCAGTGATTGAGTGGGAAGGGAATTATTTCATTCTTAAAGGAAGATTTATTTCTTATCTTAGAGCCCGATAGTTGATTTACAAGGGGTATCTATACCATCTAGTTCAAGTTAAAGATTCTAGTTCTTAGGTTCTCTGTTTACAATCTATTCCTGTTGTTAACGAATTTCCTAAAATATTTACGGATGACCTACCTAGTATTCCTTCTGATAGGGAAATACACTTTAGGATTGATCTTCTACCGGATGCTCGTCCTATCTCTATTTCGCTATACAGAATGGCTCCGGCTGAGTTAAAAGTACTTAAGGAGCAATAAAAGGATCTTCTTGATAAAGTTTTCATCCGCCCTAGTGTCTCTCCGTATAACGCCCCAAAAATACACCCTAGACATCACACGGTGCTCAAGACTACAAGTAGTCCCAAGTGTGAAATCTTGAGATAACAGAATTAAAATATTAATTGAAACTGAAGTATCATCTTATTGGAATTCTTAAACTTGGAAGTCTTGAAAATAATCACTTTTAAATCTTAAATATAAACCAGTCGGACAAGCTTGTACTTCTAACTAGAGAGCCATTGGGACAGGCCCCAGCTGACCCGAACTTAATAGAAATCAAATGACTAAAATACTTAATTGATATCAAAGTCTGATAGAATGGGCCCTCAAACTATGAGGACTCACTAAGAATCTGGATGTAGGTGGGGATGCTCGTAATCAATCACGCTGCTGGAACTGAGCACCAGGACCTACAAAATGAGATAATATAACACATAAACATATATGTGGATCAGTACTTCTGAAATGTACTGAGTATGAGGGGTGAATGCATACGTAAAACAATAAATGAATCTTTATATATCTATATGTATATATATACATATATATTTATATATATACTTTCAAATGATGCATGCTAAGAGTAAATGATTCACCTTGGGACTTAATAGAACTGAAAACTAAAAAATGATAAACCATGAATCATAAAGTATACTGAATAAGCTTTGTGAGCCACACACTTAGTTTCTAAAAACTTTACTTTTACTCTTTCTTTTGGGATATTCTTCTAACCAACATAAACCATGTGAACTATCATGGAGTCCAACATCTTACCTACGTTGTAGAGAGCTGTTCTACCCTTTCCATCGAAATAAAACCTAAGCTAGAGTGATCACTATACTGAACCTACTCTGGGTATTAAAACCTATGGTGGCCCGTAGTTCTAGAGCATGTGACCTTGGAATCATACCCAACTAGGTGCTAAATACTACTCCCATATTACCTATATGCTCATACTGTAAGAAATCCACCTTAAAATAGCACAAGAGTTTATATAATTAAAACTAATTATGCTTCTCTTTATTTTAAATCATAAACAATATGAATAATGTGGATGTCATAATCTTAGTTGGGGATCAAAAGATCCATCTTTGCTTTTAAAGAACTTATCAAAACTTGTCAATAGAACTTGAGATCATAATCTCCTTATAAACTCACCACTTGTACTTGTGGCTCAAAATATCAAGCTTTAATGCATCAATAATCATATTTAAACTTCATGCTCAATAATCATCTTAAAAGCTTTCAACAATCTCAATCAAGATAGTGAAATATAACTCATAATGACAATTTCATGAATTCAAACATGGATATATGTAAATCTCTTGCAATTGAAGCTTTAAATAAGATGATAATTTCATAAACTAAATATAATAAGAATTTTCTATGAACCCTAACTTCAATTCATGCAAAAATTTAACTTAAAATCAAGTTTTGGGCACAAGGGTGGAAGCAAACACTTGTTCATAACCCCACATACCTTGATAGGATTGACTTGGTGTAGAAAGCTAGACTTTGAATGCCTTGGAGATGATCTTGAAAGTTTTCTTGAACTTCTTGGATTAGGAATCTTAAATTCTTGTTTATATTGATGAGAAAGTAATGGAGTTTTGAAGTTCTTGAGAGGAGGTTAGGGTTTCTTGGAGAGAAAATTGAAAGAAAATGGGAAAATAATGCCTTAACCGACATTTAATCTTATGTTTTTACGAATTGAGTCTATGGGAAATGACCTAAATGGACCTCAAAAGATTAAACTCGTAATTGGAATGTCGTTTGAATGCCTAGAGAGATGCAATGACATGCTCATCGCTATATTGGGCATGATGTGATGCAATCGCGATGAGCTGCTGGAATCAAAACCAAACACGACCTAATCTTAGTCTGAAAAATCCAAAACTTCCCCGAGACATGCTCCTTGCAGCCCTGAACATGAATTAACTCAAAAAACCATCTCCTCAGAGTCTGGAAGGTCAGTTTAAAAGTCCTCAAAGTTAAGAGGTAAAAAATAAGACTAAGCCTTCAACACTTAATTAAATTTCCAGGCTTCAAGCCTCTTATGCAAGCATTAGGAGCTGAACTAAGCTAAGCTTAATATGGGGTATTACACTCCGTGGGGGGCTCTTGTGCTTTTTGTGCATAAGAAGAATAGGTCTTTCAACACCCTAGAAACTTGGTCCTTGAAAATATTTCTGAAATTTTATCCTTACTGCCTAGACTACGACTCTAATTATAGCTTGAACAGTTATAGGGAGTCTTAACAAGTTATATGACCCTAATTGTAGCCTGACCAGTGTGTGTGTCTAAGTTTCTTGTCCTGATTATGAGTGGCTTCCAATGGGTTATAGAGACTCTAGATGAATCGTATAGTACAAATCGTAGGGTGACCAGTGTGAAGCCCAAATGGACCCAAGTCTTGGGTACGACTCTGAACCTATGAGTTGTATGGTAACGATATGAGTCATATTGTATGAGTCATAGGGTCAACATTATGTGTGACCCATGACACTATTTTGACTACAATTTGTGGTAACGATTTGTAAGGTGTCTCAAGGAGTCGTCATGAGACTCGTAATGACTGATAACAAATTTTCATCTTTTAAGTTGAGGGCAATTTGGACATTCCCACAATTTGAATTAATCAAATAAAGAGAGTTAATGCATTCCCCTAAGTTAATGTGATTGTTATGGCAAAGAGATAATCTTTCAAGAGTAAGGATATGACAATACTCATGTTGTGCATTAACGGTTGGTTCATTTGTTAATAAATGAGTTATGCGATACTTGTTTTTAATTGTGCTTAATGGGGGTTATGTAGCGAAGCCATGAAGGTGTGGGTCTTGGATGACTTGTACTAGAAAATCACGTTTGCCAACATGAGGGTTGGTCTTGATGATCTATGTGAATAGTTTACACTATTGATATATTTGTATCTTGGATTGACGTGGGGTTGGGGTATTCCTTGGTCTTCCTTGATATCTCTAGTTAGTACAGCTAACACGCACTGGGGACCTTTCAGCAGGGAGAGCTAAGCCTATATAGCTCGTGGGTGTCTGTTATGACGGTTGAGCTACATAGTCAAGGATAATATTTTACCTTATGCTAAACCTTGTTCCTTATCTTGACATATTAATTATATATGTATATGATAATGTTCACATAGTTTTGAATTGGATTTGAATTGGCATTATTTTATCCCCTATCCTTGAGTTACATGCTAGTTCTCAATCCACTAACTATCTCTGGATGTTGTATCCCTATGCGATCAGGCACCGAAGATACTTTTACTATTTTTTTGTAGTGTTAGTGGGATCGTCTTGGTTCGTCATTCATTAGTGGTGAAGTGGTGAGCTTCCATTCTTCGAAAGACATGATCATTTCATCAGTTACCTTTCATAGACTAGAATTAAAGAGTTAACATTATCACTAACATTAGCGTTGCCATTGTCAGGGTCATGGGTATGTCCTGACTTAGATTGTTCTCGGTATTATTTAGAGGCTTGTGGATATTACTGTGGTTAGGTTGTTGTGATAATTGGCACTTTTAGTTGTCTTGAGTTATTATCCTCTATCTTGTTATTTGTTCAGATTTTAGCTGGTACTAGGTGTGCTATGTCTTGTGTGGTTAGGCAAAGGGAGTTGTCTCCTGTCCTTGATAAACTTGAGATACCTATTATGGACAATCCCTAGTTTAGGTCATGACAAAGTTGGTATCAGAGCCTAGGTTTGGTGTCATTAGGTATACATAAGGCCGTGTCAAGTAGAGTCTCTTTTATGGGTGTGTAGCGTGCCACACTTGTAAGAGAAAGGCTATGAGACATTTAGGAATATTTCCCTTTCTTGTGATCTACTATTGGGCTATAAAGTCTAAGGTCTTGATCTCCTCTGAAACTCGTTTGTTTGCTTTTCAGATCATGCCTTCCAGAAGATTTGATGTTCTTAGAAACTCCTTTTTCCCTCTTGAGGACAATGTCGACGGGGTTCATCCTACTCAGGAAGTTTAGACTCGGTCTAGGGTTGCTGCTTCTGATTTCCCTAGTGGAGTTCCACCGGTCCTCACTAATCTTTCTCCCACTGGTAACACTCTTACTTGGTCACCTCCAAGAGATATTACCTATGTTGAGTTCCATCATTCTATTCATCTATTGACTCAGTTGGTGACGTCTCTGTCACATTAGTTGGGTCCTGCTAGTGGTGCTGTGAGTTCTTCTGAGCCCACTAGAGTTTCCCAATTTATGAGGCTAAATCCTCCGACCTTTACTGGCTCTAAGGTTGAGAAATATCCTCAAGGGTTCGTAGATGAGATAGAGAAGATTCTCCATGTGATGCATGCTTCTGATTCTAAGGGTATGAAATTTATTGTATACCAGTTGAAGGATGTGGCGTATCAGTGGTATGAGGAGTGGGGTTAGTCTAGGGGTTATGATGCAAAGTTGGCATTGTTGGATGATTTCTTAAGTGCTTTTATGAATCACTTCTTTCCTTAGGATTTAAGGTAGGTGAAGGCTGAGGAGTTCATAAATTTGAAGCAAGGCAAGATGACTGTAAAAGAGTATGCCTTGAAATTTCATTAGCTGTCCCATTATGCCCTTGAGCTGATATCTAATATGAGGGCTAAGATGAGGAAGTTTGGTTTGGGATTTTCTTGAGACTTGGTGTTGAAATTTAAGGGTTCCTTACTTAATAGTGACATGGATATCTCTAGGCTTGTGATGTGTATACAACAGGTGAAAGATGGAACAAGAAGCAAGCTGAAATAGGGGAAAGATAAAGTAAAAGATCCTGATTTTCTAAACAGAGTGGTAGCCAACAGAATAATTGTAGGGGTGGAGAGCAGTGGTCTAAGAAGAAGTGAGGGAATTCTAGTTCTTACTCAAATTCTAATGCTCCTTATCCCAATCCATCAGGTAATTTCCACTTTCATAGCAACAACAAATTTAAGGCACAAGGTGCCTAGACTTTGGCCAGTGGGGTCCAGTCAGTTCTATCCCATCCTCTTTGTAGATTTTATTGTTAGTTGCACAATCGCTTTTATGATAAGGAGAGGAATAAGTGTTTTTGATGTGGCCAGCCTAGCCATATTTAGAGGAACTATTCTTCAGGAGATGTTGCTAGGGGGAAAATAAGGTCTCGGTTGCTACTTCTTTTGTTTCCAAACCGAAGTGTGCTACTTCTGGCTCCAGCACTAGTCAAAACTGTCTATATGCTATTACTGCTCATCAGGATTCTGAGGTATTTCCCAATATTGTTATCGGTACACTAAAACTTTTCTCTCATGATGTGTATTTTCTGCTTGATCCTAGGTCTACTCTCTCTTATGTGACCCCTTATGTGTCTATTAATTTTGGCTTTGATCCTGTGTGTATTTTAGATCCCTTTTCTATGTCTACCCTGGTTGGTGACTCTATTATGGCTAGAAAAGTCTATAGGGGTTGTGTGGTATCTATTTGTGGTAGAGAGACATTGGGGGAACTAATAGAGTTGGACATATTAGATTTTGATATGATTTTGGGATGGATTAGTTGCATTTGTGCTATGCGTCTCTTGATTGTCAAACCCGAAGGGTCATTTTCCAATTTCTAAATGAGCTAGTGATTGAGTGAGAAGGTAGTTCCTTAGTGCCTAAGGGAAGGTTCATTTCGTATCTTAGATCCCAGAGGTTGATTTCTAATGGATGTTTCTGCCATTTAGTGCATGTTAAGGATTCTATCCCTAAAGGTCCTTCATTTCAATTTGTCCCTGTGGTCTAAGGGTTTCTCGAGGTGTTTTCTAATGATCTTCCTGGTGTTCCTCCTTATAGGGAAATTAATTTTTGATTGATCTTCTTTCAGACACTCGTCTTATTTTTATACCTCCTTATAGAATGGCTCCGGTCGAGTTAAAAGAACTCAAGGAGAAATTGAAAGATCTTCTAGATATGGGTTTTATCAACCCTAGTATTTCTCCCTGGGGTGCTCCGGTTCTCTTCATGCATGAGAAGAATGGGTCCCTTTGGATGTGTATAGATTATCTCCAATTGAATAAGGTGACTATGAAGAATAAATATCTGCTTCCTAGGATTGATGATATCTTTGATCAACTTTAGGGTGCTAAGAACTTATATAAGATTGATCTTCAGTCAGGTTACCATCAGTTGAAGATTAGGGAGGAGGATAATCTTAAGACTACCTTCCAAACTTGGTATGGTCATTTTGAGTTCTTGGTAATGTCCTTTGGCTTGTCTAATGCCCCGGTGGCATTCATGGATCTTATGAATTAGGTCTTTTGTCAGTTCTTATATTTGTTCATAATTGTATTTATTAATGATGTTTTGGTGTATTCAAAGAGTGAGGCGGATTATGCCGATCACCTCCGCCTAGTGTTGTAGACCCTTAAAGATCAGTGGTTATATGAAAAATTTTCAAAGTGTGATTTCTGGTTAAATACTGTGACCTATCTGGGTTATGTTGTTTCTAGTAAAGGGATCATAGTGGATCCTCAGAAGGTTGCAGTAGTTAAGAAATAGCCTAGACCTACGACTCTAACTGATAGTCAGAGCTTCTTAGATTTGGCCGATTATAATAGAAGGTTTGTGGAAATTTTCTCTTCTATTGCTGCCTCATTAACTAAGTTGACTTAAAATAAGGTAAAGTTTGTATCGTCTAATGCTTGTGAGCGCAGTCTGGAAAAGTTAAAGGATAAGTTGACTTTACCTTCAATTTTGACCCTACCCAAAGGTACCGATGGTTTTTGTTTATTGTGATGTATCCCATGTAGGACTGGGTTGTGTGTTGATGCAACATGGTAAGGTAGTTTCCTATACTTCTAGGCAGTTGAAGGTGCATAAGAAAAACTATCCGACCCATGCTTTGGAATTGTTAGCTGTGGTCTTTGCTTTGAAGAGTTGGCATCACTATTTGTATGGAGCGCACGTTGACATCTTCTCAGACCATAAGAGTTTGCAGTATGTGTTCACCCAGAAGGAGTTGAATCTTAGGAAAATGAGATGGCTTGAGTTTCTCAAGGACTATGACATGAGTCTTCATTATCATTCAGGTAAAGCTAACGTGGTTGCTGATGCTCTTAGCAGGTTTTCTATGGGAAGATTGTCTCATGTAGATTTGGAAAAACAAAAATTGGTGAAGGATATTCACCATTTGGCTAATCTTGGAGTTCGTCTCTTAGATTCTGAAGATGGTGGTCTATTTATGCAAGAGGTGGTGAAGTCATCTCTTGGTGCTAAGGTGAAAAAGAAGCAGATCTTTGAACCCATCTTGGTGCAGATCAAGGATGATATGGGTCATCAGAAGGTGATGGCTTTTGAGATTAATGGTGATGGTATCTTGAGGTACCAAGGTAGATTATGTGTTCCAGATGTTAATGGGCTGTGAGAGATGATCTTGGTTGAAGCTCATGAGTCAAGGTACACCGTTCTTCTCGGTTCTACAAAGATGTATCATAACATAAGAGAAATTTATTGGTGGAATAACATGAAGAGGGATGTGGCCAATTTTGTGGCTAAGTGTTTGGTTTGTCATCAATTAAAGGTGGAACACTTGAGGCTTTATGGGTTGTCTTAAGAGATTTAATTTCCTGTGTGGAAATAAAAAGTGGTTAATATGGGTTTCGTTAAAGGTATTTTGGAGTCTCTCCATCAGTTTGATTCCATTTGGGTCATGGTGGATAGGATGACAAAGTCCACTCACTTCTTTCTAGTGAATACTAATTATTCGGTAGAAGATTATGCTAAGATCTTCATTGAGGAGATCGTGAAGTTGTATGGTGCTCCAGTTTCCATCATATCTGATCGAGGTGATCAATTTTCATCTTAATTTTGGCATTCCTTTCAAGGAGGTTTGGGGACTAAGGTGAACCTTAGAACCACTTTCCATGCTTAGACGAATAGACAAATGAAGAGGACAGTACAAACTTTGGAGGATGCTAAGGTCTTGTGTGATCGATTTTGGTGGTAGTTGGGTTGACCATTTGCCTCTAATTGAGTTTGCGTATAATAATAGCTATCATTTTAGTATTGGGATGGCTTTTTTTGAGGTGTTGTATGGTATGAGATGTAGGTCTCCTATTGGGTGTTTAAGGTTGGTGAGAATAGGTTGTATGGTCCTGACTTGGTTCACCAAGCTATAGAGAAGGTGAAGTAATTCGAGATAGGTTTAAGACTTCCTAAAGTTGCCAAAAGCCCTATACGGATGTAAGGTTAAGGGACATGGAGTTTGATGAGAATGATTTGGTGTTCTTTAAAGTGTCTCCCATAAAGAGAGTGATGCGGTTTGGAAAGAAGGTGAAGCTCAGTCCTCGTTATAATGGCTTATATCATATTTTTGGATGAGTAGGCAAAGTGGTTTATGAGATGGAATTGCCTTCGAGTTTGGGTTCCATCCAGGAAGTCTTTCATGTTTCAATGTTGAAAAAGTGCGTAGGTGATCCTTCCTTGGTTTTCCCTTAAAAAGTGTGGGTGCCCAGGTTTCTTTATCGTATGAGGAGGTCCCGATTGAGATTTTAGATCAGTAAGTTCACCAGTTGCGAGCAAAGGATGTGGCTTCGATAAATGTTCTATGGAGGAACCAAAAGCTTGAAGAAGCTACTTGGGAAGCTGGAGAGGAAATGAAGTCCAAATTCCCATTCTTATTTCTTGCTTCGGATAACCGTGCTTGAGGAATGTGTATTCCTTAACATCTTTGTTTTTTGACTTTGTTAAAGGAAATTGTGAATTCCTTTATATCCTTGTTTTCTGTCTTTGTTAAAGGAAAGTGTGGTTTTGTTTGGAGTGAAATCATGCTAATAAGTTCCTCAACCTATTATTCAAAAATAAATGATCTTAAGAGGGGGAGTATGCAATACCCTAGAATCTTGGTCCTTGAAAAAATTTCTAATATTTTATCTTTACTTCCCAGAATACAAATCCTCCTTATGAGTCATAGCGAGTCTTAATGAGTCATATTACCCTAATCGTAGCCTGACCAGTGCGTGTGGCTAAGTTTCTTATCCTTATTACGAGTGGCTTCCAACGAGTTGTAAAGACTCTATACGAATCACAAAGTACAAATCGTAGGGTGACCAGCGTGAGGCCCAAATGGGTCTAACTAGGGTACGACTTGTACCCTAGGAGTCGTAAGTTTACAATACAAGTCGTATAGTGTGAGTCGTAGAGGCAACAGTATGTGTACCCCATGACACTATTTTGACTACGACTTATGGACAATTTTTAAGCTTTTAAGTTGAGGGAACTTTGGACATTTCCCTTCTTAACCACTTAGACCCCACATCTATAAAACATCTTTGGGGCATTAGTTTAACATTTTAACAAATCAAAAACCCTTTTTACTCACTCAATTTCTTTCAATCAAAGCAAGCTAGGGCTTCCTCAAGGTTAAGCATCTAGTGGTCAATTCAAGGTTTCTTCTCCATAATTGAGAATCCTTCAGGCATGTTACTCTTCCCCAATTATTTATTCATGAAAAACATGTACTTAATTGGTTTAATTGGATGGTTTTAAATATGGATTTCCAGCATGGTTGAGGGTTTTGTCATGGTTGATTCTTAAATTGTCTTCCCATGATTTACTATGCATTGTTTAGCTTTATTAATGGTTTGGAAATTATGGGGTACATGGGTATGGTGAATAATCTAAGAGGTCATGATTTTGCATAAATTGATGCTTTGAAATTGGAATTGGTTTTGAATAATCGTGTTCCCTCAACCTACTCGTGTAAATGGCTTTGAATTATGAAATTGTCACTTGGTTTGACTTACTCACCTATTTTATTGCATTCCATAAATGATTACACAATGAACATAGATTTTGAAAGACGTTTTGGCTGTGATTTGATTTAATAAATAAAGGGGGTCGAGACATTCCTCGAATTTGAATTAATAAAAATAAAGGGGGTCGAGGCATTCTCCCAAGTTAATGTGATTTTTATGGCATAGAGATAAGCTTGCAAGTGTAAGGGTATAATGATACCCATGGTGTGCCTTAACAGTTGGTTCATTTGTTAATAAATGGGTTATGTGAAACTTGTTTTAATTGGGCTTAATGGGGGTTATGTAGCAAAGCCATAAGGGTGTGGGTCTTGGATGACTTGTACTGGAAATTCATATTTGCCGACATGAGGGTTGGTCTTGTGACCTGTGTGCATAGTTCACACTATTGATTTATTTGTATCTTGCATTGACATGGGGTCGGGGCATTCCCTGGTCTTTCTTGATACCTCCAGTTTGTACGGCTAACACGTACTGGAGCCTTTTCAATAGGAGAAGCAGAACCCATATAGCCCATGGGTACCTGTTATGATGGTTGAGCTATATAGTCCAGGATAATGTTTTACTTCATACTAAACCTTGTTCCCTATCCTAGCATATTAATTATATAAGTATATGATGATGTTCACATGGTTCTGAATTGGATTTGACTTGGCATTATATTATCCCCCATCCCTGAGTTACACGCTAATGCTCAACCCACTAACTGTCTCCAGATGTTGTATCCCCATGCGATTCAGGCATCGGAGATACTTCTACTTTTCCTGTGCAATTTTAGGTGGATCGGTCGATTCATCGGTTGTTATGGTGAAGTTGTGAGCTTGCATTATCCGAAAGACTTGGTCATTTCATCAGTTGCCTTTCATAGACTAGAATTGAAGAGTTTACATTATCATTAACATTATCATTGTCATTGTCAGGGTCGGAGGCATGTCCCATCTTATATTATTCTCGATATTATTTAGAGGCTTGTGGATATTACTATGGTTTGGTTGTTCTGATGATTGATACTTTTAGTTATCTTGAGTTTGTATCCTCTATCTTGTTATATGTTCGGTTTCAGCCGATACTAGGTGTGATATGGCTTGTGTGGTTAGGAAAAAGGTGTGATCTCCGATCTTCAGTGGACTTGAGAAACCTGTCACGGCCAGGATCTAGTTTAGGTCATGATAAGTCTCTTAGATGTGTATAGATTTTCAGCAGATGAATAAGGTGACAGTGAATAATAAATATCCTCTTCCTAAGATTGATGATCTCTTTGACCAGCTTCAGGGTGCTAAATGCTTTTCTAAATTTGATCTTCAGTCGGGTTATCATCAGTTGAAGATTAGGGAGGCGAATATCCTTAAGACTGGTTTTTGAACTCGATATAGACATTATGAGTTTCTTGTTATGTCATTCAGGTTGACTAATTCTCTGGCTGCATTTATCAATCTCATGAATCGGGTATTTAGACAGTTCTTGGATTTGTTTGTTATCATGTATATTGATGATATCATGGTATATTCTATGAGTGAGGAGGATCATGTCTATTACCTCCAAGTAGTGTTATATACTTTTAAGGATCAATGATTGTATTCCAAGTTTTTGAAGTGTTAAAACTGGTTAAATATTGTGACCTTTCTTGGTCATGTTGTTTCTAGTGAGGGGATCATGGTGGATACACCAAAAGTGGAGGCGGTTAAGAAGTGGCCTAGACCCACGATTCCAATTGACATTTGGAGCTTCTTTGGTTTATCCAGGTATTATAGGAGGTTTGTGGAGAAATTCTCTTCTATTGCTACTCCGTTGACTAACTTGACTCAGAAAAAGGTAAAATTTCTGTGGTCCGATGCTTGTGAGGGTAATTTTGAGAAGTTGAAAGATAAGTTGAATTTCGTGCCAGTTTTGACCCTGCCCAAGAGTACTGATGGTCTTATGGTTTACTATGATGCGTCTCGAGTGGGACTAGGTTGTGTCTTGATGCAGTATGGTAAGGTGGTAGCATATTCTTCTAGGCATATGAAAGTTCATGAAAGGATTTATCCGACTCATGATCTAAAGTTGGCGGCTGTGGTGTTTGCGTTGAAGAATTGGCGTCACTACTTGTATGGCATACATATTGATATATATTCAGACCACAATAGCTTGCATTATGTGTTCACCCAAAAGAAGTTGAATCTATGGAAAATGAGATGGCTTGAGTTGCTCAAGGACTATAATATGAGTCTCCACTACCATCGGGGTAAGGGTAACGTGGTTGCTGATGCTCTTAGCAGGTTGTCCATCAGTACCTTATCCTATGTGGATGAGGAGAAATGAGGATTGGTGAAGGATATTCACCGATTGATTAATCTTAGAGTTTGTCTTTTGGATTCTGAGGATTGAGGTGTGATTGTACAAAAGATGGTGAAGTCATCCCTTGGTGATGAAGTGAAAGAGAAACAGGTTTTGGATCCTATATTAATGCAGATTAAGGATGGTGTGGGTTAGAATAAGGTTATGACATTTGAGATTGGTGGAGATGGTATCTTGAGGTACCAAGGTAGTTGTGTGTTTCTGATGTTGATGGGCTATGAGAAAGGATTTTGACTGAGGCTCATGAGTTGAGGTATACAGTTCATCTTGTTTGATGGAGATGTATCGTGACTTTAATGAGATCTATTGGTGGAACAACATGAAGAGATATGTCAAAAATTTTGTGGCTTAATACATGGTCTGTCAGCAAATAAAGGTTGAGCACTTAAGGCCCGGTGGGTTATCTCAAGAGATTAAGTTGCCCATGTGGAAATGGGAAGTGATCAACATGGATTTTATTACTAATTTTCCACGGTCTCAGAATCATCATGATTTGATTTGGGTCATCATGGATAGGATGACCAAGTTTGCTCACTTCTTACTTGTACGGACCACCTATTCTGGAGAGGATTATGCTAAGCTGTTTCTTGAGGAGATAGTTAGAGTTCGAGGTTGGCGATTGGGTGTTCTTAAAGGTATCTCATATGAAGGGAGTGATGAGATTTGTAAAGAAGGGAAAGCTCAATCCCTATTATGTGGGTCCATACTTGATTTTGAGGGAGTGAGCAACGTTTATTATGATTTGGATTTGCCATCGAGTTTGAGTTCTATTCACCCAATTTTCCATGTGTTGATATTGAAGATGTATGAGGGGGATGCTTATTTGGTGGTGCTTGTCATATCCTATTTTTACCTAAGGGTGAAACAAGCACGACATTATAGACTCAAAAAGAATTAATTTTACACAGAGTCTCCACCTAATTTTTAAGAAAAATAAGAAAACTTATTTATTTATCAACAAGTATAACTTTATTTCAATTTAAAAAACTATTTTAGATTCTAGGTAAGGGTTCAAATTATTTCGAAGGGAAGGGGTTGGACATCCTTCAGAATCCACAAATGTGGTTCCCAACCAGACTTAGGTTTATTATAAGAGGAAAAGAAAAAATCATTGTTTGTAAATATACATATAAAAAATGTACTGAAACAATATAATGCGTATATTATCATAAAATATATATAAACAAAAGTATATAAGTATATGTATGTAAAGAAAAGACAAGATTGAATAAAGAAAAATTATTCTGAAGGAACAAACTATGTAATATTTTTAGTTTAAAAAGTATCAATTATTTGATTAAATAATCTAAATTCATTTAATATAAAGATTAACAACCTAAATTTTTCTAAACGCGTGATGAATATTGTGTAGGTAAAGACATCCCCGCCCAACGCCCCAAAAAATTAAATTTCCACTATAATTAATATTTTTGTACAAGTGTAAAGTTGTAAAAATACAAACGTAAAATTTAAACTCTTCTTTTAATGCTACTTTCATCAAATATTTTTGAGGACCTGTACAAAACACTCTTCGTAAAAATGTTAGTAACAAATAAATAATTATCAAAATAAATTAAGAACTACGTATGCATATATGTATATAAAATTAGATTTTTCGTTAAAAATGGGCTCAGATTAGATTTTAGATACGCCATGGCTACAATGTGGTTGATCGATTTATTGGCCATTCTAAATCACCTTGCCCAGATACGAATCATAAAACCTTTTGTGTTGTTATAAAAATTTCGTCATCACCTAAATTATTTATTTTTGTTACGTATTTATATACATAATAACCGTCTTTTATATTTATGAAAGCCTATAAAACCAACAATTTTTTTTCTTTGGCCAAAGTTTAGTATTTTATTCGTTATCAGTGTAACAAATGACAAAGCAATAAAAGTAAAGATATTCAAAACAGTCCAAAAATTATTCAAACAGTAGCAAAGCAGGAGCCTTTCCAAAGTAACTTATCAGATAAAAATCAATCCTATATTAATAGAACAGTCCGTAGAATAACAATGGAGTGTAGCAACAATACATCAATGACAGAGATAGAAAAAAATAGAGCAAAATAATAGAAATAAATATTTACAGGGTAGCAAGCAAAACTTAGCAAAAGAAAAGAAGAAAAGAAATTATAAATGTAAGCAACAAGGTTATGAAAAAAATAGTGAAAACAGTGGAGCTTATTAGTTTTAATGGAGCTTCACTGGAGAACGAGGAACTCCGGCTAGATCTGTGAAACTAAAAATCAAAAAACCATATTTAATGTATACAACAAAATAAAGCGATGACTGAAGTGGCATTGCGCCAATGGCTTTCACTGGAGCAATAACAAAATCATACAAATTTGGTCAAATTTGACCCTTTCTCAGCAATACAACAGTAAATAGAGGGGAGGGGAAGAGAGTGAGCAGCGAAAAGAGGAGGAAAAAGTGAAAAAGCAGGGAGAGAGAGGTTGTGGGGGTGGCAGCAAGACCCGACGGGTTGATCGTAGTAGCATTCGCCAGTGAGGCAGAAATGATTGGTGAGGAGGCAGTGAAGAAGAAAAGAAGAGAAAAAGGGGAGAGAAAGAAGAGAGGGGAGGCGTTGTGGTGGTGGTTTTCCGAAATCACCAGAATTCGACCATAGCTCACTGGAGAGAGGAGAGAAAAAGATGGGTGAGGCTGAGAGAGAGACAGAGAAAAAAGAGGAGAGATATTTGATATTTTTCTATTTGAGCGTGTGTGTGTGCATTTTTTAATATTAAAAATTAATTCCCCTCTCATTTTCTTATATATAAAAAAAAAATCCCCCTCTTTACACAAAACAATAAAGAAAATCCTTTTTGTCCTCCTAATAGATGATTTAAATCATAGGATATTATCCAGTAGACTTTCACCTTTCTAACTAATATGTAAAGGTTTATTATCCAAGGGATAAAAATATCAATCCGTCATTTAAAGTGTCAACTTTTTAAAAGTGACGTGACCTTGACTTGACTGATTTGTTGCTCTATGTATTAAAATAATCGAACCGACACTATCATTTGCAGATCGTCTTAAATAATATACAAAAAATATGAATATCGATATATAATTACAGAAAAATGCACAAAACAAATATAATTAATTGTCTTTAAAAAATGTATCACGCCATAAATAATAAAAATTATAATATGTAAAAAAATTACATCGTTATATTATATACATATGCAGCTGTCTGTGCAAAAAAATTAAAATGATAATAAATTTTAAAAAATTTGAAAAATTTGAAAAATTTGAAAAATTATAAAATTAAGGATAATTATTCATAAATTATGTATTATTAAAATATTATAATAAATTGGTAAAAATTCTAAAATAATGATGATTATCAATAATTTATTAAAAATTATAAAAAATATGTAAAAAAACTATATTTTATGCCCTTTAACGAAACGATCAGAATGCCTGAAAGCATCATTTTTAAGCATGGAGAGAAAACATTGGGTGTCAATAGTTTGCCCCTTCTTGTTTAAAGACGATATAAAAGTCTTCAGACGAAAACGTTGACGTGTAGTCAATTTTGCTTGAGAAATTTTTTTTTTCATAAAAAATTCGAGCGTACTCTAATTTGGAGTTGCCTATATATTCTGAGTTGCATGAGGATCAGGTCAGGTACTGTTCAAAAGCTATCACAACATGTCCTATTTTTGGTTGACAAACCTAATGTGTCCTCAAATTCCAAGCCTTCAAAATTTATAAAAATGAAAAGCAGTACTCAATAAAGACAAACGAGTAACTAAGTTTCTTTTTTTTTTTTCAAGAAATTTATAAAAAAATGGCATGTAGTTCTTAACTAATTTGAAGATAAATAAATAAGTGCATTGCAATATTTTAACTAAAGGTAAGCAATATATTCAATTGAAGACAAACACGCCTAAAGGGTCTTATTAGAGGGCAAACTAACCTAACATATCCTATTTTAGGATGGACGAACCCAATTCATGCCTGCAAAAATTTGAAAAATTAAGGTGGATTTTTTTTCTTTCCCTTTTTTTTCCAGAAATTTAAAAGGTAGCATGCTGTTCTTAATTAATCAAGAAAAAAAGTAACTGAGAAAATAAATGCCTTGCGAGATGTGGAAGTAAAGGCCAAGATGACATGCTGTGCTTAAATGATAAAATAAATGCATTGCAATAAGTGCAAGTAAAGGCAAAGATGACATCCAGTGCTTGAATGCTAAAATAAATGCATTGCGATATTTGCGAAGCATACAGTGCGTAAATGATAAAATAAAGGCATTGCGATGTGTGCAAGTAAAGGCAAAGATGACATGCAGTACTTAAATGATAAAATAAATGCTTTGTGATATTTGCGAGATATGCGGTGCTTAAATGATAAAATAGATGCATTGCAATGTATGCAAGTAAAGGCAAAGATAGCACGCGATGCATAAATGATGGAATAAATGCATTGCGATGTGTGCACATAAAGGCAAAGATAGCATCCAGTGCTCAAATGATAAAATAAATGCATTGCAATGTGTGCAAATAAAGGCAAAGTTGGTACGTAGTGCTTAAATGATAAAATAAATGCATTGTGATGTATGAAAATAAAGGTAAAAATAATATGCGACACTCAAATAATAAAATAAATGCATCGCAATGTGTGCAAATAAAGGCAAAGTTGAGATGTAGTTCTTAAGTGCATTGCAATATATACAAGAAAAGGTAAAGAGAGCATGTAGTGCTTAAATAAAAATGATAAAATAAATATATTGCGGTGGGTGAAAATAAAGATAAGCAAGCATAGATATCTAATTGAAGGAAAAGATGCATAACTGTCTTATTGGAGGTCAGACTAACCCAATGTCCTATTTTTGGGTTGACAGACTCATGTAAAATGGTTATTGAACAAATAATTATTTAAGAATAGAAGCGTTCACATATTTCCGATGCTGCTTTCAATATTATCCTAGTATCGATCTATGGGATGCTTGGGATACAAGATTGTGTAATTTCTGGGAAGAAAGAATGATTATGGGGTTGTGATGATCGAATTCTGCATAGATTTTCCTACATATCTCATGTGACACGAGAATCAGATCAATGTAGTTTGAAATGAAAGAATAGGATAAATTTTGAGGCAGTTCTCAAAATTTGCGCTAGTGTATGATTTATGCTGATATTTTCTTCTTTGAAAGGAACTTTAAAAAAATATCTTGTTATTAAAAAGAAATTCATGATGTCTCTAATTGTTTACTAGGACTTGAGAACGAATGACGTCTCCGATTGTCTACAGAGACTTGATACATGACATCTCCAATTATCTATGGAGACAAATATTTATTGTCATCTTCGATTGTCTACGAAGACTGAGGCACTCAACTAGTGAGTTGATTGAAATTTAATATCCCTCTCAACTAGCAGGTCTATTGAAATGTAAAAGGCTCTCGACTAGGAGAACAAATGTAATAGCATCTCGATTGGTAGGGCTATAAAAAATATAAAAATACTCAAAGATGGCAGCCTAATTGTAAAATAAAATATTGGTATTTGAAGGTATGTACTTGAAAGAAAAAGCCAACTGCCCATATTTAAAATATTGAACGCCTTGAATGAAAAGTAAAAATGCCCGCATGTATAAGTGGGATGCCTTGAATGAAAGTTAAGAAAAAAATGCTTGTATGTGAAAGTTTCATCTTGTAAAAAGAAAGAAAAAATGTATTTTTCTTAGTAAAAAGTGCTGAAAGATAAAGAAGGCACGACAGTGTCTTGACTCTAGTTTGTACAAATAATTAGTAGTGTGTATAAGAATTCCCCCATCTCTTTTCCAACTAACCAAGATCGACTTCTTGGTAACTCCTATAGTTTCAAGTGCTACCTCAAACACACCTAAGTATCGAAAATATTTATTTATCTTGCTTCTAACAAAGGTTTCGAACTATACCTATCCTTATGCTTCAAGCATCCTTTCCTAGAATGAAAGTCCCATTTTGCACAAATTTGAGCAAATTTTCTTTTGAATTCCGGACATCTAGAGAAATACACTCACAGTCAGAAAGAAATCTAATGCATGCAATTGTGATACCATAGGCTTGAACTTCATGTAAGTATCCACTAATGTGAGAACACTTGGGATAGGATCTTTTGGGACTTGTTATCGGCTTGTAATATAGGCTAGTAGGCGGGTAGGATAATATTTTGGATGAAAGTGACTAATTCCTCAATGAGCATTACATTGTATTTGTGCTTTCGACGTTTGTTATGCTTTGACGCTTGATCTTTTTAGTTGTGCTTTGTTGCCTCTTATTTTTTATTTTCTTTGACTTCTTTTGAATATTATGTTGGAGTTTTCTGCCTTTTTCCAAGAAACTACATATTTTTCTTTTTTCTTTTTTTGGGGGGGGGGGGGGTTGCTCCTTTTGAAGTTGTTTTTTTTTTCATTTTTGTTCATCTGGGATAATATATCCTTTGTATTTTTCTTCTTTGATCTTGAATCTTCATCCACAATTTGGATATATTTAGTTTAATTAAGGAGGTAGGGCCAAGAGAGGGATAGTGCATGTAAGCACTCAAAAGGTATATGCTCAGATGCAATTGTCCAAAGAAAAGGTTTTAGGCTTATAAGAGGGGATTCTAGGGATAAATGTTATTTGGTGGACTGTGGAAGGCATAATTAGGTCAAATAAAGCCTACTATCCTTTCCTAAACCCAGTATAACTCAGAATTTTACCTGAACAGTCATTTAGGACAAGTTCTAGACCAACAATGTAATGTAATAAATTAAACTAAAGTTCACAACAAATTGCACATGAAACAATGAGGTTGACATCATTTTTTTCTTAGATGTATTCTATAGAATCTTCAAACATTACTCGGGTGTGATAAAAGGTACAAAAATGAAATACCCTGTATTTTGACCCTTAGAAAATTCTTGAGATTTGAGCTCATTATCCTAGTAACGACTCATCATATGAGTCATATAGTGTGGGCACGAGTAAGTGGCCCTAGTCGTTGGGTGTCTAGTGGGTGGAGGTTGGGTTTTTGATTTATGTAATAACTTGGTGGTACGAGTCGTTAGGGATGGTGACGAGTTCTTGGGATGGTCCTTAATCAAATCAGTAACTTAGTGGCTTGGATTGGATCTGAGTACGAGTGTCTCACTAAGATCCATAAGGATAGGTTACGAGTGGTAGGGTTGAGTTGTACGTTGTCAGTGTCCTATCCCTTGGGTTCTATCTTGGATACGACTAGACCATATGAGCTTTATGGTCAGGTCATGGGTGGGATCATGGATTCGTATGGTGGACAGTGTATGGGTGTACAACTCACAGTCTTGGTGATAACTCAAGGCTATGAGTTATATGTTGTGGTCACGAGTCAAGGGATTGACCGTAACCTTATACGACCTTTTTACAGTTTTAAGTTGGGGGAATTCTGGATATTTCCCACTTTAAGTCCCTTTGATACCATTACATAAAAAATTCTTTAAGACTTCATTAACACATTATTCCCAATAAAACACTCTCAAGTTCTCACTCAAATTCTCTGTTCATGAAAAAGCTAGGGTTTTATCAAGCTAATCAATTAAGGCTTTCAAGGGAAATTTCTCTCTATGCTTCTTGGTGTCTAAGGTATGTTACTCTTCCCTAATTGTTATTTTATAAAAGGCTCCTATTTTAAGTTATGGTTTTCAAGGTATTGCTATGGTTTTGAAATAAAGGTTGGGTTTTTTTTTGTTATTCATGGATGAATATTGTTTCTCATGGTTTAATTATGGTTTTCCTATTTTTAATCATGGTTTTGAACATGTGGTTGAATGTGTATGGTGGTTGAACTTGATAATGATAAATTTCTTTAAACTTGTGACTCTTTAAGTAGTTATAACCCCGACCTTGTTTTGTAAAACTACGTCGTAGTTATGAGAAAGGTGGGAATTTGAACTTAGGGTACCATAGAATCCCTTAAGTTTTTGGTTTGACTATTTCGTGAAACTAATGCATAGAAAAAGGGTTAAATGGTTAATGATTATTTTGAAATCCTTGTGAGGTACAAAGAAATCCCCTAAGTGATTTTTATAATTGAGTCAGTGGGGTACAAAGTATTCTCCTAAGTGTTGGCTGGTGACATTGCTTGCAAGCTATAGTTGGTATGAAGATACCACTTTTAATGCCTTAATAATTGAATCCTATAATTTGTGGTTTGGTTAGGTGTTAAAGGTTTTAATTAGGTAATAATGGGTTTTGTAATAGCTAGCTGTGAAAGTATGGGTCCTAAAGACGGACACTGGAAACTCGTGATTGCTGTCATGAGGTTTGTGCTTGATGACTTATTGCATGGTTCACCCTATTAATATGATTGTATATTGGTTTGACATGGGGTCAGGGAATTCTATGGTCTTCCTTGATACCCCTAGTTCGTGCGGCTAACACGCATCAAGTCCTTTTCAGTAGGGGGAGATAAACCCATATAGCCCGTGGGTGGATTTTTTAATGACGGTTAAGCTACACAATCGAGGTTATGATTTTAAATGCATGCTAAACATTGTTCCCTATCTCGACATAGTATATATATATGCATATATGTGATTGCATATGGTTATTTGATTTGGTTTTGAATGATAACATTAATTTATCTTTATCCCTGAGTTACATGCTAGCGATCACTCTCCTAACCGTCTCTAAGCACTATATCCCCACATGATTCTGGAATTGGCCATACTACCATCCTTCCTACTTAGTGACTTGGATTCAGGGATAACTTTGAGACCGATTTAAGTGGTGAGCTTTCATACTTTGAAAGACTATATTTCATGCTTTGGACTTTTTTTCATTATTGTTATTTCTTTGGTTTTTGTTTTATCTATGGTCGGTGGCATATACTGATCAGATGGTCTTTGAGTCTGGTTAGAGGCTTTGCTAGACCACTATGGGCATGAGCGATGTCGAACTTACCTTATTTGGTTATGGTTACAGACTTACCTTATTGTCTTTGGATTATTATTATTTTATTTTTATAAGTTTGGACTTCATCCAACATGAGGTGTATGGTAGTTAACGGTGGGGTATTGGGGGTGGTCTCCAGTCTGGTTGGACTTGAGATATTCGACACGGCCAGGCCGTAGTTCGGGTTGTGTATGATTGGTATCAAAGCCCTAGGTTCATGGTCAATTAGGAGTTTATAAAACCGCATTGAGTAGAGTCTCTTTTAATGTTGTGTAGTGCTCCACACTCATAAGGGAGAGGCTATGAAGCATTTAGGAATGTTTCTCTTTCTTGTGTTCTATTTTTGAGCTGTAGAGTCTACGGTCCTAAAATTTTTTCTAATACCTATTTGTTTGATTTTTAGATCATGCCTCCCAGATGATCTGAAGTTCATGAAAACTCCTCTGTGTCGCCCGAGAACAATGTTGATGGGATACATCCTACTTATGGGGTCCAAACTCGATCTAGGGGTCCAGTTCCTTATTATTATCTTGGAGTTCCACCGGTCCCCTCAATCCTTTTTGAGCTCCTCAGGCTGATGTGATGAATGTTGAGTATTATCAGTCTATTCATATGTTGTCACAGTTGGTAGCTTTTTAGGCCATACGTGATGCTTCTATTACTCCATATTCTGAGGCCACAAGGGATGGCCAGTTTATAAGGATGAACCTCCAACCTTTACCGAGTTAAGGTCGAGAAGGATCCTTCATGTTTCCTTGATGAGATAGAAAAAATCTTTCGTGTTATGCATGCCACTAATATGGAGGGCGTGGAGTTTACTGCCTACCAGCTGAAAGATGTGGCCTGCCAGTGGTACGAGGAATGGGACCATTGAAGGGGTGACGATGCTGAGTCAGCCCTGTGAGATGATTTTTTAGTGCTTTCTTAGACTACTTCTTTCCTCAAGAGCTGAGGGAAGTGAAGGCGGACGAGTTTGTTAACCTGAAGTAAGACAAGATATTGTCAAGGAGTATGCCTTGAAGTTTTATCAGTTGTCTCAGTATGCTCTGGAGTTGGTTTCTAGCATGAGGGAAAGAATAAGGAAGTTCACTTCCTGGTTGTTTTGAGACTTGATTTTAGAGAGTAAGATTTCCTTGTTGAACAACTACATGGACATCTCTAGGTTGGTGGTATACATACAACAGGTTGAGAAAGAGAAGAAGAAGCAGACGAAGATAGAGGAAAGGCAGAGAAAAAAGTTTAGATTTTTTGAAGAAGGTGGTGGCCAATAGCAGGGAGGCAGGGATGGTGGGAAGTGGTCCAAAAAGAAGTGGGGCAATTTTGAGTCTTACTCGACGGCTAGTGCTCCCTATCAATAGCCATCGTGTGACAAACATTTTTATAGTGGTGAAAATTATAGGGCACAGGGTGCCTAATCTCAGGCTAGTAGGTCCCAATTAGCTCTATCTAATCCTCTCTGCAAATTTTATTGAAATATCATCAGGGTTACTATGATGAAAGAAAGGACAAGTTCTTCAAATGTGGTTATCTAGGGCACATGCTTAGAAACTGTCCAATGGATAAGGTTTCTTATGGGGTAAACAAGGTTCCGATTGCCTGTTCATTAGCTCTGGCTCCAAAGGGTGCACCATCTGGCTCCGGTACTGATCGAAATTGACTCTATGCTCTCGCTACCCATCATGAGTCTGAGGTGTATCTTGATGTCATTACTGGTATGTTGAAACACTTTTCCCGTGAGGTGTACTATTTACTTGATACGGGGTCCACTATTTTATATGTGATCCTATTTGTGGTTGTAAATTTTGGTTTTGATCTTGAGTGTATTTCAGACCCTTTTTCTATTTCTACCCGAATAGGTGACTCTATGAAACACCCTAAGTTGCTGGCCTTAGAAAATTTCCTAAAATTTTGGTCTCTGGACAGGATATGACTAGGGGAAATGACTAGTACATTGGGATACGAGTGGTATGGGTTAGTCGTATGCTGACAAACATTGATTAGTGGGTTGGATTTTGTATATGGAATGGGTATGATTTGTTTGGTACGAGTCGTATGGATGGATACTGGTTGTTTAGTTACTTTAATTAATCTTAGACTTGGAAACTTAAGTTAGATCTGAGTACGAGTGGATCACCAAGAGCTGTAAGCCAGGTTACGTGTCATACCATAGACTCGTATAGTGGACAGTGTTCAATCATCTTGGGATTCTATTCTTCTGGGGGTACAGGTCGAGGGTATTATTCATAGACTTAGTATGACATGGTTTGGGGCAAGTTGTACCTTAGGCAGTGTTGGATCTAGGGGAGATAGTATTGGGTATGAGTGGTGGGTACCACTCGTATTGGGGGTACAACTGGTATAGATAGTCCTACCCACCTGACAACATTTTTGAAAGTTTAAGTGAGGGAAATCTGGATATTTTCCCACTCAACCTAATAAGGACCAACGACGTATATTCCTATTGAGAGGTTATTTGCACTATTATTCTATTCATTAACACTTAGAAACTTATCTTAAACACTCTACAATTCTCTAAAAGGCTTTTGGGTAATGGAAGGCTAAGGTTTCATATTAAGGATCTATTTGGGGATCTTGTTTGTGATTTCTCTATCATCTTCTTGGTTTAAGGTATGTTCTCTTCCCTCATTGTTAGTTCCAACTAAAGGCATGGTTTTATACACTGTTTTCATGGTTTGATTATTGTAAGGTTTTGGGTTTTCAAATATAATTGGGGGTTTTGGTTATAAATGCTAGGTTATGATTTTCCTACGTTTTCATTATGTTTTTACATGCTTTATTGGTGGTTTGGATAATTGGATTGCATGGGAATGGTTATTGGTGATTGGAATTGGTTTTGGAAATACTATGCCCCCATATGTTTGATAAAATACCTATAAATTGTTTTCACTATAATATTGGATTTTTAATGGAACTTATGCATGGTTTAAACTTGGTAATGCAACCTAAAATGATTTTAATGGTTTTGAATGGTTAAATGGAATGGTTTTGGGTTTAACAATCATTCTTGTAGGGTACAATGTAACCCTCCAAGTAATTATAATAATAGAACACTTATGGGGTACATGGGACTTCCCCAAGTTAACTTGGTACATGGGTACACGGGAATCTCTTTACCTTAAAAAGGTTTAGCCAAGGATAATACTTGTAAGTTATAGTCGGTATATCGATACCATAATTTATAGCCTTGGTTAAACAATAGTTTGGTTGGTTGGAAATAGTTTTAATTGGGCAATAATAACGGGGTGTGATTGCTAACTGTGAAGGTGGGAGTTCAATGAATGAACCTGGAAACTCATATTTTCCAACATGAAAGGTAGGTTATGGCGACCTTATATGATGTTATGAGGTACAAGGGAATCCTCTTAGTACACTGCACATATGTATCATAGATGGTAAGGGTACTTAGGAATCCCCCCTACTCTAATGGTATCTCCAGTTCATGCAGCTACTCGGATCGGGGCCCGTTTAAGGGGTTATACTGGACCCATATATCCCGTGCTTGGTTAAGGATTATTAAGCTACATATACCCAGGTTAATGGTTTCAAATGCATGCTAAACCCGATCCCTTTTCTCAGCATAGTTATATATATGTATATTATGGTTTGTATACATATGGAAGGTTTATTTAGTTTTATTAAATGGTATTATTTTATCCTTATCCTGAATTCATTCTAGCGTTCACCCTCTAACCCATTTTTGGGAAGTTGTATCCCTACGTGATATAGGAACCGACCATTATACTCCTCCTACTTAGTACTCGAATATTTGGGGTCTGCTTTTGGAGTGAAGTAGCGAGCTTCTATCTTTCTAAAAGGCTTTATTTCATAGTTGTTATTTCATACTTTGGTTTATTTATAGATATTGGTTTTGTCTATGGTTGGGGGCATGCCCCAACTAAATTTTGGTATTCTTTTGGTTAGAGAATTTTGTGGAACTACTATGGGTTGGTATGAGTGGGATCGGTATTGGTGTCAGCTTTAATATTGGCATTGATATTGGGGCTAATAGTAGTGAACTAAATTTCTCACTGTTCCATCCTCTTATGTTATATTATGGAACTTGGTTTGGTTATTATATAGTTGATTGGTTTATGATTTGGTTTGGTTATTGAATGGGTTTAGGTAGTTGGACTCGGTTGGGATGGTCTCGGTTATATACCAATCCTAGATTCTTGATATGGATAATTACATTATCTTGTTATATGCTCAAAATTCAGCCAACTCAGGGAAGGCAGCTGAAGGTTGGATTAGGTAATGGGGGTGGTCTCCGATCCCAGTCAGACTTAGATGCCTATTATGACAAGGCCCCGGGTCGGGTCGTGTCACTCTATTATTTCCAAGAGAGTCTATAGGTGTTGTGTGGTATCTGTGGTCGATAGACTTTTATAGATCTATCTGAGTTAGACATGGTTGATTTTGATGTCATATTAGGGATGGATTGGTTGCACTTATGCTATGCTTCTCTAGACTGTTGGACCCATAAGGTCATCTTTACATTCTCTAAGAAGCCGGTTATTGAGTGGGAGTGTGGTTCCCTAGTTCCTAAGACGAGTTTCATATCATATCGTAGAACTATGATTTTAATTTCAAAGAGGTGTCTCTATCATCTAGTCTGGGTTAAGGATTCTAACTTGAAGGTTCCTTTTTTACATTGTGTATCGATGGTGAATGAATTCCCTAAGGTCTTCCTGGACGACCTTCCTGGTGTCCCTCTGATAGGGAGATTGATTTTGGGATTGATCTCATTCCAGACACTCATTCTATTTCTATTCCCTCATATAGAATGGCTCCAGCTGAGTTAAAATATCTTAAGGAGCAATAAAAGATCTCTTAGACATGGGTTTCATCCATCGTAGTGTGTCTCTATGGGGTGCACCATTGTTCTTCGTGCATAAGAAGTATGGTTTCCTTTAGAAGTGTATTGGTTACCGATAATTGAATAGGGCAACGATCAAGAATACGTACCCTATCCCAAGGATAGATGATTTGTTTAATCAGATTTAGGGTGCTAAGTTTTTGTCCAAGATTGATCTTTGGTCTGGGTATCATCAGCTAAAGATTAGGGAGATGGATATTCCTAAGACTGCCTTTCGTACCCGGTATAGGAATTTTAAGTTTCTGGCTATGTCCTTTGGATTGACCAATGCCCCAACGACATTCATGGACTTGATGAATAAAGTCTTTCATCAGTTTTTGGATTTTTTCATAATTGTGTTCATAGACGATATCCTGGTGTACTCAAAGAGTGAGGTAGATCATGCCGATCACCTCCGCATTGTATTATAGGCACTAAAGGAGCAACAATTATATTCTAAATTTTTGAAATGTGAATTCTGGTTGAACGCTGTCACTTTTCTGGGCCATGTCATTTATAACGAAGGGATAATGTGGATCCGCAGAAAGTCGTAGTGGTTAAGAAGTGTCCTAGACCTATGACTCCAACTGATATCCGAATCTTCTTATATTTAGCTGGTTACTATAGGAGGTTTATGGAAAGTTTTTCTACTATAGCTGCCCCGTTGACTAAATTAACTCAGTAGAAGATAAAGTTCTTATGGTCTGATGCTTGTGAGGGAAGTTTTGAGAAGCTTAAGAATAAACTGACTTCAGCTTTGGTCTTGGCTTTGACTGAAGGAACGGATGGTTTTGTAGTCTATTGTGATGCGTCCCGTGTGAGGCTTGGTTGCATTTTGAAGTAGCATGGCAAGGCGATATCTTATGTCTCTAGACAGTTGAAGGTGCATGAGAAAAATTATCCAACTCATGGCTTGGAGCTTTTGGTTGTGGTGTTTACGTTGAAAATCTAGCATCACTATTTATATAGAGTGCATGTGGATATCTTTTCATATCATAAGACCCTGCAATATACGTTTACCCAGAAAGAGCTTAACCTCAGAAAGAGGAGATGACTTGAGCTACTCAAGAATTATGACATGAGTCTTCACTACT
This sequence comes from Capsicum pubescens, assembly GCA_030864215.1. Lineage (NCBI taxonomy): Eukaryota > Viridiplantae > Streptophyta > Magnoliopsida > Solanales > Solanaceae > Capsicum > Capsicum pubescens. The sequence goes on from CM061540.1 coordinate 83,522,817, forward strand.
ATCCAGGTAAAGCTAACATGGTTGCAGATGCTCTTAACAGGTTATCCATGGGGAGTCTAGCTTATGTGGATGGAGGTGAAATATGTTCACTATTTGGATAACCTTAGAGTTCGCCTCTTGGACTCTGAGGATGGTGGTGTGTTTGTTTAGGAGGTGGTGAAGTCATCCCATGGTGCTGAGGTTAAAGAGAAGAAAGTGTTAGATTCTATTTTGATAAGGATTAAGGGTGATGTAAGTAGGTAGAAAGTAATAACTTTTGAGGGTAGTGGTGATGGTACCTTGCAATACCAAGAGAGGTTGTGCATTCCAGATGTGGATTGATTGCGAGAAAAGATCTTGGCTAAGGCACGTGAGTCGCTCTATGCTATTCATCCTGGCTCGATGAAAATGTATCGTGACCTTAAGGAGATGTATTGGTGGAACAATATGAAGTGAGATGTGACTAGTTTCATGACTAAGTGAATGGTATGCCAACAAGTGAAAGTTGAGCACATGAGGCCTAAAGAGTTATATAAAGAAATTGAGTTGACTATATGGAAGTGGGAAGTGATCAGTATGGATTTTGTTACCAATCTTCCCCAGTCTCAGAATTAGTTTGATTTGATTTGGGTCATCGTGGATAGGATAACTAAGTCTACTCACTTTTTGCCAGTGAGGACTAATTTTCTGCGGAGGATTATGCAAGGTTGTACCTCTAAGAGATTGTGAAGTTGCATGGGGTGCCTGTTTTTATTATCTAGGATTGTGGTACGTAGTTTTTCTCGCACTTTTGGTAGTCATTTCAGAAAGGTTTGGGGACCAAGGTGAGTTTTAGTACTGCTTTCCACCCATAGTCGGATGGGAAAGCAGAAAGAACTATTCATACATTAGAAGATATGCTTTAAGCTTGCGTGATTGACTATAGTGGTAGTTGGGTTGAGAATTTTCATCTTATAGAGTTTTGGGACCAAGGATGTAGCATCGGTAAAGGTTCTATAGAGGAACCACAAGATCGAAGAGGCCAGTTGGGAAACTGAAGAGGACATGAAGTCCAAGTATCCATTCTTATTTCCCGTTCTGGAAATTCATACATAAGGTATGTGTTGTTCCTATAATCTTTATTTTCTATCTTTGTTAAAGGTAGATTGTGAATTCCTTGTAATCTGTAAACCATATTAAAGGTAAGAGTAGAGATGTTTAGGGGTTTAATCGTGCTAGTCACTGCCTTGTCCCATTATTCGAGGATGAATGATCCAAGTGTGGGAGGATTCAAACACCTTGGATTTTGACCCTTGGAAAATTCTTGAGGTTTGAGCTCACTTTCCTAGTAATGACTCATCAAAAAAGTTGTATGGTATGGGTACAGGTCAGGTGACCCTAGTCATTGCTGTCAAGTTGGTGGTGGTTGGGGTTTTGATCTTGGTAATGACTTGGTGGTATGAGTCATTAGGGGTGATGAAGAGTTGTTGGGTCGATACTTAATTAAATCAGTTACTTAGAGGGTTGTCTTGGCTCTGAGTACGAGTGGCTCAGTAAGAGCCGTGAGAATAGGTTACGAGTGAAAGGGTTGATTCGTATGTTATCCAGTGTCAGATCCCTTGGGTTTTATCTTGGATACAACTAGACCATATGATTCAAATGGTCAGGTCACGAGTGGGATCATGGAGTCATATGGTGGACAATGTATGGGTGTCCAACTCACTGTCTTGGTGATGACTCAAGGGTACGAGTCATATATTATGGTCACGATTCAAGGGGTCGACTCGTAACCACATGCGACATTCTTACAATTTTAAGCTAGGGGCATTATGAACATTTTCCACTTTAAGTCCCTTTGATACTATTACTTAAAACATCCTTTGAGACTATATTAACACATTATTCCCAATAAAACACTCTCAAATTCTCTGTCAAACTCTCTGTTCAAGCAAAAACTAGGGTTTTATCAAGCTAATCAATGAAGGCTTTCAAGGCTATTTCTCTTTATGCTTCTTGATATGTAAGGCATGTTACTCTTCTCTCATTGTTAATTTATAAAAATCTCATGTTTTAAGTTTTGGTTTTCATGGTATTCTATGGTTTTGAAATAAAGGTTAGGGTTTTTGGTTATTCATGGATGAAAATTGTTTCTCATGGTTTAATTATGATTTTCCTTGTTTTAATTATGGGTTTGAACATGTGGTATCATGGGTGTGGTGGTTGAACTTGATAATGGTCAATTACTTTAAACCTATGAATCATTATATGGTTATAACCCCAACCTTGTTTTGTAAAACTGGTTAGTAGTTATGAGAAAGGTGGGAATTTGAACTAGGGGTACCATGGAATCCCTAAAGTGTTTGGTTTGACTATTTCTTGAAAATAATGCACGGAAAAAAATGGTTAAATGGTTAAGGCTGGTTTTGAAAACCTTGTGGGGTATGAAGAAATCCCCTAAGTGGTTTTTATAATTGAGTCTGCGGGGTACAAAGGATTCTCCTAAGTGTTGGCCAATGACATTATTTGCAAGCTATAGTTGGTATGATGATACCACTTTTAATGCCTTAATAATTGACTCCTGGAATTGGTGGTTTGAATAGGTACTAATGGTTTTAATTGGGCAATAATGGGGGTTTTGATAGCTAGCTGTAAAGGTATGGGTGCAAAAGAAGGACACTGGAAACTCATGATTGCCGTCATGAGGTTTGGTCTTGATGATCAGTGTGCATGTTTCACACTATTGATATGTTTGTATCTTGGTTTGACGTGGGGTTGGGGAATTCCTTCGTCTTCCTTGATACCCCTGGTTCGTACGACTAAAACAAACCAGGGCCCTTTCAGCATGGGGAGCTAAACCTATATAGCCCGTGGGTGGATTTTTTTATGACGGTTAAGCTACACAATCTAGGTTAAGATTTTAAATGCATGCTAAACGTTGTTCCTTTTCCTGGCATGGTATATATATATATACATACATATATGTGATTTTATATGGTTATTTGATTTTGTTTTTAATGATGGAATTACTTTATCTTTATACCCTCGAGTTACTTGCTAGCGTTCACTCCACTAACCATCTTTGGGCGCTATATCACCACGCGATGCAAATATCAGCTATACTATAATTTCTCCTGCTCAGTGACTTGGATTCGGGGATAGCTTTGAGACAGATTGAAGTGGTGAGCTTCCATACGCGTGAAGACTCAATTTCATGCTATGGACTTCTTTTCATTATAGTTATTTCTTTGCTTTTGGTTTTGGCTATGGTCGGGGGCATGTCCCAATTGAATGTTGTTTAATTCTGGTTAGAGGGTTTGTCGGACCACTATGGGCATGGGCGGTGCTGGTATTAGTGTTAGGATTGGTGTTGGTATTGACAATAGTATTGGTATTGGTTGGATATTTGGTTGTGGCTGTTTGGTTATGGTTCTAGACTTACATTATTGTCTTTGGATTATTATTGTTTTATCTTGTGATATGTTCAAAATTCATCTGACGTGAGGCGTAGGGTGGTTAATGGTATGGTATTGGAGGTGGTCTCCGACCTTGGTTGGACTTGAGATACCCAACACGACTAGGTCCTAGTTTGGTACGTGTCACAAAAAACTATGGTTTATCATAAAGTCAGTCCTTTTCGTCATACCAATTTGTTCTTTCTGATGCACACTCCTAACTGTATTGGTACCAACAGATTCAATTTTTTTTTCTTTTGAAAAGAATAGGACTAAACCCAAATGAGGGTTACCTACGTATCTTGTGAACACAAGAATCAGGTCAGTGTAGTTCAGACAAATTTTTGAATTTGTATGTACCATGTGTGAAAAAATAATAGTCATCTTTGAAAATAATGTGAAAACAACTAGGAAGGAACTGGTTTTAGCATTAAAATTATTTTGATCAGATGATAGAGAGGATGGATATCGAGCATCGGGAGAGCATTGACACTACTTCGGTATGCTGGCAAGATTGAGAAAGATAGACATTGAAGGAACTCTGACATTATTTCGCCACAGTTGGCAAGATTATTATTACTGAAAAATATTAAAATTTTGCTTTTGAGAGTAGGAATCAATACGTCATAAATTTTAATGGTTTACGAAGTTCCAAAGAAGAAGTTAGGTATTCTCGAATCAATATCGGGTGAGGATCTAAAGGTAGGCCAGCTAGGCACTAATGTCATTGAGATTTGGATTTTGATGAGCTATTCATTTGCGCTCTTTAAGGCCATTGGAGAGCATATTTGAACTGTTTCAGAAAATTTGTCCTAGTTTTGAATACCAGAGAAATCATTCTTAAATAGTGAAGAGATCGAACCCTAATACAAGGTTGCCTACATATTTCGTGAAAATAAGAATCTGGTCAAAACGTAGTTCAAACTTATCCAAAGTTATTGAAGATGTTGCTAAAGTGAATCTCTAGTCTATAAAATAAAGGTTAGATTACACCTTTAACTAATTTAGAATAAATAATTAACATATATGCACAGTCATACTTCAAATATGTACAGAGACTATGATAGTGTGTTACTTGGGTCGTTAACCTTTCGGACAATTGGATAAAGTTGACTAATATGCATGTACCTAAAAGGTTTTATTTTTGCTCTATCTATGTTGACTAAGAGTGGGCAGACACAAACTTAGATTTCCTATATGAGAAGGCACGTGGTCCCATAATAGTAAAACTCCCGCTCACCCTATGTATGCACCAACTCTCTAAAGTAAGGTTATTTGAGAGAATTTTGAAAAAGTACAATGTACAATCCACATGTACAATGAGTGTGAGTATGAGTGTGAGTGTGAGTGTCAGTTTTTTGAAATGGAGGAAACATGAACGGAATGCCAATTTATATAAAAGATAAACAAATAAACAATCCATACAAAATAATAACAAATAAACAATTTATGCCACATAAATAAGATAAATCAAGACAATCAATATGAAGCAAATAATAATGTATAAAAACATAAATATTTATCTAAGTTTGTAATGGTTAGAACCTTTCATCACCAATGGAGTCGCCAAACTGTCCTGCCCAATTTTTACCTAAGGTTAAAACAAGCATGACGTTACAGACTCAAAAAGAATAAATTTTATACAGAGTCGCCACCTAATTTTTAAGAAAAATAAGGAAACCTGTTTATTTATTAACAAGTATAACTTTATTTCAATCTATAAAACCATTTTAGATTTCAGGTAAGGGTTCAAATTATTTCAAAGAGTAGGGGTTAGGCGTCATTCAGAATCTACAAATCTGGTTCCCAGCCAGACTTAGGTTTATTATAAGAGGAAAAGAAAAAATCAATGTTTGGAATACAAATATAAAATATGTATTGAAATAATATAATGCATAAATTATAGTAAAATATATATAAACAAAAATATATATGTATATAAAGAAAAGACAAGATTGAATAAAGAGAATTGTTCTAAAGGAAAAGACTACGTATTAATTTTTAGTGTAAAAAGTGTGAATTATTTGATTAAATAATCTAAATCAATTTAATATAAATATTAATGGCGTAAATTTGCCTAAACGCGTGATGAATAATGTGTAAGTAAAGACATCCCCGCCTAACACACAAAAAGATAAAATTTCCCCTATAATTAATATATTTGTACAAGTGTAAAAATGTAAAAATACAAACGTTAAATTTAAACTCTTCTTTGAATGCTACTTTCATCAAATATTTTTGAGAACCTATACAAAACACTCATCGTAAAAATATTAGTAACAAACAAATAATTATCAAAACAAAATAAGAACGACGTATGCATATATGTATATAAAAATAAATTTTTCATTAAAATGGGCTTAGATTAGATTTTAGATATGCAATGGTTACAAAGTGGTTGCTCGATTTATCAGCTATCCTAGATCTCCTTGCCAAGATACGAATCATCAAACCTTTTGTGTTGTTATAAAAATTTCATCATCTCTCGAATTCTTATTTTTATTACGTATTTATATACATAATATTCGTCTTTTTCACTTATGAAGGCCTCAAAAACCAACGAAAACTTTTTCATTGGACAAAGTTTAGTATTTATTCATTATCAGTGTAATAAATGAAAAAGAAATAAAAGTAAAATATATCAAAAAAAGTCCAAAAATTATCCAAACAGTAGCAAAGAAGAAGCATTTCCAAAGTAACTTATCAGATAAAAATCAATCCAATATTAATAGAACAGTCAGTAGAATGACAACGGAGTGTAGCAACAATGCATAGCCAAAAATAGAGCAAATCAATAACAATAAATATTACAAGACAGCAAGCAAAACTTAGCAAATGAAAAGAAGAAAAGAAAATGTAAATGCAATCAATAAGGTTATGAAAACATAGTAAAAATAGTGGTGCTTATTAGTTTTAATGGAGCTTCACCGGAGAACGAGAAACTCTAGCCAGATCTGTGATATTAAATATCAAACAACCATATTTAATGTATACAACAAAATAATGAGGTGACTGGAGTAGCGTTACTTCAAGGGCTTTCGCCGAAGAAACGTCAAAATCATATAAATCTGGTCAAATTTGAACGTTTCTCAACGCTATAGCAGTAAATAGAGGGGATGGGAGAGATTGAGTAGAATGAAGTGGAGGAAAAAGTGGAGAAGCAGAGAGAGAGAGGTCATGGGGATGGCGGCGAGACCTGGTGGGTTAATAGCAGTAGCATTTTCCGGAGGTGGCAGTGGCTGGTAAGGCGACAATAAAGAGGGGAGGAAGAGGGAAATAGGGAAAAAATAAGAAAGGGGAGGCGTTGTGGTGGTGGTTCGCCGGAAACACTGGAATTCGGCCATAGCTTACCTGAGAGAGGAGAGAAAATGATGGGTGAGGTTGAGAGAGAAGGAGAGAAGGGAGGAGAGAGATTTGATTTTTATCTGTTTGAGCGGGTGTGTGCGTGCATTTTTTTACCTTAAAAATTAATTCCCCCCTCTTTTACTTATATATAAGAAAAAAACCCTTTACCCAAAAAAAATAATGAAAATACTTTGTCCTCCTAATACATGATTTAAATCATGGGATATTATCCAGAAGATTTTTTCCTTTTTAACTAATGTGTAAAGATTTTTTATCCAATGGACAAAAATCTCAATCTGTCATTTCAAGTGTAAACCTTTTTTTAAAAGTGACGAGACCTTGACTTGACTGATTTTCTTCTCTGTGTATTAAAATAATTGAGCCGATATTATCATTTGCGGACCGTCTTAAATAATATACAAAAAATATGAATGTCGATATATAATTATAGAAAAATGCAAACAACAAATATAATATAATTATATTTAAAAAATGTATTACACTATAAGTAATAAAAATTATAATATGTAAAAAAATTGCAGTGTTATATTACATACGTATGCAACTGACTGTGCCAAAATATTAAAATGATAATAAAATGATAAAAATTCTAAAATTTATGAAATTAAGAATAATTATCCATAAATTATGTAAAATTAAAAGATGACAATAAACTGATAAAAATTCTAAAATAATGATGATTATCTATAGTTTGTTAAAAATTATAAAAAATGTATTAAAGATTGTATTTTTTTTCCTTTAACGATTATAAAGTCTAAAAGCATTAATTTAAGCACGGGGAGCCAAAATTGGGTGTCAACAGTGCCTTTTGAGGAATTGGTATCCTGGATTCCTTGTCTTACAAGGAAGTCTCGATTGAGATTTTAGATAAGCAAGTTCATCGTTTGAGGACTAAGGACGTATCTTTTGTGAAAGTCCTTTGAAGGAACCATAAGGTGGAACTAGCTACTTGGGAAGCCGAAGAGGGCATGAAGTCCAGATATCTGTTCTTGTTCCCCGCATTGGATAATCGTGCTTAAGGTATGGGTTTCCCTCTCTCTTTGTTTTCTAACTTTGTTAAAGGAATTGTGGTTGCAATTTTGTTTTGTAATCGTGATAATGTATGACTTGACTCATCATTCATGGATGAATGATCCTGGAGGGGGGGGGGGTAATATAATACCTCAGATTTTTAGCTCTGAATTTTTTGAGTTTTGAGCTCACTGCCCGAGCTAAAACTTACCTTATGAGTTGTTAACACTCATTATGAGTTGTAGGACTCCAAATCATAGCTTGGATAGTGCAGGTGCCAATTTTTTTTATCCTAAGTATGATTATCACCATACGAGTTATGGTGAGACATTATGAGTCATAATGTGGGACTCATAATCTCACCAGTGTAATGGTCTGTTGTGTCTGTTGTGACTATGACTAGTACCCTATGAGTCGTAAGGTATAGTCACGAGTCATAGGGTGTGATTCATGACCAAACCAGTAAAGGTGCCCTGAGTTACTGTCCAAACCACAATTCGTGGTGCCAACTCGGATTGTGTCCTCATGAGTCGTAAGGTGACCCATAGTTATTGGCGATAATTTTCTACATTTTATTTAAGGATATTTTGCTTATTTTCCTCTTTTCCCCAATTAAAACACCCAACCTAAAATCCTCTAAGGGACCCTATTACACTTTATTACTCTATGATAAACTACTTTGTACTCTCTCAAAACCTCAAGTCAAGAACAACTAGGGTTTCTCAAGGTTTGTCATCTAGGGCTTAAAGAATGGTTTTTTCTCTATAACTATTGATATTTCAGGCATGTAGTCTGTTCCCTTAAACTTGTTTTCTCTAAAGGCATGGGTTTTATTGTTATTCAGGTGGATTTAAATCTAGGACTGATTTGGGTTGAGGGTTTTGGAATGATGGTTGCTTGAATTGGATTTTCATGACTTCAATGCATTTGTTTATGTTTTATCTATGTATTTTGAAATCCATTGGGGTGCATGGGCATGGTGAAAGGGATGGGGGTTGAGTCATTTCCCTAATTTGATGATTTGGTTTGGAATTTGGTTTAAGAAATTGTATTCCCTCAACCCACTTGCATAATTGTCTATGAAATATAGAAAATCACATGATTTGACTTACCCTCTTAAAATATTTCTTCGTATAAATGGTTAAACAAATAAAAATGGCTTCGAAGGCCTTATTGTCCATGTTTTTTATTTAATGAACAAAGAGGTCGTGGCATTCCCCTAAGATGATGAAATTATATTGGCATAAATACAAACTTGAAAGCGTAATTGGTATGATGATACCAATGGTATGTGACTTAATGAATGGTTTTTGGTTTAATGAACAGGAAAGTATAAATATTTTAATTGGACTTAAAAGGGGTGTGTAGCTGATCCGTGAAGGTGGAGGTCCCGAGGGACTAATACTGGAAACCATATTTGCCGATGCGGGGATTGGTCTTTATGACCGTATGCATAGTTCACATATTATTTATATACATATTTTGGAATTATTGTATCCTTGATAGATTTAGCCGTTCTTCAGATTCCTCTAGTTCATGTGTCTAACTTGCACTATGGCCCAACCAGCAGGGATAGAGCTAGACCTAACTAGAAGGGGATCTAAACCTATATAGCCTGTGGGTATAGATGACGATTTGAGCTACCCAGACTAGGATAATATTTTAAACTTCATTCTAAACCTTGTTCCCTATCCCATCATATTATATATATGTATATGAATGTGTGAATATGATTTTGCAATGTCTTTAGACTGATTGATCATGAAATTATTTTATCCCTTCCCTGAGTTACATGCTAGCACTCACCCCGCTAATAATCCCCGAACTCTGTATTCCCTTATGATGCAGGGTTTGAAGATACTTCTGGTTTTCCTACATAGTGATAGGTGGTTTATGGATTTTTCTGAGAGTAAACTTGAAGTGGTGAGCTTCCATTCTCTAAAAGGCCCTCATTTTATTTGTTTATGTCTTAGACTATTCCTATGGTTTCATTTTGGCTATGACCGACTTTAGTTATTCTTGGTTATTAGAGGCTTTGTGTATTACTGTTGATTGGGATGGTTATTGAAATTCTTAGATCCTATTCATTTGATTTATCTATCTTGTTATATGTTTGAAATTTAACTCTATCTTTTATATGTTTAGAATTCATCCGCTGCTAGTGGTGCGGTGTTCTGATTTGCTAGATTAATGGTGGTGGTCTCCGATCCTTGGTGGACTTGAGATACCCATCACGACTAGGCCCTGGTTTGGGTAGTGAAAAGCTTGGTATCGGTGCCTAGGTTCAGTGTCTATGCGTGTCCACAAAGCCGTGTCAAGTAGAGTCTCTTTTATGGGTGTGTAGTATGCTACACATATAAGAGGGAGGCTATAAGATAATTAGGAATGTTTCCCTTTCATGTGATCTATTTTCAGCCTATAAAGTCTAAGTTCTTTAATTTCATTTTGCTCTCATTTTAGATCATGCCTCCCCGAAGATCTAAAGGTCATGGAAACTCCTCTGTCCCACCCGAGGATAACGTGAAGTTATACTTATGAAGTACAAACTCGATCTAGGGTCCCAAGTCCTTATTGAGCTACCTTTTGTAGAGTTCCACCGATCCCTACCAGTCCTCCTCCAACTTCTCGGGTTGATGATGTTCATGCCCCACTGCTCTAAGAAAATATTTCTAATGTTGAACTCCATTAATCTATTCATTTATTGACTCAGTTGGTGACTTCTCAGTCTCCTCAACCTGACTGTGTTGTTTTTTTGATCTATCTTCTGAGATCACTAGAGTTGGACAATTTTTGAGATTAAATCCTCCGACCTTTACTAGCTCTAAGGTTGAGGAGGATCCTCAAAGGTTTGTTGATGAAATGAAAAAGATATTTAGCATGATGTGTGCTACTAATGTGGAAGGTGTAGAGTTTTTTGCATATCAATTAAAGGATGTGGCCTATCAGTGGTATAAAAAATGGGAGCAGTCGAGGGGTGATGATGTTGAGCATGCTATGTGAGCGGAATTTTCTGGGGCTTTTCTTGATTGTTTCTTTCCTTAGAAGTTGAGGGAGGCTAAAGTTTGTGAATCCTAGATATGGGAGGATGAGCATGAAAGAGTATGCTTTGAAATTTCACTAGTTGTCTCGCTAAGCTCGAGAATTGGTATCTAGCATAAGGGTTAGAATGAGAAAGTTTGCTTTAGGACTGTTACATGACTTAATATTGGAGTGTAAGGTTGTCATACTGAACAATAATATGGACATCTCTAGGCTGGAGGTGTAGTTGGATCAGGTTAAAGATGAAAAAAAGAAACAAGTGGAAATAGGAGAGAGGCAGAATAAAAAGTTTAGCTATTCAGAGCAAGGTACTGGTAGAGATGGTAGACAGTGGGGCAAGAAGAGGACTTGGGGAAACTTGAGTTTATATTATACGAGTAGTGCTCCATATCCCAATCCGTCTGGTGATCATCGCTCTCATATTGACAGTGGGTTAAAGGCATAGGGTGCCCAGTCTCAGGCTAGTAGAGCTTAGTCAGCCCCATCTTATCCTTCGTGCAGAGCTTGTGGCAGGTTTCACCATGGTTATTGCGATGAGGGGAATAATCAGTGTTTTAAATATGTCCAGCTTGGTCATATCCAGTGGAACTATCCTTCATCTGATGTTGCTTCTAGAGATAATAAGGTCCTTGTTGATACTTTTTCAGCTCTTTGATGTTAGGCGTATTTACACGCCTAAAACACCTTAATTTACCCATATTTTAGCTAAGTTTTAAGGACAAAATATATAATTCCTACACTTTTAGTCCTTTTTCCTGTAAGTGAGCTAACCAACATGATTAGCAAGTTTTCAAGTATAAATGATGGAGATTTCAGCATTTTATGGACTGTTGGACGCCAAAGGAAACTTCACGTAAGAAGGAAGGCAGCTTCTGGAAGCTTGTGGACTGAAAGTGATGCATGGAGAACTTGTCCCGAGCAAAAACAGCATTTATAAAGACTTGGGGGATCAGCAGTAACTTAGTAGGATTAGGACAAGTATGCAGTAACCTAATAGGACTAGGACAAGGATGTTATAAAAACCCTATTTGCTGAATTTTTCAGCAAGCTTTTTATTATTGACTCATTCATTAATTCAAGTCTTTCTCATTCGACTTTTGCTCCTAATTGACGTTACAATTGTTAACAAGAGAAAAATGCTAACTCGTGGGAAACACCAAGAGGAAAAAAATGTCAACCTTGTTGTGACGCCATACTCCTCTCCAACGTGAGATCATTCTAGTTTTGATATGATGATGATGTTTATTGTGATCTCCGTTGCGCTCATGAGTAGCTAAACTTCTTTGTTAGGGTTATGGAAACCTTATGAGATACTATCTATTGCTATGAGTTTGTGAATTCTTGATACGTATGATGCTTATATCATTACTCTCTTCATCTTAATTAAATTCTTGTGGTTGTAAACATATAGAATACGCCAGTATAGCATTAACTTGTTCGAAAGAAAAGTTACATGTCTGGAAAAGAGAGAATGACAAGGAAATAGGGCTACCAACCCCTGTTTAAAAGTTAGTGCCGTAACTGGATTAACCTCTTGGAGAATTCGTACCATTAGTATACGCTTTAAGCTCGAAAGAGTTAAGGTGATATAATCCTTGATGGTCGAAAGACACTAGGGTTTACCATAGAATACGAATCTCTATAACCGCATGCATGTCTAAATTCCGCATAACTCATAGCCAATAGATACGTAAAACTCATAAGGTGGACATAACCCTAACTTACAATTCTCATTGATTAAAACCTACTAAACATTCCGTTTTTCTTTGTTACTTTGATACTCTTAATTCACGCTACAATTAAATCCCCCCTTTTTCGTAGAATTTTCGATCAACAGTCTACTAATCGTTGCATACTTAGTGACCAAGTATTCCCTGTGGGATTCGACACCCAACCCAGTTGGGTTCTATATTTGACAACGACCGCTTACACTCTTACGAGAGCTGTAGTTTGAGCGTTATCAAATTTTGGCGCCGTTGCCGGGGAATACGGTTGTCAACTAAGTTGTGATAGTTACTAGACCCTTTTGGTAAAAAATTCTCAGATTTTACTTTTAGTTATGTTTTTGTTTTCTACGGGTTTTGTTCAGTGCATGCCCCATACTCGAAGTTCGGGACAACCATTATTACCCATAAATCCTGAACCGCAACTTATTGGCAGGATGGAGGCACAACGTGACATTGAAAGAAGGGCTGCTCAACAGGAGCAGGCTAGATTAGCCGCTTTGGCCGCTGCTCAAGTGCATCAATAGAATATTGATAACCCAGGTCGGGCAACATATCCTGATGATGAGGACCTGGGTAATGAGGAGTTACTTAATCCACGGCGTGCAGATGAGGTGGCAGCGCCTGTGAACAGGAGAGATCGTCAAGCTAGAATGAGACCTGAACGCCGAGCTGTGCAGGATCCTTTTGATGATTATGATGATGATCTGGATGGAGCTGGTGCCACAGGGGCTATTATTCCTCCACCCTTGGCTCCCAGAGCTAAGTTCAATATCACTAGCACCATGATTCAATTATTGCAGCTCAAGGGGTTATTTGGTGGACTAGCAGGCGATGATCCGAATATGTATCTGATCAACTTTATTTCAACATGCAAGTCGTTTGACAATCCAGGAGTTGGGCAGAATGTAATTCGGCTGCGCTTATTTCCATTGTCTCTGTCTGGGGAGGCAACTCTATGGCTTAACGGGCTAACTCCTGATTCTATTACTAATTGGAGGCAACTGAAAGACGCTTTCCTAGAAAGATTCTTTCCGCCTTCCAAGAGAGCACAGTTGAGAGATGAGATCAGCAATTTCCGATAGCTTCCAACTGAAGATCTCCACGAAACATGGAAGAGGTTCAAGAAGAAGCTTATGCGGTGCCCAAACCATCAAATGACGAATATCCACTTGATGGAAATATTATATAGGGCTTTGAACTCGGTGACAAAGCCAGTGGTTGATAATGCAATAGGTGGGTCATTCATGGACCTTAATTTTCTTAAGGCAAGTGATATGCTAGATCGTATGACAAAGCAGAGTAGAGCTTGGCATACCAGGGATTCTGAGGTAGCAAGCTCTACCGTATCTATTGGCTTGAGCGTAGAGCAGAGGCGTAGACAAGAGGAACGTGACCAAGATAAGGCTCACATGAAAACGCAGATGGATCTTTTTACCATGCATTTATTATCAGGGAAGACCGAAAAGGTTAAAGCCATTGTATCACAGGGAAGAGATGAATCCGACTATGAGGAAGAAGCGAACTACTTAAATAATCAGGGGGGTTTCCGAGGCAATGCCCAAGGAAACCAAGGTCGGAACTATTATGATAAATCTGGATACAAGGACCGCGATCAAGGTGGTTGGAAGAATAAGACTAATAGGAGTGGTTTGTATGTTCCTCCTGGAAACCGTGAGGCTGTGGCATCTGGCTTTGGGAAGATGTCGATGGAAGATATGATGGCGAAGCTTTTGAAGGGAGTAGAGGCAACTAATACGGGAGTGAATGAGGTGAAGAATGATTTGTCTTCAATAAATCAATTGGTTGACTTGCATTCTACAACAACAAAGCAACTAGAGCAGCAATTGAGTCAACTTTCAGTGGCATTCAATCAAAGAAAAGCTGGAACACTACCTAGCGACACAGTGCAAAATATGAGGAATGATGGATCGTGTATGGCTATTACTACCCGAAGTGGTAAAGTGTTGGAAAATCCATCTAAAGGGAAGCAGGTGGTTGATGATATAGAAGATAATGAGATCATTACAGAACCAAAAGATGCCGAAGCAGCTGATGAGGTTGTTCGTGACGTCACCTCTCAACGTCCACATCCTGAAAAGATCGCCGAACTGAAGCAAGATGAAAAGGAAGCAGTGGAGAAAACTATTCCCCTTCCACCACCACCTTTTCCTCAGTGATTGAAGAAGAAAGCTGATGATACCAGGTTCAATAAGTTTATGACTATGTTGAAACAGCTAACTATTAATGTTCCTTTGGTCGAGGCACTTGAACAAATGCCTGGGTACGCAAAATTTATGAAGGATCTTTTGACAAAGAAGCGGGCAGAAAGTTATGAGTTGACGGATACTGTTCATCATTGCAGTGCAATCGCTACGAGATCACTAGTTCTGAAGAAGGCTGACCCCGGTGCTTTCACTATTCCTTGCACCGTTGGATCTTTGAATTTTGCCAAAGCATTATGCGATTTGGGAGCTAGCGTCAATTTGATGCCGCTATCTATTTACAGAAAGTTGGGGTTGGGTGATCCTACTCCAACCAATATGAGGCTCGTGATGGCAGATAGGTCGGTAAAATGACCTGTTGGTATTTTGTATGATGTGTTGGTGAAGGTTTCTTCATTCATCTTTCCGGTAGACTTCGTTATTCTGGATTGTGAGGTGGACTCTGAAGTTCCCATAATCTTGGGGCGTACTTTCCTTGCAACAGGGAGTGTGCTTATTGATTTAAGAGCGAATGAGCTTTTATTCCGGATGAATGACGAAGTAGTCCACTTTGATGTATGCAAATCAATGAAGCAACCCAAAGATCTGAACGTATTCGTAGTAGCTGATGTTTATTTTGATGATGAGAAAGAATTATCCGTAGAGGAGAAGCTTATTGTTGACCCATTGGCGTCTGTGCTTATGAATATTGAGCGTGAGGATGCTGAAAATTATGAAGAAACTATTTGTTCTCTAACAGGAATAGGGTCGTATCCTTATGCTCCCAAGAAGCTGGACCTCGATCTCAAAAATCGGCCTACACCACTAGCTAAACCATCCATTGATGAGCCACCAATGTTAGAATTGAAGGATCTACCCAGTCATCTAAAGTACGTATTCTTGGGAAGAGGAAACACCCTCCCGGTTATTGTGGCGGCTGACTTAAGTGAGCAGCAAGTTGCAGCTCTCATCGCTGTTCTAAGGAAATACATGAGAGCCATCGGTTGGAACATCGCTGATATTATTGGTATTCCACCTGGGATATGTATGCACAAGATTCAGCTTGAATAAAATTGCATACCCACTATTGAGCATCAAAGACGTTTGAATCCACCTATGCAAGAGGTGGTGAAGAAAGAAATTATTAAGTGGTTAGATGCAGGGGTAGTGTATCCAATCTCTGACAGTAAATGGGTGAGTCTGGTACAATATGTGCCTAAGAAAGGGGGCATGACGGTAGTTGCAAATGAAAGGAATGAGCTAATTCCACTCAGACCTATCACAGGGTGGAGAGTATGCATGGACTACCGGAAGCTGAATTCATGGACGCTTAAGAATCACTTCCCAATGCCATTCATGGACCAAATGCTTAATCGATTGGCAGGGAAAGGATGGTTTTGCTTCTTAGATGGTTATTCTGGCTATAATCAGATCTGTATTTCTCCCAAAGACCAAGAGAAGACAACGTTTACATGCCCATATGGTACGTTTGCCTTCAAACGTATGCCATTTGGGCTATGTAACGCACCCGCCACTTTTCAGCGTTGTATGATGTCCATTTTTTCTGATAGGGTTGAAGACACCTTGGAGGTATTCGTGGATGATTTTTCAGTTGTGGGTGAGTCGTTTGAATCATGCTTGGCGAATCTAAGTATGGCATTACAGAGATGCGTTGAATTCAACTTGGTGCTAAACTGGGAGAAGTACCACTTTATGGTTAAAGAAGGTATTGTTCTTGGGCATAAAATTTCCGAAAGAGAAATTGAGGTGGATCGAGCTAAAATTGAAGTCATCGAGAAACTACCACCTCCAATCTCTGTAAAGGGAGTTCGTAGTTTCCTTGGGCATGCAGGTTTTTATCGAAGGTTCATTAAAGACTTTTCCAAGATTGCTAGTCCGTTATGCAAGCTTTTGGAGAAGGATGCAAAGTTCGACTTCGGTGAAGATTGCTTGAAGGCATTCGAATGCCTCAAAGGGAAGCTAATTGAAGCTCCTATCATTGTAGCACCTGATTGGTCCCTACCATTTGAAGTTATGTGTGATGCAAGCGGGGTAGCTTTGGGTGCTGTACTTGGTCAGAGAAGAGAAAGGTTATTTCATCCAATCTACTATGCGAGTAAGGCCTTAAAAGGGCCCCAGAAGAACTATACTGTCACGGAACAAGAGCTTCTAGCGGTTGTTTATGCTTTTGAAAAGTTCCGTGCTTACTTGTTAGGAACCAAGATGGTAGTTCATATAGACCATGCAGCCCTGAGATACCTAATGACAAAGAAGGATGCAAAACCAAGGCTAATTCGATGGGTATTATTGCTGCAAGAATTTGATTTCGAGGTGAAAGATAGAAAAGGTTGCGAAAACCAAGTAGCTGATCATCTATCTAGACTTGAGAAAGAGCATATAGCGCAGCCTGATCTTGAGATTGATGATGCATTCCCTGATGAAGAGATCCTAGCCACGATGATGGAAGAGTTACCATGGTATGCATACGTTGCGAACTTCGTGGTAAGTAATGTGATGCCTGCAAATCTATCTTTTCATCAAAAGAGGAAGTTCATGCATGATGTAAGACACTACTTCTGGGATGAGCCATATCTGTTTCAACGATGTGCGGATGGTGTTATTAGGCGATGCATATCTCATATGTAGGTGCCTAGTATATTGGAAGCAAGTCATGCTTCCCAAGTTGGGGGACACCATGCAGGTGGTCGAACAGCAAGGAAGGTATTGCAAAGCGGCTATTATTAGCCTTCGATATTTAGAGATGCCTACGAATTTGTGAGGAGATATGACCAATGTCAGAGACAAGTCACGATTTCGAAGCACCATGAGATGCCCATGTCAAAAATTCTTGAAGTAGAGCTGTTTGACGTGTGGGGTATTAATTTTATGGGCCCATTCGTAAATTCGTTTGGGATGAAATATATCCTAGTTGCTGTCGACTATGTATCCAAATGGGTCGAAGCAGTAGCGCTGGACGATAATGAAGGAAAACGTGTTGTAGCATTCTTGAAGAGAAATATCTTCTCTCGTTTTGGGGTACCACGTACCATCATAAGAGATGGAGGATCACACTTTTGCAACAAGCTGTTCAAATCCGTGTTGGTGAAATATGGGGTCAAGCAACATAAGGTAGCCACGCCTTATCACCCACAAACTAGTGGATAGGTAGAGGTTTCTAATCGAGAGATCAAGCAGATCCTTGCTAAGACTGTAAATGCTAATAGGAAGGATTGGTCTCGGAAGCTGGACGATGCACTATGGGCTTATAGGACTGCATTCAAAATGCCAATAGGCATGTCCCCGTACCAACTAGTTTTTGGGAAGGCTTGTCACTTGCCCATTGAGCTCGAGCATAAAACATTATGAGCGTTGAAGCGGCTTAATTTGAATTGGGATGATGCTATGAATCTGAGATTGGAGCAGCTGAACGAGATGGATGAATTCCGTCTACACGCGTATGAAAGATTAGACCTATACAAGGAGCGGATGAAAAAGTATCATGATCAATGAATTGTTCAACGAAACTTCCAAAAGGGTGATATGGTACTTCTTTTCAATTCCAGACTGAAGATGTTCCCAGGTAAGTTAAGGTCCAAATGGTCTGGTTCGTACAAAATTAGCCAAGTCTACTCGTCTGGAGTAGTTGAGCTAGAAGACAATAATGGTGTTGTCTTTAAGGTGAATGACCAACGAGTAAAACCATATATCGGTCCTCTTGACTCGATAAAATGCATGGCCACCATCTATCTCGACAAAATCTAAGTACTCGAGGTAACTATGTCGTGCCGCGACAATAAATCAAGCGCTAGATGGGAGGCAACCCATCGTTTTTCATATTATATTATTTTACTAAGAGTTTGTTTTTGTTAAATAAAAAAAAATCCAAAAAGAAGAGTCGAACCACGACCAAAACTAAGGCGCTTGATGGGAGGCAACCCATCTTTCTAATCGTTTTTGTTGTTTTTGAATAAGTGTAGGTGCAAGAGGTGTAAAGGAGGAGATTGGTTTCAAATTTTGATTTGGAAGTATTGCATGTTGAAGGTGGTAAGTTGGGAATGAAGAAGCAAAAGGCTATGAGTTAGGCATTGCCTATGAAAATCTAGGCAACGAACAAGGCAAGGCCTATGCTATGGCCTAAGCTCTCTGAATCTAGAATGCCATAGCATAGGCGCCGCCTATGCCTAACAATTCCATAGCATAGGCGCCGTCTATGCAAAAGCCTTTTGTCTCTGAATCTAGAATGCCATGGCATAGGCGCCGCCTATGCCTAACAATGCCATAGCATAGGCGCCGCCTATGCTCACTTTTGGTCTCCTAATCCGATTCCAAACGGGTAAAAACCTGACCCAAGCTTGTCCTATAAATAGAACCTTAGTCATAGAACAAAAATGCATTGCAAATTCAACCTAAGCGCCGCCTACCTCTCCAAAATCTCTCAAAATTTTTCTTTTTGCTCTTTTAACTTTGCAAGAACATCTTCCGAGGCCATCAACCAAGTAAGTACTTCTTTGCTCTTCTTTTATATTCCGTAATGTACTACACTACTACGCCTATAATAAATTGTTAAATCTTGAAGTAGTGTTGGTGATTTGAATATGGTTGATTTGTTGTGATACAACTAAGTGAGTGAAAGAATACGTAAGGATGCTCTTGACTTGTTTCCAACTTGTATTTGATTTTGATACACTGTCCTACTTTTGCGGAATTGGCATGGTCAAGAAAATTGCATAATCTTGAAACTAGAAAGCCTACATGTTGGAATGACTTGTTCATCGAGATGAAAATCATGGTTGACTACAAACATTCGATGTTGTGATTATTTCTAATGCCATAACTTGATTCAATCTCTATGTAGTAGTCTTGCTCAAAAGGTACATCAATCCAAACATGAAAGTATTGCCAAGATTTCATAAAATAGAATAAAAAAGGATAGTTAAGATGGCAAGAAAAGTATGACTGCACTGATTATATTGTTGGAACATAACACCTTAACGTATATCGATGAAGTCTGAGTGATCGACATCGTTCACTTCACTAGTTTGTGCCAACAAATTAAGTATGGGGTGGTGCCTCTACTGCTTGTTTGTTGATTCTATCCACCGAGATGAAGCTAACATGACTATTATTTTAATCTCAGGTACAATGGCACCAAAAGCAAGACAAGGAAAAGAAAAAACAACCATTTCACAGAAAAGCCAGAAAAGGGGAAGAAAAGAGCAAGCTGAATCCTCCTCGCTGCAAACACCTCGACGCATGTACGAGATAAATTGGGTCCTAGAGGAGGAAGCAAAGGAGTGGTACAGGAACAATAAAGTAAAAAAATATATTCAAGTGGAATTGATACAAAAGGAGAGCCTAGCAAAGAAAGAACCTCGCATCTTGGACAAGATCATGGCGCTGTATCTTGATTTCATCTTCCGAGATATGGGAGAGTGCAATCTCGATCTAACGCGAGAATTCTATTCCAACTGGTCACCGAAAACTACAGGGAGTGAAGTAAAGATTCGGGGCCAAGTATTGCAGCTAAATGCGAAGTTCTTCAACTCTTTTTTGGGTTTGCCATCTGTTGATCTATCACCACTCAAGGAGATTTATAACAGACCTCCGTACAGGGCAATCAGACACACACTGTGCGGAACAAGATCAATGGCACGTTGGAGTCATCACAAGGATACCGGTCGACACAATACCTTCCCATATGCTTCTTTGAACAGAGAAGCTCGGATATGGTTGTGGGTGGTCAACTCTTTCCTGATTTTAGGGACACAGTACACAAAGATAATACGAGATAGAGTGTTCTTGGTGTACGCATTGATGACTAACGTCCCTATCAACATTGGGGCAATTATTCGATCTTTAATGCGTAAGGCTAGGCTGCACAAGAGGTCCCACTACAGCTTTGGCAATCTGTTGACTGTGATATTGAGGAAGAAAGACATCGAAGAGGAACCTACAGATCATAATCTTCCACATAACCCGAAGAAGGTTGACCCTACAAAGGTTAAAGATGCTAAATCCATGCATGGCGTCAACCTGACCACTGCAGAACGACATGCTAGGGATGAAAGCTTCTTCCGCCATTTATATGGCATGACGAGGTTTACCATGATGAGCGGGGGTCGTGTTCCAACTGCTGCAGAGCTCCAACAGTTGGATTATGACTACCCAATGAATGAGCATTCGAGGGCTATGTGTGGAGTAGGTGTATATATTGAGGAACCTCTTGATGACGACATGCCAACCCATGAGGATCGACAAATGCCAGACTTCGACGTGGAGGAGAACTCTGATGACGATGACTCTGATGATGATTCCGATGCAGGGGGTATGACCCCAGACATTGAGGAGGAGTCCGACTAACCAGGTTCTTCTTATTTATTTTCCACTGAGGGCAGTGTGTCCCATCTAAGTGTGGGGTGTGGGTATTTGTATGCTACACTTCTTTATCTGCATTTACATTTATTCTATTCTTGTTTGTTTTAATTAGTCGTAATTAGTTAGATTAATTTTAAATTTTTTAGATTTTGCATGAAATTGTTCTAATAGACGGCATGGTAGTATAACAAGAGTTTGTGCTAAATCATTACTATTGAGAAATTTAGGCTCTACATGTGACTCACTGTGTGATAATTATGTGGTTTAATTCATTCATCTGTTGGGTCAAGAGTCTATACTGCTCCCAATAAAGTTGACCATGTGCCTTGTGTGTGTGAGGTTATAGTATATTCTGTGTTGTGACTGATACTAGAACTTGCCTGGTGTGTGTGTAAAGTGAAATAAAGAGTGTGAGTTTAGGAGATGATTTAGGCATTTCTTTGGTAGCCTGTGATTGTTTACCTTCTTTTTACCTACCCGTGGACATTATCCTAGTTAACCCCCTTTGAGCTTTTAGCCATTTTCTTTGACAGCCTTATATGTAAGCCTAATCCATTTTTTTTCAAGACCATAATTTGATCCAAATTCCTAAGTGCTTTAAATTGTGAAGTCATGTGATAAAATAAGAGGAAATTGGGTAAGAGTGATGCCTTAGAGTGTATTGGTACTTGAATTTATTATGAAAAAGAGTGGCTATCATAGAGGTGTGTTATAAAAAAAAAAAGAAAAGAAAAGAAAAAGAAATAGAAAAACAAAAAGATAAATTGTGTTTATGATTAAATAAAAAGATAGTTATGCTTGAATGACAAAATAGGTGAAAAGGGGTGATAGATGAAAGAAAGGTAGCAGGGTTGATTAAAAGAGAGTGTTAATAGCATAATGTGATGTATTAACGCGCTTAGGAACATAGTCACTATTTCTGGCCAAAATAGTCCTACCCGTCCCTTAGCCTACATTACAACCTGTAAAAGACCTATTTGATCCTTAACTTAGCATTCTGATATTAGTGGAGCATTACACTAAGGGCAAGCCTATGGTCATCAGTTGTAACATATGAATTCTTTGTGAGAGTTAGAGCAAGGATAATCTTAGACCCATGTTTTGAAAAATGAAATACTTGTGAGTAATTATGGGTGATATATTGTGAGACACACATGGTTGATGAGTTTTGGATGATTCTTTGTGCCTTAACTTTTGAATACGAATTAACTATCATCACGAGTCTATGTTGGAGGTTGAATTGTTTCTAGTAGTGATCAAAAAACTACTCTGTGTTAATAATTGTCGTGCCTGTCTTGATGAATAGTTTGTGCTGTTACTGTGAAACCCTAAGTAGATGTTTATATGGACATGATATTTTGTTCGAGGACGAACAAAGCTTTAAGTGTGGGGTGTTGATGTTAGGCGTATTTACATGCCTAAAGCACCTTAATTTACCCATATTTTAGCTAAAGTTTTAAGGACAAAATATATAATTCCTACACTTTTAGTCCTTTTTCCTGTAAGTGAGCTAACCAACGTGATTAGCAAGTTTTCAGGTATAAATGATGGAGATTTCAGCATTTTATGGACTGTTGGACGCCAAAGGAAACTTCACATAAGAAGGAAGGCAGCTTCTAGAAGCTTGTGGACTGAAAGTGATGCATGGAGAACTTGTCCCGGGCAAAAACAATATTTCTAAAGACTTGGGGGATCAGCAGTAACTTAGTAGGATTAGAAAAAGTATGCAGTAACCTAGTAGGACTAGGACAAGGATGTTATAAAAACCCTATTTGCTGAATTTTTCAGCAAGCTTTTTATTATTGACTCATTCATTAATTCAAGTCTTTCTCATTCGACTTTTGCTCCTAATTGACGTTACAATTGTTAACAAGAGAAAAATGCTAACTCGTGGGAAACACCAAGATGAAAAAAATGTCAACCTTGTTGTGACGCCACACTCCTCTCCAACGTGAGATCATTCTAGTTTTGATATGATGATGATGTTTATTGTGATCTCCGTTGCACTCATGAGTAGCTAAACTTCTTTGTTAGGGTTATGGAAACCTTATGAGATACTATCTATTGCTATGAGTTTGTGAATTCTTGATACGTATGCTGTTTATATCATTACTCTCTTCATCTTAATTAAATTCTTGTGGTTGCAAACATATAGAATACGCCAGTATAGCATTAACTTGTTCGAAAGAAAATTTACATGTCTGGAAAAGAGAGAATGAGAAGGAAATAGGGTTACCAACCCCTGTTTAAAAGTTAGTGCCGTAACTGGATTAACCTCTTGGAGAATTCGTACCATTAGTATACGCTTTAAGATCGAAAGAGTTAAGGTAATATAATCCTTGATGGTCGAAAGACACTAGGGTTTACCATAGAATATGAATCTCTATAAGCGCATGCATGTCTAAATTCCGCATAACTCATAGCCAATAGATATGTAAAACTCATAAGGTGGACATAACCCTAACTTAAAATTCTCATTGATTAAAACCTACTAAACATTCCATTTTTCTTTGTTACTTTGATACTCTTAATTCACGCTACAATTAAATCCCCCCTTTTTCGTAGAATTTTCGATCAACAGTCTACTAATCGTTGCATACTTAGTGACCAAGTATTCCCTGTGGGATTCGACACCCAACCCAGTTGGGTTCTATATTTGACAATGACCGCTTACACTCTTATGAGAGCTGTAGTTTGAGCGTTATCACTCTTGCATAAAAGGATGCTACTTTTGGTACCGACACTGGTCGAAATTGTCTTTATGCTCTTACCACCTATTAGGAATTTGAGGCATCTCCTAATGTCATCACTGGTATGTCTAAACTTTTCCCTCGGGACGTATATTTTTTGCTTGATCCGAGTTCTACCCTTTCTTATGTGACTCCTTATGTGGCTGTTCATTTTGGTTTTGGTCCTGAGTGTATTTTTGGTCCCTTCATTGAGCCTACCTCGGTGGTGATTTTATTTTGTCTAGAAGGGTCTATAGGGGTTGTGTGGTGTCTATCTTTCATGGGGAAAACTTGGTGGACTTGATAGAGTTGGATATAGTAGACTTTGATGTGAAAATGGGGTTGAATTAGCTTTATCTATGCTTTCTTGGATCGTAGAACTCGTAAGGTCAGTTTCTAATTCCCGAATGAAACTGTGATTGAGTGGGATGGGAGTTCTTTAGTACCTAAAGGGAGATTTATTTCTTATCTTAGAGCCTAAAAGCTGATTTCTAAGTGGTGTCTATACCATTTAGTTTGGGTTAAAGATTCTAATTTTGAGGTTCTCTCTTTACAATCTATCCCCATTGTTAACAAATTATCTAAAATATTTCCCGATAACCTTCCAAGTATTCCCCCAATAGGGAAATAAAATTTGGTATTTATATTCTATTGGATTCCCATCCTATCTCTATTCCTCTATATAAAATGGCTCCAATTGAGTTGAAACAACTTTAAGACATACCCATCCTATCTCTATTGAATGTTATGTCCTTTTTTGGTCATGTTGTTTCTAGTGAGGGATCATGGTGGATCTACAGAAAGTGGAGGCGGTTAAGAAGTGGCCTAGACCTATGAATCAAACCGACATTCGGAGCTTCTTGGGCTTATCCATGTATTATAGGAGTTTTATGGAGAGATTTTCTTCTATTGTTGCTTCATTGACTAAGTTGACTCAGAAAAAGGTAAAGTTTATATGGTTCGATGCTTGTAACGGTAGTTTTAAGAAGTTGAAAGACTAGTTGACTTCTGCACCAGTTTTGATCCTGGTCAAGGGTACTAATGGTTTTGTGATTTACTGTGATGCATCTCGTATAGGACTTGGCTATGTATTAATGCAGAATGGTAAGGTGGTAGCATATGTTTCTAGGCAGCTGAAGGTTCATGAAAGGATTTATCCGACTCATGATTTACACTTGGTGGCTATGGTGTTTGAGTTGAAGATTTGGCGTCACTACTTGTATAGAGTGCATGTTGATATATATTCGAACTATAAGATCTTGCAGTATGTGTTCACCCATAAGGAGTTGAATCTCAAGAAAAAATGATATCTTGAGTTACTCAAGGACTATGACACGAGTCTTTACTACCAACAAGGTAAGGCTAATGTGGTTGCTAATGCTCTTAGCAGGTTGTCCATGGGTAACTTGTCCTATGTGGTTAAGGAGAAACTAGGATTAATGAAGGATATTCATCGATTCGATAATGTTAGAGTTTGTCTTTTAGATTTTAAAGATAAAGATGTGATTGTACAAGAGGTAGTGAAGTCATCCCTTAGTGCTGGAGTGATGGAGAAACAGGTTTTAGATCCTATCTTAATGTAGATTAAGGGATGTATGGGTCAGCAAATAGTAATGGCATTTGAGTTTGATGAAGATGGTATGTTGAGGTACTAATGTAGGTTATGCATTCCTAATGTGGATGGGTTGCGAGAAAGGAATTTGACTGAGGCTCATGAGTCAAGATATACAGTTCATCCTGGTTCGAGGAAGTTGTTCCATGACTTGAAGAAGATATATTGGTGGAACAACATAAAGAGAGATGTGGCCAATTTTGTGGCTAAATGCATGGTCTATCAGCAAGTCAAGGTTGAGCACTTGAGGCCCGGTGAGTTATCTCAAGAGATTGAGTTACCTATGTGGAAATGAGAAGTGATCAACATGGATTTTATTATTAGTCTTCCACGGTCTTAGAATCAACATGATTTGATTTGGGTCATCGTGGATAGGATGACTAAGTCTGCTCACTTCTTACCTGTATGGACTACCTACTTTAGAGATTTTTATTCTAAGTTATTCCTTGAGAAGATAGTTAGAGTTGAGGTTGGCGAATGGGTGTTCTTAAATGTATCTCTTATGAAAGGAGTGAAGAGATTTGGATAGAAAGGGAAGCTCAGTCCTCGTTATGTGGGTTCGTACTTAATTTTGAGAAGAGTGGGAAACGTCGCTTATGAGTTAGATTTGCCTTCAATTTTGGGTTCTATTCACCTAGTTTTCCATGTGTCGTGCTGAAGAAGTGTGTGGGGGATGGTTCCTTTGTGGTGCCTATTGACGATATTGGTATCTCGGATTCCTTATCTTATAAAGAATTCCAAGTTAAGATTTTAGATAGGCAAGTCCATCATCTGAGGATTAAATATGTAGCTTCGGTGAATGTCCTTTAGAGGAACTATAAGGTGGAAGAGCTACTTTGGAGGCTGAAGAAGACGTGAAGTCCAGATATCCGTTCTTACTCCCCGCATTAGATAATCATGCTTAAGGTATAGGTTTTCCCACTCTCTTTATTTTTTTGACTTTTTAAAAGAAATTGTGGTTGAATTTCTATTTTATAATCGTTCTAATAGATTCTTTGACTCATTATTTGGGGATGAATGATCCTGGGGTGGGGGGAGGAGGGTAATGTAACAACCCATATTTTTGCCTATAAATTTTTTGAGTTTTGAGATCACTGCCTAAGCTACGACTCACCTTACGAGTCGTAAAGACTCATTACCAGTCGTAAGACCCTAAATCGTGGCTTGACCAACATAGGTGCCAAAGTTTCTATCCTAAGTATAATGATGACTATACGAGTCATGGTGAGACATTACGAGTCATAATGTGGGATTTGTAGTCTCACCAGTGTAATAGACCCTTGTGTCTATTGTGACTATGACTAGTACCCTATGAGTCGTAAGGTCTAGTCGTGAGTTGTAGGGTGTGACTCATGACCAAACTAGTAAAGGTTCCCTGAGTTACTATCCATACCACGAGTTATGGTGACGACTCATAACGTGCCCCCATTAGTGATAAGGTAACTTGTAGTCACAGGCGACAATTTTCTACATTTTATTTAAGGGTATTTTGGTAATTTTCCCTTTTTCCCCAATTAAAATCTATGACCTAAAATACTCTAAGGGACCCCATAACACTTTATTTCTCCATCATAAACTACTCTTTACTCTCTCAAATCCCCAAGTCAAGAACAACTAATGTTTCTCAATATTGGTCATCTAGGGCTCAAAGGTTGGCTTCTTCTCCATAACTTTTTATATCGTACGCATGTAATCTCTTCCCTTAAACTTGTTTTATCTGAAGGCATGGGTTTTATTGTTATTCACGTGGATTTAAATATGGGACTGATTTGGGTTGAGAGTTTTGAAATAATGTTTACTTGAGTTGTATTTTCATGGCCATAATGTATTCTTTTATGTTTTATCTATGTATTTTGAAATCCATTGGGGTGAATGGGCATGGTAAATGGGATGGGGGTCGAGGCATTCCCCCAATTTGATGATTTGGTTTTGAATTTGGTTTTAGAAATTGTGTTCTCTCAACCTACTTGCATAATTGGCTTTGAAATATGGATAATCACATGATTTGACTTACTCTCCTAAAATATTGCATTGTATAAATGGTTTTGAAGTCCTTGTTGGCCATGTTTTTGATTTAATAAACAAAGGGACTCGTGGCATTCCCCCATGATGATGAAATTTGATTGACATAATTATAAGCTTGAAAGCATAATTGGTATGATGATATCAATGGTATGTGCCTTAATGGATGGTCTATGGTTTAATGAACGGGAATGTGTAAATATTTTAATTCGTCCTTAAGGGGTTTATGTAGTTAAGACCTGAAAGTGGAGATCCCGAGGGACCGATACTGGAAACTGTATTTATTAGTGTAGGGATTGTTTTTTAGGACTGTGTGATACTTTACACATTATTTATATATAGATTTTGGAATGGTTGTATCCTTGATGGCTTTGGCCTTCCTCGAATTTCACTAGGGGCCCAACCAGTAAGGAGAGAGCTGAACCCAACTAGCAGGGGAAACTAGACTGATATAGCCTGTGAATATGGATGACAATTTTAGCTACATAATCCAGGATAATGTTTTAAACTTCATGATAAACCTTGTTCCCTATCTTGGTATATTATATATATGTATATGAATTTGTGCATATGATTTTTGAATGATTGATCATGGAATTATTTTATCCCTCCCTTGAGTTACATGCTAGCGCTCACCTTGATAATCGTCCTTGGACGTTGTATCCTCACGTAATGCAGCGTTTGAAAACAGTTTTTCTTTTCCTACACAGTGTTAGGTGGTTCTAGATTCTATGAGAGTCCACTTAAAGTGGTGAGCTTTCATTCTACGAGAGACCCTCATTTCATAGTCTTGTTTCATTTATGTCTTAAACTATTCCTATAGTTTCTTTTTGTCTATGGTCGGGGGCATGTACCGGCTTTGGTTATTCTTTGTTATTAGATTCTTTGTGTATTACTGTGAATTGGGATGGTTGTTGAAATTCTTAGAATCATATTCAGTTGATTTATCTATCTTGTATATGTTCAAAACTTAGCTCTATCTTGTTATATGTTCGAAATTCATCTGCTGCTAGTGGTATGGTGCTATGGTTGGCTAGGTTATGGGGGTGGTTTCGGTACTTGGCGGACTTGAGATAACCATCACGACTAGGTCCTAGTTTGAGTCGTGACATGTGGTATGGCCTGCGATCGCACATGATGTGCAGAGGGGGTATTGCAATTATGTATGGGAGTGTTGCGATCCCAACATCTGCTTTTGATATCAGATAGTGCGATTGCAACTTGCATGATGCGATTACAATATCTGAGAACCTAGTATGGGTATAAATAGACCCCTTAGGTAGCAAATTGGTCATTTCTCACTCATTCTTGAGAGCCAAAAACCCTAAAATAGTATGAGATTTTAAAAGTGAAGCTTGTGGGTGCTTGGGAAGCTAGATTAACATCCATTTGTTGATTCTCTTATGGATTTAAGGTAAGAATTCACCTTTTTCTTAGTGAATTTCTTGATTAATTTCTCAAAACCCTCAAAACCTTCTGGCTTAATTTTAAACTCCAATTTCCCTCCCTTTCACTTAAGTAATGTTCCTAATCCTATAATTACTAGTTTTTTTTTCTCAATTAAACCTTCCAAACAACTTTGATTCTTGATTTTAAATGGATTTCAAAAGTTTTACCCGGTAAAGTTTTGAAATAATTTTTCTTCAATTTGAACCTTGTTTTTAACTCGATTTAACTTGATTTTTCAGATTTAGATACCTAAAAGTATGGAGAATATATTTTTGAAATAAAATTATGAGTTTGCCCTTCTTTTTCAAAAACCTATTTTGACCCCGAACCAAAATTAGGCAATATGGGTATCGTTTTCCTTCTTTTGATGCATAGATTTTATATTTCTTGGTTTTAGTTGATTTTGGAATCCTTCATGAGAATTAGGGTCATGGGTTGTAGTGTAGCAGACTGGTTTCGGTATTCGAGGTAGGTTATGGCTTAACTCTTCAGATTGGATTGGGTAGTTAATTTGTATACAAAATGCATGTTAAGGGGGATGGTAACTAGTCATAAAGTTGGCTATCTTAATGTGGTGAAATCATGTGGGGGCATATATGTGATGTAATTATTGTTTTAAGATGTTGTGTGATATGTGTGACCAAGTGGGGTCCTATATGATGTTGATAGACTAAAATATATGTAAATAATTTATTGTATTTTTGAAATGACTATTGTGGTACCATTGATATATTGTGTTATATTCATTCTTTATTGGCATATGAATCATGTGGAATTTCATGGATGGTGAAAATAGTGAGTGAATATTGGCTCACGTGGTTGTGGAATATATCATTGTGGTTGGTTGTGGAAATACATCATGTGGTTGGTTGTAGAAATATTCATTGTAATTGGTTGTGAGCATGACATTCTCATATCATACTCATTTATGAAACATTAGTACAACCATGGCAACACTTGAGAAATATTGGCAACAACCTTTTATGATAAAAAATATGATATCTTATAAAACCTTCCCTGAGGGATGTGCTAGGGAGGAGATATGGATATATATATATGTGTGTGTGTGTGTGTATTCATATATATTTGGATTGTATATGGGTTGATGAACCCCCATGGGCCCTACGTCGGGAGGCTTGCCTCTTTAGGTGTATACATGGATTATGCAATTATCCCGGAGGTTGTGCGATGACATCGTGCATTATCATCATCATCATACATTGTATTTACTTTATTGTGTTTATGTTATTCTTCTACTTCCATATTGACTTTTCATCTGTCTACTTGATCTACATCTTGACTTGTCATTTATCTGATTGTTCTATCTTCCTTTGGTGTAATTGATGATCTTTTATATACATGTTCTCCTTTTGACCCACTTTTATGTGATATAGTTTATACTTTTGTCCCTATCTGGTGTGTTGTGGTATTATATGTGGAGATCATAGAACTGTTAGTGCAACCGGTATGGGATACCATTGTGGGACATTTTCATATTGCAGGTAATGTGCCCTTTATGTGTATTTTGTATTTCGTATTATGTACTTTTCTCGTTCGGCCTATGATACCTACTGAGTACAAGTAGATCGTAATCACGCTCACTACGACCTTTCAGTATGGGTCTTAGTTTGAGTGCGCCCCAACTTGGTTTATTCGGACGATAATTGGTACTTTCAAGGTAGTGGTCAACTTTCAGACATCTGGATGTATTCTATTACCTTCCTTATAGACTGTGTATTTACTATCTTTTAAGAGACATAGTTTCTCTTGTATTCGGACATCTTATATCTTTTATTTGGATTTGAGTTATACTAGATACGTTCTTATACTATTGATATTAGGTTTTGGGAGTTATGTCTATGTTTTTATTATATTTTTTTTGCATTTATTATACTTTTATGGTTCGTCTTTATTCTAGAAGCCTTTTGCTTGGGGGTATTTCTATCTTTCCCCCTTTGTGTATTAGTTTGGATGATAGGTTTACTTGTTGAGGTACGCCACGTCAAGTTCCATCAAGACCCTTAATTTGGGGGTCATGACATAGAAGGAATGCGATGCTTTGAGGCACTATTTCAAAGAAAAAAAGATGACCTGCTGGCACAAGTCGTCACCTACGGACACAGGCGAGGTGCACAAAAGAAACAAACTTTCTGGTCATAGACAATAGGTGACCTGTGGCATCATGTGGCCACCTAAGCATGCAGGTGTAATCCGTAGGTTAGTGATGTTTCAAAATGGTGCATATTTTCAAAGACTATTGCTTTTTTCGAAGCACCAATTTTTGACTATAAATACCTGAATTTTTCCTCAGGTAAAGACATAAAATTTTGAAGTAAAAATTATTTCTTCTTCCTAAGAACTGAAGTGTGATCTTCAAATCATTGAGTGAGTTTGTAGTTCGGTAAAATTGAGGTACCACCATTTGCTAAAGCGAATCATTTTATCTTTGGAGGATATATTCTATTAACCTCGGGGTAATTGAGTAGAATAAACTCCTCAAGGACACATTGTGAATTTAGTGGACTTGATTTTTGTCATCTCATTTCTAAACATTGGTTTTGCTATTTTTCGAAACATAGTTTAAACTTCATTTTGATGGTTCATAAGTTGTTTGAACTTGTGTTTGAAGTTGTTTGGACTTCTTTGTTATTTTTGAAGTTATTCTTGAACTTAGTGTTAAAGTTCATGTTGTAAATACAGATTATATCCGAAAAATAACAATCTTACAAAATTTATTGGTAATCTGTATTTTGGTTTTTGTAGATTAAAGATTTTTGTATTTCTACTCTATTTGATCTTAATAGTGATTTGAAGATATAAAAACTTCATCACGAGTTAAATATCATTCGGTTGGCGATTAGAAGAACATAAAACTTCATCAATAAACTAAAAATAAGTTGTTTAAAGTTTAAGACTTTAACATTTAGTATTCTAAAATACTAAGTCTCTGTGTATTTGTTACAGAAAACTGACTATTGATAATCAAGTCAATGATGGAACAAAGAACGTTACAACAACTAACATTGCTACTTCAAGTCGTACGAATGATGTTCCTACTATCACACCGGCGTAAAAACCAAGAAAATTTTCTAGTTTTGAATTCAAACATTGGCAGCAGATGATGTTCTTTTATCTGGCTACTTTGATTCTACAAAGATTCACCACAGAAATTAATTCTGAATTGTCGAAAGAAACTTCATAAAAGGAACGCTTTATGGTAACAAAAGCTTGGAAGTACTCAAATTTGTTTATAAGAATAACATTCTAAGAGGCCTACAAGATGACCTGTATAATGTGTTCAGTAATATGAAGACCTCAAATGGACTCTGGGATGCTTTAGAAAAGAAGTACAAAATAGAGGATATCGAAATGAAGAAATTCATATTATCCAAATTTTTGGACTTTAAGATGGTAGGCAGTAAAGTTGTAGTTGTTCAAGTCCTAAAGCTGCAAGTCATTATCTATAATCTCCTTGCTAAAGGTATAAAGTTATATTATACCTTTATTTAACACATTAAGTTTGTTCTTGATACTCACATAACCTTTGATGTGGATTTTACAGTGAACGATTTTTTTCAAGTAACTGCATTAATCGAGAAGCTATAACCTTTATGAAAAGAATTCCAAAACTACTTAAAGCATAAGCGCAAAGAGATGTTTGTTGAAGACCTCATTGTGAGGTTACGTATTGAAAAGTACAATAAGGAAACAGAAAAGAGGTCTAATGAAAATTCTATAATAAGTGGAGCAAACATTATGTAATACGAACCCACTAAATTAAAGAATAAAAAGAAAGCATCGAGAAATAATGCAATCCTCCTAAGAAGAAATTCAAAGGAAGTTGCTTTAACTGTGGATAATTGGACACTAGTTTGTAGATTGTTGGGCTCCGAAGAAGGGAAAGAAAAAGGATCAAGCAAAGAAAGCTGAATCCAAAGTCGACATGGACAATTTATGTGCTATGCGTTCAGAGTGCAATCTAGTTTGAAATTCTAGAGAGTGGTGGATTGATTCAACTACCACCCACCATGTGTATGCCAACAAAGAGTTATTTACATCATATGTTCCAGCTCAAGTTAATGAGAAGATATTCATGACAAACTCTGCTATGACAAAAATTGAAGAAAAAGATAAGATTTGCTTAAAGATGACATCGGTCAAGGTGGTGGCACTAAACAATATCCTTCATATTCTAGAGTTACAAAAGAAATTAATTTCTACTTCACTTCTGACTAAGAATGGATTCAAATGTGCATTTATTTCTAACAAAATTGTAATAAGTAAGAATGAAGTGTATGTCGGTAAAGGTTATCTCACCGAGGGCCTTTTTAAGATCAATGTAATAAATATTGATATGAATAAAAGTTTTGGTTATTTTTACTTACTTGAATAAAATAAATTGTGGCATGAACATTTAGGACATGTCAGTTATAAAACCTTACAAAAATTGATTAGTTTAGAAGTTTTGCCTAACTTTGAATGCAATGAATCAAAGTGTCAAATATGTGTGGAATCTAAGTATGTTAAGCATCCGTATAAGTCTATGGGAAGGAATTCCAATCCCTTAGACTTGATTCACACAGACATTTGTGATACAAAGTTAACACCATCTCATGGTGGAAAAAATACATCATAAATTTTATTGATAATTGAACTAAATATTTTTGTGTTTATTTGCTAAATGGTAAGGATGAAGCAATAAACACATTTAGGTAATATAAAACTGAAGATGAAAATTAGTTGGATAAAATGATTAAAATGATAAGAAGTGATAGGGGTGGAGAGTGTTAATCTCTTTTCGTAGGGATGTATTTGAAAAATATAATTGTCCATCAAATTACTACCCTGTATTCACCTCAATAAAATGAATTTTTTGAAAGGAAAAATTAAACGTTGAAGGAGATGATGAATTCCTTACTCATATGTTCAGATTTACCGCAAAACTTATAGGGGAAGCTATCCTTATAACAAACTAAATACCCAATAGAGTGTCCTATAGCAAGACACAATATATTCCATATGAGAAGTGAAAGAAAGAAAACCAACGTGAAATATTTCAAAGTATGGGGGTGTCTAGCCAAAGTTCAAGTTCCAAAGCTAAAATGGTAAAAACTGGACCAAAGACTTTGAATTGTGTTTCCATCAGATATGCTACAATCAATAAAGTATGTCAATTTTTCATTCATAAATACAGACATCCAGATATTATTAATAATGTAATAATTGAATGAAATAATGTTGAGTTCTTTGAACATATTTGTCAGTATAAAACTGGATATGAGCTATCTAGGGGAGGGTCGAAACGACATCGGGATGAACCAAAGGGGAATATACTAAATGATGAGAATTCAAAGACAAGTCAAAGAACATATACATTCTTTGAATCAGATTTTTAATATTTATTCTTGAAAATGAGCCTTAAACATTTAAAGAAGCGATATTATCTCCAGACTCATCCTTTTGGAAAGAGGCAATCAATAGTGAGATTGATTAAATCATGAACAACCAGACAAAGAAGTTGGTTGATCTTTGATAACTCTCAACTTACACGTCAATTTGAGTGCAAGATGGTCATCATCAATATATTTACCCAACTTTGGAGTCGGGGTCAAATCCACGAGAAACAATATGAGTGGCGATGAAATTAATTTGAAATGATAGTTATAAGTTAAATTCAAACAAATGGTACAAAAAATAAAATAGGGAAGGTGAGTTCCTACACTAATGTTTCTTTTTGAGATATTCTTGTATAAATTTGAGGCTATGAATAATTAGAGTTGTAACAATTATGCACGGATCATGGGATTATGCATTACTAAGAAAGTGACGTGTGGAAGTTAGTCATCAACATCGATTTAGTAAATCAAATATGGGTAGGCTTGGTTACAGATTTTGATTCTATTCTTTCAACAAAACATCAAACTTTCACCCATTGATCATCTCGAATACCTAATGGGTGTGTTCAACAATTAGCAATCACAACCTCAATCAAGGCATCCCTATTTCTAGGATAACACCCATGGCATAGTCAACCTCATTTTCACCCTTATTTCTAAGATAGTGAGAATTTAGCAAACCACACACATAATTGTCTATCATTTCTTTGGTCTCCACGTCCTTATTTCAAGGATGATATAGATTCCTAATCTTCACCCAAAACCCTTCTTTTGATGACAGCCTTGGGTTTTCTAGAGCTTGGAGCTTTCACCTATCAAACCCATGTGGGTATTTGGAGCTTTCACCCATCAAATCCCAACCAAATTAGCATAGCAATAATAAAACCCATAAACAAGAACTACCAACTAGATTCTAATAATAACAACCCACACATACTTTAATCCCTATTAACACATAATTCAAAGAGGGAGATTTAGCTACACATAAGTTGAATTAGCATAGATATACCCATAATCTCCATTGAATTAATTTGTGGTAGATCTAAGCGAATGTTACTTCAAACTTGGCTCCTCCACAAAATCAACAATGGAAGTGAGAAAGTCTTCCACTTGGAGAGTCTCCAATGTATTATTCACCCAAAATTTACACAATATTATCTTCTGCAAAAATGGAGTCTACAGAACCCTAATCTAAACTAGAGGAATATTTCTTTTGGGAAGAAGGAATGTGATGAATTGAATTTCTCCTTCAAATTAAGGCTTGAGCTTTTTTGTTAAAATTGGAATGAGCACATGCAATTACAGCTTTCCCTTGGGCTGAACATTTTCACCAAGCCGTGATCGCATAAGTCTGGCTGCGACCATAATTTATTTTTGCGGTTGCGGTTGATTGACCATCTTTACTGACTGCGACCGCGGCCCATGGATCGCGACCACGGTAACTGAGGTTAGTTCACTGCAAGCCTTCCGCTGCATTTTTTCTGCACCCTTTTAATCATTTAAAGCTCCAATTCACATCCTTTGGTCTCTTCAACTACTATACCCGCAATGAGTGGATATTAGTACATTAAATCACAATTATGACTCATTTACTCATTTGATACAAGGTAATATGCACAAAAAATGAGTCTGTATGATTGGTACAATCACGACCCACTAACACTCCAAACTTAAGATCTTGCTTGTCCTCAAGCAACACTACCTCTTTGCCATGAGCAATCATTTATGCTCAAATTTCATGCCTTAAGGGCCATAACAACTTCAACTTGAGTCATAACCATAAGTAGCTCATCGCACATATGCTAGGCTAATTTCTCAACAACTCTCATTATAAAATGTAATAATTCAGGCTGCATTAGACTTTAAGGAGAAATCAAACAACAAAAACCAATACTCTAGAAGTAGCTCACCTTTTGACTAAAACTATACCATACTCTACTTGCCTCATTATCCAGGAGGTGACAAAAATCACTCACCCCAACTTGTTTGTATTCCCATCTCACAAGAAAGAAAAGTTTCACACACTAAACTACCGAACAAGTAACAAGGAATTTTAAGTGCAAAACTCTCCCCTCACAAAAGAAGTCTCAATGCAACAAGTGTCATGCCATAGGCTTTCCCCTATTTTCAATCACCACTACAAAGAAAGTAAATGGTTGGAGATCTCAAAAGACTTTCTAAGCTTGTAAAGTAGGTTTGGGTTAGGGTAGGATATCATTTAGGGAACTAGGTTACACCCTACCTTGATCATCTATATCACACTTTACAACACTCCTCCTTTCGACTAAGGGCCACTCTACTTTGTTTTCTCTAATTTCTTATACCTACTTTGCGCTTCCTTTTTTCACCACTATTTTTTCATTTTATTTTCTTGCAAAACCTTCCTTTGTTGGACTTCTTCCTATTTCATTCTTTTTCTTTTAAAGTGTAGGCCCACTAGGCAATTCATTTACAACTTCGTGGCTCCGAACTCTCTTCCATCAATCTTTACCACCCCTAACTTAGGCTTTTAGCCTAATCTCTAATTTTAGAGTTCAAGAAGGGTATGGTTCAAAAGAGGGATAAGAAAATGGTTCACGACTTGTAACGTGTTTTCTAAAGAAAGGTTTAAAGTCTCAAAGTGGGTACTAGAGATTACACTTATACATGGGTAGGCTTTTTAGTCTAGAGTGGGTTTTGAACTCATAAAGAGAGCCAAAGATCATCTCTCCAACCAAATACAATCAAAATTAGTTTTGAAAGAATAATGGGGCATGTTCTAGATAACTCAAGTATACAAGAGATGAATGTAATATTCTCACCACACATGGCATGTAAAATTTGTTAAGAGAGCTCAAATGTTCCTCCCGATGGAAAGAATCATGGAGTATTTATAACTATTCACAAGTCAAAAATTTGTGGAACCACATAAAGAAAAAAGGGTTTGTTACAACATTGCTCACGTCCATGCCCTTGATTTTTCAAAATTTTTGTACGGAGGGGGTTACTTGATTTTCCATAGCACCATGCACAAATTGCTAACATATGGCGATGGCTACAACCAAAGCTTTAGTCTTGCCTCTTGTCTCAAAATGGGAAAATTAGCCATTTGGATACTAAAACTTTGTCAATGGTGTATAAGTGATCGCAATTTTCAAAACAAAATGCTACAGATACTCAGACTTCCCTTGCATTTTTTGATATTTATGCTATGGGTACTCAGAATTCCCCTGCATACTTTTCCCAACATCACTATGATCCATAACAAAATTTAAAGTATCTCTAGAAAACTAAAACTAGAAATAAAAGAAAAACATGATAATCCATAAAACATAGGCACCATCCGAGTACTCAAAAATATAACACTCAAAACATAATAAAAACATTGTCTAGGGTGTCATCCAAAACACTACCAGGGACATCCAAGATGTACAAATATAGGGACAGGCACCCCTAACTGCCTAGTTAGTAAGGTATGGGTAAAAAATGCTCCCTGAATCAGCTTCATCATCTCTGGTATACCCTGCATCATATCCACCGTCATTAGCACCAGACCCCACGGCAACATCTCCATCATCACTATTGCTCCTTGACAAAAGTAGTTGTTATATAGGCTTGAACAACTTGAAGATGCCTTTTACCCATCTCCACAGCCAGGTGAAGAATTTTTCTCTTTTCTTTTCCCTCTTCAACAACCTTTCCTGTGACTCCCGGAGGGTCCTGTGTGATATTACCAAGGTTGAATATTCCCTTTCCAATTTGGTGACCCTAGTACCTTGATTCTTTAGCTCCTCCTGATATATTTCATAGTCTGACTGAACCGCATATGAATGTCGAGTAGTAGAGGATTCTCCTGGTCCCCAGGATAGTCCTGGAGTATGTTTCCTGATAGAAGAAATTCTATCAAAGAGTTCTGGGAACTTCACTGGGACTTTGTCCATAGAAATACTCCATTCTAGGTGTAGCTTAGACCTTGGGAGGTTCTTGTAATACTGGTAGTGACTTTCCAGAAGCAAGGCTCCATATTCGTCTAAGTCTCTAATTTTGTAGCTGTGTACCGTATGTAAAACACTTTGGATCATTTTAAATATTTTTTAAAACCAAAAAGTATTCTAGATTAACAAGAAAATTATGTGTGGCATTGTTTTAGGAGATTCGGAGGTGAAAAACAAATAAGCAAAATGTTGGGTTTCTCTAAGCAGCTGTCCTCAGGTATGTCAATCACAAAACATTTACTGTGACCACACTACTGTGGTTATGGTCATTAGGACCGCGGTCATGATAAATGAAACCACAACCAACAGTTCTACCATTTCTCAAAAGATAGGAACTTCACACCAACTTTGTCTTCCACTAGGAGCAAAACATCATGACCAAATAAAAATAAGCCTAGCTGGCAAGATTGTAGTCCCGAACTTGAAAGTATTGATGTTGGACTCGCATGGGAAATGAATTGACACCTATTGTACACATAAATTATAACTATCTAGTTTGAAATATGGGTACTCATGGCTTCCTCAAATTACGTGTAGTCACCCAATATCTGCTAACAATAATTATAATTACAAGAAAGCATAGATTTGGCATTATAACACTATTTCAAGATCATGTCTATCTACACGTCCTAAGCCTACAATAATAGTGAATGTAAGGGAGTTTGAGACTACATACCAGGCAGCTGATGCAAAAGGCTTGAAATGAAACCTTTGATACTCTTGAGAGGCTACAAATTTGAGTGAGAAAATTTAAAACTAAAGTGCATGGGTGCATGGCATTCAGATGGTCTTTTTAATCGGAATTAACCACAATCGCGGTCAAAGTTACATGACCGCGGTCACATGGTCTCTACGATCACAGGTGCACGGACTACGGTCGCGATAACTAAGACCAAGCACCCGAGGTACAAATTCTTGCATCCCTTTTTTCCATATTCAATCTAAATGCCCCTAAGTACCAATACTTTATGGACTATGCAAGCTCACAAACAACAACAAAATTTGAAATCTACCCCAGTATACGTAAATAAATGGATACTGACCACTTTTCATGGCGTGATGGGTTACCTCCCATCTAGTGCTTAGTTTAACGTCACCGTACGATGGTTTCACTCCTTCCCTTTATGTCTCCCCTTAGAAAATTTGAATTTTGTCCTAGCTTTGGCTCAATATGCAATGAGTGACAAAGTGATAGAAAATTCAAATCTTCCAAGATAAAACTTGGAAGAAGTGGTGGAATGGAGGGAAAGATTCGATCTCACCATTTTGAAGATTTGAACCTTTTACCCAACTTTACATCAAATTTTTGGATTGGTTCCATGGGTAAAAGCATGCTCATCAGTTTTCCGTTCCTTGTACTTTGAAAGTTGAATTGCTCGTCCATTTATGTGTGGGGCTCCATATGCACCGTGGGAATGTCAAATTCCAAAATATAATGGTGGATTTCCCTCTTTCCACAATTCATCATTAACTCGAGTAGATAAACTTTCGTCCAATCTAACAACCATAATGTTGAAAAGTGGTTAGAATGGGGTCCCTCCCTTAATTTAGGAATTAAATCCAACATAGCATGGCCACCCCGAAATGAGCTAGAGTAATCATAAGAGATTAGCTTGGCTTGTTCTTTGGACTCTAACCCTAGTTCCTTTATTATGGTTTCTTGTCCATCGTATGAGTCAGATGATAGGGAAGTCATTAAGGAATCTTTCTACCAAGATCGTCATCATATCTTGGTTTCTCGTCTTGATAACACTCTTCTTGAGTATTGGGAAAGGTAGTGATAGTTTAAAGCTTTTATTCTTTTCCCAATAGCTCTTCCTTGACACCCATCCATTCTTTGTACATGTATTCCACATTCTCTCCCATTGCATCTACCCGATCAAAGATGGCTAGTAACCTTGGGTCACAGATAATGGAATTGGTGCATTTTTCTTCTGGTTTCTCATCATATTACCTAAGAAAATAATAGAAAAAACTAGCAATTCGATTAGTATAATAGGGGGAGGGGGTGTTTGGACACTCATCCTAATGTCCTTGTAGATGGCCACACATGGGGAAACCATACCCCCACTTGGATGGATACCATAAAATCTCTTCCCAGGGAGCATACTTACAATCTTTCCTGAAGTATGCTCCATAACAATACGAACATGGGGGGCCACGATATGACTTCCTATCATTAAACTTATATTTGTTAGAAGAAGCCATCACAAAAAGTAACAATAAAATAAAATCTACCTACAAAGAAAAATCACAAACAAATATTTACAAGCTTGAATTCAAGAAAGTAACTAATATGGAAAACTAACTTAATACACCAAATTGTTCCCCAGCAACGGTGCCATTTTTGATAACGCTCAATTTACACGTCAATTTGAGTGTAAGGCGATCGTCGTCAAAAAATTTACCCAACTTTGGAGTCGGGGTCGAATCCACGAGGAACAATGTGAGTGGAGATCAAATTAATTTGAAATGATAGTTACAAGTTAAATTCAAACAAATGGTACAAAATGATAAAATGGGGGAGGTGAGTTCCTACACTAATATTTATTTTTGGGATTTTCTTGTATAAATTTGGGGCTATGAATAATTAGAGTTGTACCAATTATGCACGGATATTGGGATTATGCATTACTAAGGGAGTGACGTGTGGGAGTTAGTCATCAACATCGATTTAGTAAATCAAATATGGGTAGGTTTCGTTATACATTTTGATGTTAGTCTTTCAAAAAAACATCAAACTTTCACCCGTTGATCCTCTCGAATACCTAATGGGTGTGTTCAATAATTAGCAACCATAACCTCAATCAAGGCATCCCTATTTCTAGGATGACACCCATGGCGTAGTCAACCTCATTTTCACCTTTATTTCTAAGATAGTGAGAATTAATCAAACTACACACATAATTATCTATCATTGCTTTGGTCTCCATATCTCTCTTTCAAGGATGATATAGATTCCTAATCTTCACCTAAAACCCTTCTTTCGAAGATAGCCTTGGGTTTTCTAGATCTTTTTGCTTTCACCCATCAAACCCATGTGGGTATTTGGAGCTTTCACCCACCAAATCCCAACCAAATTAGCATAGCAATAGTAGAACCCATAAACATGAGCTACTAACTAGATTCTAACAATAACAATCCACACACACTTTAATCCCTATTCACACATAATCCCAAGAGGGAGATTTAGCTACACATAAGATAAATAAGCATAGATATACTCATAATCTCTATTGAATTAATTTTTGGTAGATCTAAGAAAATATCACTTCAAACTTGGATCCTCCACAAAATCAACAATGGAAGTGAGCAAATCTTCCACTTGGAGAGTCTCCAATGTATTATTCACCCAAATTTACACAATATTTTCTTCTCCAAAAATGGATTCTACAAAACCCTAAGCTAAACTAGAGGAATATTTTTTTTGGGAAGAAGGAATGTGATGAATTGAATTCCTCCTTCAAATTAGGGATTGAGTCTTTTTGTTTAAATTTGGATCAGTACATACAATTACAGTTTTGCCCTTGGGCTAAATATTTCTACCAAACCGCAACCGCAGCTATGTAATCACGATTTACTTCTTTAGTCACAGTTAATTGACCATCTTGACTGACTGTGACCTCGGCCCATGGACCACGACCGCGGTAACTAAGGCTAGTTCACTGCAGGTCTTCAACTGTACTTTTTCTTCTCCATTGTGATCATTTCAAGTTCCAATCCACATATTTTGGTCTCTTTAACTCCTATACCTACGACGAGTGGATATTAGTGCATTGAATCACAATTATAACTCATTTACTCATTTGAGACAAGGTAATATGCACGAAAAATGAGTGCGAATGAGTGGTAAAATCACTACTCATAAATCTTCCTCCAGGAAAAAACCTTTAGGTTCTAAATGGATCTTTAATAGGAAAATGAAAATTGATGGTACTATTGATAAATACAAGGCAAGATTTGTTGTAAAAGGCTTTAGACAAAATGAAAGTCTTGATTATTTTGACACATACTCACCAGTAACAAGGACAATGTCTATTAGGATATTGGTTGAATTAGTGACGGTATATGGTCTTGAAATTCATCAAATGTATATGAAAATGATTTTATTAAATAAAGAATTGGAGAAAGAAATTTACATGGAACAACCAGAGGGCTTTATTATTCCTGTTAAAGAAAAGAAAGCGTACATACTTGTTAAGTTATTTTATGAACTAAAACAAGTATCCAAATGCTGGCATGCAAAATATGATCAAACCATGTTGGTAAATGAATTCAAGATAAATGAATGTGATAAATGTGTTGATATTAAAGACACTCCAAATCACAAAGTCATTATTTATTTGTATGTGGATGGCATGTTGATCATTAGTAGAGACATTTCTGACATAAATGCTAAAAAATGAATGCTTGAGGACAAGTTTGATATGAAAGACCTTGAAGTTGCTGATGTGATCTTAGAGATAAGAATTCATCAAACTCCACAATGGATGACATTATCATAGTCTCATTACATTGAAAAGGTACTTGACAAGTTCAAGTAATTCGATTTCAATATTGCCAAGACTCCAATAAATGTGAATTTTGCACTTCAAAAGAATGAAGGTGAAAGTAACTCATGAGTGGACTTCATAAGTGTCTTGAAAAGTTTGATGTATATCATGAATTGTATGAAACTAGATATAACTTGATCTATTAGTAAATTGAGTCGGTACACAAGTAATCCCAATCTAACTCATTGAATGAAAATAAAAAGAGTCTTAGGGTATCTAAAGCATACTCAACACTATGATTTGCATCATAAAAAATATCTTACGGTGATTGAAGGATATAGTAATGCAAATTGGATCACCGGATCGAATAAAGTAAAACCAATGAGTGGATTTGTATTTACCTTTAGATAGAGGAGCAGTCTCTTGAAAATCATCCAAACAAACATGTATTTCTTTATCTATAATGAATTTAAATTTATCGCATTAGATAAAGTCGGTGAAGAAGCTGAATGACTCCAAAATTTCTTTAAAGATATTACTTATTTGTCGAAACCTTCGACACCAGTATCCATACACTGTGATAGTCAATTGGCAATAGGTAGGGCAACAAACATGATGTATAATGGTAAATCTCATCATATAAGATAGAGGTATAATACCATTAGAGAACTACTCTATAGTAGAATTATAATGATAGACTATGTAAAGTCAAAGGATAATGTGTTAGATCCACTTACAAAAGGCCTATCTAGAGAGAGAGTTGAGAGATCATTGAAGAGTATAGGTTTATGGCAAAGGGCAAGTCACCACGGTGGTAACTCTACCTAGTAGATCGGAGATCCCAAGACCTAGGTTCAAGGAGATCAAATAAAGTTGTGACTGATGGTTAAACAGGGTCAATTAACTTGACCCATTATCATGATGAAGACAATGTTTAGAAAACAAGGATAAGGCTTATGGTTTGAAGCATTTCAATTGTTTTTATGCTCGAAAGGTTTTACCAAATAGTTTGATCTATAGGATTAAATGTTTAGGAATCGCCTATGTGAGGGTGAAGTGGAATCCGCTTCAAGAAGATTCTCTAAGCTCTCATGAAATCATGTTGTCTTCATGGCTGAAACAAATAAGACCCTGAGAACCATAAATAGTAAAAGGCTAGTTGTTTGACTTATATTGTATAGATTTATAATAAAGTTTGACGATTTAAAGATATCATATCTACCGATTGACCGAGTTCATT
The DNA here is from genome assembly GCA_030864215.1 of Capsicum pubescens. Taxonomy (NCBI): domain Eukaryota; kingdom Viridiplantae; phylum Streptophyta; class Magnoliopsida; order Solanales; family Solanaceae; genus Capsicum; species Capsicum pubescens. The sequence continues at coordinate 83,566,861 of CM061540.1, forward strand.
CGATGCAAGTTTACTACGAGAAGTTCAAAGAAAACTCTACTTATCTAGATACAGCTAGTCTTTGCTTGTAGATCACACACTTGTTCGTATATTTTTTGTAATGAAATAGACATTCTACTTTCATGTGGTTAATTATTGGGCTCTAAGTTTAAATATGAATAAAAAATAGAGGAAACAAATGGAGGAAAATGTAAATTGTGTTTTTAATTTAAGGAACTAAAGTTCTCCCACATTGGTGGGAGAAAGAAACTTCTTAGTGTTTATGTATAGAAACATTCCTTCATGCGGATACTGAGGCAAGAACAAGACAAGTGTCGCACATCATCACCATCGCTCGCTCGACTCAGCTTCAAATTTGAAGTTGGATTTGGATTTATCAAATGATCAATCAAGAGATTATCTTTTTGGACAAAATTCATTTGAAACTTGAAAATTAGTGATATTTTAATACAAAAATCAGAGTAGAAATTTTGTTTGCATTTGTGGATACACTCGAGCATGTATGGAGGTATGTCATAATGAACTTTGAAGAAATATAACCCTTTGAGGCACTATTTAAAAGCAAAAGGATGACCTATGGGCATAGGTCATCACCTACGGATGAAAGTAAGGTCCACAGAAGATACTAAAATTTATGGTTGTGGACAATAAGAGACCTGTAGCCGCATGTGGACCACCTGTATGTGTTGGTGGAGTCCATAGATTGGTGACGTTTTAAAGCAGTGCATCTTCAAGAATCACTTCTTGATTTCTACACCACAACCTTTTGGCTATAAATATTTGATCTTTTCCTCAAGTAAAGGCACAAAATTTTAAACTGAAAAACCTCTTCTTCTTCCTAAAAACTCAAATGCGATCTTCAAATCATTGAGTGAGTTCATAGTTTGGAAAAATTTGAGGTATCACTATTTGCTGAAGTGAATCATTTTATCCTGGAAAGATATATTTCACTAATCTTGGATAATTGAAGGGAATAAATATATTAAGGACCCATCGTGAATTTGGTGGACTTAATTTTTTTTATATCATTTCTAACTTTTGTTTTTTCAAAAAATAGTTTAAACTTCATTTTGATATTTCATAAGTTGTTTGAACTTATTTATTGTTCTTGAAGTTAGTGTTGAAGTTCATGTTGTAAATACATACTATACCCAAAAATTAATAATTGCTAGTGAGGCAAGAAGAAGATAAGCCTTGTAATGTCATCATTGTCGTTCACTCGTCTTGGCTTTGACTTTGAAGTTAAACTAGGCTTTGGCTTTGGATTTCGATTTCTATTTCAATTTGGATATAAACATTTCAAATAGTCAATCAAGAGATTATTTTTTTAAAAACAGTTCAGTTGAAACTTAATTATTTAGTGGCTTTTTAATTTGAAAATCTGATTTGAAATTTATTTTTCCATTTGTGAACACACACGAGCATGTGTGGACACATGTCACAACACACATCAAAGGAATGCGATCCTTAAATTCACTATTTGAATGATAGCATGACACGTCCCAAACCAATGCCTAGTCGTGTAAGGTGCCTCAAGTCCAACTGGGATCGGAGACCACCCCCAATACCTAACCATAACCACCCAACACCCTATGCCGGATGAATTCTGAACATATAACAAGATAGAACAATGAATAATCAAAGATAATAATAAATTCCATAATGATAACTATCCAAACATCCAACCAAATACCCAATCGGTGTCAGCCCCAATACCAATACCAACGCCAAGGATGGAACCAATACCGATATTGCCCATGCCCATAGTAGTCACACAAAGCCTCTAACCGAAAACAAACAACATTCGATCGGGACATGCCCCTGACCATCAGAAAAATCAAAGTCCAAGAAATAATCAAAAGTACGAAAAGAAATCCATAACATGAAATGGAGTCTTCTGGTTTATAGAAGCTCACCACTTAACTCCGACACAAATGTTGTCTCCAAATCCAAGCCACTGAGCAGGAGGAGTAGTATAGCCAGTTCCTGCATCGCATAGGGATATAACGCTCGATGATGGGTTAGCGGGTGAACGCTAGAATATACTCAGGAATAAGGATAAAGTAATTCCATTATTCAAAACCAAAGTAAATAATCATATTCAATCACATACATATACACATATATATACCATGCTGGGGAAGGGAACCGAGTTTAGAATGTATTTAAAGTCTTTAACCTTGGTTGAGTAGCTTTAAAATCATAATCCACCCTTGGGCTATATGGATCTAGTATTATCCCTTAATGGGCCTCAGTGTGTGTAGCCACACGAATTGGAGATATCATAAGGGTCAGAGATTTTTGTGTACCCTTCACCCTCCATGATACATATATACAAGTATATACTTAAGGGATTCCATTGTAGCCCACAAGTATATGTTCACCATGACCAACCCTCATGTCGGCAAACATGAGTTTCTAATGTCCGTCCATCGGACTCACACCTTCACGGCTAGCTATCACAACTTACCATCGCGCAATTGAAACCTTTAACACATAATCAAACCACAAATTCTAGAATTTAATTACCAAGGCATTATTAAGTGGTATCATCATACAAACTATAGCTTGCAAGCAATGTCATTAGCCAATACTTGGGGGATTCCCATGTACCCCATAGAATTCTCAATCAATAAAAACCATGGCCACCAAGTCCTTCCAAAATAATTTAATTCAATAAAAACATTTAGGGTTCCATTACCATATTAAGAAAATGCAAGGTATTTAATAAAAGTCAAACTATGTGACAAAAACATTCTCTTTGGCATTTTAACAATTATGTTGAGGGCATATAGTTTCCAAAACCAAAACCAAGAACCAATTAGCCATAATTATGCAACCACATGTTCAAACAAACTTTATGACATGAAAAACCATAAATAGAACATGGGAAAACATCATCCAACCTTTAGTAACCAAAACCCCCGACACATTTCAAAACCAACATAAACCCATAATCATGCCATGAAAACCATTAAGTAAAACATGCTTTTAGTTTGAACTAATAATGAGGGAGGACTAACATTTCTTAGATAAAAAGGAAGACGGAGAGAAACCACCCTTGAAAACCTTAATTGACCACCTTGAAGAAACCCTAGACTTTTCTTGAACTAAGAGCTTTGACAGAGATTTTAGAGTGTTTTGGAGAGTGTCTGATTTGGGAATAGTAGGTTAATAAAGTCTCAAGAGTGTTTTAAGTTGTGGGGTCAAAATAAGTTAAGAGGGAAAATGTCCAGAATACCCCCAACTTAAACTGTAAAAATTTTCGTAAGTGGGTACAGTTTGGACCCCTCATTCGTACCCATATCATACGAGTGGTACCTTCTACTCATACCTTGATCAGAATGTTGGACATCACATTCTGTCCAAAATATGACTCCTTAGCCTAAATTGTACCCTACCATACGACTAGTACCTTTCAAGTTGTACCCTAAGCATAATGTCAAGGCTAGACACTGAATAACATATGGTTTGACACTATACTTCTTGTATCATGTACATGCAACTAGTATGATGCCTTCTTGTACCAAGAACATAACTTGGACAATATGACACTGACCTATATATGACTAGGGTCCCTAGACCCATACCCACACTATACGACTAGTATGGTGAGTCATATGATTAATTGGAAGCTCAAACTCAAAAATTTTTTCAAGGATCAGAACCTAGGGTGTTTCAATTCTCCCCCACTTAGATCATTCGTACCAGATGAGTGAAAAGGAAGTACAAGCACGATTAAACCCCAAAACATCTCTACCCTTGCCTTTAACCAAGTTAGAAAACAAAAATACCAAGTCAATCTTTCCTTTAACAAAGTTTGAAAACAAAGACATTACAAAGAAAACATACCTTCCGAATGAATTCTCGGGGTAGAAATAGGAACGGATACTTGGACTTTAGGTCCTCTTTACCTTCCCATGTAGCCGCTTCCACCTTGTAGATTTCCATAGAACCTTTACTAAGGCCACAACCTTGGTCTGCAGCCGACAAACCTGATGATCCAATATCTCAACCGGGATCTCTTCATAATATAGGGAATCAAAATACCAATATCCTTGATAGACATAATTTACGATGGATCACCAAGACACTTTCTCAACATAAAGACATGGAATACTGAGTGAATTAAGCTCAAACTAGAAGGCAACTCTAACTCATATACAACATTGCTAATCCTCCTTAAAATCATACAAGGACCCACATATGAGGGACTGAGCTTCCCTTTCATCCCAAACCTCAGCACTCCCTTAATGGGAGAAACCTGCAGGAACACCTACTCTCCAACCTCAAACTCCAAGTTTCTTTTCTTTACGTCTGTATAGGACTTTTGGTAAATTTGGGCAACCTTAAGCCTATCCCAAATAACCTCCACCTTCTCTATATCTTTCTGAACCAAGTACGGACCAAACATATACGCATCGCTAAACACGAATCATCTAATAGGAGACCTACTCCTTCCACCATACAATGCTTCAAATGGAGCCATCCCAATGCTAGAGTGGTAGCTATTATTGTAAGCAAACTTTATCGGAGGAAAATTGTCAACCAAACTAGCACCATAGTCAATCACGCATGCTCAAAGCATATCCTCCAACATCTGAATAGTTCTTGCTATTTGCCCATCCGACTGCTGGTGAAAAACAGTACTCAAACTAATATTAGTCTCCAATTCTTTCTAAAACGATCGCCAAAAGTTAGAAGAAAACTACTTACCACGATCAGAGTTGATAGAAATAGGTACCACATGTAACTTCAAAATCTCTTAGAGGTATAACCTTACATAATCCTCAGTCGAGAAATTTGTCCTCACTGGAAAAATATGAGCCGACTTTGTCATCCTATCCATGATGACATAAATCAAATCAAATTGATTTTAAGACTGAGAGAGACCGATAACAAAATCCATGTTGATCACTTCCCACTTCTATTCAGGAAACTCAATTTCTTGATATAATCCTTTGGGCCTCATGTCCTTAACTTTCACTTGTTGGCACGCCATGAATTTGGCCACAAAGTTATCCACGTCCCTCTTTATATTATTTGACCAATACATCTCCTTGAGTTCAAGATATATTTTCATCGAACCAGGATGTAAACATAGTGCTACTCATGTACCTCAGCCAAGATCCTCTCACGCAAATAATCTATATCAGGAACACATAACTTCTTCTCGTACCAAAAAGTACCATCACCACAAATCTCAATGGCCATCACCTTCTGCCCACCTACATCACCCTTGATCCTTATCAAGATAGGATCTAACACCTATTTTTTCTTGATTTCAGCACCAAGAGATGACTGAGCCACTTCCTGCAAAAACACACCACCATTATCGAAGTCCAAAAGGCAAACTTCAAGGTTTTCTAAGCAGTGAATATGTCTCATCAATTCCCTCTTTCCTTCATACACATGAGCTAGACTCCCCATGGATAACTTGGTAAGAGCATCAACAACCATATTAGCTTTACCTAAGTGGTAGTAAAGACTCATATCATAATCCTTGAGAAACTCAAGCCATCTACTTTACCTGAGGTTAAGTTCCTTCTGAGTAAACACATATTGCAGGCTCTTATGATCAGAAAATATATTCATATGCACTCCGTACAAATAATGATGCCAGGATTTCAATCCGAACACCACAACTAACAATTTTAAGTTATTAGTCAGATAATTCCTCTTATACACCTTCAATTGTCTAGAGGCATAAGCTATCACCTTGCCATACTGCATCAGAACACAACCAAATCTCACACGGGACACATCACAGTAGACCACAAACCTATCAGTGCCTTCAAACAAAGTCAAGACTGGAGACAACATTAGCTTATCCTTCATCTTTTCAAAACTCTCCTCACAAGCATCAGACCACAAGAACTTTACCTTCTTCTAAGTCAACTTAGATAACATGGCAGCTATCATAAAAAACTCTCCACAAACCTCCTGTATTAACCAACTACACTCAAGAAGCTCCAAATATCAATTGGAGTCGTGGGTTTAGGCCACTTCATCACTACTATAATTTTTTGTAAATCCACCATGATCCCTTTACTAGAAATGATATGACCTAGAAATGTGACAACGTTCAACCAGAATTCACATTTCAAAAATTTGGCATACAGCTGCTGCTATTTCAAAGTCTGCAACATAATGCAGAGGTGATTAACATAATCTACCTCGCCTTTAGAGTACACCAAAATGTCATTTGTGAACATAATGACGAACAAATTGGGAAACTAATGGAAGACCTTATTCATTAAATCTATGAATGTTGTAGGGGCATTGTTCAACCCAAAAGACATAACTAGAAACTCAAAGTGCCCATACCAGGTATGAAAGTCAGTCTTAGGGATGTTCACCTCCATTATATTCAACTAGTAATACCCAAAAAGAAGATCAATCTTAGAGAAAAACTTAGCACCTTGCAACTGATTAAAAAAATCATCTATCCTTGGAAGGGGATACTTATTCTTTACTACTACCTTGTTCAACTATCGGTAATCAATGCACATTTGATGGGAACTGTAATACCCCAAAATCCAAACCAATGTTAGAACCACGTTTCAAGCTCATACAAAGTACATTGTAGTTCTTTGGTAGTTTTATGAGTGAGTTTGATGTATATTAAGGCCTCAAATAACTCCTAGCTATTAGCCGAACCAAAATATTCCTAACCGATTGAGTTTTTAGGAAGAATGTTGCTTTAGTCAACTTCAAAGGACATTATCTTTTATTCTACTGATAATTTTCCATCTCAAGACCCACCAAATTATATGAAATTGAATTATCTTTCCAATGATACCAATTTCTCCTAAATTCGATACCCGAGTGAGAAGTTATGACATATTTAGTAAAAGGCAGTGGCCTACCATGATAAGGCCGCATTGCAGAGATGGCCAAAATCACATTTGTCCTTTTTCAGTGGACCACCATGATAATTTTGTGTCGCACAAATTCACATTCAGTGAGGAACCATGATGGCACCGCATCATGCCAAGGTGCCAGTTCAGAATTATCCGTTTCCAGTGGCGCAACGTGATAGCACCGTGTCGCGCCATTGGAAAAAATGGGGATTGTCCTATTCCAGTGGCCCGACACGATAAGCACCGTGCCATGCTGGATCCAAAAATTAAGATTTCCATCTTTTTGATTTAATTTCCAGAGACTGTTTGGTCTTTTCCCATAGCCCCAAACTTATACAAAACAGGTAATTACAACCCTAAAGGGGCATTATGTGCCCCATTACTCATAATTCCTCTCCAAGAAACTAATCATCTCTTAAGAACAAAACCCTAGCCTTCAAGATTCAAGATCAAATCTCAAGGAAAACCCCAAGAACTCTCACAAATTCATCAACCAAGGTATGTTAAATGTTCATCCATGGGTCCCTTCCACCCGTGTAGTCCAAGTATCCAATTTTAAATTCAAAGTTATGATTTTTACAAGTTATTATGATTTTTTTTTAACCATGAACCTCCATGAATTGTGATTCTATACCATGTTTACATAAATTTTTTGTTGTTATTAAACCCCACATATTTGAATAATGTTAATTGTTGATTTAAATTATAATTAATGATATTGGTGTTGAAATCATTCTATAACGACAAGCTTTGAATTATTACCATGATTAGCTTAAACTATGAACATCAAGAGTTTGATGGAATGACTACAAGAATGAATTTTGAATAAATGCTTTCATATTATGTCCCCAAAGTTTTAGTATTATTTTGCTATTATTTCTATCGAGTCCTAGGGGTTATGAATACCCAAAATCTTAGATGTTTACTTAGCCTTAGTATCTTCAGATTAGTTTCAGACATGTTATGAGCAATATCAGTTCAGTCAGTTATCATGATCAGTTAAACTTAGAACAGTTCAGTATTCCAACTCAGTTTAATTGGGAGTAGGATTTAGCACCGAGTGAGTACCGAGATGACGACTTCCCCATCAGTTGGCAAAGTTGTTAGTAGAAGTATCTTTACTCCATAACTACATAGCCAGCGTAGGATTTGAGAAGTCACCCATTAGTTCAGGCTTGACTACCTCCCAGGGGTCATCCGTCAGTTTAGGTTTGACACCCTTAGTCCTTTAGGACAACATATCAGTATAGTGGATCCACATAGCCAGTGTTAGTAACTGTGGAATGATACTGACACCCTTCCAACTGGGGTCACATGTTGGACCCCAAATTGCTCATTAGGGCTATCGGTTAGATGCTAGCTTCTGCTGTCTCAGTCCAGTAATCAACTTAGTAATTCAGTTTTAGTGTTTCTTGACCAATAGTGCCTCATCTAGGATTTGGGACTTTACCTGAATGAATCCTCCTTTATTTTTGAGATCCAAATCTGAAGAAGATCTACAGGAATTCCTAGACATGGTCCAGAAGGTAACAGACATTATGGGATTAACTTCTAGTGAGAGTGATGAATTGGATGCTTACCAGCTGTATGATGTAGCCCATACCTAGTTTAAATAGTGGAAAGGGGATAGAGGTACAGATCCATTACCTTTAGAGTGGGAGGAGTTTTCTATAGCCTTCTTAGATAGGTTCTTCCCATTAGAGCTAAGGAAAGATAAAGTGCTAGATTTTATCAACTTAAGGTAGGGCAACATGAGTGTAAAGGAGTATTCCCTTAAGTTTACTCAGTTATCTAGGTATGCTTCTCATGTGGTGGCTGATAACAGGTATAAGATGAGTAAGTTCGTGTCTGGGGTTTCTGACAACATGGTCAAGGAGTGCAGGACTGTGATGTTAATTAAGGAGATGGACATATCTAGGCTTATGTCCATGCTCAACAGATCGAGGAGAAAAATAATTAAAAGAAGGAGAGAGAGAGCAAGCGAGCTAGAACAAATAACTTTAATTTTACTCAGCGAAAGTCAGAAGGTGGTAACCATCTTGAGTTCTATCAGAAATCTTTAGCTCTTTCCCCATCTTTAGCTAGTGCCCCTGTACCAAGGTTAAGAAATAAAAATTGGGATAGGGCGTCCGGCACTAAGTCCCAAGGCAGTGTAAACAATGGGTGTACGAATCCTCTTTGCCAGAAATGTGGTAGAAATTGTCAGGGTGAGTATAGAGCTGATAGTGATGTATGCTTTATGTATGGAAATCTAGGCCATCGAATCTGGGAGTGTTGGGTAGTTGCCTAGAAAGGTAGGGATTTTCACTAGCAGGGACAGTCCCATCAGTCATCAGTTTTAGCTAGTCGCCTAAATCAAAAGGCCACTACCTCCTGTGCTACTAGTGGTCAGCGTCAGAATAGGCTTTATGCACTTCAGTCCTGACAAGATCAGGAAAGTTCTCCTAATGTGGTTACTGGTACGTTACGAGTCTTTTATTGCATGTTTATGCTTTACTAGACCCTAGAGCTTCTCTTTCTTTTATAACCCCTTATATAGTTATCAACTTCAGATTCAGTCCCAAAATATTAGTAGAGCCTTTCCAGTATTTACTCCAGTGGGTACGTCTATCGTAGCCTGGCGGGTATACAAGAACTTCCCGGTTATAGTGTCTTAGAAAGTTACTTCTATAGAACTTGTAGAGTTAGAGATGAGGGATTTTGATATCATTCTCAGCATGGATTGGCTCCACTCATGTTATGCTTCAGTTGATTGTAGAAATAGAGTAGTTCATTTTTAGTTTCCAAATGAACCAGTCCTTGAATGGAGGGGTAGTACTATAATGCTTAGGGGTCAGCTTGTTTCGTACCTTAGAGCGAGGAAATTGATATCCAAAGGGTGTATTTATCATCTTGTCCGAGTCATGAACTCTAATTCTGAGACTCCAAATCTTGATTCAGTTTTAGTAGTGAGGGAATTTTCAGATGTTTTCCTTGAAGATCTTCCTAGAGTTTCTCCCAAAAGTAAAATTAACTTCGAAATAGACCTTCTTCCAGATACACAACCTATCTCTATTCTGCCATACAGAATGGCTCCAGCTGAATTCAAAGAGTTAAAAGAACAGTTGAAAGATCTCCTAGATAAGGGATTCATCAGGCCCAATATTTCCTCGTGGGGCGCACCAGTTATGTCCATATATTAGAAAGATAGTTCTCTTAGAATGTGTATTGACTACCGTCAGTTGAACAAAGTTAAAATCAAAAAAAAATATCCACTCCTCATAATTGATGACTTGTTCGACCAACTTCAGGGTGCCAGTTATTTTTCTAAGATAGACCTCAGATTCGGCTATCATCAACTTAGAGTCAGAGAATGTTACATTCTAAAAATTGCTTTCAGAACTCGGTATGGTTATTTTGAGTTCCTAGTCATGTCCTTTAGACTCACAAATGACCCAACAGGCTTCATGGACTTGATGAATTGAGTGTTTAAGCAGTACTTGGACATGTTCGTCATAGTCTTCATTAATGACATTTTTGTCTATTCCCATAAAGAAAATGATCATGCATACCACCTTAGAATAGTATTGCAGACTCTTAGAGCCTATCAGTTGTTTGATAAATTCAGTAAGTGTGAATTTTGGTTAAGATCAATAGCTTTTCTTGGCCATATTATTTTTGGTGATAGAATTAGAGTTGATCCTCAAAAGACCAAAGCAATGAGAAACTATCCCAGACTCATCTCTCCATTAAATATCAGGAGTTTCTTGGGTTTTGCTAGCTATTACCGATGGTTTATTGAAGGTTTATCGTCTATTGCATCCCTTGTGTCCAGATTAACTCAGAAGAAAGTTAAGTTTTAGTGGTCAAATTTTTGTGAATACTCGAATCACCACAACCCTAGTTTTGATATTACTGGATGGTTCAGTTTGTTATGTACTGTGATGCTTTAAGAGTTGGTTTGGGGTGTGTTTTGATGTAGAAGGTTAAGGTTGTGGCCTATGCCTCAAGTCAACTTAATCCCCATGAAAAAAATTACCCTACCCATGATCTTGAGTTAGCAGCTATTGTGTTTGCCTTAACGATTTGAAGGCACTATTTGTATGGGGTGTATGTAGATGTGTTCACAGATCACAAAACCTTGCAGTATATATTCTCGCAGGAAGAAGGATTTGAACCTCTGCCAGAGAAGGTGGTTAGAATTGTTGAATAATTGATATGAGTGTTTTGCATCACCCGAGCAAGGCCAATGTAGTGCTAGCTGCCCTCAATAAATTATCTATGGGTAGTGTTGTGCATGTTGAATATGATAAGAAAAAGTTAGTTTAGGAAGTTCATTAGCTTTCCAGTTTAGGTGTTTATTTGGTTGATTCAGCTGAGGGTTGCGTTTGGGTTCAGAATAGTTTGAAATCTTCTTTGGTTATCGAAGTGAAAGAAAAGCAGGATGGGGATCCTAGTCTAGTGAAGGTGAAGGAGTCAGTCAAAGATGAGAAAGTAGAGGTCTTATCCCAAGGAAGAGATGGTGTATTGCATTACAAGGGTAGATTGTGTGTGTCGTGTATTGATGAGTTGAAACAACAAATTCTTGTAGAAGAGCATAGTGCGAATTACTTGATTCATCCAGGGGCCACAAATATATACCGCGATCTACGAGAAATCTATTAATGGAGTGGGATGAAGAGAGATATTGTAGAGTTTGTAGCTAAGCGCTCCACTTGTCAATAGGTTAAGATTGAGCATCATAAGCCTAGTAGGTCTATACAGGAGTTTAGTATTCCCACTTTGAAGTGGGAGGTAGTGAACATGGATTTTATGACAGGTTTGCCTCGTACTTATCAGCATCATAATTCAATTTAGGTCATTATGGACAGGATGACCAAATCATCGCATTTCTTACCAGTCCATACTTCTTATTTAATCGAGGATTATGCCAAGCTCTATATTAGAGAGTTGGTTAGGTTGCGTGGTATTTCATTGTCTATCATCTCAGACAGAGGTACTCAGTTCACCTCTCACTTTTGAAAAGCTTTTCAGAAGGGTCTTGGTACCCAAATTCACTCAGTACAGCCTTTCACCCTCAGACAGATGATCAGGCAGAGAGGACCATTCAGACCCTTGAGGACATGTTAAGAGCGTGTGTATTTGACTTTAAGGGCATTTGGGATGACCACTTGCCTTTGGTTGAGTTTGCATATAATAAAAACTATCATTCCAGTATTTAGATGGCTCCATTTGAGGCTCTATATGAAAGGAGATGTAGATATCCAATTTGTTTGTTTGAGATAGGTGAAACCACTTTGATAGTGCCTGATTTATTGTTTGATGCTTTGGAGAAAGTTCAGCTAATCCGGGAGAGGCTTAAGGTAACCTAAAGTCGACAAAAATATTATACAGGTGTGAGGAGAAAGGATCTTAAGTTTGAGATTTGTGACTTCATATATCTAAAGATCTCTCCTATGAAGGGAGTAAAGAGGTTTGGTAAGAAGGGGAAGCTTAGTCCCCCATATGTTGACCCTTACATAATTTTGAGCCATTTCGGAAAGGTGGCATATGAGCTTGAGTTCCTTGCAGACTTAGCATCAGTGCACCCAGTATTCCATATCTTTTTGTTGAAGAAAGTTATTGGTGACCCAGTTGTAGTTGTTCCCTTATAAAGCATAGATGTTCAAAACAATCTTTCTTACGATAAAATTCCAGTCGGGATCCTTGATCGACAAATTTGTAGACTAAGTAACAAAGAGTTCCCTTAGTCAAGATTCTTTGGCGGAATCAACCCATTGAGGGAGAAACTTGGAAAGCAGAAGAAGATATGTGGACCAATTACCCTCATCTTTTCTCCACAAACTCAGATTCAGCTTAAGGTAGCAATCTTCTTAGAATTTCTCTTTTCTATGCTCAGTTTCAGATGCATAACATTCTTATGTCAATCATACATTCACAGAACTAGTTCATTCATATGTCATGTTTCAGACTCAGTCATGTAATCACTTTTTCATCACTTATAATCAACATGTAATCTCAATTCCTCAGTGCTTTCATCTTGACCAATCTTATTCGAGGACGAATGTTCCCAAGGGAGAGATATTGTAATACCCCAAAAATCCAAACCAATGTTAGAACCATGTTTCAAGCTCATGCAAAGTGCATTTTAGTTATTTGGTAGTTTTATGAGTGTTTTTGATGTATATTAAGACCTCAAATAACTCCCAGCTATTAGCCGAACCAAAATATTCCTTACCGATTGAGTTTTCGGGAAGAAAATTGCTTTAGTCAATTTCAAATGAGCTTATCTTTTATTATTCTAAGAATTTTCTAGATTAAGACCCACCAAATTGTAGGAAATTGAACTAGCTTTCCAACTATACCAATTTTTCCTAAATCCAATACTCGAGTGAGAAGTTATGACACTTTTAGTGGAAGGCAGTGGCCCACCGCAATAAGGTCGCGTCGCGGAGATGGTTAAAATCACTTTCATCCTTTTCCAGTGAACCACCGTAATAATGTTGCATTGCGCCAATGGTAAAATTCTTTTTCATTGAGTCACCATGATGGCACCGCATCGCACCAAGGTGCCAGTTTGGAATTGTCCATTTTCAGTGGCGCAACGCGATAACACCACTTTGCGCCATTGGACAAAATACAGATTGTCCTTTTTTAGTGGCCTGACACAATAAGCACCGCATTGCTCCGGAGCCAAAAATTGGGATTTCCAGTTTTGCGATTTAAATTCCAGGGATCGTTTGGTCTTTCCCCATAGCCCCAAACTCATTCAAAACACATAATTACAACCCTAAAGGGGCATTATGTGCTCCATTATTCATAATTCCTCTCCAAGAAACTAATAATCTCTAAAGAACAAAACCTTAGCCTTCAAGATTCAAGATCAAATCTCAAGGAAAACCCCAAGAACTCTCACAAATTCATCAACCCAGGTATGTTAAATGGCCATCCATGGGTTTCTTCCACCCATGGAGTCCAAGTATTCAATTTTAAATTCAAAGTTATGATTTTTAAAAGTTATTATGATTTTTTTTAACAATGAACTTCCATGAATTGTGATTCTATACCATGTTTACATGAAATTAATGTTGTTGTTAAACCCCACACATTTGAATAATGTTAATTGCTGATTTAAATCATAATTAGTGATCTTGGTGTTGAAATCATGCTATTACTACAAGTTTTAAATTATTCCCATGATTAGCTTAAACTATGAACATTAAGTGTTTGATGAAATGCCTACAAGAATGAATTTTGAATATATGCTTTCATATTATGTCAACAAAGTTTTCATACTATTTTTCTATTATTGCTATCGAGTCTTGGGGGTTATGAATACCCCAAAACTTAGATGTTTACTTAGCCTTAGTATCTTCAGATTAGTTTTTGACATGTTATGAGCAATATCAGTACATCAGTTATCATGATCAGTTAAACTTAGAACAGTTCAGAATTCCAAGTCAGTTCAGTTGGGAGTAGGACTAAGCACCGAGCTAGTGCCGGGATGATGACTTCCCCATCAATTAGGCAGGGTTTTTAGTAGAAGTCCCTGTACTCCAGAACTACATAGCCAGCATAAGATATTAGGAGTCACCCGTCAGTTCAGGTTTGACTACCTCCCAGGGGTCACCCATCAGTTTAGGCTTAAAACCTTTAGTCCTCCAGGACAGTATATTAGTATAGTGGATCCACACATCCAGTGTTAGTACCCATGGCATGATACTTACACCCTTCCAACTAGGGTCATAGGTTGAACCCCAAATTGCTCATTGGGGCATGTTGGTTAGATGATAGCTCCCATAATCTCAATCCAGTAATCATCTCTGTAACTTAGTTTTAGTGTTGCTTGACCATAGCATGCAATTATCAGTTATTCATGTATCATTACTCAGTATTTCAGTTTATAGATCATATTCAGAACATGTTTTATTCCTGGCCATGCATTCTTAGTATTTACAAATTTCATGCATTATATTCAGTACTCATGCTATTCATTCAGTCAGTTATCACTCCTGTACATAAAATCATGCATATTAGCCTACATCATTTAGCATACCAATACATTCAAAGTACTAACTGCATACTCGTTTCTTGCGCTATGATGTATCATATCATAGGTTTGGAAGCTCAGTTCCCAGATTGCACATAGACTTTCCAGATTATCAGACGTAGCAGTGGTGAGTCCTCATATTTTGAGGACATTGTTTATTTATCTAGGATCTTTCATCAGTTTCAGTATTTTTCCATTCAGTCAGAGTTAGTTAAGGGGTTTATCCCATCAGCTCCACAGTCAGTTAGTAGAGGTTTTTCAGATAGTTCGACAGTCTTCAGTTTTTAGTTGTCATTATGAGAAGTTATATCAGTATTCTTAGATTTATTTTATAAACTTTATCAGAGCTATGATTTAAAAACCTTATGGTATTCCTCAGTTGAATTCGGCATATGATCTATTGTTATCAATTTTATTCAGTGTTCACAGCAGGTACCAACTCATGGGTTAGCTTGTGGTGGGGCTGTAAGTACTATGTGACGACCAGGGTGTACTCTTAGGGAATTACAAGAACCATCCTTCTTACGCATGAATAACATTGGTGCACCCCATGGGGTCACACTAGGTTGGCTGAAACCCTTATTGAAGAGATCCTGAGGTAGATCCTTAAGCTCCTTCGACTCCACTGGAGCCATTCTATATGGGGGAATAGTAATCGGCCGAGTGTCTGAAACAAGATCTATCCAAAAGTCAATCTCCCTATTAGAAGGAATACTAGGAAGGTTATCAGGGAAGACCTTAGGAAGTTCCTTCAACACCGGGACAGAATGCAAGGAAGGGCCCTCTGAGTTAGAATCTTTAACCTTAACTAGATGATAGAGACACCCCTTAGAGATTAATATTTGATATCTAAGATAAGATATAAATGTCCCCTTAGGAGCTAGGGAACCACCATCCCACTCAATAACTAACTCATTAGGAAATTTAAAAACAACCTTACAGGTCAGACAATCTAGAGAAGCATAGCACGAGTGCAACAAATCCTTCCCCAATATGCATCAAAATCTACCATATCTAATTCAAATCAATCCAACAAAGTTTCTTTACTACCTACAGATACCACAGACCCCATATAAGCTCTTTTAGCAATCACAAAGTCATCTACCAGGGTAGAAATAAAAAAAGGGTCCAAAATAACCTTGGGACCAAAACCAAAATGCACAACACAAATGGGGTCACATAAGAGAGAGTAGACCCCAGATCAAGTAAATAGTTCACATCTCAAGAAAAGAGTTTTAACGTACCATTCATGACATCAGGCGATGCCTCGAATACCTATCAGGTAATGAGAGTATAAAGACAGTTTTGACCAGCACTGGAACTAGTGGTGCACCCTTTGGTGACGGAGCTGATGATGAAGCAACTGGAACCTTGTTAGACCCTGAAGCAACCTTACCAACAGGATAGTTTCTAAGCATATGCCTTATCTAACCAAAGTTAAAGCACTTGTATCTCCCTTCATTAAGGAAACCCCAATGTAATTTACTACAAAACCCGTAGGGAGGATATGATAGAGCTGACTTGGCCCCATTAGCTTGAGATTGGGTACTCTGGGCCCTAAAGTTGTCGCCACCATGGAAACACTTATCATCCAACGGCTTTGGGTAGGGAGCACTAGACATCGAGTAAGACCCATAATTTCCCCACTTCTTCTTGGGACACTTACCACTATCCCTACCACTCTACTGTTGGCCACCACCCTACTCAGAGAACCTAAACTTTTAGCCCTGCCTCTCCCTTATTTTAGCCTGCTTCTTCTTTTCTTTTTCCACCTGTTGTATGTATATAAAAAACATAGATATATCCATGTCCTTGATCAAAAAAATAGATTTACTCTCCAATATCAAATCATGGGACAACCCGAAAGTGAACTTTCTCATTCTAGCTATCATGCAAGAAACTATCTCTGGAGAATACGGACAAACTGGTGAAACTTCAAGGCATATTCCTTAATGACATCATGCCTTACTTTAGATTAATAAAATTTTCCACCTTAGCTTCCCTCAACTCTTGAGGAAAGAAGCGGTCTAGAAATACATTAGAAAGATCCTCTTACAGAGGTGACTCAACATTGTCACCCCTCGCTTGATCTCATTCTTCGTACCATTGGTACTCCACATCCTTCAGCTGGTAGGCGTCAAACTCCATACCCTCTATATTTGTGGCATGAATAACATAAAAGATATTTTCTATCTCATCTAAAAAACCTTGAGAATTCTCCTCTACCTTAACACTAGTAAAGGTCGGAGGGTTCAACCTCATAAACTGGCCAATCCTTGTGGCCTTAGAAGATGAAGTAACAGGAATACCACACTCATACTGAGAAGCTACCAACTATTCTAACATATGAGTAGACTAATGAAACTCATCATTTATCATATCAGCTTGAAGAGATCGAGAAGGACTAGAGGGAACCAGTGGAACTCTAGGAGGACAATCAGGAACTGGACCACTAGATCGGGTTAGGACCCCATAAGTAAAATAGGTCCCATCTACTTTGTCCACAGTTAGGAAAGAGGATTTTTTGTGAGCTTCAGATCATCATCTAGAGCCTGATATGAAAAATGAACAAACAGGAATTAGAGAAGAATTTAGGACCTTAGACTCAACATCTTAAAAATAGAACACAAGTAAGGGAAACATTCCTAAATGCCATGTAGCCTCTCCCTTATGAGTGTGGTGCACTACACACCCTTAAAAGATACTCTACTCGACACGACATTGTGGACTCCCAGTTGACCATGAACCTAAGGCTCTAATACCATTATGACATGACCTAAACCAGGGCCTAGTCATATCTGGTGACTCAAGTCCAACCGGGACTGGAGACTACCCCCAATACCAAACCATAATGTAATAACCCGTACTTCTACCTAGCTTGAAATCATCTCAAGAATGTTAGAAACTTACTTTGAAAGATGAATCCACTTTTATATGTGTGATACTTTTAAGATTTTCACTATTAAATTAAGTGGAAAATTTAATAAGCTTTCCATCGATACCCATTCCGTCAAAATCTGACATCGGAAGAGAAAGTTATGGCCGAAATACAGAAAGCAGTCCAAACTATCCAGGTACAATGGTGAAGGACGATGGACCGTCGAGCTAGCGATGCACATTCGCCCAAGCCATCGCAGTGAAGGCAGTGAGACCATATTCTGCCTAAGGAAGACGGCTCAGGCCGATGGACCATCGAGCTAGCGACGGATTGTCACCCAACCCATCGCAGGAGAGGTAGTAAACCCCTATTCTGCCCAGGTGCGACGATCGGGACCGACGGACCATCGACCCAGCGATGGATCGTCACTCCCGCCGTCGCATAGTTCGTTCAGTTATTTTAAAGCCATTTTTAAAAGGGTATTTGGGTCTTTTTTCACCCGTTTTAACCTTTAATTATATATGACTAAGAATCATAAGTTTATTATCCATCTACAATATCAAATTAGGGTTTTCTCTTAAAGATAATCCCCAAGAGAAAGATCCAAATCCTTCTTCAAGAAACTAAGAGATTCAAGTTCTTCAAGTCCAAGAATTTCAAGAAACTCACAACCCAGGTATGTCATGTGTTGATTCATGGGTCCCTTTCACACATGAAGCTCAAGAATCTCTTTTCAAAATACAAGATTTGTGTATTTATGAATGTTCATGATTTAAATTGAATTGAAGTTCATGTTCAAGATGTTATGGGGTTTTGATTCATGTTTGAAATTACATATTCCAATGATTAACCCTAGGATGTGGTGATTTGCATAATAATCATGATAAACCATTAAATTTACACGTTGATTGATGTATCCATGATTATTAGATGTGTTGATGATTGTAGAACCAAAGCATGCTCACCATTTGTTCGATTAAATGCCTACGTGAAGGAAAAGTTCCATACTAGAATGATAATATGAAATCCTCATTTATGTACAAGTTTATGCATGTCCAGTGTTTGATAAAATGCCTTAGTCAATGAATTATGGATATATGTGTAGCCATTGTGGTGCTTTAGAACTTGTACTTCATGAAATATCCAACTTATTGTATTATGGATTGTGATGTTGGTCGTGTATTCAAGAAAGTTATGCTTTGTCAGTTTCTTCCCATCTAGTCCTGGGGGTACTTGTACCAAAAATTTAGCTGTGCACCTAGAATTAGTGTCATGTTTTCAAGATACTCTCAGTCAAGCTATGATCCATAGAATTCAGTCAGTCTCATGACTCAGAAAACTCAGTAATCTCAGTAGTATTCTGTCAGACAACGAAACTCAATTAATTCAGTCCAGTTTAGTTAAGTTAATCATGTTCAGTGTCTATTCAGATGGGAGTAGAAATTAGCACCGAGTGAACCCAAGGATGGGAACCCACCTGTTATATGAGGGTGTGATTCTTAGAAGAAATCCTTGCATTCTAGAACTACGTAGTCAGTGTAGGTTGAGACATCATAGCCTATTATATAAGGGTAGATTAGGTGGATTAACCTGTTATATGAGGGTTCCCACCATTCTCACTAGAGTTACCTGTTATATGTGGGTTAATCATATATTGTCCTTACCAGTGGAGCGGTATTGACACCCTTCTAATTGGGATTACAAATTGGACCCCAATGCAGCTATATTGCACTATTTAGGGCATGTCGGTTAGATGACTAGTTCCCATAGTTTCAATTACAGATCAGGACTATCAGATACAGTCATTTAGTCTAAGTAATAAACCTAAGATAGTTTTACAAAATTCAGGACTGTTAGATACAATCAAGTCAGAACATAATAAAACTTAGCTAGTTCTATCAGAAACTAGACTGTCAGATACAGTTGCTCAGTATTAGTTATTTCAGTTATACAGTTATCAGTATCTTATGTTATCAGTAATCAGATTCAGTAATCATGTTATCACGAACTCAGTTATAGTAATTATGTATTCATGCATGTATTCTCACGTTTATGTTATTCAGTCAGTTAGCATAGTTCATGCATGTGAACCCTTTGCATTCATCCTACCTCACACATATACCAGTACATTCAAACATACTGACATATTTGCGCTATGGTGTTTTATACTATAGGTTAAGAACACGAGCTCCAGAGCATTAGTAGCATTCCAGTCTCAGTAGTCAGAGTTAGAAGTGAGTCCTCATCCTTCGAGGACATGACCATTACTTTATTATCTCATTAATTATTTTATTTCAGTAGTTGGAGTTAGTTGGGGACATGTCCCATCAACTCCTTATTTAGATAGTTTAGTCAGTTAGAGGCTTTTCAGACTAGCATGTTCAGACAGTTATTTCAGTTGTCTTGGGTATTTCATACCCCCTCTAGATGTTATGTTTTATCAGTTATGTTATAATTTTAAACCTTATGGCCTTTCAAGCTTTATTTTCGCTTTTATATAGTATATTATGTAGTGTCCAGGTACAGATATCAGTCATGGGTTAGCTTGTGGTTCTTCAGGGTCATGAGTATCGTGTAGCATTCTGTGTACCATATTTTGGGCATTACACATAACTACCTAACACCCTATATCTGATGAATCTTGAATATATAACAATATAGAATAATAAATTATCAAAGTAATAAAAAAATCCATAATCATAACCATCTAACCATCCAACCGGTGTCAGCCCCAATACCAATACCAATGCTAAGGATGACACCAACACCGATATCGCCCATACCTATAGTAGTCACACAAAGCCTCTAACCAAAAACAAAGAACATTTGGTCGGGACATGTCCCCGACCATAGAAAAAATCCAAATCTAAGAAATACTTAAAAGTATGGAAAGATATCCATAACATGAAATAGAGTCTTCTTGAGAATAGAATCTTACACTTCAGTCTAGCACAAATATTGTCCCCGAATCCAACTCATTGAGTAGGAAGTGTAGTATTGCCAGTTCCTGCATCACATGGGGATACAGTGCCCGAAGACGGGTTAGCGGGTGAATGTTAGCATGTACTTAGGAAAAAGGATAAAGTAATGCCATTAATCTAAACCAAAGTAAATAACCATATGTAGTCATATACATACATATATATATACCATGTCGGGGAGGGGAACCCGGTTTAGAATGAATTTAAAGTCTTTAACCTGGGTTGAGTAGCTTTACTGTCATAATCCACCCCGGGATATATGGGTCCAGTGTTACCCCCTGAATGGGCCTAAAGAGTGAAACTACATGAACTGGAGATATTATAAGGGTCGGGGATTCTCGTGTACCCTTTGCCTTCCATGATACATATATACAAATATAAACTTAGGGGATTTTCATGTACCCCACATGTATATGGTCACCATGACCAACCTTTATATCGGCAAATATGAGTTTTCGATGTTCGTCCATCAAACTCACATCTTCACAGCTAGGTATCACAACCCGTCATTATCAACCAATCAAAACCTTTAACACATAATCAAACCACAAATTCTAGAATTTAATTACCAAGGCATTATGAAGTGGTATCATCATACTGACTATAACTTACAAGCAATGTCATTAGCCAATACTTATGGGATTCCGATGTACCCCATATAAATTCCAGTCAATAAGAACCATGGCCACCAAGGACTTCCCAAATCATTTAATTCAATTAAACCATTTAGGGTTCCATTACCATATTATGCAAATACAAGGTTTTTAATAAAAGTCAAACTATGTGACAAAATCATTCAACATATTGAGGGCATATAGTTTTCAAAACCAAAACCAAGAACTAATTAGCCATTCCCATGCAACCACATGTTCAAACAAACATTATAACATGAAAAACCATAAATAGAACATGGGAAAACATCATTCAACCATTAGTAACCAAAACCCTCAACACACTTCAAAACCAACACAAACCCACAATCATGCCATGAAAACCATTAAGTAAAATGCTTTTAGTTTTAACTAACAATAAGGGAGGACTAGCATGCCTTAAATAATAAGAAAGATGGAGACAAACCACCCTTGAAAGCCTTAATTGACCACCTTAAAGAAACCCTATCCTTTTCTTAAAATAAGAGCTTTGAGAGAGATTTTAGAGTGTTTTGGAGAGTGTTTGATTTGGGAATAGTAGTTTACTGATGTCCTAAGTATGTTTTAAGTCGTGGGGTCAAAATAAGTTCAAAGGAGAAATATCCAAAATAGCCCCAACTTAAACTGTAAATTTTTTTGTAGGTGGGTACAATTTGGACCCCTCACTCATACACACATCATACGAGTGATACCTTCCACTCGTACCTTGATCAGAATGTTAGACATCATATTTTGTACAACATACGAATACTTATCCTAAATTATACAATACCATACGACTAGTACCTTTCAAGTCGTACCCTAAATAGAATGTTAAGACAAGACACTGAACAACAAAGGGTTTGGAACTATAGTTCTCGTATCATGTACATATCACTTGTATGATGCCTTTTTGTACCAAGAATAGAACTTGGCCAATGTGACACTGACCAACATAGGAATAGGGTCTCTAGACCTGTACCCACACCATACGACTAGTATGAGTGGTCGTATAATCAACAGAAGGCTCAAACTAACAAAATTTTGCAAGGATCAAAACCTAGGGTGTTTTATAGCAAGGGGACATGGGGGCGCATATATGTATCTGTGAATGTAGATGCCAATGTACATGCTGACGCATGTGGCCTCAACTCTTTATTTTTAAGTAAAATGTGATGTATGATCATATCTCACCAAATGCGGATGCACATGGATCTGTTTATGGACCCGTTATTCTGAAATAATTTAATTCTTCATAAACCTTTGCTTCTTTTTTTAAGCAATACCTTTTGTCCATAAAAATCTGTTTGTTCCTCGGATATTGATATAAAAGTTTTCAAGTACAAAACTCTTCTTTCTTGCAAAAATTGTAGTGCAATTTCCTATGGTGAGTTTATTCAAAATTTAACAAATTTGAGGTATTGTTATACGACTGAAGTGATTTATTTTATACAGGAAGGATATATTCCATAACCTCGGGTACTTGAGGGGAAGAATTTTCTTAAGGAAACACTATGAATTTAGTTGACATAAGTTTTCTAATTTTCATCTCTTTCTAAATGTTTTATTTTTCTATTTTTAGAAAATAGTATGAACTTCTTTATTGTTCTAGAGTTTTTCTTGAACTTGTTGTTGAAGTTTATGTTTTAAGTAAAGATTTAAACCAATAAATCATAAGGAAATTATTAATTTGTATTTTGGTTGCTAGAGATTAAAATCTTTTGATTTTCTACTCTATTTAGAATTTGATACTGATTTGAAGGTATAAAAACTTCGATAAGATTCAAATTTCATTTAGTTGGCAATTTGAAGAACATAAAAAATATCATCATTAACTAGAAATAAGTTGTATATAGATTAAATCTTTATAGTTAGTATTTTAAGTACTAAAGTTGTTTGTCTAATTGCGATAGAAAAATGACTAATAAAATGAAGTCAACAATGGAATGACAAATGTTGTAAAAACTAATATTGCTTATTAGAGTCGTCTAAGTGCTACTCACGCTTGGCACTGGCTGAGAAACCAGGAATTTTTTCTGGTGTAGATTTTAAAAGATGGCAACAAAAGGTGTTATTCTACTTGACTACTCTAAGAATATAGAAGTTCATCAATGAGACCATTCCCATCTTCCCAAAATCAACCCGTAATAAAGAACGTCTCTTAGTTGCTGAAGCTTTAAAGCACTCAATTTTTTGTACAAAATCTATATTTTGAGTGGTCTACAAGATGATTTGTAAAGTATGTTCAGCAACATTAAGACCTCAAAAAAACTCTGAAATGAGTTGGAACAGAAGTACACAATAGAGGATGCCAGGAAGAAAAAATTCATTATTGCAAAGCTTCTGAATTTTAGAATGGTAGACACTAAATTGTTAAACATAATCCACAATCTACTTGCTGAAGGTAGAATATTATATAATACTTTTATTAAACATTTTAAGAATATTCATAATATTCACTTAATCTTTGACGTAGGTATGGTTTTGAAAGATTCATTTCAAATTTCTGGAAGTTTCTAAATTGCAATGCTTACGAGTTGCAAGTCATAATTCATGATCTCCTTGCTGAAGGTTGAGAATTACATAATACCTTTGTAAAAATTTTAAGAATGTTCATAATATTCATATAACTCTTGATATAGGTTTGGTTGTTAATGATGCATTTTAATAATTGAGAAGTTACCATCAATGTGGAAGGACTTCAAAATTTACTTGAAACACAAATACAAGATGACAGTCGAAGATCTAATAGTAAGATTGAGAATTGAAGAGGATAACAAGGTTGCAAAAAAAAAATGTCATGTGGAAATTAAGCAATATCTAAAGAAAATATTGGTGAAGATGATTCCATAAAGTCAAAGAAGAGAAAGAAAGTGTCTGAAAATAAATAAATCCACCTAAGAAGAAATTCAAAGAAAATTACTTCAATTGTGGCAAAGTTGGTCACAAGGCTCATGATTTTTTGGCTCCAAAAATGGACCAAAAAAATCAAACAAATATGGTTTAATTCAAAGAAGTAACGAAAAATCTTTGTACCAGATTTTTAGAATGCAACCTGATTAGTAATCAAAGAGATCGGTGGATTGATTTTGGTGCCTCCCACTACGTTTGTGCCATCAAGAAACTCTTCTCATCATATGCTCTGGCTCAACCTGATAAGAAGATATTTATGGCAAACTTTGCTACTGCAAAAGTTGAGAAAATAGGCAATATTATCTTAAAGATGACACCTGGTAAGGTGGTGACACTAAAAAATATCCTTCATGTTCCGAAATTATGAAAAAACTTAGTTTCAACATCACTTCTGACTAAGAAGGGATTCAAATGTGTCTTTATTTCTGACAAATTGCTAATAAGTAATAATAAAGTGTATGTAGGTAAAAATTACCTTATCGAAGGTCTTTTTAAGATCAATATAATAACTATTGATATGAATAAAAGTTTTTGTTCTTCTTACTTACTTGAGTCAAATGAATTATGGCATGAATGTTTAGGATGTCTTAATTGTAAAACTTTACCAAAACTGATTATTTTGAAAGGTTTGCCTAACTTTGAGTGTAATAAATCACAATGTCAAACATGTGTTGTGTCTAAGTATGCTACATATCCTTATAAATCTATTGAAAGGAATTTCAATTCCATAAAATTGGTTCACACTGATATTTGTGATATGAAGTCAACACCATCTCTAGGTGAAAAATATATATTATAACTTTTATTGGAGATTGAACTAGATATTATTATATTTATTTACTTATTAGTAAGAATGAAGCAATAGATGCATTTATGTAATTTAAAACTGAAGTGAAAATTAGTTGGACAAAAAAATAAAAATGATAAGAAGTGATAAGGATGGGGAGTATGAATCTTCTTTTGTAGAGATATGTTTGGAAAATGGAATTGAACTTCAAAATACTATTCCATACTCACCTCAATCAAATGATATTACAAAAAGAAAAAACTAAACATTTAAGAAACTAATGAATGTTTTACTTATAAGTTCAGGTTTACTGCAAAACTTATGAGGGAAAGTTATCCTTACAGCAAATCGAATACTCAATAGAGTGCTCCATAGAAGCACAGAATCAATTATATGAGAAATAATAATAAATGAAATCTATATTGAAATATTTCAAAGTGTGTGTGTGTGTTGGGGGGGGGGGGGGTCTATCCAAAGTATAAGTTTTTATACCAAAATAGTGAAAATCGGACCAATGATTGTGGTCTGCTTTTTTATTGGAAATGCTACAAATAGTAAAGCATGTCAATTTTTAATTCATAAATTTGAACATCCAAATATTCTTGACAATACAGTAATTGAATCAGATAACACTGAGTTCTTTTAACTCATTTATTCGTATAAACTTGATATGATTTATTTAGTGAAGGGTTTAAATGACCTAGGAAGAACCCAAGTAGAATGTATTTAATGAGGAGAATCCAAAGTGTAGTAAATGTCCAAGGACATCTACTTCCTACCGATCTAATTTTGTAGCATTTCTTTCTTAAAATAAGCCTTAAACATTCAAAGAAATCATGTCTTTTTTGGACTCATCTTTTTAGAACGAGATTGTCAATAGTGAGATTAATTCAATTTTAAATAACTATACTTGAGAGTTGATTAAACTTCCACCAAAAAATACACCATTAATTCAAAATGGATTTTGAAAAGGAAACTGAAAAATGATGGAACCATTGACAAATACAAGATAAAACTAGTCGTTAAAGGATTTAGACAAAAGAAAGGCCTTAATTATTTTGACACATACTTGTCAGTAACAAGAATTATATCCATTTGGATGTTGGTTTCTTTAGCTGATGTATGTGCTAAATCCATCAAATGGAAGTAAAAATAGCTTTCTTAAATGGAGAATTGGAGGAAGAAGTTTACATGGAATAACCTGAGAGTTTTGTGGTTCCTGATAAAGAAATAGAAGTGTGAAAACTTGTTAAGTCACTTTACTAACAAAGACAAGCATACAAATAGTGGAAAGAAAAATTGAAGGCTAAAGTAACAATAATTGCTAAAGTTTATATGGCATATAATCGATTTTTCCTTTGAATCTTATGATCTTTAATGCTAAGCGTTTGAAGGATAATGTGTACGAAGAACCATGGTGTTGTCACATGCGATTTAGAAACATGAATTTTGAAGCACTAAAATCAATGAAAGACAAAAACATGGTTTATGGGATTCTTTTAATCAACCATCCCAATTAGTTGTATAAAGTTTGTCTTCATAGAAAACATAAAATGAGGAGTTTTTCAAAGAAGACTACATCAAGAATAACCAATCCACTTCATCCCTTTCACACCGATGTGTGTGATCCAATCGATCCATACTATTTTTGATAAAAGTAAATGTTTTTTTTTCTTTATGATGATTTTTAATAGAAAAACTTGGATATACTTCTTGAAGCATAAATCAGATGACTTTGTTGTGTTTAAAAATTTCAAATCACTTGTAAAATAAGAAACTGGCTATGAAATAAAAGTTTAAAGGTCTGATAGAGAAGGCAAATTTACTTCAAGAGAATTTAATGACTTTTTTCAATCTCATGGAATTTGTCATCCTCTAACGGTACCTTACTCGCCCCTACAAAATAGAGTTGTAGAAATAAGGAATAGAATAATTCTTAATACGGCTAGATGTATGTTCAAAGTTAAAAATCATTCAAAAGAATTTTAGACCGATCTTGTTTCTTGTGCAGTTTATTTGAGCAACAGGTCTCCAAAAAAAATGAGATCAAACACCTCAAGAAGCATGGAGTGGGAGAAATTCTAGTGTAAAGCACTTGAGAATCGTCGGGAGCATAGACTATGCTTATGTTCCACATCAAGGGAGAGCAAAAATTGACGATTGAAGTGTCAAGTATGTGTTTAGTGGCTATGACAATAGTTCAAAAAGCTACAAGTTATACAATTGAAGCAACAAAAACGTGATGGTGAGTCATGATGTTGAATTTGATGAAGGCAACATGGAATTGAGAAGTCCAGGAGGCTCAGGAAGAAAGAACATATGATTTTCTTCTATACTTTGAAGATGAAAAAGAACAAGAGACCATGGAACCTACGCTTGTTGTAACCTCACCTCATTCACCAGTAAATATTGTATCTTCTTCTTAAGAGAGTTTAAGTGAAAGTCCACATAGGATAAGGAGCATCCAAGAACTCTATGATGGCACACAAGAAGTTACTAATTTTGATTTTTTGTGTTTTCTCTTTGTTGATAGTGAACTAATGAAATTTGATAAAGTTGTAATAGAAAAAAAGTAGAAACAAGCCATGAAGAAGGAAATCCATTCAATACAAAAGAACAAAATTTTGGAGTAAACAACTCTTCCCAAGTTCCATCAAGCAATTGGAGTCAAATAGGTATACAAGGTAAAGAAGAATGTTGGAGGAGACATAGAGTAATAAAAGGCAAGACTTATGGATAAAGGCTACAAGTAAAGGCATGGTATTGACTATAAGGAAGACTATGCTCCTATTGGTTGTATGAATATGATCTTTCTACTAATTTCTCTAGCAGCATAAATAAAGTAAAAAATTCATCAACAAGATGTCAAGAAAGTTATGTCTCTTAAGTTTGATATGACAAACATAAGACTCATATTCATATTAGTTGGGCCTAGAGGTGAAACAAATGGAGGAATGCATCTTCATATCTTAAGAATGCTATAAAAGAAAGATTTTGAAGAAGTTCAACATGTTCAATTACAACTGTATGAACACCCCAATGAAAAGTGGAACAAAATTGTCAAAGTTTGATAATGATGAGAAGATAGACTCCTCTCTTTTCAAAAGTTTAGTGGGAAGTGTAAGGTACTTGACATGTACGAGATCAGGTATACTCTTTGTAGTTGGAGTAGTAAGTTGCTTCATGGAAGATTCTACCTCTACTCACTTGAAGGTCACTAAAAGAATTCTTATTACCTAAAAGGTACGATAGACCTTGGGTTGTTTTATTCTTATTCTGATGATATTAACCTTATGAAATTTTGTGATAACGATTATGTAGGAAATGTGGATGATAGAAAAAGCATATCAAGTTTTGTGATTTTCTTGGGATGATTGTGTTGTTTCATAGAGCTCAAAGAAATAATCCATTTTAACCTTCTCAACTTGTGAAGCTGAATATATGGCAGCAATGACTGTATGCCAATTTGATTGAGAAGATTATTGAAGGATTTTAATTTACCATAGATTGAATCCACGATGATTTGTGTTGATTACAAATCAACACAGGCTCTTTCCTAGAATCCAGTATATCACGATCAAAGTAAGCATATAGAAATGAGGTACCACTTTACCAGAGAATGTATGTATTTCCAAAAAAGAGGTAGAACTTAAGTATGTAAGGTCTCATGATCAAGTTGTAGGCATCTTTACAAAACCTCTCATGTTTGAAAATTTTTAGAGATTGAGATAAAGTCTTAGAATGAAGAAGAAAAATCATAATTATGGGAGAGATTTATGGGTCCCAAATCATCAAATGATACTGAAATAAAATAAAATGAAAACAAAAGTTAAAGTAAAGAGAAGAATTATAGGCGTAACTATTATGGAAAATTTGTGCCATTTGCATCTTACAACAACTTGCAATGCATCAAGTTGTGTGTGTCAGAACCAATTCACTCTAATTGATTAAAGCAACGGTTGGTTGTGCTATAAATAGGAGCATTGGATTCTCAGTTTAAACATACTAAAATCGAGAGTAAGCAATAGTGACCAGAGTAATTCACAGTCTATTTCTTAGTTTGTGAGAAAAATAGTGTGTAAGTAATATTATAGTAAGGTATATGGATTAAAAGGGTGTCATTTTTTTTATAAAAGCTGGAGACTTTTGACACTACTAAGTTTTAATTAATGTTATTATATTTTTCTCTTTGGGTATTATATTTAGTCGTTATAATAATAGTATCATTGTTATAATTTTATTATTGCTATTTAACGTGGATATTATCTTGGGTGGGATTATTAATTTTCCTAACAGAGTTCTCTATGAAATGACTTTTATCGTAGATTTGGCATAACAATATTCTTCACTCGAAGATTTCTCCATATTATAACCTTTATCACAAATTTCTTGATTGATTTTATGTTTTCTTCTAGAACTAGTTGATACACCACGCAAGTTAAATCATGGATATTGATGTAGTGTCTTGACTGGGAGACCCAATACCTTTTTCATTCGCACTGGTGTGATGCGAAAGGTTTCTTTTTTTAGATGGGTAAAAATTTGTTGAAACTTCTAGGATTAATATTCGGTATTCATAGTTTCTGTTATGTTAGTTAGTTAATAGTTGGTTAACACTGTTTAGTTAGTTAACACTGTTGCATTGCTTGTTAGTTGAGTCTGTTAAGTGTGTCAAGATGGTTAGTGAATGGTCACTTGATTAATTTGTTAGGATATTTTTAGGAAGATTCTAGATAATCACATTTTAGTCATGTGAGTCTATAAATGGGTAGCATGAACTCACATTGTACATATCTCAATATACAAAGTTTCTTCTTATCACAATTTCTCTCTTCTTCCCTTTATTCATCAAGCTCAGTAACTACCGAAATGGCAGTTGTGTGTGAGTGTGTAAGAGTTTGAGAGATATTTCAACATGGTATCAGAGCCTCGCGATCATGGAACTGGAGAAAAAACAATCGAGTGTGAATAAATCATCAATACAGTGAGTTCATTCTGCTTGTCATTCCTGTTTGTAAGCTAGTAAGCTTAGAGGAGTTAGATCTCCATTTGTGATCCACAGATCTCTGATTACAAGTTATAGATTTCAAGATTCTGTGAATTTTCAATTCCACCTTAGCTATAGCCTGCGAAATAGATATGCCACCTAAGATAGATCCTAGTGATCCTGTCACGACCCAAACTGGGGCCCTGGCTGTGACGAGTATCCCGAACCATGAAGGCCCGAAACACCCCTATCTGTCTGGTAATCATGCACATAATTCAAATGATAAAGAAATGCGGAAGACAAATAACATTACGGAAAACATGGTCAAGAGTTATATGAAAGAAATAATAGGGAATAATGTCCCAAAGTCTCAAATCAACGCCTCTATAACGTCTGCAAAATCTCTAATACATGACTGAAACAAATGTCTATCTGAAAACTGGGACAAGGCCCCCTGTAGACCCAAAACTAATAGGTGGTAAATAATACTGCTAGATAATCAGGCCTTCTGATATATAGAAGGCTCACCAAGTGACTCTGCAAATCTGTCTGAGGAATCTACTGATTTTCTGGACCCCTAGACTGCGCCTCCGGACCTGGGAGGGAGGGGGTCAATACAAAAGTACTGGTACGCAGAGATATCAAAACAAAACATAATATTTTTACAAAATATAGTTGAGAGCCATTATAAAGCAGTTTCATATCAAGTCATTTGAAAACACATGGGCATAATGTAATTGTTTTCAACGACAATGTAATGCAGCTGATCTAGGTGGAATACCCTACATATCACATTTACACCAACTGTCAAACCTCAGTTGTCGTCGATATTAGAGTATACGTGAGGGGAAGACACACAAGATCACACAACAAGGTGTCTCGACCCAATAGTAGTGCACAAGATCACAAAGTAGGGCTCCTAACCATAGTCCCAATTTGGGAATAACATAAAGTCAGGTACGCAAGATCACAAAGTAGTGTACCAAATTCCTATGTCGGCAAACACGGTTTCCAGCGATGAGCCCTTACACTCAAGCGCCTTCTTCGATTATCCACCTATCTCATGTAAAATCAATGCATTCAAATTTCATCTGATTCAATCACATATCTTATTTGTAGGGTATCATCATACCCGACTTGCAAGTCATCAATATCACATCAACATATGCATAATCATGTAAAAATCAAGATGTTTTCATCATTTACAAGTAGTGGAAAATAATTATTTCAAATTCATGCTCTCTTTTGTTGGTCACAATATAATATGGGGTATCAAACCATTATCATGGGAATTTGAAAACAATTTATCATTCATATTTATCAAAATTTCATGGATAATCTTAAATCACATATGCATGGTTTCAACCATTGAAGTATATAGGCAACTAATTCCCATGACCTTAAACAAATGACTTAGAAATCATAATAAAAGCAAGTTATTAGTATTTTATTGAAAATCCCCATTTAAAAGCATGCATGTTCATAAAACTACACCCATGAGATTTTTGGACAACCCCACGTACCTCGATTGCTATGAATATTAGGTGCTTCTTGAAGCCTACGTTGAGGGGATTCAAAATATGCAATTAGTTTCTAAAACCCCCGGTTGAATCTTGAGTTGCTTGGGTTTTTATTTTGAAACCCTAAGGAGAATCCTTGAGTACTTTTGATGAAAAAAGGTGTATTTTGGGGTCCTTGGAACTGAATTTCATGTTTTAGGGCTGAGTAAGGGTGGAAAAGGACCAATTTGCCCCGAAAATGGAGTGTTTAATTCACGTGAAATCTTTACATAGGCGTGATAACGCTCAATCTACAGCTCTCGTAGGAGTGTAAAGCGGTCGTTAGCAAATATAGAACCCAACTGGGTTGGGTATCGATCCCACAGGGAATAGCTTGGTCAACAAGTAAGTAAAGATTACTAGACTTTTAGTGCAAGTCTCGTAAAAAGGGGGAATTCTTTTCTTGCAAGTAATGTGAACAAAATAAGATCTAAAAACGGAAATAGCAAAGTAAAAAGAGAAAGAATGTTACGTTGGTTGTAAACAATGAGAATTGAAGCGTTGGGGTTATGTCCACCTTCTGAGGTATACGTCTCTATTGGCTATGAGTGTGTAGAATTCTGACATACAATTGCTTATAGAGGATTGTAGTCGATGGTAAATCCAAGCGTCTCTCGACCTAAACAAGGACTATTTCACTTTAACTCTCTCGAGCTTAAAGAGTATCTAACGGTACGAATTCTCCAAGAGGTTAGTCCAGTTACGGCACTAGCTTTTTAATAGGAAAGGGTGTCCTACTACCTTGACATTATCTCTTTTCCAGACAAATAACTTTTCTCTCGAACAAGTTAAATGTTAGACTGGCGTATTCTTGCGTTTGCAACCGCAAAGAATGTAGATTAAGATGAAGAGAATAATGATATAAGCAATATACGTGCCTCGAACTCACAAACTCACAGCAATAGATAGTAACTCATTCGGCTTCCATAACCCCAACAGAGAAGTTTAGTTACCCATGAATGCGAAGGAGATCACGATTGACATTGTTTTTATACCACAAGATTGAGAAATTTCGTGTAGCTTTGGTGGTAGGCGTGAGGCGTGAATTCCTTAGCAAAGTAACGATTCTCTTGTTGCGGAAATTAAGAATAGATGAATGGAAGAAGAAAACTAGAATTGACTTGTAAGATGAGATGTTGAGAGGGATGGAAGAAGGTATTGTGTTCTCCCTCCTTCCTCCCTCCTTCCTCAAAATCTCTAGCATGATAGGGTATTTATAATACCCATATCCTACTCCTACTAGATAAATAAAATATCTAACCAAATCCTACTAGGCTAATGTAATACTTAACCCAATTGTACTAGGTTAATGTAACATTATCATAATCCAAATAAAATAATGAAATACATAACCTAATTGTACTAGGTTAATGTATCATTGTCAAAATCCAGCTTTGTGTCTGTAAGTCCCCAAAGTCTTCGGAATTGCTGTTTTAGCCCGGGACAGATTTTCCATGCAGCAGGTTTGGTCCTCCAAAGTCTTCAGAAATGCTGTTTTAGCCCGGGACAGATTTTCCATGCAGCAGTTTTGGTCCTTAGGCATGTAAACTCCCTTCCCTTCCTTCGTGAGCTTTCTTTAGCGTCAAGTAAGCCATAAAATGCTGAATTATGCATTATTTATACCTGAAACTTTACTAATCATGTTCGTTAGCTCATTTACAGGAAAAGTGACTAAAAGTGCATGAAATATATAATTTGTTCTCAAAACTAGGCTAAAATATGGGCAAAATATATTGATATAGGTGCGTAAATTCGCCTATCATCAACACCCCACACTTAGAGCTTTGTTCGTCCTCGAACAAACTATCATGTCCTTCTAAACGTCAACTTAGGATTTTACAGCAACAACACAAAATATTCGTCAAGACAAGCACAACAATTATCAACAAAGAGTATCTTTTCGATTATAAGTAGAAACAATTTAACCTCTAGCATAGACTCGTGATGGTGATCAATTCGCATGCAAACGTTAAAGTACAAGGAATCATATATAACTACCCAAAACTCATCAACCATGTGTGTCTCACACTATAGTACCCATAATCATTCACAAGTATAGCATATTTTTCAAACATGGGTATCAAAATATCCTTGCTCTCGCTCTCACAAAGAATTCATATGAAGCAACTGATGACCATAGGCTTGCCCTTAGTGTAATGCTCCACTAAATGTTGGAATGTTAAGATCAAGATCAAGTAGGTCTTTTGATGGTTGTAATGTAGGCTAAGGGACGGGTAGGACTATTTTGGCCAGGAATAGTGACTAAGTTCCTAAGCGCTTTAATACATCACTTTGTATCATGGACACTTTTTTTTTCTTTCAACCTTTCTTTCTTTTATTCTACCACCCTTGTTCTCCTCTTTTGTTTTTCAATTTTAAGCACAACTCGCTTTTCAGCTTTCTTTTCCTTTTTCTTTTCACAACATACCTCTTATGATAACACTTTCTTTTTCATAACACATTCAAGCACTATTACAATTTATAGCATCATACTCACCCAATTTCCTCTTATGTTGTCACATGACTTTTTCACTTTAAAGCACTTAGGAATTTGGATCAAATTATGGTCTTGAAAAAAAATGGATTAGGCTTACATACAAGGTTGTCAAAGAAAATAGGCTAAAGGCTCAAAAGGGTTTAACTAGGATGATGTCCATGGGTAGGTAAAACTGAAGGTAAACAAATATGGGTTGCCAAAGAAATGCCTAAATCATATCCTAAACTTACACTCCTTATTTTCGCTTTGCATACATACCAGGAAAGTTCTAGCATCAGCCACAATCATAGAATATACGATTATCTCACACACACAAGGCACATGGTCGACTTGCTTGGAAGTAATATAGACTCTCGACCCAACAAGTGAAGGAATTTAACCACACAATATCACATAATGAGTCACAACTGGAGCCTAAACGTCTCAATGGTCACAATTGTAGCACATACTCTTGTTATAATCTCATGCTGCCTATTAGAATAATCTCATGCGAAGCTAAGTTAAAAAAAATATTAACTACTAAAAAAATTTTAACTAAAAAATGAAACAAAAAGCAAACAAACATAGATGCGAGTAGAGAAGTATAGCATGCAATACCACCACCCCACACTTAGTCGGTACACTGTCCTCAGTGGAAAATAAATAAGAAGAACCTGGTTAGTCGGACTCATCCTCTATGTCTGGGGTCATACCCCTTGCATTGGAATCATCATCAGAGTCGTCATCCTTAGAAGTTCCTCATAAGTATCCCACTTAATTCCAAGCGTGAGTCGAGGTATTTGCAGCGAGGAGGGTTCTCCTTGCTCCTTGCGGCCTCTTTTCTTGCTCTTTTGGGAAGTGGTAGCCTTTTCTTTGCCTTGTCTTGCTTTGGGTTCCATTGTCCCTGAGACTTGAAATAGTGTTAATGGTAGCACAATCCCAATGGATAAAATCTATACACAAGCAGTAGGGGTACCACCCCACACTTAGTTTGTTGCTACAAATTAGTGAAGTGAAAGTGGTCGATTACTTAGACTTCATCGACATGCGTTTTAGGAGCTATATTCCAACGAGAAAATCAGAGATATATCACTTCTTGCAACCTTTGCAATACTTCCATGTTAGGTATAACAAGACTACTACATAGGGATTACATCATGGTATCGTTTCTATCAATAAACTCAACCTCCTATGTCGGTAGGCAGTTATAAGTCTTATTCCGATGAACGGGATATTCTAACATGTAAGTATTCAAGTGACAAGAATATGCAATGTTCATTACTATAGCAATTCTGCAAGTAGTATAACAATGCATCAAAATCAAATTCAAGTCGGACATAAGTTAAGAGCATCCTAACGTACATGTTCACTCACTTGGTTTTGTATCAACAATTCAAACACGTTCACATCACCAATACTTTTTCAAGATTTAGCAATTCATAATAGGTGTAGTAAAGTAGTACTTACAAAATATAAATGAAGAACAAAGTAGTACTTACTTGGTTGAAGCCTTTGGATGATGTTCTTGTGATGAAAAAGAGCAAAAGGAAACTTTTTGATAGGTTTTGGAGACTATAAGTGGTGCATAAGCTAGGTTTCCAATGTGTTTTTGGTTCAAGACTAAGTCTCATATTTATAAGAAAAGGTTGGGTCGAGTTTTGGCCCATTAAAATTGGATTTGGAGACCAAAAGTGACCATAGGTGGTGCCTAATGCTTTACCTAGTTGAGCAGAATGCCATAGCATATGCCAAGCATTTATTTAAGTATGCCATAGCATATGCCATGAATTTATTTAAGAATGCCATACACTATGCGGCGCATTGTCTATGGCATAATGGGACATATGCGCCGCATAGTCTATGGCATATGAGATACTGAGACCAAATGCCATAGCATAGGCGGCGCATAGTCAAAAGCATACCTAGGAATAGGCGGCGCATAGTGTATAGCACACTAGATTCCGAGACCTTAGGCTATAGGATAGGTTGTGCATCATTCTTGGCCTAGTTTTACCAAGGCCTAGCCTTCCTCGAAGCCTATTTTGGAGTGAGAAAGGCTCAATCCATAGCCTTATGCATCACCCTTCCTAACTTACCAACTTTACCATACAATGCGTCCAAATCGTCAATTGAAATCAATCTCCTCGTTGACTACTTCTTGCACCTATATTCACTTAAACAAATGAAAACGATTAGTACGATGGGTTGCCTCCCACCAAGCGCCTTAGTTTTGGTCGTGGCACGACTCTTATTTTTGGATTTTTCATTTATCAAAATCAAATCAAGTACTAGAATGAAAGAAAACGATAAACTATAAATGAAAAATGATAAACGATGGGTTGCCTCCCATGTAGCGCCTTATTTATTGTCGTGGCTCGACATAGTTACCTCGAGTACTCAGACTTCGTCGAGGTAAATGGTGGATCGTTTTCTGAAAGGATTTAGACGACAATGAGGCTTACCTGTGGGCATGCGATCTTCTTCACCAATTATATCATCAATAGTCCAACCCATAGCTCTCTTGTATCTCTTCAGAGCAGAGATGAGAGCTTCTACGTGCTGTTTACTTAAATCATTTGCACTCTCCGGAAGTATATTTCTACTTTCCAAGAACACATACCTTAGATAATCGGGGAGCTCTTGCGATTCTAGCATTGGTGTCTCGTCAATGGGAGTCTTCGCTGTTGGTTGATTCTTGAGATCACAATCCGGTTGCTTAGGAGTATAAGACTCTATTTCTATTAGAGCACCCATAAGTTCTTCATAATCTTCATTATCCTCATGCTCAACTTTCAGTGGCGCAGCAGACAATGGCTCAACAGTAAGCTGTTTCTCTATAGATAATGCTTTCTTATCTTCATAATGAACATCATCTACAGAGAACACATCCATATCTTTTGGCTGCTTCATCGCTTTGCACAAATCAAAATGAATCACTTCGTCATTCATTCGAAATAAAAGCTCATTATCTCTCATGTCAATAAGCACACTTCCTGTTGCAAGGAAAGGACGTCCCAAGATTATGGGAACTTCAGAATCCACCTCGCAATCCAAAATCACAAAGTCTGCAGGAAAAATGAAGGTAGACACCTTCACCAACACATCATTCAAGATACCCACAGGTCGTTTTACCGACCTATCAGCCATCACGAGCCTCATATTGGTTTGTGTCGAATCTCCTAACCCCAACTTCTTGTAGACGGATAGTGGCATCAAATTGATGCTAGCACCCAGATCGCACAATGCCTTAGCAAAATTCATAGATCCAACCGTGCAAGGAATAGTGAAAGCACCAGGGTCTGCCTTCTTCTGTACTAAGGACCTTGTGGCAATTGCACTGCAATGATGAATATTATCTGCCGGCTCATAGCTTACTTCCCTCTTCTTTGTCAACAGGTCCTTCATGAATTTAGCGTACCCAGGCATTTTTTCTAGCGCCTCTACCAACGGAACATTAATGGTCAGCTGCTTCAACATGGTCATGAATTTGCTGAACTTTGTATCATCCGCCACCTTCTTCAATCTTTGAGGAAAAGGTGGTGGTGGGTATGGAATTGTTCTTTCCACGGCTTTCTTCTCCTTTTGCTTCCATTTTTAGCTTTTTCAGGTTGCAAATCGTGAGGGGTGACGTTATGGACGTCAGGATCAGCTGCTGTGGCATCTTCCCCTTTCGTCGTATCATCAATGTCCACTACTTCGTCAACCACTTGCTTGCCCTTAGATGAGGTTTCCAGCACCTTACCACTTTGGGTAGTAATAGCCATGCATGACCCATCATTCCTTGGGTTTTGCACGGTGTTGCTAGGTAAAGTGCCAGTCTTTCTTTGATTGAGTGCTGCTGAGAGTTGGCTCAATTGCTGCTCTAT
Organism: Capsicum pubescens; assembly: GCA_030864215.1. Taxonomy (NCBI): domain Eukaryota; kingdom Viridiplantae; phylum Streptophyta; class Magnoliopsida; order Solanales; family Solanaceae; genus Capsicum; species Capsicum pubescens. The sequence goes on from CM061540.1 coordinate 83,604,829, forward strand.
TTGCTTGATTGAAGTGGAATAAGAATCAACTAGTTGTTTCATGGAGGACAAATCATTAATTACCTCAGTAACTCCCGCGCTCGTTGCTTCCACTCCTTTCAATAATTTAGCCATCATGTCTTCCATACTTCCAGAATTAGATGTGGTGGTATCACGTCTACCAGGGGGAACGTACAAACCACTCTTTTCATTGTTTTTATTCCAACTACCTTGGTCTTTGCTTCCAGATTTATCATAATAGTTCCGACCTTGGTTTCCTTGGGTATTCCCACGGAAACCCCCCTGATTGTTCAAGTAGTTGGCCTCCTCTTCCGAATCAGATTCGTCTCTTCCTTTTAGCGCCACAGCTTTCACTTTTTCGGTCTTCCCTGATAATAAATGCTTTGTCAGAAGATCCACTTGCGTTTTCATGTGCGCTAAATTTTGATCATGTTCTTCTTGTCTTCTTCTTTGGTCTGCAGTCATGCCAATAGATAAAGTGGGGCTTGCTACCTCAGAATCCCTGGTATGCCAAGCTCTACTTTGTTTCGACATGCGATCTAGCATATTGCTTGCTTGACCAAAGGTGAGGTATATAAAAGATCCTCCAGCTGCGTTATCCACCACTGGCTTAGTTATTGAATTCAAGGCTCTATACAATATCTCCATGAGGTGAACATTAGTCATGTGATGGTTTGGGCATCTCGCTAGCTTTGTCTTGAACCTCTCCCATGTTTCATGAAGAGCTTCAGTGGGAAGCTGACGAAAGTTGCTGATTTCATCTCTCAATTATGCCCTTTTGGAAGGCGGAAAGAATCTTTCTAGGAAAGCGTCTCTCAATTGCCTCCAATTTGTAATTGAATCAGGAGTCAGCCCATTCAACCATAGTGTTGCCTCCCCAGACAGAGACAATGGAAATAGACGTAATCGAATTGCATTCTGACCAACACCAGGATTGTCAAAATACTTGCATGTAGAAATAAAGTTGATGAGATGCATATTCGGATCATCGCCTGCTAGTCCACCAAACAATCCCTTGAGTTGCAATAACTGAATCATGGTGCTTGTGATGTTGAACTTGGCTCCGGGCGCTAATGGTGGTGGAATTATAGCTCCAGTGGCTCCGGCACCATCAAGATCATCATCATCATCATCGAACGGTATTTCACGTTGTGCATCCATTGATGCACTGAACAAAAACCTGCAGTAAACAAAAACAAAAACTAAAAGTAAAAGTACGAGAGTCGTCGACCAAAGGGTCTAGTAATTATTACGAACTTGATTGACACTTGCTTTCCCCGGCAGCAGCGCCAATTATTGATAACGCTCAATCTACAGCTCTCGTAGGAGTGTAAAGCGGTCGTTAGCAAATATAGAACCCAACTGGGTGGGGTATCGATCCCACAGGGAATAGCTTGGTCAACAAGTAAGTAAAGATTACTAGACTTTTAGTGCAAGTCTCGTAAAAAGGGGGGATTCTTTTCTTGCAAGTAATGTGAACAAAATAAGATCTAAAAACGGCAATAGCAAAGTAAAAAGAGAAAGAATGTTACGTTGGTTGTAAACAATGAGAATTGAAGCGTTGGGGTTATGTCCACCTTCTGAGGTATACGTCTCTATTGGCTATGAGTGTGTAGAATTCTGACATGCAATTGCTTATAGAGGATTGTAGTCGATGGTAAATCCAAGTGTCTCTCGACCTAAACAAGGACTATTTCACTTTAACTCTCTCGAGCTTAAAGCGTATCTAACGGTACGAATTCTCCAAGAGGTTAGTCCAGTTACGGCACTAGCTTTTTAATAGGAAAGGGTGTCCTACTACCTTGACATTATCTCTTTTCCAGACAAATAACTTTTCTCTCGAACAAGTTAAATGTTAGACTGGCGTATTCTTGCGTTTGCAACCGCAAAGAATGTAGATTAAGATGAAGAGAATAATGATATAAGCAATATATGTGCCTCGAACTCACAAACTCACAGCAATAGATAGTAACTCATTCGGCTTCCATAACCCCAAAAGAGAAGTTTAGTTACCCATGAATGCGAAGGAGAACACGATTGACATTGTTGTTATACCACAAGATTGAGAAATTTCGTGTAGCTTTGGTGGTAGGCGTGAGGCGTGAATTCCTTAGCAAAGTAACGATTCTCTTGTTGCGGAAATTAAGAATAGATGAATGGAAGAAGAAAACTAGAATTGACTTGTAAGATGAGATGTTGAGAGGGATGGAAGAAGGTATTGTGTTCTCCCTCCTTCCTCCCTCCTTCCTCAAAATCTCTAGCATGATAGGGTATTTATAATACCCATATCCTACTCCTACTAGATAAATAAAATATCTAACCAAATCCTACTAGGCTAATGTAATACTTAACCCAATTGTACTAGGTTAATGTAACATTATCATAATCCAAATAAGATAATGAAATACATAACCTAATTGTACTAGGTTAATGTATCATTGTCAAAATCCAGCTTTGTGTCTGTAAGTCCCCAAAGTCTTCGGAATTGCTGTTTTAGCCCGGGACAGATTTTCCATGCAGCAGGTTTGGTCCTCCAAAGTCTTCAGAAATGCTGTTTTAGCCCGGGACAGATTTTCCATGCAGCAGTTTTGGTCCTTAGGCGTGTAAACTCCCTTCCCTTCCTTCGTGAGCTTTCTTTAGCGTCAAGTAAGCCATAAAATGCTGAATTATGCATCATTTATACCTGAAACTTTACTAATCATGTTCGTTAGCTCATTTACAGGAAAAGTGACTAAAAGTGCATGAAATATATAATTTGTTCTCAAAACTAGGCTAAAATATGGGCAAAATATATTGATATAGGTGCGTAAATTCGCCTATCATCAAGGCGCCGCCCATTCCATCGCCTATGTTTACATAGGCGCCACCTAGCCTATCTCCTATGCTTTCCAGTGGCCATGGGCGATTGGTTAGGAGACGCATATCCCTTTGAAAGGCCATAACTTCTTGATCGGGTGTCGGATTTTAGCAAAATTGGTATCGTTGGAAAAATAACTCGGGATCCTATCATTTTACACATAGTAGGCTTTATAATTCGACATATACAAAGAGTCATGGTCGATAGAAGTTGGCACAAACTATAATGTCCACTTAAGCTTAATTGGTCGAAGTAGTTTTCAACTCGTCCTTGAGTCAGATGACCCCTATGGTCTAAATTCAAGCTTGAATAGAATCACATGCTACACAAATAATTAACATGCCATATTGGCATAGGATTTATGGCTTCGAGATTTATCAACACATCAGAATCATGGTCTATCTTGTAGCCCGAAATGCAGGGTGTTACATTATCCCCCCTTAGGATAATTCGTCCCCGAATGATGATGCGGGACACAGACAGACACGATTTCAAGCATAATAAAGGACTAGTAAAGATAAGATAGGAATAGTACCTTCTGTCTCCTTCTCCGTCGAAGTAAATTAATTGGGATATCTAATTCTCATGTCATCTTCTGACTCCCAAGTTGCTTCTTCGACTTTCTGATTCCTCCACCGTACCTTTACTGAGGTTATCTCTTTGTTCCTCATATTTTGAACTTGGCGATTTAAAATTTCAATGAGCTCTTCTTCGTAAAACAAGGAGTCTGTCACTTTGATACCCTCTACTGGCAATACCAGAGAATGATCTCCAATGCATTTCTTCAATATGGATACATGGAATACCGGATGAACAGAACCCAAACTTGTAGGTAATTCTAGCTCATAAGTAACTGTACCAATTTTTCTCAGAATATGATATGGCCCTATATAGCGAGGGCTCAATTTACCCCTTTTTCCAAACCGCAAAACTCCTTTCATAGGAGAAACCTTGAGAAACACCCAATCACCAACTTCAAACTCTAGTTCTCTTCTCCTAACATCGGCATAGGACTTCTGACGACTCTAAGCAGTCTTGAGTCGCTCTCTAATGATCTTTACTTTCTCCATCGCCTGATGAACAAGATCAGGCCCATACAACTGAGTCTCACCCACTTCATACCATCCTATCGGAGACCTACATCTCCTCCCATACAAAGCCTTAAAAGGAGCCATCTTGATGCTGTCATGGTAACTATTATTGTAAGCAAATTCAACCAGTGGAAGATGATCTACCCAACTACCTTTGAAATCAATGTCGCATGCCCTCAACATATCCTCGAGGTTCTGAATGGTACGCTCAGCTTGCCCATCCGTCTAAGGGTGAAAAGCTGTGCTTAAATTCACTTGTGTACCTAAACCCTTCTGAAAAGATCTCCAGAACGGAGATGAAAACTGCGCACCTCTATCGGATATAATGGATACTGGTGCCCCATGCAACCGGAATATCTCCTCAATGTAAATCTTAGCATAACCCTCTCCCGAATAATTAGTCCTTACAGGCAAAAAGTGGGCTGACTTTGTCATCCGATCTATAATAACCCATGCAGAATCATATTGGTTTCGGGATCTTGGAAGTCCTGTAATGAAGTCCATGCTTATCATCTCCCACTTCCACAAAGGCAGGGCTATCTCTTGGGAAGTACCACCTAGCCTCATGTGCTCTACCTTCACTTGTTGATAGTTCAAACACTTGGACACAAAATCAGCTACATCACGTTTCATGTTATTCCACCAATACAAGGTTTTCAGATCATGGTACATCTTAGTAGATCCTGGGTGAACGACATACCTTGAAGTGTGCGCCTCATCAAGGATTCTTTCCCATAGTCCATCAATATTCGGAATGCACAACCTACCCTGAAATCTCAGAATACCATCACCACCAATTTCAAACGACATAACCTTTTGTTGACTCACATCTTTCTTGATTTGCATCAAGATGGGATCTTCAACCTGCTTCTCCTTAACTTTAGCACAAAGGTATGGCTTAGCTAACTCATGAACAATCACCCCTCCATCTTCGGAATCTAAGAGTCGTACTCCCAGATTTGCAAGGCGGTGAATGTCGTTTACCATCTCTTCCTTTCCTTTTTCAACATGAGAAAGGCTGCCCATAGACAACCTGCTGAGGGCGTCGACTACAAAATTTCCCTTGCCCGGATGGTAATGCAGACTCATATCATAGTCTTTTAAAAGCTCCATCCAACGCCCCTGCCTGAGGTCCAATTCATTCTATGAGAAAACATACTGCAAACTCTTATGGTCAGTATAAATATCAACATGCACTCCATAGAGATAGTGCCTCCAGATTCTAAGTGCAAACACCACGGCTGCTAACTCTAAGTCATGAGTGGGGTAATTGCGTTCATGTACCTTTATCTGCCTAGATGCATAAGCTATCACCTTACCATGCTCCATCAATACACAACCAAGTCCCACATGGGACGCATCACAATAAACCAAAAAATCATCTACACCCTCGGGAAGGGTCAAAACAGGAGTAGTAGTCAGCTTGTCCTTCAACTTCTCAAAACTGTTTTCACACAAGTCAGACCACACAAACCTCATCTTTTTCTAAGTCAGTTTAGTAAGTGGAGCAGTTATGGAAGAAAAACTCTCTACGAACCTTCTGTAATACCTCGCCAAACCTAAGAAGCTCCGAATATTGATTGCATTTGTAGGTCTGGGCCATTTTCTCACTGCTTCAACTTTCTGGGGATCCACTCTTATCCCGTCACTGGACATAATATGCCCCAAGAAGGCAATAGAATCTAACTAGAATTCACACTTAGAAAATTTAGCATACAGCTGATGATCCTTAAGGGTATGAAGAATAATCCGAAGGTGGTTGGCGTGATCCTCTTTACTCTTAGAATAGATCAGAATATCGTCAATAAATACAATGATGAACAAGTCAAGAAACTGACGGAACACTCTATTCATAAGATCTATGAAGGCTACAGGGGCGTTAGTCAACCCGAAGGACATGACTAGAAATTCGTAGTGACCATATCGGGTTCGGAAAGCTGTCTTGGGTATGTCTGACTCCCTAAATTTCAACTGATGATAACCCGAACGAAGTTCTATTTTTGAAAAACACTTGGCACCCTGAAGCTGGTAAAAAAGGTCATCAATCCTAGGAAAAGGATATTTATTTTTAATTGTGACCTTATTCAGCTGACGATAGTCTATGCACATATGAAGGGAACCGTCTTTCTTTCGCACGAAGAGTACAGGTGCACCCCAAGGGGATACACTGGGGAATATAAAACCCTTATCTAGGAGATCTGCTAACTGTTCTTTCAACTCTTTTTGTTCTGCAGGAGCCATTCTATACGGCGAAATGGAAATAGGACGAGTTTCTGGAAACACATCAATACCAAACTCAATATCCCTATCAGGTGGTATTCCCGTGAGATCATTTGGAAAAACTTTTGGCAATTCTTTTACTACGAGAATAGATTGAAGAGGAAGACTCTCGGCATTGGAGTCCTTAACTCGAATAAGGTGGTACAAGCAACCTTTAGAAATGGGTTTGCGGGCTTTGAGATAGGATATAAAATGTCCTCTGGGTGATAAAGAATGTCCTTCCTACTCTATCACTGGTTCTATTGGGAAAGAAAAAATGACCCTACGAGTCCTACAATCTAATGTGGCATAGCACGAATGGAGCCAATCCATTCCCAAGATAGCATCAAAAGCAACCATATCTAACTCTATAAGATCTGCCAGCGTATCCCGGCTACCAACAGTCACAACACAACCCCTGTACACCCTCCTAGCAATAATAGAATCCCCCACCGGGGTAGAAATAGAAAAGGGTTCAAAAATCACACTGGGCTCAAACCCAAAATCAATAGCCACCTAAGGGGTCACATAGGATAAAGTAGACCCAGGATCAAGTAACATATAAACATCACGGGAAAAGATTTGTAACGTACCGGTAACAACATCGGGGGAAACTTCTGCCTCCTGGTGGTTGGTCAAAGCATATAACCGATTGCGATTATTCCCGACAGCTAAAGAGGCACCCTTATGAGGAGAAGCCGTGAACACGGCTTGGGGCTTAGTTCCTCCCGCATTTCTTCCAGCAGAAGGGTAGTCTTTCTGAAGATGGCCCACCTTGCCATAAGTATAACAATTCCTCCCCTCAAAATAACACCTCCCTGAGTGATTCTTCCCATAAGTCTCACACCATGGATGAGTACGGCGTTGTTGGACCACACTGCCCTGTAACTAAGTATCTGAGGCTCTGAATCCATAAAGAGTCTGAAAACTCTGCGACCGTCTATCTGCTGGTGGTCTGGACGCTGGGGCGCTGGAAGCTGACTGTACATTACTCCAAGACTTCTTATTTTTCCATCTATTCCCCCAGTTGTCTCTCTGTGGTTGGCTATGATTCTAATCCACGGTTCTGGCTCTCTTTGCTTGCCTGTCTTTCTTTTTTGTTTTTGAATTTTTTTTTTCTTCTCTTCTATCTGTTGCATATGAACGGTCAGCCGAGCAAAGTCTAGCTCCTTATTCAATATTTCCCCATGGCATTCAAGCACCAGGTTATCAAAAAGGCCAGATGCAAATTTTCTCATCCGGGCTCTCATATTACGAGTCAACTCTAGGGCATAGCGGGCTAGTTTCTTAAACTTCAAAGTGTACTCCTGGACACTCATACTGCCCTACTTCAGATCCATAAACTCTTCCACTTTGGACTTCCTCAACTCCAGAGGAAAGAATCGATCAAGGAAAGCTTCCACAAACTCGCCCCAAACTGTGGGTTCAACACTCTCACCTTTTGCATCCTCCCAGTTGGTATACCACTGATTCGTGATATCCTTGAGCTGATAAGTTGCTAGTTCCACCCCTTTAACCTCATCCACATGAATTACCTTAAAGATCTTTTCCATCTCATCCATAAACTCTTGTGGATCTTCCTTCACCTTGGTGCCAGTGAACTTAGGTGGGTTCATCTTCATGAAATGTCCAACCCTAGTAGCCTCAGACGCAACAGATGCAAACCCAACATCTTCCGATCGTTGAGCCTGGTTAGATACCAACTGTGTCAGCATATGAATAGACCGTCTGAATTCTGCATTTGAAATATCTCCCTGAGCAGTTGGGGGACAGGTGACATTAGTCCATGGAGCCCGAGGTAGACTGGTCGGGACTGGAGGGACTCCCAGAGTAGGGACAAGTTCTGGAGTGTGAGCTCTGTTACGGGTCTGCATCCCATGGGTGGGACGGACCTCATCTGCCTGAGCATTTTGATTGCTAATACGACATAGCGAGATAACCGTGTTTCTGAAATATGAGAGATTATTGATTAGGGGACAGTTCAGACTCTGAAGCACGAACTAACTCACAAAGAAGGGAAATATTTCCTAAACGCCTAGCAGCCTCCTGCTTATAAGTGTGGCACCCTATACACCCATAAATAAGACTCTACCCGACGCTATTTTGTAGAACCCCCTGGGACCATGAACCGTGCTCTGATACCAAGTTTGTCATGACCCAAACTGGGGCACTGGCCGTGACGAGTATCCCGAACCATGAAGTCCCAAAACACCCCTATCTGTCTGGTAATCATGCACATAATTCAAATGATAAAGAAATACGAAAGACAAATAACATTACGAAAAACATGGTCAAGAGTCATATGAAAGCAATAATAGGGAATAATGTCCCAAAGTCTCAAATCAACACCTCTATAACGTCTGCGAAATCTCTACTACATGACTGAAACAAATGTCTATCTGAAAACTGAGACAAGGCCCCCAGTAGATCCAAAACTAATAAGTGGTAAATAATACTTCCAGATAATCAGGCCTTCCGAAATATAGAAGGCTCACCAAGTGACTCTGCAAATCTGTCCGACGAATCTACTAATTTTCTAAACCCCTAGACTGCGCCTCCGAACCTGGGAGGGAGGGGGTCAATACAAAAGTAATGGTACGCAGAGATATCAAAACAAAACATAATATTTTTTCAAAATATAGTTGAGAGACATTATAAAGTAGTTTCATATCAAGTCATTTGAAAACACATGGGCATAATGTAATTGTTTTCAACGATATGTAATGTAGCTGAGCTAGGTGGATGTAACGCCCCGTAAAAGTCATGCATGTATTAGACTGTAATTTCTGAGCTTTAGACTTAAGTTTTAAATTTTTCCTAAGTGTTGAAATGACTTAGACTCATTCTTAGCTGGCAACCTTCGGGATACAACTTCTCGACCTTTCCGACCTTCATTTTTGGATTTTTTTGTTGCGTTATGATGGGGCAAGGTTTTAGTACGTCTCAGAGAAAATTTAGAATTTTTGGACGAGCCTAAGGCCTCATTTGGATTTTGATCCAGTGGCAGCGCGTGATTAGCCTGCGCCGCCTGCTGGATCGCGTGCCTTTTACCTTTGCCCGTGATTGAGCGGGCGGCGCCTTAGTAAAAGCGGTGCACTAAGGCCCGCGGCGCCCGCTAGATCGCGCCCGACCAAAATGTTCAGTCCATCCAGATTTTTAATGGCATTTCAGTAAATACTCATTCTCCTATCAACGTAAACACGGGATTAAATCCCTAAAGAGCCAAAATATCATTATATTCTTCAAATTTGCTCAAGAACTCTCCCTAGGGTTTCAACATTAAAACCCAAGCAACTCAAGATTCAATCGCGGGTTCGTGAAACAAATTTCAGATTTTGAATCCCCTCGACGTAGGTTTCGATAGACACCCAAAATTCATGGAGAACAAGGTACGCGGGGTTTTTCCTAAATTCTCATGGGCATAGAAAAATCATGTTTTAGAATGGGGTTTTAAAATATGTATATATATTTATGTATAAGATGTTTTAACATCATTGTTTTGGTCTTTTGACCATCTCCAAAGCGATTTGACAGTTTATATACATATATGAATGAATGTGTTTCAATTTTGAATACATGAACTTGCTAAAGACATTTGACCACCAGGTGTTTGATGAAATTTCTGCATGAATTGAACTTTAAGTTTCGGAATATGAAATCCTTTACATCAGTTACATGTTTTGGTGGTCTAAACTATGTTTTGAATGAAAGCTCTCGCTTAATACATTATGGCACAGAAAAATCATGACTTGCAAGTCTTGGTATGACGATACCAATTCAGACTAATTCCATATCAGACTCAGACTAACAAACATTTCAGACTTTCATGATTTTAGACATTCAGAATGTTGCATGTACAAAAAAGGTTAAAAATGGGCATACAGAGATGTTAGGTGGTTCCCCGAAGAGGGCTTTAGTTCAAGTGATTCATTTCCTAAAACCGTGGTTTGCCGACCCGGGTATACTATTATGTGCTGACTTAAATGTCCTGTGGCGTATCAGACTCAGACACTCCAACCCTTGCGGCACACTTGGGTTGGGGGCTTCCCCGCCGAGTCAATGGAGGATTCCATATAGCCCGTGGAATATCAGACTTGTAGGGGAATACCATCTAACTCAGAAGTAAAAACACATATCATGATATGAAATGAACAGACAGGTTACATGTTTTCAGGAAGTGCCCATGTATTTTTCAGAAATAATTTTATACATGATGTCTGGATGAAAAATAGCTTTAACTTAATATGTATATATATATATATGTATGTTCCATTATACTATTTTTGGATTGCTTCGCGTGCCAGTACTTTTGTGCTGACCCCCCTCCTTTTAGGTTCTGAGGCACAGTCTAGGGGTTCAGCTACTCAGTAGACATTCTCGGATTTGCAGACTTGATCTCACAGTGGTGAGCCTTCTATTATTCGGAAGGCCTAATTATGTCAGACATTATCTTATTTATTATGTTTTTGGTTTACTGGGGGCCTTGTCCCAGTTTCTTTTCAGACAGATGTTTATGTTCTTAGTAGAGATTTCGCAGACTGATGTCAGATAGTATTATTCAGAAATGTTGCATAGCTTGACCATGTTTTCCGTACTCAGTTTCAATTCCGCATTTTATTATGATTACGAATGTTGTGCATGAAAACCAGATAGAGAATGGGTGTTCTGGGACTTCATGGTTCGGGATGCTCGTCACGGCTAGGGCCTAGGATCGGATCGTGACAAACTTGGTATCAGAGCACGGTTCATGGTCCCAGGGAGTCTGCGAAATCGCATCGAGTAGAGTTCTGTTTATGGGTGTGTAGCGCGCCACACTTAAAAATAGGAGGCTACTAGGCGTTTAGGAATGTTTCCCTTCTTTGTGATTTAGTTCGTGCTTCAGAGTCTAAACTGTCCCCTAATCAATGATCTCTTGTATTTCTGAAACATGACTATGCCTCCCCGTCGTAACATCGATCAGAGTGCTCAGGCAGATGAGGTCTGTCCCACCCATGGGATGCGGACCCGTAATAGTGCTTCCACGCCAGAACCTGTCCCTACTCCGGGAGTCCCTCCAGTCCTAACCAATCCACCTCGGGCTCCACGGACTAATGTCAACCGTCCCCCAACTGCTCAGAGAGATATCTCAAATGCAGAGTTCAGACGGTCTATCCATATGCTGATACAGCTGGTAGCTAACCAGGCTCAACGATCGGAAGATGTTAGGTCTGCATCCGTTACGTCTGAGGCTACTAGAGTCGGGCATTTCATGAAGATAAATCCACCTAAGTTCACTGGTACAAAGGTGGAGGAAGATCCACAGGAGTTCGTGGATGAAATGGAGAAGATCTTTAAGGTAATACATGTAGATGATATTGAAGGAGTAGAATTGGCAACTTATCAGCTTAAGGATGTTGCAAATCAGTGGTATGCAGACTGGGAAGATGCAAAAGGTGAGAGTGCTGAGCCTACAGTTTGAGTTGAGTTTGTAGAAGCTTTCCTTGACAGATTCTTTCCTCTGGAGTTGAAGGAGGCCAAAGCAGAAGAGTTCATGAATATGAAGCAGGGCATTATGAGTGTACAGGAGTACACTCTGAAGTTTAATCAACTAGCCCGCTATGCACCAGAATTAACTAGCAATATGAGAACCCGAATGAGGAAATTTGCATCCGGCCTTACCGATAACCTGGTACTTGAGTACCAGGGGGCAATGTTGAATAGGGAGTTCGACTTTGCTAGACTGACATTCCACATGCAGCAGGTGAAAGAGAAGAAGAGAAAGATCACTAAATCTAGAGAGAAGGACAGACAGGCCAAGAGAGTCAAATCTGCGGACCAGCACCAGAGTCAGCCGCAGAGTGGTAACTGGGGAAATAGGTGGTCGAAGAAGAAGAGGTTTTGGAATAATACACAGTCAGCAGCCAGCGCCCCAGCGCCCAGACCCCCTGCAGACAGACAGACTCAGAGCTTTCAGACTCCTCATGGATCTAGAGCACCAGATACTCAGTCGCAGGGTAGTGTGGCTCAGCAGCATTGCACTTACCCGCGATGTGAAAATTGTGGTAGGAATCATCCGGGGAAATGTCAGTTGGGCACACTTGTATATTATTCATGTGGTCAGTCAGGCCACTTTCAGAGGGACTGTTCATCTGCTAGGAGGAGTGTTGGTGGTGCGAAGTTTCAGGGCAATTCCACAGCGCCATCCCCATCTCAGAAGGGCGCCACATCAGCTGCTGGGAACAGTCGCAACTGGTTATATGCCTTAACCAACCGCCAGGAGGCGAAAGCTTCCCCAGATGTTGTTACCGGTACGTTACAAATCTTTTCCCGTGATGTCTGTGTGTTACTTGATCCCGGATCTACCTTATCCTATGTGACCCCTTATGTGGCTGTTGGTTTCGGGTTTGAGCCTAGTGTGATTTCTGAACCCTTTTCTGTTTCTACCCCGGTGGGGGATTCTGTTGTTGCTAGAAGGTATATAGGGGTTGTGTGGTGACTGTTGGTAGTTGGGATACGGTGGCAGACCTTATAGAGTTAGACATAGTTGCATTTGATGCTATCTTAGGGATGGATTGGCTCCATTCATGCTATGCCATATTGGATTGTAGGACTCGTAGAGTTACCTTTTCTTTCCCGAATGAACCAATGATAGAATGGGAGGGTGATAACGCTCAATCTATAGCTCTCGTAGGAGTATAAAGCGGTCGTTAGCAAATATAGAACCCAACTGGGCTGGGTATCGATCCCATAGGGAATAGCTTGGTCAACAAGTAAGCAACGATTACTAGACTTTTAGTGCAAGTCTCGTAAGAAGGGGGGTTTGTAATGTGTAACCAAATTATTAAAGCAAAAACTGAAAATAGGAAAGTAAAAAGAAAGAATGTTTAGTAGGTTGTGAAACAATGAGAATTGAGGAGTTGGGGTTATGTCCATCTTCTGAGTTATACGTCTCTATTGACTATGAGTGTGTTGAATTCAGACATGCATGTGTTTATAGAGAATTGTATTCGATGGTAAATCCAGGCAACTTTCGACCTATTCAAGGATTATTTCACTTTAACTCTTTCGAGCTTAAAGCGTGTCTAACGGTACGAATTCTCCAAGAGGTTAATCCAGTTACAACACTAACTTTTTAATAGGGGATGGGACCCTACTACCTTGACATTATCTCTTTTCCAGACAGATAACCTTTCTTTCGAACAAGTTAAATGTTATACTGGCATATTCTTGCGTTTGCAACTGATGATAGGCGAATTTACGCACCTATATCAATATATTTTGCCCATATTTTAGCCTAGTTTTGAGAACAAATTATATATTTCATGCACTTTTAGTCCTTTTTCCTGTAAATGAGCTAACGAACATGATTAGTAAAGTTTCAGGTATAAATGATGCATAATTCAGCATTTTATGGCTTACTTGACGCTAAAGAAAGCTCACGAAGGAAGGGAAGGGAGTTTACACGCCTAAGGACCAAAACTGCTGCATGGAAAATCTGTCCCGGGCTAAAACAGCATTTCTGAAGACTTTGGGGGACCAAAACTGCTGCATGGAAAATCTGTCCCGGGCTAAAACAGCAATTCTGAAGACTTTGGGGACTTACAGACACAAAGCTGAATTTTGACAATGATACATTAACCTAGTACCATTAGGTTATGTATTTCATTATTTTATTTGGATTATGATAATGTTACATTAACCTAGTACAATTGGGTTAAGTATTACATTAGCCTAGTAGGATTTGGTTAGATATTTTATTTATCTAGTAGGAGTAGGATATGGGTATTATAAATACCCTATCATGCTAGAGATTTTAAATAAGGAGGGAGGAAGGAGGGAGAACACAATACTTCCTTCCATCCCTCTCATCTTCTATCATCTTTTTACATCTTCTTAACTTCTCATCTTACAATTCAATTCTATTTTTCTTCTTCTACTCTTCCATTCTTAAATTCCACAACAAGAGAATCGTTACTTTGCCTAGGAATTCACGCCTCACGCCTACCACCTAAGCTACACGAAATTACTCAATCTTGTGGTATAACAACAATGTCAATCGTGATCTCCTTCGCATTCATGGGTAACTAAACTTCTCTGTTGGGGTTATGGAAGCCGAATGAGTTACTATCTTTTGCTGTGAGTTTGTGAGTTCGAGGCACGTATATTGCTTATATCATTATTCTCTTCATCTTAATCTACATTCTTTGCGGTTGCAAACGCAAGAATACGCCAGTCTAACATTTAACTTGTTCGAGAGAAAAGTTATTTGTCTGGAAAAGAGATAATGTCAAGGTAGTAGGACACCCTTTCCTATTAAAAAGCTAGTGCCGTAACTGGACTAACCTCTTGGAGAATTCGTACCGTTAGACACGCTTTAAGCTCGAGAGAGTTAAAGTGAAATAGTCCTTGTTTAGGTCGAGAGACGCTTGGATTTACCATCGACTACAATCCTCTATAAGCAATTGCATGTCAGAATTCTACACACTCATAGCCAATAGAGACGTATACCTCAGAAGGTGGACATAACCCCAACGCCTCAATTCTCATTGTTTACAACTTACGTAACAATCTTTCTCTTTTACTTTGCTATTTTCAGCTTTTATTTAATTGTTTTGGTGACACATTACAATCCCCCCTTTTTACGAGACTTGCACCAAAAGTTTAGTAATCTTGCTTACTTGTTGGCCAAGCTATTCCCTGTGGGATCGACACCCAACCCAGGTTGGGTTCTATATTTGCTAACGACCGCTTTACACTCAAACGAGAGCTGTAGATTGAGAGTTATCAGCAACCACAAAGAATTTAGATTAAGATGAAGAGAATAATGATATAAGCAACATATGTGTCACGAACTCACAAACTCACAGCAATAGATAGTATCTCATTCGGCTTCCATAACCCCAACAGAGAAGTTTAGTTACCCATGAGTGCGAAGGAAATCACAATTGACATTGTTGTTATACCACAATAAAGATTTCACGTTTGTAATGGTGTGGTAGGCATTAGGCGTGAATCCCTTAGCAAAGTAACGTTTCTCTTGTTGTGGAATTTAAGAATAGATGAATAGAAGAAGAAAAATAGAATTAATGGAGGAATGATTGTTTAGAACTAGAATGTCTTAGAAGTAGAATTGAATATAATTGAATGTAAGAAGATCTCTTAAAATCTCTAGCAAGATAGGGTATTTATAATACCCATATCCTATTCCTACTAAGCTAATGAAATGCTTAACCAAATCCTACTAAGCTAATGAAATACTTAACCCAATTGTACTAGGTTAATGTATCATTATCCTAATCCTAATAAGCTAATGAAATACTTAACCCAATTGTGCTAGGTTAATGTATCATTATCCTAATCCTAATAAATTACTGCTAGTCCCCAAAGTCTTCAGAAATGTTGTTTTAGCCTGGGACAGAATTTCCATGCGCCATCTTTAGTCCTTGGCGTCCAAGATTGGCTTTTCTCCTTTCGTGAAGCTTTCTTTGGCGTCAAGTTATCCATGAAATGCTGAATTCTGCATCATTTATACCTAAAACTTTGCTAATCATGTTCGTTAGCTCACTTACAGGAAAAAGGACTAAAAGTGCATGAAATATACAATTTGTTCTCAAAACTGGGCTAAAATATGGGCAAAATATAGTGCTATAGGCGTGTAAATTCACCTATCATCAACACCCCACACTTGAAGCTTTGTTTG
Source organism: Capsicum pubescens (assembly GCA_030864215.1). Classification (NCBI taxonomy): domain Eukaryota; kingdom Viridiplantae; phylum Streptophyta; class Magnoliopsida; order Solanales; family Solanaceae; genus Capsicum; species Capsicum pubescens. The sequence continues at coordinate 83,620,715 of CM061540.1, forward strand.
TCCTCGAACAAAATATCATGTCCCTCTAAACATCAACTTAGGGTTTCACAGCAACAACACAAAATATTCGTCAAGACAAGCACAACAATTATCAACAAAGAGTAGTTTTTTGATCATTAGTAGAAACAGTATAACCTCTAGCATAGACTCGTGATGGTGGTCAACTCATATTCAAAGGTTAAGGCATAAAGAATCATACACGACTACCCAAAACTCATCAACCATGTGTGTCTCACAATATATTACCCATAATCACTCACAAGTATAGCATATTTTTCAAACATGGGTATCAAAATATCCTTGCTCTTGCTCTCACAAAGAATTCATATGAAGCAACTGGTGACCATAGGCTTGCCCTTAGTGTAATGCTCTATTAAATGTCAGAATGCCAAGCTTAGGATCAACTAGGTCTTTTGATGGTTGTTATGTAGGCTAAGGGACAGGTAGGACTATTTTGGCCAGAAATAGTGACTATGTTCCTAAGCGCTTTAATACATCACATTGTATCATTAACACTTTTGTTTCAAACAACCTTTCTACTTTCTTTTATTCTACCACTCTTTTTCTCCTCTTTTGTTTTTCAATTTTAAACATAACTAACTTTTCAGTTTTCCTTTCCTTTTTCTTTTGATAACATACCTCTTATGATAGCACTTTCTTTTTCATAACTCATTCAAGCACCAATGCATTCTAAAGCATCATACTCACCCAATTTCCTCTTATTTTGTCACATGACTTTTTCACTTTAAAGCACTTAGGAATTTGGATCAAATTATGGTCTTGAAAAAAATGGATTAGGCTTACATACGAGGTTTGTCAAAGAAAATAGGCTAAAGGCTCAAAAGGGTTTAACTAGGATGATGTCCATGGGTAGGTAAAAAGAAGGTTAATAATCATAGGTTGCAAAAGAAATGCCTAAATCATCTCCTAGACTTGCACTCTTTATTTTCGCTTTACATACATACTAGGCAAGTTCTAGCATCAGCCACAAGCACAGAATATACTATTATCTCACATACACAAGGAACATGGTCGACTTTATTGGGAGTAGTATAGACTCTTGACCCAACAGATGAAGGAATTAAACCAAACAATATCACATAGTGAGTCACAATTAGAGCCTAAATGTCTCAATAGTCATGATTTTAGCACAAACTCTTGTCATAATCTCATGCTGCCTATTAGAATAATTTCATGTGAAGCTAAGCTAAAAAAACAATTAACTACAAACAAACATAAATAAATGCAAATGTGGATGGAGAAGTATAGCATGCAAATACCAGCACCCCACACTTAGAAGGGACACACTGTCCTCAGTGGAAAATAAATAAGAAGAACCTGGTTAGTCAGACTCATCCTCTATATCTGGGGTCATACCCCTTGCATCAGAATCATCATCAGAGTCGTCATCCTCAAAAGTTCCTCATAAGTATCCCACTTAATTCCAAGAGTGAGTCGAGGTATTTGCAGCGAGGAGGGTTCTCCTTGCTCTTTTCGGCCTCTTTTCTTGCCTTTTTGTGAAGTGGTAGCCTTATCTTTGCCTTGTCTTGCTTTGGGTGCCATTTTACCTGAGACTTAAAACAATGTTCATGTTATCATAATCTCGATGGATACAATCTATAAACAAGCAGTAGTGGAACCACCCCACACTTAGTTTGTTGGTACAGACTAGTGAAGTGAAAGTGGTCGATTACTCAGACTTCATCGACATACGTTTTAGGGGCTATATTCCAACAAGAAATTCAGATATGTAACACTTCTTGCAATCTTTGAAATACTTTCATGTTAGGTATATCAAGACTTCTACATAGGGATTACATCATGGTATAGTTTCTATCAATAATCACAATCTCCTATGTCGGTAGGCAACTATAAGTCTTATTCCGATGAGCGAGACATCCCAACATGTAAGTATTCAAGTGACAAGAGTATGCAATGTTCATGACTATAGCAATTCTGCAAGTAGTATGACAATGCATCAAAATCGAATTGAAGTCGAAAACAAGTTAAGATCATCCTAACGTATATGTTCACTCACTTGGTTGTGTATCAACAATTCAAACACATTCACATCTCCAATACTTCTTCAAGATTTAGCAATTCATAATAGACATAGTAATGTAGTACTTACGAAAAATGGATGAAGAACACAAGAGTACTTACGTGATTGAAGCCTTTGGAGATGTTCTTGTGAAGTGGAAGAGCAAAAGTTTTGAGAAGATTTGGATGCTATGTGCGGCGCCTATGTTAGGTTTTCAATATGTTTGTGCCTCAATACTAAGTCTCCTTTATATAGGAAAAGAATGGGTCGGGTTTTGACCCATTTAAAATCGGTTTTGGAGACAAAAAGTGACCATAGGTGGCGCCTTTAGCTTTGCCTATGGTGACCATAGGCGGCGCCTAATGCAAAGCATTTGCTAGCATAGGCGGCGCCTAGTTCAATGCCTTTAGTGACCATAGGTGGCGCCTTTAGCATGGCATATGAGATTCAGAGACCAAATGCTTTAGCATAGGCGGCGTATATGCTATGGCATACTTGAGCATGGGCGGCGCCTATGCTATAGCACACTAGATTCCGAGACCTTGGGCTATAGTATAGGCTTTGCCTTGTTCGTGGCCTAGTTTTACCTAGGCCTAGACTTGCTCGATGCATATTTTGTCATGAGCAATGCTCAATCCATAGCCTTATGCATCTTCATTCCTAACTCACCACCTTTACCATGCAATACGTCCAAATCGTCATTTGAAATCAATCTCCTCATTTTATACCTCTTGCACCTACATTTTCTCAAACCAATGAAAACAATTAGTACGATGGGTTGCCTCCCATCAAGCACCTTAGTTTTGGTCGTGGCATGACTCTTATTTTTGGATTTTTTTTTTATTTATCAAAAACAAAACACGTACAAAAAAAAATGTAAAACGATAAACGATAAACGATAAACAATGGGTTGCCTCCCATCTAGCGCCTTATTTATTGTCGTGGATCGACATAGTTACCTCGAGTACTTAGACTTCGTCGAGATAAGTGATGGCCATGAAGTTTATCGAATCAAGAGGACCGATATAAGGTTTCACACGTTGGCCATTCACTTTGAAGATAACACCATTATTATCTTCCAATTCAACTACTCCAGACGAGTAGACTTGGATAACTTTGTATGGACCAGACCACTTGGACTTTAACTTAACTGGGAAGAGCTTCAATCTGGAGTTGAAGAGAAGTACCATATCATCCTTTTGAAAGTTTCGATGAATAATCCGCTGATCATGATACTTTTTCATCCGCTCCTTGTATAGGTATGATCTTTCATAAGCATGTAGACGGAATTCATCCATCTCGTTCAGTTGCTCCATCCTCAGCTTCATTGCATCATCCCAATTCAAATTCAATCGCTTCAGCGCCCACAATGCCTTGTGCTCGAGCTCAATGGGTAAGTGACAAGCCTTCCCATAAACTAGTTGATAAGGGGACATGCCAATTGGCGTTTTGAATGCAGTCCTATACGCCCATAGTGCATCGTCCAGCTTCCGAGACCAATCCTTCCTATTAGCATTTACCGTGTTCGCAAGGATTTACTTGATCTCTCGATTGGAAACCTCTACCTGTCCACTAGTTTGTGGTTGATAAGGTGTGGCTACCTTATGTTGCTTGACACCATATTTTGCCAACACAGACTTGAATAGCTTGTTGCAAAAGTGAGATCCTCCATCGCTTATGATAGTACGTGGTACTCCAAAGCGAGAGAAGATATTCCTCTTCAAGAACGCTACAACACGCTTTCCCTCATTGTCGGCCAACGCTACAGCTTCAACCCATTTCGAGACATAATCCACAACAACTAAGATGTACTTCATTCCAAACGAATTCACGAATGGACCCATGAAATCAATGCCCCATACATCAAAGAGTTCTACCTCAAGAGTTTTTGACATGGGCATCTCATGGTGTTTCGAAATAGCACCTTGTCACTGGCATTGGTCGCATCTTCTAACAAAGTAATAAGCATCTCTAAATATGGAAGGCCAATAATATCCACTTTGCAATACTTTTCTTGCCGTCCGATTACCTGCGTGATGTCCCCCAACTTGGGAAGTGTGGCATGCTTCCAATATATTTGGCACCTCTTCATGGGATATACATCGTCGGATAACACCATCCGCGTATCATCGAAACAAATATGGCTCATCCCAAAAGTAGTGCTGTACATCATGCATAAACTTCCTCTTTTGATGGTAAGATAAATTTGCAGGTATCACATTACTCACCATAAAGTTTGCAAAGTCGGTATACCATGGTAACTCTTCTATTATCGTGGCTAAGATCTCCTCATCAGGGAATGCATCATCAATCTCGATTTCAGGTTGCGCCACATGCTCGTTCTCGAGTCTAGAGAGATGGTCGGCCACTTGGTTCTCGCAACCTCTTCTATCTTTAACTTCGAAATCAAACTCTTGCAGCAGCAATACCCATCGAATTAGTCTTGGTTTTGCATCCTTCTTTGTCATTAGATACCTAAGAGTTGTATGGTCTGTATGAACGATCACCTTACTACCCAATAGGTAGGCACGAAACTTCTCAAATGCATACACAACCGCTAGGAGCTCTTATTCAGTAACAGTGTAGTTCCTTTGGGCTTCATTTAGGACCTTTCTCGCATAGTAGATAGGATGAAGCATCTTCTCCTTTCTCTGACCAAGTACAACACCAACGGCTACACCACTAGCATCACACATGACTTCGAACGGGAGAGACCAATCTGGTGCTACCATGATAGGGGCTTCAATGAGTTTTCCTTTGAGGCATTCGAATGCCTTCAAGCAATCGTCATTGAAGTCAAACTTTGCATCTTTCTCCAAGATTTTGCACAATGGACTAGCAATTTTGGAGAAGTCTTTGATGAACCGACGATAGAAACCTGCATGGCCGAGAAAACTACGAACACCCTTCACCGAAATTGGAGGTGGTAGCTTCTCAATGACTTCAATTTTCACTCGATCAACCTCAATTCCTCTTTCGGAGATTTTGTGCCCAAGAACAATACCTTCTTTTACCATGAAGTGACACTTTTCCCAATTCAGCACTAGGTTGAATTCTACATATCTTTGCAATGCCATACTTAGGTTTGTCAAGCACGCTTCAAAAGTCTCACCAACAACTGGAAAATCGTCCATGAATACCTCCAAAGTGTCTTCAACCATATCAGAAAAAATGGACATCATACAGCGTTGAAAGGTGGCTGGTGCATTACATATCCCGAATGGCATACGCTTGAAGGCAAACGTACCATATGGGCATGTAAACGTTGTCTTATCTTGGTCTTCGGGAGCAATACAAATTTGATTATAGCCTGAATAACCATCTAAGAAACAAAACCATTCTTTCCCCGCTAATCGATCTAGCATTTGGTCCATAAATGGCATTGGAAAGTGATCTTTGAGCGTCCAAGAATTCAGCTTCCGGTAGTCCATGCATACTCTCCATCCAGTGACGGGTCTGAGTGGAATAAGTTCATTTTTCTCATTCGCGACCACCGTCATGCCTCCTTTCTTGGGAACACATTGTACCAGGCTTACCCATGTACTATCAGAGATTGGATACACAACCCCTGCGTCTAACCACTTGATAATTTCTTTCTTCACCACTTCTTGCATAGGTGGGTTTAGACGTCTTTGATGCTCAATGGTTGGTTTGCAATTTTCTTCAAGATGAATCTTGTGAGTACAAATCCCAGGTGGAATACCAATAATATCCGCAATGGTCCATCCAATGGCTCTAATATACTTCCGTAGAATAGCAATAAGAGCTGCAACTTGTTGCTCACCCAAATCTGCTGCCACAATGACTGGAAGTGTGCTTCCGCTTCCTAAGAATGCATACTTTAAATGACTTGGCAGCTCCTTCAATTCTAATGTGGGTGGCTCTTCAATAGATGGCTTAGCTGGTGGTGTGGGTCAATTTTTTAGATCAAGGTCCAGCTTCTTGGGAGCATAGCGATATGTCCCTAATCCTGATAGAGCAAAAATAGCTTCTTTGCAATTTTTAGCATCCTTACTCTCTCCATTCATGAGCACAACCGCCAAAGGGTCAGCAATAATTTGCTCTTCTTTAAGTAATTCTTTTGGATCATCAAAGAAAACATCAGCCACCGAAAATACACTCGGATCTTTCGGTTGCTTCATTGATTTGCAAACATCAAAGCGAACCACTTCGTCATTCAACCGAAATAAAAGCTCATTAGATCTCATGTCAATAAGAACACTTCCCGTTGCAAGGAAAGGACGTCCAAAGATTATGGGTACTTCAGAATCCACCTCGCAATCCAAAATCACAAAGTCTGCAGGAAAAAATAAAGGTAGACACCATCACCAACACATCATTCAAGATACCCACAGGTCGTTTTACTGACCTATCCGCCATCACGAGCCACATATTGGTTGGAGTAGGATCACCCAACCCCAACTTTTTATAGATAGATAATGGAATCAAATTGATGTTGGCTCCTAAATCACATAATGCTTTGGCAAAATTCAAAGATCCAACGGTGCAAGGAATAGTGAAAGCTCTGGGGTCAGCCTTCTTCTGAACTATTGATCGGGTAGCGATTGCGCTGCAGTGATGGACATCATCTTTCAACTTATAACTTGCTGCCCGCTTCTTTGTCAAAAGATCCTTCATAAATTTTGCATACCCAGGCATTTGTTCAAGTGCTTCCACCAATGGAACATTAATGGTCAACTTCTTTAACATAGTCATGAATTTGCTGAACTTCGTATCATCCGCCACCTTCTTCAATCTTTGGGGAAAAGGTGGTGGTGGGTATGGAATTGTTCTCTCCACGGATTTCTTCTCCTCTTGCTTTCGTTTTTCAGCTTTTCCAGGCTGCACGTCGTGAGGAGTGACGTTAAGGACGTTAGGATCGGCTGCTGCGACATCTTCCCCTTTCGCCTTATCATCAATTTCCGCTTCTTCGTCAACCACCTGCTTGCCGTTTTCTGAAGTTTCCAGCACCTTACCACTTCGGGTAGTGATGGCCATGCATGACCCATCATTCCTTGGGTTTTGCACAGTATCGCTAGGTAAAGTACCAGCCTTTCTTTGATTGAGTGCTACTGAAAGTTGGCTCAATTGCTGCTCTATTCGCTTGATTGAAGTGGAATGAGAATCAACTAATTGCTTCATAGAGGACAAATCATTTATTACCTCTGTTACTCCTGCGCTCGTTGCTTCCACTCCTTTCAGTAGTTTAGCCATCATGTCTTCCATACTTCCAGAACTAGATGTGGTGGCGTCACGTCTTCCAGGGGGAACATACAAACCACTACTGTCATTCTTGTTCTTCCAACTACCTTGGTCCATGTTTCCAGATTTACCATGATAGTTCCTACCATGGTTTCCTTGGGCATTGCCTCGGAAACCCCTTGATTGTTTAAGTAGTTGGCTTCTTCTTCCGAATCAGATTCGTTTCTTCCTTTTGATGCAATAGCTTTGACTTTTTCGGTCTTCCCTGATAATAGATGTTTTGTAAGAAGATCCACTTGTGTTTTCATGTGCGCCATATCTTGATCACGTTCTTCTTCTCTTCTCCTTTGGTCTGCAGTCATGCCTATAGATAAAGTGGGGCTTGCTACCTCAGAATCCCTAGTATGCCAAGCTCTACTTTGCTTCTTCATACGATCTAGCATATTGCTTGCCTGACCAAAGGTGAGATCCATAAATGATCCTCCAGCCGCATTATCCACAACTGGTTTAGTTATTGAATTCAGGGCTCTATATAATATCTTCATTAGGTAAACATTAGTCATATGATAGTTTGGGCACCTCGCTAGCTTTGTCTTGAACCTTTCCCATGTTTCATGAAGAGCTTTAGTGGGAAAATGACGAAAGTTGCTGATTTCATCTGTCAATTGTGCTCTTTTGGATGGCGGAAATAATCTTTCTAGGAAAGCGTCTCTCAATTGCCTCCAATTTGTAATAGAATCAGGAGTCAGTCCATTCAACCATAGAGTTGCCTCCCCAGACAGAGACAATGGAAATAGACGTAATCGAATTGCATTCTGACCAACTCCAGGATTGTCAAACAACTTGCATGTAGAAATAAAGTTGATGAGATGCATATTCGGATCATCGCCTGCTAGTTCACCAAATAATCCCTTGAGTTGCAATAACTGAATCATGGTGCTCGTGATGTTGAACTTGGCTCCGGGTGCCAATGGTGGAGGAATAATGGCTCCTGTGGCTCCGGCTCCATCAAGATCATCATCATCATCGTCGAAAGCTGGCTACATAGCTTGGCATTCAGGACTAAACCTAGCTTGACGATCTCTTCTGTTGGCAGGTGTTGCGATCTCAGCGGCATGCCTAGGGTTTAGTAGCTCGTCATCACCTAGATCTTCATCGTCAAGATTTGTTGCTCGCCCAGGGTTATCAATATTCTGTTGATGCACTTGAGCGGCGGCTAGCGTAGCTAGTCTCGCCTATTCCTGTTGAATAGCCATCCTTTCAATTACGTGTTGTGCCTCCATTCTGCGAATACGTTGTGGTTCAGGATTTATAGGTAATAACGGTTGACCAGAACATCGGGTATGGGGCATGCACTGAATAAAAACCTGCAGTAAACAAAAACAAAAACTAAAAGTAAAAGTACGAGAATCTTTGACCAAAGGGTCTAGTAATTATTACGAACTTAATTGACACTTGTATTCCCAGGTAGCGGCGCCAATTTTTGATAACGCTCAATCTACAACTCTCGTAGGAGTGTAAAGCGGTCGTTAGCAAATATAGAACCCAACTGGGTTGGGTATCGATCCCACAGGGAATAGCTTGGTCAACAAGTAAGCAACGATTACTAGACTTTTAGTGCAAGTCTCGTAAGAAGGGGGGTTTGTAATGTGTAACCAAATTATTAAAGCAAAAACTGAAAATAGCAAAGTAAAAAAAAAGAATGTTTAGTAGGTTGTGAAACAATGAGAATTGAGGAGTTGGGGTTATGTCCACCTTCTGAGTTATACGTCTCTATTGACTATGAGTGTGTTGAATTCAGACATGCATGTGCTTATAGAGAATTGTATTTGATGGTAAATCCAGGCGTCTTTCGACCTATTCGAGGATTATTTCACTTTAACTCTTTCTAGCTTAAAGCGTGTCTAACGGTATGAATTCTCCAAGAGGTTAATCCAGTTACGGCACTAACTTTTTAATAGGGGATGGGACCCTACTACCTTGACATTATCTCTTTTCCAGACAGATAACCTTTCTTTCGAACAAGTTAAATGTTATACTGGCGTATTCTTGCGTTTGCAACCACAAAGAATTTAGATTAAGATGAAGATAATAATGATATAAGCAACATACGTGTCATGAACTCACAAACTCACATCAATAGATAGTATCTCATTCGGCTTCCATAACCCCAACAGAGAAGTTTAGTTACCCATGAGTGCGAAGGAAATCATAATTGACATTGTTGTTATACCACAATAAAGATTTCACATTTGTAATGGTGTGGTAGGCGTTAGGCGTGAATCCCTTAGCAAAGTAACATTTCTCTTGTTGTGGAATTTAAGAATAGATGAATAGAAGAAGAAAAATAGAATTAATGGAGGAATGATTGTTTAGAACCAGAATGTCTTAGAAGTAGAATTGAATAGAATTGAATGTAAGAAGATCTCTTAAAATCTCTAGCAAGATAGGGTATTTATAATACCCATATCCTATTCCTACTAAGCTAATGAAATGCTTAACCAAATCCTACTAAGCTAATGAAATACTTAACCCAATTGTACTAGGTTAATGTATCATTATCCTAATCCTAATAAGCTAATGAAATACTTAACCCAATTGTACTAGGTTAATGTATCATTATCCTAATCCTAATAAATTACTGCTAGTCCCCAAAGTCTTCAGAAATGTTGTTTTAGCCCGGGACAGAATTTCCATGCGCCATCTTTAGTCCTTGGCGTCCAAGATTGGCTTTTCTCCTTTCGTGAAGCTTTCTTTGGCGTCAAGTTATCCATGAAATGCTGAATTCTGCATTATTTATACCTGAAACTTTGCTAATCATGTTTGTTAGCTCACTTACAAGAAAAAGGACTAAAAGTGCATGAAATATATAATTTGTTCTCAAAACTAGGCTAAAATATGGGCAAAATATAGTGCTATAGGCGTGTAAATTCGCCTATCATCAGAGGGACATTCTTTATCACCCAAAGGGCACTTTATATCTTATCTCAGAGCCCGAAAACTCATTTCTAAGGGTTGCTTGTATCACCTTATTCGAGTCAAGGACTCTAAAGTTGAAAATCCTCCTCTTCAGTCTGTCCCTGTGGTGAATGAATTTCCAAAAGCCTTTCCCAAAGATCTCCCAGGGATACCCCCTGATAGGGAGATAGAGTTTGGTATTGATGTGTTTCTAGATACCCATCCCATTTCTATTCTGCCATATAGAATGGCTCCCGCAGAGCTAAAAGAGTTGAAAGAGCAGCTAGCAGACCTCCTAGATAAGGGATTTATACGCCCCAGTGTATCTCCTTGGGGTGCACCTGTACTTTTCGTGCATAAGAAAGACGGCTCCCTTCGTATGTGCATATATTACCATCAGTTGAATAAGGTCACAATTAAAAACAAATATCCTCTTCCTAGGATTGATGATCTTTTTGACCAGCTTCAGGGTGCTAGATGTTTTTCAAAAATAGACCTTCGTTTGGGCTATTATCAGTTGAAAGTTAGGGAGTCATACATTCCCAAAACAGCTTTCCGAACCTGATATGGTCACTATAAGTTTCTTGTCATGTCCTTCGGGTTAACTAATGCCCCTGCAGCCTTCATGGATCTTATGAACAGAGTTTTCCGTCAGTTTCTTGACTCGTTTATCATTGTATTTATTGATGATATTCTGATTTATTCTAAGAGTAAGGAGGATCATGCCTATCACCTCCGAATCATTCTTCAGACCCTTAAGGATCATCAGTTGTATGCCAAATTTTCCAAGTGTGAGTTCTGGTTAGATGCTATTGCCTTCTTAGGGCATATTGTGTCCAGTAATGGGATTAGAGTGGACCCCCAGAAAGTTGAGGCAGTGAGAAAATGGCCCAGACCTACGACTCCAACCGATATTCGGAGCTTCTTGGGTTTGGCAGGTTATTACAGAAGGTTCGTAAAGAGTTTTTCATCCATAGCGGCCCCACTCACTAAATTGACTCAAAACAAGGTAAAGTTTGTGTGGTCTGATTTATGTGAAAATAGTTTTGAGAAGTTGAAAGACAGACTGACCACTGCACCTATTTTGACTCTACCCGAGGGTGTTGATGGTTTTGTGGTTTACTGTGATGCATCCCGTGTGGGACTTGGCTACGTTTTGATGCAAAATGGTAAGGTGGTAGCTTATGCATCTAGGTAGTTGAAGGTGCACGAGCGGAACTACCCTACTCATGATTTGGAGTTAGCGGCTTTGGTGTTTGCCCTTAAGATTTGGCGGCACAACTTGTACGGTGTTCATGTTGATATCTTCACTGATCACAAGAGTCTGCAGTATGTTTTCTCGTAGAAAGAATTGAATCTCAGGCAGAGGCGGTGGTTGGAACTTCTGAAAGACTATGATATGAGCCTACATTACCATCCGGGCAAGGAAAATGTTGTAGCCGACGCCCTCAGCAGGTTGTCTATGGGCAGCCTTTCTTATGTAGAAGAAGAAAAGAAAGAGATGGTGAAGGATATTCACTGCCTTACGAATCTGGGAGTGCGACTGTTAGATTCCGAAGACGGAGGGGTGATTGTTCATGAGTTAGCTAAGTTATCCCTTTGTGATGAAGTAAAGGAGAAGCAGGTTGAAGATTTTATCTTGATGCAAATCAAGAAAGATGTGGGTCAACAGAAGGTAATGTCTTTTGAAATTGGTGGTGATGGCATTCTGAGGTTTCAGGGTAGATTATGTGTTCCGAATGTCGATGGGCTTCGAGAAAGAATTCTTGATGAAGCTCACACCTCGAGGTATGTTGTTCATCTTGGCTCTACTAAGATGTACCATGATTTGAAATCTATGTTTTGGTGGAATAATATGAAGCGAGATGTGGCTAACTTTGTTTCTAAGCGCTTGAATTGCCAACAAGTGAAAGTAGAACATTTGAGGCCAGAAGGTACTTCCCAAGAAATAGCGTTGCCCTTGTGGAAGTGGGAAATGATCAATATGGACTTTATTACAGGACTTCCGAAGTCCCGAAATCAGTATGAATCTGTATGGGTGATTATAGATAGGCTGACCAAGTCAGCTCACTTTCTGCTTGTCAGGACTAACTATTCGGGGGAAGATTATGCTAAGTTGTTCATTGCATAAATTGTCCGTTTGCATGGAGCGCCTGTCTCCATTATATCCGACCGAGGTACGCAGTTTTCTTCTCAGTTTTGGAGATCGTTTCAGAAAGGTTTAGGTACCCAGGTGAACTTAAGTACAACATTTCACCCTCAGACTGATGGGCAAGATGAACGCACCATCCAGACCCTAGAGGACATGTTGAGGGCCTGTGTGATTGACTTTAAAGGTTGTTGGGTTGATCACTTGCCACTAATAGAGTTTGCCTATAACACCAGTTTCCACTCTAGTATTAAGATGGCACCTTTTGAGGCATTGTATGGTAGGAGATGTAGGTCTCCAATAGGCTGGTATGAAGTAGGTGAGATGCAGATGTATGGGCCTGATCTTGTTCATCAGGCAATGGAGGATGTGAAACTCATTAGGGAACGACTTAAGACAGCTCAGAGTCGTCAGAAATCCTATGCTGACGTCAGAAAAAGAGAGTTAGAGTTTGAGATTGGAGATTGGGTTTTCCTCAAAGTTTCTCCCATGAAGGGAGTTATGCATTTCGGGAAAAGGGGTAAGCTAAGTCCTCGTTATATAGGCCTGTATCAGATTGTAAGAAGAATAGGTGGAGTTATGTATGAATTAGAATTGCCTGCAAGTTTGGGTTCTGTTCATCCAGTATTCCACATATCCATGTTGAAGAAGTGCATCGGTGATCACTCTTTGGTGGTGCCCATTGATGAGATCAAGGTGGGCGATTCCTTGTCTTACGAGGAAGAGCCCGTGGAAATCCTAGATCGATAAGTGAGAAAATTGAGGAGTAAAGAGATAGTCTCAGTTAAAGTGTTATGGCGAAATCAGAAAGTTGAAGAAGCAACTTGGGAGTCGGAGCATGACATGAAAGTGAGATACCCAAGCCTATTTGAACCATCAAATAACGAATTGAAATGTACAATTCTTGCTTTATGTTTCCTTCTATGTATGAATCTGCTTGAAATCATGTGTGACTATTCCCGTGTCATCATCCGGGGACGAATGATCCCAAGGGGGGGATAATGTAACTCCCCATAAAAGTCATGCATGTATTAGACTGTAATTTCTGAGCTTTAGACTTAAGTTTTAAATTTTTCCTAAGTGTTGAAATGACTTAGACTCATTCTTAGCTGGAAACCTTCGGGATACAACTTCTCGACCTTCCCGACCTTTATTTTTGGATTTTTTTGTTGCGTTACGATGGGGCAAGGTTGTAGTACGTCTCGGAGAAAATTCAGAATTTTTGGACGAGCCTAAGGCCTCGTTTGGATTTCTATCCAGTGGCAGCGTGCGATTAGCCCGCGCCGCCTGCTGGATCGCGTGCCTTTCACCTATGCCCGCGATTGAGCGGGCGGTGCCTCAGTAAAAGCGGTGCACTAAGGCCCGCGGCGCCCGCTAGATCGCGCCCGGCCAAAATGTTCAGTCCATCAGGATTTTTAATGGCATTTTCGTAAATACTCATTCTCCTATCAACTTAAACACGGGATTAAATCCCTAAAGAGCCAAAATATCATTATATTCTTCAAATTTGCTCAAGAACTCTCCCTAGAGTTTCAACATTAAAACCCAAACAACTCAAGATTCAACCGCGGGTTCGTGAAACAAATTTCAGATTTTGAATCCCCTCGACGTAGGTTTCGATAGACACCCAAAATTCGTGGAGAACAAGGTACGCGGGTTTTTTCCTAAATTCTCATGGGCATAGAAAAATCATGTTTTAGAATGGGGTTTTAAATTATGTATATATATTTATGTATAAGATGTTTTAACATCATTGTTTTGGTCTTTTGACCATCTCCAAAGCGATTTGACAGTTTATATACATATATGAATGAATGTGTTTCAATTTTGAATACATGAACTTGCTAAAGACATTTGACCACCAGGTGTTTGATGAAATTTCTGCATGAATTGAACTTTATGTTTCGGAATATGAAATCCTTTACATCAGTTACATGTTTTGGTGGTCTAAACTATGTTTTGAATGAAAGCTCTTGCTTAATACATTATGGCTCAGAAAAATCATGACTTGCAAGTCTTGGTATGACGATACCAATTTAGACTAATGCCATATCAGACTCAGACTAACAAACATTTCAGACTTTCATGATTTTAGACATTCAGAATGTTGCATGTACAAAAAAGGTTAAAAATGGGCATACAGAGATGTTAGGTGGTTCCCCGAAGAGGGCTTTAGTTCAAGTGATTCATTGCCTAAAACCGTGGTTTGCCGACCCGGGTATACTATTATGCACTGACTTAAATGTCCTGTGGCGTATCAGACTCAGACACTCCAACCCTTGCGGCACACTTGGGTTGGGGGCTTCCCCTCCGAGTCAATGGCGGATTCCATACAGCCCGTGGAATATCAGACTTGTAGGGGAATACCACCTAACTCAGAAGTAAAAACACAGATCATGATATGAAATGAACAGACAGGTTACATGTTTTCAGGAAGTGCCCATGTATTTTTCAGAAACAATTTTATACATGATGTCTGGATGAAAAATTGCTTTCACTTAATATGTATATATATATATATATGTATGTTCCATTATACTATTTTTGGATTGCTTCGCGTGCCAGTACTTTTGTGCTGACCCCCCTCCTTCCAGGTTCTGAGGCACAGTCTAGGGGTCCAGCTACTCAGTAGACATTCTCGGATTTGCAGACTTGATCTCACAGTGGTGAGCCTTCTATTATTTGGAAGGCCTAATTATGTCAGACATTATCTTATTTATTATGTTTTTGGTTTACTAGGGGCCTTGTCCCAGTTTCTTTTCAGACAGATGTTTATGTTCTTAGTAGAGATTTCGCAGACTGATGTCAGATAGTATTATTCAGAAATGTTGCAGAGCTTGACCATGTTTTCCGTACTCAGTTTCAATTCCGCATTTTATTATGATTACGAATGTTGTGCATGAAAACCAGATAGAGAATGGGTGTTCCGGGCCTTCATGGTTCGGGATGCTCGTCACGGCTAGGGCCTAGGCTCGGGTCGTGACAGTGGAATACCCTACATATCACATTTACACCTACTGTTAAACCTCGGTTGCATCCGAGATTAGAGTATACGTGAGGGAAAGACACGCAAGATCACACAGCAGGGTGTCTCGACCCAATGGTAGTGCACAAGATCACAAAGCAGGGCTCCTAACCATAGTCCCAATTTGGGAATGACATAAAGTCAAGTACGCAAGATCACAAAGCAGGGTACCAAATTCCCATGTCAGCAAACACGGTTTCCAGCGATGAGCCCTTACACTCAAGCGCCTTCTTCGGGTATCCACCTATCTTATGTAAAATCAAAGCATTCAAATTTCATCTGATTTAATCACATATCTTATTTGTAGGGTATCGTCATACCCGACTTGCAAGTCATCAATATCATATCAACATATGCATAATCATGTAAGAATCAAGATGTTTTCATCATTTACAATAGTGAACAATAATTATTTCAAATTCATGCTTTCTTTTGTTGGTCACAATATAATATGGGGTATCGAAATATTATCATGGGAATTTAAAAGCAATTTATCATTCATATTTATCAAACTTTCATGGAAAATCTCAAATCATATATGCATGGTTTCAACCATTGAAGTATATAGGCAACCAATTCCCATGACCTTAAACAAATGACTTAGAAATCATAATAAAAGCAAGTTATTAGTATTTTATTGAAAACCCCCCATTTAAAAGCATGCATGTTCATAAAACTATACCTATGAGATTTTTGGACAACCCCACGTACCTCGATTGCTACGAATATTAGGTGCTTCTCGAAGCCTACGTTGGGAGGATTCTAAATATACAATTAGTTTCTAAAACCCCCGGTTGAATCTTGAGTTGCTTGGGTTTTTATTTTGAAACCCTAAGGAGAATCCTTGAGCACTTTTGATGAAAGAAGGTGTATTTTGGGGTCCTTGGAACTGAATTTCGTGTTTCAAGGCTGAGTAAGGGTGG